>JAZHRO010000065.1:7308750-8775625 GCA_037157565.1 Thalassia testudinum | reverse complement strand
AGCACCCCACGAGCGAGCAACAATAGAGGAGGAAAAGTCTACGACTTAACGCAGAAACCTCCTGCGAGGAGAATGAAGTACAGAGAGGTCCATCCTGGATCTCCAGGAAGAGCAGTAGAGTCAGAACCCGGCACCACCGAGGCAAACGAAGGCTTCGATGATGAGTCTGACCCAACAGGGGAAGAAGGAGACGTAGACGCTATAGGCACCGCCATTTCAGTCCACCCAGGAAAGAAAAGGATCGAAGAACGCAAAAACACACAAGAATAGCAAGAACAAAGGAAAGCATGAGAACTAGAAAAAAGGCTGATCTAAGGCACTCAGATCGCAAAGGAGCCAAGGCTCAGAAGGCCGAGAAATCCAAGACTACGCCAACACAAGGATTGCAGCTCAGATCTCAACCGCCAGAATAGAAAGATCAAGAAACGCCAACAAATTAGACCGCAGAAAGAGCAACGGCGAGAGATGACCCTAAAAAAGAAGAAGTCCGAGAAAACAAAAACAAAAGCTAAAACACATCAAACGAAAAGCCTGAAACGAAAAAGAGAAGAAGATGAGACAAAACCAAGGGGAAAGAGAAAAGGAGAAACAGAAGGAAACCCAGAGGGACACCCTCCACAGCTCCCAAGAGAACCGAGAGCAAAAAGATCCCCAGCAGAACCAAAAGGTTCCGATGGCGGAGAATCTAAGCGATCCATAAGGCAGCAAAGATCTCACGCCAATGCAAGGAGATCGAGGATTAGACCAAACCGAAGACGAACGAAAAGAAAGAAGAAAGGCAAAGGGACAAAAGCAAACACAACGCAAGCAAACGGAAGAGGACAAAAGAGAAAAACGAATCACAAGGGAACAAAAAGCAGGGGAAGAAAAACCACACGAACCCAAAGCCACCAAGGGAATAAATAAGCAAACCCTAAACAAAAGAAACGCAGCATAAGAAATCAAAGAGAGACTACCGGTGAAACCCCGCGCAGTACCTTACAGCTGAGGCACAAACATAGGGAGGAAAGCCTCGCGGCTTCGGAGGGGAGACTACGGAGGACCTACCCTGCTGAAAGCGGGGGAGAGGAACCGGAGGAGAGGAAAGGCAAAGAACCGAGATCCGCCAAGTACAGTGCTTATAATGAACAAATGAGCACGAGATCACATCCATCGGATGAGGATCCCACGACCACAGGAGATACCATCTATAGTAACGATGGTGGTTTTACGTTACACCGAAGATGAAGGAAAATAATAGTGCTTAATTATAAGAAATGAAAAAACCTCGAAAAAAAAGATCCAAAAATATCTCAACGAAACAGAGGTGCTATTGCGATAACAGATTTTGTAATTAAGGGGAAGAACGAGATTATTCGAAAAGAAAAAAAAAAAGAGTACACGAATCTCGCGGATTAAACCTTAAAAATAACTTAATATACGAGTAAAAATTATAAAAAGATTGTAACAAATAAGAGCGTATGTTCCAATAACAAAAATATGTAGTTCTAATAATAATGCATATGTGTTGTAACTAACAAAATACATGCATGCTGTAACAAGATGTATGGTGGTCAGAATTATGTATAATAAGATGATTAAGCTAAGGAACATAAGTGAAACATGTATTACAAAAAGAAAAATATAGTAATACAAATAAATGTCGGAACTTATATAGACATTAAATATTTTGAAGTATAATACATAAACGAAGTAGATTTATTAACATATTTAATATTTTTTTGAAACATCACATAAACGTAATGGATTTATTAAATGTTATCACATAATTTTGAAATAAATACATATAGAAAATAAATAAATAAAAATATATATAATTTTAATATTTTCATATGTATCAAAAATATTAAATTAAGTCAAATATGATTTGATAAGATATAAAATAAAATAAAAAATAAATAATATCCAATAATACAAATAAACAAAATGAAAATGGATTAAATTTTACTCCGATCAAAGTATCTATTAAGGACTTCCCTTAAAAAATGTATCGCCTCCCACAATAACGGTGTGTCGGGATCTGACGAACTCCTTCCAAGATACGATGATCCACCTCCAAAATTCGACACATTCTGATCTTGGACGTCCTCGAGAACCATCTCAAGATAACGAAGCTGAAGCAATTTGGTTTCCAACCAAATTCTCGATTGATCTACCAAATTAATGGTTTGATCAACCAAAAACTTCTCATAAATCTCTCAATCTCCTTGTGCAAGATTAACAAAAGTGATTGGATATTTTTCTACCAATCTCACATTGAACGAATGCACCAAGGAAGAGAGACAAGAACGAGAGAGAGGGGGAGAGAGTGAAGAAAGTTTTTCTACTTTTGTTGAGTATCAAATGAGAGCCCCCTCATAGCCCTTATATAAAGCCCATGATCAGACGTTTAAAGAAATTTCCATTTTATGGAAATACGATAATTGATAGACCAATTAAGTTCATTGATCGACCAAACCAATTGGTCAATTAAACTTCACTATTTGGTCGACCAAACTAAATTCATTGATCGACCAAAACAATTGGTCAATCAATTTTATATTTTGATCGACCAATCCAGGTTAAATCCATAGTAAAAGAGTCTATGTTCCAAGTTCAAAATTGATTCATACCTGAGCCCAAACCCGAGCCCGAGCTGAAGCCAGGTCGAGGCAGGGCGAGGCGCACACGTGTGCGTATGTTGTCCCTAGCCCCAACTCTTACTCTTTGCTAGATAAGCCATGGGAGGTAGAAGTCTTTTACACCCACCAAGAGATTTGTTCACTTCCAGTATAAGACTAAAAACATCTCTCAAATATCACTAATTTCAACATGAATTCCCACGTCACCATATAATAATTGCATCCCGATTGATGTAATTAGGTTATTAAATCCAACATTCCCCCACAAATTTAACGTTGAAATTCAATGATAAATTCCTCGGCTACCACACTCTGCTTTTAGTAAAGGTACGTTCCAGTTTGAACCCTTACTTGAGTCATCCACCTTCACCACCATAGGAATAAAGTGAAACTAGTCTTAAACTCTAGACGTTTGACGTGGGGTGTATAGTGGTGACAACAAAATGAAGTTCTTGATGATAATCTTCAGGGTTAGTACTCTTAAGGGCCATGCACCCTATCCTGCTTCATGAGTGTAATCGGGAAAAACCCTATTCCCTAACTTGCAGCCTACAGTAACACTCACATAGGTGGCATTCTCTAATGATGCACTGCTCACTTCCTATCATAAAAGCTTAAACCCATTTAGAGCCTTTGCTCTTCCTAAATTTGTAGCTTAAGGTACTCAGGCTTCCAAGGATTGGACTCGGATGTAAAAACATCTAACAATGAGTGCCAACCAGTTTCCCATACAACTTGTTGTTACCACCTTGAACCTACGTCGTTGGATCTCCACTCAGTTAGGTTGGGTTGCTTTTGCGGGTAAACTCTCAATAGGTCTCAATCCCATCCCAAGCCTAGACTTAAGGACAAAAGATCTATCAAGTCCTTTAGTAAATGGATCTGTTGTGTTATCCTTAAATACTATAAATTCCACAGTAATCACTTCTTGAAAGACTAAATTCCTTACAGACTTGAGTTTGATTTGAATATGTCTCCCTATTTTTTGATTAAACTTTGAACTCTTAATCTTTACTATAGCAGTTATGCTATCATAATGCAAAGATATCACAGGAATTGGCTTATCGACCATAGGAATTTCTGTAAGAAGTCTTTTAGTCATTTAGCTTCAATTCCAGTGGTGTCCAAAGCATATAGCTCAGCCTCAAAGGTAGGCCGGGCTAAAATGATCTGTTTTGTAAACCGCTAGGAGATTGCATCGTCTCCAAGGGTAAAGACATACCCTGTAAAACCATTACTCCTGAAATCCTCCATTTGATCAATCCAACTTGCATCACTATATCCTTCCAAAATTGAATGATATTTATCATAATGCAAATTAAGGAAAATAGTTCCCTTTAAGTACCTAAGTACTGGTTTAAGGAATCCCAATGAGTATGGTTATGACAGCTTATGTATCTGCTCAACTTAGACATGAAAAAAGAAATATCTAGTCTAGTACAGTTAGCCAAATGCATCAAGCTTCCAATAATCTATGAATATCTTAGTTGTAAAACAGGCGTTCCACTTTTATTATTATAGGGAGTTTTTGATGAATCAAAAGGAGTGCTTACAGCCTTGCAATCTTCATAGCTAAATTTCCCAAGAACCTTCTTAACATAATGAGATTGAGAAATAACTATCACATCTACTGACTGAATTAGTTTGAGGCCTAGGATCACATTTGCAACACCCATATCCTTCATCTCAAACTTACTACTTAAGAACAACTTAATCATAGAGTAGACACATCTGTTAGATTTGTGACTTACAAAGTCAAAAGATTATACAGTCTTATCAAACTTTTCATGCCATTGCTTGGGTGCTTGTTTCAAACCATAAAGAGATTTAACAAGCTTGCAAACCTTTTTCTCATTCCCAGGAGTTACAAATCCTTCAGGCTGGTCCATATAGATCTCCTCCTCAAAATCACCATGAAGAAAGGAGGTCTTCACATCCATTTAATGGATAGTGAGATCATAAATAGAAGCCAATGCAATAAGCATCCGAATAATAGTTATGCTAGTTACAGGAGAATAAGTATCGAAATAATCGATTCTTTCTATTTGCTTGAACCCCTTGGCAATAAGTCTAGCTTTGTATTTTTCAATAGATCCGTCAGACCTGAGTTTTCTCTTAAACACTCACTTGTACCCAATAGTAGAACATCTTGGAGGTAAATCAACCAACTCCCAAGTGCCACTAGAGATGATTAAGTCCATCTCATTCTTAATAGCATATTTCCAGTGCTCAAGTTTAGAAGAAGCCATAGCATCACGATAAGTGGAGGATCATTCTTGATTTATTAAGTAATAAAATCACTTCCCAAATCCTTGGCAATTCTTGGTCTTTTACTTCTCCTAGGTTCAGACTCTTCTACTTGAGTGGGTTCGAAATGGGAAAAGCTAACCCCCACATTAGATATCCTTTCCACTTGACCATGAATAGAACTAGATGTAGTGGCTAGATCATCTGAGGCCATATTTTGAGGTAATCCAGTCTTCATAGGGAAGACATCCTCAAAAAATGTAGCATTGTGAAGCTCAACAATAATGTTGACATATATGCCTAAAGTCTCAAATTTTATAACAAAAAATCTATAAGCATAGCTATTATCAACATAACCCATAATAACCACGTCAACTGTCTTAGGCCCAAGCTTCTTCCTCTTGTGTTCTGGGACAACTATTTTTGCAAGGCAGCCCCATACTTTGAGGTATTTCAAACTTGGTTTCCTGTTTCCCCAAATCTTAAATAGACTACTTTCATTATGCTTGAGGGGAACTCTATTCAGAATATGTCATGCCGTATTTAAAACTTCCCCCCACATATAAGTAGGTAATCCTGAGCTTTGCAACAAAGCATTGACCATGTTAGTTAGGATCATATTCTTTTGCTTTGCTATCCCATTAGATTGAGGAGAATATGGGGCTGTTACTTCATGAACTATACTAAAAGCTTGACATTATTCATCAGATGATTTGGACATATATTCCCCTCTTCTATCTAACTTCAATCTTTTAAGAGTTTTCTCAGTTTGTATTTCTGCTGCTTTCTTGAAGATAAGGAATTTACTTAATGCCTCATCCTTAGACTTAGTAAATATACATAGCAATATCTGCTACTGTCATCTATAAAGGTGATAAAATACCTTTTATTGTCCTTAGTCAACACACTGTTAAACTCGCAGATATCCATGTGTACCAAATCTAGAATCTCAGTATCTCTAGTAATAGAGTAAAAAGGCTTCCTTGTTTGTTTAACCTACATACATATCTCGCATTTCTTAGTTTTATCTATGGTGTGTTTAGGAATCATATTTAATTTCATCATTCTTTTTAAAGAATTGAAATGTGTATGACCCAATCTACCATGTCACATATCACAAGATTCAATATTACTATAAACAGATTGAATCGAATGAAAACTAACATTATTTAGAGCATTTCTAAATGATATATCCACATCACATCTCACTCTAAAAAATAGATCAAAATCTACCAAATACCCCTTTCCATAAAATATTCTATGTCTCAATTTAACAACTTTAGTACATTTAAAGTTTAACTCAAGACCTTCTCTAACTAACAAGGAACTAGAAAGAATATTCTTTTTCACAGTAGGAACGTACAGCACCCTACATAGTGTCCAGACTTGCCCCGAGAAAAACCTCAAGTCCACATGTCCAAATCCCAACACCTTGGCTGCAGAGTCGTTCCCTATCTTCATAGTCTGCCACTACAGGCCTAATAGGAAGAAAAAAATGATCTATCAGTACAAATATGTATATTGGCTCCAGTATCTACGAGCCATTCAGTACGATCGTGAATAACATAGAGTTCAGGTTTTATTGAGACATACGCATCACTAGGCTCGACCTCTTCGATGATCACATTCACTTGATGATTTCCATCTGTGGTCTTCTACTGAGCTTTATTAGAAGAATAATTTTTCTTCCAATGTCTAATCTGCCCATAGTACCATCATGGTTTGTTCTTGGATTTCTTCTGAATCTTGGGCTTTGCCTCCGTTTTATTTTTATTGTTCTTATTGTTATTCTCTTTACTCTTGATGTCATGACATTCACCTTAGACTTCACAGGCATTACAGGTTTCTGTTTCCTATGCTCTTCCTCAATAGTGATGGCTATCATCAAATCATCTAGAGAAATATTTTCCTTCCTATGCTTGAAAGTCATCCTGAAGTCTTTCCAAGATTTAGGGAACTTCTCAATGATAGATATGACTTGAAACTTCTCAAGAAGCTTCATTTCTGCCTCTGCTAAACTATGGAGCAATAACAGAAATTCGCGTGCCTGCTTTGATACCAATTTACTCTCAGCCATTTGGAATTTAAAGAATTTTGCGACAGAGTATTTTTCAATACCAAGATCCTCAATATTATACTTCTTGTCCAACTCCTCCCATAGTCAGCCCTTTGCAGTGGATGTGGATGTGTTGTATATATCAAACAGCACATTGGACAATACCAATAAGATGCAACCATGACAAATTCGATTGCGCTCATTCCACACATCCACTGCCCTTTAGCCTTCAGGAGTAAGTTTTTCCTTATGCAAAATCGAGCAATCGATTTCCAATGCCGAGATCAAACCAATGGTGGTCAGTCAAATTCTCATGCGTTGTTGCCAATGCTTGAAATTTTGTCTACCAAATTTCTCGGGCAGATCAGATAAGTGTAGGATCTGTAGGGCACAAGCACACTAAAAGGGGGGATGAATAGTGTGGTATATAAATAAAAATTGTAAGAATAAGCAAACCACAAAAAGCACACAAGATGTATAGTGGTTCCCCTCACTCGGGTACTCCACTACCTAAGTCTCCCGACTTAGGATTTTTAACCCGATTCCCTCAACCCGAAGGGAATCAATTTACCAATAACTTGAGGTAATTAACGGGTTACCTCAACCCAATTACAAGATAAAGAAATAAACAAAAGTACTGGTATAAGTAAGATATAAAAAGCTTACAACTAAATTTCCTAAGTCTCCAACAAGCATATTGCTTAAAAAGTGTATGAATTAATCTAACGAGAATACTAAAATGAAAGCGAATGATTTAACAATGAAGTACACAATCGCCTTTGAAGATTTGTTGCAAACAAAGAGTGGCCTTGAGAAGAATGCAACAAATCAAGCTCCTTTGTAGATAGAAAATTGGGAAATGGAGGTGTAGGCAAGGAGAGTATTTTTGGTTTGATGTTCTTTGCAAAAGACACTAAAGGAGTGTTTATATAGGCCACTAAACACCTTCTATATGATTATTAGCCGTTAAGGGCAATTTGGGAAGATTAGAGATTGGATTAATTGTAAAATAGCCATTTTGATTAGGCACAATGACTGGTTGGTACTGGTACTGACTGTTCACAATTAGCCCAACAATGCCTGGGGTACCAGTACTGATCATTGGTACCAGTACTCAGTGCATTCTGTTGAGTACCAATAAAGTCACTTGGTACCAGTACTTATCACTAGTACCGGTACTTGTGATTCACAGGCTCCACCAACTGTGAACACTTAATACCAATACTCATGATGAGTACCAGTACTTGTTATTCACAGTTTATAACTTAGGCCCAAACCTGTGCCTAGCATGTACCGGTACTTATGACTAGTATCGATGCTTGCTACAAGTACCTTGTTCTACAAGTTTAAACCAAAATTTATGAAAATCCTATCTTAGCTATACAATAATATTTTCAAAGAGTCGATCTTTAGTTTTAAAATGAATGATTAAATGTGATTTTGATCCCTAATTATCTCTACTTTAATTTTAACTCTTAAGATATCTTTTTCTTGTTAGGAGACATACAAAAGTTCTAAGATACAACAAATTAAACCAAACTATAGTCTTCAATCTTCATGTCATCATTACTTCTTTCATCCATCTTTAGATTGTGTTATTTCCTGAAAATAACACTTCATAAACTCATTAGATTTAAAATGGTTTTGTTAACACCAAAACATAAAAGAGAAGTAAAACTAGGTTTCAACAATAAGTCTATACGTGATTTGAAGGTCATTTCCAACATCCCAAATATTGTAGATCTAGGTGATACCTTTTTTGAGATTGTTGAAATAAATGCATACGTGAGATAAATAAATAAATAAAAATATATACATTTTCAATGTTTTCACATATATTAAAAATAATAAATTAAACAAGCCAAATATGATGTAGTAAGATCCAAAATGAAATAAAGAATAAATAACATGCAATAGCACAAATAAACAAAAGGAGAATGGATTAGATTTTACTCCGATCAAAGCACCCATTAAGGACTTACCTTAGAAAAGGTATCGTCCCCCACAATACCTGTGCGTCGGGGTCTAACAAATTCCTCCCATGATATGATGATCCACCTCTAAGATTCGATGTACTCTGATCTTGGACGTCCTCGAAAACCACCTCAGGAGAATGAAGCCGAGGCAATTTGGTTCCCAACCAAATTCCCGATTGTTTTACCAATTTAATAGTTTAATCAACCAAAAACTTCTCGTGGATCTCTCAATTTCCTTGTGCAAGATCGACACAAGTGATTGGAGATTTTTTTATGAATCTCATATCGAACGAATGCACCAAGAAAGAAAGACAAGAATGAGAGAGGGGGAGAGAGTGGAGAGAGTTCTTCTGCTCATGTTGTGTATCAAATGAGAGTCCCCTCATATCCCTTATATAGAGCCCACAACCAGACTTTTATGGAAATTCCCATTTTATGGAAATACGATAATTGATCAACCAAAATAATTGGTCGATCAAACTTTACTATTTGGTCGAACAAATCAATTGATTGACCAAACTAAATTCATTGATTGACCAAAATAATTGGTTGATCAATTTTACATTTTGATCGACTAATCCAGGTTAAAATCGTAAGATTAAAATTTGTAGCAAAAGAGTCTAAATTCCAAATTGATTCTCACCCGAGCTCAAGCCAAAGCCAGAGTCGGAGCTGAGGCAGGGTGCGTACGCGTGCGTATGTGGTCTCTAACCTCACCTCTCACTCTTTGCTACATAAGTCATGATAGACAGAAACTTTTTACACCTATCAAGAAATTTATTCACTTTTAATATGTGACTAAAAATCTCTCTCAAATTTTACTGATTTTGACATAAATTCTACTATTACCATATAAAAATTACAAAATTAAGATGAGTGACGATAAAATTGAGTGCATATTTATAATTCAAAAAATGAATGCTTACGAGATTGTTTTAAGTACAATATTAATATATGTCCCATGCATGTTGTTGAACTTAATTATTTTATAATACATTATTCTAATCGTCATAAATATTTTTACAGCGTGCATGTTATTTGGTTTCAGAAGAGTTTCTTGTGATACGTAGGTTTAGAATTTAAACTAGAAAGTACGAAATGGTTCATTGCCCAATAAACGTGCGTCGAAAAGCTATTTGCAAGCTACTTTCTGTAATACATCGGCCCGAGTTATTCTCTGTAATACAAATACAAAATAGGTGCGATTGGGCGGCGGGAGGGGCGTTGCAGTGACATGACAGGTAACGAAAAACGTCATTACTTCCTCCTGCCCATTCAAGAGAAACGGAGCGGTGAAGTAGAAAAACTCAAGCAGGGAAGATATTAAAGCAAACTCTGCGAAGGATTCAGGTTAGAAAAAAATGATCTTCGTAACAATCTTCCTTTTTTATTTGTGAAAAGTTCGAAATATAACTTCATTGAGACACGAATGGTAACTACATGTATAAGACAATATCGTTTCATATTATGTTTTCAGGGTTTCCTTACCGATAAAAAGATATGTAAGTATGATGAACATGTTACTGTATAAATTATATGGTGGAAGATGATAACCGCTCAAGTAAACATTCACTAGCTCAAAGAATCGCTTCCCTCGGCACGGAAGATTGGAGAATTTTCACTAGCCCTACCTAGCTCCCTCGGAGAATCAAAGATGTAACGACCCGGTTCCCGAGTCCCTACGAGGCACGAGAACCGGATCGACTCGACTAATCCCAAGACCTAGTCGTCAAACGAGGAAGTAACCAAAAGACAATAAAATAAACCACATTCAGCATGAATATAACTAACAGTAAGAAAGTACAGCAGTAAGTAAAGAAACTAATACAGTAGGTACCACCACAACAACATTTATCATGTAACAAGAACTGCAGGTAAAGAAGGTACAGCGAAAACAAAAACTACTCACTAGAACAGAAACAAAAGAGGTACAAAAGGCTGTGGTAACTCTACTGGACCCTACTCGGCCCAGCGTCCTCTGCAGCCGCCGACCCTGGCTGCTCAACACCTGGTCCTGAAAAAGGTAACGAGTGTAACACGTCAGCAAAACGCTGAGTAGAGTGGCAAACTAACTAAAGGCAACAGTAGAGTGTACAGTAGCTGTTATGTTCTATTACTTCCTTTATTCACATCTTTCAATTTTTCTCACTATTTCATTTGTTTCTCAGATCCTTTACTTGATCTCGAATGTCCTCGTGGGAACGATCTTGATTGCAGTCTTTTCCAAAAGTAGAAGTAGCACGTGGTGCTCTCCTGGCCGGGAGAGTCCCCCGTGGTGATCCTACCCTCAGTCAACCACCCCAAGGTCACTGACAGACGTAACGGTGACTACGGCACGCGCGATAAACGCACAGGTAGCTAGCCCGCACTGGCACGCGGTCAGTCGTTTCCGTTAACGGGTGCGCCCAAAGCACAGCACGAAACCAGGGCAGAGCCCTCTCAGTAACAGGGGTCCAACCCCTCCACAGTAACCAAACCGGGGCCTTGCCCCTCCACAGTCCGCGCACCCTCGCCTGACTACCCTGGTTTGCCCTGGTGGGCCTAACAAGTCGGTGAAGGAGGCTAGCAAAACCCCGGGGCCCGTGGGGTAGCTAGTACTCTCCTAACACTACTAGCTCTCCTCGGTACTACGTACACGAGGGCCAACAAGTCGGTACAGAGTGGCCAGTCCTAACCCCCGGGTCCCTGGGGTGGCTAGCTCAGCTCTGCACTAAACAGGGGGACAGTCGCTCTCCTTGGTACTCCGTACTCAAGGGCCAGCTTACTTCCCCAATTCTATTCCATTCGCTTTCCAGGAGTTCTACTCCTACTTCCGCGTAGGGTTCCAGAACATCTTATGTCTTACTTTCCAGTTTCACGTTCTTACCAACCATGATCCCAATCATGTTTCTTTATTCATAACAGGCAGCTGTGAATTTAATTTACAGGCAGCTTCATATATTCCTTTCCATTTTTCCAAGACTGCATTGTTATATATTCCACTAGTTTTTCCATCCTAGGATTCATGCCATATCCTAGGGTCTATCATACAATCTAGTTTTCCGGCCCTAGGATTCATGCAACACCTAGGAACTATCATTTCATATATTTCTCATTCCTAGGATTCATGCAATGTCCTAGGTTCTAGTTATGGTTCCATACTTTAACAAATTTTATTAATACTTAAAGCCACTCTACCAGGTACAACGGGAGTAATGGGGGCGTGATCGGGAATCCCGCGTGCCTCTGCGACTCTCAAGATTGCAACCGAACGAGGTCCTATCACAAGGATCAAACACAAGGAGTGTCTCAAAACAGTGTATAGCTACTGTAGACGGGTAGAGGAATTAATTCTGAAAAGAACGCAACTCGAATCGCGGAAAACGGAGCCCGAACGGGCCCTAAACGTGTCGAAAAAGACGATACTGTGCAAAATCAGATGTCTGGAACTCCTTCTAGATGTCTTAAAAAGTGGATCAGAGAATTACCTGTTCAGCGTGGTTTCCCAGACGTCCAGAAGTCTGCGGGGACGTCTGCCTAGCTCCCAGACGTCCGATGGTCACTCCGGACGTCTGTAGCTCACTCCAGCCGTCTGGTACAACTTCCAGACGTCTGATTCGCAATGGATGGCAAATCAGCGACCTGCGCACAGCCAACTCCCTCCCTCAGTACGGTCAGTCGACAGGAAGGAAGGAGAAGGCGGTAAACTCACCTTTCAGATGTCTGTATGAGCTTCAAGACGTCTATCTCGCCGTCTGATGTCAACCCAGACGTCTGATTCTGGAAATTTTTCCAGAATCAGGGCGCGACCCGGACTCTGCTCGCGACGCCACCCGCGTCGCACCTCGCGCTCCTGCTGCTCAGACCGCAGCAGGTCCCTCTACGCGTCGCTCCGCGCCCCCTGCGCCCTCCGCCGGCCGGCCAAGCCGCTCCGGCGAGCTCGCCCTCACGGCAGAGCTCCGCCCTCGCACGCCGCACCTCCGCGCTCACTGCGGCCGTCGCTGCCGCCCTCGCGTCCGCTCGCTCTCGCGCACAGGAAGGAGAAGAAGGAGGAGACGGTGGAGACGGGAGGGGAGGCGTGGCCCTTTTAAGGCCGCGCGAGGAGGAGAGAGAAGGTGGCAGGCCGCCTGCAGCCGCAGAGAGAGAGAGGGAAAAAGAGAGAGAGAGAGGAATCGCGGGTCTGCGTGCACAGGCGCGCAGACGACTTTCCCGTGCGAAAATAACTGTTTTCCAGACGTCTGGAAACGATCCCAGACGTCTGTTCAGATGTCTGGACCTCCTCCCAGACGTCTTAAAAGACGTCTGGGGCACGCTTTCGTTACAAAAGACATTGTTATTCTCGACATATTACAATTTCCTTATGTCATATGAATGGGTTGATGTTTTCTTACTTGTTATGCATGTAGATATTGTACAAGGTCACAAGTCGTTGTCCTCGTTATAACAAGTTCTATTTTTGTCGTCGATTGAAAATTGACGACAAAGTTTTTTTAATCGACGTCAAAAAGCGACGGCATAAGTAGCGTCGCTGTTTCTTTTTCCCGTCGATTACAAGAAACATCCGACGTCAAAATATCGTTCGTCCAGCGGACGGATTAGATCTTTTGCCATCGGTTGATAACCGACGGAAATTAGATTTCCCGTCGCTTATAAAAAAGCGACGGCGTTTGTATGTCATTTTTTTCCACATTAACATGCTGTCTTTTGAGTTTTACCGTCGTTTAAATAACAACGTCGTCACTTTAATAAGCGACGTGAAAAAGATTTTTGTCGTTGCATTATGAAATAAACAATGGCAAATAGTCACCTTTGTTAAAAAGATTACATTTTAATGTCGTCGGTTCTTGTAATAATCAACGGCAAAGGTAGGGTTTTTTTTAACTATTAAAATTAAGATCATTATACAATCCTCTAGAAAAGAGTGGTTATTAACTATACCCACAGATAGAAAGCAGGTATAACACTGCCCAACTCACCTCTCCCTTCACATTCCACCACCCTACCCTAAGCACCCTCTAACAAAAAAAACATGGAGAGGCAGCACAAATACACATGGCACAAAAATCACAGCATAAGCATGGTAAGATGGAAATCAATACTACACATTATATTCATCCTTGGAAAAGCCAAAAGTCCAAATCCCATACTAACTGTTCAGCGCTAAACAACTTTTTCTTAAGTTTTCATACATTTTTGACAAACACTCAATCACACGGTATAGAATGGTTGGCCTTATGGAAGTCCAGTTCACACCTCTTGTGTCTAGTAAGCCACCAGTCTCAAGCTTTCCTTTGTGCCTACGTTTTGGATTGACTGCATCCGTTTGTAAATCAGCAAACACAAAAGACATAGAAAGCCTAGTTAAATTACAAAGGGACATATTAATCAGACATTGCCTAGTTTTACTACCCAAGCTGCTGGATACATTGTTGCATATTGCATTCTTGGTCCAGTAAAGAAACTTCCTTGACAACAAAGAAGAACCCATCACTGCAATGTGAAAAAGAAAGGGGATGAGGTGGTGAAGCATGGTGTGTGTGTATTGTATACTTGAGTGTTTTTTAATTTTATAGGCAACAAATGGTTCAAAATAGATTTGAGTGGAAGAAAAATATCTAAGTAGCTAAACCCACTTAGTTTGGGAAAAGGTTGTTATTTTTGTTTTCATTGTTATACCAAGTTATTCTCCTAAAAAGCAAAAGTAGTATCATCCTAAACAGAAAAGTAGAACCATCAATCCTACAGGTGGAAATAGTCATGAACAATGCTTCTTCCAAAAAAACAAAAGGGCATTGATTATGATGATCCTAAAGAATCCAGTTGTACAACTGAAAAATAATTTTCCTTTTTAGAAGTAACTGAAAAATAATGTTTTAAAATGTTATGCAAAGTAAATAGCCTCAAAAATTATTTTGTGATCCTTTAGACTCAAATAAAATATAGTATCTTTTGGAACTGTAAAAATTATTACCAAGTCAAACAAGGAAAAGAACAAAACTACAGAAAGAACATCACTCCAGTTTGCAACACTTACAATGAACTTGTTGAAAGCTACTTTCTCTAGAAAATATAACTTTACAAAGAAGGTACATGCATTGGATTTCTGTGTTCTATCAATCAGATTATGAAACAGCTTTGATTGCTTGGTACCTTTAAATTTATAACTAGAATAGAAAGCATTGTAGATCTCAATTTAAAGTTCGCTTTAGATGTACGAGAAATAGGTTTTTTTTGTGAAAGGGGATATGTGAGAAATAGTGAAAGCATATCCATCAATACTGTTAAATTCATGGCTTATCTTTTCATGGAATTTATTAAGATTCAGTGATAAACCAAAGACCAACTTGGTGATCGTCCTTCACTAGTATCCTTGACAAGAAAACCCCAAATGAATCTGATGCCACCCATGACTAGGATCTTAGTGGCTCCTAAGGCGCTTACTTGCAATTGAAAAATAGGAGTTCCACCTTGTTAGTGGTTATCTACCTAAGTTGATAAAAAGGCAGACCTGGTGTGTGAAGTTGTAAGATATAAATAAGTTGATGAACAACTTAAATGACTTAAATCATACCTACAGATATTATTGTGGTGCTTAGTATGAAAAAGTACTAATTCTTCTAAGCCAGACCTTTGCATGTGTAGGCTTGTGTAAATAAAGAAATTCATGCTTCAAAAATAAAAAATAACACCACAACCACAAAAATAAAAAAGATCTCTAGATGCCAAATAAGAAGACCATCAAACAAGATTTTTGAATCATTGGGCAAAAGGAGAAAAAATAAAAGGTCATGGCATTTGCAGTGTCCACTCATAAGAGATATAAAATGACAAGGAATATTATTTTTTACAATACAACCCAGATGCAGAGTGGCACGGGATTATGGATATAACAACTAGAATTAGCGTTAAACACTAATTCTTCTCAACAAATGTATCTAATTACAACTGTATGGCTCCCATTTTTTGACTGGCTTTACGTTAAAAATGGTTCTAAGTGACAATCATGCAATAAAAACAAGCGTGAGTACTGACTAGAGAGCAGAAGCAATGTCAAAAAATACACACCAACACATATAAAAGAATATTTTACCTTCTCCATTTGCATCATCCCTAAGGGCATATTCAACAGAGATCACCCTATCTAATATCTTACTGCAAAGTGGAAAAAATAAATGAAAGGGAATAATAATACAGTGTATAATCAAGCGCATAAGACATCAAAGCAAATGATATTTGCATTTTTAAGCATATTAAGCATCAAAACTATTGTACTTTAGACAAAAATATTCAAATAACTCATCTATAAGAATACTAACAATGGCATCAACCTAATAATTCCATATGAACAAGACGCATAAACATAAAACTACAATATAGAAATGTCCTTAGCCAACATCATTTATTCACTTTTCTTATTTCATTCACCTTCCTAGCAAGGATGGTGGCTACCAAACTCTCCCTACGATATTGAACATGATTCACACATAAAACAAAGAAAAGCTATTTGGGAGCAATTTTCTCTTCTTAAAGATCTTCAATCATTTTTACTTATCCCTTTTTTTTTTTTGAAAAGACAGTCATTCTTAGTTGCTTGAGGAAAAAATTATTCTTATTCATTGCATAGTGAAATGATCCTTCTTAGAGAAACAAAAGAAGAAGAACAAGAAGGGCCTACTGATAAACACCAGTTTATCATCATTCTTATGCATTAAAACAAACCTAGCTCTTAGGATTTTGCTCCGCAAACAGGTTTTTGGGTTGCATTTAGGCATCAATCAGGTTAGGCATGCATTGCATTTTTTATTTTATTTTTGATGTGTTTTTATGAGTGTTAGGGATAAACAGTTTGTCAAATCCCTAGAACCCTAGCACTCGGGAAGGCAATTGGTGAAGGAGAAGCCCAAACCAGCTGGAACTCAGCTTGATCCAGCTCACCATAGCTAGAATCCAGCTCACTTGAACTAGGGTTAGCTCATCCCAACTCCATTCGGCTCATCTTAGCTGAATGACAGCTCAAGAAAGCTCATCTTAGCTCACCTTAGCTCAAGTTAGCTTAGATCTAGTTCAACTTAGCTGAGTCTAGCTCATCTTAGCTCCCATCAGTTCACTAGGAGCTTTAGCTAGCTCAGCTGAGTTCACTAGAGTTCACCCCAGCTCAGGTCCAACTACATCCAGCTCCACTCAACTCCATCCAGCTGAAGATGACTTCATTTCAACTTAGGAAGCTCAAGTCCAGCTCTCGGAGACTCAACTTAGCTCAACTCAGTTGAGCTAAGCTACCTTAGCTGCCTCAACCAGCTTGATCCTCCCCGGGAGCACCAGACCCAGCTCACCTTAACCCTTTATGGTAGAAGCCAGCTTACTTTAGCTTGGCTTAACAGCTAGCAAAGAACTAGCAAGCTAAGCCAGGTAAAGTAGCTCCGTACCACCCTCTTCAGCATCAGCCAGCTCCGGTTCAACTCCAAACTTCCTCTGTCCAACTCCTCTCCTCAAACCCTAGCTTCCTTATTCCTCCTCCTCTACTCCTCTACTCCACAACTAGCTAAGCTAGCTAAGCTTAGCTAAATCCACCTCCATGGCACTAAAAATCTAACCTCGACTCCACCTACATGACCTTCCACTCCAAGTCTACCTAAGCTCCACATAAGCTAACCTTAAGTCCACTTCACCTTAACGCCAACCTAGCCTACCCACTACCTCCAAAAGCCACCACAAAGTGGCACCAAACCCACCCATAACCACCTCCCAATTGGTGCCACTTTTTCCCTCCAAAATCCCCTTGATCTCCACCACATATCTCCCCTTAAATCCATCTCCACCATCCACCTCACCTTCCTTCTAGAAGCCTTCAAGTTGGCGCTAACCCATGGCACCCTTCCGTGGTTGGCGCCACTTTTAGGTGCCCTTTGGCCGCCATAACCACCACTCATCATGCCCTTTTGGTGGCGCCAACTTACCTCTCCCCTTGGATCACCTAACTACCCTCATCATCCAATCCTAGCCATCCATCCAAAGGTCACGCCAACCACCATTTCCCATCCAATAAATACCCTACCCTACCACCACATAATTCCCATCCTCCCTTTAGTTAAATCTACCTTATAGCCACCTCATACCTACGGCCAAGAAGAAGGAGTAGAGAAGAAGATTAAGGGGGCACATCACCTGCCTCTTTAGTGCCTTCTTCTCCCCATTCCTTCACCTTGTGCCACGCCAAGAAGGAGGAGAATTCCAGATCAAAGAGGATGGCCAGGCATTGGAGGAGAAAGAGTGGTGCATGCCCACCCTTGGGAGAAGTTTAAGGCACACCCCCCTTAGGGTTTGCTTAGGAGGACATCAGCTAGGAGGAGTCTACAACAAAGAGAAGGAGAAGAAAGGAGCCCTTTTTAACTACGGGAGCAGCCGTAGTTGGAGCAAGAGCATCTCTTCTTCACCAACATAATTAGAAGTTTTGTTTCATTTGTCTTTAGCTTCAATTATTTTTTTTAGAAGCTTTCCTCTACAAGTGTAAACAAGAATCCATTTTTTATAAAATTGCCTTTTTAAATTTGGTACATCTTCTTCTCACTTTAATTTTGTTTTAGCATTTTCACACCTTCTTCCCAATTATCCTAGGCCCTCACTTGCCTAGGGTGAGCTTGGGAAGATGACATTCTTGTCACCTAATGCTAAGATAGGTTTAGTCTTTTCCACCACCAATGTTTGTATTGTCTTGTTAAGTCAAAAACCCTAAAAAAAACATATATTGAAAAACACCAAAAAGAAAGTTGATTTCCATGTTTTCAAGCAAGGGATTTATAATTGCAACAATTGCCTCTTTGGATGACCCTAGATACTCCACTATCTAGGTTATAAATTTTAAAAGCAAAACAGATTTACGTGTTACAACAATTTCCAAAACCCTAATTAACAAATCGCGTATTTTCACTATCACCTACCAGTTGTGAGGTGCAGAATGTGCATTCCAGGAGACCTGATACCAAGATAGGATGTTACGGTATCTTGTAACATCTGCAAATAACTTCAGTATCCCTTGAAAAAGAAGATGAAGATGGCAGATTTCTCCATCTTCAAACAGAGATAAAAACAAGTAAATTTCATATTATAAAAAAATAGTTATTTTCATAATTAGAGAAAATCAAAGGATCAACTAAAGTTGATCACTAAGGTAAGGTATAGATGGGCTATGAGGCAATAATTCAGAAGCATACTCCAAAGATGTAGTGCCATAGCAGCATTACAAATCTCCATCAGCAGTCGACTCCATTATTATGCAAATATGTTTCCAGTGTAAATCCCTACAGGAGGGGGTGAGATATGCGTGACGTAATGTAAAATACAGAATTATGTAAACAATCTCACAAAAAGTGCAATCACACAATAGGCACAACAATTTTTAGGTGGAAACCCAAACCGGGTGGAAACCACCACCTAACCTCTTCGAGTTAGGATTTCCCGATCGACAAAGTCGATTAAATCCACTAACAAACTACTTTAACGAGGGTAGTTCAACCTCAATTAAAACCACGCTACGAGTACGAGGGTAGCGTTTCTCAACCCCCTTTTCACAAGGAGGATTTTGTCTCACGAAGGAGACGAGAATTCGCAATGTGAATACCCAACACAATTACAAAGATAAATTACAACTCAACCTATAGAGCCACAAAGTGAATGATTAAATCTAGCTACTATAAGGTAAGGGAACTTCCCTTTGGTGGGAGTGCGTCGGCGTGACGACGAGGGTGCATGAACCACGCGGGGGCACCTCGTCGCTCTTGTAATCGCAGAGGGAGAGCGGGTGTGCAACTGGATTCAAGCTCTCTAAATGTGGAACAAAAGCTTGGAGAGCTAGAGCTTCTTCTAGATGATCTTCTACTTCTTTTTGACACAAGAGATGTGGAAATGGTATTCAAGGTGTGTCTTAGTGTATATTTGCAACGCAAGGGTCCTCCTCTATTTATAGAGGGCCTAGGAAGGCTTTGGAAGCCCTTAGAAAGCTTCCATAGCCGTTGGGGTTGAACCTAAGGCAAAACAGGCCGTAATCATAATCAATTATGATTCTGACAGGGTCATCAGATGTTTGGTCCAGGTATCAGATGTCTGGAAAACTTGTTTAAGACGTCTGGAAACTAAGTCAGATGTCTGATTCTAGGCGGGTTTCCTTCCTGACTTGGTTCAGACCTAAACAGGGTTCTAGTGTATAACCATCAGACGACGTACAGGATGTCTAGAAACCTATTGTACTGTGGGAATGGATTTCCCAAGGTCCAAATGGCTAGAAAATCTAACAAAGGTGATTTTGGGTCAGTCGAGGCAAAACGATTACATATCAGACGTTTGGGGTCCTCTACGAATGTTTAATACAAGCCTAATGGTCATAAACCTCAATGTTTACTTTGGTAGCCAACGTTCCACTAATTGGACGTCTGGCACAACCATCAGACATCTTCTAAGACATCTGGACTAAGGTTTGGTCGCCTGATTTCATCAAACAGAACCTACTAAGTCCAGCCTAACTTATTGGATGTCTGAGTCAATAGTCAGACATCTTAAAAGTCACTATCAAACGTCTGATTTCTAGATTAGACATCTGATTAGGCTGTTAGAACCCTTTTTTGATTTTCTAAGTTCTCTATAGAAAACCTAAGTATCATAGGGTTGTGCAAGTGCTCCTAGGACTACTTTAAGGGTGCTTTGAAGCTCTTTAACAAGTATTCAAAGATGGAAATAAAGAGCAAAGAAACAAAATACAAAGTACAATGAAACAAGAAAGGAAACCTATCCTATTCTTCATCTCCTTCCTTCTTCAAGCTTCCGTTCCTCGCGAAGCTCCTTCTCCTTTGTCAAGCTCTTCCAATCGGCCATGGATGCGAGTTTGAACTCCATCTAAACACATCTCCATTTGCAAATATCCTGAAATATAAGACTTCAAATGCAAATGTTAAATAACACGTGTTTTGTTATCATCAAAATAAACGATCGTGGTGCTCTAGCACCAACATCCAGGCCTACCAAGAAAAAAGGAGCCCACTATTATGCCATACCTAGTAATGGCCTGTCAACCTCCTATAACAAGATCATTGTTCTTGGTGGTTTTGGGAAACTATAACAATTACCGTCAAAGCAAACATACATCATGCAGCAGTGTCATCAATCTCTTGAGTGGAGACTTTCTTTCATTTTTGGATAAAAAAATCAATATACTTAGGATCTAGGTTCTCCTACAAGAAAGGGGAGATAGGCAGGTAGCTATCATTGGCAAACTCAATCACCATCAGTAGTTTAAGGAGAAAGGAGATGTATTGTTTTTGGTGGATGAAATATGTTTTAATTCAGGAAGAAAATGAGTTAAACTTCATATACTATAATAAGGAGAACAGAGCCAGAAATCCCAAGAGTGGAATCAAAGCTATTAACCTTTGAAAAAGAAGAAATAAAGAAAGAAATCAAAGCTACTAGTACTACATATGCGTAAGTCAAACCATTTTATATCTGATGATTTTTAGACTTTTTACATTACATGTGGAATAACTTTAATACGTAACTTTTGCATCACCAAGCTCTTGCCTTCATACTTTTAAACAAATTAGATTGGAAGCAAGACCCCAAGAATTTGGGCTAGGCACCCACTAAATGCCAGAGCGAATTGAACAAGACCTTAGATTGCAAGCTATTAACAAATGTGAAGAAATACTTTTGCATACCTCATGTGGACCACCTGGGTTGTGATTTGCTGTCAATATAAAAGCTCCAGATGCCTTAGAACCTTGTCATTTAGGGTAAGGTATAGATGGGCTATGAAATCAAAATCCATTTCATAGGTGCAAACTCAGAAGCACAATTTTCATTTTGGAATAAAAGTTCAACCCAAAATCATATAATTCGAGATGTCTGTAGTTGAATAGCGCAAATACATGCTCAATCATGAAATCTCCTATTTTAAATGTAGACATGCCTAATTCTATCCGATATAATGGCAAAAGGTGCCCATGTCATTAATCAAGAGATGCAGTTGGAAGGGTAGAAAATACCATGCAGATGGTTATGAGGAGAGTTCTCTTTGCTAGTTCTCCTTTTGCATTATTTACAAGCGAAATCGATGTTATAAAGGCTGTGTCGTAGTATAGGTTGAAATCGCTTGAAAACAAATAAGATTTATAACTCGAATGAAAGTTTAAGGTCGTTCGCTGGGAGTAAATAGGAATTCACACACTAATCTCAAGAAATAATGTAAATGAGCACAATTAATTAAGCAAAGTATAGATTTTCAATGAATGTAACCTGTCACATTAAATATTCAGTGAAATCCAAGGTATCTCGAGAATATGAGGATAAAAAGAGAAAAGAATAAAAGACAATGGTGATTTGAATCGCCACTTATATCCTCTCAAGTTTAAGCATGCATTCAACCATCAATTCAAATTAACCAACAGAAGGCAAGCAATTAGACGTCTTAAGCCTTCTCTTTTTCTTCAGAACCTCTCCTCTTCTTCCTTGTCTCCTTCTATTCCCTTCAGCTCTTCTTCTTTCTTCTCTCTTTGGCTTTTATCTCTTCTCTTCCTTCTCTTCTTCGACCTTTCTTCTCCTCGCGACTAAGTGTCGCACAAGTGCCAGTGAGAGCAAACACCCCATGTCCCCATTCTCTCTCTCTCTTTCTTTCTTTGGGTTCCTCTCTCCCAAAGCCTTGCACAGTAATGGGTAATCAGGTTTAGAGTGCACCCGGGACCGGGGCTGTCAACGTGGGGTAGCAGCCGAGGTGTGCATGGGTTAGGCGGGTTGGGTCGGAGCCAGGCTCGCATGATGCGTGTCACGGGTGAGGTAGGTGAAGGGTGCGGGGGACCTCACCCCCCAAGTGACTTGAGACAATAAGCCTTTGTCACTTTCTCCTTTTATGCGCTACTGCAGTGCCACTGGTTTCTGAGGTGGGACTAAATGTCCCACTGCCTTCCCGCGAGCGTCTGTTGATGCCTCTCCATTGAATTGGGGTAGTGTCTGAGCTCGAGGTCCCCAATTGAAAACCTGGTGTCAATCTTGCGGTGATTCCGCAGTGCCTAGAGGGTGTAGCTTGGAGCTTCGTGGTTAGAACTTGAATAACGAAGACGGCTACGAGCGGAGGGCGGCAGAAGTCCGGCATGCACCTGAGAAACACAAGTATGGCCTCTCAGCCTCGTTAAAATACTTCAGAAGCTTCGCTGGAGGATGGCGAATGTAGTGGTGTGTGTGATGAGGCGAGTGTGTGCGTGTAGGTGGCTGATGGAGTCGGTCTTAGGTGGAGAAAATGGGTTGTTCGGGAGATGGTTTGGGTGAGTAGAGAGGCTTAATAGGATAGGGGTTTTGTAGAGGGTGGTGTGGCGGAGCTTATGAGAGTTTCGGCGAGGCAGATGGAAGGGTGTAGCGGTGGGGATGCCTTGTCGAAGGGATTGCCAGAGATGGGGAAGATGGAGGTGATAGCGTGTGTCAAGGGTCGAAACAGGGATAAGAAGAGTGAGAAACTAACCTACAAGCTAAAATAAACTAATCTAACCCTAATCTAATGGACGAAGGGGACGGAGTGGCACTGGTTATGGTATGGCCAGCGTTAGGGAAGTAGATGATCCAGTGGGGTGATGACAGTGAGGATGAAGGAGATAGAGGCATCAACGGGTACAACACGACACGGAAGAGAGTGAGGAAGATAAATCCACCACCGGTATTGCACGTAGATGAAGGAAGGAGTCGAAGGAGCTCGCCAGACATCAAGGAGCTTCGGTCGGATGAGGAGAGAGGAAATTGAGGGTAACTCTGGTCGAATTCGAGCATGGGGAGAATGGTCTACCCTGGGGAGTCTTATATAGGTCGTTAGAGGGTGATTAGAGCTTGGGAAGCAAGCTTCCCAAGCTTGGTAGGTCGTCAGAGTAGTTAGCTCGAAAGATACCCAAATCTCTCATGCATTTGCATGAGATTGGTAAGGTTGCCCGAATCTCTCACGCGTTCGCATGAGAGATTCGGAAGGTTGTTGGGCTCAAGGATAGGTGCATTGGAAAGAGGACTCCTCAAGGAATATCCCTTCCAATTTTGGAAGGGATTGAGCATGAAATCAGGGAGATCTTCCCATTTGAAGGTCGCCAGAGCTTTAGGATTAGGAGTTGAGGGTAGCAAGGACCGATTTGAAGAAGAAGATGATAAAATTGGGGACCCAAATGTAATTTATTCGAAAGTCAGGGGCATACATGTAAGAGAAAAGAGTCAGACAGGACCAAATGCAAACTAGGTCAAGATGATCTCATATTAGGCCCAAATTTTGGTACAAACCTAATTTGGACCCAAGGAATCCAATGGTGAAGTAAGATTTAGGTTTTGACCAAGTTTGGCTAGAGAAATTGCATAATTACCCAAATTAGGATAAAAGTCTGGCTGTGGCTCTATTTTGGGTTAAGACAGGTTCCAATGGTCAAATTAAGGATGCCAAACCCTAGAGAATATTTCTATGAATTTTAGAGGCTTTAGGTAAATTTTATCTTGACCAGAACCTCAGTTAATTAAGCCGATCTATTTTTAGACTTTCAGATGTCATTTACTTCTCAAAACACGCAAAAACTTTTTTCTATCTGTATTAACCCACTCTTAAGATCATTTGACCCTTAATTAACCCCTAGAGAAACCCACGGTCATTTTTCATTCATGATATGATGGTAAAATTATAGTTTTAACTCTGATTTTTTATATTTCTCTCGAACGGATTTGCAATGAATTACAGTCCCCTAGCGGTTATATAGGAGCATTTAATGATGAAAATTGACTAAATAAAGCTAGATACGGTTGATGATGAAGTTATCATCATACCCCTATGCCTAACTTTTGTAATCCCTTAACAAAATCTTACAGAAGTAACTCAAATGCTAGACCATTTGTTCAGATCTCTCATGTGTGCTTTCTTATTAGATTAGGTAAGAATGCCAATAGTAGGCCTAGAGGTACTTTAGTACCTACCAAGATCCAGACCTGACTAGCTCTAGCCTCAGCCTGCCACGAAGGTTTCTAAGGCCCACAGGAACTAACCTAAGGTTCGTTGAACTCCGCAGTTAAAGCACCTGTACTTAAAACATTTTTAGTCTTGGTTTAGTTTGCAATGCATTTTTGTAAGAGAGTGATAGAAGATTTTTTTGTATTTTTGAAGTTTTCTCTCTCTTTTCTTTATTTCTAGCTTTGGATTGGCTTTATAACACGGTCTATATCAGATTCCTCACTCTCACCATCAATCCTCGTAAGGTCCCTGGCTTTCGATGCATCGAGATAGTACCGCCCATGGCAACCCCTAGAACCCTGGCTTTCGATACTTCGAAATAGTGCCGCCCATGGCATTCCGTAGCTAGATTCAGGCCCTGGCAATCGACATTTCGGGATAATCCTGCCCAGGCACCTGAATCAGCACAAGGTGCTTACGTGCCCCCAATAGAATATTTAGATATCCTAGGAGACAAGCACCGAGGATACGATATGTATTTTGCATCTTCGAGGGAAATTTCCTGCCTCTCCACGCCAGGAACTCATCCAAATCAACTTGTGTTGATAAGCCGCTCCTAATCTAGGTGGCTTTTCAAAACAGAATTAATGCTTTTGCATGATTTTGATAATTAAGCGTGCTGAACTAGACTGTGTGTGGATTTGGGTGCTTACCGAATCTTGCAAACCAGAGGTCAGTTACGAGGCTGAATAATCCCTACGCCTTAGACCTAATACTTAAGCTTCACATTTTCCTCAACCTCTTGAGGATTATCCAGATCTTAATGAATACTTAAATTTTTAAGCCTAAACTAAGCCCAAGAGGCCTAAGATCAGCACTCATACTAATCTCTTTGTGTCTTGACACTTTTGTCTTTTATTTCTTTCTTTTGATTTGGTCTACAATTTAGTAGATTCCTCAATCTTTTACTAATGACTAACTCTTTTTTGTTTCAAATTATGCTCCTTTTTGACATTTCAAAATCACCTCCCATTTTCCTCCTCAAGAATGATATGCATTCAAATTTTCAAAATTTCCTCCCTTCTCTTTTTTTTTCCTTCTTTTTCAATTTTTTTTTAATTTTTTTGGTTTTTTGTAATATGTATTTTTTTTGTGAGAAACCTGTAGAAACTTGAAAATTTTTGTATGTTTGTACTTTAACACCCCCTATGTCTAAGTTCTGCAATGTCCTTATTGTAAACGGAGGGTATGAAACAGTTAGGGTTCAAGGATTAGAATAGGATAAATGGGTGGGTGAATGGGTCGGGATAATTGTTGCGGATGATTTCAAGCTTTGATACAAGTACCAGAGGTGGGATCGACTGTTCTAAAAATTGAACTCAGAGTGCAATAAATATGAAGTACAAAAAGGATAATCAGAAGGATCTCAAGTTTTTTGGAATGACAGGTTGCCTCCTGTTAAGCGCTAAATTTAATGCCTTCAGCCGAGCGAAAAATGGTATGGAGGAGTGGTCAAATCAGATGAGTTTTGTAGAACAAGCACGTTGATCAAAAGCCTGGTTGGTCCAACCATGTGCTTGTTCAGGTCAGCAGGCTGATGATGTAGCCCAAACCCAATCAATCTAGCGGGTTGATGGATGTGGATCAAGAGATGTGGTACCCACCAAATACTGTGAAGTTTGAGAAGATATGGAAGTGTGAATCCAGGGTTTGGCTAAGTCGAATCAGGCTGATCAGAGTAGGGATCTTCAAATGAAAAAGAATCAATGGAGGATGTGAGATCCCTACGAGGGTGATCAGAGAAGGATGGGACGTGATTTGTAGTCTGATCAATGTCCGAAACCCAATAAAAATGTTCAGGAGAATCATGTGCAACCGGCTCATTGAGAGGAGAATCATAGTAGAAATTGAGTTCGGTTGTAGGTCGGGGTTGAAAACAGGTTTGGGAAGGTTCTGCATGTGTAGAAGAGGTGGCTTCAAGAATAATTATATGTAAGGGTTCTTCTAGAAAATGTTCAAAGGTAGGTGTATCTAGAGAGTCCTCATAGAGCACATCAAAATCAAATGTAAATGCCTGGAGAGTGCTTATAGGATCAAGGAAATCCAAGTTAAGAAAAGATTCAATCTCTGGATTGTAGACACTCTCGGCAATTACTGTTTCTGATTCCTGAGGATCAAAAAGAAATGATTCCATCTCAATGGAACCTAATTTTGAATCAATGATCTCGGGATCAGGGACCTCAAAGTCAGAGTCGATGAATGGATCATGTATGCTAAGGTCGTAGATTGGCTCGTAGTCGTCAGGAAACAACAGTTCTCCGAAATCAGGGTAAGATTCGAAATCGTTGAAGAACATGCGAGAAGTTTCTGAACCTGATTTCAGATCGATAGTTCCACCATAGAATGAGTCGAGATGTGGAGAAGCAGTAACCTAACTTGGATCTAACCTAAACTCAGGGTCCGAACTCAAAGAGGTGTCCCTATTAGGCATGGGCTCGGGTTCTTGGCTTGTAGGGAAGACACAATCAAATCCCAACTCTTCTAGCTCCTCGATTTCTGTATTGTAGATTGGTGTGACTTTCAAAAAATCAATCTGTATCTCTGAGGAGTCTGAAGAGGTGTACTCATCAAATACGGGCCTTGAATCGTAATCTAGATTTGAAATCTGATTTGTATCGCACGGGGCCTCACAATCATCCCAATAAGGCTCAGATCCAGATTCTAGGTTAAGGGTGTTGGTTAGATCACTAGAATTTAGGTTGGGCTTTACAGGGATGTCAGAATTACTCTCGAGAGTCACCTTATTAGCATAAGGGACAAAATTTATACCCTCGAGAGGTTCTAACTTAATCTCATTATCACAGGAGTTTGGGAAATCTAAGCTTGGAGAACCAGTGTTTTGTATCTCTAGGGCTGGCTCGAAATCGTGATCACTTGCAATCGGATTCTCCCAACCTATCTCAAGATCAGGAATGTCAATTGTTATGAAATTTGAATCTGAATTCATTTGGGTTGGGGGTTCATCATCAAACTTGGGATTTGGGAAATTACATGAATTACGCCAAGATGTCATCTTATCTTCTAACGGGTAATTTTGATCAATGGTTCTATATAACCCATTCAGCAATTTTTCCCATTCTTTTAAAAAATTCTGGAGTTCTTCCAGAATTGAAGGATTTGACTAATATTGCAGACAATCATTGTTGTGTAATTTCACTAATTCCGTGTGTTCTGCTAAGAGATTATCCCGGGTTGAACTGTATTTTAGTTGTATCCATATCATCTCCATATGGTTCAAAATGTGGTTCATTGATTTTTTCTTGAATGTCCCTTTTACAATATTCTTCATGGTTTTTATAGGCATTCTCAAGTATCTTTTCTTTCATGCTCATTTGGGACTCAAATTTTCTAAATAGTCTTCCTATATAGCCAGGCTGCATTTTTGAATCAAATGATGGAATCAAGATGTATAATCAAAACTCAGGTTCAGATTGGAGTTGATTAGATCTGAAAGAAATCCCTAAGATGATCTGTGTATGTGCTATAAATAGAAAGGATGAGGGACTGGATGTGAAACTGACCCAATCAAGGCACCCAAAGATTTTTGGATGACTATAGAGGTTCGGGATAGATGATACCCCTAGATCAGAAAGTCGTCCACTTGAGAATTACCTGGGCAGCCAGGAAGGGTCCCGTGAAGACCCCTACACGGTAGAGCATCCCCACAGGTTACTAGGTTTCCCCCACCCGACCTTCCTTATCACTGAGGGTCCAGGTAGACCAGAATGGATAACTTGACCTCTTAAGTCTACCAGTTTTATGTCCTAATTTGTGCCTTTGATTTCACTTGATTAGAAGTTAATTTGACTTGTGACCTAATTTGGAGGTTGGTTGGTCTACAGTGTAAACTAACTTCACCTGACCTGCCCTAAAGATGGAAGAATGAAATCTAGGTCAAGACCCAAAAATCACCCTGATTGACTCTCAGGTTGTTAAGTCCAAGGATTTTAGGGTTCAAGTGAATTTAGAGCCTGATTTTAGGGTTTTTCTTATTAGATCTTTTCAATCAAGGGCTTAGGTAGCACACAAATGTGGGAGGGTAACTTCCCTTTAATTCAGGCATAAATGTGTACTAGCACTTCAAAAACCCTAATGTAGAAACCCTAATTGGCTATATTTCAAGTCCAATTGATCTTGACATGTTCACCTTGGGCTTCAAGCAAGAAATGTGTTAGCCCAAAGTGATTTAGAATTTAAGCGTATACCTTAATAGGTATAGGAAATCAATGATGGGATCTCTAAACATAATTACTTTAACTTCAATGAGATTTGAAAAAAAAATTGTAAATCAGGAAACTTGCCTTTTAAATGATGATTACTATGAAAAATAAGACAAGTGATTCCTAATTGATTATTTCCTTTTTTATCTTCCCAAGATGATGGGAGCACCATCATGAGCCCTAACTAGCTCATTTTGACCCAGAAAAGAGAACAAAAGCTCCTACATAACCAACTGGAGGACTTAACTCATTAAATAACCATTCTGAGAGAAAAGCAAGAAACAAGGGGTAAAACTGCAATTTTACCATTGCAGTACAACAATGGGTTTTCTCATGGGCTAAACACCGGTCAAATGGTCTTAACAAGATAAAATGTGGGTTGTTTCAGACAGAAAATGGTTCATGTGAATTCGAGGAATTAAATGACTTCTTGTAACCCTAAAACAGACGCACTTGATTTGACAAGGTCTTGGTCAATATAAAATTCACCTAAATCTTCTAAAAATCATGGAAAAATATCCTCTAGGGTTTAGAACCTTCAATTTGACCCTTGGAACCTATTTTGACCTAAATTGGGGTCTCAGTCAAATGTTTGCCCTAAATTGGGTTTCTGTGTAAATTGCCCAGTCAAACATGGACAAACCCAAAATCCAACTTTACCATTGGATTCCTTAGGTTCAAATTAGATTTGTACCAAAATTTGGACCTAAGGGGAATTCACCTTGACTTACTTTGCAAACAAGGTCCAGCCCAATTACATTTCTACCCCTAACTTTTGAAAACTCCTACAGAAACCCCCTATCTTTGTCTTCATTCTTTGTAATTAGGTCCCTCCACCATTATAGCGGAGGGAATCCTACTTCGGCGAGGTCTCGAGGGAAAGATCTCCCTGATTCCTCAAAGTATCCCCTTCAAATTTGAAAGGGAGATTCTCTAAGAAATCTCCTCCAATTTGAACACAATCAGAGGCTTGATTTGGCACCCAATCTCTCATGCGAATGCATGAGAGATTTGGGTCACCTTCGACCTTCCAACTCTGGCGAGGTTGCCGTGCTTGGAAGCTTGGCTTCCAAGCACACGACCTTCTACCAGGGCCTATAAAAACATGCCTAGATCAACCCGCAACCTCTAAGCTTGAAATTGGCCAGAGAAACCCCCTATTTCTTCTCTTACCTCTTCGGTCAGTAACTCAACAAGCTTCGGCGACCCTCATCTCTCTCTCTCTTCGCTCTGCCACAATGCCAATGGCAGGTTCTTTTTATCCTCTTCGCCCGCGTTGCGCTACACCAGCCGACATCCCTGCAACCCCCTCGTCGTCGTCGTCCTCCTCCCACTGGGTACTTCGTCTCCGGTGATGGCAATACGAGCCAGCCGCCTCCTCTGCATCCCCCTTCATCTATTTTCACTCAGTTAAGTCCTCTCTCCCTTCTCATCATTTTTCTATCTTTTATTCTTGCAAACATGCCTTGACGCTCGCAACCACCACCACCTTCTCCACTTCTAGCCAAACCTCCGACGAGGTGTTCCCGCTGCTCCATGCCTCCATCTGCCTCGCCAACTACCCCATAATTATCGCCACACCTCACTAACCCTAGACCCTCACTCCACTCATTACACCAAGGCCCTAGAACTCCCCCTGAACATACCCACTTTCGCACACACAGGGTGACCTAGGCATGCACGCTCTGGCCACCCCACACCATGCCGACCACCGCACTACCTTCGCTATGTCTCAGCGAAGCTGTCTGCATTTTTTGATGAGGCCGCAAGGCCATTTTCTTGCTGACAGGGTTAGAGGTCTTCGCCGCCATTGATGCAGTAGGAGCTTGCTTGGGAGCTTCATCCAGGACTCCTTGCTCCAGGCAACAAGTCCCAGGTCATGCAGACTCCTTTCGTGCACAACCTCAGCCAAGCAATTGGCACTGACACCCTACACAGCTGCTACAATCAGAGGAGAACATCCGCTCCCAAAAATTTCATTTTGTAAAAATTAAAGTTTTGCTAAGAGACTAGCAAAAGATAAGCATGGGGGTGTGATAAATGCCACTTTATCATCATTCTTATGCATTAAAACAAACTTAACTCTTAGGATTTTGCTCCGCAAATGAGTTTTTAGGCTGCATTTAGTCATAAATTAAGATAGGCATGCATTTTACTTTTTATTATCTTTTTTATATGTTTTTGTGAGTGTTAGGGATAGACAGAGAGTTAGATCCCCAGAACCCTTGCACTCAAGAAGGAAATTGGTGAAGGAGAAGCTCAAACCAACTGGAGCTCAACTTGATCCAGCTCACCATAGCTGGAATCCAGCTCACTTGAACTAGGGTTAGCTCATCTTAGCTCCATTCAACTCATCTCATCTGAATGGCTGCTTAAGAGAGCTCATCTTAGCTCACCTTAGCTCAAGTCAGCTCAGATTCAGCTCAACTTAGCTAAGTTTAGCTCATCTCAGCTCCCATCAGTTCACTGGGAGCTCTAGCTAGCTTAGCTGAGTTGACTGGAGTTCACCTCAGCTCAGCACTAGCTACATCCAACTCCACTCAACTCTGGCCAGCTGAAGATGACTTCGTCTTAGCTCAGGAAGCTCAAGTCCAGCTCCCGGGGACTCATCTTAGCTCAACTCAGTTGAGCTAAGCTACCTTAGCTACCTCAACCAGTTTGATCCTCCCCGGGAGCACCAGACCCAGCTTTAAGGACATGGAGGCACCCCATGGTGGACATCCATGGTGGAGGGGGTGCCTCCATTTTGGTGCCAAAATGATGTTCTAGAAAGGAGGGAATTTTGGAGGAAAAATTGAAGGTGGAGATGGGCTTTAGGCTTAGGTGTAGGGTGGAGATTGATGGATTTTAGAGGGAAAAAGGTGGCACCAATATGGAGGTGGTTATGGTGGTTTTGGCACCACGTTGTTGCTGTCTTCTGGTGGTGGTCATGGGGTGAAGAGGTGTGGTTGAGGTGCTGCCAACATGGATAGCTTAGGTGGACTATAGGTAGGCTTAGTTGGTGGAGCTAGTTAGGTAGGGTTTTAGGGTGGTGGATTGCCAAGGAAGCTGGAGCTTAGCTAGTAGTAGAGTAGAGGAGGAGGCAATTGGAGCTAGGGTTTGAGGGGAGGAGCTGAAGAGAAGAAGTCTGAAGCTGAACTAGAGCTGGCAGCTGCTGAAGAGGGTGGCATGGAGCTACTTTAGCTGGCTTAGCTTGCTAGTTCTTTGCTAGGTGCTAAGCCAAGTTAATGTAAGCTAGCTTCTACCAAAGGGAGCTGAGGTGAGCTGGGTCTGGTGCTCTCGAGGAGGATCAAACTGGTTGAGGTACCTAAGGTAGCTTAGCTCAACTGAGTTGAACTAAGCTGAGTCCCCGGGAGCTGGACTTGAGCTTCCTAAGCTAAGATGAAGTCATCTTTAGGTGGCTAGAGTTGAGTGGAGCTGGATGTAGCTGGTGCTGAGCTGAGGTGAACTCTAGTCAACTCAGCTGAGCTAGCTAGAGCTCCCAGTGATGTCTTTTGGTGGTGGTCATGGGGTGAAGAGGTGTGGTTGAGGTGGTGCCAACATGGATGCTTAGGTGGACTATAGGTAGGCTTAGTTGGTGGAGCTAGTTAGGTAGGGTTTTAGGGTGGTGGTTGGCCAAGGGAGCTGGAGCTTAGCTAAGCTAAGCTAGCCTAGCTAGTAGTAGAGTAGAGGAGGAGGCAATTGGAGCTAGGGTTTGAGGGGAGGAGCTGAAGAGAAGAAATCTAGAGCTGAACTGGAGCTGGTAGCTGCTGAAGAGGGTGGCATGGAGCTGCTTTAGCTGGCTTAGCTTGCTAGTTCTTTGCTAGCTGCTAAGCCAAGCTAAAGTAAGCTGGCTTCTACCAAAAGGAGCTAAGGTGAGCTGGGTCTGGTGCTCCCAGGGAGGATCAAACTTGTTGAGGTACCTAAGGTAGCTTACCTCAACTGAGTTGAGCTAAGCTGAGTTCTCAAGAGCTGGACTTGAGCTTCCTGAGCTAAGATGAAGTCATCTTCAGCTGGCTGGAGTTGAGTAGAGCTGGATGTAGCTGGTGCTGAGCTGAGGTGATTTATCCCTAACACTCACAAAAACATATCAAAAAGATAATAAAAAGTAAAATTCATGTCTATCCTAATTTATGCCTAATTGTACCGTAAAAACCCATTTTCGGAGCAAAATCCTAAGTGCTAGATTTGTTTTAATGCATAAAAATGATGATAAACTGGAGTTTATCAAATGACACGTCATTTTATGTTTAAAAATTTCAACAAAAGTGAAGATCGCTCTATTAAATGGCACCGTTGCTGGGGAGGAAATACACCTAATAATTTTTTTGGAAAATTTATATTATTTTATGCTATTTCTGAAGCTTTTCTGAATTACTAACCTTGTTTCTATTTGTGTGCAAAAACAAACGAATGAATGCGACGAGCGCACACAACAGAGACGATATTTTTGGTGGACCTTGACGCCACCTAAAGGGAAACAACAGGTGCACGTGGGCCTTGATCCCACACCCATCGAAGGAGGATTAGCGACTGAAGACCTATTTGGTTCCTTATGATTTAGATCAGGCTAGATAGACATTAGACATTTAATTTCTGTCTTGTGGACTCGTGTTGGGTATTTTTTGGAACGTGTTCCTAGTACTTTTTATTCTTATCTCTCTTGTATGTGGGAGCATTTTTTCGGGAGCGTGTTCCCATTTTATTCAAATTATAGTTTTATTTGAATTGTTTGAGCAGCATGTTAGTTAGTTAGCTAGTTAAATTAGATTAGGTTTGTTTGCTTATTAAAAAATAAAAAAAGAAAAAAAGAAAAATCCAAACTGCCTGCTAGAAGCTACATATTATAGGGTGACCATCTAGGATTGAATAAGCAACATCTAGTTTATCTTAATTGCATCGCATAATCCCTGCATTGAAGAGAGTTGGAGTAAGCTATGTCTTTTCTTGAGCATCAATTACCTATCATGCATCCACATTGGACTTAAATCTAAGACCACTAAAGTGTTTGAATCTAATTAAGTCAGTGGTCAATTTAAGAAATTAGGACTGTTAAGAGGTTGGAACTTAAAATCAGTGACTTAAAATTGCATGCAAAAGGACTTGATTGCGAGATTTTAGATACAAAACGCGTACGTGTGTTGCACACTTGAGACACCGTGCACATCACACATAAGGTCACTAGATAAATTTCTACCTCTCCTCCTTGCACAGCAAGGGAAGTTAGTCGGAAATCAACAAGCCTATCCACCAAGTTACTTTGGTTCCTCATGCCTGGGCTTGATTCGAGACTTCCATCCCTTGTGAGTAGGTTGTAGGCACCAACAAAAGTCAGCCTAGGAAGAGTAATTCTTGTAAAACTTGTTTGGCCATCAACTGAATACTTAATTCTAAGACCTAGAATCTACTAAAAATAGATCTCACTGTATTTGTGTTTGTTTTGACAATGGTAGAACTCTCTAGGAAGTTTCTATTTTTATTCTGCTTTCTTCTAAGTTTTAAGAGAGTTAAACTTGTTTGGCTTAAAGAAATGGATCACCCTTACTCATATCATTTAGATTATTAGAGTCAATACTTCCCATCTTTTAATTAGGATCCCATGCCTAGAGTATATCCATCCTTTGATGGGTACAATGACAATTCATAGGATCAATCATATTCCTATCTTAGGAGTACTGACCTGATAACTCCCACTTTTGAGCAGAACCTTGGAGCAGGATTTTCCACCCCAGGAGTCCCCACTACTTTGCCAACGCCCAGCTCTCCCACCCTTCATAATTTTTCATATCAAGGTTGGACTAACACTCCTAGGCAACCTGAGTTTGAGATTGACTATCCTCCCTAATCTAACAGTAGCCTCTCTTCTTTTATGATAGAAATGCAAAACAACTAAAAGAAATGACGGAGTTTATGGGAGAGATGTTGAGGAATAGTCAATGATGATAACATTATCATTAGCCATATCTATCTTTATTTAGTTATAATCAATTGATAAATGCTCCTACATAACCGCTAAAGAGCCCTAATTCATCGCATATTCATTCTGAGAGATACACATGAAAATAGGGGTAAAACTGCAGTTTTAAGAGAATAACCTAAATGTAGAACAATCATGGGGTTTCTCAAGAGTAAATTAAAGGTCAAATGTTCAAAAATGTCTAATAAGTGGGTTCGTGCAGATAGAAATGGGTTTTCACGCATTTCGAGAATTAAAGGATGTTAGAAACCCTAAAAATAAACCTGCTTAATTAACTGAGGTTCTAGTCGAGATAAAATTCATATAAACCTGCTAAAAATTATAGAAAAATATTCTCTAAGGTTTGGTATCCTTGATTTGACCATCTGATCCCAATTTAACCTAAAATAGTCTCAGATAGATAATTTCCTTAATTTGGATTTTTGCATAAATTATCCAATCAAACTTGGTAAAAATCTAAATCCGACTTCACCATCAAATTCATTGGGTCTAAATTAGGTTAGTATCAAAATTTGGGCCCAATCGGAGATCACCTTGACCTAGTTTACATTTCAGTCCTATCTAACTCTTTTCTCTCACACATATGCCCCTAACTTTCAAATTCTTTGCAAAGACCCCATAACTTCTTCATCTTATTCACATCTAGGTCTTTGCCACCATTAGGAGTAGGTTGCACCTCACCGGCGAGATTCAAGCGAGATTTTCTCGCTCGTTTCTCAATCAATCAATCTCAAAATTGAAAGAGATTTCTTGAGGAATTCTCTTCCAATTCAGACTGGCCTCGACTCCTAGCTCTTTCCCATCTCCCATGAGAACTCATGGGAGATGTGGGTATCTTACATGTGCGTAAGCCCCAAGGTTTCAAGCTTGGTTTTCAAGTTTGGAAGGACCTCCTATGCCTATAAAAGACCCCTTGAAGCAAACCTTACCTCCTTAGCTTGGTTTGGAGGCCGGACACCCCCTCTTCCCTTCTCCCCAACCTCCTCCACCAACTTCGGCGAGTCCACCGACCACGCTCCTCGTCCACCCTAATAGACAATAGCAGGTGGATTCTTCTTCCCCAACTTCGTCCGTGTCTCGCAGTACCAGCAGACGTCTTCTTCCACATCTTCCTTACTACTCCATCACCGGAGGCTTCATCTTCTCTATTGTCGGCATGCCAAAGCCAACGCAGATCCTACCCCCCTTCATCCAATTAGATTAGGTAGTTAGGTTAGTTAGATCTTTAGGTTAATTCACCATACTCAAAACCCAAAAAAATACCCCACCACGCACACGCACACCATCATCTTCCTCTGCTCCGGCTACCCTCCGACGAGGTAATTCTCTCGCTACACCTGTCCGTCCACCTTGCTGATACTCCCAAAAGCTCTGCCGTCCTTCTGCCAACCAAAGCCCTCTCCTAATTTCACCTTTCGCTCACCCTAGCTCCCAACCGAACAACCCCTCTTTGCGTCACCTTCCACTAGGCCGTCCGGCCACCACACGTTGCCACTCTCTGCCTACGCTATGCCTCTACACTCCACACATTCCGGCAATGCTCTTGAGCTATTTTAATATGGCTAAGAGGCCGTGTTCTTGATTCTCAGGTGCACGTCGTTCTCCGCCGCCACCGCCATCAACGCCATTGTGTTCTTCGAGTTCATGGTCACGCTCTCCCCAGGTCGCATCTCCATGTGGTGTGGAATCTATCCAGGAACTCTCCTAGGTGGTCAATTGAAGACCACATCACTTGTTGCTGCTCCAATTGAAGGCACATCTTCAAATGCAGGCGTATGCAAACAAAAAGTGGGAAGAGAGTCCCACATCGTGAATGGATGAGCAAATGAGTGCACATATATTGATTTATGAATAGAGCTTATCGCCTCAGAAACACATTGGGGGTGAGGTCACCGCTCACCCTTCACTGACCCGACCCGCCTACATTACACTCCTCGGCTGCAACCCCATGCACGCAGCCCTGGACCCAGTTATGCCACCCGCATACCCAATTAAGACAGGATATCTAGGAGAAGAGGAGAGGAGGAAAGGAAAGAGAGAGAGTAGGGGAGGGGTGGGTTTTACTTCTGAAGGATTTGAGCAACACTCAGTCGCTGGGAAGGAAAGAAGAGAAGAGGAGAAGAGTTGTGTTTAAGAGAAGAAGAGAAAGAAGAAAGAAGGAGAAGACCTGAAGAAGAAGAGAGAAGAAGAAGCTAAAGGCAGAGGTTGAAGAAGACTTGAAGAGAAAAGCAGAAGGCTGAAGAGAGTAGAGAAGAACAGAAGATTGAAAGTATTATAGCAGGCGACATTTAAGTCGTCTGATTCTCAAATCAGATGTTTAATTACTATTCATTTATTTAACATGATTGAGTAATTGATATACATGTGCTTAAGCTAATAATTGGTGATCTAAATCACCATTATTTTATTCTAGGTATCTTTTTGTCATAATTAACTCTTAACATACTCATGTTATACATTGATTATCAATTTTGAGTAGTTATTCATTGAATATCATTATTTTTGGCTTATTCTTGTGCTAATTTAATTTTAATTGAAGATTAGCGTGTGAATTCTTATTTGCACCCTATGTTCGACCTTAGACTTCATTTAGATATTCGAGTTATAAATTGTATTTGTTGAGAGATCGATTGAGGATTTTGCACTACAACGATGATAACTTAATCAAAATCCTCACTAGATCCCTTCAATATTTTGGCGTCGTTGCTAGGTAGCAACATGCAATTCATCGCTATTCCTGTTTTATTTGATTATATTTGTACACTAACTTGCCCTGTTTGATTTCTTGTGATTTTGCAAGGTACTTCACGAGGAGAACTTCAGCACAATTCAACCACTCCAGGGCAGGTAACTTTTCTGTTCTTCCCTAATCAACCTTCTAATCTTGGGAAGATAAAAAAGGAAACAAATCAATTAGGAACTACGTGCCTTATCTTCATAGCAATTATCATTAAAGAAGCAAGTTTTCCTGATTTGCAAAAAATTTTTCATATCTAATTGAAGCTTGAGGAGATTCTATTTAGAAAATCCCTACCTTGATTGCCTATACCTATTAGGGACTACGCTTAATTTTTAAATCTCTTTGGGATAACACACTTCTTGCTTGAAGCCCAAGGTGAACATTTTGAGATTTGATTGGACTTGGAATAGAGCCAATTAGGGTTTTCAACAATAAGGTTTGAAGTGTTAGTTCACATTTGCTTGCATAAAAGGAAACATACCTTCCCGCATTTGTGTGCTACCCAAGCCCCTGTTTGAAAAGATCTAATCAACTAGAACCCTAAAATCAGGCTCTAATTTCACTTGAATCTTAAAATCTTGGACCTAATAACTTGAGAATCAATTCAAGGTGATTTCTAGGTCTTGACCTAGATTTCATTTTGCCATCTTTAGGGCAGGTCAGGTGAAGTTGGTCTACTTCGTGGGCCAACCAACTACCAAATTAGGTAACAAGTCAAATCAACTTCTAATTAAATGAAATTCAAGGCACTAATTAGGCTAAAATTGGTAGAGTTAAGGTCTTAAGTTAGTACATTCTGGTCTAGTTGGAACCGTAGTGATAAGGAAGGTTGGGTGGGGAAATCCTGTAACCCGTGGGGACTCTCTACCATGTAGGGGTCATTGCAGGGCCCTCCCTAGCTGCCTGGGTATTTCTCAGGTGTGTGAATTTCTGATTCAGAGGTATCATCCATCTCGAAACTGCCTTAGTCATCCAAAAATCTTTGGATGCCTTGATTGGGTCCAATAATATCCAGTCCCTCATATTTTCTATAGAGCACATACACAGGAAGGTCATTAGGCTTTTAACCTAAGAGACCTCATTAGATCTTCTTGGGAATCTCTTTTAGATCTGATCAGCTTCAATCTAACCTGAGTTTGATTTTATATCTTGATTCCACCACCTGATTTAAAAATGCAACTTGGCAATCTAGGAAGACTATTTAGGAAACCTGAGTCCCAAATGAGAATGAAAGAAAAGATGATTGAGGATGCTTATAGACACCACAAGGAATATTTTAAAAGGGACATTCAGGATAAATTTCAGAAAACAATGGACCACATCGTGAACCATGCGGAGATAATATGGATACAAATGAGCCACAGTTCAACCCGGGATGATCTCTTAGCAGAACACAGTGAATTAGTTTAATTACACAACAACGATTGTCTGCAATGTTGGTCAAATCCTATATTTCCAGAAGACCTCCAGAAATTTTTGGAAATACGGGGAGAATTGCTAAATAGGTTATATCGATCCATTGATCAAAAATACTTGTCAGAAATTAATAAAACATCTTGGAGTGATTCTAGTTATCAACATAATTTCCCAAATCCCGGGTTTGATGATCATAGTTGTTATGGACCCCCAACCCAAATGAATTTAAATTCAAATTTCATAGCAATTGACATTCCTGATCTTGATGAGGGTGGGGAGGATCCAATTGTAGGTGTTCCCGATTCTGAACCGACACTAGGAAACCAGGAAGCTGGTCCATCAAGCTTAGATTTCCTTGACACCTGAGATAATAAGCTTAAAACAGAACTTCTTGAGAGTGTAAATCCTGAGCCTTATCCTGTTAAAGTGATTCTCGAGAATGATTCCGACATCCTTGTAGAGCCCAGCCTAGATCCTAGTGACCCAATGCCTACCTTTAACCTAGAATCTAGATCTGAGCCTAATTGGGATGAGTATGAGACCCCATGCAATGAAATACAGATTTCAAATTTGAAATATGATTCAGGGACTGTATTTAATGAATACACCTCTCCAACCTCCTCAGAGACACTAATTGATTTTTCGTAAGTCACGCCGATTTATGATATAGAAATCGAGGAGTTGGAAGAGTTAGGAATTGATTAGGTCTACCCTAAGAGCCAAGAACCCAAGCCTATGCCTAATAAGGATACCTTTTTAAGCTCGGAATCTGAAAATAGGTTAGATCTAAGTCAGGTTGTTGATTCTAGTTATCTTGATTCTTTCTATGATGAAACCTCTGATTTGGAATGGAGTTCAGAACATGATCTTAGCAAGTTCTTCGACGATTTTGAATCTTACTCTGATTTTGGAGAACTGGTGTATCCTAATGACTCCAAACCAGTTTACGACCTCAATAACCATGACCCATTTTTCGACTCTGACTATGAGGTCACTGATCCCGAGATTATTGATTCAAAATCGCGTTCCATTGAGATGAATCATTCCTTTTTGCTCTTTAGGAATCAGAAACAAGTGCTGAGAGTGTCTGCAATCCAGAGTTTGAATCTTTTCTTGACTCAAATTTCCATGACCCTATAAGCACTCTCCAGGAATTTACATTTGATTTTGATGGGTATTATGAGGACTCTCTAGATGAACCTACTTTTGAATCCTTTCTAGAGGAGCCCACAACACACATAGTTCTCAACGAAGCCACCTCTTCAAATCCACATACAGAACCTTCTTAAATCCTAGCCCAACCCTGACCTGCAATCGAAATCAACTTCTACTCTGATTCTCCTCTCAATGATCCGGTCACATATGATTCTCCACCTTTTGATCGGGTTTTAGACTTTGATCAAACTACTAATCACATCCCATTTTTCTCTGATCACTCTTGTAGGGTTCCTATGTCCACCACAGATCCATTTTCTTTTGAGGACCCCTACTCTAACCAGGCTGATTCGAATCAGCCAAACCCTGGATTTTCATTTCCACATCCATTTGAACTTCAAAGTATCTGGTCGGCACCACATCTATTGATTCACATCCATCAATCCACCAGATTGATTGGGTTTGGGCGACATCATCAGCCTGTCGATCTGAACAAGAACCTAGTTGGACCAACTAGGCTTTTGATCAAGGTGCTTGTTTTACAAAATTCATCTGATTTGACCATTCCTTCTCCATGACCACCTTTTTCTTGGCTGAAGGCATCAAATTTAGTGCTTAACGGGAGGCAACCCGTCATTCCAAAAACTCGAGACCCTTCTGATCATCTTTTGAGCTTCACGTCTATTGCACTTCTGAGTTCAGAGTTAGAACAACCGACTCCACCTCTGGTATTCGTACCAGAGCTTGAAATCGTCCGCAATAGGCATCTAGACCCATTCACCCACCCTTTGATCCTATTCTAATCCTTGAACCCAACTAATTTCATAGCCTCCAATTTACAATGAGGACGTTGGAAAACTTAGGCATGGGGGTGTTAAAGTGCAAACACATAAAAATTCAAGTTTCTGAGGGGTTCTCATAAAAAAAATACTCATTCCAAAAAGCCAAAAAATAAAAAAAATTGAAAAAAAACAAAAATGGAAAAATGGGAGGAAATTTTGAGAGATTAATGGCATATCATATTTTAGGAGGAAAAAGAAGAGGTGATTTAAATGTCAAAAGGGAGCTATAATTTGAAACAAAAAGGGATAGTTGTTAGGAAATGATTATGGAATCTATTTACATTCTAGACCAAATCAAAAGAAAAAATTAAGTCCTAAACTAACAAGAAATACAAAGATTAGTATGAGTGCTGATCTTAGGCCTCTTGGGCTTGTTTTAGGCTTAAAAATTCATGCATTCGCTAAGATCCGGGTAGTCCTCAAGAGGTTGAGGCAAATGCAAAGCTTATGTATTAGGTATAAGGCTTAGGGATTATTCAGCCTCATTAATTGACCTCTGGTTTGTGGGATTCGGTAACCTAAACACCCTAATCCACACACAGTCTGGTTCAGTGCGCTTAATAATCAAAATCACACAAAAGTGTTTACTCCATTTTAAAAAAGCTACCTAGATTAGGAGTGACTTGAAGACACAAGTTGATTTGGATGAGTTTCCGATGTGGAGAGGCGGGAAATTCCCCTTGAAGATGCGCAATAACATACCATCTCATCGGTGCTTGTCTCCTAGGATATCTAAACATCCTACCGGGGGCATGTAAGCACCATGTGCTGGCTCAGGTGCCATGGGTAGGATTATCCCGAAATGTCGATCGCTAAGGCCTCAATTTAGCTACAGAACATCATGGGCAGCACTATCTCGAAGGGTCAAAAGCCAGGGTTCTAGCGGTTGCCATGGGTGGTGCTATCTCGAAGCATCGATTGCTAGGAACTCTGCAAGGATTGATGATGGGAACTAGGAATCCGATATAGACCGTGTTTTTGAGCTAATCCGAAGCTAGAAATAATCAAGAAAAAGAGAGAGAAAGCTCTCCAAAAATGAAAAAAATCTTCTATCCCTCTCTCTTACAAAAAATGCCCTGTAAACTGAACCAAGACTACCATGTTACAAGCATGGGTGATTAGCCCATATTTGTCTTCTATTTAGGTATTTAATTGCCTAGACATTAAGTTAATTTTAACATTTAGATAACATGCATTAGGATGTAAATAAATTAATTCATATTTTTAGCTTAATGGCATAATTCATGTGTGGCATTCATATCTAAATGCATTTAGAATTAACTTAGAATTACATGCATTTGATTAGCAACCAATTAGGTACATTACATGCATTATTTTAATTAACATAGAAGTTAAGGATTTATGCATAAATAATCCTAATATATTATTATTTTATTATTCTTCTTCCTCTTCCACAGGAACGGCTCCGCTTCCCCCTCCGACAACCATTCACTCTAGCCACAGTTGCGAGCATTCATCCTCCGTAAAAAGTGGATCTGGAGCCTTCAATGCTCACGCTCCATTTCAAATCTGTGTAGCCATAGCTACAAAGGAGGAGAAATGGCTGCCATGCTCGGGAGGCCTTCATCCCCTTTCCTTACTATGCAGAGAACTTAGTTTCTCATCCGCTCCACTACCATCGACCTTAGTCGCAGCAAAGCTTCGCTATCGTGGGTGTGAGGGGTGACAGCCCGCACTGCCATCACAAAGCTCTACATTACAATCCCTTACCCCTGTCCATGGTCACCACCACCACCAACATGTCCATCTTCTTCTTCTTCTTCTTCTTTCTTCTTCTTCCTTTGTTTCTCTTCACCTCAAAAGAACCCATCACTGCCACACCATCACCATCAGCCCTCTTCCCTCAACTCAGACCACCACAAACACCACCTACCTCATCAACCCCTCATGCATCCAAACACAGCCACCCACCCCTTCTCCTTCATCTTCTTCTCCATGCGCCTTCCCTGCCACCAACAAAAGGGACCCAAAGTTGCAGCCAGCCATTCTCCTCTAGCAAGCAAGCCTCCTCTCGGCCCACGTGGCTGACACACGCCCCCTCTCCCACGCACGGCCAGCAACGCCTCTCCACACAGCAGCAGTAGCATCCACCTCCAGCGTGTGCGCCCCCTCACCTCCAGTGCGCATGCCCCCTCGCTGCACCTCCGCCTACACGCATCTCCAGCTCGTACAGCCCTCCCCCGCCGTGTGCGCGTAGTAGCAACCATCCCATACGCACGCGCGTCCCCCTACGCCCCCCTCGCCTCTCCACGTGTGCCTCTCCTTCGACTTCAACAGCAGCAACAACAGCCACCGCCGCCTCTCACCTTCATTTGCTCTGGCCTCCGTCCCTTGCCACCGTTGGCCACGTGACCGCCACCATTGGAAGCAGCTCGGCCCACTCAACCTCCGACTGCAGCCTAATCGTTGGCCTTCGCCTCTCCTCCACGTGCGAGCAAGGGGAAGGATCTCCCCTCTTTTGCTACAGTAATAGCCACATTAGATATTACATTTCATGCCATTGTTGATTTTTATTAATAATTTATTATACTACACATTACGGTAAAGCCCCTTCCCTTTTGCATTATTATTATTTCAGCATATCATGTCATTGATTAGCCTAGTCTAAAGAGGATTTCAATTTGATTTTTGGGGGAAATTAATAGTGAACATTTGATTTCAATAGCAATGAGTTTTTAATAAGCCACTGCCTCCCTGTGGATATGACCTACTCCTTCGTGAGTGGTTTATTTAATTAGTTTTGATTTGCGTTATTCGCCAGTCGATTTCTATACTGCAACGATCTTGATTTACATTTTTGAAAACTAAAATAATGCAGTCAAAAATGGTGCCACTGCCAGGGACGCAACGAGCCTAATAAACTCGTAATTATTCATTTGTTCATGTTGATTTAAATTGAGGCATGTTTAACTTGTTTTATCTTATTTGGTGTGAGGTATGCATATTGCATATGAGTTATCACATTGGCCTCAGAATGCCATGGTGGACCTTGTTTCCACCGCTTGGAGGAGCGACAGACCTTCGCATCGTGGTGGCCCTTGATGCCACCCACCCGAAGAGAAGAATTTTGAGAAAAAAAAGATCATCTTTATTCTCTACTTTTGCATTTAGATAAACTTAGACTTTATGATTTCTTGCATTCATTATTTGGGACCTTTGTTCTTGGGTACATTTTAAAGGTTTGTTCACCGACTTTCTTTTAGGCCCATGTTGGGTAATTTTTTGGGAGCCTGTTCCCTTTTCTTTAGATCTTGGTTTCTTTTGTGGGTTATTTATCCTTTATTTGTTTGTGCATAAGTAGTTAAAAAAAAATAGAAACATGAGCTGCCTGCCTTAGGACGACCATTTAGGTGTGAATGAGCAGCCTCTAGATTTATTTTGCTTGCATTTTCTGCATCTCATTGAAGATTGTTGGAGGCAAGGTATGTTTTCTTTTCCTTGCATTCTATATTGTTCATGCATTTGCATTTGGATTTAATTGCAAGACCACCTAATTGAATTGAAAAGGTCTAACAAGTGGTCACATATTTTCTTGAAAAAAGACTTTAAGTAAAGGAGGAACACTAAAAACCAAGAATTTGAGCTGAAAACTTGTCTTGCGTTTCAAAATTAAAACTCAAATCTTTTATGGTGTATGCACACTTGTTTGCTCTTTGCACCAAGGCACTCATTTAGACACTCTTAGGTCTTGGAACTACTAGAACAAGACCCCTCCTACCGTTGGATTCTAAAGTGTTCAGAACTTGAGATCAAAGGTTTCGTAACTCCAAAGAGGAAGATACCTTGTCATGAATTTTTGGGGGTAGTTAAGAAGCACCACGAAAGCACAACTTCAAAGGAAGCCTTCGGCCTACTTGCATCCCTCGATCTTCCATCTTTGGAGTTGCTTTACCATTTGTGATTAAGGGAAGAGAACCTAAGCTCCAACTAGGTCTTGTTAGGCATCTCGTAGGTCGACAATAGGCATGTAATTGATTAGACAACTTGCTTTGTCACCTACAATTTGAATTAAAGTCAAAAGCCTAAATTTGTAAAGACCTAACAAGTCCTTTTGAATTGTGTTTGTAGTGCATGCTTGGTAGGCAATCTCTTAGGAGACAACTTGTGTTTGATCCTAAACCTGAAAGAATCCTAAGAAGTAACCTCCTAAGGGAAGTAATGGCTGGTCAAAGGAGCCTTAAGGAATATTTCATTTCCAACAATCAAACTGGCCTTGCACTACGTAGACCTAGAGGGGACAATACTTATGAGATCAAAAGCAGTACCACATCCTTGCTGCCCTCCTTTTAAGGTACTGCTAGGGAAGACCCTTACAGGCATCTAGAGGAATTCACCGAGGTCTGTTCCACGGTGAAGCTATAGGACGTTACTGATGATGCCCAAATGCAGACCCTCTTTCCTTTCTCCCTCAAGGGCAAGGCCAAGTATTGGTATCATACCCTAGATGATATTAACACTTGGGATGCCTTGAAGAAGAAGTTTCTGAAGAAGTACTTCCCCATGAGCAAAATAAATCACTTTAGGAGGGAAATTGTGAGTTTTGTTCAAAAGGATGGGGAGCTTTCCATGATGCGTATGAGCGCTTTAATGACCTTTTGAGACTTTGCCCGCATCACCAAGTGCCCAAGTAGAAACTGGTTGAAAGGTTCTACACTAGACTTAATGATTCATGTAGGTAGACTGTGGATGGTGCCTGTGCAGGAACCTTTCTATCTAAGACTGAGGATGAAGCTTAGAACCTTTTCGATACTTTGAGTGAGAATTCTATTCACTTGAGTTTTGCCTACTCTGATAGAAAACCCACTCTCATGTAAAGAAAGTTGGAGGCAAATGAGGCAAGGGACACCTAGAATTTAGCATATCAGATTCAATAGTTGAATCAAAATATGGAAAGGCTAAAGTCGAGCCTGAGAAAATTCACATCTAGCACCTCCACATCCCAAGCTTCATAATGCTTCATTTGTCAATGCAATATGCATGCCGCTGTGGATTGCCACTTGGCCTTCCAATTCCCTGAGCTTGTACAGGCAAACCTAAATGCTGCTCAAGGGTTCCGTCTCAGACCTCGTAATGACCCTTTTTCCAACATTTATAATAAGACATGGAGGTATCACCCAAATTTTTCATGGAGACAAGGGAATGTCTTAAATTCATAGAATTATAAACTACAACCCTTTTAAAACCAACAAATGATCCAACCTCAGACCTTTACCCAACCAAAGACCTTTGAGATGGATGAATTGAAGGCAATGTTGAGAACTATGTAAGAAAGTCAAAGTGCCATCATCCAATCTCATGACAAGGCTATACATGAAATGAAATCACAGATAGGACACCTTGTTGAGGCCATTAGACAGAGGGAAACTGGGAAGCTTCCTAGTGCAGACTGTGTGTGGATTGGGGTGCTTAGGTTACTGAGTCCCACAAACTAGAGGTTAGTTAATGAGGCAAAATAATCCCTAAGCCTTAGACCTAATACTTAAGCTTCACATTTTCCTCAACCTCTTGAGGACTATCCAGATCGTAACGAATACTTGAATTTTTAAGCTTAAAACACAGCCTAAGAGGCCTAAGATCAGCGTTCATACTAATCCCTTTTTATCTCTTAGCACTTTTTATCTTTTATTTCTTTCTTTTGATTTGGTCTAGAACTAAGTAGATTCCTTAATCTTTTACTAATGACTATCTCTTTTTATTTTAAATTGTTGCTCCTTTTTGACATTTATATCACCTCCTCCCTTTTTTCCTTCTCAAGAATGATATGCAATTAATTCATTCAAAATTTCCTCCCTTCTCCATTTTTTGTTCTTTTTCAATTTTTTAATTTTTTTTAATTTTTTGGACTATGTATTTTTTTGTGAGAACCCTTTCAAACTGTGAATTTTTGTATGTTTGCAGTTTACCACCCCCCATGCCTAAGTTTTGCAATGTCCTCATTGTAAATGGAGGGTATGAAACAGTTTTGGGTTCAGGAATTAGAACAGGATAAATGGGTGGGCGAACGAGTCGGGAATGACCGCTGCGGACGATTTCAAGCTCTGATATGAGTACCAGAGGTGGAGTCAACTGTTCTAAAACTAAACTCAAAGTATAATAGATGTGACGTATAGAAAGATAATCAGAAGGATCTCGAATTTTTGGAATGATGGGTTGCCTCCCGTTACACGCTAAATTCAACACCTTCAGCTGAGCAGAAATAGTCACGGAGTGGTCAAATTAGATGAGTTTTGTAGAACAAGCACCTTGATCAATAGCCTGGTTGGTCCAACCAAGTGCTTGTTCAGATCAGTAGGCTGATGATGCAGCCCAAACCCAATTAATCTTGCGGGTTGATAGATATGTTGCTCTCTCTGAATCGGGTTTTAAAATCGTCGCGTTGTAATACAGTTCGAATCAGTGTGAAAAATAGATAAAACTTATTACTCGAATATCAGAAATGATGTCCGAGGTCGAACACAGGGAGCAAATGGGAATTCAATCAATAATCTCAATAAATAATGTAAATGAGCACAAGAACTTAAATCAAATAATGATATTCAATAAATACTAATCAATCACATTAGATATTCAATGAATTCTCATGTATCTTGAGGCAATAAAAAAGTAGAGAAATTAAAATAATGGTGATTTAAATCACCAATTATTCTCTAAGCATTCAATCAATTTAAATATCTCAATAGTAATTCTAAATCAAACTTTCACAGTATCAAGCCTCAAATCAAACGTTGGGTTTGATAACCAGACGACTTAACCAACAGATGCTATGGTGCTAAGGAAACACTGTTCTTCTTCTTCTCTTTCCTTCTTGGCTTCTCTTCTCTTTTTCTGGCCTTCTTCCCTTCCTCCTCTTCTTTTCTTTCTTTCCTTGGCTTTCCTTCTTCAGCTGCTCTCCTCCTTCCTTCTCTTCTTTACGCACGAGCCTTCTTCCTTTACTCTTCTCAAGTGCTTCTCCTTCTATGCCTTCTCTTTTCTTCCTTTCTTCTCACGCACAAGGGAGGCACTCTCGGATTTGGCTAAGTGTCACAGAGAGAAAACCCCCCTAATCCCCGCTCTCTCTTTCTTTCTCTCTTCCTCTTAGGTTCCGCCCTCCCAGGGCCCTTCATAGTGTCAGGTTATCAGGTTATCGAGCACACGCGCACATGGGACTAGGCTCATCGGCGTGGGTGGTGAGCGAGGAGTGCTTAGTGATAAACGCCAGTTTATCATCATTTTTATGCTTTAAAACTAACCTAGCTCTTAGGATTTTACTCTGCAAACGGGTTTTTGGGCTGCATTTAGGCATAAATTAGGATAGGCATGCATTGCATTTTTTATTGTCATTTTAATGAGTTTTTGTGAGTGTTAGGGATGTACAGATGCACAGATCCCTAAAACCCTAGCACTCAAGAAGGCAAATGGTGAAGGAGAAGCCCAGACTAGCTGGAACTCAGCCTAATCCAGCTCACCTCAGCTTGATCCAGCTCACCTCAGCTTGATCTAGCTCACCGCAGCTGGAACCTAGCTTACTTGAACTAGGGTTAGCTCATCCCAGCTCCATTCAGCTAATCTCAGCTGGATGGCAGCTCAAGAGAGTTCACCTTAGCTCACCCTAGCTCAAGTCAGCTCAGATCCAGCTCAACTTAGCTGAGTCTAGCTCATCTCAGCTCCCACTAGTTCACAGGGAGCTCTAGTTAGCTCGGCTAAGTTGACAGGAGTTCACCCCAGCTCAGATCCAGCTACATCCAGCTCCACTCAGCTCCAACCAGCTGAAGAAGAATTCATCCCAGCTCAGGAAGCTCAAGTCCAGCTCACAGGGACTCAGCTTAGCTCAACTCAGTTGAGCTAAGCTACCTTAGCTGCCTCAACCAGCTTGATTTTCCCGGGAGCACCAGACCCAGCTCACCTTAGCTCATTTTGGTAGAAGCTAGCTCACTTTAGCTTGGCTTAGCAACTAGCAAAGAACTAGCAAGCTAAGCCAGCTAGAGTAGCCCCATGACAGCCTCTTCAGCAGCAGTCAGCTCCAGCTCCAGCTCCAGACTTCTTCTCCTCAGCTCCCTCCTCCAAACCCTAGCTCCAACACCTTCTCCTCTACTCCTCCATTAGCTAAGCTAGCTTAGCTTAGCTTAGCTTAGCTATGCTCCAACTTCCTTGGCTTGTACTACCCCAAAAACCCACCTACCAACTCTACCCAACTAGCTCCACCTAAGCTCCACATGAGCTAACCTACTTGGCACCAACCTAACCTACCCACCACCTCCAAAAGACACCTAAAAGTGGCGCCAAAAACTACCCATAACCACCCCTTAGTGGCGCCACTTTTCCCTCCAAAATCCCCCCTCATCTCCACCACACAATCTCCCTTGAACCCATCTCCACCATCCACCTAACCCCCCTTTTAGAAGACCCCATGTTGGCGCCAACATGGGGGTGTCTCTCCACCACCAAAAGACACCAACACCACCATAACCACCCCCTTTAACACCCCTTGGGTTGGCGCCAACTCACCCTAGCCATAGGATCACCAACCACCCTCATCCTTCCATCCTAGCCCTCCATTTCAAGGGGCACCTTAACCCCCCATCCTATTCTATAAAAAGCCACCACCTACCACCATTTTGGAGCATCCCCCTTTAGTGTATTTTCTACCTACATCCACCTATACCTACGCCCAAGGAGAAGGAGTAGAGAAGGAGATTAAAGGGGCACACCACCAGCCCTTTTGGTGCCTTCTTCTCCCCACTCTCTTCAACTTGGGCCACGCCAAGGAGGAGGACTCTTCCACTTCAAGGAGGATGGCCAGGCAAGGGAGAAGGACTTAGGGTGGACGTCCACCCTTGGAGAGAAACTTAGGGCACGCCCCCTTAGGGCTTGCCTTGGAGGTCATCACCTTGGCGGAGTTCTGCAAGGAAGGAGTTGAAGGATTCTTTTCAAGCTTGGGAGCCACCAACCTTGGAGCAAGAAGCCCTCTTCTTCACCATCTATTTAGAGGATTTGTGTTTTCTTTCTTTATTTCAATTATCTAGTAGTAGAAGCATTCCTCTACTAGGCATTTTTGTTAAACACTTTATCAATTATCTAGTTGCCTTCTTCGCATATCTTGTTTGCATTTCTATTTGCTTATTTTCAGCATTCTTCACTTCCTCTCCCTAATTATTCTAGGCCTCCACTTGCTTAGAGTGAGCTTAGGGAGAGGCTCTACTTGCCACTTTAGAGTAGTTTACTTAATTGGAAGTGTAAACACTTTTCCCGCCATCAGTTCGCATGTTGCCTTAGTTCAAAAACAAAAAAAAATGGTATATTGAAAATTACCAAAAAGAAAGTTGAGATATATTCCAAGCAAGAGAATCACTATTGCAAACATTTGGCCTCCTTGGACGACCCTAGATACTCCCCTATCTAGGATATAAATTTTAAAAGCGAAAGCGGATTCGCGTGTTACAACGACGTTAAAAAACTGCTTTTACAAATCACGCGTATTTAGCTATCACTTAGGTTTAGGTGGGTTGATAGATGTGGATCAAGAGATGCGGAACCCACCATATATTGTGGAGCTCAATAGGATGTGGAAGTGTATAGCTAGGGTTTGGCTGAGTCGCATCAGCCTAATCAGAGTAGGGATCCTCAAATGAAAGTGAATCAATGGAGGATGTAGGAATCCTACGAGAGTGATCAAAGAAGGATGGGACATGATTTGTAGTCTGATCGATGTCCGAAACCTAATTGGAATGTGGAGGAGAATCATCTGCAACCGACTCATTGAGAGGAGAATCAGAGTAGAAATTGAGTCCGGTTGCGGGTCAAGGTTGAGAATGGGTTTGGGAAGGTTCTGCATAAGTTGTGGAAGAGGTGTTTTCTTTCAAATCATTGACCTCAGCGTCAGATTCAAAAGACGGGTCATAGTTGCTGAGGTTGTAAATTGGCTTGTAGTATCAAGAAACAACAGTTCTTCGAAATCAGAGTAAGATTCGAAATTGTCAGAGAACTTGCGAGAATCATGTTCTGAATCTGATTTGGGATCTGAGATTCCACCACAGAATAAATCAAGATGCGGAAAAGCAGCACCTTGACTCGAGTCTAGCCTAGTTTCAGATTCCGAGCTTAAAAAGGTGTCCCTATTAGGCATGGGCTTGAGTTCTTGGCTTGTATGGAAGACCCAATAAAACCCAACTCTTCCAACTCCTCGATTTCTGTATCATAGATTGGCATGACCTTCGAAAAATCAATCTGTATCTCTCAGGAGGTTGGAGAGGTTCACTCATCAAATATGGGCTCTGAATCATAATCCCGATTTGAAATCTGATTTGTTTCGCATGGGGCCTCATAATCATTCCAAGAAAGCTCAGATCCAAATTCTAGGTTAAGGGTAGGGGTTGGATCACTAGGATCTAGATTGGGCTCTACAGGGATGTTAGAATTATTCTCGAGAGTCACCTTATCAGCATAAGGGATGGAATTTACACCCTCGAGAGGTTCTGATTCAATCTCATTATCACATGAGTCTGGGAAATCTAAGTTTGGTGAACCAGGCTCTTGATTTTCTAGGGCTGGCTCAAAATTGTGAACACCTGTAATCGGATCCTCCCAACCTGTATCAAGATTCAAAATGTTAATTTGTTTGTAATTTGAATCGGATTCCATTTGGGTTGGCAGTCCATAACAAGCTTGATCATCAAACCCAGGAGTTGGGAAATTACATGGATTACTGGAATTACTCCAAGGTGTCATCCTAACTTCTGACGAGTATTTTTGATAGATGAATCTATACAAATTATTTAGTAATTCTCCCTATTTTACCAAAAAATTCTAGAGTTCTTCCAGATCTGAAGGATTTGGCTAATATTGCAGACAATCATTAATGTGTAATTTCACCAATTCCATGTGTTCTGCTAAGAGGTGATCTCAGGCTGAACCGTGTTTCATTTGTGTCCAAATTATCTCTACACAGTTCTTCATGTTTTCTATAGGCATTCTCAAGTATCTTTTCTTTCAAGCTTATTTGGGATTCAGGTCTTCTAAATGGTTTTCCTAACATGTCAGGCTGCATTTTTGAATCAAAATGGTGGAATCAAGATGTAGAATCAGAACTCAGGTTAAATTTGAAGTTGATCAGATCTGAAAGAGATTCCTTAAGATGATATGTGTATGTGCTCTAAATAGAAGGGATGAGGGACTGGATGTGATATTGACCCAATCAAGGTACCCAAAGATTTTTGGATGACTAAGGCAATTTCGAGGCGGATGATACCTCTGAATCAGAAATCCGCACACCCAAGAAGTACCTAGGCAGCCAGGAAGGGAGAGCCCCACAAAGACCCCTACACGGTAGAGCGTCCCCACGGGTTACAGGGTTTCCCCCATCCGACCTTCCTTGTCACTGAGGGTCTAGGTAGACCAGAATGTACGAACTTAAGACCTTAAGTCTACCAGTTTTATGTCATAATTTGTGCCTTTGATTTCACTTAATTAGAAGTTAATTCAACTTGTGACCTAATTTGGAGGTTGGTTGGTCTACAATGTAGACTAACTTCACCTGACCTGCCCTAAAGATGGCAGAATGAGATCTAGGTAAAGACCTAGAAATCACCCTGATTTGACTCTCAGGTTATTAGGTCCAAGGATTTTAGGGTTGAAGTGAATTTAGAGCCTGATTTTAGGGTTTTTGTTGATTAGATCTTTTCAACTAAGGGCTTGGGTAGCACACAAATGTGGGTGGGTTTGTTTCCTTTTATGCAGGCAAGTGTGAACTAGCACCCCAAAACCCTAAAATTGTAACCCTAATTGGCTATATTTCAAAGTCCAACTGATCTTAACTTATTCACCATGGGCTCAAAGCAAGAAATGTGTTAGCCCAAAGTGATTACAAATTAAGCATAGTCCCTAGTAGGCACAGGAAATTTAGGGTAGGGAATTCTAAATAGAATCGCTTCAAACTTCACTCAGATTTGAAAAAAAATTTTGCAAATCAGGAAACTTGCCTTTTAAATGATGGTTACTATGAAAAATACGGCAAGTGATTCCTAATTGATTGTTTCTATTTTTTTGTCTTCCCATGATTAGGAGGTTGTTTAGGGAAGAATAGAGAAGTTACCTGCCTTGGAATGGCTATTTTGCATGGGAGATCTCCTCGTGAAGTACCTCACAAAATCACAAGAAAGCAAACAGGGCAAGTCAGTGTTCAAATATGATCAAATAATGCAGAGAATAGTGATGAATTGCGCCTTGCACCCCGGCAATAGTGCCAAAATGTTAACAGAGCGAGATCGAGGTTTTCAATGCTATTTCGTAGTATAGGTCAAAATTGCTTAAAAACAAATAGAATTTGTTACTCGAATGAAAATCTGAGGTCTAACACATGGAGCAACTAGGAATTTACACACTGATCTCAATAAGGTAATTGAGCATAAGAAATAAGCCAATAAATTACTCAGAAATGATAATTAATATAAAGCATGAGTTTAACATATGGCAAAAAGAATCTCAAAGTAAAAACAATGACGATTTAGATCACCAATTATTTAATTTAAGCATATATGCATTGAGTTCAAATAATGCAACAGTGCCATCAACCATTCAACTTAGGTACTTAAATAACCAAATCAAGCCTCAAATCAGATGTCGAGTCTGATGACCAGACAACTTAACCAACAAATGCTACAATGCTAAGGAAACGCTGTTCTTCTTCTCTTTCCTTATTGGCTTCTCTTCTCTTCTTTTGGCCTTCTTCCCTTCCTCCTTTTCTTTTCTTTCTTTCCTTGGCTTTCCTTCTTCAGCTGCTCTCCTTCCTTCTCTTCTTTACACATGAGCCTTCTTCTTCTGCTATTCTCAAGTTCTTCTCCTTCCATGCCTTCTCTTTTCTTCCTTTCTTCTCACGCACAAGGGGGGCACTCTCAGATTTGGCTAAGTGTCACAGAGGGCAAAATCCCCCTAATCCTTGCTCTCTCTTTCTTTCTCTCTTCCTCTTAGGTTCTGCCCTCCCAGGGCCACAGTGGGTTATCGGGTATTCGAGTAGAGCGCACCCGGGACAAGGGCTGTCGGTTATGAGTGGCAGCCGAGGAGTGCATAAGCTTAGGTGAGTAGTCGGATCAACGCCAGACCCGTGTGAGCAGTGTCATAGGCGAGGCGCATGTGTGGCACATGCAGGGACCTCAACCCCTGTGCTTGCTAAGGCGATAAGCCTATAGGACAAAAATAATTTATGTGTTGTGGTGCGGCTGTCAACGCCTAATGTGGGTCTATGTCCCCTGCACTTCGTCCCGTGCTGATGCAATGAACTTCCTTCGCCGAATAGGAGTAGCTGCTGCATTCGGGGTCTCCAATTGAGGACCTGAAGACCTCCCTGGAGTTATGCCACGTCACCTGGAGCAGACGCTTGGAGCAAAGGCACAAGAACACCACCTGGAACTCCTTGAAGAAGCTCTGCCAATGGCGTCCGAAGGGTTGTACCTGAAACACAAAGTACGGGCTAAAAGCCCTGATTAAAAGGTTCAATAGCATTGCTGTGAGGGGAGGAAATGAATGGCGGTGTCCTTGAGGTGTGAGAGTGCATGAGGTGGTCGAACAGTGATGGAAAGTGAAATGCGAAGGTGTGGTGTTCGGCGGAGGTTGTGAGTGGGTGCAAGGTGGAATAAATATGGGGGTTTTGTGTGGAAAGGAGAGGATGAGGTCATAGGTTGGTCGGCAAGGCTGATGGAGTTGTGTAATAGTGGATCCACCTCATCGGAGTGGTTGTCGGTCATGGAGAAGATGAGGATGAGCATGTCGAGTCAGGGTATGAAATAAGGATAGAGAGAGAAAACTAACCTTCGATGCTAACTAAACCTAACTAGCTACTCTATTGGGCTAAAGGGGGGAGATCCATGCCGATTTTGGCATGCCGGAGACAGAGAAGACGAGCTCTCCGGTAGGGGAGGATCAGCGATGAAGACGTGGAAGGGAACGACCGCTGATATTGCAGCACGCGGAAGAATCTGAGGATGAATAATCCACTACTAGTTTTGCAAGAATGGACGAGGAAAGAGGTCAAAGATATCGCCGGAGCTCGTAGAGATTTTCAGTCAGAGAGGAGAGAAGAAATTGGGGTAATTCTAGCGAAAAACAAGTCTGAGGAACTCGACCTGATCTAAGGGTTCTTTTATAGGTCTCTAGGGGATGTTTTGAGCTTGGGAAGCAAGCAAGCTTCCCAATCTAGGAGTGTCGCCAGAGTATGGAAACTCTTTGATACCTAAATCTCTCATGCATTCACATGAAAGATTGAGAAAGTTTTAGGGCCCATGGACAGATTCAATGAAAAGAGGACTCCTCAAGGAATCTTTCCAATTTTGGAAGGGATTGATTGATCAAAGGAGTTTTCTCCAATCAAAGGTCGTTGGAGTTGTAGGAATAGGATTGATAGCGACAGGGACCTTTCTATGAAGAAGATAAAGAAGTTGGGGGGCTATTTGTAAGATATTCAAAAGTTAAGGATCTGAATGAGATAAAAAGAGTCTGATTGGACCAAAAGGAAAACTTGGTCAAGATGATCTCAGATTGGGTCCAAATTTTGGTACAAACCTAATTTGGACCTAAGAAATCCAATGGTGAAGTTGGATTTTGGTTTTGACCTTGTTTGATTGGGTCATTTATGAAAAAATCTAAATTAGGGCAAATGTCTATCTAGGACTCTATTTTTGGTCAAGATGGATTTTGATGGTCAAATTGAAGGTACCAAACCTTAGAGAATATTTTTATATGAATTTTATAGGGTTTAGGTGAATTTTACCCTGACCAAAACCTCAGTTAATTAAGCAGGTCTATTTTTAAGGTTTCATAAGTCATTTAATTTTCAAAACATGCGAAAACCCGTCTCTGTCTGTATTAACCCACTATTGGATATTTAAGGCCATTTGACCATTTATTAACCCCTGAGAAAACCCGTGGTTGTACTGTAATTGAGATATACTGTTAAAACTACAATTTTACCCTTGTTTTACTGTATTTCTCTCAAAATGATTTGCAATGAATTAGGGCCCTCTGGCAGTTATGTAGGAGCATTTATTCCTTGATAATGGTTAAATTGAGCTAGTTATGGCTCATGATGATGTTCCCATCATACCCCCATGTCTAGCTTTTGCTAGTCCCTTAGCAAAATCTCTTGGAATTAACTTAATTTCTAGACCATGACTTTTTATGCTTAGATTTCTGCTGAGTGCTTTCTTTTGTAGATTAGGTCAGAATGCTGCTAGTAGGCCTAGAGGTACTCAAGTACCAACCAAGATCCGGACCTGACCAGCTCTAGCCTTAGTCCACCATGAAGGTTTCTAAGGTCCACAAGAACTAACCTAAGTTTCGTTGTACTCCGCAGTTAAAGCACCCGTGCTTAAAACATGTTTAGTCTTGGTTCATTTTATAGTGTGTTTTTGTAAGAGAGAGACAGAGGAATTTTTTTTCTTTGTTTTTGGAGAGTTTTCTCTCTTTTCTTTCTTTATTTCTAGCTTTGAACAAGACCAAGTACTGAGACGATGCATGCTTGAAGAGAAGCAACAAAGTGTGTTGAGTTTTTGCCATGAGCTTCATTGTGGAGGACACTTTGGTGCTAAGAAAACTTCTTTTAAGGTTCTCCAATTCAATTTTTGGTGACCTTTATTATTTAAGCATTCTCATAATTTTATTAAGGCCTATATTAGATGTCAATGGACTGAAACAATTGGGAAGAGGAATGAGATGCCTCAACACCCCATTCAACTTGTTGAAATTTTCAATGTTTGGGGAATTGACTTTATGGGCCCCTTCCCTTCGTCCCATGGTTATGAATATATCTTGGTGGTAGTTGATTATGTCTCTAAATGGATAGAGGCCATTCCTACACGCAGAATGACCACTCTGTGGTCTTGAAATTTGTGAAGGCCAATATCATATCTCACTTTGGCTATCCCAAAACCATTATAAGTGATAGGGGACCTCATTTCCGAAACCACCACTTCAATCGACTACTCAGGAGTCTGAGAGTGACTCAGAAGGTCGCTACCCCTTACCATCCACAGACGAGTGGCCAGGTTGAAGTGTCAAATAGGGAGATAAAGAATATTTTAGAAAAGATTGTTAGGCCTAATAGGAAAGACTAGTCCCAAAAGCTCGATGATGCTTTATGGTCTTATCGAACGGCTTACAAGACCCCTTTGGATGCATCTCCCTTCCAGATGGTGTACGGGAAAGCGTGCCATTTACCCATTGAACTAGAACTTAGAGCACTTTGGGCTATTCGAAGTGTCAACATGGATTTAGAAAAGGCAGGTAAGGCACGACTTTTGGAATTAAGTGAGCTTAAGGAATTAAGGAATGATGCTTATGACACCTCTCAAGCTTATAAAGAGAGAACTAAGGTCTTGCATGATAAGTATATCGTTAGAAAGACCTTTGAGCCAAACCAACAATTCTAGCTTTTCAATTCCAGACTTAAGCTTTTCCCAGGAAAATTGAAATCACGTTGGGATGTGCCATACATAATCACCAAAGTGTTTTCACATGGGGCTGTGGAGATCAAGAGCCCTTCCTCTTCAGCAATGCCCTTTATCATCAACGACCAACGATTGAAACCATACATTACTTTGGATGGCCATCTGGTTGACGAGGTCACTATTGAGGAGCCTTAGCTCCTGTCTTTTTTTGCCTCAGGTAACATCTTCCCTTAACTGTTTTGTTTCCAATGAGGACATTGTTTGAACTAGGCATGGGGGGATAGGACCTGAGGCATATGTTATAGCATGTCTACATTTTGCATTCATGCATGCATATTGCATTAAAAAAAAACAAAAAATAAAAAAATAAAAAAAATGTTGTTATGCTTAACTGGCTGGGCTCTGCATCTTTAGGCATGAGACCAAGACTTTAGGTTTACCTAAGCTGACTCTAGGTATCTAATTATAGGAGCTAGGGTTGAACTACTGACTTTAGAACTTTAGGGTTTGTTTGGACTTAAAAACTTATGTAGGAGTTAAGTTGCGGACCATTCCTCAAGAGGTTGAAGAAGGAAAGCTAGGGATTGAGTTAAAGGCTAGGTAGTACCTGGATTTTTTTCTCTACCTTTTGGTTTACGGGTCCTCGTAACCTAAGCATCCACATTTCACACACACTTGGTCTTATTTAAATAATGATCACCTTAATTCCTTTCTTGAAGAAAATTTGGTTCTCTTAGTTCTGACTTAGGAGAAGCTTGAAAACGCAATTTGATTGGAAGAGTTCCTGCAGCAGGAGAGGTGGAGTATATACTTACCTTGAGGATGCGATGATAACATGTCACCTGCTTGACGCTTGTCTCTTAGGATGACCATCCTACTAGGGGCATGTAAGAGCATTGTGCGGTTCAGGTACCATGGGTGGCCCTATCTCGAAGTACTGATTACCGCAGGGCTGAATTCCCTTAAGAAATCCATGGGTGATACTATATCAAAGTGTCGATTGCCAGGAGTTCTTGGGGTCGCTATGGGCGGTGCTATCTCGAAGCATTGAAAGCCAGGCACCCTTCGAGGTTCGGTGATGGGGACAATGAATCTGACACAGTACGTGTTGATAGCTGATCCAAGGTTAGACTTAGAGGAATCAAACAAAAAAATAATATATTACAAAAAAAAAAATCTTTCTTGCTCTCTTTCTAGGTTGGCAATCATACCAACCTCAAATAAGTCAAACCAATGCACATGCACGGATGCTTTAATCTCTGGGATCAATAAACCCTAGGGTAGAGTAAGAAATCAAGGAAACTTGTGCCTGCAACTCATCCATAGCTGACCTAGTTTATAACTCAACAACTACATGGGTACCTTATGATCTAGGGTTAAATGGTTCAACCTAATTTCTATGAAAAGGTCAATTGAGTTAGCTTGGATAACTTGGAGTGTTAAGTCATGCTTGAATTTGCTAGGGACTAGCAAAAACTAGGCATGGGGGTATTATGATAGGACCTGAGGCATCTGTTTATAGCATGTCTACATTTTGCATTCATGCATGCATATTGCATTCAAAAAAAAATAAAAAATGTTGTTATGCTTAACCGATTAGGCCCTACCTCTTTAGGCATGAGACTAAGACTTTAGGTTTACCTAAGTTGACTCTAGGTATCTAATTATAGGAGCTAGGGTTTAACTACTGACTTTAGAACTTTAGGGTCTGTTTAGACTTAAAAACTTAAGTAGGAGTTAAGTTGCAGACCATTCCTCAAGAGGTTGAGGAAGGAAAGCTAGGGATTGAGTTAAAGGCTGAGTAGCACTTGATTTTTTTTCTCTACATTTTGGTTTATGGGTCCTCGTAACCTAAGCATCCACATTTCACATACACTTGGTCTTATGTAAATAATGATAACCTTAATTCCTTTCTTGAAGAAAATTTGGTCTCCTAGTTCTAACTTAGGAGAAGCTTGAAAACACAATTTGATTGGAAGAGTTCCTACTGCAGGAGAGGTGGAGTATATACTTACCTTGAGGATGCGATGATAATATGTCATCTCCTCGATGCTTGTCTCTTAGGATGACCATCCTACTAGGGGCATGTAAGCGCATTGTGCTGTTCAGGTACCATAGGCAGCCCTTTCTCGAAGTGCTGATTGTCACAGGCCTGAATTCGCTTAAGAAATTCATGGGCGATACTATCTTGAAGTGTCGATTGCCAGGAGTTCTTGGGGTCACTAAGGGCGATGCTATCTTGAAGCATCAAAAGCCAGGCACCTTTCGAGGTTCGGTGATGGGGATAATGAATCCGATACAGACCATGCTGATAGCTGATCTAAGGTTAGACTTAGAGGAATCCAACAAAAAAATAATATATTACAAAGAAAAAAAATTCTTTCTTACCCTCTTTCTAGGTTGGCAATCATACCACCTCAAATAAGTCAGACCAATGCACATGCACGGATGCTTTAATCTTTGGGATCAATAAACCTTAGGGTAGAGTAAGAAATCAAGGAAACCTGTGCCTGCAACTCATCCATAGCTGACCTAGTTTATAACTCAACAACTACATGGGTACCTTATGATCTAGGGTTAGATGGTTCAACCTAATTTCTATGAAAAGGTCAATAGAGTTAGCTTGGATAACTTGGAGTGTTAAGTCATGCTTGAATTTGCTAGGGACTAGTAAAAACTAGGCATGGGGTATTTGATTATTCCATATTTGTAGGCAATTTAGGTATTTAAGTGCCTAGATATTAAGTTAATTTTAACATTTAGATAACATACATTAGGATGTAAATAAATTAATTCATATTTTTTGCTTAATGGCATAATTCATGTGTGGCATTCATATCTAAATGTAGTTAGAATTAACTTAGAATTGCATGCATTTGATTAGTAACCAATTAGGTACATTACATGCATTATTTTAATTAACATAGAAGTTAAGGATTTGTGCATAAATAGTCCTAATATTTTATTATTTTATTATTTCTCTTCCTCTTCCACAAGAACGGCTCTACATCCTCCTCCGGCGATCATTCACTCCAGCCACAACTGCGAGCATTCATCCTCCGTAAAAAGTGGATCTGGAGCCTTCAATGCTCATGCTCCATTTCAAATCTGTGTAGCCATAGCTGCAAAGGAGGAGGAATGGCTGCCATACTTGGGAGGCCTTCATCCCCTTTCCTCACTGTGTAGAGAAGTTAGTTTCTCATTCGCTCCACTACCACCGGCCTCAACCACGATGGAGCTTCACCAATTGACCTCTGGTTTGCGAGACTCGGTAACCTAAGCACCCTAATCCACACATAGACTAGTTCAATGCATTTAATAATCAAAATCACGCAAAAGCGTTTGCTCTGTTATGAAAAAGCTACCTACATTAGGAGCGGCTTGAAGACACAAGTTGATTTGGAGGAGTTTCTGACGTGGAGAGGCGGGAAATTCCCCTCGAAGATGAGCAATAACATACCATCTCTTCATGTAATCACCTGGTGCTGGTTCAGGTGCCATGGACGGGACTATCCGGAAATGTTGATCACCAAGGCTTGAATTTAGCTATAGAACACCATGGGCAGCACTATCTCGAAGGGTTGAGAGTTAGGGTTCTGGGGGTTGCCATGGGTGGTGCTACCTCAAAGCATCGATTGCCAGGAACCCTACGAGGATTGATGGTAGGAAGTAGGAATGTGATATAGACCGTCTTTTTGAGCCAATCTGAAGCTAGAAATAATCAAGAAAAAGAGAGAGAAAGCTCTCCAAAAATGAAAAAAAATCTTCTATCCCTCTCTCTTGCAAAAAACGCACTACAAACTGAACTTGAACTAACCATGTTACAAGCATAGATGCTTTAACCGCTGGATTCAACAAACCTTAGGATAGTTTCTGTAGGCCTTAGAAACGTTCACAGTAGACTGAGGCTAAAGCTGGTTAGGTTTGGATCTTGGTTGGTACTTGAGTACCTCTAGGCTTACTAATAGCATTCTGACCTAATTTCTAAAAAGAAGAAAGAATCAAGACTCTGAACATCAAAGCATGGTCTAGAATTCAAGTTCATTTCATAAGATTTTGCTAAGGGACTAGCAAAAGTTAGGCATGGGGGTATGATGATAATGTCATCATCAGCCATATAATCAATTGATAAATGCTCCTACATAACCGCCAAAGAGCCTTAATTCATCGTATATTCATTCTGAGAGATAAACATGAAAACAGGGGGTTAAACTGCAAGTTTAACAAAATAACCTAATTAAAGGTCAAATGTTCATAAATGTCTAATAAGTGGGTTTGTGTAGACAGAAACGGGTTTTCACGCATTTTGAGAATTAATGGACATCTAAAAGCTTGAAAATAGACCTGCTTAATTAACTAAGGTTCTGGTCAGGATAAAATTCATTTAAAGCTTCTAAAAATCATAGAAAAATATTCTCAAAGGTTTGGAACCCTTGATTTGACCATCTGAACCCTATTTCACCTAAAATAGAGCCTCAGACTGATAATTGCCCTAATTTGGATTTTTGCATAAATTATCTAGTCAAACTTGGTCAAAACCTAAATCCAACTTCACCATCAGATTCCGTGGGTCCAATTTAGGTTTGTACCAAAATTTGGGCCCAGTCAAAGATCACCTTGACCTAGTTTACATTTTAGTCCTATCTAACTCATTTCTCTCATACATATGCCCTAACTTTCAAATTCTTTGCAAAGGCCCCTTTAACTTCGTCTTCTTCACATCCAGGTCTTTACTGCCATTAGGAGTAGGCTGCACCTCACCGACGAGATTCAAGCGAGACTTTCTCTCTCGTTTCTTAATCAATCAGTCTCAAAATTGAAAGAGACATTCCTTGAGGAATTCACTTCCAATTGAGACTAGCCTTGACTCCTAACTCTTTCCTAATCTCCCATGAGAATGCATGGGAGAAGTGAGTATCCTACATGTGCGTAAGCCCCAAGGTTTCAAGATTGGTTTCCAAGCTTGGAAGGACCTCCTATGTCCTATAAAAGACCCTCTGAAGCAAACCTTACCTCCTTAGCTTGGTTTGGAGGTCGAACACCCCCTCTTCCCTTTTGCCCGACCTCCTTCTCCACCATCTCCGGCGAGTCCTCCGACCACCTTCCTTGTCCACCCTCACAGATAATAGTAGGTGGATTCTTCTTCCCCAATTTCGTCCGCATCTCACAATACCACCAGATATCTTCTTCCACGTCTTCCTCGCCGCTCTGTCATCACCGTAGGCTTCATCTTCTCCATCGCTGGCGTGCCAAAGCCGATGCAGATCCTACCCCCCTTCATCCAATTAGATTAGGTAGTTAGGTTATTTAGATCTTTAGGTTAATTCCCCACACTTAAAACCCAAAAAAATACCCCACGACGCACATGCATGCCATCGTCTTCCTCCTCTCCGGCTACCCTCCGGCGAGGTCATCCACTCACTACACCCGTCCATCCACCTCGCTGATACTCCCAAAAGCTCTATCGTCCTTCCGCCAACCAAAGCCCTCTCCTAATTTCACCTTTCACTCACCCTAGCTCCCCACCGAACATCCCACTTTCCCGTCACCTTCCATGAGGTCGTCCGGCCACCACACGCTGCTACTCACCACATATGCTACGCCTCTACACTCCACACCTTTCGGCGATGCTTGTGAGCTATTTTAATATGACTGAGAGGTCGTGTTCTTGATTCTCTGGTGCTCGCCGTTCTCTGCCACTGCCGCCGCCGCAACCATCAACGTCGCTGTGTTCTTCAAGTTTAAGGTCACGCTAGCCCCAGGTCACATCTCCAGGTGGTGCAGTATCAGTCCAGGAACTCGCCTAGGTGGTCAATTGAAAACCACATCACCTGCTGCTGCTCCAATTGAAGACACATCTTCAGCTGCAGGGGCACGCAAACGAAGAGTGGCAAGAGAGTCCCACATTGTGAAGGGATGAGAACATGAGCATGCATATATTGATTTTATGAATAGAGCTTATCACCTCAGAAGCACATTGAGGGTGAGGTCCCCGCTCTTCACTGACCTGACCCGTCTACTTTACACTCCTCGGCTGCGACCCCACGCATGCTGCCTTGGACCCAGTTACGTGACCTGCATACTCAATTGAGACCGGATATCTGACAAAAGAGGAGAAGAGGAAAGGAAAGAGAGAGAGAGTGGGGGAGGGGTGGGTTTTGCTTCTGAAGGATTTGAGAGAAACTTAGTCACTTGGAAGGAAAGAAGAGAAGAGGAGAAGGGCCGTGTTTAAGAGAAGAAGAGAAAGAAGAAAGAAGGAGAAGACCTGAAGAAGAAGAGAGAAGCTAAAGGCAGAGGTTGAAGAAGAAGACTCGAAGAGAAAAGCAGAAGTCTAAAGAGAGTAGAAGATTGAAAGTACTGTAGCAGGCAACATTTAAGTCGTCTGATTCTCAAATCAGATGTCTGATTACTGTGCATTTATTTAACATGATTGAGTAATTGATATACATGTTCTTAGGCTAATAATTGGTGATCTAAATCACCATTATTTTGTTCTAGGTATCTTTTTGTCATAATTAACTCTTGAAATACTCATGTTATACATTGATTATCAATTTTAAGCAGTTATTCATTGAATGTCACTATTTTTGGCTTATTCTTGTGCTCATTTATATTTTAATTGAAGATTAACGTGTGAATTCCTATTTGCTCCTTGTGTTCGACCTCGGACTTCATTTAGATATTCGAGTTATAAATTGTATTTGTTGAGAGTGTAAGCACCTATATTTTGATGCACCAAAATTATGTTTATTGCTAAGACTGACATTTCAGGACTATCTTGGATTGAAGCCTCTGTTCAAGACATAAGTTTAGATAGTTGCAAATGTGCGTCTTTTTCATTTATTTGAATCTAGGACTTTATTGTAAGGAACCTCAAATAAAACTCAAAAATGATTTTTTCGTGTAACTTTTCAAATCCAAATTTTACGGTTATTGATCGACCAAACTTATTAATTGATTAACCAAAACACTTTGATCGACCAATCTACTTGACCGATCAAATTAGTCCATTTTAGGAAGTTGAGAAAAATCCTCTTGATCGACCAACCAAGCTAATTGATCGACCAATTAACCTTAATTGATCGACCAATTTTGTTTCCTATTCAAGTAAAACTTTTTGTATAAATAGAGGTCATACGCAGCCCATTCACATACAACTTTTAAATAAAAACACCGTTCAAAAATAGAGCTTCTCATGCTTATTGCAAAAGGCTTTCATGTCCTATTCTTCACGCTCTTTAAAAGCACGATGCCTCGAGCCTTTGCGAAAAATCGGTTTGATCATTTATTAAGGTTCCATAGAATTCATTTTCTTATTATACTATTTTGTTGTTTTGATTTACGGATCCCAAGCCTGTTTTGAAGATCCGTGATTGTTGTTTTTGCTTCTCTTTAGGATAAAAGAGAAGGGTTTCTAAGAGGTTGTGCCACCCTCGTTCAAGTGGTGCGAATAGTGGATTGACTAGCTTGTACCAGTCAAAAAAATCCTAAGCTGGGAAACTTAATTAGTGGTTTTTACCCAAATTGGATTTCCACTATAAATCAGGTGTACTCTGTGCATGAATCTCTGTTGTCTTATTTTTTAATTAGACTCATATTTTTTAAAGCAATACTATTCACCGCTCCCCTCTAATATTTAGTTGCGATCCACAGGATATTCTCCCACCTCATTTGGTATCAGAGCCTAGTTGTCCAGAAGATGTCAAAATCGTCTGTTGACACATACGCCGAGGGGTAATCTACTGTTCGTCCTCCTCTCTTTGACCAGATGAACTATGGATATTGGAAGACAAGGATGCAAATCTTCCAAGAGTCCATGGATTTTAAGGTGTGGGACGTCATCGCCTCCAAGTATACTCATCCTGAGATCAAGGAAGGAGTGGCTATGACACCGGATCAAAAGAAGATGACAACCACAATGCAAAAGCCATGAATGCAATCTTCTGTGGGCTTTTGAGAGCAGAATTCAACCACGTTTCTTCTTGCAAGACAACCTACGAGATCTAGAACATTCTCGAAGTGACCCATGAAGGAATGACAATGGTAAAGGAAACTAGAGCGAATTTACTAATGCAAAATTACGAGCTTTTCAGGATGAAGAAAGTCAAGTCAATCAAGGAAATGTTCATAAGGTTTATGGACAACATAAACCCTCTAAGGAACCTAGATCAGGAGATCAAGAATGAAGCACTGGTGAGAAAGATACTCCAATCTCTCACCAGCTATTGGGAAACCAAGACCACAGCCATACAGGAGTTGAAAGATCTGTCTACCTGCAAATTAGACAATCTTATCAGAAGCTTGATGGCCTATGAAGTTCAACTTCAACACATGAAGGAGCATGAAGGCGAAGGAGTAAAAAGGAAATCCATAGCCCTTGAAGCCACTCAAGAATCTAAAGAAACTTCAAGTGGAGAAGAGGAAGACATAGCACTCCTATCCAGAACATTTAGAAAGTTTCTTAAGGACAAGAACTGGAGGAAGAAGAAAGAAGGAAGAAACAATGATGCAGTAGTCTGTTACAACTGCAAGAGAAAGGGACACATCAAGAAGGATTTTCCACTTCTCAGGAAGGAATCTGAAAAGAAGAAGAAGCACTTCAGTAAAGATGGAAAGAAGAAAGCCTTTACTGCAACTTGGGATGAGTCAGACTCAAGTTCAGAAGAAGAAGAAACATCAGGAGAAGAAGCTCTTCTCGATTTGATGACACTAGAAGATGAGGTAACCTCCTTTACTTAAGATGAACTATTAGAAGCATTTTTGAATTGCATGATATAGCTACATCATTAAAATTAGAAAACAAAAACCTAGTAAAGATACTGACAAAGAGAAAGCACAAAAAGAAGCACTTGACAATCAAAACAAAGAGCTATTTGTTGAAATTACAACACTAAAATCTCAAATAAACCACTTAAAAATAGATATAGATAAATTGAAAGAAAACTCTGCTGTTCTACTAAATGACCTAACAAAATTCACAAACGTAAGTAGAAATCTGCATAAATTGTTAGGAACACAAACCAAAAGCACCACAATATTTGGGTTAGGCTATATACCAAAGAATAGCCATGAAGCATCTAGTTCTAGTCAAAATAAAGAGAAAGGTAGCTTGCCAAAACAGGTAATGAAAATTAACCACTGTGGACCCAAGCAAAAATGGGTACCAAAAGGCATTTTGCAATCTTGTTTTGTAGGCTCAGTAGATTATAAGAAGTGGACTTTCCAACAAATCAATGGAACATTGAAGCCACTATACCAAACAAAGCCTCACAATCGCAAACCAATGATAGGAAAGAGAAGAAAGAAGATGGATTATGGACAACGGTTGTTCCAAGCACATGACCAACGAGGAAGACCTATTCCTACAACTAAACCTTCAGGAAGGTGGTACGATCACGTTCGAGAACAACCACAAGGGCCGTATTATTGGTACTGGCCAAATTGGTAATTCTTCTACCTCTATTGAAAATGTGCACTTAGTTAAAGGTTTAAAACACAATCTATTAAGTGTAAGCCAAATATGTGATAAGGGGAACAGAATTATGTTTACATCAAAAGATTTTAAAATTCATGATGAAGAAACAAATCGAATTATTCTTAAAGGAAATAGACAAAAAGATATTTACACCGTAAGCTTCAACAAATACGACAGTCTTGAATGTCTAGTCATATCTGATGAAGAAGCAACTCTTTAGCATAAAAGACTAGGTCATGTTCACATGGGAAACATTAGTAAACTTGTGAAACATGAACTTGTCAAAGGTCTGCCAAGGATCAACTTCAAGAAAAGCCAAGTCTGCGAATCTTTTCAAGTCGATAAACAAACCAAAAACTCTTTTAAACCAAAAAGGATGGTTAGCACTTCTCAACCCCAGGAGCTACTTTACTTAGACTTATTCGGACCAACCAAATCCGAAAGCCTAAAAGGGCGCAGATATTGTTTAGTCATAACCGACGACTTCTTTAGATTTACCTAAGTATCTTTCTTAAAAGGCAAGGACTTAACCTCAGATGCCTTTAGCAAACTAGTTAGAAGATTACAGAATGAAAAAGGATCAGAAGTAATTAGAATAAGAAGTGATCATGGTGGAGAATTTGAAAATGAATCTTTCACGAATTTTTGTGATCAATATGGAATTAAACATGAGTTTGACTTCCCTAGAGCTGCACCGCAGAATGGTGTAGTTGAGAGGAAAAATAGGACCTTACAAGAGTGTATCGCACAATGCTGTGTGAGTCATAGCTGCCTCGATATTTTTGGGCTGATGCTGTAAACACTGCTTATTATATCCAAAATAGAACCCTGATCGTACCAATTCTAAAGAAGACACCCTTTGAACTCTATCATGGAAGAACACCTAAAATATCCTACTTCAAGATTTTTGGATGTCGATGTTTTATACTTAACACTAAAGATAATGTTGATAAGTTTGATGCAAAAAGCTCAGAAGGGATTTTCCTAGGTTATTCAACCAGAAATAACGCCTATAGGGTCTTTAATAAGAAGAATTCTGTTGTTGAAGAAGCCATGCATGTATCATTTGATAAAACATTAGTTCAACCTAAATCTTCCACAATTGATGATGATTGTACAATAGATGATCCTTCAAACATTCCAGAAGATATTATTTGTAATGAACTACCTAAAGATATCTCATTTGTAAAAGATCATCCTAAAGAACTAGTAATAGGAGAATTATCAAAAGGAGTTCAGACCAAATCTTCCCTTAACACATTAGCATTTACAGCTTTTGTATCTCAATTAGAACCTAAAAATATTAAGGAAGCCTTCTTAGATAATTATTGGATTATTGCTATGGAAGATGAGCTAAACCAATTCAGGAAAAATCAAGTATGGGAACTTGTTCCAAAACCTTAGCAACAAACTATTATTGGAACCAAGTGGATGATAACGCTACATTTTGGGGAGATAATTCTACCAATCGGGGCTTACCTTAAAGATAATATGCACAAAGAATACACAGTAAATGGGCATGGGATCATTACATGAGTCGCACATTGAGATTGCTTATAAAGCACTGTTAATGGCCATTTGTACAAGTTCATGTCAAAATAGGCCTCAGATGAGAAATTGGACCACACGGATGGATTTGGAATGACGAACGGAGTCTAATGGACTCAAACTCAACCAAATCCGACATCCGAAGCTCCCGCAATTGGCCCAAGAAGATCTGACCATTGATCTGATGATCAACAACCATAAAATCACCATGTGGCACAAGATCAGCACTGCCCCGCCTCCTCTATCCATCGTAGGATGAATCTCAGCTATTCGATCTTCGATCGAATGACTGAGAACGACTCTGCAGTGCCTCAATCACCCACAGCACGCCTCCTTCACCGGTAGAACAAATCTCAGCCGTCGATCTTCGATCGAATGACTAAGAATGACGCACATCCGCATCCTCGCAACCTCAGCTTCAGATCTGAACCGTTGGATTTCCATCCAACGATCGTCGCCGCATCGCGTCCAACTCCGCTTTCGCGCAAAGAAATGGATGTAGCACAATGGTTCGTGCTTTCGCACCACACCTGCTGCGAGTTCGAGCCGTAGCCATATCCAATCCAGATGCAGAGACGTGCGTGGATGAAATTCGACTGTCGATGCACGAGCGAACAGTCGGGATTGAGGCTACGTCGTGCCCGCAGATACACCTACGCAGGCACGTGCGATCGAAGGGCGCAATCCAAAGTGCGCTCTACGCGCGATCTCAACTGTCTGATCTTTGATTGAATGACCCACAGCAAGTGCCCACGGATCATAGACGAGAGGAAGAATGGCGCGCACGCTGGACCGAGGGGCAAGGGCCTTCACCATTTTGGGAAGGGTTTTAGCGACGTCCCGGACGTTGCTAAAGGCCCTACTTCATTTAGAAAGCCCTTTTTCCTATATAAACCCCCTCCAACTACCCATGTAAGGCATTCAATTCGCTTGCAAGTCTCCTACCCTACTCCTAGCCACCCTTAGCACTCTTTTGTAATCATCGGAGTCGACGAGCTACTGACGAAACCCTCCTCCACCGCCATAGCCGCCTCCCCGTCTCCCTTCTCTCTCTCTATCTTAGCATTACTTTACTTTAGCTTAAGCATTTGTCTATTATTGTATTTACAAAAACCTAAGTTGCATGTTAAATGAAGATGTTTCTTTTCTAGCTATTGTCTCTCTTATTACCAAGTTTTCCTTATCATGAGTTGCATGAATGATATGATCAAAAGATTCTAACCCTACACACACACTCTCTCTCTCGCTCACTCACTTTTCTCTCGCGTTTTCTTGCAAGCAAAGCTCGCCATTTCCATGACACTAAGTGACAGAAAAACCCGATTTCACGCCTCCCTGTGTTCGATACTCGAACTCACGTCTGTTTCTTTATTCAAAATCGACGTGCGAGCTCAAGCTGCAACGACATTCTTAAACAAATGCGTCCGTAACACGTCAGTGGATTTTTAGGAACAAACTTGATGAATCAGGACATGTAGTTAGAAATAAGGCTAGACTTGTGGCTCAAGGATATAATCAAGAGGAAGGAATAGATTTTGATGAAACATATGCACCTATTGCTCGACTTGAATCTATTAGAATGTTGCTAGCTTTTACAACCCATATGGAATTCAAGCTTTTCCAAATGGATGTCAAAAGTGCCTTTTTAAATGGATTCATTAAGGAGGAAGTCTTTGTTAAACAACCTCCAGGATTTGAAGATCCAAATCATCCAGAACATGTATACAAATTAAACAAAGCATTGTATGGATTAAAACAAGCTCCACAAGCCTGATATGAAAGATTGAAAACATACTTAATTGACCATGAGTTTAAAATTGGTCAAATCGATCCAACTTTATTTACAAAAAGAAAACAAAATGACCTCCTAATAATTCAAATATATGTAGACGATATTAATTTTGGTGCTACTAATGATCTACTTTGTCGAGAATTTGCAAAGGTTATGCAGGATCAATTTGAGATGAGTATGGTGGGAGAACTTAAGTTCTTCCTAGGTCTTCAGATTGATCAACTATCCTCCGGAATCTTCATATCTCAAACAAAATACACAGTAGAGATATTGAAGAAATTCTCAATGAACAAAGTCAAAGGTAAAGAAACACCGATGGCAGCTTCTACGCAATTAAAAACTAATGACACAAGTAAGTCAGCATGATAGGATCTCTATTATACTTAACTACAAGTAGACCTGACATTCTATTTTGCACTTGTTTATTGATGTAAACACATTTATTGAGGGTAAAATGCCTATTCATGCATGTTCCTAGGCTTAGATTTGCATTTCATGTTATAAATATTGCATATCATGCATCATTCTGCATTTAGAGTAGTTGCATATAATTTAGGTTAATTGCATCCTTTTTGTGGTTAGGAGAGAAGGATATTTATTTCGGAGCCTCAGATTGACAATCCGACCGTACGAATCTGATCAAAAAGACGATCGAAGTCCAATGCCTTTGAAACCGCCTCGATCGGAGTCTCATAGCACCATATGCAGTCTGAGGAAGATCAACGGCCAAGGGACTAGGAGACATAATTCAGAGCTTCAAATGATAAATCCGATCATGTGGATGGATTCAAGTCGACCATCACAGCCTAACGGCGCGAAAATCGACTCAATCCGACCTTTGTAGCAGCCCTTACAACAAGAAGAAGATGGACGGCCCAGACTACGCCACGTGGTGCAACCCAAGCTGCCAGCACACGCACACAACACCACACGCGTAGCAGCGCGGCGCCAGCGCAGCGCCAATGCGTGGACGTGTGCGCACGCACGGCAAGGAGCGCGACGCCAGCTATGCATGGGCTGGACCTACAGCGACGCATGAGTTGGACTTACAGCGATGCTTATAGCCATCGGTAATTCATCGCATGCCAGCAAAGCCAGCTGTGGGCGCCAGCGGGCATGAGCTACCTACAACGACGTTTCCAGCGACGGCCTGGATGTCACTAATGGTTCCATACCTATTTTTGCCTCTTCTCCTCCACTATTAAAGGACCTACACCCCCTCCCTTCTAAGCCATCTCTACCTACTCTACTCCCACCTACTCCCAAGCTCTAGTAAGCCTACCAACGCTCCAGTAGAGATAGTTCTTAAGCTCCCAAGGTGCCTATTAGTGTAGTGAACCTCTACCCCACCAAATACTCCTCCAACTTCCCATCTCCCTTCATAAGTCACCTGGGAGCCATCCTCCCACCTCTATTCTTGTAGCGGATTAACTCCATCTTCTCACCTCCATTCTGAAGCTATGTCGAAGCTTTCCTCAACTTGTCGTCCTCCAGCATCTCACCTCCGTCATCCCGCTCCTCACTTCCTTCGTTCGAGCTTCCACCAGGCGCCGTCGTCTCGTCGAACAGCCGATTCGAGTGATTTCCTCTCACCTCCCTCTCTTTATATGCTTTCATAGTTTCTTGTAATTGACATTGGAAGTAATATATATCATATTTGTTCCACATCTCTATCTTATGATATGTTTGCTTGTTTTCTTTTATTTCAAAAATACAAAAAAATTACAAAACCCCAAAATACCAAAAAGAAATGAATCGAAGTACGATTTTCAATAAAGTAAACATTGCCTCCATGTGTTCGACCCTGGACTCCCTCAGAGTTTTAGTATAAATTTTATCTGATCAACGTGTTTTGCAACTACGACGACAGGTTACTTGTAACCTTGATTTCTAACACGCGAAACACACTCGACCATTTATGTGCTCGTTTTCAAGAAAATCCTAAGGAACCACATCTAAATGCCGTTAAAGGAATCCTTAGATATCTAAACAACACACAAGACTTAGGACTCTTCTATCCGAAGTCAGACACGTTGGAATTATATTTCTTTTGGTTGCTGACTATGTGGGTGGCTTCACTGACCAAAAGAGTACTAGTGGAACTTGTCAATTTCTTGGAAATTCCCTAGTCTCTTGGTTCTCTAGAAAACAAAACACTGTATCTCTATCCACAACTAAAGCAAAATATGTAGCAGCATCCTTAGCATGTTCACAACTATTGTGGATGAAACAGACTTTAAACGATTTTGGATTAACTTTTAAAAATAACAAAATCTTGTGTGACAACACTAGTGCAATCAATTTATCCAAGAATCTAGCACAACACTCTAGGACTAAACATATTGATATTAGACATCACTTTCTTAGAGATTACGTCTTAAAAGGGGATATCAACTTAGAATTTATTAACACAGAAAAACAGCTAGCTGATATATTCACAGAACCTTTATCAAAAGATAGGTTTAATCAAATTTGCCATTCACTAGGTTTATCTAGATTAAAAGAGCTTAATTAAGTGGCCTAAAAAAAAAAGACTCTTTTACTGTTTTGATAGATCAATTTTTCAAAAATTGATCGACCAACCTTGGATCAATCAAAATAATTATTTTGATCGACCAAAACTTGAAATTGCCTGGTGAGAATTTTCCCTCCACTATTTTCTCTTTTTGATCGATCAACTAAAATCTTTGATCGACCAAACTGTTTGGGCGGGAATTTTCCCACCAAACTTTCAAACTCTGATCGACCAAATACTTATTTCGATCGATCATTTCTTGTTTTGATCGACCAAAACCAAATTTTGATTGACCAAAACTAGGCGGATTCACTTTTGTGATTGTAATCTTGTTTCCTCGTTTTCCGTTCGCAATCTTCATCTACCATTTCTAACATAGGTGATTAGTTGCCTTAAGTGCATTTACCTATTTTGATAGTCACGTTCTCTTTAAAAACTCCTCATTTTTACCCCTAAACCTATTTTTTAACCATCATAAATGGTCCCCACTTCTTTCAAACACTACCCCACAACTTCTATTCTCCTCTGATTGACCAATGCCGCCAGCTCCAACCTCCTGCACACAGCCTCCTCCATGTGTGGGTCCCTCGTGCACCGGACCTTGCAAGTGCATGCCGGATTGTCGCGTCCTCACACCTCCGTGCTCGCACGACTTCGACCTCCTCGCATGCCCTCCATCTAGCCTCCATTTTGATCGATCAACTTTGGTTCAATCTCGGTACATTCTAAACCTTGAATACATCCATCCCTTTGGTTTTTTCTTGTGTTTAAAATGTGCTTTGAATTACTCTCACTTGTTTGATCTTATTTTCATTTTTTTTCTTGCAAAATCTTGTAGCATACATGAGTTTATCATCCAGTAAAACACCTTTTTTTCTGATCTGAGGTCTTTTGGTCGACAAAACCCTTTGGTTGATTGACCAATCGTCTGGTTCTTTTTTGGTTGACCAACCAACATTTTTGATCGACCAACCGTGTTTTTTACCACCTCACGATGACACCCAAACATCCTCGAGGCTCTTCTAGTCATCGTGATGATACTTTCGATCGCTTTTTTATTACAGAGGCAGCTAGTGATTGATTTTCTTTGTTTGCTAAGTTCTCTCCTCACGTCGGATGACCTGTTGACTTCACCCATTTCGATTCTATCTTCCCTGGGATCCACGAAAAATTTGCATGCCATTAGATTTTGCATCTATTTGAGTGGAACTTTTATGCGGGTTCCAAGCATAGCCGCATTCTCGGTGTTGATCCCATGGCCTGTCACCTATTTTATGCCAATCTCAAAGATATAGGTGAAGGCTCCAACATCGAGTTGACCTCGAAAGTCAACGGGATAGAAGTTCTGGTCAATGCGAACATTTTGATGGAGATTCTTGGTTGTCCTTCTGTTGGACCTACTTTTCTTGAGTTGCATCAGCAGACTCAGTCCGATACTATTAGGGAGACCCTTCTCACTCCCTCTCATTTTGACTTGGGTTGTCCTGCCAAGTCACCCTTTTTTCGTGGTTTGCCTTGCGTTCTGAATCGTGTTTTCTTGTGGAACTTTATGTCCAAGTCCACATCTTTTGAAAACTAACCTGGCATAATGTTGGTCACCCTCTATGCCTTTATGAATAACAAACGATTCAATTGGAACCATTTGATTCTTTGTCTCATGAGTAAACCACCCAGCAACTCCTCCCAGTTTGGGACACTTCTATCTCATATCTTTCTCCATTTCAGTGTACCCATGGACATCAATCATAAACAGTTTATCACTCGTGTCTCCATTTTTGATAAACTCACTTATGCGAAGATGGAGCAAGCACAGGGAGCTCGTGATGAGGGTGCACCACAAGAGCAGCAGCAGTAGGAGCATACCACAGTACCTCCTATGTTCCTGCCTTATGAGCACTTCACTGCGACATGTCCACCTCTAGTGAGACCATCACCATCTTTCTACAATAAGGACTGGAGCCTCTTGGACAGACAAATTTCAGGTAGGGACTTTATCACTATTCAGGATGTGACTGCTGGTATTTCTTTGATAATGCATAGGCAGAGAGAGACAAACATGGTTATGATGAGGCACGGGCATCAGGTATCAGATTACCTGAATGCTCAAAGTCAGTTTTTGGACAGACTTGGAGAGTCTGTTCATAGCATTCAGCAGTAGCTTCACCGACCTCCTCGACCTCGTTGTTCGACTACCATGCCTTCTGCAGCGCCTCCTCCTCCTCCTCCTACTTCATTAGCTTCACCAGCAGCACCACCAGCTGATCAGCAGATTACTCCTCCTCACAGGACATCCAGGCATTCGACACCATGTTCGTTAGCTCAGCAATGACTTTGCCTTGGTCAACCTGCATCTTTTGAGAAATCAGACTCACTGGATCTCAAGCTAGATACCGATCTTCACAGCACCATGGATGCATTTATGGCATCGTTAGATGATTAGTTATTATATTTGCTTTCATTTTGTCATGTATCAGTTTATTCTAGACTCTTTTATGTGTTATCTTTTCTAGACATTTTGTTATGATGTTGCATGAATATTATCTCCTTTAGTTTTATATTACTAGCTCTCTCAATGCATGATCTTATATTGATGCTTATATTACTTGTTTAAGGGGGAGTTAATTGTGAAATAACCAGCAGCACATTTACTTTTTGTTGAAACAAAAAGGGGGAGATATTATGCAAAGTTATTTTCAAATTCATAATTATAATTTTGTTGTCATCAAAAACGGGGAGAATGTAAGCACTTCTGTTTTGATGCACCAAAATTATGTTTATTGCTAAAACTAACATTTCAGGACTATCTTGGATTGAAGCCTCTATTCAAGACACAAGATCAGATAGTTGCTGATGTGCATCTTTTTCATTTATTTGAGTCTAGAACTTTATTGTAAGGAACCTCAAATAAAACTCAAAAATAATTTTTTCACGTATCTTTTTAAATACAAATTTTAGGGTTATCAATCCACCAAACTTATTAATTGATCGACCAAAATACTTAGATTGACCAACCTACTTAACCAATCAAGTCAGTCCATTTTAGGAAGTTGAGAAAAATCCTCTTGATCGACCAACCAAGCTAATTGGTAGACTTACAAGTGATCGACCAACATTCTTAATTGATCAACCAAAGTACTTTTTGATCAACCAATTAACCTTGATTGATCGATTAATTTTGTTTCCTATTCAAGAAAAACTTTTTCTATAAATAGAGGTCGTATGCAGCCCATTCACATACGACTTTTAAATAGAAACACCATTAAAAAATAGAGCTTCTCATGCTTATTGCAAAAGGCTTTCACGTCTCATTCTCCATGCTCTTCGAAAGCACGACGCCTCAAACCTCCGTGAAAAATCGATTTGATCATTTATTGAGGTTCCATGGAATTCATTTTCTTGTTATACTATTTTGTTGTTTTGATTTATGGATCCCAAGCCTGTTTTGAAGATCCATGGTTGTTGTTTTTGCTTCTCTTCAGGATAAAAGAGAAGGGTTTCTGAGAGGTTGTGCCACCCTCGTTCTAGTGGTGCGAATAGTGGATTGACCAGCTTGTACTAGTCGAAAAAATCCTAAGCTGGGAGGCTTAGGTAGTGATTTTTACTCGGATTGAGTTTCCACTATAAATCAGGTGTACTCTGTACATGAATCTCTGTTGTCTTATTTTTTAATCTGACTCATATTTTTTAAAGCAATACTATTCACCCCTCCCCTATAGTATTTAACTACGATCCACAGGATATTCTCCAACTTCAAAGAGATCAATTGAGGATTTTGCACTACAACGATGATAACTTAATCTAAATCCTTTCTAGATCCCTTCAATAGTCAACGACTGAATGAGCAAATTTATCAGCTTAGCTACTCTCTTACTATTGATTCTGATTCCTACCTGTACAACCGTGATCATCAAAAAGATTATGAGGAAACAACGGATAATAAGGATCCTGTTTTGAGTAGCTATCACTTAGGCTCTCCCCATGAGACATGGCCACTAGAGGAGAACTATCTTAATGATTATCCACCCGAGCTATACTAGAGTCAAAAGAAAGGGAAGATGGTACCACTTGAGGACTTTGACCCCACTGACAGTATTTTTCCTACCCCTGATAACCTAGGTCAAGGTCATATTGTTCATGCCACTTCCCCTATTAATCATGTGGTAAAACCCCATTCTACCCTTAGTGAGCCTAATCTCAACCTTCCACTTAGGGAACCAACACCAACCATTCATCATTCTGAGGATTTACATGTGCCCAGTGAAGGTGACCCTAAGGGAATGGAGGATGAATCAGATCAATTTTGGTCTCAAGGATACAAAGAGTTTATTTTGGAAGGGGATGATAACCCAATGGAGGAACCTGAAATTAGAGTTTGGAGTGAATCTCGAGGGGATTATGTGTTATTTGAGGACTTACCTCCCAAGGATATTAATGATTTGGTGAAATCCAGATTCTTTCCTACTTTTGATTTTGAAAAGCACCCTCCGCAAAATCAAGAAGATATGGGGTTGATGTTGGAGGAGGATGAACACAATAGTGAGAAGCCTAGGAGAGGCTCTCGGGGACAATACACATCAATTGAGGATTTATGCCTTGAGGAGAATAAAGAATTAAGTGATATAGGCTTACTCCAAAACATTAAGACTAATCCTCCTTTAGAAATAATTAAGGATACTAAAGCAACTCCAGGGATGAAATTGATGGTAATGATTCTGTTACTTTAACCCTGCCATCAAATAAATGTGATTTGGAGTCCACCATTGATTCACATATACTAGAAGGTGAAAACATGACTCTGATTCTTGAAGAAATCATTATTGATAGGCAAGGTGACTTTAATTTTTCTACAACAACTATTAGGGAGAATAATACAGAATCTGAATTGTTGTTGGAACTGGACTTGACACAGACTAAGCCCTCCTTGGACTTAATCATTACCTTCCAACACAATAACAACCCTTACACTCCCTAACCGATCGTTGGCTCAGGTCTCTGCTCACATACATTTTTTCATGGGAGCATATCAAGCCAATACATCTCCAAGTGGAATGGCGAGTGTGGATTATGCTTGTACTTTTACTGTCACCATTCAAGGGTTTGACATAATTATGATTATATCTTTTAAAACCCTTCCTGCTTTGGAGGATCCTTGTTATCCTTCACTTATTCTATTTCGGGAGGTCCCTTCTCATGTTCCTTTTATTATTCCTAGACCTCCCCAGGTAGCCTACGAGGTTCTTTGTTTTCATGTCGTTTGGCCAGCATTTGGGATAATGCTGCATCGTCAACTCATCGACATCCATAGCTACTTATTCTCTAGGCCCACGCTTTTAAGCCTATTTTTAGGGCCTAGTTCTTTTCGTTTGGGACCAGACTTACAAGTTCCCTATAAGTTTGGCTGCCGACAGAAAATGCAACGCTTTTTGGGAAGCAACCCAACATCCTAAATAATGCCTTGATCAGGTGATTTCCTTCCTTTCTTCCCCTGTTTTAATTGTACAATGAGGACATTGTAGGATTTAGGCATGAGGGGTGCATTTTGTATTTTTAGGCAGTATTCATGAATTTAGGTTAGGTGCATTAAAAAAGAAAAAATCTCTTTTATTTTCTTAAGCTGAATTGGTTAGCCCTAGCAAAACATCTTTATCGAGGAGTTGTCATTGAAGATTTTCTTCTTAAATTATTTCTAAGTTTAGAATCCAGTACAGTTACTTCACTTGCACATTGGCTGGGTAATGGATCTTTGTAGAAAACCAATAAGCATTTCTAGTCTACTGAATCCTTGGACAATTAGTAGGGAGTCAGGCATACTATCTTCTATTAGATTCACCTAATTTTGTGAGAAGAAAGTAGAGAGACTACTGGTGCGCTAAGTCTAGTACAAGGACTCTTAAGTTGTAAATAATTAGATGATGATAACTCAGAGTTAGGTATAGTTTTCGCTCTCTATTGCTATGTTCAAACATTGTGTGAATTCCTAAGAGTCACTAAATAAGACAAATACACAAAGATTGAGTCCTAATAAAACTATGACTATGGTGGAGGGTTATGACCGTCCATAGAATCCTCGGCTGAAGAAGGGTAGTAGTGTCGAAGGTCAGAAATACGCTTGTCCATTCCTTCCAGGTGCCGAGAGTAGACAATTCCACCAAACAAGCCACATAATATTCTTTTGATCATCATCATCCCTAATAATGCCTCATGAATAAAAGTCTGTGTCGTGTTGTGTTGGAGTTATAAAAAAAAACAGAGAGAAAAAGAAGAAAAGAAATATATAGATATATATAAAAAAAATAAAAAGAAAAAAAGAGAAAAAAATATATATATACAAAAAAAGAAAAAAATTTCGAGTTATAGCTATCTTAGGTGCCAATTTGATCAAGTGCATATATCATTGAGGCAATAAAAACACCCATTGCGATCCACCAAATATGACCCATACCTACTTTTTAGTATTTCTAATCGCCTAAATACTGGCTGAGGACTTCTAACTTAGTTTTAGGGTTATTAGGACTTTAATTGAAGTCTGAACGTCATGTGAGGCTACCAAATATTGAGTACATTTACAAAATCTAATAAGAATATGACCTCAGAAAAGAAAAAAAGAAAAAGAAAAAGAAAAGAGAGAGTGAATGAGCGCAAAGAAACGCAAAGAGAGCACAGTTTTTAGCCTCTCACTGGGGTGACTCGTTGATAGTCTAGAGATTTAGAGTCTGCAGTACTAGATTACATGTAGCACCAAATGAGTATGAGCCACCAAATATAAATTCATTCGACTCAGTGTCTCCTACCTAAGCCAAAAAATCAAGGTCTAATTATAGATCATTTCTTGCTTTATCTCCAAGGGAAGTAGTTGCCTATCTTAATAGAATTTTATCAAGGGTAATGCACGAGCTTTAGTTGCAAGTTGGCTTTTCACTTAGATCTGTTACATAGGCTACTATCACTTCACATTTGTCTAGATCTTTAAATTTTTGAAATAAGGAAAGAAGAAATCTTTTGGTTACTTCCATCATTTTTGCACTTTTGCTCGGGACTAGCAAAACTTAGGCATGAGGGCACTTGATAAGTCCACTTTAGTGGATCATTTTTTGTCTAAGTACACTTTAATTAACTATTCTTAGTTGTTAATTGATTAGAAGTTATATGGTAATTCACCTTAATCTGCATATAATTTTATGCATCAATTTTACATTTAATAACATATGATATAATAACATAATCTATATGGTTGGATGCAGGCTAGGTGTAAGCGTCGAATGTTCATTCTACGTCTATAAGATGTCTGGAGATAAGGTCAGACGTCTGGGAACCGCCATCATGAACTCACTGATGTCAACACTTTTTAATATGTCTGGAGCTTTGATCGGACATCTGATAAAGAACCATCGGATTTTATCTTGCCGTTGCAACCACTCGCGATCCTCGTCGTGTGGTTGGAGAGGCTTACGGCCGAAGAAAACTAACAGGGGAGTTTCTTTTAAAAAGCGACAGCCGGCCATTCTCAAGGAGATCTCTTCCCCTTGTGGGGACCTCTTCCATAACCTCCACCGGCACCGTGGCTGGAGCAGACACTGTGGCCGAAGCGTGCACGGTGGCTAGAGTGTACTCTTTTCAACACCACATATATCCTGGTGGTTCTCAGTGACAGCGAGAACCCATCACCATCTTCCTCTTCATCCTCTCTTTCATTTTCCTCTTCTCCTCCTTCCTCTGTATCAACAAAGGAATGCAAACCCATCTTCTCTCTGCCACCACTACAAGCTACCACCATAACCGAACACCACCACCATCATCATCCCACCGAAAACCCAAACTAGCCAACCCTGTTCACTCACCTCTTCTTCACCTTCAACCTTCGGTCTCCACCCACACCACCTACAACTTCCAACCAAAAGAACCCAAAGCCATCACCTTCACCACCACCTCAATAGCCCACCGACCGGTGTTCAACCTCACCGCCAATGCCACCACGATGATGCCCTTACTCCAACAACAACCCTGAGCACTTTTGCCATGCACGCGGAGCCCCTCAATAGCCGCCGGCCAACCCACCATCGCCAGCGTCGTCCTCCATCCGATCGCCACCGGTCACCTCTCACCACCCTGTCACCATCATCTCGAAGCTCCTCCTCCGACGTATCTCCGCTAGCGCCTAGGTCAGCTGCCGTCCTCCTTACCGTGCGCACGAAGTTTTGCAAGTTAATCCCCTATTTTAAGCTCCATTAAAAATTATGGATTATGCCATTGCCGTATTCCCTATTCATTTATTTTCTGATTTAATATATTACATCGAATTTGCATGAATATCCCTCTATTCTTGATAAATTACTTAGGGTTGAGGAGCTCCCATGAATTAAATAGAGTATGTCAGATGGATTATAGTGAATAAGGAATCTTTTATTGGATATTAATATTTATGTTGATTACCATTACTAAGATCACTATTTAACAGGATATTATATTATGGTAATTTTGCATATAAACACTTACAGACTTGATCAATTGCTTAGAATGAGCATCTATGTGGGCAACGAGTTGCACTAAAAAAGTAGGCACTGATGGGAACACCATCATGAGCCATAACTAGCTCATTTGATCCAATTAAATCAGTAAATGCCCCTACATAACCACTAGAGAGTCACAAGTCACTGTATAATCATTCTATGGGAAAAATAAGAAACTAGGGTTAAAACTGTAATTTTACCAGCTTATCATGAATGTAGTACAACCACAGGTTTTCTCAGGGGTTGAATGAAGATCAAATGGTCTTAAAAAGCCAACAAGTGGGATAGAATAATCAGAAAAGGGTTTTCATGTCTTCTGAAAATTAAATGACTTTTTGAAACCCTAAAAACAGACCTGCCTAATTAACTGAGGTTCTGATTAGGATAAAATTCACCTAAATCCCCTAAAATTCATATAAAAATATTCTCTAGGGTTTGGAACCTTCAATTTGACCATCAGAACCCATTTTGACCCAAAACAGCAACACAGACAGACATTTGCCCTAATTTGGGTTTTTACATAAATTACCTTGTCAAACATTATCAAAACCAAAATCCAACTTCACCATTGAACTCTTTAGGTCCAAATTAGGTTTGTACCAAAATTTGGACCCAAGATGAGTTTGTCTTGACCTAGTTTGCAAATTGGTCCTGTCTAATTACATTTCTACCCTTAACTTTCAAAATATTTTCAAATAGACCCCTAACTTTGTCGTCATTCTCACAAAAAGGTCTCTACTGCCATTAAACATATTCCTACTTGCTCCGGCCACCTTAAAAAGGAAAGAACTCCTTGATTTCTTTATGAATCCCTTTCAAATTTGAAAGGGAAGTTCGTTAAGAAATTCTCTTCCTTTTGAACCTGATCCTAAGCCCTAGAACCTACCAAATCTCTCATGCGAATGCATGAGAGATTTTGGCATCAAATAATTTCCAAACTCAAGTGAGCTTTCCAAGCTTGGGAAGCCTGCTTGCCAAGCTTTAACCGTCCTCCTAAGGTGTATAAAAGCACCCCCTGCTCATACCGAATCCCTCAAGCTTGAATTTGACCAGAGAAGCCCTCAATTTTCTTCCCTCCTCCACCTGTCGAAATTCTCTTCAAGCTCTGGCGACCCTCCTTGCCTCTCCTCGTTGTATAACCGTAATACCAGTGGCAGACTCTACTTCTATGCCCTTTTCCGCGTCGAGAAGCACCAGCTGGCATCCCTACCTCCTTCATCCTCGCCGTCCACCTTGTATCAGAGCATCTTTGTCTCCAGTGCCAACCATACCTCAACCAGCACCAACTCCGCTCCCCTTTGTCAGCGACCTCTCTTAAACAACTCCTCATCTTCCACTCTTCGTTTTCAGACGCTCGCCACTCCATTTCGACCGTCAACTCGCCCCACCGTCCTCCGTCATCCACCTCGTCGGCATACCTCCGGCGAGCTCACACGGCCACTACGCTCCACCAACCTGGCCACCTTTCATCTCTACACCTTCGCCATGTCCTAGAGAGCAAAAGCCCTCTGGTCTTCAAGGCTATTAGCCTCTCCACTGCTCTGCCGAACACACCCACCGTTGCGTTCCTCCTCCGACCTCTGCAGCCCACCACACACCTCCACGAACCACAAGACCATCCCCTATGCATTCGCCGTGGTCTAGCGAAGCTCATGAACTGTTTTAACTGGGGCTCTTAGCTCGTTTTCATGCTTTCAGGTTCCCAGGTTTCCGTCGCCATTACCAAAGCTTCAAGTAAAGCTCGAAGCTCGCTTCAGCATCTGCAGACCCTAGGCGAAGTCCCAGGTGCTGCGGAGCACTTCTAGGATCACAACCCAGGAGCCAATTTGGCTCTTTGACTGCGTCTTTGACCGCAATCACAAGGAGCACCAGCTGCAACTGCACGCAGAAGAAAGGGGCACGGTTTAGTCCCACATCAGTAGTGGCAGAGCAGTTGAAGGTGCATAAATTGAAAAGGTCGCATAGGCTTATCACCTCAAGACGCACAGGGGGTGAGGTCCCTGGATGCACGCCTCACGCGCCTCGTCCATGACTCTGACGCTGTGGACCTAGTGTGACCCGATAACCTGCCTAACCTAAGCACTCCTCGGCTGCGACCCACGCCCACAGCCCTGATCCCGGGTGTGCATGTGCCCGATAACCTAATTTCCTTAGAGAGGCCTTGGGAGGGTGGAGCCTAAGAGAGAAAGAGAAAGAGAGATTGCACAGGGTAGGGGGAGGGTTTTGCTGTAGAGAGTATTAGTTGACACTTAGCCAATTCAAGAAGCCCCCCTGTGTGAAGAAGCTGCATAGAGAGGAAGAAGAAGAGAGGGACCACAGCAGAAGAAACAAAGAAGGAGAAGGCTTGGGCAATAAAGAAGAAGAAAGAGGAAGCTGAACAAAGAAGAAGAAGAAGAAAAGAAGAAGAGAAGTAGCCGCACAACAAAGAAGAGAAGAAGAAGAAGAAAAGCAAAATCACCTTCTATTGATACTTTAATTGCATTGATTTAAGTGTTATTTGTGTGGAGTAATTGGTGCTTTAAATCACCATTTTACTCCATTCTTTTTACATATTATTCCTGACAGTACTCTTATTACACTCTTTATACTTGATTTAAATTGTGATCTTGAGCTTTAAATTCCATATTACTCCCTGTGTTCGACCTCGGAACCTTTTCGAGTAATAAAATTTATTTGTTTGAGCTTAATTTTGGCTATACTACAACACGACAATCTTAAAACACCTATCTATCGCTCGAACATTTGGCGCCGTTGCCGGGGAGCAATGGGCAATTTATAACTCTTGATTACAATTCCTGATTTAGATTCTAACCTGCGATATCTTTTTTGTTGTGGTTGTTTCAAGAGGGATACATTCAAGGAAGATCAAGCCACACAGTAAACACGCCAGGGACAGGAAAGTTCTAAGTACTCTCTGTCTTAAGCCCCTCATACTGAAAAAGTTAAAAGAAAAAAATCAATTAGGGCTACTTGCATTCTAGCCATAGATAATTTATCAAGTTGCCTAATTTGATACATTTTATTTGGACAACAAATCTTGATTTGTGCACCCACTTAAAGCTTAAGGTATCTAGAGCTATCACTTTCTTGTTTGAGCCCTAGGTACCACATTTGGACAAATTAAATTGGACCAAATCAGAGCCAATTAAGGATTCCAGCTTAGGATTTTTAGAGACACACTTGCTTAATCAAGAAATCATCTTTCTAAACAATGTGTGCCTAGACTTTGATTGAACTGATCTATTCAAGCAAACCCTAAAATCAAGCTCTTAAGGTCATTTGAACACTAAAAGAGGGACTTAAGATTCTTAAGAGGACAATACAGGTGAAGTTGACCCACCTTGTTCTGTCAACCAATCATCAAATTAGGTCACTTTTGCACTCAGCACATCTTCAAGTTCAAGTGAAATCATAAGCACCCTTTCTCTTAATTAAAACTGGTAGACTTAAGAGGTCAAGTCCCCATTCTGGTGTACTTGGAACATCAGTGACAAGAGAGGTCGGGTGGGAGAAACCTTGTAACCCGTGGGGGCACTCTACCATGTAGGCGTCTTTGCGGGACTCTCTCTCTCTCTGGCTGCCCAGGTAATTCTCAAGTGGACGGCTTTCTGACTAAGGGGTATCATCCGCCCCGATCCTTTATAGTCATCCAAAATTTTTGGGTTTCTTGATTGGGTCCATCACATTCCACCTCTCATCTATTCCATCAGTGCAAGTTCGGGAGGAGGTCTCTAAGACCATCCTTGAGGCCTCCTTTAGCCACTCATTCACATTGAGGCCAAGCCTCGACCTCCTTGTTTGTGCAACAACCCAATCCTATTGATATCTCTTCCGATTCATCTGAACCTAATTCTCCTTCATCCATCATCATGGCACAACCTGCAGAAGAAAATAATCTCGAAAATCAACTTCAGCGCCTCAAGGATCTATTCCAAGCCTATGTGAACCCACCGCAGTGTCCAATGATGCGAGATCACTACAATCCCACTGCGGTGGCTATTAAACCTCGAGTATAAATCTGCGCTGGAGGTCCTGACACTGAACTCAAGCCCAACATGATTGATGCCATACCCAAATTCCATGGGCGTAATTCCGAAGATCCTTTCCAGCATATCAAACAACTCAAGCATCTGGCCCAGACCTTCGGGTCAGAAGCTCAAAATCGGGATATTCTACTCATGAAAATGTTCTCCTTCTCTCTCATGGATAAAGCTGCTCACTGTACTGACTGCTTACAGTCAGCCCAACTAGGTCACCAAGTACCAGTACTCATGATGAGTACCGGTACTTGTGACTCACAAATTTGGATCCAGTGACCTACATGTATCGGTACTAGTGATTAGTACCAGTACTTGTAAGGTCCAGGCAAAAACTAAGTGCACAAACTGTGACCACTTGGTACCGGTACTCATGATGAGTATCGATACTTATTGCTCACAGTTTAGGACTTAGGTCCAAACCTATGCCTAGCATGTATCGATACTTATGACCAGTACCGGTACTTGCTACAAGTACAAAATTTTATAAGTGTAAATCAATTTTTAGAGAAATCCAACGTACTCTAAATGACTTGATTTTGAAAAAATTGATTTTGAGTTTTGAAATGAGTGAATGAACAATTTTCTGAACCCTAATTATCTCTACTTTGATTTTAACTCCTAGATTCTGTTTTACTTGTTAGGAGACGTACAAAGATTCTAAGAAACAATTAATACAACAAAAACTAGTCTTCTAATCTTCTTCCTTTATATGCAATCTTGTTGCTTGCATCCATAGATTCTTTTGACTTGTAATACTTCATAAACACATTAGATTTAAAAATGGTTTTGCTAACACCAAAACATAGAAGAGAGATGAAACTAGGTTCCAACAATCTCCCACTTTTTGGCGTTAACAAAACAAACAAGATAATACTCATATTTAAAAATAAACAGAGACTTAATAAGAGAAGAATAAAAAAATAGGGACTAGCAAAAGATAGGAATGGGGGTGAGATGTGCATACATCTAATTGACCTAAAATGCTTATTTATGCATGTTTTTAGTGTCATAGAAGTATTCATCATTATAAATATTGCATAAAATACATCATCATGCATCTAGGTTAGATTGTATAAATTTTAGGTTAATTCTCCCTTTTTGTGGTCAGGGAACAGAGCAATATTTATCGAGGTCTCGGATCGAAGATCCAATCGTACGGATTTGATCAAGGTGGCAATCAAAGTTCAACAACTCTGAGATCGCCCCAATCGGATTTTCATAGCATCAGATACAATCCGACAAAGATCAGAGGATAAGGGCCAAAGTGGTGTTAAATTCGTACCTCAGACGACAAATCCAACTGCATGGATGGATTAAAATCGATGATCGCAGCCCAATGACATGAAAATTGGTCCAATCTGACATCCGTGGCACCATCTACAAGTTAAAGAAGATGGATGACCAGAATGGCACCACGTGGTGTGTTGAACGTACGAATTGCTACGCTAACGTGTTCGATTTTGAAAAACCTGTCATTGTAGTTTGAAAGAGAAGAACTTGTGTTCAACAAATAAAATTTATACCGAAATAAAAATTCTAGGTCGAACACAGGGAGGCGAACGTTTGATTTAAAAACTATGCGTTTGTTTTTATTTGTCACAAAGTAATTCAATTTAAAACTATCTAACTATTTACAATAAATAGAAGAGAGAGAGGTAAGAGAGAGAGAATATTACAAACAGAAATCAAAATGAGATGCAGAATAAACATAGAATTCATCATTAGAACGATTGTTCATTACACTAGAAAGTGGAAAAATGATTACATTAGAAAGAAATAAATCTACTCTAGAAAGCATTAAAAGAATAGAGGGAGAAATATCCTCCTCGACGGTCGCTTGGAGGATGAGCAGAACTACTCTAGAAAGTAGTAAATCTATACTAGAAAGCAGTAAAAAGAATACGGAGAGAGATATCCTCCTCGATGGTTGCTTGGAGGATGAGCCGGACGGGATGAAGCCTGGACGAAGGAGGACGAAGCAGGATGAAGGAGGATGAAGCAGAAGAATGGGAATGGGGCAGCACGTCGTCGTCGTTGTCGCAGGATCCACTTCTGAAGGGGGATGAAAATTTCGACTTATCTCACTAGAAGCATCCCGGGTGTGGGACAAGCTTCTCTTGAGTTTTGGAGAGGTAGAGAAGAGAAGGAAGGGATGAGAATTTTGTGTGGAGGGGGTCTCCTTTTATAGTTGCAAGGAGTGGGGGCAAATTGTTCATTACATCTTTAAAACATTAATAAGGGATCTTTAGTGATGGATAAAACCGTCGCTAAAGCCCCATCGTGGGCATAGTGGGCGCACGTGCGTGCAACGCTTGCGCACGTTCAGCCGTCCACAGCCGTCCGATCGCGAGATCGGACGACCCAGATCGCGCCTTCGCCCGCCTCGCTGCACGCCTGCCCCAACACGTGCGATGCTGCGTTACGCCGCGCGTGCAATAGCATTTGGATGCTATCGGGTGCGCGCGGCCGTTGGATCGTGATCTGACGATTGATTGAAGGCGCTCCCCCCCACATCAGATTTCGCGTGGCAAGGCTCGAACATGCGCCAGCGCCTCGTGATAAGGCGCTGGACCACTGCGCTGCCTCGCCCAAATGGTCGTGCGGTCGATTTCAAGGTGCCGCATCCACAGCCGTTGGATCTTGATCCAACGGCAGGGAAGGGCGGATGCGGGAGCTTCAGCGGGTGCGTGCGGGCATTTGGGCGGTTGAGATGGTGCCACATGGCGTCATCTTGGCCGTCCATCTTCTGGATGTTGTAGATGGTGCCACGGGTGTTGGATTGACTCGATTTTTGCGTCGTTAGGCTGCGATCGTCGATCCAAATCCATCCGTGCGGTCGGATTTGTCATTTAAAGTGTGGATTTACACCATCTTGGATCTTGATCTACTAGGGTTCCCCGGTCACTATCTGATGCTACAGATGCCTGATTAGGGCGATCTTGGAGTCGTTGAACTCCAATCGTTGCCCTGATCACATCTGTACGGTTGGATCTTCGATCCGAGGCCCTGATAAAAAGTTTTCCCTATCCAAGCACATAAAAGGAGACAATTAACCTCCATTTTATTCAAACTACTCTAAATGCAAGATGATGCATGTTATGCAATATTTATATCATGCAATGCAATCCTATGCTTAAGAACATGCATAAATAGACATCTTAAGTATTGTAAATGTGTTTACATCATGGTGCCATCCTAGCCGCCCAATGCCGGCCTAAGCCTCCCGCTCCATCTTTGAAGGTGCGATCAAGATGCGATCTCAGTCGTTGGATCGAGATCCAACAGCTGAGGGAGCGTGTGCGTCAAACACAAAATGCGACCAAAGAGCGGCCACAGCACATTGGCTCGCACCTCCTTTCATGAAGACGAGGCACGAGTTCGAGCCCCGCCCCGCCTAAAATCAAGCGAATGAGCAGGCACAGGTGAAATTCACCTGTTGGATGGAGATCAGGCGGTGGAGAAGGAGGCGACGTGGTGCGCTGGATGAAGTGTGCACTGCACATGCGCGATGACACGCGATCGAACGCACCATCGCACGCAGGCACGCTTAACACTTGAAGAAGCGATGCTCGAGGATTTTAAGCCATCCGATCTCTTGACCAGACGATTGAGATTGCGTTGACGTGGGTGCATGCATGGAATGGTTGAAAGAGAAGAGGCACGCCTTCATTGACGTTCACCTACAGTGATGGTTATATCCATCACTAATGCCCCAGCATTTAATGTTTAATTCCTTAAAAGACCCTTTTGCCCCCAATCACTACAACTATAAAAGGGGACCTCTACCACTCATTTTCTTCATCCCTTCCTCTCTACTCTCATCCCCTCCAAAGCTCAGTGAGCTTGTCCCAAAGCCAGGATGCTCCATTAGAGTCTTAAATACAATTTTCCACCATCTCACCCCCATTCGTGGAGCGCCCATGGTTGTCCTCTCACCGTCGTTCGGGAAGCGGATCCCACTGCGACGCCCTGCTCTGTCCTTCTTCCTCCGTCTTCATTCTCCCTCATCTAGCATCTCACCACCCTCGTCCGGGGGCCCCATCAACACGGCTCGTCCTCCAAGCACCCATCGAGAAGGATAATTTCTCATCCCCTTCTCTTTTATCGCTTTCTAGTGTAGCACATAGATGTAATGAACATGTTTCTATCACTGTGAAACATTTGTTTATTCTCTCCCTATTTTCTCTTTATTTGTATTATACTTTCTCTCTCTTCTATTAATTATTCTTCAAGTAGAATAGCTAGTAGATTAATTTCAACCAGCTACTCCTCTTCGTGACAATAATTCCAATGTAATTTTTGATAAACGTTCACCTCCCCATGTTCGACCCGAGACTCACCAGAGTTTCAGTTAAATTATCTGTTTGATGGATTTTACGCAACTACAACAATAAGGTTTTCAAACTCAAATTCTTAGCGTAGAAATCGCATTCAACATATATCCACATGGTACTTGAGGCACTCTGCCTCCCTGACACACCCTTTTATAAAAAAATCGTATCATCCACGTACTACAATATGGGTGTCAGCACACAATTATTCTTTAAGGTGTACTCATGAACCATACCACCATCACATGCTTTGAAAGTGAGCCACGCCAATGTGTCAACTGCCAGGATAAACACAAGTGGCGCTAAGGGACAACCCTGCTTCACCCCTTTCTAGGGATAAACCCACTATCCTGTAGGCCGTTGGTGTAAACATGTTTATATCACATAAACTACCTATTTACGCATGTTCTTAGGCATAGAATTGCATCACATACTATAAATATTGCATAACATGCATCATCTTGCATTTAGGATAGTCTGTATAAAATGTAGGTTAATTATCTTCATTTATGGCCAAGGACAGAGCAACTTGTTAATCGAGGCCTCGGTTTGAAGATCCAACCGTACTGATCTGATCAGGGTGATGATTGGAGTTCAACGACTCCAAGATTGCCCTGATTAGACATCCGTAGCACTAGATAGAGACCGAGGAACCTTAAAGATCAAGGGCCAAGATGGTACCAATCCATACTTTAGACAACAAATCCGGCCGCACAAATGGGTTCGGATTGACGATCGAAGCCTAACGGTGTAAAAATTGGTCCAATCTGACATCCGTAGCACCATCTACAACACATAGAAGATGGACGGCCAAGATGGTGCCATGTGGCACCATCCCAGCCACCCAATCAGCCCCAAGGACCCACCTCCACTTCTCCTCTTCACCTGCTCGACGAATCTCCACCATTGGATGCCCATCCAACGGCTGCAGATCGCACACGCACAAGTCCTTCGCGCGACACAAACGAAGCCTCAGCGCATTGGTCCAGCGCCCCTTCGCAAGTGAAGGGTGCGCGTTCAACCTGCGCCAAGTGCCTCAATTCAGATGGGTGCGGGAGTGAGCACGATTGGGCCGTCAGATGGAGATCGGGCGGCCGAGGGGAGGAGGCGTTCCACGCTGGGAATCGTTGATCACGTACGCGCCAGGTAGAGGCCGCCCGATCTCCTCCCTCGGCCGAGCGCGTACCATCTTGGCCATTGATCAACGATTCCCAGCGCACAGGCACACGGTAGAGGCTCTGAAGAGTAGCGGGCACACGCTTTTTAAGCCGTCCGATCAAGAGATCGGACGACTAGGAGCCTTTGATCGTGCACGGGCGTTGAGGCAGCCGAAGGCGAGGAGGCAGGCGTGCGTGCGATTCTTCGGCCATGTTAAGGTCTTTAGTGACGGATAAATCCATCACTAAAGGCCCTGAATTAATGTTTTTAAAATTAAAATGTCCAAAATGCCCCCACTCCTTGAAACTATAAAAGGAGAGCCCTACCCTACGAATTTCTCATCCCTTCTTCTCTTCTCTCACCCCTTCCAAAGCTCTAAGCCCTTCTTCTCTTCTCTTACTCCTTCCAAAGCTCTAAGAGCTTGTCCCACACTCAAGATGCTCCTCTAGAGTAGAAATCGTAATTTTTCCACCTTCATCCCCATTCGTGGAGCATCCTGCGGTTGTCTTCTCTCTGCATTTGGGAAGTGGATCCTATGACGACGACGACGTGCTGCCTCGTTCCCATTCTTCTGACTTCATCCTCCTTCTGACCTCGTCCTCCATCTTCCAAGCATCGTCCTGTCCGGCTCGTCCTCCAAGTGATCATCGAGGAGGATATTTCTCTCTCCATTCTCTTTACTACTTTCTAGAATAGATTTACTACTTTCTAGTGTAGATTTCCCGCTTTCTAGTCGTAATAAGTAGTGTAATGAATAACTTCTTATAATGAAATCCATGTTTATTCTACCTCTCTTTTGGTTTGATTTGTAATATTCTCTCTCTCTTCTATTCATTATTTGTTAAATAGGTAGCTACTTTTCGACCAGCTAATCTATTTCGTGATAAACAAATAAAACACATATTTTTAATCAAACATCCACCTCCCTATGTTAGACCTGGAACTTCTTTACGAATTTTTTGATATAAATTTTATCTGTTGAACGGATTTCTTCGCAACTAGAACTATAGCGACAGGTTTTCAAATCCAACTCCGAATGCGTAGTTTTCTGCCATCAACATTTTGGTGCCATTACCGGGGAGGCGACGCTCTTTGATTCTTCGCATTTTCCGACTTACGAATCGTTTACGTCACTTCTCTCCTTTCTTATTATGATTGCAGGTACTCTTTTGAGATGAGCAAAAGCGGTAGATTGAAGCAAAGCGCTGTTGAAGGTTCTGTAAGTTTACCCCCACCTCCCACCCATTAGTTTTCATTCCACCACGTAATAACACTAACATAAATCAACCTAGGTGTTCTTATAAACCCTAAGGTTAGTTTTGATTGTTTGTTTGACACCTACACCCGCCTTACCCTTCGCATTTAAAAAGAAAATTAAAAAAATCTCACAGAGGTACACAACCTCATCTGATTTTCAAACTCAACCAGTAAATCGATCTTTGGAACTGGTACACACACCCAAACACATAATCGAGTAGAAATCAGAATAGGTAATCACTTGTGTGCCTAATTAAGTGGTGCAACAGGCCGATTGTTTGAGTTGATTGGGCCGCACTACTTCAACTAAAATCTACTCATTAAGTAGCTGCCACATAGGTTCAACTTTTAGGGATTTACTAGGCACTCCACATTCTTTTAAGCTTCAAAGGAAAACATCTTCACCCATGCTTTCAAAACTAGGTGTGCCAACAAAACTTGTTTGAAAATACCTAAAGTTGAATCCTAAAAGCTACTAAGCAAGATTTGAACCCTAAAATTCACCGCATCAAAGAAATAATCTTGCTTGAAAACCACTGGTTGTGCACGCACACACACATCAATCAATCATTAAGGGCACAACCTAGATAAACGTCCCATCACATTCTAAAGCACATTCAAACCTAATCCTAATTAAAACAGAGTAGATGTTGGCCTTAAGGATTCGACTCGCTCTTCGGAGCCCAGAACAAGATTATTTTCGATTAGTCTATTTCTACTATTCAATCTGATGTCTAGCTAGGGGAGCAGAATCAAACGATCGCAGCTGGGGGGTACACTAGGAACCAGAGGCGCAAGTCGAAGGAGGAACCTTCTCCCCAATCCCTCCCTCTAATTGGTTGGATTGAACGGAAAGAAGTAGATCAAATCGTTTCTTTATCTCAAGACGGGTTCTGGGAGTCTGTAGGTCTTTAGGCTAGCCCACTTAAGGACAAGTTTGATTGTTTGTATTGCAGGGCACCTTTCTTCCTCACGTCTATCATGAATCCTTCCACATTTTATATGCATTCCCGCTCTTTCCCTCCTGTTATGACTTATCCTCAACATGATGATTATCCCAACTCATACTGTAATCAACCATCTGTTAGTTGGGATAACTTGGATTGGGGATACAGTTTCGGACCTCCATGTTCTGGATCTGACCTTGAACACCATCATCAAGATTTTTATCCTTCTCAGAGCCACATAGATTATTGATCGCCACCCTTTCATAGATAACCTAATACGATCTACAATCAAGAAGGATACCCTGATCATTACCCATACCCTGAATACACTGCCTTTAGGTCATCACCACTTCATGAACAACATGAAATGACCTATTATTAGGGAGGGTATCATGACTCTCAATTCGTTAACTCCTCTGCACTGATCCTAAACCCGCCCAACCCTGAACCAAACCATTTGGTTCAGGTTAACTAGGTCCAAGATAAGGTTTTGGCTAACTTGAGGAATACTATACAATCTTTAGAAGCTCAGCCAATACCTTACACTGAAGAATTGGAGCCCCTGATTGAAATGCTTGATGATCTGAACAAGTATTTGTTGGATTGGCTCCAGGATGTTAAGGATAAGGACCCAGGTGAGTTTCTACTTGGGAAGTTATCGAAACTAAGAATGAGATTTGTGGTTGCTTTAGTTCAATCTTGGGATGATTCCCAAGATAAACCCCCTTCAGGAGAGCCAATGTCAGAACCCGCTCAGGCACCTGTTGGGGGGGACACGTGTTACGAGGTTGACCAGATTGACTTAGAGCAACCAATTAAGGATGATCTGATTTCTTCGCCTGAAATCCCTGAGCTGGGGTACGAGAAAACGTATGTCTCTATGGATCAGAAAGTAATTGATGATTTTGAGACACACTTTAATATGGATTTAGATTTGTTTGATTCTAAGAGTGAAGAATCAATTTGTGAAGTCTAACGTGAGTTTACATAATACGATTTCTGTGAGTCGATTGGGCCTGCAAAATCGGTTAAATCATTTGATAGCCCAATAATTAAGGAAATTGATCTTATTGGGGCTCATATGATGAATTTAGAATCACATTTTCTGAAGGATTCAATTCAATGCCCCCATTTTCAGTTACACACCATTAAGCTTACTGACGATTCTATTTTTGAGATAACTAGACCCAAGTCAATTCTGATTCAGTTACATCTTTTAGACGTAGAAATTTCAGACGGGGTGATTAATATACAGGAGGTCCTAGAATTTGACATTCTAAATGAGGAGGATAGAATCTGGGAAATTTTGATTTGGGAAGAAAGCTCCGGAGGAAGTATAGGACCAAGTCTAAGGGTTCCAATTAATCTGAAATCACCAAACCAGGACCCTTACGACATTTGTTCTGAGGATGTCCAACCTAAGCATTCATTCATTGATTATCCTTTTGATCTCAAATTCTCTGTAACCTGACTTTTTGGTCTTGGGTTGCATCCTCATAAATCGTAGGCCCGACCCCGCTTACATACTGATTTCAGGTTCTAGGTAATTTTTATCCAGAACCTTAGATATACTCGACCATGGGGTATGGGTCTGCATCATAATTTGGTCCACATTTGTGGACATATGCTGGCAGGCCTTAGGTTGCATCTTTTTATTCTGATTCTGACCTGCACCTATGAATTCGTTATTTCTCTTCTTTGTATAGTGTGCCTAGCTGAAGGCACTAAATTCAGCACGTATACAGTTTCTGTTTATCTCAAAGCAGACCTGTTATTCAAGCAATTCAGGTGTTTTCTACTCTACTCCACTCTATTTTATGTCTTTTTAATACAAAGAGGAAATTGCATTAGATAGGCATGGGGGGGTGGATATTCATCTCTGAATTATTTCGTCAGCTCCGTAGATTTATTTTGTTTTCCTTTTATTTATATTAAAAAAAATTGGAATTAGGAAAGAGAACTTGGGCTTTAGAAAATTTTCAATCTTATGAAATAAAATTGTATGATTTGAACACTAAGACCCTTCAGGTCTTTGGACTTAATCAGCCTGGGTATTCACTAAAATGTGGATTTGTTTCTCGAGTCTTTGTCATCCTAAATTCTATTTTAATTTAATTAAATAAGTTTGGGTGATAAGTACACGACTTATCAACCCGCCCTCTGATTTGAGGGAACTCTAAGTCTAAGCATCTACACACTATTCGTCACTGACTCGTTGTTCGGCAATTTTAACGGAAATTGGGTAGCTAACGAACCTTTTAGGATGATATGGCTGGCAAGTTATCGTGGGTAATAACCCATAGGTAGGTTGTCCAGAGCCCAGTCACAGGACCACTCTCTTCTCGCTGCCTCTAGGTAAATCTTAGACCAAGGAAGCCACCTACTTAAAGAAAAAGAAAAAGAAAGTTCAGAAAGAAAAGAAAAAAAAAGAGAAAAAGGAGAAAAGAAAGAAAAAGAAACAGAAGAAATAAGCCACACTTTGCCGCATGAGTATGGATGGCAAGTTGTCGGTGATAACAGCTCATTGACCGGTTGTCTAGAACCCAGCTCAAGAAATGCACTAAAAATTCCAAAACACGTAGTAATTAGAGAAGTAGAATAAGCTGGGGAGATATACACTGGATTCACCCTTGTGTTGACCCCATAAAAAAATAAAAGTAGGGAGAAAGTTACCAGTCGTATTGATACACCTTTAGGCAGAATTCTTTTTAAGGTCACCTAGGGGAGTAAAAACCCAAATTCCATTCTGATTGCCGATCAACGAGTCTATCACTTTCACAAAAAGATGCTTAGAACTTAGGGTTCTTATCGAGTCTTGGGCAGGTTGAGTGGCAATAGAAAGCTGCTCTGTAGCGCTGAACTCAAAAATCCAAAAAAATTAGAAAAGAAGAAAAAGAGAAAGAGATCCCTCTTTGAATAAGGCGAGAATTTGAGGCGGTCTGCATTTTGGCAGATACACGGGTGCTGTTGTGACTCTGTAGTTCAGGTCCTAGTTGAAATCCGTAAGTGTTGCAAATAACTATTTCCTAAGAAATCTGACTTAAGTCTCTTATAAATAGCATATAGTTTTGCTAGGGACTAGCAAAAGATAGGCATGGGGGTGTGATGTAAACACATTTATATCACATAAACTGTCTATTTACGCATGTTCTTAGGCATAGAATTGCATCACATACTATAAATATTGCATAACATGCATCATCTTGCATTTAGGTTAGTCTGTATAAAATGTAGGTTAATTGTCTCCTTTTATGGCCAGGGATAGAGCAACTTGTTAATCGAGGCCTCGAATCAAAGATCCAACTGTACGGATATGATCAGGGCAATGATTGGAGTTCAATGACTCCAAGATTGCCCTGATCAGACATCCATAGCACTAGATAGAGATCGAGGAATCCTAAAGATCAAGGGCCAAGATGGTACCAATCCGCACTTCAGTTGATAAATTCGACCACACGGATGGGTTCGAATCGATGATCGCAGCCTAATGATGCAAAAATCGATCCAATCTGACATTCGTAGCACCATCTGCAACACACAGAAGATGGACGACCAAAATGGCGCCACGTGGTGCCATCCCAGCCACCCAACCGACCTCAAGGACCCACCTCCACTTCTCTTCTTCACCTGCTCAACGAATCTCCACTATTGGATGCCCATCAAACGACCGCAGATCGCGCACGCACAAGTCCTTCGCGCAACACAAACGAAGCCTCAACGCATTGGTCGAGTGCCCCTTCGCGAGCTAAGGGCACACGTTCGACTCGTGCCAAGTGCCTTAATTCAGATGAGCACGGGCGTGGGTACGATTGGGCCATCAGATGGAGATCGGGCGGCTGAGGGGAGGAGGCCTGGTGCGTGGGGAATCGTTGATCACGTATGTGCGTGATGACGGGCATCTGCACGCCTCATCACACACGGGCGCACGGTAGAGGCGCTGAGAGGAGCGGGCGCACGCTTTTTAAGCCGTCCAATCTCTTGATCAGACGGCTGGGAGCCTTTGATCGTGCACGGGCATTGAGGCAACCGAAGGCGAGGAGGTGGGCGTGCGTGCACGTGGTTCTTCGACCACATTCAGGCCTGTAGTGACAGATAAATCCGACACTAAAGGCCTCGAATTAATGTTTTTGAAATTAAAATGTCCAAAATGCCCCCACTCCTTGCAACTATAAAAGGAGACCCCTACCCTATGAAATTGTCATCCCTTCTTCTCTTCTCTCATCCCTTCCAAAGCTCTAAGAGCTTGTCCCACACCCAAGATGCTCCTCTAGAGTAGAAATCTTAATTTTTCCACCTTCGTCCCCTTTCGTGGAGCATCCTGCAGTTGTCCTCTCTCTACATTCGGGAAGCGAATCCCGCGACGAAAATGACATGCTGCCTCGTTCTCGTTCTTCCGACTTCATCCTCCTTCTCGCCTCATCCTCCATCTTCTAGGCATCATCCCGTCCGGCTCATCCTCCAAGCAATCATCGAGGAGGATATTTCTCTCTCCATTCTCTTTACTACTTTCTAGAATAGATTTACTGCTTTCTAGTGTAGATTTCCCGCTTTCTAGTCGTAATGAGTAGTTTAATGAACAACTTCTTATAATGAAATCCATGTTTATTCTACCTCTGTTTTGGTTTGATTTGTAATATTCTCTCTCTCTTCTATTCATTATTTGTTAAATAGATAGCTAGTTTTCGACCAGCTAATCTGTTTCGTGACAAACAAATAAAACACGTATTTTTAATCAAACGACCGCCTCCCTGTGTTCGACTTGGAACTTTACAGATTTTTTGGTATAAATTTTATCTCTTGAATGAATTTCTTCACGACTCGAACTACAACGACAGGTTTTCAAATCCAACTTCAAACACGTAGTTTTCTGCCTTCAACAGTCGTCCATTCACCAACGGAGAGAACGAGGATGTGGTAATACATTGCTTCATCCACTACACTCACACCTCTGGAATCTCCCTCCTCTGAAATATCTCCCAAAGATATGACCAGTAAATGGAATTATATGCTTTGGAAAAATCAACCTTCCACATAATAGCGGCCTTCTTCCTTTGCACCCACCTTGAAATCATCTCCTGCACCAAAGTGAAAGATTCTTGCAATGAATGGCCCTTCAAAAAAGCTGACTAAACGGGGCTTATCAAGATCTGCAACCCTTCCCTCATACAGTTTGCAAGAACCTTACCAATTACCAAGTAAATGGAATTGGATAAGGCAATAGGTTGAAAATCGAAGCATGCCATTGCACCCTACTTTTTAGGTAGAAGGAGAGACCTGTTAATTTTCTCAAGCCCAAAATTTCCAGTTTCAAACTCTCCAATCACCTTCATCACATCCCCTCCAACCATAAAGCAGAATTCTTTGTAAAAAAGAATAAGGAACCCATCCGATCCAAGAGACCCCTTAGCCTTGAGACCATTCAAGGCATTGATTACCTTTTCCTTTGCAATCGACCTGCACAATATTCTACCATCATCCTCTCTCAGCAATGACATATAAGAAGAACATAGATGCCATCCACCTATAGGCCCTGCACGTGACATGTCAAAAAAAAACTTGTTGGCCATCTCACACAGTTCATGAGGAGTCTCAGCCGTACAGCCATATAACACAACTTGGAGATAAGATTATGCCTTCTTCTTGCACTAGCGACCCCATGAAAAAATTTCATATTGGAGTCCTAATGAGGTGTGGCTCATCATAGCTAAAATGACCAAGTTAATCTAGAAACTAGGTTAAACACTACATTATTAACATAAGAAAATGGTTAAGTGTGGAAATTAGCAGAAATGACCTAAAACAACAAATTGATGCTAAATGATGATATTCTATTAATAAATGCAAAATGATGATCCAATTGCAAATTGAACACATTTCTGATCTCAAAAGTTCAAATCAAGAGTGCAATCATGTTCTAATATGTTTAATTAAACTCCAATAAAAATATCATGGCATTTGGACATCAATATGACCCTGCATTCATTAGATTACATATAGGTCCCCATGCATTAACATTTTTTATTAACATTTAAACTCCTAGGGACCTATTTGAAACATGCAGGGACTTCTTTGCATGATACTAAGGACTGTTCTGCATAACTTTCAACCACTAATGGGCCCTATCACAAATTTCACATAATTTCATCCATTTGGACCTTTCTTGCAACTTTTCCAAAACACCTGCTTCACACCTGACACTATAGCATGCGAAGAACTCGCACTAGAGAAGCCATTGATCCTCTCCCTCATCCATCCAATGGCAGCTCTCAATCCAAACTTCGTACGCCTTTGCGCGGAGGATCATTACCTCCTCTAGAATCTGATCCTACAACGTACTTTTCTCCTAGACCTTCCCGCGCTCCTCTCAATCTTATATCCACCGTTAAACCTAGGCCCAACTAATCACACCTAATGGTACTCAGATCACCTCGTGCAGCTATTTAAACATCTCACCGGAGCTCACGCGTGCCATCAACTCCTCTCCTACCTTCTCGAGTTGATCATTCATCCACTCCGGTCCTTCTCCTCACATAGCCTCTATTCCGCCACCTGAGAGATGGAATTCCATCTCCTTCGACCTTTCCTCGCTGCTAAGGGTTTCGTAACACCCTAGGGCAACATTGAGCTCCACTAGAGAGCTTTCCCGTTGTCGGAGCTTCTTCCTCCTTCCTCACCACAGCCACCAGCTGTAGTTTCTCCCAAGGTCCCGTTCTTCTCTTTAGATTAGGATCTCTTGCTTTATAGATTAGTTTTAGTGTTAGTTAGTGTACTGTAGATCAGTTAGGAGTATATTAGACATCAAATTTAGTGATTGATTAGTGTAGATTAGGAATAGTGTAGTTTAGATTCGATTTCTCCCTCTCTAATCAATTTAAATCAGAGAGCTATTTTTCCACCTCCGTTTCAATCCATTAACCTCCCTATTCATCTCATAATTCGCAATCTCTGATTTCCTTGATAATTTAATCCGCACTTTATCATCCACCAAGCTTAAATTCAGATATGAAGTCTTCCTTCTAGATTTGAATTTGCGCTTAAAATCTATCTAGGGGGGCTCCCATTCATTTCGTAAATTCATAAAGACTCCCAGATCTGGTTTTAATTGAACTGATTCGCTTGATTCTTTCATATTTGGATTTCACGCCTAATTCTGCAATTTGGAGTCAATTTGGTTTTATTGGAATTTAATCGAGTGATTTGAGTTTGGATTTGTTTAATTGGGTGTATTGCAATGAGTTTGATGTGTTTTGATTGAAGTTTTATTCTTAAATGAGCATATGCCCAATTTAAGCCTTATTTTGGGTAGTTTAGGCCAAGGAGAATCAAATACTGATTTGAGACCTTAAACCAGGATCCAATGCTTTGTATAGGATCATCTGAGGTTCTAACATTGATATATAGTGTTTAGAAGCTCATAGTGATCAAACAATCTGAATGGATCCTAAGTTAAAAGCCCAAACAAGGCTACATGGATTCTTACACCAATCTGATTTCACTCTGGTTTTCAAAGGAACAAATGCTGATTTCAAGGTCTTAATGGAGATTTAGAGTTGTTTTGAGATGATTTCAACACCTAATGTGATCTTCTTCTCTACATTGTCTATAATGTAAAGAGAAGATAATATTAGGGTCTTTTGAGAATTTTAAAGAATGAGAATTGGTCCTATGGATTTTAGATTTTCAGAAATTGATTTCAAAGGATTTTGGACAAATGTGATTTGTCAGAGGTGTGTTTTTGGGATCTTCGTGCCTTATATCTGACCTTCTCAAGTCTAATCTAGGTTAATTTCAATTAGCAATAGCAGTAGCTGCTGCTAGAAATCATGGAATAGTAGTAGCTACTGCTGGGTCTTAATAGTGCAGCAGCAACACAAGCTGCTGAATTTGTTGGTAGTAAGGGCAGCAGCATCAGCTATTGATCATAACAGAAATGGCAGCTGAATAAGCTGTTGAAATTGTGCAGTTGTTAATGTTTTCATAGCAGCGGCAACGACTTAGGGATGAGGATTTAAGCTGGGATTTGAGTTGTAATGGGAAGCTGACTTGCGTGTAGTATTAGAACAGTATGAAACAAGTATACATGTACTAGAATTTGAATTTAAATCCAAAAGGAATAGCTTGTAATCCATGTTTGATTCTTTTGTCAGCTACATTTCAATGTCATTAACTGTCCAAAATTTGTTTTGAAATGAATTTGAGATGAAAATCATGCTTAATTGCTTCAAAACCTTTCATAGTGTGTGCTAAACATTCCTGATTGTTTAAGATGCATTTCCAGCCATTATACCTTAATTTTAGGCCTTAGGTTTCACTTCAAAACACTCATTTAGGCCTAATTTGGGTTTGATTGTAAATAAATAAAAAATCATAAAAAAAGAAAATAAACCTATCTTGAGCAAGATAAGGTATTTCTTTCAATGGTTGCAAAGTTGCAAAGTATTCCAAACCCACAGCTTGGTAGAACATACCAGCTGACAATTTGGTCTACTTTGAAATTTAATAAAAGAGCTTAATCTAAAAACACCAAAAAGAATTCTTCTCTCTCTCATCTCACCCTTTCTCTCTCTTCTCCTATCTCTATAGAATATATAAATACCATAAAAATCAGAAAAAGCTAAAAGATACCTAAAAATACCTTATATATTATATTTATACTTGTAAATATAACTTAATGCTAAGCTATATATAAATATTGTAATATATGTAAATAATGTACATAAAGAACTTATAATTGTATTATATATATACAATTAAGTATTTAGGATGATTTACTATATATATAACCTTATTGTATAATTATATATTAATTTATAATAAAATAAATGTGTATAATACTAAGTAGTTATAAATACCTATATACATATCTATAACCATATTTGATATTGTACATATATATTTAAGTAATTATTATATACTGTATGATACTTGTATATTAATTTATTTATGTATTTATTGTAGGTAATTAAGTTATTAAGTTAATTAGGTAAGTTATTAAGTTAAAATAAAATAAATTAGTAAATTAAGTTATCACTGAAGTAATTTATACTATACATGTAAATACAATAATTTTAAATATTTGCATCCTATTTACAATATATCTAACTATATGACAATATTTATAACTAAATTATGTATATATCTCTCAAATACATTTATTTAAATGTACATAAATTAAAATAAATGTTCTAAAATAAAATAAAAATGTGTAATAAATACCTTATTATATAAATTAATTAATTATAAAGTCAATTTCATGATTAATTTATCAATTTGTACATTAATTAAGAAATTAAACCTTAAATTAACGTGTATAAATCTATAAATTTAATTAATTTTAATATATATTGAAATAACTTATTTTAGTAAGTTAATTATACGATCATGTAGACCTATATAAGGGCTTTCCGTATATGTAATTTATTTAGAAATCAAACTTTAATTGGGCTCTCAAATCGAGACCCAAAGTCGACCTTCCAACATGCGTGCAAATGCTACACAACACCTGATAGGCACTAAACAAAATGCCACATTGTTTATCTGCAAAGCAGCGATGCCATATAAATCGAATCACGTATGCCGGCTATGCAATCGACACACACCGTGCGTATATTACCATATACCCTCTCTCTCCTCTCTCGAGCATATGAAATGAGCATATATTGAGAATTGATTTAGCATGTAGGCTGGAAACCCCCGTGCACTGTGCTGGGCCTGAAGTGGGCCTATTGTGGACCTAAAATGAAATATATTAAAATGTACACTAATAAAGCTAGGTCCACCTTAGTAGTGGTTTAGTCCCACCCCATCGGGGTGTTGTATATCCTACAAAAGGTCGATTCACCCACTAATAAGCCAAAATTTTGCTTAACTGAACAGTGCAAAGAAGAGAGCTACGTGTGTGTGGTTCCTAAAATCAAATAAGTGTCGAAGAGAATGGAGAGAAGAGTGTTTGAGAGACTAAGTGTTGTTCTGTGTATGAGTGTTGTGCGTGATGTGTGAGCGTGTGTATATATATATATTACCTATATATATGTATACATTATATATATATAGGTAATATATATAAGTATAAATAGAGTAGTATATGCATGTTTGAGCCTTAAATATATAAAAATAAACTCTATGGCTTTAGTGACATATATATTCGTCACTGTAAATATGTATATATCTTAGAAAATGTAGTTCTTTTGCCTTATGTTTTGTAAATATATTTATTAAGGCTATAGTAACACTTATTTATGTTACTGTATATATAGTATATGTTATTAAAATTATTAGTATATGTTAGTATATTTTGTCTAAGGTATATTAGTAGTTATTTTTGTACCTATATTTAGGTATTATTTAGAATAGTTGTACATAACTAACATAAAGTAATCATATATAATTTTTTATGCATGTTTAATTGTAAATATGTTTAAGGCATTGTAGTGAATATTAATTGATTCTGTTATATATAATTGACTAATTCTTTCATTCTTTAATTCATTAATTCATTTTGTAAATATAATTGACATATTTGGAATAAAAAAATATTTTTGAAACATAGAGAGTGATGTACATCAATAACTACCTCCCAATGAATGACCTAGAATAAACCAGTAATAATTTTGTAAATAAATAAAATAACATGACATCTATTTACATTGTGACATCTATACTACGATAACAACAACATTAAAACACTGCTTTTATGCAATATGGTTTGTCGTCGATCAAGTCCCCCTCTTTTAACTAAAGCTGTCTTGACCATTGATGCTAGTCAATTTCATGCTTCAATTCTTCTTGAGCAATAATAATTTAGAGCATCTTTCTTTGTTGGAGATCATCTTTAGATAAAGCCTCTACCTCATCTTTATCATCTAGCCTCTTCACTCCTTCCAACACATCCATCCTCTTCTGTGTTATAATGATAGCAGTTGTCTTCCTATACTCAAATAAAATGTGGCGCAAACCTTTCAATTTAGAGGCGAGATTTTGTGATGTCATACCCACGTCCTCCTGGGATCTCCACCACGAAGAAACCATCTCTCTGAAACCATCCTCATTCAACCATGAACACTGAAATTTAAAGAAAGTGCGTGTATTAACGCCCTCCCCGCTCTCCCAAAAGATATGTGTATGATCAGAAAATGGATGCTTTAAAGCCACCACTGAAGTAAACTGAAAGGAGCCCATTAGATCAACATTACACAAGAATCCATCCAACCTAGACATCTGGCCACTGCCATTTCACCAGGTGTACATGGAACACGACACAGGAAGATCAACCAGATCCAATTCTCCTACCAGAGTCTGGAACCCAAATGTAGAAGAGTCAGTACACCCATCTGGCCTATCAACAAAGGAAAGCCTAGCATTGAAATCTCCCCCAATCAACCATGCACCCCCTGTATCTGACTAGCAACCTTCCTCATTTCCTCCCACATGTGCGGTCTCTCACTATGTGAACAAGGCCCATACACGCATGTAATGAATGTGTCGCTGTCATCTTGCACTCTACTAAATTTGCTTGTAATAATAAAGGAACCAGACCACACGTCTGCCAACTGTAACGAGTCCCTCTTCCACCAAATACAAAATCCGCTTGACCTCCCCACGGACCTGACATTTTTAATATTTGTCTGACCATTCATCAACAAGGGCTGCCAAACAGAAGTCTCCTCACTATCAACATGCATCTCCTGCAATAAACCACAGTCCACCCTCCACTCCTTCAAATAACTAGCCAGCGACCCACTCCTGGTCCTATCGTGTAATCCATGCACATTCCATAATAGTATCCTTAACATGAGAAGGCGTGATTCCCTTTGCTCTCAACTTGGCTACGAGCCACATTTAACACCTTGGCAACTACATTTTCATCCACCATTTGAAGATTCACCAACCCATGACTTCTCAGATTGTATCTCCCCCGAGTACCTACTCCACCACCCTCCTTTGTTGAAGACCCCACCTTATAGGCCATACCCCCCTTTGCCTTTGAAGTGTCAATTTTTGCTTTGGAAGTCATTTGTCATGTAAAATGATGTGTCGTTTGTAGTTATATGTGGTGGAAAATCGACTAATCAACAATTAATATAACCACTCAGTTGGGAGTGGGTCGTATCCACAAGGAGGCAATGGCCTATTTAAACTCGCAAGGGTCAAAAACCGATGGTCACTATTAATTTCATCAAGAGATCAAGCCAAAATTGCTTTTCAATTGAGATAATAGGACTTTAACTTGCTGATATTGTATTTATGAGAAAGAGGGAGGTTCTTTGCATAAAATAAACATAATAAAATAATGATAAACCAAGCAAATCTTTTTGTGGCAATGGCAGGTAAATGTAAATACAAATACCAACCAAAACAGAGGATTCTTCCTCTCTCCTCCTCACGCACGGGAGAGAGGTTCGTTGGAGGAGCTCTTCTGGGAATAGGTCGGCCGGAGCAAGGGCTTCGCGATGGTGGCAGCGGTGAGTTGCGAGGTGGCCGGAGCTGGCCAAACGAAGCTTCAATGAAGGTGGGTTGCGGCGGTGGCTGTTGGCTATTGCTGCTGAAGGCTCGCAAACGCATGCAGGATGCTGGACTCACATTGGCGGCACGGGAAGGGCGCGATTGCTGAAGGAGTGTGCAGTTACAGGTGTTGGTGCTGCTGCTGCGGGTTGGCGGGCACACGCGGAAGCTGAAGGTGAGGGACGCACGCTGTGCGAGCAGAGGGGAGGCGAGCTAGGTGCGCGAGGAGGGCTGTGTGCTTGGCTACGCGCAAAGCATGGTGCGTGTGGAGGCGCAGTGAGGATGGCGAGGCGCGGAGGTGATGGGCATGTGGGAATGGCACAACTGCAGGTGGTGCCTGCACGCGGTGGAGCTGGAGGGTAGTGCTGCATGTTGGTGCATGCTGCAGGAGGTGAGGTGCGTGGATGGCGCTGCTACAAGTGGTGGTTCCATGCGGGCAAGAGAGCACAAACTCATAGAAATCACGTAGATGGTGCACCGGGGTTGATTGCGTGCGGGCAGTGGAGGCGCGTGGAGAGGGTGTTTGGGTTCTTTTTGGTGGTGGAAAAATAGAGGAAGGAAAAAAGAAGAGGAAGGTGGAGGTCAGGCATCTGGGATCATTCCCACACGTCTTAACTGGCAGGGGGCGAGGAATTGGAGGTGGTTGCTGGTGATGGCAGTGAGGGTGGTACTGCACACTGTTGTTGCAGCGTGGAGGGATGCACACTGAGGTGCTCACAGTAATGTAGTTACTCCGATTTGGCGAAGCATCCTGTCACGATGCACGCCTACATTGGTGGAGCAACTGCCGCAGTCGAGGCCGGTGGTGGTGAAATAGAGAAGCTCAAAGGCTTTTGCACAGTGGTGGGTCAGGGATAGTGGGCTCCGCCTGCTTGTGCAGTTGAGATCTTCTTTTATGGCTGCAGGATCATGGAGAGGAAGAACCATTGGAGAAGAGGGATCGTTGACGACGTGCAGTATCCTCTCTCCTCATTAATTAAGGCGTGCATTCAGCATGAGAAGCAGTTGCTCTGAAGTGAATAAAAATAAAGAAAAATGATTATTGGGTTATTTATATGTAAGAATTTAACTTCTATGTTAAATTCAAAACACTAGTTGTAATGCAACCTATTTCAATGCATGATTTCTAAACAAATTCTAAATGATATTATCAATGCATGTAATGCATGAAATGCATGAGATTTTATGTTATCCTATTTACACATTAATGTATGCTATATAAATGTACATGTTAACTTAATATCTAGGCATTAAAATGTATACTTAGCCACAAATATGGCCTCATCAAATGCCCCCATGCCTAGTTTTTGCTAGTCCCTAGTAAATTCAAGCAACAACCTAACTCTTTAAGTGGACTAGCTAACCCAAACGGTCTTCCTTTAGAAACATGTTAAGTTCAGACTTTAGACCTAAGGTTCCCAAGTAATTGCTAAGTTATAGACTAGGTCAGCTAAAGACGAGTTGCAGGCACACGTTTCCCTGATTTCTAACTCTACCCTAAGGTTTATTGGTCTTGGAGATTAAAGCATCCGTGCATGTGCATTGGTCTGAGTTATTTGAGGTTGGTTTGTGTTTGTGTCTCGTAGAGCACATTTTGATAGGAAACTGCGTCATAGTATAGTGCGTAATATGATAAAACAAAAATATTTATAAAAAGATAACGAGACTTTGAGTCTCAGTCGTTCGTCTCTGGGAGGTGTTTATTCAAATCTGAAATCGATCTTTTATCACTCTACTTATTTAGAATCGCACTCCAGTTTCCAATCTTTGGATTAGAGTTTTGCCACTTCTATTGTGAACTCTGATTACATGCGCATGTGTTAGATAAATGACGAAGGTGAAAGTATGAGTTTCGGTGCGAACAATTCTGGCTATGTGGTGGCTGTTTACGGAAAATGCATTTATAGTTAAATCGTCTATATTTTCTAGAACCGACATGCTTGTTGCAATATATATAAATGAAAAGCAGGCAACTTGAATCACACAAAATAGATTGCAACCAATAAGCTCATAGTGATTTCCAACATAGAGATATGTATACAAAGAATATATCTTTTATTCATTCATTCAGGCGGATGTTTGCAACATGGAATTTAGAGGAAAGCTTGCAAAGGAAAGCTTGAAAAACACAAATCTAGCAAATAGAAAATGATCGCATACAGGAATCTATGGAGGGGATTTTGCATGCATCATTGGGGGAGAATAAGAGCTACACTGCTAAGTAGTAAATATGAAGAACTAGCTACTAATCTATCAGAAAATGAGGGCATTCGGAGGTGGGCTTCGATGGCCTTGGAATGGTTGAGAGGAAAAGGAGGGGTGGCCAATGGAGCTTAGGTCGACCCTTGGAGAGAGGTTGGGGAGATGATCTAGCATCCTAGCATGGATATGGTGGCAGCCATGGTGAGCAGCTCATGGAGGTGGAGTGGAGGTGGATGTAGCTAACCTAAATGGAATGAATAATGCCAAGAGATGGATCGGTGCAAATGGCCACCCAACCTTTATAAACCCAATGGAAGCTCTCTAGAGAATTATGGAATTCTCTAAAGAGGCCTATGGTGGGAGCTCGTGGGCGAGTGAGAGAGAGAGGATGGATGGTGGTTTTTAGATCCACCAAATGTGGATTTAAAAATTGAATGGCTCTTGGTTGCTAATTTTAGCAACCAAGGCAACAACACAAGGGAGAGAGTTCTAGAGAACTCTAGGCTAGGTATTTTTCATGTGTGCGGGTGTGTGTGGGTCGAAACTTAGGTGGCTAGGTTAATTAGGTTAGGTTCTAGTGGGTTTAGGTTAAGGTAGGTCTCAAATTAGGGTTGTAAACCCTAATTCACTAAGGTAAAGTGCAATTAAACTTAATACAAGTTTAATTGGGTGTGTGAAAACTTAATTGAGAGTAAAAAAACTCAATTAAGTCAGGTCTAAGTCAATTGGACTCTCACTGAGTCCAATTGGATAGTGTGTGCTGAGATCAGGGCTCAATTAGACTCAATGAGTCCAATTGAATAGGCTGATGGAATTGACTAAGATCCAAGTCAATTAGGTTGAGTGGGGACCTAATTAGGTCCTTAGGGAGGTCTAGAGGTGATGTACTAGGGTTAAGGCACCTTAATTTAGGTTCCTGTGGGGTTAGAATTGGGTTTAGGAGGCTAGAGATCCAAGATCAAGGCTTGAATTCCAAAACAAGAACTGGAGGACAGTATCAGACGTCTAATAATAGTGTCAGATGTCTTATAATGAAAAATCAGAAGTCCCAACTTCAAGTCTGGATGACTAATCAGAGTCAGGAAGGATTGTAGGTTTTGTCTTGGGTATTCTGCAGAAATTAGACGTTTGACCAAGTGTCTAGACGTCCAATAACACTGCAGAAGTGGGTTTAAGGCGTGCAGGAATTGGCTAAAGGTTTTGGACGTACTATAACTCATCTGGACGTCCAGATAGAGGCTGGAGTTAAGGTTTTAAGGTTTCCTAGGGTGTGGTGACATAATCTAAGGGTGGCTAAGGCTTCGGGAAGTCTCTAGGCTATCCCAGGGCTAGGATGAACCTAAGTTCTTCACATTTTACTGCTTTCTTCCTACTTAATAGAGTAGCATGCCTTAACTCCCTTACATCATTATTTACTATGTCTAATCTAAGTCTTCTGCTCCCGCTTTGCTGCAACACCAATTATTCCTAATCCAGCTTCAGATCCAGCTTATTACCTGTAATTGACATAATGCACTTAATCAGCACATTATAGCATTATTTTATGTATTGCTAAAAGAAAGCAGTAAAGATGCAAGTAATGCTTATGCATGCATGAATTTCCATAACTTATGCTAAGTCCTAGCCTAATTTAGGTCAATTAAGACCTATGATTGCTGCGCAACCATACCCCTATACCTAAATCTTGCTAGTCCCTAGCAAATGCAAGACTAAATTATTTACATAAGGATCCCTAATGGATTGATTATTTTATCAAGTGTATGCCTGGAGATTTTTCTCCTTTTTGCTTTCATCCTATGTTGTAGAAATCCAGACAATCGTGAAAGTGTAGATATGTAGCTTTTGCAACGGATTTGAGTGAAAAACTATTCACCTCTAAAGCCTGTACTTGACCCCTAGTAAAAATTCTAGCATGATAGGCAGATTTCTTCCCTCGGGGTATTCAAGATATTCTATAATTCCACCCCGACTTTAAGCTTAGGTAGAGAATTTCTGAGGGGTACGGATGTTTACTTGGTGGCTCACTCTCACTTGGTGCTACATAGAGATTAGTACTGCAGAATCTAGATTCCCAGATTACTAAGTAACTCAACTCAGAGAAAGACGAGAAAAACTATGCTCTCTTTGGTTCCTTTGTATTCATTCTCTCTTTCTCTCTTCTCTTTTTCTTTTCTTTTCTTTCTTTTTCTTAGAGCTCACAATCTCACCAGATTCACACATATGATCTGTATTTGGTGGCCTCACTTGGCATTAACACTTTAATTGAGTTCCCATAACTCTAACACTAAGTCAGAATTCCTCAGCCAGTGTTCGGGCAATCAGAAGCACAAAAAGATAGGTTAAGGCCTTCTTTGGTGGATCTCAAATTTATTTGGTGGTATTGCCTCAATGTAACTGAACTAAATATTCACTCTTTTTTCTTTGCTTTTTCTTCTTTTTCTAATTTTTTTCGATTTTTCTTTCTTTTCAGCATTTTTTTTCATTTCATTTTTTTTCTCTTTCTTTTTTTTTTCTTTTTCAACATAACACAACTAGCACACATCCATGAACTTTATTGAGGAGGCATTATTAGGGATTGGTGGTACTCAAGAGACATTGGGTGGCTTATTTGGTGGAAGTGCCTACTCACGGCATCGGGAGAGATGGATAGGACGGTGTATTTTTAACCTTGACATCAATATCCTCCTTCAACCGAGGATTCCGTAAAGAATGGTCGTAACCATACACCTTAGCCCTAGTTTTATGAAAACTCGCTTTCCGCGTTTTTGCCTTATTTGGTGGCTCTCACAATTCGCATAAAAATGTATACGCAAGAACCAGGAGTGAAAACTATGCCTAATCACTGAGTATCATCACCTAATTATCTAGGATTTCAGATTCCTTGCACTAATCATAGAGCACTAGTACACTCTACTCTCATCTCACACTATTTGGTGGATTTTTGGAGGAAAATCTTCCTAACTCCCAAAACATTGTCCAGGGGTGATTGGTCGGACCGGGAGAGGTTGTTAATATGATGATTTTATTATTGAAAAGTGTATAGTGGTTAACCTAATTCGGACCTAACCATCTCTTTACAAAAATTTTTAACCTGGCCTATTTGATTTTATCTTATTACTTTTAGGCCCAGGGTCGAACTCAGGGAAGTGGGGTACAAGTTAAGTTTCTACGCTTTTCCTACAATGGGTCTCTTTCATTCGTTTATTGTGTTTTTGGTGTTTTTTATTATTTAGATTTTTTTTGGTAATCTTAGTCCTTGAGACACACCCTCAAAATTGGGTTCTTGGCTTCAAGCCAAAACAGAATCAAAAATGGGTCTTGTTATTCGCAAGACGAGGTACCTGCAAGTCAAAGATTATCTTTTCTCTTTTATATATTTTTTTTATCTTTTTACTAACAGAAAAGCAAAATAGAAATAGAGTAAATACAGTATATATATGTATATGTAAATATTATGTATATAAAGGGGTGGGGGTGGAGGCGACGATGGAGTGTAGCACGATGTCGAGTTGGTTGTCGTCTAGAGAGACGCAACCAACAGGACTGGGTGCCGCGTGGAGTGTGGGATGGATGGTGGATGATGTATGTAACCACGCTTTTTGTATGCGTGTATCGGGGAATATCAGCAACTGATGCAGATATTCTCGCGATACAGTGTATGGTAAATAAGGTGAAAATATATATATGTATGTATATAAATATGTCTATATATATATATCTATATATATATATATGGTTATAAATATATAGGTATATATATGTGTGTGTAGATATATATGTATATATAAGTGTATATGTATATATATATATGTATGTATAGTAATATATGTATATATAGATATATGTAGCTAAGTATGTATGTATATATATATATATAAGTATATATATAAGTATGCTAATACTACTATATATATAGATGTAAGTATATATATATATATATATATACATACATACATATCTATATATATATATATATATAAGTATGTATATATACTAATACATAAGTATATAAGTACTACTATATGTATAAATATAAGTATATATACATATAGATATATGTATGTATATATATATATGTATATCAATATATGTATATATATATGTCACTATATATAAGTATACGTATATATATATAAGTTTATAATAGTGTTTATGTGTGTGTGGGTGTGTGTAAGTGTTGGTGAAGGTGTGTGTGTGCGTCGGTGTAGAGTGTGAGAGAGTGTTGTGAAAGAGAGTGAGAGAGAGAGAGATCGGGAGAGAGAGAGTAGGAGAGAGTAGGCAGGAGAGCGGGAGAGCAGAGAGAATGGAGGCAGCCGCACTGTAGGAGGCAGGATAAGTCGCCTGCAAATGGTGGGCGTCGTCTGGAGGTCGCGGGCGCACGGGCACGTACTTGCGCAGAGGAGATGGCCTACGTCGACCGGCCGTGAGCATGGAGAGCTCGCGACAGCGCGCATAGGGCTGGAGGGCGAAGGTTTGTAGGCGGGCGCGGAGGTTTGCAGAGGCTGGCAGGGAGGCGGGGGGCGCTTGGCCGGCCACTGCAGAGGCGCGCAGCGGCCGGTTGCGGGCGCGGAGGGCAGGCAACAAAGCGAGGAAGCGGACGCAGAGAAGGTCTGCAGGAGGGCGCGGAGGGGTAGGGGCGCTTGCAGACGCTCGCGGAGGCTGTGGGGGCTGCTGCTGCTGCTGCCGCCGCTTAGCTGATGCTACTGCTGCTTCAAGCTTCAGACCTTGAAGCGGCAGCAATGGCGGGAAGGAGTGGGAACGAAAAAAATGAAAAAGAGAGCCACCACGCCCACCGGCTCTTTGAAGAGCTAGGCAGTGGTGGTCTCACTGTGGTGGTGTGCACCACAGTGAGAGCTCCTGCTCGCCAGGTATCTCCTCAAAGGAGGACCAGCGTATGGAGGGGAGGATGGTGGTGGTGATGAGCTGAAGGTGGGCTTTTTTCTTGTTGCAGCCAGCCAGCCTTGAAGAGAAGAAACCATGGCATTTTATAGGAGGAGAAGGCATGGCCATGCAGCATGGCTGCTGCAGGGAGAGGGAGAGAATGGCAGCTGCAGGGAATTGCAAGGGCAGGGAGAGGGCGCTGCAGGGACGGGCTGCTGCAGCATGGCGCGAGGAGAAAAAATGCAGCTGCGGGAAAAATTAAAGAAATCAAGTGGAGAAATAAAAAGATGTGGATTTTTGCAAAGAGGTACTTGAGGAAAAACGTAATTTGTGAGGCCTTTTATTTCATTCTCTTCTCTCAATTGAATGCATTAATGCAAATATTTTTACAAAATGCAGCTATGGAATCCTAATATGCATAGTTAATGCTAGGAAATAGCACAAGAAGGCATTATTGCAGGCGTATTTTGAGGTGCAATCAAGGGGTTCAGGAGAAGAAGCACTGATTCTTCTCGATAGACTAAAAATGTTTATCAGCCTTCACCATGAATCCATTGCAAATTCTATGTGTGTGTGAAAAATTGTACTGAATTCCAGATTACTGGAATGAACTAGAGGATAAAATTCCTAATGCATTCCCTTGATAAAAATCTTATTCATGAATGTAATATGTATATATGCTATAAACAAGTAACCACTTATATTCATACTTCATGAAATTTCCCTTTCGGGTTACATTCAGCTTGACCTTAAATTTAGAACAAAAGGTGAGCGAGTGAGTCGGAAATGGCTGTTACGGACGATTTCTAGCTCCAATGCGAGCATTGGAGGTGCAGTCGGTTGTTCTTATATTCAGGATCCTAAAGTATGTGTAACATGCAGCTCTGAGGTTTTCCTAAATGCTGGTATAAAAATTTTTAATTTTGTTGTATCTACTCTCCCATGCCTAAGTTCTTGCATGTCCTCATGCATGAATATAAACAAAAATAAATGCAGCAGGGAGTAAATGGGTAGAAATCACCTGGAATTGCTCCTGAAATTTTAACGTTCAGCACCGGCCAACCTGACAGTATGCAATATGCAGAAAGAAAATATGCTAAAAGAAAAATATGTTATCTATACGTGCTGAGTTTAACGCCTCCAGCTGGGCGAGAATTCAATCACACGTCCTCAATAAGATGAATGATCTCATCGGTTGGAGGAGGTTTCTAGAACAAAAATGGCTTAAGGCACTGGCCATTTACTGTAGATATATGCCCAGATTTTGGGTCCCTGATCTGTACTGCCTCATAAGGATGTGGGTGAATCACAACATATGGGCCAGTCCACTTGGACTTGAGCTTCCCTAAAAAGAATTTCAGTCGCGAATCGAACAACCAGACTTGCTGGATGGGCGTGAATGTTTTTCTCCAGATGTGGCGGTCATGAAAGGCCTCTTGTCCTTGTATATCAATGCATTCTCATAGGCCTCCCGTCGGATCTTTTCTAATTTGTTGAGCTGGAGTTTCCATTCTTGACCTCCTACATCGAGGTCAAGGTTACATTTTCACACCGCCCAAAAGGCGCAGTGTTCCAGCTCTATAGGAAGGTGACAGGCCTTGCCATATACCATACGATATGGTGACATTCCGAGTGGGGCCTTGTACACAGTCCGATATGCCCAGAGTACATCAACTAATTTGTTGGACCAATCCTTCCTGTCCGGTCTAACCGTCTTCTGGAGAATCAGCTTGATCTGACGGTTAGACACTTCAGCCTACCCATTGGTCTACGGGTGATACAGGGTGGCTATACGGTGATGTACCCCATATTTCTTTAATATTGACCTGAAGTGGGCATGGATGAAGTGGCTTCCCCCATCGCTAATCAGAGCACGGGGTATTCCGAATCTCACGAAGATGTATTCCTGTACGAAAGAAAAATGGTCTTATGATCAGCCTGTCTCATTAGGATGGCCTCAACCCACTTCGAGACATAGTCAACGTCTAGTAATATGTACTCGAAGCCATGCGAGTTTGGAAAAGGGCCCGTAAAATCGATGCCCCAGACGTCGAACACTTCTACAACCATGATGGGCTGGAGTGGCATCACGTCTCTCCTGGTCATAGAACTGATTGACTGGCATCGTTTGCAGTGCTGGGCGTATTCGTGTGTATCTCTGAAAATAGCTGGCCAGAAAAATTCCGATTGCAAAATTTTTGCAACAGTTTTCCGTCCTGAGAAATGACCACCACAAGCATCATTGTGGCAAAAAGATAACACACTGGGGATCTCAGAATCTGGGATGCATCTTCGAATAATCTTATCCACTCCAATCTGGAAGAGCAGTGGGTCATCCCAGAGGTAGAATTTGGCCTCTGTAGTGAATTTGAGTTTCTGGTCCTTGGATAGATTCGCGGGAATCTTGCCTGCGGCAAGGTAGTTCGTGATATCCGCGTACTAGGGGAACTCAATAGAGTGAACTGCCAAAAGAGATTCATCCGAAAATTGCTTGTGGATGGGCAGGGAATAGGGAATGTGGCCTAGGTCCAGTCGGGATAGGTGATACACCACAACATTCTGCTTTCTGGCTTTGTCGCGGATTTCAATATCAAATTCCTGCAATAGAAGGATCCATCTAATGAGCCAGGGTTTGGCATCCTTCTTTGCTAACAAATGCCGGAGGGTGGAGTGGTCAGTGAAGATGATAACTTTGGACCCTAATAGGTAAGATCTGCATTTCTCCAACCTGAATACTACTGCTAGCAATTCCTTTTCGGTGACAGTATAATTGCGCTGAGCCTCATTCAGCGTCTTGCTAGCATAGTATATGGTAAAAGGTTGTTTTTCCCGACGTTGGCCTAAAACAACACCGACGACGAAATTAGAAGCGTCGCACATCATCTCGAAATCAAGCGACCAGTTGGGTGGTTGGAGAATCGGGGAATCACAAACAGTGCTTTGTAAAGTCTCAAAGGCACTGAAACACAAGGTGTCAAATTCAAATGGGACATTGGCAACAAGGATATTCATCAAAGGTCGTGCAATTTTTAAGAAATCACATATAAATCTTCGATAGAAGCTGACGTGACCCAAGAATGATCTGATCTGCTTGATCGAGCTAGGTGGCGTGCTGATAACAACATCATGAGCCCTGACTAGCTCATTTTGACCTAAGAAAGAGAATAAAAGCTCCTACATAACCTGGAGAAGGGCCTAATTCAAGGAATAAATGTTTTGAGAAGAAAACATGAACTAAAAGGTAAAACTGTAATTTTTCCATTGCAGTACATCAATGGGATTTCTCAAGGGCTAAACATGAGTCAAATGGTCTTAACAAGATAAAAAGTGAGTTGGGTCAGTAAGAAATAGGTTCATGTGCAATCTAAGAATTAAATGACATCTTGTAATCCTAAAACAGACTCACGTAATTCCACAAGGTTCTAGTCAGGATAAAAATCAAATAAATCCTCTAAAATTCATGGAAAAATATCCCCTAGGGTTTATAACCTTCAAATTGGCCTTTGGAACCTATTTTGACCTAAATTGGGGTCCTAGCTAATTATTTAACCTAAATTAGGTTTTTGTGTAAAATGTCCAGTCAAACGTGGTCAAACCTAAAATCCAACTTCACCATTGGATTCCTTAGGTCCAAATTAGGTTTGTACCAAAATTTGGACCTAAGGGGAGGTCACCTTGACCTACTTTGCAAAATAGTCCACCCAATTACATTTTGACCCCTATCTTTTGAAAACTACTGCACAGACCCCCTAACTTCCTTGCCACCCTTTGCAATTAGGTCCCGCTGCCATTAAAGCGAAGGAACCCTACTTCGGCGAGGATCCAAGGAGGATTGCTCCCTGATTCCTTAGAGATCTCCCAGATTTGGAAGGGAGATTCTCTGAGGAATTCCGTATCGTCTGAACACAATCCCTAGATTTGATTCGCACCCAATCTCTCGTGCGAACACTCGAGAGTTTGGGTATCCCACGGATTTCCTACTCCAGCGAGGACTCTTGCGCCTGGAAGCTTGCCTTCCAAGCACAAGAGCCCTTGCCAGTGCTTATAAAAGGACCCTCATCTCTGGCCGCACATTTTTAGCTTGGCTTGGCTGGAGAATCACCCCCAATTTCTTCCCTTCTCCGGCCAAGTGTCCAGTAGGCTCCAACGACTCCTCCTCCTTCTTGTTGCTCTACCACAATACCAGTGGCGAAGATGTCTTCATCTCCTTCCTCCACCTCGCGCAATACCTGCGGACGCACCTCCAGCCCCTTCATCGTCGCTGTTCTCCCTCCTCTAGAAGTTTCTTCTCTGGAGACAGCAGGTACAACCAGTCGCTCTTCTATCCCTCTTCGTCCATTAAATTAGGTCAAAACACTTCCCCTCACTCCCCTCTTCATTTCCCCTCTTCATTTCCCCTCTTTTTATTTTCACTTTAAACCCCCCGACGCCGCAAACCACCACCATCATTCCCATCTCTGACCAACCACCGGCGAGGTATCTACGTCGCCTCCACACCTCCATCCACCTCGCCAGACCCCTCAAAACCTCAGCCATCATCCACTGAGCATCTTCCACCCCTTCACTAACCGCCAACACCTCCACACTCACCCACCGAACACACCCATTAACACAGCCATAGAGCGACCTAGGCACTCACGCCTAGGCTGCCCCGCGGCCAGCCACCCACCGCAGCACTTTCACCGTGCCACGATGAAGCTCCCCATGTGGTTTAATGAGGTCGATAGGCCGTATAGAGTGGAGTGCAGGTCCCACCCCTGCCGCCATTAGTAACGGCTTGAAGGAGCTCTCAAGCAGCGCTCCAGGCCGCATTGCTCCAGGTCTCCAGGTCCAGGAGGTGTAGGTTGGACTCGTGCATACACCCAGCTAGAGAGCAAGCTTTGCGAGGCACTCAGCTGCGGCAATTGAGTGAAAGACTTCCTGCGGGAGCACAAGCGAAGCAGGTGAGACTTTTAGTGCCACCTCAGAAACTCAGGAGTGAGGTGAGTGCCTTAAATTGAATTTGTGTTCTTAGCTTATCGCCTCAAGTACATGGGGTGAGGTCCCACTCGCCCACTCACGCCTCATCCGCGACCCCATGCTACGCGAACCTGGTATCCGACCCAACTACCTCCGCACTCCTCGCGTACCACCCACGTCGGTGCGCCTGGACCCAGGTGTGCATAACCCGACCCGATTACCTGACTGGCTCTGGGAGAGCGAAGAGAGAAACAGAGAGAGTGTACATAGGGAGGGTAGGGGATAGGTTTTGTACTTGTGTGTGTGTGTGCAGGAAAAAGAAGAAAGGAAGAGGAAGGCACAGCCGCAAAGAAAGAAGGAGAAGTAAGAGGAGCTAAGGCAAGGAAAGCAGAGAAGCTAAGGAAGGAAGAGGCACGGCTGAAGAGAAAAGAGAAGAAGAAAGGAAGAAGGAAGAAAAGGCTAAAGCGAAGAAGGAAAAGGCAAAGCTCAAAGGCAGGAGAAGCTACGGCAAGGAAAGCACTGAAGCTGAGGAAGCTAAGAAGGACTTGAAGGCAGAGACTGAAGAAGAAGGAAGAAGACATTGCTGAAGAAGAAAAGAGAAGAAAGGAAATCAGAAGCCAAAGAAGAAGTACTGTAGCAGAGAAGGCACCGTAGTTGAGGATCTGAAGGCAGAAGCTGAGGAGGCTAAGAAAGAGAGAAGTTAAAGGCCAAAGTCTGAGAAGGAAATCAAAGAAGAAGAAAGAAGGCCCGGCTGAAGAAGAAAGAGAAAGCTAAGGAAAGAAGAGAAGCCCAGAAGGAAGAAGAGTCAGAGAAAGAAAAGAAGAAAAGGAAAGAAGAGCCAAAGAAGAAAAGAGAAAGAGAAGAAGCATACCTTTTTAAGACATCTGATTCTAAAATCAGACATCCAATTTCTCTTTTTTTGCTACATTTTATAATTCATAAACTCTTGCATTATCTGTTGAATTAGATTTTAAGTAGATTTAAGTGTTTAAATTACATTGATTGAGATTAGTGAATAAATTTCATTTGCTTCCTATGTTCGACCTCGGATACTTAAGTTTTCGAGTAATAAAGACTTCTTATTTATTAATAGTGCTTGATCGACTGTACTACAACACGACTTGCTTCAAAAAACCCAATCAAGCGTGATTAACATGGTGGTAAGTGGGAAATAATATCAGATATAGCTCGATCGACCTCAAGTCCATTTTTAGAGATCCTGTGCCCTAGTACTACGCCATCCCTCACCATGAAATGCTTTTTTCCCAGGATAGTACTAGGTTTACCTCAATACATCATTTCAGGATCTTGGTGAGGTTATCAAGACAAGATGCGAAATCATCTCTGAAATAATTGATGCATCTTGGAGATTAAGAGGAACTTCATATCGAAAATGAAAATTTCTGCCAGAAACAGAATCCATGAACTTTTACAATCATGTTCTCAACCACCCCCCTCGGTGTTTTTACTGATCTATCAGCTAGCTGAATCGTTACCAAGGTAGGCTTTAACTCCCCAAATCAAAATCGATCAAATACGGCAGTGGGAGTTAGGTTGATGGACGAACCCAGATCTAGAAGGGCCTGATCAAATGGAGAGTCCTGCAAAAAGTAGGATATGAGTGGGGTACCAGGGTCTTTCTTTTTCGGCGGCAAGTCAGCTAGAATCACGGCACCAGCTTCCTTTGATAGTACCGCTTGTCGTCCAATTCTAGGCTGTCACTTTAGTATACAATAGTCCTTGAAGAACCTGGCGATAGTGGGGATGTGATCTATTGCCTCAAGGAGGGGGACCTAAATATGTACTTCCTTAAACATTGACCTCAGGTCCTCAAAATTTCGCATGTCCTTTTTCCGTACTACATTTCGCGTCAGAGCCTTGGGAAAAGGGACAGGAATCTCAGGGTCAAGTGGCCTCTTACCCTTATCTACCATAGGTGGCTCCTGAGATGGAGTCGAACCTGCCTGCGGCGAAGGGTGAGAAAAATCAGGACCCGCCTACCTATATGGTAGGTCGAATGTCTTCCTTCTGCTCCTCAAAGAGACAACATTTCCATCAGCTTGCTGTCCATGAGGTGGTGGGGGAGAGGAAGGGACAGAGTATACGGGATTCTGCAAAGGTAGCTGTCCTTAAGTGTAACTAGGTGGTGCAAGAGGCGCCTGTAATATGGCATGTGCCTGTCCCTATGGTGCCTGAAACCTAGGCAGGGCGCCTTGGTTCTGCACATATCGAGGGTTCAGGACGGGTTGGGAGGGCAAGGCTCCTTGAGTCCTATGCTCTTGCAACAACTTGTTCTGCATGTTATGTACGGTCTGTATCTGGTCAGTCATCGCCTTCATGATCTGCAAGCTATCTTATGTAGATTTCCTCATCGATTCTTGCAGCTCCTCTTTCAGTGCCTCCAAAGGGTCAACCCGCTTTGGAGGGTGACTGGCAGCTTGGTGCAGCGGCTGGTATATAGAACGGGGTTGCTGCTGATGCGGGAATGGCTGCTACCTAGGGTATGTGTTTTGTGCATTCCCGTATTGCCTGGTCTGGTAGTGTGGATCTTGATGTGGTCTCTGTGAGTTACCAGACCAAGAGAAGTTCAGATGCTGGCGCCAACCAGGGTTATAAGTCTCTGAATACGGGTTGCTACGCCCGTATCCTTGGATAGCACTGCGCTCGTTGTGTGCATAGATCCCATTTTTCCTGTGTTGTCCTGCACTTCCAAAAACAAAGTAGAGGAAGATTTGTCAGTGATAGTTTAAAAGATTGAAATAAAAAAAAATGATGTTGCCTCCCCTGCAACGGCACCATTTGTTTGCATCTTGTATAGTGAGTTTTGATAGGAAACTGTGTCGTAGTATAGTGTGCAATATGATCAAACAAAAATACTTATAAAAGGATAACGAGACTTTGAGTCCTAGTCGTTCATCTCTGGGTGGTGTTTGTTCAAATCTGAAATCGATCTTTTATCACTCTACTTATTTAGAATCGCACGCCGGTTTCCAATCTTCGGATTAGAGTTTTGCCACTTCTATTGTGAACTCTGATTACATGTGCGTGTGTTAGATAAATGACGAATGTGAAAGTATGAGTTTCGGTGCGCACAATTCTGGTTATGTGGTGGTTGTTTACGAAAAATGCATTTATAGTTAAATCATCTATATTTTCCGGAACCGACATGCTTGTTGCAATATATAAAAATGAAAATCAGGCAACTTGAATCACACAAAATAGATTGCAACCAATAAGCTCATAGTGATTTCCAACATAAAGATATGTATATAAAGAATATATCTTTTATTCATTCATTTAGGAGGATGTTTGCAACATGGAATTTAGAGGAAAGCTTGTAAAGGAAAGCTTGAAAAACACAAATCTAGCTAACAGAAAATGATCGCATATAGGAATCTACGGGGGGGATTTTGCATGCATCATTGGGGGAGAATAAGAGCTACACTACTAATTAGTAAATGAAAGTAGTAAATATGAAGAACTAGCTACTAATCTATCAGAAAATGAGGGCATTCGAAGGTGAGCTCTGATGGCCTTGGAATGGTTGAGAGGAGGAGGGGCGGCCAATGGAGCTTATGCCAGCCCTTGGAGAGAGGTTGGGGAGATGATCCAGCACCCTGGAGTGGAGATGGTGGCAGCCATGGTGAGCAACTCGTGGAGCTGGAGTGGAGGTGGATGTAGCTAACCTAAATGGAATGAATAATGCCAAGAGATGGATCAGTGCAAATGGCCACCCCTTAGGACTTTTTAAAGACCTAAGGGAATCTCTCTAGAGAATTATGGAATTCTCTAGAGAGGCCTATGGTGGGAGCTCGTGGGAGAGTGAGAGAGAGAGGATGGATGGTGGTTTTTAGATCCACCAAATGTGGATCTAAAAATTGAATGGCTCCTGGTTGCTAATTTTAGCAACCAAGGCAACAACACATGGTAGAGAGTTCTAGAGAACTCTAGGATAGGTATTTTTCATGTGGATGGTGTGTGTGGGTGTGTATGGGTCGAAAATTAGGTGGCTAGGTTGATTAGGCTAGGTTCTAGTGGGTTTAGGTCAAGGTAGGTCTTAAATTAGGGTTGTAAACCCTAATTCACTAAGGTAAAGTGCAATTAAACTTAATACAAGTTTAATTGGGTGGGTGAAAACTTAATTGAGAGTAAAAAAACTCAATTAAGTTAGGTCTAAGTCAATTGGACTCTCACCGAGTCCAATTGGATAGTGTGTGCTGAGATCAAGGCTCAATTGGACTCAATGAGTCCAATTGAATAGGCTAATGGAATTGACTAAGATCCAAGTCAATTAGGTTTAGTGAGGACATAATTAGGTCCTTAGGGAGGTCTAGAGGTGATGTACTGCGGTTAGGGCACCTTAATTTAGGTTCTTATAGGGTTAGAATTGGGTTTAGGAGGCTAGAGATCCAAGATCAAGGCTTGAATTCCAAAACAGGAACTGGAGGGTAGTATCAGATGTCTAATAATAGTGTCTGATGTCTTATAATGAAAAATCAAAAGTCCAGGCTTCATGTCTGGATGTCTAATCAGAGTCAGGAAGGATTGTAGGTTGTCTTGGGTATTCTGCAGAAATTGGATGTCTGACCAAGTGTCTAGACATCCAATAACACTGCAGAAGTGGGTTTAAGGTGTGAGAGAGTTGTCTAAGGGTTCTAGATGTCCTATAACTCATCTGGACGTCCAGATAGAGGCTGGAGTTAGGGTTTTAAGGTTTCCTAGGGTGTGGTGACCTAATCTAAGGGTGGCTAAGGCTGCCGGAAGTCTCTAGGCTATCCTAGGGCTAGGATGGACCAAAGTTCTTCAGATTTTACTGCTTTATTCCTACTTAATAGAGTAGCATGCCTTAACTCCCTTACATCATTATTTACTATGTCTAATCTAAGTCTTCTGCTCTTGCTCTGCTGTAACACCAATTATTCCTGATCCAGCTTCAGATCCAGCTTATTACCTATAATTGGCATAATGCACTTAATCAGCACATTATAGCATTATTTTATGCATAGCTAAAATTAAGCAGTAAAGATGCAAGTAATTCTCATGCATGCATGAATTACCCTAACTTATGCTAAGTCCTAGCCTAATTTAGGTCAATTAAGACATATGATTGCTGCGCAATCAGTTTGATTGCCAACCAGGAAAGAGAGTAAGAAAGAGATTTTTTTTTAATATATGATTTTTTTTTTGTTTGATTCCTCTAAGTCTAACCTTGGATAAGCTATCAACACGGTCTGTGTTGGATTCATTGTTCCCATCACTGAACCTCAAAGGGTGCCTAGCTTTCGATGCTTCGAGATAGCACTGCCCATAGAGACCCTAAGAACTCCTGGAAATCGACACCTCTAGATAGTATCACCCATGGATTTCTAAAGTGAATTCAGGCCTGTGGCAATCAGCACTTCGGGATAAGGCCGCCCATGGTACTTGAACCGCACAATGCACTTACATGCCCCCAGTAGGATGGATATCCTAAGAGACAAGTGTCGAGGAGGCGACATGTTATCATCACATCCTCAAGGTGAGTATGTACACCTCTCCTACAGCAGGAACTCTTCCAACCAACTTGTGCTTTCAAGCTTCTCCTAAGTCAGAACTAAGAGAACCAAAATTTTTCTCCAAGAAAGGAATTAGAGTGATCACTATTTACACAAGACCAAGTGTGTGTGAATTGTGGATGCTTTGGTTACGAGGACCCTTAAACCAAAAGGTAGAAAAAGACATCAGGTATTGCCCAACCTTTAACTCAATCCCTAACTTTGCTTCCTCAACCTCTTGAGGAATGGTTCGCAACTTAACTCCTACTTGAGTTTTTTTAAGTCCATAAAGGACCCTAAAGGTCTAAAGCTAGTAACTCAACTTAGCTTCTAAGTCAAACCCTAGAGTCAACTTAATCTAACCTAAAGTTCTGGTCTACCTAAGAATGCAGGACCCAAACAGTTAAGCTTAATAATGTAATTTTTTTTTTTAACAAATGTATGCAATGCAGAATGTTTAAACTAAATGCATGAATGCACTATGTATAAATGCTACGTACAGATGCCTCAGGTCCTATCCCCCCATGCCGAGTTCAAACAATGTCCTCATTGAAAATAAAATGGTCAAGGGAAGATGTTACCTAAGGTGGGAAAGAAAGGAGCTAAGGCTCCTCGAGAGTGACCTCGTCAACCAGATGGCCATCCAAAGTTACATAAGGTTTTAATCGTTGGCTGTTGATGGTAAAGGGTGCTACTGAAGAAGTGCTCTTGATTTCCACAGCCCCATGCAGAAATACTTTAGTGATAATATAAGGCCCATCCCAACATGATTTCAATTTTCAGGGAAATAACTTAAGTCTGGAATTGAAAAGCCAGACTTATTGGTTGGGCTTAAAGGTCTTTCTAAGGATATATTTATCATGCAAGACCTTAGTTCTCTCTTTATAAGCTTGAGAGATGTCATAAGCATCATTCCTCAGCTCCTCAAGCTTAGTCAAATCTAGTAAACATGCTTTACCAGCTTGCTCTAAATCCATGTTAACACTTCGGATAGCCCAGAGTGCCCTATGTTGAAGTTCAACGGGTAAGTGGCACGCTTTCCCATACATAATCTGGAAGGGAGACATACCCAAAGGAGTTTTGTAGGTCGTTCGATAAGCCCAAAAAGCATCATCGAGCTTTTGGGACCAGTCCTTCCTATCTAGTCTAACAGTCTTTTCTAAAACATTCTTAAGCTCCCTATTTGACACTTCAACTTGGCCACTGGTCTGAGGATGGTAAGGGGTAGCAATCTTGTGAGTTACTCCCAGACTCCTGAGTAGTCGATTGAAATAATGGTTCCGGAAATGAGGTCCCCCATCACCTATAATCGTCTTGGGGTAGCCAAAGCGAGATATGATATTGGCCTTCACAAATTTCAAAACCACAGAGTGGTCATTTGTGCGTGTAGGGATGGCCTCTATCCACTTGGAGACGTAATCCACTGCCACCAAGATATACTCAAATCCATGGGACGAAGGGAAGGGACTCATGAAGTCTATCCCCAAACATCAAAAATTTCCATAGGTTGGATAGGGTGTTGGGGCATCTCATTCCGCTTCCCAATTGTTCCAGTCCGTTGACATCTAAGATAGGCCTTAACAAAATAATGGGAATCCTTAAATAAGGAAGGCCACCAAAAACTGGACTAGAGAACCTTAAAAGTTATTTTCTTAGCACCAAAGTGTCCTCCACAATGAAGCTCATGGCAAAATCTCAACACACTCTATTGCTCTTCTTCAGGCACACATCGCCTCCAAACTTGGTCTTGTCCAATATGAAATAATTTTGGCTCTTCCCAATGAAAGAATCTAACTTGGGAAATGAATCACTTCCGTTTTTGAGCATCCCAAGAGCCAGGGGTCCCTCTAGTAACCAAGTAGTTAATTGTATCCACATACCAGGGTGAAGTCGGTATTACCGCCCTAACGGTTTCATCGGGAAATGTCTCACGGATGCCTCCAGATTTAGAGTCATCAAGGAGAAGGTGAGACAGGTGGTCAGCCACTACATTTTCCACTCCTTTCTTTTCACGAATTTCCAAATCAAACTCTTGAAGGAGTAGAATCCATCTAATTAAACGTGGCTTAGAGTCTTTCTTGGCAATGAGATGTTTCATTGCCGCATGATCAGTAAAAATGACCACCTTTGTGTAATTCCCTACTAGGAGGGGTGACATAATAAATTACGGAAATAATATGAAGCAATCTCACAAAATAAGCAATCACACAAAGTACACAACGATTTTTAGGTGGAAACCCAAACCGGGTGAAAACCACCACCTAACCCTCTCGAGTTAGGATTTTCCGATCAACCAAGTTGATCAAATCCACTAACCGAATCACTTTGAACGAGGGTGATTCAATCTCAGTTACAACCACGCTACAAGTCCGAGGGCAGCGTTCCTCAACCCCTTCTCTTCACGAGAAGGATTTTGTCCCACGAAGGAGATGGGAATTTGCAAAGTGAATACCCAACCAAATAACAAAGATAAAATAAACAACAATCCTATAGAGCCAACAAAATAATTTTTAACCTAAGCCTCTATAGGAATTAGGATGCTTCCCTTTGAAAGGAGTGCGTCGGTGACACAGATGCGTGAACAACACGATGGCGCTACGTCGCTCTCGTGAACTACGGTGGGAGAGCGGGTGCGCAAAGCTTGATGCTCTCAAGATGAAGAATTAGAGCTTGGAGAGTAAGAGAGTCTTTCTGGACACAAAAGAGTGTGAAAGTGTGTAGCTTGGTGTGTGTTGGTGTTGCAAAGGCTCCCCTCTATTTATAGAGGCCTTAGGAAGGCTTTGGAAGGCTTAGGAAAGGTTCCATAGCCGTTGGGTGCAAAGTCCAAGAGAATCAGGCCAAAATCAGGAACAATGATTGCACTTGACAGGGTAATCAGAAGTCTAATTCTGGCATCAGACGTCTGGAAGACCACTTTAAGACGTCTGATTTCAAGGTCAGACGTCTGATTTCATGCGGGTTTCTTCCTGACTAGAATCAAATCTAAACAGGGTTCTTGTGCAAGCTGATCAGACGACATACAGGACGTCTGGCACTATGCCTGGACGTCTGGAAACCAACTTTTTCTACGGAATGGATTTGCAACGGCTAAGAAATCTCTGAGAAGAGATTTTCGGGTCAGTCGAGGCAAAACGGTCAATTATCAGACGTCTGATAAGGCTCTAACGGTCATATTCTGCAGTGTTTGCTAAGATAGCCAACGGTCCACTAATTGGACGTCTGGCAAGTCCATCAGACGTCTGGACTAAGGTCTGGACGTCTGATTTCATCAGACAGAATACTAAGTCCAGCCTAATAGTTATTAGACGTCTGAATCAACAGTCAGACGTCTTAAAACACTTTATCAGACGTCTGATTTGGGAATTAGACGTCTGGAAACTCTGTTTGAACCCTATATTGGTTTTCTAAGTATTCTACAGAAAACCTAAGTATCCTAGGGTTGTGCGGGTGTTCCTAGGACTACTGTTAGGGTACTTTGAGGCTCTTTAACATGATGTTCTAAGGAAATAAAAAGAGCAAGCAAATAAAGATAAAAGTACATGAAAGAATTAAACAAAATTCTATCATATTCTTCTTGTCCTTCCATCTTCAATCTATCGCTCCTCGCGAATCTCCTCTGTTCTCCATCAAGCTCCTCCAATCCATCCTGGATGCGAGCTCGATCTCCGTTTAAGCGTGTCTCCATTTGCAATTTGCCTGAAATTTAAGACTCCAAGTGCAAATGTTAAATGACACGTGTTTTGTTATCATCAAAACAAATGATCGTGGTGCTCTAGCACCAACACTTTGATCCAAGAAGATAAGACCTAAACTTCTCTAGAGCAAAAGCTACAGTAAGTAATTCCTTTTCAGTGACTATGTACTTTTGCTGTGGTTCAGTTAAAGTCTTGCTAGCATAGTGCAGCACATGTGGTCTTCCCTCAACCCTCTATCCAAGAATGTCTCCCACTGCATGATCTGAAGCATCACACGTCAGCTCAAATGGGAGTGTCTAATCAGGAGCTCAAAGAATAGGCGTAGAGGTCAAGGCCTCTTTCACCGTATGAAAAGCCTCGGCATACTTTGAATCAAAATCGAAGGAAGATTCCTTCGCCAATAAGTTGCAAAGTGACCTAGAAATTTTGCTGAAATTCTTAATTAATCGCCTATAAAAGCCCACATGGCCCAGAAAGGATCTAATCTATTTGACATTCGTGGGCAATGGGAGTTTGAAAATAGAATCAACATTATCCTTATCCACTTCCAAGCCCTTTTCAGACACAAACATGCCCAAGTACAATGCCTTTCTGTACCATGAAGTTGTTTTTCTCCCAGCGGAGGACTAAACCAGTCTCCTTACATCTCTTCAGCACATTCTCTAAGTGTAGGAGACACTGGTCGAAAGATGAGTTGTAAATGGAGAAGTCATCCATAAAAACCTTGATGCACTCGTCAATCATGTCTGAGAAAATGGACATCATACACTGCTGGAAAGTTGCAGGTGCATTACATAATCCAAACGGCATACTCCTGAATGCAAAAGTGCTGTAAGGACTAGTGAAAGTTGTCTTACCTTGGTCATCAGGGAAGACTGCAACCTGGTTGTACCCAGAATATCCATCTAAAAAGTAGAAATACTTGTTCCCTACCAATCTTTCTAGGATCTGATCAAATAAAGGGCAAGGGAAAGTGATCCTTCTGGGTAGCAGTGTTCAATTTGTAGTAGTCAATACAGACCCTCCAACCAGTTGAGGGTCTAGTCACCACTTATTCACCCTGGTCATTTGTTTCTACAGTGAAGCTTGCCTTCTTTGGCACCACATGGATTGGACTAACCCATTTGCTATCTGCGATGGGATAAATGATCCCAGCATCCAACCACTTCAGAATCTCCTTTTTAACCACCTCCCTCATGTTGGGGTTAAGACGTCTCTGCAAGTCTCGAAAGGGTTTAATGGAATCATCAGTATAAATGTGATGCATGCAGAGCGTAGAGTCTATACCCTTAATATTAGCAATCGTCCAAGCTATAGCTTCCTTGTGCCTTGATAAACAATCTAACAAGGCTCCCTCTTGCACTTCAGATAGTGCAGATGAGATGATTATAGGGAGCGTATCATTTGGACCAAGGAATACATACTCTCGAGAATCTATGAGGGGTTTTAGTCAAAGGTCGGGGGCTTGTATGGTTGAGGGTTTCAAAATAGAAGTCCCCATCTCAGGTAGCAGATCTACCTTAGGCAGACATGATGGGGAAAGAGACTCGATAGAAATTCCAAGCAATTCCTCAAGTTCTAGCACATCCCCTTCACATTCCTCCAAGTGATGGGAATGCTCATTTAGCATGACATGCTGAAAGGGGTCATCACATAAAATTGCAGGAGTTGTCTCTTCAATCAGATCATCTACCACCTCAACTTGGGAACAATCCTTAAATCCAGCTTGTTTATAAGCATCAAACACATTCAGCCGAATTTTCTTGTTCCCAAAGCCCATTTTTAACGCCCCAATGTGACAATTAATTGAAGCATTAGAAGTTGCAAGAAAAGGGTGGCCCAAGATGATAGAGGCTTGGTTGGTTTGTTGGTAGGGTCAGTGTCCAGTACTAGAAAGTCAACAGGGAAAAAGAAATCCTCCACTCTCATGAGGACATTTTCCAGCAGGCCCCGTGGTGTTCAAAAAGAATGGTCTGCAACTTGGAGGATTACAGGGGAAGGCTTCAGATTGCCTCCTCCAAGTTGATCATATACATAGCTCGTAAGGATGTTCACCCCCGCACCCAGATCAAGCAGAGCCTCGTCTATTTGTAGGTAGCCAACGACCACTGAGATGTATGGGGCTCCTGGGTCCTTAAGTTTTGGGGGTGTCTCATGTTGTATAATTGAGCTAACAGAATCAGGTAGGACAACTTTTGATTGGACTTGTTTCCTCGATCACCACTTTTTCATGCACAGGTCCTTGAGAAAGCAGGCATAGGATGGAATCTGCCTGATAGCTTCAAGCAAAGGTAGGTTAATTTGCACTTGTTTGAAAGTCTCCATTATTTCTTCTATCATATCTTTGGCTCCAAATGAGCCACCAGAAGTCTGCCCAGAGTCAGGTAATGTTGCATTGATTTGACATGTCAATTTTCTCTTTTGAAGTCGTTTGTCACATAAAATGACACGTCATTTGTAGTTCTATGTGGTGGAAAATTGACTAATCAACAATTAATATAATCACTCAATTAGGAGTGGATCATATCCACAGGGAGGCAGTGGCTATTTAAACTTGCAAGGGTTAAAAATCGATGTTCACTATTAATTTCGTCAAGAAATCAAGCCAAAATCGCTTTTCAATTGAGATAATAAGACTTTAACATGCTGATATTGAATTTACGAGAAAGAGGGAGGTTCTTTGCATAAAATCACCATAATAAAATAATGATAAACCAAGCAAATCTTTTTTTGGCAATGGCAGGTAAATGTAAATACAAATACCAACCAAAATAGAGGATTCTTCCTCTCTCCTCCTCGCGCACGGGAGAGAGGTTCATTGAAGGAGCTCTTCTAGGAATAGGTCGGACGGATCGAGGGATTTGTGGCGGTGGCGGCAGTGAGTTGCGAGGTGGCCAGAGCCAGTCGAACGGAGCTCCGATGAAGGTGGGTTGCGGTGGTGGCTGCTGGCTGTTGTTGCTGGAGGCGCGCGGACGCACGCGGGCTGTTGGAGGTGCATTGCCACACGGGAAGGGCGTGAATACTGGAGGAGTGTGCGGCCACAGGTGCTGGTGCTGTTGCTGCGAGCTGGCGGGTATGCGCAGAAGGTGAAGGTGAGGAGATGCGCACTATGCGAGCGGAGGGGACGCGAGCTCGGTGCGTGAGGAGGGTTGCGCGCTTGGCACGCATGTAGCATGGTGCGTGTGGAGGCGCAGTGAGGATGGCGAGGCGCGAAGGCGATGGGCACATGGGAATGGTGCAGCTGCAGGTGGTGCCTACGTGCGGTGGTGCTGGAGGGCAGTGCTGCACGTTGGTTCATGCTGCAGGAGGTGAGGTGCTTGGATGGCGCTGCTACAGGTGGTGGTTGCATGTGGCCAAGAGTGCACACACTGGTGGAAATTGCATAGATGGTGCACCGAGGGTGATTGCGTGTGGGCAGTGGAGGCGCATGGAGAGGGTGTTTGGGTTCTTTTTAGTGGAGGAAAAATAGAGGAAGGAAAAACGAAGAGGAAGGTGGAGGTCAGATGTCTGGGATCATTCCCAAACATCTTAACTGGCACAGGGGCGAGGAACTAGAGGCGGTTGCTGGTGATGGCGGTGAGGGTGGTACTACACGCTGTTGTTGCAGCGTGGAGGGATGCACACTGAGGTGCTCACAGTAATGCAGTTGCTCCAATTTGGCGAAGCGTCCTGTCACGATGCATGGCTACGGTGGTGGAACAACTGCCGCAGTCGAGGCCAGTGGTGGTGAAATGGAGAAGCTCAAAGGCTTTTGCACGGTGGTGGGTCGGGGATGGTGGCCTCTGCTTGCTGGTGCGGTTGAGGTCTTCTTTATGGCTGCAGGATCATGGAGAGGAAGAACCGTTGGAGAAGAGGGATCGTCGACGACCTGTAGTATCCTCTCTCCTCAATAATTAAGGCGTGCATTCAGTGTGAGAAGCCGTTGCTGGGAAGAGAATAAAAATAAAGAAAAATGATTATTGGGTTATTCATATGTAAGACCTTAACTTCTATGTTAAATTCAAAACACTAATTGTAATCCAACTATTTCAATGCATGATATTTTAAATATATTCTAAATGATTTTATCAATGCATATAATGCATGAAATGCATGAGATTTTATGTTATCCTATTTACACATTAATGTATGCTATATAAATGTACATGTTAACTTAATATCTAGGCATTAAAATGCATACTTAGCCCACAAATATAGGCTCATCAACCTTAAACGTGAAGTCACACATGTTCTCCTGAGCCTCCACATCCCCCTATGAAGCATGCTACTGTTGGCACCCTCCTCACTCACAACCATGGCATCAGAGTCCATCATACCCTTCATTGCACCCTCTAGCGTAGCCACCTGCTCTTCATTCGCATCCACTGAGAGGACCTTCCTCTTCTTTTGACCATCGCTGCCCCCCACCATCTCCTCACAATGTACTTCTCTCCGTTGCATCTCATCCTCCATATGTTGTTCCCTGTCCTTCCACTCCATCGTCTGTTTAGGTGGATGAACCTGTTGGATCTCATCTTGGATACGAAGCAGCCAAGACAACCCACTGATGAGTTGTGGCTCATCATAGCTAAAATGCCCAAGTTAACCTAGAAAGTAGGTTAAACACTATTAAATTAACATAAAGAAAGGGTTAAGTGTGAGAATTAACAGAAAAGACCTAAAACACCAAATCTGTGCTAAAAATGCATAATTAGGTCATTTATTGAGATATTCTATTAAATAATGTAAAATGGTGATCCAATTGCAAATTGAATGCACAAATGAGTTCAAAAGATCAAATCAAAAGTGTAATTAACTTCCTAAATGTTCAATTAAGCTTCCATAAAAACTTGATTGCATTTGGATATCATTAGGGCCTTGCAATTAGAGATTCTCATTTAGGTCCTTAGGCCATCACATTTCATCCATAGAAATCTCTCCAGGGACCCATTTGATACCCGTAAGGACCTATTCTCAACATTCTAGGTACGGCTCTACATAGCATTCATACCACTAATGGGCTACTCTGATATTTTTCTACCCCTTCACTGAGGGGCCTACCTGCAAAAGCACCAATAGAACCTGAGTGAACGGTGCACCTCTTGATGCACTGTTCATCGAAGAACATAGCCGATCCAAGTCGTTCATTCCTTCACCTCCTTGATCTGTGGCTGATCTGAAATCGAAGCTATGTGTGACTTGTCGCGTGGCCTCAGCTCTACCCCCAGATCCCATCCCACGGCCACCTTTGATTTAACTCTTCCCGCGCTCCTCTCCTCTCATCCTCGCCGCCCATGCCCTAATCACCTAATCCCACCATGAGGTGACCTGATTCACTCTCTCACTCTAGTTAAGTGATGAGAACCTCATTATGAACCCTAACTAGCACAATCTAACCTAAATATACGAGAAAAAGCTCCTACAGAACTCAAAGAAAGGCTTGACTCAGAGAATTCTGAGTTTAACAAGAAAATAAGTCATAAGGGGTAAAAATGTAATTTCACCAACACAATCTGTAAACAGGGTAACTCAGGATCCAAACATAGGTCAAACTAACCTAATAAGAAGGAAAGTGGGATGATCTGATCCAACAAGGGCTACAGCAACTCCAAGGAATTAAATGACATTCTGTAACCCTAAAACAAACCCACTTCAATTCACGAGGTTTGAGGTAGGATAAAAATCAAATAAACCCTCTAAAATTCATATAAAAATAATCTCTAGGGTTTAGAACCTTCAATTTGGCCTTGGGAACCCATTTTGACCAACATTGAGAACCATGTCCAATTAATGATTTAATTTAGGTTTTTACGTAAATTGGCCAGTCAAACAAGGTCTGACCTAGAAATAAAATTCACCATTAGAATCCTTAGGTCCCATTTAGTTATGCATAAAAACTTGAGCCTAAGAAGAGACCTTCTTGACTGACTTTGCAATTTGGTCCTCATCTATTACTTTCTGACCCTCAACTTTCAAAACCCTTGCATTTTGGTCCCTAGGTTCTTCGTCATTCTTTGCATACAGGTCCCTCCTGCAAGTCTCTGCGCAGCGCCATGCTCCAGCGACTTTGCGCGGAGCATGGCGCCGCGCAGGGTGAGGGAGGCGTCCTGCAGGATGAACCCGGTGTTCCCTGCGACGTCTGCTGTCGCAGGGACCCCGCCATGCCTTCTGTCCTCGCCCACACCTTTCGTGCGAACGCGCGGAAGGTATGGGTCAAAATCCTGGCCATTCTTCGGTGAGGGAGGCACGTTGCCTCCCTACGCCCACCCCTCCGCCACCTCCTTTTTAAGGACCAGCGTTGCCAGCCGACTCTAGTAGCTTGGTCCTGACGGAGAAAACCCCAACCATTCCTCTCTTCCCACTCCGGCAAAAACCCACCAGCTTCGGCGGCTCCTCCTCCTCCATCTCGTCGCTCTGCTGCAATACCAGCAGCAGAGCCACCTTCGCCTACTCTTCCCGCGTCGCGCCGTACCCAGCGCGCGCCCTCCTGCTCTCTTCCTCGCCGCCGCCCTCCCCCTTTAGGTGTTTCTTCTCTGGCGACAGTCGGTACGACTGCCGCCCTGCTCCGGCCCCCTTCGTCCCTATAAGTAGGTAACAGTTATCTCCCTTCCTCCCCTCTTTCTTTTCCCCAACTTAATTTGTTCAACTACCCCTCGACCGCGCCTGACCGCCCTCACCTTCACCATCTCCAGCTACTCTCCGGCGAGTTGCCCCCGTCAATCCACCACTCCACACAACTCGCCACCTACCACAAAAGCTCCGCCTCACCTCACCCGACACCCCCCGCCCCTCCACTGCCACTCCACACCCCCACAACACTCCCTCGATCTGACCCATTTTTCCAGTCACAATCCGACCTAGCCCCACCGCCAGACACCGCCCCACAACCTGCTACACCCCGCATCACCTTTGTCGTGCCACGGCGAAGGTCACCCTATAGTCTGATTAGGCGGAGAGGCCGTGTTTCTGTCTGACAGGGTCGGAGCCCCAGCCGCCATTGACGACTGAAGGAGCTTCCACGCGAGCTCCAGGCCCTGCAGCAGTAGGATCCCAGCTGAGGTGAGCTGCAGGGACTTGGGTGAAGGCAACGAGCAGGTCTACGAAGAGCGGCGAGGACACAGCTGCTGAGGCCAAGTCGTGGCTCTCCTGCGGGTGCACGCGAGCAAGGGACAGAGTTTATTCCCACATCGTGGGATTTCGAAACGCCGCACCGACTTAAATTGATTTTGTGTTTTCTCTTAAGCGCCTTGAGACACACGGGGTGAGGTCCCGCACCCCACTCACCCGCCCGGTCCGCGAGTTCACCATGCGGATCCGACGGACCCGACCCGACACCACCTGCGCACTCCTCGCGTACCATACACGCCGGTACACCTGGTCCTGGGTACGCTACCCGACCCGATAACCCTGCTCTGGGAGACCTTCCTATGAGCGGTTTGCAGAGAGAGAGAGATGTGCGGGTAGAGGCAGGGTTAGGTTTTGCTGTGGTTTGTGCAGGAACAGGGTGAGAGGGAAGAAGGTCCACACTTGGCCGCAGGAAGAAGAAGAACTGTAGAAGGCCAAGGAAGAAGAAGAAGAAGAGAAGAAGGAGAAGTAGCAAAGGAAGAGAGGGGGAGCATTGTAGCAGACCGCCGTTTAAGCCGTCTGACTGAGATATCAGACGACGGATGAAGCTCTGAAGAGAAAGCAGAGAAGAAGAAAAAGAAAAGAAAAGGTTCCGTAGCTAAAAGAAAAGAGAAGAAGGAAGAAAGAAGAAGAAAGAAAGAAGATAAAGAAGAGAAGAATAAGAACTGAAGAAGACCAAGGAAGAAGAAGATAAGCAAAGAGAGAAAGAAGAGAAGAAAAAGCCAAAAGAGACAAATCCATTTCTCCCTCTCCCTCTCTCTTATTTTTGTAATATAGAAACATTGTACTTCTAGAATTCTAGTAGCTCCCTAAGTTCGACCTCGGGAAACTATTTTCGAGTAAAAAAAAATCTATTGGAATGACAACCGTAGCTGTCTTGTCTTATACTATAACGACTGTACTATAATAAACACAAAGCAGCATCGTGGTTGGCCATTTTCATTAAGCACCTCCCAGAGCTCGCACGCAAAGGATCGTTCCCTCCTCCTTGAGTGATCCCTTCATCTAGTCTCCAGTTTCCTCCCCCATTCATTGGCTGCTGGTGACAGAAGTGGCTTCCTTCCTCAAATTCATCGCTGCAGTGACCAGTTGCAAGCTAGGGATCCCATTCCTCGCTGGAGATCTTCCTCAACCCCCTTCATCGCTGTAGTGACCAACTGCAGCCCAAGAATCCCATTCTTCCTTTAGATTAGGACTTTACATGCTTTCTAAGAGTAGAATTAGTGTAGTTTACTGCTTTCTAGGTAAATTGCTTGTTAGATTAGCTTAGGAAAAGGGTAATTTAGATCTGATTCACATCTCTTTGATCAATTCAGATCAGAGAGACTTTCATGCCCATTATCAAACCATTAATCTCCCCTTACATTCCATTGTTTCGCTTTCTTCTCCCCTCGATTTTGATTTCAGAAATCACCCATTCATTAAGGTCTAATTTCAAACCTGAGAACCTTGGTTCTCAGATCTGAAATTGGCACCAAAAATCACTTTGGGGGTTCTCCCACTCATTTCGCAAATCCACAAAGACCCCCCGATCTCGTTTTATAAACTCGAATTGCTCGATCAAGTTTTAAAAAGGTTTTTAATGTTCCAATCAATGATTTGAAATCGATTTGAGGTTTCATTGATTTTGATTGAGCTTTTTGAGGAATTTCAGTGCTTGAATTGGGTGTATGTAATGAATCCAATGTTTTAGGATTTCGCTTTTAAATTATGGATGAGCATATATCTATATCAAGCCATGTGTTAGAGAGTTCTATCAAGGAGAATTAGTCTCCCTGATTTGAGATAGAACAAAGACCCAAATTGAAAGCCCAATTGGGGTGACATTTCACCCTCCATATAACCAATTTCATAATTTAATATTGGAGGCTTAATCATGGTTTGGAAGGATGTCCTAAGATGATTTTAAATGATTTTTAAAGAGGAATGAAGGTGCATTTTATAAGCAGGGATTTAAGGTCTTTTTCTTTAATTTCAAAATGGTTTTCAATGAAAATCACCTTCTGAATTTGGCTATAATTCATTCCTGATCAGACTTTCTTAAGTCTAATCTGGGATAAGTGATCACTGAAATCCCTATCAGATCTATTGAAGTTGAGACCTGATAGCTACTACAGCCTTGGAACCTATGTATAAAACGCCTGAATGAGCTGTACAACATCTGAACTGAGCTACTACAGCTGCAACAGGATCATCTAGCTGCTGTTTCAGCAGCTATTGTAGCTGCTGTTATTTGTAGCTGCAACTGGATCTTCTGGTTGGGCTAAACAAATGGGCAGTGGGCTGGGGTTTTTAATTGTTTTAAAGAGCTGACATGTGTCATAAGTGTTGTGTAATATTTTATAACAAGCATCCATGTACTTTTATTCCTTTTGATTGCATTTGAATGGCTTGTAAGTTGAATTTTAACTCCTTTGTCAGCTAATTATTGTGCCTAATTGTCCACATTGGGAAATTAAGCCAAAAATTGAATGAAAATCTTATTTTTTTGGCTGGAACATCTTTCATAGACTGTTTAGAGCATATCTGAGGTAGTTAGCTGCCTATCCAGCCACTGCAAGGCTTTTTAGTGCCTTAGGTTCTTCTTGAAACTTCTTTAAAAACCTTAAATTATGCTTCATGATGAGAGCCTCATCATAAGCCATAAATAGCTCATTTTGACTCAATAAAGAGAATAAAAACTCCTACATAATCTAGAAGAAGGCCTAAATTAAGGAATAAGTATTCTGGGAAGAAAACATGAAATAAAGGCTAAAACTGTAATTTTACCATTGCAGTACATAAATGGGATTTCTCAGAGGCAAAACATAGGTCAAATGGTCTAAATAAGATAAAAAGTGGGTTGATTCAATCAGACATGGATTTATGGGCAATCTAGGAATTAAATGACATTTGATAACCCTAAAACAGACCCGCTTAAATCAACAAGGTTTCGGTCAGGATAAAAATCAATTAAGCCCTCTAAAATTTATAGAAAAATATCCCCTAGGGTTTAGAACACTCAATTTGGCCTTTGGAACCTAGTTTGACCTAGAATAGGATCCTAGCTCATTAATTGACCTAATTTGGGTTATTATGCAAAATGTTCAGTCAAACATGGTCAAACCTAAAATCCAACTTCACCATTGGATTCCTTAGGTCCAAATTAGGTTTGTACCAAAATTTGGACCTAAGGGGAGGTCATCTTGACATACTTTGCAATTTAGTACACCCAAACCATAATTTGGTCCCTATCTTTTGAAAATCATCGCAGATAGTCCCCTAACTTCCTCTCCACCTTTGCAATCAGGTCCTTCTGCCATTATTGGGGAGGATTCTTCTCCGGCGAGGTTGACAGGGGGGATACGCTCACATTCCTCAGAGATCTCCCAGAATTGGAAGGGAGATTCTCTGAGAAATTCCCTTCCATCTAAGCCCGATCTTGATCGTTGATTTCTTTCCAAACTCTCATGCGAACGCACAAGAATTTTGGGTCTCGGCCACCTTCCTTCTCCGGCGAGACAGCAGTAGCCAAAAGCTTCCCTCCACGCACTAGAAAGTTCGGCCAGCACCTATAAAAGAATCCCCAAACCGGGCCGCTCAATTTCAGACTTGTCTTGGCGGAGATTCTCCCAAATTTTTTCTCTTCTCTCTCCAGCCAAGGAACCCGCAAGCTCCGGCGACCTCCTCCCCTCTTTCTCGTCGCTCTGGTGCCATACCAGCAGTAGAGTCTACTTTGCCTCATCCTCCCGCGTCGTGCCGTACCAAGCGCGCGTTTTCCCGACCTCTTCCTCGTCGCCGCTCTCTCCCTCAGGGTGCTTCTTCTCTGACGACGGCAGCTACGAGCCGTCCACTCCGCTGCCTCCTTCTCTCCCAGAAAAGTCTAGATACGTTCCCCATCTTCCCTTCTCTCTTTCGCCACTGCATTTCAGTTGATTACCCCTCGACCACGCCTGACCACCGCCATCTGCCATCCCTCCGGCCAACCTCCGGCGAGTCGCTCCCGTCGCTCCACACTTCTGCATGACTCACCGACCAACTTAGAGGCTCTGCCTCATCACGCTGAACACCCTCCGCCCGCCCACTGCCGCTCTACACCCACTCAACGCTCCCCCGAACACACCCACATCTCCGGTCACAGGACGACCTAGGCACGCACGCCTAGGCCATCCCACAACCTGCTGCACCTTACACCACCTTCGCCGTGACACGGCGAAGGTCCCCCGGTGATTTGATTAGGCCGAGAGGCTTGTTTTGTGTCTGACAGTTTTCAAGCCCCTGCCACCATCGACGGTGACTCGAAGCAGCTCTAGGCTTCAGGACTGCCAGGCTTCAGGTGCAGCTCACTCGGGGAAGGAGTGAGAAGACATCTGGTCCAGCAAGGAACGCAGCGAAGTTCGCAGCCTTGGCAATCGAAGAAGAGCATTCTACAGGCACGCGCGAGAGAAGGGCGGGACTAATAGTCCCACATCGGTAATCTACGAGGCACAGGTACGGTTTAAATTGATTTTGTGTTATTCTCTCTTCGCCTCCGAAAGCATTGGGGTGAGGTCCCGCGCCCCATCACACGCCCCGTCCGTGGTTTCACCATGCGAATCCGACGTACCCGACTCGATACCACCCACGCACACCTCGCGTACCATACACGCCGGTACGCCTGGTCTCGGGTACGCGCAACCCGACCCGTTAACCCGCGGCTCTGGGAGAGCGTCCTGTGAGCGGTTTGGAGAGAGAGAGATACGTGCGGGTAGAGGGAAAGGGGTAGGTTTTGCTATCTTGTGTGCAGGTAGGCCGGGCATTGAAGAAAAGAAGCTCAGCCGCAGGAAGAAGAAGAAGAGTAGGAGCAGAAGAAGAAGGAACTCTGAAGAAGAGGCTGAGCAAGGCAGAAAGAAGAAAGAAGAAAAAAGGCAAGGCAGAAGACCAAGGAAGAAAAAGCCTTCGCAGAAGAAAAGAGAAGGAAAAAGAGAGTCCAAAAAAGAAAAAGGAGAAGACCAAGAAGGAAGCAAAGACAGAAGAAGAAAAAGATCAGAGGCACATGCAGAGAAGAAGAAGAAGAACAGCAAGAAGCCCTACATTTAAGACGTCTGATATAGAAATCAGACGTCCAATCCTGTTCTCTCTTAGCAATTTTCTTTTAAATCTCTCTGTGAATCAATTGTCTTTTATTTAAAAGTTGTATTCTCTAGTTTTTAAAGTACTGAGATTGCTCCCTGTGTTCGACCTCGGATACTCTGGTTTTCAAGTAAAAAAATTCTTTATTTGTTTTGAATGCTTTTTTCGGCTATATTACAACGTGTTATTCTTTAAAACCTGATCAAGCACAATTAACATTTTGGCACCGTTGCCGGGGAGCAACGGGCACTTTTAAAGCTTTTGATTACAACTTTTTGATCCAACATTTGACCTAACTCTTATCTTTTGTTGTGCTTATCAGACGGAAAGCAAAAAGGAAAGAAGAGCAGCTGCACAACAGACACTCCAAGGAACAGGTAATTTCCATAAGCCCTCTCTCTTAACTCCCTCAAAATCTGAAAAGGAAAAAAAAGAGAACAATCAACTTAGGGCTACCTGTTTCATATTTAGTAACTCATCAAGTTGCCTGATTTTCATTTCAACACATTTTTATCTGCTCATCCAACTAAGGTAACTAGGGATAAAACTTTCTTGATTGAGCCCTAGATACTAAATTTTGAGGCAACTAAATTGGACCCACTAGACCCAATTTAAGGATTAAAAAGCTAGGGTTTTTAGAGACACATCTTATCTTAAACAAAGAAACAATTTTTTCCAAAAAGAGGTGTGCCTAAACCTTGTTTGAAAAGATCTATACAAGAGGAACCCTAAGCAAATCAGGCTTTTAATCCATTTGAACCTTAAAAGAAAGGACCTAAAAACTCTCAAAGGAACAAGAGGTGAAGTTGATCCCTTGGGTCAACCAACCTTAAAATTAGGTCACTTTTTCACTCAAAATACCTAAAAGTTCAAGTGGAACATTAAGCACCTTGATCTTAAAGTAAAAAAGGTAGACTTAACAGGTCAAGGTTCCCATTCTGGTCTACCTGGAACAGCAGTGACAAGAGAGGTCGGGTGGGGGAAACCCTGTAACTCGTGGGGACGCTCTACCGTGTAGGGGTCTTTGCGGGACTCTCCCTCTCTGGCTGCCCAGGTATTTCTCAAGTGGATGACCTTACTGACTAAGGGGTCCATCCGCCCCGAACCTCTATAGTCACCCAACAATTTTTGGGTGTTTTGATTGGGTCCAGCACCTTCTAATCTCATCACATCCTTCGGTGCATGTTCGGTAGGAGGTCCTTAAGACCACCCTTAAGACCTCCTTTAGAAATTCACTCTCGTCGAGGCCAAGCCTCGACGCCCTTGTTTGTGCAGCAACCCCACCACGTAAATCTTTCATCTGATTCAGACCCTGGTTCTCCTTCTTCGCCCATCACGGCACAACCCATTGAAGAGGAGAATAACCTTGAACACCAACTTCAACGCCTTAATGATCTCTTTCAGAACTTTGTAAACCCACCGCAGCGACCTATGATGCGAGATCACTATAATCCCACTGCGGTGGCGATCGAACCTCGAGTACAAATCCCGATTGGAGGACCTGATTCTGAACTGAAGCCCAATATGATTCATGCCATACCGAAGTTTCATGGGCTTAACTCTGAGGATCCATTCCAACACATTAAACAACTCAAGCATCTGGCCCAGACCTTCGGGTCAGATCTTGTTACGAACGCGCGGCTTCAGACGTTTTTAAGACGTCTGGGAGGTGTCCTAGACGTCTGACCAGACGTCTGGAACCCCTTCCAGACATCTGGGATTCGGTTATTTTCGGCACGCGTGTTTCAACTGCGCGCCTGAGCACGCAGACCTGCGAGCGTCTCTCTCTCTCTCTTTTTCCCTCTCCCTCCTGCGCCCTCTGTCCCGCTCTCTCTCTCCTCCTCGCACGGCCTTAAAAGGCCACGCCCTCCCCCTCACTCCCGTCACCTCCGCCCCCTTTCCTCTCCTCCTTCAGCCGATGTGCGAGAGCGAGCATGAGTGAGCAGCGGCAGCGACAGCCGCGGTGAGCGCGGGAGGAGGTGCTGCGTAAGGGAGGAGGTGTCGGCCGTGAGGGATCGAGCCTGCCGGGGCAGAGGGAGCCGGCCGGCGGGGGCGCAGCAGACGCGGGGTGACGCGGGAGGCCTGCTACAGCTCGAGCAGCAGGCGAACGAGTCGCGGCGCGGCCGAGCGTCACGAGCGGAGGGCGAGTTGTGTCCTGATTCTGGAATTTTTTCCAGAATCAGACGTATGGGCGTACAACCAGATGGCGTGGAGGACATCTGGAGGACTGTCCATACGTCTGAAAGGTTCTGGATTCGCATCCAATGCGAATCAGACGTCTGGCAGTGGTGCCAGACGACGGGAGCGACTTCCAGACGTCCTGGGTGACCATCGGACGTCTGGGAACTAGGCCAGATGCCCCCGTAGGCTTCTGGACGTCTGAGAGACCACACGGAGCAAAGGTAATCTCTGATCCACTTTTTAAGACGTCTGGAAGAGGTTCCAGACGTCTGATTTTACACTATTTCATCATTTTCGACCCGTTTAGGGTCCGTTCGGGGTTCGTTTTCCGCGTTTCGAGTTGCGTGCTTTTCGGAATTAAATCCTCTACCCGTCTACAGTAGCTATATACTGTTTTGAGAAACTCCTTGTGTTTGATCCTTGTGATTGGACCCCATTCCATTGCAGTCTCGAGGGTTGCGGAGGCATGCGGGATTCCCGACCACACCCCCAGTACTCCTGTTGTAATCGGTAGAGTGGCTTTTAAGTTTATTGGTATAATCTGTTAAATTATGGAACCATAAATAACACCTAGGACATTGCATGAATCCTAGGAATGAGAAACTAGAATGAATGGTAGATCCTAGGGCTGGAAAACTAGATTGTATGATAGATCCTAGGGTATGGCATGAATCCTAGGATGGGAAGAACTAGTGGAATATATGAATACTGCAGTCTTGGAAAATGTGGAAAGGAAATAATAGCTACCTATGAATTGAATTAACAGCTGCCTGTTATGAATAAATGAGCATGTCTGAGAATATGGGATGTATGAACGTGAAACTGGAAAGGTGAAACCTGAATATGCTGAGTTAAAAGAACTGGAACCCTACGGGGAATTAGGAGTGGAACTCCTGGAAAGAGAAAGGAATGGAACTGAGAAAGGAAGACGTGGTAGTGTGCTGTCTCTTGGGTACGTAGTACCAAGGGAAGTACCTGTACCTGTTTAGTGCAGAGCGGAGCCAGCCGCCCCAGGGACCCGGGGTTAGGACTGGCCACTTTGTACCGACTTGCTGGCCCTCGCGTACGTAGTACCGAGGAGAGATACTAGTGTAGGGAGGTACTAGCTACCCCACAGGCCCCGGGGTTCTGCTAGCCTCCTACACCGACTTGTTAGGCCCACTGGGCAAACCAGGGTAGTCAGGCGAGGGTGCGCGGACTGTGGAGGGGCAAGGCCCCTGTTTGGTTACTGTGGAGGGGTTGGACCCCTGTTACTGAGAGGGCTCTGCCCTGTACTAGTTCTGTGCTGTGCTTTGGGTGCACCCGTTAACGGAAACGACTGACCGTGTGCCAGTGCGGGTTAGCTACCTGTGCGTTTATCGCGCGTGCCGTAGTCACCGTTACGTCTGTCCGTGACCCTGGGGTGGTTGACTGAGAGTAGGATCACCACGGGGGACTCTCCCAGCCAGGAGAGCACCACGTGCTACTTCTACTGTTTGGAAAAGACTGCAATCAATATCGTTCCCACGAGGAACATTCGAGATCAAGTGAAGGATCTGAGAAATAAATAAATTTTGAAACAATAGAAAGACTTAAATAAAGGAAGAAAGAAAATTAAAATAGCTACTGTACACTTTACTATTTCTTTAGTTTAGCTGCCACTCTACTCAGCGTTTTGCTGACGTGTTACACTCGTTACCTTTCAGGACGATGTGTTGAGCAGCCAGGGTCAGCGGCTGCAGAGGATGCTGGGCCGAGTAGTGTCCAGTAGAGTTACCACTGTTCTCTTGTACCTCTTTTTGGTTCCACTTTGTACCTCTTTTTGGTTCCACTGTAGTGAGTAGTTCCTGTTACCGCTGTACTTTTCTTTACCTGCAGCTCATTTTATGTTATGAATGTTGTTCTACTGTTGTGGTGGTATATACTGTAGTAGTTTCTTTCCTTACTGCTGTATTTTCTTACTGTTAGTTATATTCATGCTGAATGTGGTTTATTTTACTGCTCTTTTGGTTACTTCCTCGTTGGACGACCAGGTCTTGGGATTAGTCGAGTCGGTCTGGTTCTCGTGTCTCGTAGGGACTCGGGAATCGGGTCGTTATAGATCTACAAAACCGAGATATCCTACTCATGAAAATGTTTTCGTTCTCCCTCTTGGACAAGGCCGCACATTGGTATCAAACTCAGACCCGTCAGATCAACACATGGGAGGAACTTCAATCTGAATTTTTGAAAAAATTCTTCCCCGTTGGCCGGACGAATGCCTTGCGCCACCAGATCACTCATTTCACTCAACAACCGGGAGAACCTCTTCACGAAGCATGGGATCGATTCTTAGATCTCATGCGAAAGTGCCCCCATCACGGAGTTCCTAAGTGGGAACAAATCCAGTCTTTTTACCAGGGACTCCGTGAAGATATTCGTTTATTCGTTAATGCAACGTGTGAAGGAAACATCATGGGTCAACATGAGGACACGGTGTGGGAGATTCTCGAAAACATGTGCGAGAACTCCATAAATAATGACTCCATGGGCTTATTTGATAGGACGAATGCCCGCGCATCGACGAATCTGAGAGGGACACATGAGATGTAGGACCTATCCACTTCCGTCGACTTAGAACTGATGGCCAGTCGGTTGGACAAGGTGTCTATCATAGAAAAGAAGGTGGACGAGCTAACTCGGCATTTGCAGCAAGCCACCTCTGCGTAAAACTCTTTTGCACGACCACCTCTGGCAAGGGAAACTATGCAAAACATCTATCACCAATCTGCCAATGGGATGGACCCATATCCACCCCCGTCTGCCTCTCGGACCGGAGTAACCTCCGATCCATTCTACTCGAGTTGGGGGAACTCTGAACCCTCGTATTCTGACTTTCCTGAGGGTCCTCAGAACTGCGAGGACCTCAATGCCATCCAAAATGACCCATTCTCCAATACCTATAACCCTGGATGGCGAAATCATCCTAACTTTCAGTGGGCAGGAAATTCTCAAAGACCATCATATCAACCCCGTCCACAAGCCCCTCGTCCATATCAGCCGCCTCAACCTCGACCCAATCCCACCTACCAATCCGGGTAAAACCAGGATCAACTGACTCTTATCCTTCAAGCACTGGCTGACATTCAAAAGACGAATGTGGTAATGCAAAAATAGCACAAGGACAAGATCACAGAGGTTCGAAACAACTGGCCCAGATGGCAAATTCCCGCCAACCTGGCACCCTTCCTTCGCAACCTCTGCCCAACCCAAATTACATGTCGACCCAGAGGTGCATTATGAATCCAAATTCAGGCCACGCAACATTTGATTTATCAGGCCCCTGCTGCTCCATCGCCAGACGGGATGGAAGCTTTGACATCTTATGTGGGATTTCAGCAGCAACCACCCCTCTTACCAAACCCAAACCAAAATCAGGTCGGATTAAACTCTGTAACAACACGTAGTGGTAAAACAACCCAAGACCCACATTATCCGAGCCACTCCAAGCCTGATAATAGTCAAGACCCTAGGATAGTTATCCAAGATACCACTGTCCCAGATCAAGAACCTGGACCTATCCTAGAGGAACCGACTAGGATCCCATTTCCTGAGGCCTTGACCAAAGGAAAAAGGATAACCAACCTGTGGCCGCCGAGGAGGATCTGGTCAAACTCTTTGAATAGGTCCAGATAAACATCCCATTGATGGATGCAATTCGCCACATACCGGCTTATGCAGGATTCTTGAAAGACATATGTACACCTAAATGTAAGCCGCGAATCAAGGATGGGAATCCAATCGTACTGTCAGAGCAAGCCAGCTCTATCATCTTGAGCAAACTCCCACCCAAGGCTAAAGACCCAGGAACTCCCTTGATTTCTTGTAAAATTGGTGAAACCCAATTTGATAGAGCCTTACTAAACCTAGGTGCCTCCATAAATTTAATACCTACATCCCTCCTTGACCACCTTGAAGAATCTGAACTTAAACCCACTGAGGTGACATTGCAGTTAGCTGATCGATCCATCAAGTCACCTAGAGGAATACTCGAGGATGTTATTGTTAGGGTACAAGATTTCTATTTCCCGGTGGACTTCATAGTACTGGACATGGATGCACCTAAGAACCCGAGGGACACACCAATCATATTAGGGAGACCCTTTTTGGCCACTGCTAGGGCCAACATAAACTGCGAAGAGGGCCAGATAGAATTAAAATTTGGGAATCAAAACCTGAAGATTGACATTTTTAAGGCCCAACAAGGGATTATTTGCGGGGTTATAGAGGAAATATGTGATATCAAAGCTGTGGTTGATGAATTGCATATAGAGGACAACCTGATTACCCCTGATCAACCACTAGAGAATCAAAACCAGCTAATAGAGGAGTGCAAACATGATCTAGACACACCTATGACTCCTACCCTTTCTCTTGATACAAACCCCGAACCGCCTGCTGCCGCTGACAATCCTGTCATGGAACTCAAGCCCCTTCCCGAACATCTGAAGTACATCTTTTGGATTCAAATAAGACGTTTCCTGTGATTATCAACTCTCGACTCACACCTGACCAGGAACTCCGTTTGATTTCTGTTCTCCAGCAACATCGTAGAGCCATTGGATGGACTCTTGATGATTTGACTGGTATAAGCCCTTCATACTGCACACATCGAATCTACACAGAAGAAGGCACACGACCTTCAAGAGAAATGCAAAGACACCTAAACCCTAACCTACAGGAGGTCGTGAAAAAGGAGATCATAAAGTGGTTAGATGCAGGGATCATCTACCCGATCTCCGACAGTCGTTGGGTGAGTCCAATACAAGTGGTGCCTAAAAAGGCAGGACTTACCATTATTACGACTGAAGCCGGAGAAGTCATTCCTACCTGAATAGCTAACTCGTGGAGAGTCTGCATTGATTACAGAAGACTCAATTCCTCCACGAAGAAGGATCATTTCCCACTACTGTTTATTGATCAGATCCTCGAGAAACTAGCGGGAAATAGGTTCTTCTACTTTCTTGACGGGTACTCCGGTTACAACCAGGTGGCAATCCATCCAGAGGACCAAGAAAAGACCACATTCACCTGCCCCTTCGGGACGTACGCGTTTCAAAGGATGCCGTTCGATCTCTGCAATGCACCTGCAACTTTTCAACGGTGCATGCTTGCCATATTCTCAGATATGGTAGGTGACTATCTGGAAGTCTTCATGGATGACTTTTCAGTTTTTGGAGCATCATTTGACGACTGCCTCCAACACTTGGTCCAAATACTCAGGCAGTGCATCGATGTGAATTGGTTCTTTCCTGGGAAAAGAGCCATTTCATGGTGCCTGAGGGAATTGTCTTGGGACATTTAATCTCGGAGAAAGCCATCCAAGTGGATCGAGCTAAGGTTAACCTAATTTCCAAGCTCCCTATGCCTAGCTCGATTAAGGACATCCGATCTTTTTTGGGGCATGTCGATTTTTACCGTCGATTTATCCCTGATTTCTCCAAAATCGCGCGCCCCCTGACCAATCTTCTCTCCAAGGATGTGCCTTTCGAAATTTCCAAGGAATGCACTCAAGCATTTGAGATCCTACGTGACCGAGTCACACAAGCCCCGATCCTACAGTCCCCTGATTGGTCTCAACCCTTTGAGATCATGTGCGATGCATCTGACTTCGCTGTAGGAGCGATTTTGGGGCAGAAAATTGACGGGAAACCTGTGGTCATTTACTACGCCAGCAAAACACTGGATGAGGCTCAGCATAACTATACGGTTACTGAAAAAGAGCTACTAGCTGTAGTATTTGCCCTAGAAAAATTCATATCATACCTTCTGGGTTCATGCGTTATCATATACTCGGATCACACAGCTGTGAGGCATCTCCTTGCAAAGAAGGACGTGAAACCTCGATTAATCCGATGGATCTTGCTGTTGCAAGAATTTGACCTTGAGATTCACGACAAGGCGGGAAAGCAAAATGTGGTTGCTGATCACTTTTCCCGCCTTCCTTCTGAAATAATTGACCCTTCCGGACCTATCACAAAACATTTTCCTGATGAGCACCTCCTGACTATCAGTACAAGTCTTCCATGGTTCGTAGATATAGTAAATTACCTGGCATCACATCAGATTCCATCCGATTGGCCGAAGGCCAAGAAGGACAAATTGCGTTCCGATGCCAAGTATTACCTATGGGAAGACCCGTATCTATTCCGCATTAGTGCTGATCAGATAATTCGACGGTGCATCGCAGAAGTGGAAATCAAAGACATACTCTCATTTTGACATGACCAGGCATGCGGTGGACATTTCTCAGGCCATAAAACCGCATCAAAAGTCCTCCAGTGTGGCTTTTACTGTCCTACAATTTTCAAGGATGCATACGATCATTGTAAGGCATGTTCCCGTTGCCAGACCCTGGGCAACATGAGCCATCGAGACATGATGCCTTTACAGCCGATCTTGGTATGCGAAATTTTTGATATTTGGGGGATTGATTTCATGGGACCCTTCCCGATCTCGGATGGCTTCGAATACATCTTACTTGCAGTTGACTACGTGTCCAAGTGGATAGAAGCCATTCCGACCCGAACCAACAATCATAAAGTTGTTATAAAATTCATTCATCAAAATATTTTCTCAAGGTTCGGGATTCCATGTGCTATAATTTCCGACGAAGGGACCCATTTCACTAACGCTCAGTTCAGGTCACTGATGACCAAATACGGGGTGTCACACCGAATTTCTACTCCTTACCACCCGCAAACTAATGGTCTAGCTGAGCTATCTAACTGAGAGATCAAGAAGATCCTTCAGGTTACTGTTTGACCTGATAGAAAGATTGGTCTTCTCGGCTTCCGGAAGCATTGTGGGCCTATAGGATCGCTCACAAGACCCAATTAGGAATGTCTCCCTTCAGACTAGTGTACGGGAAGGCATGTCACCTCCCCGTCGAATTGGAGCATAAAGCCTATTGGGCAGTACGGACTTGTAATCTTGATCTTTCTAAGGCTGGAACCCACAGAAGACTTCAAATAAGCGAGATCGATGAATTAAGCCATGACGCATATGCGAACTCGCGAATTTACAAAGAACGGGTTAAAGCTTTTCACGACAAACACATTTCTAGAAAGGTCTTTCATCCTGGTCAAAACATTTTACTCTTTGATGCCCGACTCAAATTATTCCCAGGAAAGCTATGATCTAAGTGGGTCGGACCTTACCTAGTCCGACAAATCTTTGGAAATGGAGCCATTGAAATCAGCCCACTCAGCCACGATTCCGAACCCTTTGTTGTGAACGGTCAGAGACTCAAACCGTTCATTGACATGACCGATATAGATTTGGCTGAGTCATCCTTTACCTTCCATTCCTCTTGAGCTCATTGCGCCCAGCTGATGGCGTAAAACTCGACGCTTAACGAGAGGCAACCCGTCATTCTTTGAAAAACCCGAAACCTTTTCTAACATCTCTATGAGGAATTCATATTGCACTTTAGGGTTCATCCATTAGAACAGCCGACTTCACCTCAGGTATCCCTACCCGAGATTAGAAATCGTTCGCAACAAGTCACTTCGACCCATTCACTCACCACACACCTGTCCTAATGCATGAACTAAGCTGAAATCAAACCCACCTAATTTACAATGGGGACATTGCAAATCTTAGGCATGGGGGGGTATGAAAGTGCAAAATGTCAGGAAAATTCATATCAAGAAAGGGTTTCACTTAAAAAAAAAAAAGAGACTTGATGGAGGGGAGAAACAATTCAGGGTCATATAAATGAGAGGAGGAAAAGAGTAAAATGACAAAAAGGAGCACAAAATGAAAATGAAAAGAAATAGTCATTAGTAAAAGATTAAGGGGTTAACTGAAGTTCTAGACCAAATCAAGAAAAAGAAAAAAGTGCTAAGGAGATATAACAAGAGATTAGCGGGAACGCTGGTCTTAGGCCTCTTGGGCTAGATCCATTAGCTTAAAAATTCACGTATCCGCCAAAATCTGGATAATCCTCAAGAGGTTGGGGAAAATGCGAAGCTTAAGTATTAGGTCTAAGGCTTAGGAAGTATTTGGCCTCGTTAACTGACCTCTAGTTTGTAGGATTCGGTAACCTAAGCACCCCAAATTCACACACAGTCTAGTTCAGTGCACATAAATATCCAAATCATGCAAAAGCGTTTAATGTTCTGAAAAAGTTACCTAGATTAGGACTGGCCAATCAACACAAGTTGATTTGGACGAGTTCCCAGTGCGGAGAGGCAGGAAATTCCCCTCGAAGATGCGTAACAACATATCGTCTCCTCGGTGCTTGTCTCTTAGGATATTTAAATATCCTACTGGGGGCATATAAGCACTCTGCTAGTTCAGATACCATGGGTGGCATTATCACGAAATGTCGATCGCCAGGGTCTGAATTCGGCCACGGAATGCCATGGGCGGGATTATCTCGAAATCTCGAAAGCCAGGGTTCTGGGGTTGCCATGGGTGGGATTATCTCAAAATCTTGAAAGCCAGGGACCCTTGAGGATTGATGATGGGGACGAGGAATTCGATACAGACCGTGTTGGGAAGCTAATCCGAAGCATGAAATAAAAAGAAAAGAGAGAGAAAAGCTCTCTAAACAAATAAATCCTCTATCTCTCTCTCTTACAAAAACGCACTGCAAACTGAACTTAGGCTAAGAATGTCTCAAGCACGGGTGCTTTAACCGCGAAGTCCAACAAACCCTAGGTTAGCTTCTGTGGGCCTTAGAAACCTTTGCGGAGGACTGATGCTAAAGCGGGTCAGGTCTGGATTTTGGTTGGTACTTGAATACCTCTAGGCCTATTGTCGGCATTCCGACCTAATCACAAAAGAAAAGGAGAAGCACTTATCATGATTATTGACAGACACTCAGGGTCTAGAATGGAAGTTAAAACCTTGAAATTTTGCTAAGGGACTAGCAAAAGCTAAGCATGGGAGTATGATGAGAGCCTCATAATGAGCCATAAATAGCTCATTTTGACCCAATAAAGAGAATAAAAGCTCCTACATAACCTAGAAGAAGGCCTAAATGAAGGAATAACTATTCTGGGAAGAAAACATGAAATAAAGGTTAAAACTGTAATTTTACCATTGCAGTACATAAATGGGATTTCTCAGAGGCAAAACATAGGTCAAATGGTCTAAATAAGATAAAAAGTGGGTTGATTCAATCAGACATGGGTTTATGGGCAATTTAGGAATTAAATGACATTTGATAACCCTAAAATAGACCCGCTTAAATCAACAAGGTTTCGGTCAGGATAAAAATCAATTAAACCCTCTAAAATTCATATAAAAATATCCTCTAGGGTTTAGAACACTCAATTTGGCCTTTGGAACCTAGTTTGACCTAGAATAGGGCCCGAGCTCATTAATTGACCTAATTTGGGTTTTTATGCAAAATATTCAGTCAAACGTGGTCAAAACTAAAATCCAACTTCACCATTGGATTCCTTAGGTCAAAATTAGGTTTGTACCAAAATTTGGACCTAAGGGGAGGTCATCTTGACCTACTTTGCAATTTAGTACACCCAAATCATAATTTGGTCCCTATCTTTTGAAAATCATCGCAGAGAGCCCCCTAACTTCCTCGCCACCTTTGCAATCAGGTCCTTCCTCCATTATTAGGGTGGATTCTTCTCCGGCGAGGTTGACAGGGGGGATACGCTCACATTCCTTAGAGATCTCCTCCCAGAATTGGAAGGGAAATTCTCTGAGGAATTCCCTTCCATCTAAGCCTGATCTTGATCGTTGATTTCTTTCCAAACTCTCGTGCGAACGCACAAGAATTTTGGGTCTCGGCCACCTTCCTTCTCCGGCGAGACAGCGGTAGCCAAAAGCCGCCCTCCACGCACTAGAAAGTTCGGCCAGCACCTATAAAAGAATCCCCAAACCCGGCTGCTCAATTTCAGACTTGTCTTGGCGGAGATTCTCCCAAATTTTTTCTCTTCTCTCTCCAGCCAAGGAACCCGCAAGCTCCGGCGACCTCCTCCCCTCTTTCTCGTCACTCTACTGCCATACCAGTAGCAGAGTCTACTTCGCCTCATCCTCCCGCGTCGCGCCCTACCAAGCACGCGTTTTCCCAACCTCTTCCTCGTCGCCTCTCTCTCCCTCAGGGTGCTTCTTCTCCGACGACGGCAGCTATGAGCCATCCACTCCGCTGCCTCCTTCTCTCCCAGAACAGTCCAGATACGTTCCTCATCTTCCCCTCTCTCTTTTCCCCACTGCATTTCAGTTGATTACCCCTCGACCACGCCTGACCACCGCCATCTGCCATCCCTCTGGCCAACCTCCGACAAGTCGCTCCCGTCGCTCCACACTTCCGCACAACTCGCCGACCAACTCAAAGGCTCTGCCTCATCACGCTGAACACCCTCCGCCCACCCACTGCCGCTCTACACCCACTCAACGCTCCCCCGAACACACCCACATCTTCGGTCACAGGACAACCTAGGCACGCATGCCTAGGCCATCCCACAACCTACTGCACCTCGCACCACCTTCGCCGTGACACAGCGAAGGTCCCCCGGTGATCTGATTAGGCCGAGAGGCTTGTTTTGTGTCTGACAGTTTTCAAGCCCCTGCCGCCATTGACGGTGACTCGAAGCAGCTCCAGGCTTCAGGACAGCCAGGCTTCAGGTGTAGCTCACTCGGGGAAGCAGTGCAAAGACATCTGGTCCAGCAAGGAACACAGCGAAGTCCGCAGCCTTGGCAATCGAAGAAGAGCGTTCTGCGGGTGCGCGCGAGAGAAGGGTGGGACTAATAGTCCCACATCGGTAATCTACGAGGCACAGGTATGGTTTAAATTGATTTTGTGTTATTCTCTCTTCCCCTCCGAAAGCACTGGGGTGAGGTCCCGCGCCCCATCACACGCCCCGTCTGCGGTTTCACCACGTGGATCCGACGTACCTGACCCGATACCACCCACGCACACCTCGCATACCATACACGCTGGTACGCCTGGTCCCGGGTACACGCAACCCGACCCGTTAACTCACAGCTCTGGGAGAGAGTCCTGTGAGCGGTTTGGAGAGAGAGAGATACGTGCGGGTAGAGGGAAAGGGGTAGGTTTTGCTATCTTGTGTGCAGGCAGGCCGGGCACTGAAGAAAAGAAGCTCAGCCGCAGGAAGAAGAAGAAGAAGAGCAGGAGCAGAAGAAGAAGGAACTCTGAAGAAGAGGCTGAGCAAGGCAGAAAGAAGAAAGAAGAAAAAAGGTAAGGCAGAAGACCAAGGAAGAAAAAGCCTTCGCAGAAGAAAAGAGAAGGAAAAAGAGAGTCCAAAGAAGAAAAAGGAGAAGACCAAGAAAGAAGCAAAGACAGAAGAAGAAAAAGATCAGAGGCACACGCAGAGAAGAAGAAGAAGAAGAACAACAACAAGAAGCCCTACATTTAAGACGTCTGATATAGAAATCAGACGTCCAATCCTATTCTCTCTTAGCAATTTTCTTTTAAATCTCTCTGTGAATCAATTGTCTTTTATTTAAAAGTTGTATTCTCTAGTTTTTAAAGTACTGAGATTGCTCCCTGTGTTCGACCTCGGATACTCTGGTTTTCGAGTAAAAAAATTCTTTATTTGTTTTGAACGCTTTTTTCGACTATATTACAACGTGTTATTCTTTAAAACCCGATCAAACGCGATTAACACTTCACTTACACATAAATAAAAATGTTATAAAAAAATTCAAAAAATAAATAAAATAAATATGTCTTGAGTAGGAATATGCTTATCTTTAAGTGCATTCTAAGTTTCATAATATTCTGAAACCCCGACTTGGTAGAACATACCAGCTGACGGTTCAGTATACATTGGAATTTAAGAAAAGAACTCTTCTACAAAAACACCAAAAATATTTCCATTTCTCTCATCTTTTTCTTTCTCTCTCATCCCTAACTTCTGTAAAACTCATAAAAACCATAAAAAGTAGAAAAACTTCAAAAATACACAAAAACACTGTATATTGTGTAAATACATTTATGTATAAGCTATTCATTAAGTTAATTCTATGTATAGAGTGTTTAATATATATAATATGTATAAATAACTTATGTATATATACTATATAATGTAAAATAAGTATTTAAGATGGCTTAAATTGTATATAAAGTATTTATATAATTATTTATTAATTATACTAACTTATATGTACTATAAAATAAATTAACTAATAAAACTCTATAAACAAACCTATTTATGAATGATATGGTATGTATGTATTTATATATCTATATTTTACATTAAGACACCTTTAACATAATTTAATAATATTCATATAATAAATAATTAATTTATTAAGTTATTTAGTAAGTTACTAACTAAAATTAAAATAAATTAGTAAATTAAGTTATTAATAATCTAACTTATATTTTGTATGTGTATTATAGTATTTTAAATAATTTAAACTAATTTAACTATATTTATATTGTACTATACTATTTATACATAATTTATATGTATAATAGCCTGAAAATAGATATTTAAATGTATATAAATTAAAATAAAATGTGTAAAATACCATAAAAATGTGTATTAAAAATTTTAATATGTATATTAACTCTGTACAGGGTCAATTAAATCATTAATTAACTAATTTATACTGTAATTAGGAAATAAACCCAATAATCAGTATGTATAAATTGTAATCTTTAGCTACTTTATTTATATAGTAAATATAATTATTTTTGTAAATAAAATAAATAATTATATAGCCATATATAAGGGCTTTCTAAATACATATTTTATTTAAAAATTAGAATTAATTTGGGCCCTCAAATTGAGGGCCAAATCTACCAATTCAGACGTGCGCTAGCTTGATTCCAACACTGGATCAGGTAACACAATAGTGCCACATCGTGAGTTGAGGAGTGCCTACACCCATGTATATGTATTTTTTGTTATTGTCCCTTCAATCGTCACAGGAGCCGGGCACCCAATCACACGCATTACCCTCCCCTTCCTCTAAGCATGATATGAGTATTGATTTGAGCATTTGAGTGCGGTGCATGACTGGGAGTTGTGCACTGTGCGTGGGCCTGTGTAGTCCCAAATATGAGCATTAAACTGGAAATAAGAGCCCTAATTAAGAAATTAGAGAGGCTCTTAGTAGAGGTCTGGTCCCATCTGAGGGTTCGTCCCTACCAGGAGGGGTGACGTAATAAAATTGCGGAATTGAATATATAAAGCAATATCACAAAAATAAGCAATCACACAATGTACACAAGTAATTTTTAGGTGGAAACCCAAACCGGGTGAAAACCACCACCTAACCCTCTCGAGTTAGGATTTTCCGATCAACCAAGTTGATCAAATCCACTAACCGAATCACTCTGAACGAGGGTGATTCAACCTCAATACAACCACGCTACAAGTACGAGGGTAGCGTTCCTCAACCCCTTCTCTCCACGAGAAGGATTTTGTCCCACGAAGGAGACGGGAATTCGCAAAGCGAATACCCAACCAAAATACAAAGATAAAATGAAACAGCAGTCCTATAGAGCCAACAAAATTAAACCTAGCTTCTATAGGAAATAGGAAACTCCCCTTTGCAAGGAGTGCGTCGACGATGACGCGGTGCGTGTGCCACGCGATGGCGCTACGTTGCTCTCGTTATCTACGGCGGGAGAGCGGGCGCGCAAATTGAATTTAGCTCTCAAGATGATGGAGCTTGAGCTTGGAGAGCAAGATCTTTTCTGGACACAAAAGAGTGTGAGAGTGTATATCTTGTGTCTTGTTTTTCTAAGTGTGTCTCTTATGTTTCTCTTCTTGTGTTTTGTGTTACAAAGGTTCCCCTCTATTTATAGAGGCCTTAGGAAGGCTTTGGAAGGCTTGGAAAAGCTTCCATAGCCGTTGGGTGCAAAGCCCAAGAGAATCAGGCCGAAATCAGGACAATGATTGCATTTGACAGGGTTATCAGACGTCTAACTCTGGCATCAGACGTCTGGAAGGCCACTTTAAGACGTCTGATTTCAAGGTCAGACGTCTGATTCTATGCGGGTTTCTCCCTGACTTGAATCAGATCTAAACAGGGTTTTTGTGCAAGTCCATCAGACGACATACAGGACGTCTGGCACTAAGTCTGGACGTCTGGAAACCTACTTTTACTGTGGGAATTGATTTCCAAACGTTGCAACGGCTAGAAAATCTCTGAGAAGAGATTTTGGGTCAGCCGAGGCAAAACGGTCATTTATCAGACGTCTGGAAAGGCCTAAGGACGTCTGATAAGGCTCTAACGGTCATATTCTTGACTGTTTGCTAAGCCAGCCAACGGTCCACTAATTGGACGTCTGGCAAAATCATCAGACGTCTTCTAAGACGTCTGGACTAAGGTGTGGACGTCTGATTTCATCAGACAGAACTAGCTATGTCCAGCCTAACACTTATCAGACGTCTGAAACAACAGTCAGACGTCTTAAAATTCTTTATCAGACGTCTGAGTTTGGAATTAGACGTCTGGAAATGCTGTTTGAGCCCTATATTGGTTTTCTAAGTATTCTACAGAAAACCTAAGTATCCTAGGGTTGTGCAGGTGTTCCTAGGACTACTTTTAGGGTACTTTGAGGCTCTTTAACATAATGTTCTAAGGAATAAAAAAGAGCAAGAAAGTAAATACAAGAGATACATGAAAGGATAAAAAAGAATCTATCCTATTCTTCTTGTCTTCCATCTCCAATCTTTCGCTCCACGCGAACCTCCTCTGTTTTCCGTCAAGCTCCTCCAATCCGTCCTGGATGCGAGCTTGAACTCCATCTAAACACGTCCACATTTGCAATTGACCTGAAATCTAGGACTCAAATTGCAAATGTTAAATAACACGTGTTTTGTTATCATCAAAACAAATGATCGTGGTGCTCTAGCACCAACAATCTCCCCCTTTTTGATGATGACAAAACCGTAAATAATAATGCATAAAAAAATCCTCCCCCTTTTTGACATTATCAAAAAGGTTTAATTGATTTTACATTTCCTATAACTCCCCCTTAAAACATGCTCTTCTATGAGTTTATTTTAACAAAGGTAATATTCTCCCCTTTTTGTAACAACAAGATAGCTATTATTTTTCTCCCCCTTACTAAAGGAAATTTAGCTACCTTATTTCTCCCCCTTAAAAATTGACAATTAGCTCATCATTTTTTAACTCCCCCTATCTAAATGCTTATGATAATAAGATAGGGTTAAGAATTTTTACCTCACCTACCATGGCCAATAAAATGGCCCGAATGGTGGTGGTGGATGCCACATCGGATGGGGCTCCCATCCGTAGCTTGGAGGCCCGGGCATCGGCGCCGGTCTCCAATCTGGTGGTCGACGTGCGACGGGTCCGTCGTTTGTTCGCCATCTCGTCGGTCTTCTTGTTCTCCTCCTTGGTCTACTCCTTGGTTCTCCCAACTTGAGTTGACCAGCCTTTAGTTTGTAGGTCCAGTCCTTTATGTTGTAGTCATCCCTGAACCCTACAAAACAAGATTCTAATTTTTTCTTCGGTATCCAAGTGAGCTTGGATCCGGATTTGTTAGAAGGTCTCCTTGATGGAGATCCTTTCTCAACCTTAGGGCTATAAAAATTATCAACTTTGTTGATTAATTTGTTAGAATTTTCCCTAAGACATGCGATTTCTTTTTCTATAATATCCATCTTAGTCTTTAAATCAGAAATTTCTAACTTTAGACTATTATTTTCCTCAATCAATTTAGTATTTTCATTGATGAGGTTATGATTATCTAATAATAATAGGTTATCATCCTTAGGACTAGCTTCTATGTCCTTAAGTTGTTTTTCTAACCTATCATTTTCATTTTTAAGAAAACTAAGGTTCTTCTTCATGCTTTTGTTTTCTATTTTTAGTGATTTACTAATCTCGAATAATTCATTAAAAGCTTCTTGTAAACCAAAATTTACCTCTTCATCGGAGTCGCTTCCGCTTTCACTGTCGCTATTGGTTCCTCTAGCCATGAAACCAAAGCAAGTGGTTTCTTCTTCTTTTTCTTCTTCTTCTTCCTCCGAGCTGGAATCCTCATGAGTGCCTTCCAACCTCCTCCATATCTCGTGGGCGGTGGTGCACTCTTGGATTTTCTCGAACTCTTCCGGACTCAACGCGCAATACAGGGCATTCATTGCCTTTGCGTTGAGTGAGAGCTCTAGAATCTGCACCTGCGAGTAGCCTTCTTGGGGTCGCTTCGGGATCTCGTATGGGGTTTCGCAACATCCCCATACCTCGAATTCAGTGGCTTGGAGCCACGTCTTCATCCTCAGCTTCCAGTAGCTGTAGTTGTTCCCGTCAAAGTAGGGCGGACGGGTTGTGGACTGCCCCTCGGAAATCCTACTTGTGGAACAGCTTCCCTCCATGTTTAGATCCTCGCCGGTTTGTAACGCCGAAAATGCGAGACCTGCTCTGATACCAATTGAGGGTTCGTCCCTACCAGGAGGGGTGACGTAATAAAATTGCGGAATTGAATATATAAAGCAATATCACAAAAATAAGCAATCACACAATGTACACAAGTAATTTTTAGGTGGAAACCCAAACCGGGTGAAAACCACCACCTAACCCTCTCGAGTTAGGATTTTCCGATCAACCAAGTTGATCAAATCCACTAACCGAATCACTCTGAACGAGGGTGATTCAACCTCAATACAACCACGCTACAAGTACGAGGGTAGCGTTCCTCAACCCCTTCTCTCCACGAGAAGGATTTTGTCCCACGAAGGAGACGGGAATTCGCAAAGCGAATACCCAACCAAAATACAAAGATAAAATGAAACAGCAGTCCTATAGAGCCAACAAAATTAAACCTAGCTTCTATAGGAAATAGGAAACTCCCCTTTGCAAGGAGTGCGTCGACGATGACGCGGTGCGTGTGCCACGCGATGGCGCTACGTTGCTCTCGTTATCTACGGCGGGAGAGCGGGCGCGCAAATTGAATTTAGCTCTCAAGATGATGGAGCTTGAGCTTGGAGAGCAAGATCTTTTCTGGACACAAAAGAGTGTGAGAGTGTATATCTTGTGTCTTGTTTTTCTAAGTGTGTCTCTTATGTTTCTCTTCTTGTGTTTTGTGTTACAAAGGTTCCCCTCTATTTATAGAGGCCTTAGGAAGGCTTTGGAAGGCTTGGAAAAGCTTCCATAGCCGTTGGGTGCAAAGCCCAAGAGAATCAGGCCGAAATCAGGACAATGATTGCATTTGACAGGGTTATCAGACGTCTAACTCTGGCATCAGACGTCTGGAAGGCCACTTTAAGACGTCTGATTTCAAGGTCAGACGTCTGATTCTATGCGGGTTTCTCCCTGACTTGAATCAGATCTAAACAGGGTTTTTGTGCAAGTCCATCAGACGACATACAGGACGTCTGGCACTAAGTCTGGACGTCTGGAAACCTACTTTTACTGTGGGAATTGATTTCCAAACGTTGCAACGGCTAGAAAATCTCTGAGAAGAGATTTTGGGTCAGCCGAGGCAAAACGGTCATTTATCAGACGTCTGGAAAGGCCTAAGGACGTCTGATAAGGCTCTAACGGTCATATTCTTGACTGTTTGCTAAGCCAGCCAACGGTCCACTAATTGGACGTCTGGCAAAATCATCAGACGTCTTTTAAGACGTCTGGACTAAGGTGTGGACGTCTGATTTCATCAGACAGAACTAGCTATGTCCAGCCTAACACTTATCAGACGTCTGAAACAACAGTCAGACGTCTTAAAATTCTTTATCAGACGTCTGAGTTTGGAATTAGACGTCTGGAAATGCTGTTTGAGCCCTATATTGGTTTTCTAAGTATTCTACAGAAAACCTAAGTATCCTAGGGTTGTGCAGGTGTTCCTAGGACTACTTTTAGGGTACTTTGAGGCTCTTTAACATAATGTTCTAAGGAATAAAAAAGAGCAAGAAAGTAAATACAAGAGATACATGAAAGGATAAAAAAGAATCTATCCTATTCTTCTTGTCTTCCATCTCCAATCTTTCGCTCCACGCGAACCTCCTCTGTTTTCCGTCAAGCTCCTCCAATCCGTCCTGGATGCGAGCTTGAACTCCATCTAAACACGTCCACATTTGCAATTGACCTGAAATCTAGGACTCAAATTGCAAATGTTAAATAACACGTGTTTTGTTATCATCAAAACAAATGATCGTGGTGCTCTAGCACCAACACCATCTGTAATGGGTGCTGTGTATCCCTCGAAAAGGCCACCCGCCAATTAAAAACTCTAATTTTTGTATTAATGAACAGTAAACATGCCTAATCTATTAAAGAAGAGAGGAAGAAGTGTTAAAATTTGGCTAAGTGTTGAACATGAGAAGGCTAAAACGTCTAACTGTAGGAGAAGAAGAAAAGAACTAAAAGAGGCTTTGTGCCTCTGTGTAAGTTGTGTGTGCGTGTGTATATATGTAAGTATAATAAATATATATATAGATAGTATATATGTATACTGATAATGTATATAGCATATATGTAAGATATGTAATATACGTTAGTATAGTAATATGTTTGAGCTCTATCTTGTATATAAATAACATTTAAGCTTTAGTGACATATGTATCCGTCACTATAGATAGAATAAACGTTAGTAAAGACCCTATTTTACCTTAGCTTTTGTATATAATATTTCTAAGGTTATAGTGACACTTATATTCGTTACTGTAGGTAAATTATATGTTACTGTAAATGTTAGCATGTTAACTTAAGTTAGTATAGTATATATTATTACTTATTATTGTACATATATCTAAGTATTAGTATTATAACTTGTAAATAAATAATATAGAGTATTTAATTATCATTTTTTATGCTTGTTTATAGATAAGTGTTTGCAATCATTCTAATTCATTCTTTTGTGTCTAATTATTTCATTCTTTGATTCTTTGATTTATTCATTCATTATTGTACATAAAATCAATCTTTTTGGAATTAGAGAATATTATTGGACTTAGAGAGTGATGTATATCAATAACTACCTCCCAGTGAACGACCTAGAATAAACTAGTAAAAATTAAGTATATAAATAAAATTGAAGCGACAACGATTTGTATTTGTGACATATACTACAACAATGATATTTTAAAACCCCTTTTTATACGAACTGATAATCGTCCATCATATTTTTTGGCGCCATTGCCAGGGACAAAAACCCGACAACAGTGCTTTTTTGTGCTTGTTTGACGAATGTCACAGAAAGTTGATTACCCACCACACCTTAAGATGACTCTATCAGGGAAAGAGCCATCCTGCCTGTTATCGCGCTAAATCGGTGTTTTAAAAGGTGTCACGTTGTAGTATAGCCGAAATAGCGTTCAAACAAATACAATTTTTATTACTTGAAAAAGGTTCCGAGATCGAACACAGGGAGCAATATGGAATTCAGAAATCGAGATCACAATTTAAACTAAAAGAATTTGCAATAATATCAGGTATCAATGTGCAAAAAGATTAGAGTAAAATGGTGGTTTAAATCACCATATACTCGTACAATATTAACTAAGGAACTCAATATATATGCATGAAATGAAAGGAAACCCCTTCATCTGATTTACAAATCAGACGGCTTAAAGTCTGATGTTCTTTCTTTCTCTGACTCTTCCTTTCTTTTGCAGCCTATTCCTCTTCAGACCCTCCTCTTCTTCTTTCTCTACTTTCTCAGCTACGACCTTCTCTTCTTCTCCAAGCCTTCTTCTTCTCTAGCCCTTCAACACTTCTGAATCGGGCTAAGTGTCAAAGCCAAGCTTCTCAGGGCAAAACCCTCCCTCTACCTACGCAACTCTCCTTCTCTCTTTCTCTCTTAGGATCCGCTCTCCCAGAGCCATAGGTAATCGGGTTATCGGATTCAGGCGCATACCTGGGTCCAGGCTCACCGGCATGCGGTAGTGAGCGAGGAGTGTAGGTCTAGGCGGGTTATCGAGTCGAACCAGGTCCACGTGTACGTGTCACGCCGGGTGAGCTGGTGGGAGGGACCTCACCCCATGAACTGAGGCGAACAACTACTAACACTTATTCAACTTATTCACCTCAATGCGCTTTGCAGCCGACGATGTGGGACTATCTGCGTCCCTCTCCTTTGCGCGTCTGTAGCAGGGGATCTTCTCCTCAATTGCCTCAGCTCGCGAGGCTGAGGTGTCTAATTGACTGCCTGGACTTGTTCGCAGGAGGCTTCCGCGTAGCCTGGAGATTTGACCTAGGCGTAGCAGGACCTAGAGCGAACTTCAAGCAAGCTCGAAGCTTGCTCGTCAATGGCAAACAAGGCGAGCACCTGAAATCAATAAAATGACCTCTCGACCTTGTCAAAATGTTCAGTGAGTATCGTCGGACAATGGCGAGTGCAATGGTGAGGGTTATGTGGCATGTGGATGTCTGTGGGTTCATGGCGAGGTCGAACTACGTGCATGTGAGTGGGTATGTTTAGGGGTGCGTGTGAGTGAGTGGAATGATGAATAAAGAAAGGGATTTGGTTGGTGGAAGGACGGCGAAGCTTTTGAGGTAGGTGGTGAGGTTTATGGTGCGGTGTAGTGGATGGAGAGCCTCGCCGGAGATGTTGACGGAGGTGGAGAAGGCGAAGGTGAACGTCGATGTCGAGGGGTTGTTTTTAGGGTTTTTGAGTATAAAAGTAAACTAAAAGAGCTACGGAATTAATCTAGCTATTCTAAGTGGACGAAAGGAGGGAGATCAGCACTGGCTTTGGTAGGCCGATGCTGGGGAAGAAGGTACTCTGATGATGGGGGCGGCGACAATGATGGAGGTAGAAGGGTTCCTACTGGTACAGCCAAGAGCAGACGAGAGAGAGGAATGCAAATCTGCCGCTGGTTTTGTGGTCAGATGACGAGAGGAGTCGGAGGAAGTTGCTGGAGCTTCAGGAGCTTTTCGGTCGGTCAAGGAGGGAGGAAAGAAGGGTTACACTGCCCAAAATCAAGTCTGAGGAGATCAGCGAGCTCTGAGGGTCGTTATAAAGGGCTCTAGGGGGCAGTTAGAGCTTGGGAAGCAAGCTCCCCAAGCTTGGAAGGTCACTGGATTTGGGAGTTTTTTTTATACCCAATTCTCTCATGCATTAGCATGAGAGATTGGGAAAGATTCAGTGCACAAGAACGGGTTTAGATTGGAGGGGATTTCTCAAGGAGTTTCCCTTCCAATTTTGGAAGGGATTCGCTAAGAGATCAAGGAGAAATCTCCTGTCAAAGATCACCAGAGTAGGTTTCCTCTGCGATAATGGTGAGGGGACCTAATTCTGAAGACGACGAGGAAGTTAGGGGCCTAAATGCAAGGATTTTTGAAAGTTGGGGGTATAAATGTTATCAGACATGACCATTTTCCAAACTAGGTCAAGCAAAGCTCATCTTGGGTCCAAATTTTGGTACAAACCTAATTCGGACCTAAGGAATCCAATGGTGAAGTTGGATTTTGGTTTTGACCATGTTTGACTAGGTAATTTGTGTAAAAACCCAAATTAGGGTAAATATCTGTCTGAGACTCCATTTTGGGTCAAGATGGGTTCTGATGGTAAAATTGAATGTACTAAACCGTAGATAATATTTTTATATGATTTTTAGATGGTTTAGGTGAATTTTATCCTGACTAGAATCTCGATTAATTAAGTGAGTCTGTTTTTAGGGTTTTACAAGTCATTTAATTCTCAAAACATGTGCAAACCCTTTTCTGATTGATCTAACTCACTTGTTACCTTTTTAGGACCTTTTGACCCTTAATGAACCCCTAGGAAAACTCGTGGTTGCACTGCATTCATGATGTGCTGGTAAAATTACAGTTTTAACCCTAGTTCCTTATTTTCTTTCATAATGATTATGCAATGACTTGTGACTCTCTGGCGGTTATGTAGGAGCATTTATTGACATAATTGGGTCAAAAATGAGCTAGTTATGGCTCATGATGGTATTTCCATCACTGCCTTAAGCTTCAACCTGCACCACGCTGCCATCACCCTTATTCAAGCTGACCATGGCCCCATCCCTCAAAGCACCAAAACCAGCCATGACATGGGCCACCACAACTATTGATCGAAGATGCAATGATAAACCACGGATACAAACGATCCCGCATCTAACAAACACCCTCTGGGGAGGCCGATCAGGCAATGCACCATCAAAGGGGGAAACAAGTCTCCAAATAACAAATAGATCTCCCAAACTCGATGATCTGAATTTCAACTTCTCCACATCTGCCTCACTTAGTCCAAAAACCAAAAATTGAGATGCCCATAATACCGAAACCTTCCACATAGACGAAGAGAGGGATAAAGAGTTTACTACCTCCTGAAGCTTTTCGATAGAGGGGGATCCACACATGACCTCGCCTATCAGTGCTCCCCGGAGCACGGCCTCCGCCGCCAACACCTCAGGAGACAAGGGGTCTTCCACGCCAAGCGATGGAGGAGATGGAGGTGGTGGTGGGTTTCCTCTCACAACAGTTCGATCAACACCGACCTGATCGTAGTGTTCTTTGCGCGCCGTTTCCTTCCCTAGGGCACGTGCATGAAAACCCACGTTAGGGTTTTGGCACTCTCTCTACATGTCTCTAGGGTTCCCACGCCCCTGGTAAGGACCCGACCACGTCTTCTTGCAGGAGTCATGCCTATGGCTTAACCCCCCACAAGTAAGGTAGACGATGGCATTTGTGCAATCCATCACCAAGTGCCCCCTTTCCCGGCACCTATATCACAAGATACTCGACCGCCCTCCTCCATGCTTCCCCCTAGGAGAATGCCCACCCCCCGATCACCGTAGAACCTTCAACCACCTCCACTAGACCATCCCCATGACCACCGACTATCCCTTCTCCAAGAATCACCCTTGTCGCCTCTGTCCATCTTCCCTTGAACCTAATCAGAGTTCATCTACATTTCATTGGTAATTATTTAGTACCATATGTAAATACATATTTAGAATTGTAATTAAATTAAATAAACTTATTTAATTGGTAGCTCTATATGTTAATTAAATAATTATAACCCCAATTTGTAATTTGTAACTTTAATTGATCCTGAATTAATCATTGAAATCTCTAAATAAATCCCATTTCAAACTTATCGTAGCATAGAAGAATTAGCACCTCAGTTTAGTCCTACAACGTGGGTTGCCAATGTGTTTGCACGACATAAAATGATTTGTCTCACATGGCCATTTGCTTGAGAGTGGGGGATGGCCTCCCTGGCGAGGTGCACACTATGCATGGCTCATCTGATCTAACTGTCTACTATGCTCGTGTGTGGGTTAACCTATAGAGTGTTAAGAGTAGATCATAGAACCCATAAGTTAAGGCCCATGAGGGGCGGCCCATTAGGGGTGAGGCCTACAGGCGATTTGAGCATATTAAGGGCTACCTATGCAATTGTGGTCCGACCCCTATAAGGTTGTTGATTCAGTTCAAGGTAGTCCTACACCAAAATTTTTGCAAAGTGTTAAGTGGGCTCTGAGGGCTAAAATGACTAAGTGTTGAGACTTAAGTGTGAGAGCTAAGAAGCATACGTAGAAACTAAGTGTTATGTGAGTGTGTGACTAATTAGCTATGTATAGAGTAAGTGTTGTAAAATAAATTAAGTGTTGAGAATGAGAGTTAAGGTTGTGGGTGCTAGGTGTAATTAAGAGTAGTTGTATTTCTTTTCACCTTGTCTGTGTATATAGTGTGTGAGGCATTTTTGTACATTGATCATTCTTCTTGTATAAACTTCTATATAAATCCATTTTTAGCATAAATAAATAGATACTTACATATTCTAATTTGTATATATGTATAATTACATTGTAAATTAAACCAACATAAATTGAATTAATGCTTGATGTCTTTAATGTAAATATTTTTGAGACATTAATTCGCTAACATCCATTCTTTTGATCTGACTTGTTGATTTAGAGTTTATATATGCATAGATTTTAACCTATTCATTTGTAAATAACATTGATATTTTTGGAATAAAAGATTAATTTTGGATCATAAAGAGTGATGTATATCAATAACTACCTCCTAATAAATGACCTAAAATAAAAATAGTAAAAATTATACATAAATAAAATGGTATCTGTCTGGATTGCGACACTACACTACTAACACGACTGTGACATTAATAAACCCTAATTAACTTGCAATCTTGATGGCACATCACCCATCTCAAAGCATTGGTCCACCCGATTGGAAGAATTTCTTCAGGAAGGCTAATTTCAATTCAATCCAGGTGGTAATCAGTCTTCCAATGGTGTGGTACCAATATGCAGCTTTATCCCTAAGTGACTAGGGAAATAGCCTCATGATCATTTTCTCATCATCAACATCCCTCAATTTGGTGGCCTCAACCAAGGAGGTGGTGGTAAAGGTTGGTTATCAACCATGGGATCTGCTTGGCTACAACTCAACCTTCTTCTCCTAGAATGATGATCCAAAGGTCCTTCCAAACGAGGGTTCAATGACCTCCTACCAAGCATACACTGGAAAGAAATTGGAAGGACAACAGATAAGCCCTACAACATAAAAATACAAGTCTATCCTTAGGTTGGGTAGCCTAGAGACTTATTGATAAGAAAAAATGTGATTTTGTAAAAGACGCGATCGAGTTCATGTCGTTGCAACACGTAATTCTGAACAACTTTTAAATTTATAATCCTAGATAGTAGGAGTATCTAAGGTCGTCCAAGGAGGCAACTCTAGTTATAGAAATGAAGAATCTCTCTCTTACCCTCTCAAATCTTCCATTTTTTTAGGGTTTTTGTGGTTTTGTAGTTTTTAGGGTTTTGAAATTGAGGCAACAAAGATAGAAATACTTAAATAGAAATGCGCAAATACCAAAATGAAAACCTAACCTTTTTATGCTCACCCTAGGCATGTGTGGCCTAGAGTAATTAGAAGGGGAGTGAATGCACTAAAGAGATTAAGGAATCATAAAATTATAAAAACACAATTTGAAAGGCAATTGAATTTTTATATATAAATGAAGAAGTCCCACAAAAAAGCACTTGAGAAGCTCACTTGTGTGGAAGGGTTTCACACAAGTAATCCTCAAGTGTAGAGGAAAGCTTAACAACTACAAAATGTAAATACAAAAATGATAGATGATAGTAGTGTTGGAACCTTGTTCCACATCTTATTTTGGTGTTAACAAAATTATTATGGATTAATGTTTGCATTAAGTGCTTTTCAGATTTAGGTGAAGAAGCAAGGCAAACAGGAAATGATGGAGGAGAAGATCATGATAAGAAGGAGGCAAGATGACAATGAAGAGTCGAGGAGAAGAAGATCATCTTAGGCTTTAGTTTCTTTAGTTTAGATTTTATTTTTATAGATTGTATATGCCTCTTAACAAAGAATCATAACTTACATCGTAAAATCAATTAGAGATAAATTAGGATTTATATGGCATTCGTTTTCAAAGTACGTAATTGATTAAATTGCTTAAAACATGTACTTGTAAGCACGTATCGGTACTGTTCATCAGTATTGGTATTTGCAAGGCACAGGTTTGAGAATTCGTCTCAAACTGTGAACAACAAGTACCAGTACTAATCATGAGTACCAGTACAGGTTGAAGACTTTATTCTAGCCTGAACCTTACAATTACCAGTACCCATGATGAGTACCAGTACAGGTAGGTTACTGTGCCAATAGAATTCCAAACCTGGGAGTCATAAGTACTGGTACCCATGATGAGTACCGGTACCAAGACTCTTGTACTAGTGGCAGTGAGCTGCTAGTACCGATACAGGTACTTTAGTACCGGTACCAGGTAGCCGTTGACTCATTTCTGAACGGCTAGAAAATTAATTCCAACAATGTGAATGTTGGGAATTAATTCCCAATGTCTAGTAGACGAATCCTTGAGGTCCTAAACTCTATATAATGACCCTAGGACTCTTTGTTTGCATACAAGAAACAAGAGAAAAGAGAAGAAAATTCCTAGAGCTATAATTCATATTTTCCACCACATATTTTCAAGAGAGAAAGAAGAAGCTTGCCGTTCACTTTCTCTACACTCTTGCAAGCTCAACAACGTGATTTCTTCACACATTGTCAAAGTGATTCACGTCCTTTCTAGGCTCTCAAATTGGTAATATTATTCTATATATTGTTGAGAGGCTTAGGTACTTGTTGTAAGAGTTTTCTTTCTTACACCAGTTTTCACTTGTATTTTGAGCATTTGCTCGTTGGGTTGTAACAAACCCGTTCTTATAATTGGGTTGAGGTAACCCATTAATTACCTCTGATATTAGTAAATTGATTCTCTCGGGGTTGAGAGAATCGGGTTAAAAATCCTAAGTTGGGAGGCTTAAGTAGTGGAGTACCCAAGGGAGGGGAACCACTATACATTTTGTGTCCTTTGTGGTTTGATTGTGATTTGTGCAAATTTTTCTTGTTATTACTAATTTTCTTGTTAAAGTCTTTGTGCATAGCCATATCTTTTTAGATCCTACAAGTAGCGGTATGCTCCAAATGATTTCTATGGCGGTCTTTGCTCCAAGTGCAGCTGCTCCCGTACTTGAAGAACTCTTCCTTTCTCCTAGTGATGGTGATGCTTTTTCTCCCCAACAAGTAAGACGTCCACCCTCCTCCTCTTGCCTAATCATCCTATTAATGAAGATGTTCCTTGGCTTGGCTCTAAGGGGGAGAGAGTTGGAGTGTAGAGACTAAAGGATGGTACTGATGATTGATGTAAACATGTTTACACTACTTAAGATGTCTATTTATGCATGTTCTTAAGCATAGGATTGCATTACATACTATAAATATTGCATAGCATGCATCATCTTGCATTTAGATTTGTTTGAATAAAATGGAGGTTAATTGTCTCCTTTTATGTTCAGGGTGGTCGTGCCCAGATAGGTTGTGTTAATATGGTGATTTTATCATTGAAATGCGTATAGTGGTTAACCTAAATCGAGCCTAACCATCTTTTTACAAAAAAATTTTAATCTGGCCTACTTGATTTTATCTTGGTCACTTTTAGGCCCAGGGTCGAACTCAGGGAAGTGGGATTAGATAAAGTTTCTACGCCTTTCCTACAACGAGTCTCTTCCGTTCGTTTATTGTGTTTTTGGTATTTTTTCTATTTAAAATTTTTTTTCTGATAATTTTTTTCCTTGAGGTACACCCTCAAAATCAGGTTCTTGGCTTTGAGCCAAATCAGGTTTCCAAAATTGGTCTTGCTATTCGCAAGACTGAGTACCTGCAAGTTAAAGATTATCTTTTCTCTTTTATATATTTTTTTTACCTTTTTACTGGCAGGAAAGAGAAGCAGAAATAAAGTAAATATAGTATATATATATAGGTATATATTATATATGTATAAAGGGGTGGGGGTGGAGGTGGAGATGGCGTGTAGTACGGTGTCGAGTTGGTCATCGTCTAGAAAGATGCAACCAACAAGACGAAGTGTCACGTGGAGTGTAGGATGGATGGTGGAAGATGAGTGCGAACACGCTTTCTGTACGCGTGTATCGGGGAATATCAGCAACTGGTGTAGATATTTCCGCGATACAACGTATGGTAAGTGATATGAAAAAAAAAATATATTTATATATATGTATATATGTAAATATATATCTATTTGTGTATATATATATATATGGTTATAATTATATTGCTATATGTGTACATATATATGTATATATATAGGTATGTAAATATATGTATAGATATATATATATGAATATATATATATATATATATATATATATATATATATATATATATGTATATGTATGTATATATAGCTATATAGATGTGTATATATATATATATGTGTATGTATATCTATAGTAATATATGTATATAGATCTATGTAGATAGATATGTATATATATATATGTGTGTGTATATATAGTTATAGATATATATGTATATATGTATGTATGTATGTATGTATATATATATATGTATATATATATATATATGTATCTATACTTATACTTAGTTATATAGGTAATAATATATATATATAGATATATATATATATATACATTTATACGTATATAAATATATGTATATATGTAAATATATATGTATATATATATAAGTATATATATAGATGTATGTATATTAATACTTAGGTATATAGGTACTACTATATGTATAGATATAAGTATATATAGATATATATATATGTATATAAATATATATATATATAAATATATATGTGTATGTATATATATATGTATATAGTAGAGTATAGGTGTGTGTACGAGAGTGTGAGTGTGTGTGTGTATGTGTGTGCAGAGAGTGTGAGAGAGTGCTGTGAGAGAAAGAGAGAGAGAGACTGCTGGAGTGAAGAAGGCGTTTAAGTCGTCTGCAGCAGCAGGGCGACGTCTAATGGCGCACGCACACGCACAGGTGCATAGGTGCACGAGGACGTACGCACTGGAGGGAGTGTGCGTGAGGGAGAGAGGCCGCAATGCACTGCGCTGTGCAGTGAGGCAGGCGCTGAAGCCGGCGGGCGTACGCGGGTGAACGCAGACGCGCAGGCGAGTGCTGGAGTGGGCGTGGGGCGGGATGCGGGCGCGGGCTGGGACCGGTTGCGGCGTGCCGGGTGATCGGATAAGTGAGAAGCTTACCGGTCACCGCACTGTAGCCACAATGTTCCGCTGACTAGCGTGAACAGTGGCTATAGTGCCACTCAGCTCCGCGCAACCGGGTGTGTCCGATTCTGTCAGTGTGGGAGGTGTGAGCGGCTAGCGCGCACGCGGAGAAGCTGCGCTGGCTGCTGGCTTGCGGAGAAGCGGGTGCGAGTGCGAAGAAGCAGGAGGCGAGGGCAGCCCGCAGGCGCGTGCTGGAGGCGAGGGCGGCCTGCAGGCGGGCGCTGGAGGCGAGGGTGGCCTGCAGGCGCGCGCTGGAGGGCTGCGTTGGTGCTGCTGCCTTGCTGCTACTGCGGCGGAGTTTCAGACCTTGAAGCCTGCGGCAATGGCGGAAGTGGCTCAACATCGAAACAGAGAGAGAAGACCACCACGCCCACCGGCTCTTTGATGAGCTAGGTGATGGTGGGACTCACAGTGGTGGTTGTGCACCACTGTGAGCTACTCCTGCCCGCAGAGTGGCTCCTCAGAAGGAGGAGAGGCTGCGTATGGAGGGGAGAGGGGAGGAGATGGCCTAGAAGGAGGGAAGCTGTTGTGTTGGATGGACCAAGCTCTCCTTGCAAAGAAGAAGCCGTGCCATTTTTATAGAGGAAGAAGGCATGCACAGCCATGCCCTGGCTGTGCATGCAGTTGCAGGGCAAGCTACTGCAGGGAATGGCGTGAGGAAGAGGCTGCCATGCATTGCAGCCGTGCGGAGTAGAATTTCAAAGTCAAATAGAAATAGAAAATAAAGATGGAGATTTTGCAAGGCAGCACTTAAGGAAAACGTGAATTGCGAGGCCATTTTATTCACTCTCCTCCACTCTCAATTAAATGCATGCATGAGTGTATTTTTACAGATGCGACTATGGATACCTAATATGCACTGGTAATGCTAGGAAATAGCACAGATGGCACAATTGCAAGTGTATTTTTGCGGTGCAATCACAAGGACAGGGTAAACTTTTTATCGGGGCCTCGGATCGAAGATCCAACCGTACAGATGTGATCAGGGCGACAATTGGAGTTCAATGACTCCAAGATCGCCCTAATCAGACATCTGTAGCATCAGATAGAGATCGGGGAACCCTAGAAGATCAAGGGCCAAGATGGTGTGAATCCGCACTTCAAACGACAAATCTGACTCACGTATGGATTTGGATTGACGATCGCAGCTTAATGGCACGAAAATCGACTCAATCCGACAACCGTGGCACCATCTACATCATCCAGAAGATGGACGGCCAAGATGGAGCCACGTGGTGCCATCTTCGCCGCCCAACCAACCGCCCTCAACTTTTGAAGATGTTATCACTTGCGAATCTCCACCGTTGGATCAAGATCCAATGGCTGAGATTGCGCCCAACCAGCGCGCCCATCCTCTGAAGCTGCACTTGAAGGAGCCGCCTTGACCGTTGGATCTCAATCCAATGGTCCTGATCGCGTGCACATGAATTCGTCTCCACGACACAAGAGCCGCTGTAGCACAGCGGGTGAACATGCTCGGGAGAAGGCGAGGCACGCGTTCGAGCCTGCGCGAGCGACATCTGAGGCGTGGGCGCTCAATCCGTTCCACGTGCTATCGCACGCCTGCGCGTGACGCGAGATCGCACGCGGGCGTTGCGTGCAGAAGAGGCGGGCGAGAAGTGCTCTCAACTGTTCGATCTCACGATCAAACGACCGAGATTCAGAGGGCGTGGTCGGTGCAGAAGATGAGCGGGTGCCCCACTACGCCCACGATGGGGCTTTAGCAACGGTTTTATTCGTCACTAAAGACCCCTGATTTAATGTTTTAAGATTAAAAAGACCAAATTGCCCTCATTTCTTTGTAACTATAAAAGGAGACCCCCTCCACACGAAATTCTCATCCCTTCCTTCTCTTCTCTCCCTCTCCAAAGCTCAAGAGAAGCTTATCCCACACCCAAGATGCTTCTCAAGAGATGAAGTCAAATTTTCATCCCCCTTTCGGAAGCGGATCCCACGACGACGACAACCTGCTGGCCCATTCCCATTTTTCCTGCTTCGTCCTCCTTCGTCCTGCTCCACTCCCCATCTTCCAGGCGTCGTCTCGTCCGACTCAACCTCCAAGCGACTGTCGAGGAGGATATCTCTCTCCCCATTCTTTTTACTACTTTCTAAAGTAAATTTACTACTTTCTAGTGTAATCATTTTCCCGCTTTCTAGTCATAATGTTTAGTGTAATGAACAATCTTTTTGATGATGAATTCCATGTTCATTCTACATCTCTTTTGGTTTTGTTTGTAATATTCTCTCTCTCTTATTCTCTCTCTCTTCTATTTATTGTAAATAGTTAGATAGTTTCTAATCAATTATTCTATTTCGTGACAAATAAAATAAACACGTATTTTTAAATCAAACGTCCGCCTCCTTGAGTTCAACCCGGGATTTCTATTCCGGTATAAATTTTATTTGTTGAACACGAGTTCTTCGCTTTCAAACTATAACGATAGGTTTTTCAAAACCAAACATGTTAGTGTAGCAACTCGTAGCGTTCAACAATGATCCCTCCTAGTGTGCACATGCTCCTCTGCTTCTAAGGCCTTAGTGGATGATTTAGGTAGAAGAATTATAATAGCCAAGGATGAACGCAAGTGGTGGTTATGAAGGTGTTTTATAGACATGAAGGTTGGTGGTGATTGTGGTATTTTTGGAGGGAAATGAAGGGGTGCATGGAGGAGGTGGTTGTGGTTGGTTTTGGAATGAAAAATGGGAGGGAAACGAAGAGGTGCCTATGGGTGGTAGTTATGTGATTTTTGGAGGGAAAAAGGTGGCGCCATTTAGGTGTAGTTTAGTGGACTAGGAAGTTAGGTGGAAGGCATGCAGGAGGACTTGGTAGCTAGCTTAGCTAGCTTGAGCTAGCTAGTAGCTAAAAAGAGCTGCATGGAGCTAGCTTGAGCTAGTCTAGAGTTGTAGGAAGTTGGAAGGAGCTAAGGTGTAGCTGTCTTGAACTTCTCAACTCAACTTAGCAAGCTAGCTAAGAACTAGAAGCTATGAGGAGATAAGTTGAGCTGCCTTGAGCTAGATATAGCTTGACTGAGTTGAAGAAGTAGCTGGGATGAGCTAAAATGTAGTCGGAGGAGATTCTATCTTCTTCTTTCAATTAGGGTTTAGCCTTTCTTGTGAGTTTGCTAGGGTTTCGATGGTTTGCACAAGTTTCACAATCCCTAACAAGCAAGCAATGTTCATAAGTAGCATGAAACACCCCAAAACCCTAACAATGCATGCAATGCTCTTAAAAATACATGTATGCCTAATGCATGCCTAATACTACAATGCAAATGAAAAATACATAGGAACTAATGTGTTTTGTGCTTAAGAATGTTGATAAACATGTGTTTATCACTTATTGACTCCTAAAGCTTGTCTTAAGGTCAAGAGCAATTTGGTTCACTATCTGATCAATCTAACCAGTTAGAAGGAGAAATTGGAGAGAAGGTTCTTCCCTAGACTTTCGCCTTAGTTTCCTTTGATACCCCCCAACTGTTGTCGTTTGACGCAACTCTCCTAACTAGACATTAGATTGACCAGTAGGAGAAAACTAATCACTATCAATCTCAATTCAAACCCCGTAGAGCAGTCTAATCCTTAGGGTCAACGTCTGCTCATTTTTAATTAAGTTTGGGATTAAATGTGCTCTTGGAATGTGATGGGCTATTAACAGGTTGTGCCCTTAATGCTTGATTGATATGTGTGTGAATGCACAACCAAGGGGATTTCAAGCAAGATGATTACCAAAGTGAGGTGGATTTTAAGGTTCAAATCTTGTTTAAGTAGGTTTTGGGATTCAAGTTTCTAGTGTTTTGAAATAATGTTTTGTTGGCACACCAGGTTGTGATGTGTCACTTTTGTTGCAGTTTAAAGAAATGTGCATTGTAGTACAGTCAAAAAAATGATATAGCATTTAAAATTTATAAGTGCTCGAAAATCATAAAAGAATAAACAAAAGTGAATCCGGGATCGTTCGTAGGGAGCAAATTGGAATTTACCGGTAGTGATCAGAGGTGACCAAGCAACCTGAACCAACGCACCCAAATCTCATCTCCACCACCGTCCCTTGCCACCCTCACCGACGTAGGAATCGGAGGGGCCGTAGCCATCGCTTGACCGAAGCCACCGTCGTCGTCGTCGAGGAGGCGTCGGGAGAAACCACCGGGGCAGAGGAGAAAAAGGGCCGGAGGCAAGCTGCTAGGGAAGGTGGAGGCGATGGCGGAATCGCGGCACAACAGGGGCAGAAGAGCGAGTCCGAGCTCAACAGCTCGGGGGAATGAGACCGTAGAGGGAGAAAAGGAGTGGGGGGTCCCCAATCAGCAAGCGGTGGCCGATCGAGCGGCCCCCGCTCGCGATCGGCTACCGCTCGATGCTTGCGGGGGCGAGACGAGCGGCGCTCGGAGTGGGAAAGGGGCGGGTGCGTATGCTGATATTTCAGAACACTTGATAAGGAAAACAAGAGATTTCTTCCGCAAAAGATAATGAATTTTTCACGTAACACACTCTGGATCAAATTGTTATTCCAGGAGGTGAGGCGACCAGTCGAATGACAAAAAGATGTCCTCAGTTTCGAAAATGCTTTTGACGTGGCAACTAATCGACTTAAGGTACCCAATAGGTTAATTTACTTTGCGGTTAAAAAATTATATTAAAAATGCGAAATTATTTTAATTAATTAATTTATTTATTTATAAGGTGGTGTTAATATTAATTTTTATTTAATTAAATTTGTGTTTTTTAATTTTAATGAGAAATAGGTATGATAGATATTAATAAATACGATAAGTAAAAGAAACAAATTATTATTCATAAATTATTTATTTTATCCTTAACACGTAAGATAAAAGTTCTTTTAAACCTCCGGTAAACGAATCCTAAAGAATTTATCGAATCAATCAGTTTTCTAGACTTATGCGTACTGGTTGGAATCCACGGATTTCTATTTATTTTTTATATTTTAAAATTTTATTGTATATTATATACCGACGGATGCAGAATCGGTGGCAGAGGAGAAGAGGAAATGGGTCCCTGGACATCTGTACTGCCCAGGACTTTGCAGAAAGTATTGCCCTTTATACTGTAAACGTTACGGCTACCGTTGCTGGGACTGCGCAAGGACCAAGACGCACGATAAGAAAGGCCTTTGCAAGCCACCTGGCGTGTACCTTATCAGGTGCTACTGCGTTTACTGATCGTCGCCCGAGACGTACTCCCAGTGGATAATGCATGCAAGTTCAATTCCCCGAGCATCGGACAGTAACATATAGCTATATGGTGGGTGGCCTTATAAATAAATAAAGATGTATATGCAAGAGAATGTGAGGTGTATTATCCTCTGCACTACGGAATGACGTGTGTTGCGTGACCAATAAATTTGTCTTTCTTATTTTTTTTTTGGCCTGCACTATGGAATGACGTGTGTTGCGTGAGCAATAAATTTGTCTTTCTTATTTTTTTTTTCGATGCTGTTGCATATGACGCGTGATCTGCGGCGAGATCGTTTCGGCGGCTGCTGCGAGCTGGATAGGTATTGCGGGATCTCTATTTGATGGGAAATTTAAAATATTTTTTATTATTTATTTATTTTTGTCGTGAGGATCACGCATGATTTTATATTTATTGTAATTAAAATTTTATGATATATGTCAGATGTTAATTTATATGTTTATTGAATGTTTTTCATTTTTTTTTATTATTTCTTATTGTTCTCTATTTCATTGAAATTATCACATTTTTACGAAGGGAAGCCTTCCCTTTTTCGAAGGTGTTGGGTCTCTTTCTCTTTTTCTTTCCCATGAAATACATCTTTATGCATCGAGTTTTTTTCATTTTTAATGAAATATTTTTAGTTGAAAAAAAAGATAAACTTAATCTTTCATATAATGGAATATCTATGCCAATACTAATGTATAGTTAAAGTATTTATATCTCTTATGACCCTGTGTTTTTCTTCCACAAGGACGGAGGCGGAAATGTGTGGGCACAATAAAATAAATAATTATTCTGAAAATGGACACAACGTTTAATTTTATTGCTGCACAAACAAGCAAGTATATTTTTCTTTTCAAGCAAACATGCAACCTAGCTAATATACGACTATATTTTATTTTCCATGTATTTGGTTGAATTTAAAATGATCTTAAAAGTTAAGAAAGGGAAGAAATATGCCAATTGAAGGAGTATCTTTTCATTTCTATGTTGGTCAGGAAGTGAGATAATTAGGATGGGCAAAGTAGACGGAGGTTATGTTTATCAATCGGAGCCTACTATTCAGGGGATCGATCGGAGAGACGGAACATGAGATAATTGATTAAACTTATAGCTCATGATATATAATTCTTTAATACATTAAAAAATCCGGGAACGACTTATCTCGCTTGACCCCTGGCTCCGCCCCAGCTAAACAAGTCTTTGATTAGCTTTAGCATTAGTAAAATGTATCTGTAGGTCTACATTTTATTCTTTTGGCTTTAAGCATTTTTTTTTTTTTATTTCTTTTGAAAATGTGGGAGAGGATCTTATACATCTCCACTCTTTAGAGGCTTCTAAAAATGTAAGGGAACAAATCAAAACTCAACGAATATAATAAAAAGCGGATCATGTTTCGTAGCATAGCACAAAACAAAGGTAAAAAGATAAAAGACAAGAAATAGAAATCCAACAAGCAATATAAGGTATTTGAATCTCGTCAACGGTGATGATTTCCTGAATACAGCAAGGAAGCAGGTCTATAGGGTGAATAATCTTCCACCGGGAATTTTTGAGTTCAGCTATTCTTTTGGCTAACATATTTGCAAAAGGATGGATGTATTTCAGAGATAGTGTCCTTGAATGGAAGGACAGGAGAATAGAGAAATCCCTTCTAGCATGCCAGGCAACATGGATCTTTCGATTCCACCAGTAGTATAGCAAATTAAAATCAACCTCAACCTAAAGATCATGAAATTGACTAGCACAGACTGTGATGGCATGATTCAACGTTTTAATAAGAGTAAGATCGGAATTTATTTTTGGAATTTTAGTGCAGCCTGCCATACAAAGTTGTCTCCCACAATCATGGATATCCCAACCGAAATAGGAATAGTTACTATCAGCAGTGGAAGAAATGTTTAGCTTAAATCCATTGTCAGGCCGAACCCAGCTGACAGGAAAAACGCAGTTCAAGTTTACAGAACCAGCAAGGCATATCAAAATTTTGCCAAGTAGCCACTAAGTGTGATGGAATTTTTTGAAAGGGGAAGTTATCACGTTTTATTTTATTTCTAATCTACTAAACATTATATCAGATAAAGCAAATCAAACCTTTCAATCAGGATCGCATGGGAGAGGGTGGGTGAGTATAGAAGTATGAGAAAAAGGATGAAGGATCAACCGTCCTAAGGTGATTTGTCAAGAAAACCCACGTAGCTATATTACGAACAAGTTGGCTAAGTGATATATAAAGTCTCTTCGTTGGGGCCATTAGAGATAATGGTAATATCAAGTTTGGAAACATTATCATCAGTAGGCTGATTCTAGAGAATGCGCCAAGTACATAGAGATAATCTTAAAGACAACTTAAAATTCCAGATTCCTTTGAAAGGAATAACTCGAGGGAAATGTTGAAAGTTAATAGCATTAGAGGATGAAACAGAGAAGGATCCCGAAGGAGTCGTCCAAATTGGGATATCTTGGGTTGATTCCAAAATGTGTTGTTAACAGAAGCACGAATGGTACGCAGAATTGCAGTCCAATGTTCATGATTATCCAAAATTGGTAAAGCATTTTTAACTTGTATAGAAGTGGTTAGGGATCCTTCGGGAAGGAAGTACTTTAAAGGAGCATCTCCTATCTATATATCCATCCAAAATTTAATATTTCCTTCCTGACTCTCCCAACGAATTAAAGGTTTCGTAAAATCATAAGAATCATGGAGGACTTTCAATCTTACAAGAAGATCATTAGAGGAAAAAGAACCCCCCACCCCCCCCCACACATGTTTAATGAATATAATCTTGTAGAAGTAGGTAGAACATTTGCCTTCCAACCTACCAGCTTTGAAGTAATCTTGTCAACAATGTCATTAAAGAGATGCGAGATCTTCCTGAAAAAAGAGGACAACCTATATATTTAAAAGGGAAAGTGCCCAACTGATAGCTGATGGTGTAAAGAAGGCGAGAAATTATTCTGGCTGGAAAAGATCGACCAATAAAATAGGAACTCTTGAGAGTGCTAACTTGTTTACCGAACAAAACCTCAAAGGAGTGAATAAAATAGGCCAAGTTTTGTTTAAACGAATCGGTCGTTGTTTAAGAAATGCATTGGAGTATAGGATAAATACGCTCAAACAAATAAAATTTATAACTCGGAAGATCATCAGGAAAGTCCAAACTCGAACATAAGGAGCAAATATGGAATCCATGTGTTAATATCTAATTGCATAAAATGAGCACAGAAAATTAAACACAATAATGATATTCAATGAATAGTAACTACTTAAATCTGACATTCAACGCATAATGAGTATATCAAGAGTTTAAGAGAACAAAAAGAGATCTAAGATAAAATAATGGTGATTTGAATTTTCAATTATTAGTCTTAAGCACATATATACTAATTACTCAATAATAGGACATAAATGAACAGTAGCATGAATCAGTAATGCCATGCAAGCTTAAGTGGCCAAAGTATCAAATGCTCAATCAGACGTCAGCTTTTTAGATCAGACGACTTAAAACGTTGTTGCTACAGTACACGCACAAGCGTTGCTTCTTCTTCTCTTCTTTCTTCTTCTTCATAGAGTCTTCTCCTCTCTTCCTTCAACCTTTACTCTTCTCTTTTCCCTTCTCGCAACTAAGTGTTGAGCTCACGCACAAGAGAGAAAAATCCTCCCCCGTTCTCTCACAAATTTCTCCTTCCTCCTCTCTTAAACCCGACAATCTGGTAACCAGATCTAAACCTGGGCCAGACCCGCCTGTGTGAATGGCAGGCGAGGCATGCGAATGCTCGTCAGTGGGGACCCGACCCCCAGTGTTCTTGGGCAACCGGGTAAGGGCGCAAATCCCTCTTATGTGCTGCGGATGCTTCAGCTATTTCCGATATGGGACTAAATGTCCCCTTGTTTGTTGTGCGAAGGTAGCTGCTGAAGGAGCTCTCGATTGCAGGTGAGGTGAAGGTGGTTTCTTCCAATCGACGACCTGAACATGCTCCTGGAATCCTTCCGCATGGCCTGGAGGTGCAGGCACGCTTGAATGCTGCTAGAACACAGCTTCGAAGTTGTGCGGAGAAGCTTTGGTAATGGTGGCTGAAGGTCCTGTACCTGAAAGCACGATGTAACGACCCGGTTCCCGAGTCCCTACGAGACACGAGAACCGGACCGACTCGACTAATCCCAAGACCTAGTCGTCCAACGAGGAAGTAACCAAAAGACAGTAAAATAAACCACATTCAGCATGAATATAACTAACAGTAAGAAAATACAGCAGTAAGGAAAGAAACTACTACAGTAGGTACCACCACAACAGTAAAACAACATTTATCATATAACAAGAACTGCAGGTAAAGAAGGTACAGCGGAAACAAAAACTACTCACTAGAACAGAAACAAAAGGGGTACAAAAAGGCTGTGGTACTCTACTGGACCCTACTCGGCCCAGCGTCCTCTGCAGCCGCCGACCCTGGCTGCTCAACACCTGGTCCTGAAAAAGGTAACGAGTGTAACACGTCAGCAAAACGCTGAGTAGAGTGGCAAACTAACTAAAGGCAACAGTAGAGTGTACAGTAGCTGTTATGTTCTATTACTTCTTTTTTTCACATCTTTCAATTTTTCTCACTATTTCTTTTATTTCTCAGATCCTTTACTTGATCTCGAATGTCCTCGTGGGAACGATCTTGATTGCAGTCTTTTCCAAAAGTAGAAGTAGCACGTGGTGCTCTCCTGGCCGGGAGAGTCCCCCGTGGTGATCCTACCCTCAGTCAACCACCCCAAGGTCACTGACAGACGTAACGGTGACTACGGCACACGCGATAGACGCACAGGTAGCTAGCCCGCAGTGGCACGCGGTCAGTCGTTTCCGTTAACGGGTGCGCCCAAAGCACAACACGGAACCAGGGCAGAGCCCTCTCAGTAACAGGGGTCCAACCCCTCCACAGTAACCAAACCGGGGCCTTGCCCCTCCACAGTCCGCGCACCCTCGCCAGACTACCCTGGTTTGCCCTAATGGGCCTAACAAGTCGGTGAAGGAGGCTAGCAGAACCCCGGGACCCGTGGGGTAGCTAGTACTCTCCTAACACTAGTAGCTCTCCTCGGTACTACGTACACGAGGGCCAACAAGTCGGTACAGAGCGGCCAATCCTAACCCCGGGTCCCTGGGGCGGCTGGCCCCACTCTGTACTAAACAGGTACAGGTACTTCCCTTGGTACTGCGTACCCAAGAGACAGTACAAACTGCATCTCAATTCCATTCCTTTTTCTTTCCAGGAGTTCCACTCCTAATTCCCCGTAGGGTTCCAGCTCTTTATCTCAGAACATCATATGTTTCACTTTCCAGATTCACGTTCTCAAAATCCATGATCTCAAACATGTTTCTTTATTCATAACAGGCAGCTGTTAATTAAATTTACAAGCAGCTTTATATATATTCCTTTCCATTTTCCCAAGACTGCAGTAATATACATTCCACTAGTTTTTCCACCCTAGGATTCATGCCATATCCTAGGATCTATCATACAATCTAGTTTTCCGACCCTAGGATTCATGCAACACCTAGGAGCTATCATTCCATATATTTCTCATTCCTAGGATTCATGCAATGCCCTAGGTTCTAGTTATGGTTCCATACTTTAACAGATTTTATTAATACTTAAAGCCACTCTACCAGGTACAACGGGAGTAGTGGGGGCGTGATCGGGAATCCCGCATGCCTCTGCGACTCTCAAGACTGCAACCGAACGAGGTCCTATCACAAGGATCAAACACAAGGAGTGTCTCAGAACAGTGTATAGCTACTGTAGACGGGTAGAGGAATTAATTCTGAAAGGAACGCAACTCGAATCGCGGAAAACGGAGCCCAAACGGGCCCTAAACGGGTCGAAAAAGACGATACTGTGCAAAATCAGACGTCTGGAACTCCCTGCAGACGTCTTAAACGGTGGATCAAAGAATTACCTGTTCAGCTTGGTTCCCCGGACGTCCAGAAGTCTGCGGGGACGTCTGTCCTATACCCCAGACGTCCGATGGTACACACGGACGTCTGTAGATCACTCCCGCCGTCCGGTACAACTTCCAGACGTCTGATTCGCAAAGGATGGCGAATCAGCGAACCTGCGCACGGCCAACCCCCCCCTCCCTCAGTACGGTCAGTCGAGAAGAAGGAAGAAGAAAGCGGAAACTTACCTTTCAGACGTCTGTATGATCTTACAGTCGTCGACCTTGCCGTCTGGCTATCAACCCAGACGTCTGATTCTGGAAATCTTTCCAGAATCAGAACCCTGCTCGGCCTCCGATTGCGACGCCGCCCGCGTCGCACCTCGTGCGTCTGCTGCTCAGCCCGCAGCAGGTCCCACTCCGCGTCGCTCCGCGCCCCCTGCGCCCTCCGCCGGCCGGCCAAGCCGCTCCGGCGAGCTCGCCCTCACGGCAGAGCCCCGCCCTCGCACGCCGCACCTCCTCCGCGCTCACTGTGGCTGCCGCTGCCGCCCTCGCGCTCGCTCGCCCCCGCGCTCAGGAAGGAGAAGAAGGAGGAGATGGTGGAGACGGGAGGGGAGGCGCGCCCTTTTAAGGCCGCGCGAGGAGGAGAGAGAAGGTGGTCGCAGCGCGCCTGCAGCCGCAGAGGGAGAGAGAGAGGAATCGCAGAATCTCCCGTGCGAACATAACTGTTTTCCAGACGTCTGTAAACGATCCCAGACGTCTGGTCAGACGTCTGGATGTGATCCAAGACGTCTTGTCCGACGTCTGGGCCACCTCCCAGACGTCTTAAAAGGCGTCTGGGGCACGCGTTCGTTACAATATAACAAACTCAAAGGAAGTTTCGTCCCCGAAACTTGCGCCAACTAAGGTGCGGGAAAAAGATGTCCAAATAACCATAACAAACTCAAAGAGGACCAAAGCCGGTCCGAAAAGACGTACCCGCGAAAAGCTCCGGGTACCGCTCCCGCATTGCCGCCTCAGGCTCCCAGGTAGCCTCCTCGTACCGCTGGCTCCTCCACAAAACCTTTACCAGGGGTACTTGCTTTCGTCTCAACCTGCGGACGGCTCGGTCTAGGATCTGCACTGGCCGCTCGGGGTAGGTCAGGTCGTCGCTCACCTCGACGCTCTCGTGACTCAGTACGTGGCTGGGATCGGCTACGTACTTCCTGAGGTTGGACACGTGGAACACGTCGTGCACACCAGAAAGCTGCGGGGGAAGGGCAAGTCTGTAAGCAACGGGTCCAACCCGCTCCAGGACCTCAAAGGGCCCCACGAACCTCGGCGCAAGCTTCCCTCTCACCCCAAACCGCTGTAAGCCCTTCATGGGCGAAACACGAAGGAAGACGTGGTCCCCAACCTCGAACTGCACCTCTCTGCGTCTGCGATCTGCGTAGCTCTTCTGTCTGCTCCTGACAGTGCGGAGTCGTCTGTGGATCTGCTCGACTACCTCCTGACTCTGCCGGATCAACCTGGGGCCAACCTCCTACTTGGTCCCCACCTCAACCCAACTCAAGGGTGCCGTGCATTTCCGTCCGTACAGAGCCTCGTAGGGAGCCATGCCGATGCTCGAGTGATAACTGTTGTTGTATGCAAACTCCGCCAGGGGCAGGTGCTCCTCCCAAGAGCCCCTCCAGTCTAGTACACAGGCACGCAAAAGGTCCTCAAGTGTCTGTATCGTGCGTTCCGACTGTCCGTCCGTCTGGGGGTGGTAAGCCGTGCTAAACCTCAACCTCGTCCCCAAAGCCTGCTGAAACTCAGCCCAAAACTGGGACGTAAAGCGGGTATCCCAGTCGGATACGATCTCCCACGGAACTCCGTGTAGTCGCACCACATCACGGATATACCTCTCTGCCAACTGTGCTGGTCCCAAAATGACTCGGATCGGCAAGAATCGTGCCGTCTTCGTCAATCTATCCACTATTACCCAGACTGCGTCGTGTCCTCGCTGGGTAACAGGTAAGCCCACCACCAAGTCCATGGTGATGCTCTCCCACTTCCACTCTGGCACTGGAAGCGGCTGAAGCGGCCCTGCAGGCCTCTGATGCTCGGCTTTCACCTGCTGGCACACTAAGCACTGCTGCACGAACTCACCCACATCCCGCTTCATCCCTCTCCACCAGAACTCGCGTCTCAAGTCATGGTACATTTTCGTGTTTCCGGGATGTATGGTGAATCTGGAACCGTGTGCCTCAGTCAGGAGCTCTCTCAACAGCTCCTCGTCTCTGGGGACGCACAACCGTCCCCTCAAGCGTAACACCTGGTCTGTGAAAGAGAAGTCCCCTGGGTCCCCTGATAGTACTCTGTCGCGCAAAGACTGCAAGTACGGATCGGCCATCTGTCCCGTGATGATGCGGTCTAACAACTCTGGCCTGGTCTGCCGTGTCACCGTCACTGCCCCACAGTACCCTCGTAACTCTAGAGGTCGCCAACTGCCCACCTCCTCCAAAAGGCTCCAACTCTGTAACTGTAGACTGGCCAAGCGTGCGGGCGCCTTACGGCTCAAGGCGTCAGCCACCACATTGGCCTTTCCCGGGTGGTAGGAGATGCTGCAGTCGTAGTCCTTCAGGAGCTCCAACCAACGTCTCTGTCTCATGTTGAGCTCCTTCTGATCAAAAAGATATCTGAGGCTCTTATGATCTGTAAAAATCTCGAAGGTCTCACCGTACAAGTAGTGCCTCCATGTCTTCAGCGCGAAGACAACAGCTGCCAACTCTAGATCGTGGGTAGGGTAGGTATGCTCATGGGGCTTCAGCTGCCGCGAAGCGTAAGCGACCACGTGACCCCTCTGCATGAGCACACCTCCTAACCCCTGCAAGGAAGCGTCCGTGTACACAACGAACCCGCCACTACTGTCAGGGATGGTGAGCACGGGAGCCGAGGTCAACCTCTCCTTCAGCTCCAGAAAACACGCCTCACAGGCGTCTGTCCAAGCGAAAGGCACGTCCTTCCAGGTCAACTGTGTCATAGGACGCGCAATCTGTGAAAATCCTCTGATGAACCGTCTGTAGTAACCTGCCAGTCCCAGGAAACTGCGAATCTCAGTGACTGAACGCGGTCTCTCCCACCTGAGCACTGCCTCGACCTTGGCGGGGTCCACCGCCAGGCCGTCTCCAGAGATCACATGACCCAAAAAGGTCACCTCCCTCAACCAGAACTCGCACTTGCTGTATTTGGCGTACAGCCTGCGTCGTCTCAGAGTGTCCAGAACCATCCGCAAGTGCTGTCCGTGCTGCGTCCGATCTCTAGAATAGATGAGTACATCATCTATGAAAACCACAACAAACTGGTCCAAGTACGGTCTAAACACCCGGTTCATCAGGTCCATGAAAGCAGCGGGGGCATTGGTCAGCCCAAACGGCATGACCAAAAACTCGTAGTGTCCGTACCGGGTGCGGAAAGCTGTCTTGGAGACGTCGGTCTCCCTGATCCTCAACTGGTGGTATCCAGACCTCAAGTCGATCTTGGAAAACACCGTGGCACCCCGCAACTGGTCAAACAAATCGTCGATCCTCGGCAGCGGATATCTGTTCTTGATGGTGACCCTATTCAGCTGTCGGTAGTCCACACAAAGGCGTAGGGTCCCATCCTTCTTCTTCACAAACAGTACCGGGGCTCCCCAGGGAGACGCACTGGGCCTCACGAAACCTTTCTCCAAAAGGTCCTACAACTGGGACTTGAGCTCTCGCAGCTCAAGCGGTGCCATTCTGTATGGCGCGATGGAGATGGGGCTGGTCCCTGGTACTAGTGAGATCTCAAACTCGATCTCACGCTCGGGCGGTAGTCCTGGTAACTCGTCTGGAAACACGTCGGGGTACTCTCTGACCACCGGGATGCTCTGGAAGTCTGCCACGGGGCTGTGCTCTGCCACCACACAAGCTAGGAAGCCCTCACACCCCTGGCTCAAAAGTCTCGCCGCCCGAAGTGCCGAAATGCACCTGAAACCTCCGTCCACTGGCTGCCCGTGAAACTCGAAAGAAGGCAACTCCGGAATGGAGAAGACAATCTTCCTCTCAAAACAGTCTACCAAGGCGTGGTAAGCGGACAGCCAATCCATCCCCAGAATCACTCCAAAGTCCTCCATCTGTATCATAATCAGGTCAGCTGGCAGGCTATGTCCCCCGATGCTGACCCCGCAACCCGTGTACACCTCCTCAGCTACAAACAGCTGACCACTCTGACCTCTGATTACGAACGGATTCTCTAACAGTGTATAATCCTGGTCCAAACTAACTGCGAAACTGGCTGCGACAAACGAGTGCGTAGCGCCGGAATCGAAAAGCGTGTAAACGAGTCTGCCAGAAACTGAAACCATACCTGCTACCACGGATCCCGATGCTCTGGCGTCCCTGTGTGTTAGGGCGTTGATACGCCCCTCAGCTCTAGGTGCGGACGAAGCAGCCACACTCTGCGTCGGACGGGTAGGTGCTGGCCGGTACCCTCCTCGCGACTGCTGTCCTCCTCCTCGTGCCTGGGAACCGCGGCCTCCTGCACGCCCTCCAGTGCTCTGCACGGGAAGTATCTGCTGACCTCCTGCCCTAGATGGGCAGTCCCTCCTGACGTGGCCCGGCTGGCCACACTGGTAGCAGAGGGGAACCCGACTCCCGCCCTCAGTGAGTCCCTGCTGTCGGCTAGGCGGGGGTCCGGTGCTGGCGACTGGCCCCTGTCGAGGGCCCCCAAAGGCCACTGATGGCCCTGCACAGCGTGACAGCTCTCCTGCGGATGTCACGTGTCTCCGTTCTCGCCGGCCCTGTGAGAAGTCTGGCTGAAAGGGCCTCTTCCGCCCGCCGTCGGTCTCTCGCGCGGACGGGTTGGTCTCCTCGTAAGTCATAGCTGCCTCTACCACCCTCGAAAACGTCGGCAGCTTCAGGGGTTTGACATACCCCCGGATCGCAGGCCGGAGCCCCTCGGTGAACCTCCAAAGGTGCTCCTCCTCAGTGGCTACCGCTGTCGCTGCAAAGCGGGACAGCTCCAAGAAACGCGTGCGGTACGCGCTCACGGTCATCGTCCCTTGGCGGAGAGTGTGGAACTCCCGCCTCCTCTGGTCCTGCCACGTCTGGGGAAAGTACTGCTCGCAGAAGAGGGTGACGAACTGGTCCCACGTCGGCTCGTCCCACTCCTGTCCCCGGACCGCCCTCCACCACCGGTGTGCCGCACTCTCCAGCTGGTACGTGGCAAAGGCCACGCGGCACTCCACCGGGGGGCGAAGGGTGTCGAAGATCTTCTCCAGCTGCTCAAGCCAGTCCTCTGCCTCGGTCGGGTCCTCATCCCCCTTGAAGGAGGGGGGCTTCAGCTTCCGGAACTGTCCGAAAAGCTCGAAGTGGCACTGTAGGGGAGGTGCTGGTGCACCTCCAGGCGAAAGTGCCTCGTGTACAGAAGTGTCGGAGGAAGGTGGGGGCGGCAGGGGCCCATCCCCTCCCTCGTGTCCAGCGCCGCGTCTGTCGCGTGGTCCCACAGAGGACTCCCCCTCTGCAACCCCAGGAGGAGGTGCTCGGGGCGGTGGGTGGAGCTCCTCTCGTACAATATCCCGTATCAGTCTGGCGAGGTCCTGGGCTTGGGCGCCAGGGAGTGGTGGCTGGTCCACCGAGACGTCAACGACAGCACGTCCACCTCGCCGACCTCGCCCTCGGCCGCGCCCGCGTCCAGTCTCGCCAGTCCCGCGACGAGGCATCTCCTGCAAGGAGACGCGAAACGAAACGGAAACGTCAAAACAGAAGGTACCTAACAAAACTTCTAAGAGCTCATGTCAAGAGATATGTTGTGGTGGCTACTCTAGCTATAAACATGTGAATTGGTTATTTTCCAGTCAGTTGATTCACTTCTCGGGACGACCTTGCTCTGATACCATCTTGTAACGACCCGGTTCCCGAGTCCCTACAGACACGAGAACCGGACCGACTCGACTAATCCCAAGACCTAGTCGTCCAACGAGGAAGTAACCAAAAGACAGTAAAATAAACCACATTCAGCATGAATATAACTAACAGTAAGAAAATACAGCAGTAAGGAAAGAAACTACTACAGTAGGTACCACCACAACAGTAAAACAGCATTTATCAGATAACAAGAACTGCAGGTAAAGAAGGTACAGCGGAAACAAAAACTACTCACTAGAACAGAAACAAAAGGGGTACAAAAAGGCTGTGGTACTCTACTGGACCCTACTCGGCCCAGCGTCCTCTGCAGCCGCCGACCCTGGCTGCTCAACACCTGGTCCTGAAAAAGGTAACGAGTGTAACACGTCAGCAAAACGCTGAGTAGAGTGGCAAACTAACTAAAGGCAACAGTAGAGTGTACAGTAGCTGTTATGTTCTATTACTTCTTTTTTTCACATCTTTCAATTTTTCTCACTATTTCTTTTATTTCTCACTATTCCTCGTGGGAACGATCTTGATTGCAGTCTTTTCCAAAAGTAGAAGTAGCACGTGGTGCTCTCCTGGCCGGGAGAGTCCCCCGTGGTGATCCTACCCTCAGTCAACCACCCCAAGGTCACTGACAGACGTAACGGTGACTACGGCACGCGCGATAGACGCACAGGTAGCTAGCCTGCACTGGCACGCGGTCAGTCGTTTCCGTTAACGGGTGCGCCCAAAGTACAGCACGGAACCAGGGCAGAGCCCTCTCAGTAACAGGGGTCCAACCCCTCCACAGTAACCAAACCGGGGCCTTGCCCCTCCACAGTCCGCGCACCCTCGCCTGACTACCCTGGTTTGCCCTAATGGGCCTAACAAGTCGGTGAAGGAGGCTAGCAGAACCCCGGGGCCCGTGGGGTAGCTAGTACTCTCCTAACACTAGTAGCTCTCCTCGGTACTACGTACACGAGGGCCAACAAGTCGGTACAGAGCGGCCAATCCTAACCCCGGGTCCCTGGGGCGGCTGGCCCCACTCTGCACTAAACAGGTACAGGTACTTCCCTTGGTACTGCGTACCCAAGAGACAGTACAAACTACATCTCAGTTCCATTCCTTTTTCTTTCCAGGAGTTCCACTCCTAATTCCCCGTAGGGTTCAAGCTCTTTATCTCAGAACATCATATGTTTCACTTTCCAGATTCACGTTCTCAAAATCCATGATCTCAAACATGTTTCTTTATTCATAACAGGCAGCTGTTAATTAAATTTACAAGAAGCTTTATATATATTCCTTTCCATTTTCCCAAGACTGCAGTAATATACATTCCACTAGTTTTTCCACCCTAGGATTCATGCCATTTCCTAGGATCTATCATACAATCTAGTTTTCCGGCCGTAGGATTCATGCAACACCTAGGAGCTATCATTCCATATATTTCTCATTCCTAGGATTCATGCAATGCCCTAGGTTCTAGTTATGGTTCCATACTTTAACAGATTTTATTAATACTTAAAGCCACTCTACCAGGTACAACGGGAGTAGTGGGGGCGTGATCGGGAATCCCGCGTGCCTCCGCGACTCTCAAGACTGCAATCGAACGAGGTCCTATCACAAGGATCAAACACAAGGAGTGTCTCAGAACAGTGTATAGCTACTGTAGACGGGTAGAGGAATTAATTCTGAAAAGAACGCAACTCGAATCGCGGAAAACGGAGCCCAAACGGGCCCTAAACGGGTCGAAAAAGATGATACTGTGCAAAATCAGACGTCTGGAAGGAGTTCCAGACGTCTTAAACGGTGGATCAGAGAATTACCTGTTCAGCTTGGTTCCCCGGACGTCCAGAAGTCTGCGGGGACGTCTGTCCTATACCCCAGACGTCCGATGGTACACACGGACGTCTGTAGATCACTCCCGCCGTCCGGTACAACTTCCAGACGTCTGATTCGCAAAGGATGGCGAATCAGCGAACCTGCGCACGGCCAACCCCCCCTCCCTCAGTACGTTCAGTCGAGAAGAAGGAAGAAGAAAGCGGAAACTTACCTTTCAGACGTCTGTATGATCTTACAGACGTCGACCTTGCCGTCTGGCTATCAACCCAGACGTCTGATTCTGGAAATCTTTCCAGAATCAGAACCCTGCTCGGCCTCCGCTCGCGACGCCGCCCACGTCGTACCTCGCGCGTCTGCTGCTCAGCCCGCAGCAGGTCCCACTCCGCGTCGCTCCGCGCCCCCTGCGCCCTCCGCCGGCCGGCCAAGCCGCTCCGGCGAGCTCGCCCTCATGGCAGAGCCCCGCCCTCGCACGCCGCACCTCCTCCGCGCTCACTGCGGCTGCCGCTGCCGCCCTCGCGCTCGCTTGCCCTCGCGCTCAGGAAGGAGAAGAAGGAGGAGATGGTGGAGACGGGAGGGGAGGGGCGCCCTTTTAAGGCCACGCGAGGAGGAGAGAGAAGGTGGTCGCAGCGCGCCTGCAGCCGCAGAGGGAGAGAGAGAGGAATCGCAGGTCTGCGCGCACAGGCGCGCAGACGAATCTCCCGTGCGAACATAACTGTTTTCCAGACGTCTGTAAATGATCCCAGACGTCTGGTCAGACGTCTGGATGTGATCCAAGACGTCTTGTCCGACGTCTGGGCCACCTCCCAGACGTCTTAAAAGGCGTCTGGGGCACGCGTTCGTTACACACGAACACAAGCTAAACACCCCAGTTAAAATGCTCACGAGTATCGCAATGATGCGGCGAAGGTGTTGGTGGCGGTGGCGAGCTGCGAAGATGGTCATAGGTGGCTGGCGAAGGCGGAGTATGCCGAAGAAGGTGGTTGTGTTCGGTGGGAGTTTTAGGTGCGTGGATGGTGAAATAAAGAGAGGGCTTTTGATGTTGAAGTCGCGGTGGAACTTATGAAGTAGGTGGCGAGGTGTTTGGTGCGGTGGGGAGTGTGGAAGACCTCACCGGAGGAGTGGCCGGAGATGGGAACAATGACGGTGAACGATGGAAATGTGGGTCGAAATAAGATTTAAGAGGGAGAGAATTAGCCTAAGGATCTAAAGGAACCTAACTAACCTAAATCTAATGGATGAAAGGGGAGAATTTCCTTGCTGGAGGTACACCGGACTTGGAGAAGACAAAGCCTTCGGTGGGAGAAGCAGCAACAACGAGGGGAGGTAGGCGGCGTTCGCTGGTATTGCGACAAGCGAAAGAAGCTGAGGATGAAGGAGCCGTCGCTTGTTGTACGTGGCGAACAATGAAGAAGGTGATCATAGAGGGTCGCCAGAGTTGGTGGAGATGGAGGTCGGGGAGAAGGGAAGAAGGGGAATCTCTAGCATCCAAACCAAGCTAAGGAGGTGAGGAAGGCCATGGGCAACTTTTATAGGCATTTGGGCGAGTCTCCAAGCTTGGAAACAAGCTTAAAGAGCTTGGATTTCACTATTTTAGGTTTAGGATTTCCAAGAGTTCACATGAGCTTTTGGATGGATTTAGAAGGCCATGAATGAGCTCAGATGGAAGGGGATCTCGTTGGGAGTTTTCCTTCCATTTTTGGGAGAGATTCATCAAGGAATCAGAGAGAAATCTCTGATTGAAGGTTGCCGGAGTAGGAGTTCCTCCATGATAATGGTGGAGGGACCAATCTATAAAGAACGCTGAAAAAAGGTAGGGACCTACGTGTAAATAATTTCAAAAGCTAGGGTCTGGTGTGAGATAGAAAAGAGTCTGACTGGATTGAAATGTAAACTAGGTCAAGATGATCTCTAATTGGGATCAAATTTTGGTACAAACCTAATTTGGACCTAAGAAATCTGATGGTGAAGTTGGATTTTGGTTTTGACCAAGTTTAATTGGGTAGTTTACGTAGAAACCTAAATTAGGGTAACTTTCCGTTTGAGACTCTATTTTAGGTCAAAAATGGTTCAGATGGTTAGTTCAACGATACCAAACTTTATAGAATATTTTTCTATAATTTTTAGAAGGTTTAAGTGAATTTTATCCTGACCAAAACCACAGTTATTTAAGTGGGTCTATTTTTAGGATTTTAGATGTCCATTAATTCTTAAAATGTGTGGAAACCTGTTTCTATCTGCGTGGACCCTCTTGTTAGACATTTATGACCATTTGACCTTCATTTAACCCCTGGGCAACCCTGTTATTGCTTTGCATTTATGATCTTCTGTTAAAACTGTAGATTTAACATTAATTTAATGTATTCTTCTAAGAAAGGATATTTACTGAATTATGGCTCTTCGGTGGTTATGTAGGAGTATTTGTTTATTGATTATGACTAATTAAAGCAAGTTATGGATGATGACAACGTCATTATCAAGTTTGAAATGGAGTGGGTATTTCCATTTAAAAAGATAATAATGTCATCCACATAAAGTAAGGCAATAGGAGGAGAAACACCCCGTTTAAGCGAGAAAGGCAGAAACTTCCCAGGGGAAGCTAGTTCCTTAAGTTCCCGGATAAAAGGTTCCATAAATATATCAAAGAGAAAAGGGAAAACCATATGTCCTTGATGGAGGCCATGAGAATCTTGAAAGAAAGACGAGGAGCTCCCATCAATAACGATGGAAGGTACCTCATGTTGAATAAAGGTTGTAATGAGACCTACGACCTGTTTAGAGAAACCAAATCTTCTAAGAATCTTAAAGAGAATATTCTACTCTACATGTTCATAAGCCTTTTTCAGGTCAAGCTGAAGAATGACATTAGATCTGAATGTTTTGTGATTTAATCGTTGAGCAAGCTCAAATGTTGTTGCGATATGGCCAAAAATAGGTCTGCCTTTAATAAAACCATCTTGCTTAGGGGAAATAATCTTACGAAGTACGGGGGTAAGCCGGTTTGCAAAATAGCAGAGGAAACTTTATAGATGACATTATGCAAGCTTATCGATATGAAATCAGGGAGGTCGTAGGTGTCAGCTTTTTTCGGGTTGAGAGAAATAAAGGTATTATTAAAGGCCCTAGGAGCTTTATGCATAGAGAATGAATGGGAAATTGCAGTGGTTAAGTCAACCTTAACAATATCCCAAAAGCTAATGAAGAATTCAAGATTGAATCTATTATGTCCCGGAGTTTTTTTGGGAGGCATATGGATAAGGATTTGCAAAATTTCAAATTCTGTTGGACGAGTAATGAGATTGGAAGAATCATTGGGGGTTATTAAGGGTGGGATAACATCAAGAAATTGATCAGTAGAAGTTGTAGGTTCAAAGGAAAGAAGGTTTTCAAAGAAAGATATGACATTAGAAGTAGCATTTGTCCAAGATCCCTAATCAATGATGGAAGTAGGAGAGTGAAGATACCTACGAGAAGGGGTGAGACTTTCGAAATAAATAAAGTGCGGAAGCAAAATAAACAGTCTCACAAAAAAGGACAATCATACAAATTGCACAAGTGATTTTTAGGTGAAAACCCAAACTAGGTGAAAATTACCACTTAACCCTCTCGAGTTAGGATTTTCCGATCAACCAAGTCGATCAAAATCACTAACAAACCACTTAAACAAGGGTAATACAACCTCTATACAACCATGCTACAAGTACGAGGGTAGCATTCCTCAAATCCCTTCTCTTCATGAGGAGTATTTTGTCCCTCGATGGAGACGGGAATTCACAAAGAGAATACCCAACAATAACAAAGTAAAATTACAACACAAAACCTATAGAGCCATAAAGATTAAATCCTAAACTTAACTACTATAGGTAAAGATTACTTCCCTTTGCTGGAAGTGCGTCGGCTTGACGCAGATGCGTGAACCACGTGGGGGCACTTCGTCGCTCTCGTAATCGCGGAGGGAGAGCGAGTGCCCAGCGAGAAGGTAGCTCTCAAGATGTAGAACGGTGGTTGGAACAGCGGTGGTATGACCGAAGTTTGTTATAGAAATGGAATTGTAGTACAGATAGTCATTGCCACTATTACAATTTTTTTACTCGGAAATATTTTTCCCGAGGTCGAACTCAGGGAGCTACTAGAATTCTAGAAGTACAATGCGTCTATTACAAAAATAAGAGAGAGAGAGAGAGATAGATTGGTCTCTTGGCTTTTTCTTCTTCTCTTCTCTCTCTTGTCTTGTCTTCTTCTTCTTTCTTTTCTCTTTGCTTGATCGTCTTCTTCTTTCTCTTCTCTTCTTTCTTCTCTTTGCTTGATCTTCCTCAATTCTTCTTCTTCTTTACCTTCTTTCTTTTTCCTTCTTCTTTCTCTTTCTTTCCTTCTTCTCTTCGCTTTCAGCTGCGGCGCCTGTTCTTCTCTTCTTCTTTACTTTGTCTGCAGAGCTTCTTCCGTCGTCTGATTTCTCAATCAGACGACTTAAGTAGCATCTGCTACAGTGCTTCCTTTGTGCTCCTTCTTCTTCTTCTTTCCTTTTCTTCTTCTTCTTCTTCTTTCTTTTTCCTTCTTTCTACTGCGGTCTTCTTCTTCTTCTTCTTCTCTACCTGCACACTCACACAGTTGGTCAGAGAAAAACCTACCCCTACCCTCCCCCGCATCTCTCTCTTTCTCAGATTTCTCTCATAGGATCGCTCTCCCAGAGCCGGGTATTCGGGTACGGGTTTCGCGCCCGGGACCAGGCCGACCGACGTGCGGTGGTGGGCGAGGAGTGTAGGTCGGGTATACGGGTCAGGCCAGGTCCGCGGGGGGGTGGTCGCGGACGAGGCCGGGTGAAGCGGGTGAGAGGGACCTCACCCCGTGTTCTGAGGCAGTAAGCCCTAAACACTTTTTCAATATAAGTGTGGGCGCGCGGCCGCACACTTACGAGGTGGGACTAAAGTCCCACCTCCAAATCTCGCACCCGCGGCTGACGGAGCTGCGGTCAATTACGGCTGTATGTGAGGCTTTCACCCCAGCTGCAGGCCTGGGATGCTTCGCGGGGGCAAGCCGCGCATCTTGGAGTGCGAGCCTAGGCGAGGGCGAACCTGCAGCTGCAGGTGAAGGACCTTCACCTGCTCAGTAATGGCGGCGAAGAGGGCGTGACCTGAAATCAAGCATATGGCCTCTCGGCCCAATCAGAGGATGCAGGGAGCTTCGCCGGAGTGCGGCGAAGCCAGTGCGGGTGGCGACGTATGGTGGCAGCCCTAGGTCAGACTGTGGTCAGGAAAATTGGTCTGTTCGGGGGGTCTTTAGGTGGCATGTGGTAGGGAATGAAGAGGGGGAAACCGTGGAGTGGAGTGAGGGGAAGCTTCTGAGGTGATCGGCGAGGAGTGAGGGGGTCTGTGGAGGTGGAATGGGCTCGCCGGAGAGGATGGTCGGAGACGGAGCAGGTGGAGGTGGAAATTGTGTGTGGGAGTGCGAAAATACAAATTGACAGGGGGAAAATTTAGAGGAGGAGAGGAAGCTTTTACCTAAGTTTTGGACGAAGGGGAAAGGGCGGAGCCGCCGGCTCGTGCCTGCCGGAGCTGAGGAAGAAGAGGCCCTGGAAGGGGAGAACGGAGACGAGGAGGCAGGCGGAGGGTGTCGGCGAGTGCAGCACGACACAGACGAAAGGGTTAGGGGAACCCTGCTGCAGGTAAGGCAGCAGAGCGACGAGGAGGAGGAGTTGGTCATCGGAAGCTGCAGGCCATCTGTCGGAGCTGGAGAGGAGGAAGTGGGGGGGTATTCTCCATCAAAGACAGCTTAGCTCCTTCTGCAGGCGACGACGGTCTTTATAAAGGCGAAGGCGGAGGGGTGGGCGTAGGGAGGCGACGTGCCTCCCTCGCAGGAGGATGGCCGGAGCAGCAACCCATACCTTCCGCGCGTTCGCACGGAAGGTGTGGGCGATGGCAGAGATCATGGAGGTGTCCCTGCGACAGCAGACGTCGCAGGGAACACCCGGTTGAATGGGCAGAGGGCCTCCCTCACCCTACGCGGCGCTATGCTCTACGCAAAGTCGCCGGAGAATAGCGCTGCTCAGAGTTTTGCAGGGAGGACCTAAGTGCAAAAATTGATGAAGAACCTAGGGACCAAAATGCGAGGGTTTTGAAAGTTAAGGGTCAAAAAGTAATGGATGAGGACCAAAATGCAAAGTCGGTCAAGAAGGTCTCTTCTTAGGCTCAAGTTTTTATGCATGACTAAATGGGACCTAAGGATTTTAATGGTGAATTTTATTTCTAGATCAGAACTTGTTTGCCTGGCCAATTTACGTAAAATCCAAATTAAATCATTAATTGGGCATGGTTCTCAATGTAGGTCAAAATGGGTTCCCAAGGCCAAATTGAAGGTTCTAAACCCTAGAGATCATTTTTCTATGAATTTTAGAGGGTTTAGTTGATTTTTTATTTGCCTCGAATCTTGTGAATTGAAGTAGGTTTGTTTTAGGGTCACAGGATGTCATTTAATTCCTTGGAGTTGCTGTAGCTCTTGTTGGATCAAATCATCCCACTTTCCTTCTTATTAGGTTAGTTTGACCTATGTTTGGACCTTGAGTTACCCTGTTTACTGATTGTGTTGGTGAAATTACATTTTTACCCCTTATGACCTATTTTCTTCACAAACTCAGAATTCTCTGAGTCAAGCCTTTCTATAAGTTATGTAGGAGCTTTTTCTCGCAAATCTAGGTTAGATTGTGCTAGTTAGGGTTCATGATGAGGTTCTCATCAATGGTTTGGAGAGCAAGATCTCTTCTAAAGTGTTTTGGACACAAAATAGTATGGAAATAGTATTGCTTGGTGTATCTCTATAAGGCAAGGGGCCTCTCCTATTTATAGATGGCTTAGGAAGGCCTAGGAAGGCTTTAGAAGACTTAAGTAGCCATTAGGGTTCATCCCAAGGCAAATCAAGCCGCAATCAGAATCATTAATGATTCTGACAGGGTCATCAAACGTCTGGGAAAAAGATCAAACATTTGGAAGTTATTCTTAAGACGTTTAGGAACTAAGTCAGACGTCTAATTCTAGACAGATTCCCTTACTGACTTTCATTAGACCTAAATAGGGTTATAGTGTAAATTAATTAGACAACATACAGGATGTTTGGCGCTAGGTATGGACGTCTGGAAACCTAATTAACTACAGGAATAGATTTCCCAAGGTATAAACGGCCATAACCCATATCAGAAGTGATTTTGGCTCAATCGAGGGCTAACGGTCACTTATCAGACGTCTGAGGTCCTCTACGGACGTCTGATAAAAGCCTAAAGGTCATTTCCTAACGATCATATTGTGAAGGCCAACGTTCCACTAATTGGACATATGGCCGAGACATTAGATGCCTTCTGAGACGTCTGGACTATGGGTCGGTCGTTTGAAATCAGCAGACAGAAAGTTCTAAGACCAGCCCTAATAGTTTGGACGTCTGATTCAACATTCAGACATCTTAAAGATCACAATCAGAGATCTGATATTTGTGTTAGGCATCTGGAAAGGCTGTCTGAAGCCTATTTAGGTTTCTTAAGTCTTCTACGGAAAACCTAGGTATCCTAGGGTTGTGCAAGTGTTCATAGGACTACTGTTAGGTTACTTTGAGGCTCTTTAACAAATATCTAAGAAAATGAAAGAGTAAAGAATGAAAATAACAATTACAGAGTACAATGACTAAGGAACATCTATCTTATTTTTCTGTCTTCAAGCTTTCGCTCCTTGCGAAGCTCCTCCTCCAATGAGCTCCTCCAATCCACCATGGATGCGAGCTCTGAGGTCCTTCACACTTGTATCCATTTGTATTTCACTAAAATCTAAAGCTCAAATACAAATGTTAAAACACAAGTGTTATGTTATCATCAAAATTGACGATCGTGGTGCCCTTGTATCAATAATCTCTCTCTTTTTGATGATGAGAAAGCTATAAATAATAATCCATAAAATCCTCCCCCTTTTTGACATTATCAAAAAGGTATCACAATTTTTAATTATCCTAAAATCGCCCTTAAAACATGCTCTTCTATTTTCATCTTTTCCATAAACAAGATAGCTATGTTATTACCTCCCCCTTGCTAAAAGCAATATAGCTAGGTTATTTTTAAAAACTCCCCCTTAATGATGGACAAATAGCTTCATCAATTTTAACTCTCCCTATCTATATGCTATTTAAAAAGAGATAGGGAGAAAGGGATTACCTTACCAACCATGGCCAATAGAATGGCCCAAATGGAGGTGGATGCCAAACCGGATGGGGTTCGCATCCATAGCTTGGAGGTCCAGGCATCGATGCTGGTCTCCAATCGGATAGTCGCTGCGAGACGGCTTGGTTGATTATTTGTCGTCTCATCCGTCTTCTCTTCTCCTTCCTCGATCTACTCCTTGGTCCTCCCAATTCTAGTTGACCTTTCTTTAGCTTGTAGGTCCAATCCTTCACATTGATATCTTCCTTGAAACCTACAAAACATGATTCCAAATCTTTCTTTGGTATCCAAGTCAATTTGGATCCGTATTTGATAGTTGGTCTCCTTGAAAGAGATCCTTTCTCAACCTTAGGGCTATAAAAATTATCTAATTTGTTTACCAAGTTATTAGATTCTTCCCTAAGACATGAAAGTTCTTTTTCTATAACATACATCTTAGTCTTTAAATCATAAATTTCCATTTTAAAATTATTATTTTCCTCAATCAATTTACTATTCTCATTGATTAGGTTATTACTCTTTAACAACAAGTTATTCATTTATAACTAGCTCATTTTGACCCAATACAAAGGATAAAAGCTCCTACATAACTCAAGGAAAGGCTTAACTCAGAGAATTCTGAGTTTAAGGAGAAAACAAGTCATAAGGGGTAAAAATGCAATTTTACCAGTATAATCTGCATACAGGGTAATTCAGGGTCCAAACATAGGTCAAAGCAACTTAATAAGAATAAAAGTGGGATGAGATGATCTAGCAAGGGCTACAGCAATTCCAAGGAACTAAATGATAATCTGTAACCCTAAAACAACCCACTTCAATTCACGAGGTTCGAGGCAAAGTAAAAATAGAATAAACCCTCTAAAATTCATAGAAAAATAATCTCTAGGGTTTAGAACCTTCAATTTGGCCTTCAGAACCCATTTTGACCTACATTGAGAACCATGCCCAATTAATAACTTAATCTAGGTTTTCGCATAAATTGACCGGTCAAACAAGGTTTAATATAGAAATGAAATTCACCATCAGATTCCTTAGGTCCTAATTAATCATGTATAAAAACTTGAGCCTAAGAAGAAACCTCCTTGACCGACTTTACACTTTGGTCCTCATATATTTACTTTTTGGCCCTCAACTTTTGAACCATCGCATTTCAGCCCCTAACTCTCCTTCGTTCTTTGCGATCAGGTCCCCCCTGCAAAACCTGCCAGCACCATGCTCCGGCGACCTTGCGCGGAGCATGGCGCCGCGTAGGGTGAGGGGGAAAGCCTGGCAAGTAAACCGGGGGTGCCCTGCGTCGTCAGCCGTCGCAGGGACACCCCCCTGGTCGCTGTAGCCCACCATACTGGCCGTGCGAACGCACGGACGGTATGGGTTTTCGTCTCCGGCCATCCTCCGGCGAGGGAGACACGTCGTCTCCCTCCGCCTCCCTCCCTGTTTTGATCCCTATAAATACCCCCCGTTGCTCCACAGACCGGGGCAGCTCGGATCTGACGGAGAAAACCCCCAACTTTCCTCTCTTCTCTCTCCGGCAGACGCTCACCAGCTCCGGCGGTTCCTCCCCCTCCTCCTCTTCGCTCTGCCGCAATACCAGCAGCAGAGACTTCCTCCCCTGCTCTTCCCGCGCCACGCCGTACCCAGCTGGCGCCTCTCCGGCTCTCTGCTCGCCGCCGCCCCTTTCCCTGAGCATCTTCTTCTCTGGCGACAGTCGATACGACTGTCGCCCTACTGCTCCCCCTTCGTCCCTGCAAGTAAGTTAGAACTACTTCCCTTCCTCTCCTCTTTCTTTCCTCGGTTTCAATTTGTTCAATTAAGCCCTCGACCGACCCTGACCATCGTCACCCCCTTCGTCTCCGGCCACCCTCCGGTGAGATGTTCCCATCGCTCCACAGCCTCACACACCTCGCCGACCCTCACCGAACCTCCGCCTCATCACACTGAGCACCCCCCACCCCTCCACTGCCACTCCACACCTCCGTAACGCTCCCCCGAACAAACCCATTCCTCCGGTTGCAGTCCAACCTAGGGCTGCCGCCAGACACCACCTTGCGGCTTGCCGCGCAGCTCCTCACCTTCGCCGTGCCAAGGCGAAGGTTCCCCAGTGGTTTGATCAGGCCGAGAGGCCATATTCGTGTCCGACAGATTTTGAGGTTCGACCGCCATTAACTCACATTGAAGCAGCTTCTCCCGCGCTCCAGGCTTGAGGACTCCAGGTCTCCAGCTGCTGCGGATTACGGGGAGTCTTGCGAAGGCAGCCAGCCAGCAACCTACACAAATCGAAGCCGCAGCTGCAGAAGCTAGGCCGCGGTCTCCCAGCAGGCGCACGCGAGGAGAGGTCTCCGTTTAGTCCCACATCGGTAAGCCTCACAACCTTTTCACTGTTTAAATTGATTTTGTGCATTAGCCTTACTGCCTCAGCACACGGGGTGAGGTCCCCTTCACCCGCCCGGTTACCCGGTCTCGTCCGCGCTCACGCCCCGCGGACCTGACCCGACTCGACTTAGACTGACCTGCACTCCTCGCCCACCACGCACGCCGGTGGGCCTGGACCCGGGCGCGACCCGAACCCGATTACCCGGCAGCTCTGGGAGAGCTTTCCCAAGAGTGGTTTCAGAGCGAGAGAGACGCGGGGGGAGAGGGTAGAGTATGTTTTGTCCTCTGACGTAAGCTCTGAAGTATGCAGGCACAGGTGAAGAAGAAGAACCGCGGAAGAAGAAGGAAGCTGAGGGAGACACTGTAGCAACAGGCAGTTTAAGTGGTCTGATTTGGAAATCAGACGACGTCCTGAAGGGAAAAGAAGAAAGAAGGAGGGGCGACGTCCTGACTGGAAAAAGAAAAGAAGAAAGAAGGAGATCTGAAGAACAACAGAAGAAGGCGAGGCAGAGGAGAACACAAAAGAACAAGGGAAGAACTAAAAGAAGAAAAACAAAGAGAAAAGAAGACAACAAATTCTTTCTCTCTCTTTCTTTATTTTTGTAAAAGAAACATGTATATCTCTAGAATATTACTTGCTCCCTGAGTTCGACCTCGGGAACTCTTTTATTTTCCGAGTAAAAAAATTTATATTTGAAATGTTGGCAATAACTGGCTATACTACAACGCTATAACAATAAAGCCCGGTTGCCTACCACCGTTTCATTTTTGGCGCCGTTGCCGGGGAGCAACGGCTATTCTAGAGGTAAACATTCCTGTTTCTTTTTAATTTCTGATAATCTCCTCTCTTTTGTGCAGAAAACTACAGGAAATCAAGAAGACAAGCAACCGCACGACAACCACTCCGAGGACAGGTAAATTTTTCCTCTCGCTATTAACCCCTAAACTCTAAAGAGGAAGAAAAGAAAAGAACAAGCAATATAGGGCTAACCTGTCTTCCATACTTAGTAACCATAAAGAGTTGCATGTTTTCAACTCATCACTCCTGCACACTATTAAGGGTATTTAAGGGCTAACACATTCTTGCTTGAGCCCTAATTACCCAACAAAGAGTTAAATGGACCAAGTAGAGCCAACATAAGGTCAAACATTAGGATTTCAGTAGAGACACACCCCTTAATCAAGAATTGAGGAAATCCAAAAGAGGTGTGCCCAAGCCATTGATTGAAAATAATTAATAAGAAAAATCCTAAACAATTGGCTCTCTCTAAACACTTGAACCCTAAAACAAGGCCTAACTTCTCAAGGAAACCACTAGGTGAAGTTGACCCCTGGGGTCAACCAACCTTCAAACTAGGCCACTTTGTTCACAAAAACACCTAAAGTTCAAGTGAAACCTTAAGCACCCTGATCTTAAAATTAGTAGACTTAAGAGGTCAAGATCCCCATTCTGGTCTACCTGGAACCGCAGTGACAAGAGAGGTCGGGTGGGGGAAACCCTGTAACCCGTGGGGACGCTCTACCGTGTAGGGGTCTTTGCGGGACTCTCCCTCTCTGGCTGCCCAGGTAATTCTCAGGTGGACGATCTTTCTGATCAAGGGGTCCATCTGCCCCGCACCTCTATAGTCACCCAACAAATTTTTGGGTGTCTTGATTGGGTCCAGTACCTGCTTATCTCATCCAGTCCTTCAGTATTTTTCAGGAGGTCCTTGAAACCTCCTATAGAAATTCACTCTCCCCGAGGCTAAGCCTCGGCTCCTTTATTTTTTTTTTTTTCAAAAATCATTCACACAGCCCTTCTTTCCTCTGATTCTGAACAAAATCCCCTTCTTCCATCTTGATTCAAACCTTGAGTCTATATCTTGATTCCACCACCTGATTCAATTATGCAGCCTAATTACCTAGCAAGACTACCATTCAAAAAACCTGAATATATGAGATCCATGAAAGATAAAATGATTGAGGATGCCCTTGAAATCTATGAAATCAAATATAAACCCTCAACACCAATAGGAAACATTCAGGTTGATGTTCCAACAACCACAGCTTTCATCATAAACTGTGCCCAAATTCTATTGACTGAAATTTCAAAAGGATCAACCCGAGATATGCTCATGACAGGATACATTGAGATGGAAAAATTACACCAATCTGAATACCTTCAATGCTTGACAAATCCTGTACTTTGGGAACAACACCAAGATGCCCTTATGAAACGGGTAGAAATGATGAAATCAGTAGGACAAATTATCAACCAGAAATACCCGTATATACCAGAAACAGAGGATGAACCATCTTGGAACAGTATTAAGGAACAATCCAGTTTCCCAGATCTCGGGACTGAGGCACAAGGTGGTTGTCGACTCCCAACCCAAATAGAAGATAGCATTAAAATAGGTTGGGAAGTTGCAGGAGAACACAATGCTGAACCAACCCTAGGCCATAAATCACCAAGCTTAGAACTCCAAGACTCCTGCAATAACAAGATTAGAATTGAACCTCTGGAGGGTATAAATTCCGCCCCTTGTTTTGATAAGGTGACCCTCGAAGGTTATTCGGACTTAGGTTCTAATAATTCTACCCACATCCTAAGCCTAGAACCTAGATCTGAAACTTATTGGGAAGATTATGAGGCCCTTTATGAGAAAGATCAAATTTTTACAGAATATGATTCCGGGCCTCTATTTAATGAACATCCCTCTCCAACATCCTCAGGAAATCTGATCGATTTTTCGGAAAACATGCCAATTTATGATACAGAAACTGAGGAGTTGGATGAGCAAGGTTTTAATGGGGTCTATCCTACCAGCTTAGAGCTTGAACAGAACATCTTTTTGAGCCCAGAAGTGACATATAGGCTAGAACCCAGTCAGGCTGCTGATTCCACATCTGATGATTTTTGTTGTGGTGGAATTCATGATCATTTTCGCCAACTCTCCGACAATTTCAGATCTGACTATAATTGCGGAGAGATTCCCCTTCCTGAACACGCCAGGCCTATCTACGACCTCAGTTCACATGACTCTGACTCTGACTCTGAGGTCCTGATTCCCGAGATCACTAATAACACAGAATCACTCCTTTTCGATCCTCAGGAACCAAAAATAGAAAATGCCAAGAGTGATTACAACCAAGAATCCAAATTTTTTCTCAAATCCGATTCCTTTCATCCTACAGACACTCTTCCGGCATTTGATAGTTACCCAGAGGACTCTCTACAGAAAACCACCTATCATCTGTTTCTAGAAGAGCCCTCATACACAATGGCCACCTCGGCCGCACACACAGAACGGATCAAAACCTCTCCCAAACCCCGACCCGCAACCGGACTCAAGTTCTATTCAGATTCACCTCTCACCGAGCCGATTGCATTTCCACATCGGGTTTCGAACATTGATCAGACTACATACCATGCTCTATCATTCTCTGATCACCCCTGTAGGGTTTCCGCGTCATTCATTGATTATTCTACGGGTCCCTACTCTGACCAGGCTGATTCGACTCAGCCAAACCCTGCGTTTACACTTCCACATCCATCTGAGCTTCATAGTTTATGGTGGGTTCCACACCTTTTTATCCACATCTATCAACCCACCAGATTGATTGGGTTTGGGCTGCATCATCAGCCTGTTGATCTGAACAAGCACCTGGTTGGACCAACCAGGCTCTTAATCAAGGTGCTTGTCTTACAAAACTCTACTGATTTGACCATCCCCTCTCCATCGCATTTCCCGCTTGGCTGAAGGCATCAAATTTAGCGCTCAACGGGAGGCAGCCCGTCATTCTCTTTGAAAACCTGAAACTTGTTCTGACAGCTTTTTGCACTTGAAGTTCACACTTTAGGACAGCCGACTCCACCTCAGGTGCTTGCATCTGAGATTCATCAAAACAGCTATCCAAATGTATGAACTTAGTTGAATAAAAACCCCTAGGTTACAATGAGGACATTGCAAATCTTAGGCATGGGGGGGTAGGAAAGTACAAAAACTTGTAAGAAAAGGTTTCAAAAAAAAAAAAAAAAATCACATATGCCAAAAACACCATAAAAATTAAAAATTTTTCGAAAAAGAATAAGAGGAAAAGAGGAGAAGGAAATTTTGTGAAGGAGAAGAGAAACAAAATGAAAAAAGGAGCACAAAATTATAAGAAAAGGTGATAGTCATTAGTAAGGAACTAAGGAATTAACCTAAGTTCTAGACCTCATTCAAGAAAATAACTGAAAAGTGCACAATGAGATTAGTAAGAATGCAAACCTTAGGCATTCTTGAATAGACTCTTAGTACCCATTAAGATCTGGACACTCCTCAAGAGGTTGAGGAAAATGAAAAGCTGAAGTATTAGGTCTAAGGCTTAGGGAGTATTTGGCCTCGTTAACTAATTTTTGGTTTACGGGACTCAGTAACCTAAGCACCCTAACCTCACACACAGCCTGGTTCAGTAAGCGTAAAAATCAGAATCACGCAGAAGCGTCGCAAAATTCTGAAAAGAACACCTAGAATAGGAGCGGCCGATCAACACAAGTTGATTTGGACGAGTTCCCAGCGCGGAGAGGCGGGAAATCCCCTCGAAGATGCGTAACAAAATATCATCTCCTCGGTGCTTGTTTCTTAGGATATTTACATATCCTACTGGGGGCATGTAAGCACTCTGCTGGTTCAGATTACATGGATGGCATTATCTCAAAGTGTCAATTGCCAGGGTCTGGATTCGGCCACGGAACACCATGGATGGGATTATCTCAAAATCTCAATAGCCAGGGTTCCGGGGGTTGCCATGGGCGGTGCTATCTCGAAGCATCGATCGCCAGGAACCCTTGAGGATTGATGATGGGAGCAAGGAATCTGATACAGACCGTGTTGAAAAGCCAATCCTAGGCTAGAACTAAAAAGAAAAAGAGAGAGAAAACTCTCCAAACAGAAAAACTTTCTATCTCTCTCTTACAAACGCACTGCGAACTGAGCCAGGGCTAAAATCATTTCAAGCACGGGTGCTTTAACCACAAAGTCCAATAAACCTTAGGTTAGTTCTTGTGGACCTTAAAAACCTTTGCTAGAGACTGAGGCTAAGGCTAGACAGATTTGGATCTTGATTGGTACTAGAGTACCTTTTAGGCCTATGGTCAGCATTCTAACCTAATCTAAGCTCAAATAAAAAAGCACTTATCTAAAGCTATTAAGAACTTCATGGTCTAGAACAAGGGTTGAAACCTTAAGTTTTTGCTAAGGGACTAGCAAAAGCTAGGCATGGGGGTATGATGAGAACCTCATCATGAGCCATAACTAGCTCATTTTGACCCAATACAAAGGATAAAAGCTCCTACATAACTCAAGGAAAGGCTTAACTCAGAGAATTCTGAGTTTAAGGAGAAAACAAGTCATAAGGGGTAAAAATGTAATTTTACCAGTATAATCTGCATACAGGGTAATTCAGGGTCCAAACATAGGTCAAAGCAACTTAATAAGAATAAAAGTGGGATGAGATGATCTAGCAAGGGCTACAGCAATTCCAAGGAACTAAATGATAATCTGTAACCCTAAAACAACCCACTTCAATTCACGAGGTTCGAGGCAAAGTAAAAATAGAATAAACCCTCTAAAATTCATAGAAAAATAATCTCTAGGGTTTAGAACCTTCAATTTGGCCTTCAGAACCCATTTTGACCTACATTGAGAACCATGCCCAATTAATAACTTAATCTGGGTTTTCGCATAAATTGACCGGTCAAACAAGGTTTAATATAGAAATGAAATTCACCATCAGATTTCTTAGGTCCTAATTAATCATGTATAAAAACTTGAGCCTAAGAAGAAACCTCCTTGACCGACTTTACACTTTGGTCCTCATATATTTACTTTTTGGCCCTCAACTTTTGAACCCTTGCATTTCAGCCCCTAACTCTCCTTCGTTCTTTGCGATCAGGTCCCCCTGCAAAACCTGCCAGCACCATGCTCCGGTGGGTGAGGGGGAAAGCCTGGCAAGTAAACCGGGGGTGCCCTGCGTCGTCAGCCGTCGTAGGGACACCCCCCTGGTCGCTGTAGCCCACCATACCGGCCGTACGAACGCACGGACGGTATGGGTTTTCGTCTCCGGCCATCCTCCGGCGAGGGAGACACGTCGTCTCCCTCCGCCTCCCTCCCTGTTTTGATCCCTATAAATACCCCCCGTTGCTCCACAGACCGGGGCAGCTCGGATCTGACGGAGAAAACCCCCAACTTTCCTCTCTTCTCTCTCCGGTAGACGCTCACCAGCTCCGGCGGTTCCTCCCCCTCCTCCTCTTCGCTCTGCCGCAATACCAGCAGCAGAGACTTCCTCCCCTGCTCTTCCCGCGCCACGCCGTACCCAGCTGGCGCCTCTCCGGCTCTCTGCTCGCCGCCGCCCCTTTCCCTGAGCATCTTCTTCTCCGGCGACAGTCGATACGACTGTCGCCCTACTGCTCCCCCTTCGTCCCTGCAAGTAAGTTAGAACTACTTCCCTTCCTCTCCTCTTTCTTTCCCCGGTTTCAATTTGTTCAATTAAGCCCTCGACCGACCCTGACCATCGTCACCCCCTTCGTCTCCGGCCACCCTCCGGCGAGATGTTCCCATCGCTCCACAGCCTCACACACCTCGCCGACCCTCACCGAACCTCCGCCTCATCACACTGAGCACCCCCCACCCCTCCACTGCCACTCCACACCTCCGTAACGCTCCCCCGAACAAACCCATTCCTCCGGTTGCAGTCCAACCTAGGGCTGCCGCCAGACACCACCTTGCGGCTTGCCGCGCAGCTCCTCACCTTCGCCGTGCCACGGCGAAGGTTCCCCAGTGGTTTGATCAGGCCGAGAGGCCATATTCGTGTCTGACAGATTTTGAGGTTCGACCGCCATTAACGCACATTGAAGCAGCTTCTCCCGCGCTCCAGGCTTGAGGACTCCAGGTCTCTAGCTGCTGCAGATTACGGGGAGTCTTGCAAAGGCAGCCAGCCAGCAACCTACGCAAATTGAAGCCGCAGCTGCAGAAGCTAGGCCGCGGTCTCCCAGCAGGCGCACGCGAGGAGAGGTCTCCGTTTAGTCCCACATCGGTAAGCCTCACAACCTTTTCACTGTTTAAATTGATTTTGTGCATTAGCCTTACTGCCTCAGCACACGGGGTGAGGTCCCCTTCACCCGCCCGGTTACCCGGTCTCGTACGCGCTCACGCCCCGCGGACCTGACCCGACCCGACTTAGACTGACTTGCACTCCTCGCCCACCACGCACGCCGGTGGGCCTGGACCCGGGCGCGACCCGAACCCGATTACCCGGCAGCTCTGGGAGAGCTTTCCCAAGAGTGGTTTCAGAGAGAGAGAGACGCGGGGGGAGAGGGTAGAGTAGGTTTTGTCCTCTGACGTAAGCTCTGAAGTATGCAGGCACAGGTGAAGAAGAAGAACCGCGGAGGAAGAAGGAAGCTGAGGGTGACACTGTAGCAACAGGCAGTTTAAGTCGTCTGATTTGGAAATCAGACGACGTCCTGAAGGGAAAAGAAGAAAGAAGGAGGGGCGATGTCCTGACTGGAAAAAGAAAAGAAGAAAGAAGGAGATCTGAAGAACAACAGAAGAAGGCGAGGCAGAGGAGAACACAAAAGAACAAGGGAAGAACTGAAAGAAGAAAAACAAAGAGAAAAGAAGACAACAAATTCTTTCTCTCTCTTTCTTTATTTTTGTAAAAGAAACATGTATATCTCTAGAATATAACTTGCTCCCTGAGTTCGACCTCGGGAACTCTTTTATTTTCCGAGTAAAAAAATTTATATTTGAAATGTTGGCAATAACTGGCTATACTACAACGCTATAACAATAAAACCCGGTTGCCCACAGCGTTTCAGTCCAGGCATCGATGCTAGTCTCCAATCGGATAGTCGCTGCGAGACGGCTTGGTTGATTATTTGTCGTCTCATCCGTCTTCTCTTCTCCTTCCTCGATCTACTCCTTGGTCCTCCCAATTCTAGTTGACCTTTCTTTAGCTTGTAGGTCCAATCCTTCACATTGATATCTTCCTTGAAACCTACAAAACATGATTCCAAATCTTTCTTTGGTATCCAAGTCAATTTGGATCCGTATTTGATAGTTGGTCTCCTTGAAAGAGATCCTTTCTCAACCTTAGGGCTATAAAAATTATCTAATTTGTTTACCAAGTTATTAGATTCTTCCCTAAGACATGAAAGTTCTTTTTCTATAACATACATCTTAGTCTTTAAATCATAAATTTCCATTTTAAAATTAGTATTTTCCTCAATCAATTTACTATTCTCATTGATTAGGTTATTACTCTTTAACAACAAGTTATTCATTTCAAATATGTTAGAGCTAGGGCTTATTTCTAGATCCTTAAGTTTTATTTCTACCCTATCATTTTCAGATTTTAGAAAGCTAAGTTTCTTTTTCATGCTCCTGTTTTCTACTTTCAATGATTGGCTAACATCATAAAATGCATTAAAAGCATCTTGTAATTCAGAGTTTACCTCTTCTTTGTCGGAGTCGCTATCGCTATCACTTGCCATGGCCATGGAGCCCATGAAGCAACTTCGTCTTTCTCTTCCTCTTCTTTCGACCTTGAATCTTCATGAGCTATTTCTAGCTCTCTCCAAATCTCAAAGGCGGTGCCACACCTTGAGATACGGTTGAACTTCTCCATGCTAAGAGGGCAATAGAGAGAGTTCATGGCTTTCACATTGAGGTTGAGTTCGCGTACGTGCTGCATCGTATAACCCCTTTCAGGTTTCTCCGGGATGGTGAACAAGGTCTTGCAGCAATCCCATATCTCAAACTTGATGGCTTGTAGCCACGTCTTCATCCTCAACTTCCAATACCCATAGTTGCTCCCGTCAAAATAAGGAGGACGAGTAGTGGACTGCCCCTCGAATATCCTGATCGCGGACATGCACCCCTCCATTGATCACTTGATCTCTTGCTGGTGTGTTTTACGCTGATCTACAAGATCTGCTCTGATACCAAATAAAGATACCTACAAGAGGGGGTGAGATTTTCAAAATAAAATAAAGTACGGAAGCAAAATAAACAATCTCGCAAAAAAGAACAATCACACAAATTGCACAAGTGATTTTTAGGTGGAAACCCAAACCAGGTGAAAACCACCACCTAACCCTATCGAGTTAGGATTTTCCAATCGACCAAGTTGATCAAAATCACTAACGTACTACTTAAACGAGACTAGTACAACCTCTATACAACCACGCTATAAGGGTAGCATTTCTCAAACCCCTCCTCTTCACGAGGAGTATTTTGTCCTTTAATGGAGACGGGAATTCGTAAAGCGAATACCTTACAATAATAAAGTAAAATTACAACACAAAACCTATAGAGCCACAAAGTATAAAACCTAAACTTAGCTACTATAGGTAAAGATTACTTCCCTTTGCTAGAAGTGCGTCGGCTTCACAAGGATGCGTGAACCTTGCGGGGGCACTTCATTGATCTCGTAATCGTGGAGGGAGAGCGGGTGTGCAGCAAGAAGGTAGCTCTCAAGATGTAGAATGGTGGTTTGGAGAGCAAGATCTCTTCTAAGGTGTTTTGGACACAAAATAGTATGGAAATAGTATTACTTGGTGTATCTCTACAAGGCAATGGACCTCTCCTATTTATAGATGGCCTAGGAAGGCCTAGGAAGGCTTTGGAAGACTTAGGTAGTCGTTGGGGATCATCCCAAGGCAAATCAAGCCACAATCAGAATCATTAATGATTCTGACAGGGTCATTAGACATCTAGGAAAAAGATCAGACGTTTGGAAGTCATTCTTAAGACATCTGCGAACTAAGTCAGACGTCTAATTTTAAACGGGTTCCCTTACTGACTTTCATCAGACCTAAACAGGGTTCTAGTGTAAATTAATCATACGACGTACAGGACGTCTGGCACTAGGTTTGGACATCTGGAAACCTAATTAACTGTAGGAATGGATTTCCTAAGGCACAAATGGCTATAAACCTTATCAGAAGAGATTTCAGCTCAATCGAGGGCTAACGGTCACTTATCAGACGTCTGAGGTCCTCTACGAACGTCTGATAGAAGCCTAAAGGTCATTTCTTAACGATCATATTGTGAAGGCCAACGTTCCACTAAGACGTTTCGACTATGGGTCGCTGGATTTAACTTAGGTCTTCTAAGATGTCTTCTGTCTCATAATCGTGATCATTTAACTTGGGTGAGGCATCGTCAAGTTGGATTTGAATTCCATTGAGCTTAGTAGAAATGTTTTCATCCCATTGGGATGTCAGTTTAGAATCCAAGTCATCATAACGAGATTCGAGGTTCTTAACAATCACCTTAATACAATTAAAATCCCCTCCTATAAACCAAGGACTAGGAATAGATTCAACAACAATAGTGAGATAGGACCAAGGAAGTTTACGATCATCAGCATTATAGGATGCATAGACCCTAGAAATCACAATAATGTGATTATCAAAACCATAGGTGATGAGAACCTCATCATGAGCCATAACTAGCTCATTTTGACCCAATACAAAGGATAAATGCTCCTACATAACTCAAGGAAAGGCTTAACTCAGAGAATTCTGAGTTTAAGGAGAAAATAAGTCATAAGGGGTAAAAATGCAATTTTACCAGTATAATCTGCATACAGGGTAATTCAGGGTCCAAACATAGGTCAAAGCAACTTAATAAGAATAAAAGTGGGATGAGATGATCTAGCAAGGGCTACAGCAATTCCAAGGAACTAAATGATAATCTGTAACCCTAAAACAAACCCACTTCAATTCACGAGGTTCAAGGCAAATAAAAAATGGAATAAACCCTCTAAAATTCATAGAAAAATAATCTCTAGGGTTTAGAACCTTCAATTTGACCTTAGGAACCCATCTTGACCTACATTGAGAACCTTACCCAATTAATAACTTAATTTGGGTTTTTGCATAAATTGACCAGTCAAACAAGGTTTAATCTAGAAATAAAATTCACCATCAGATTCCTTAGGTCCTAATTAGTCATGTATAAAAACTTGAGCCTAAGAAGAAACCTTCTTGACCAACTTTACACTTTGGTCCTCATATATTTACTTTTTGGCCCTCAACTTTTGAACCCTCGCATTTTGGCCCCTAACTCTCCTTCGTTCTTTGCGTTCAGGTCCCCCCTGCAAAACCTGCCAGCACCATGCTCCGGCGACCTTGCGCAGAGCATGGCGCCGCGCAGGGTGAGGGGGAGAGCCTGGCAAGTAAACCGGGGGTGCCCTGCGTCGTCAGCCATCGCAGGGACACCCCCTTGGTCGCTGTAACCCACCATACCGGCCGTGCGAACGCATGGACGGTATGGGTTTCCATCTCCGGCGTCCTCCGGCGAGGGAGACACGTTGTCTCCCTCCGCCTTCCTCCCTGATTCGGTCCCTATAAATACACCCGTCGCTCCACCGTTCTTCCCAGCTCGGTCCTGACGGAGAAAGACCCCCACTTCCTCTCTTCCCACTCCGACAGGAAGCCCTCCAGCTCCGGCGGCCTCCCCTCTTCCTCCTCGTCGCTCTGCCGCACTACCAGCTGCAGGGTTGCTCTCCCTCGCTCTTCCCGCGCCACGCCGTACCCAGCTGGCGCCTCTCCGGCCCTCTGCTCGCCGCCGCCCCTTCCCTCGGGCATCTTCTTCTCCGGCGACAGTCGATACGACTGTCGCCCGCTCCGGCCCCTCCTCGTCCTGCTAAGTAGGTAGAACCTCTCCTCTTCCTCCCCTCTTCCTTTTCCTCACTTTAAACATCTACTGTCGCCCTCGATCCCGACAAATCACCCTCACCTTCTCCGCCTCCGGCCATCCTCCGGCGAGCCGCTTCCATCACTCCAGCATCCCACACGGCTCGCCAACCTGCACATAATCTCCGCCTCCTCACCCTGATCCATTTCCGCCCCTCCACTTCCCCCAAATCACCCTCTGCAACTCCACCGAACAAACCCATCTCCCAACCCACAGTCCGACCTAGGGCAGCCCTTAGGCTCCGCCCCGCCGCCTGCACACCCCCCAACCACCTTCGCCGTGCCACGGCGAAGGTCCTCCGCATTTCTGATTGGGCCAAGAGGCCATTTTTCTGTGGGCAGGTACCTGCGCTCGTCGCCGCCATTGTTGAAGCGAAGCAGCTTCTTCACCTGCTGCCCCAGGTGCGCCACGCCCAGGTTACGCTCCCAGACAGCGCGAGGCGCCTTCGCAAAGTACCAGGCTGCAGTCGAGTCGAAGCTCTCGCGCGCAGCCCCCGCACTTCGCCTCGACGGCCGCTGCTTCCTCCGCGCAGGCACCGAAATTGGGGTGGGACATTTAGTCCCACCTCGTAACCTTTCAAAGGAGAGCGCCCGCATAAAGGCAAAAAGTGCCTTATGCTAGTTGCCTCCTGAGCACGGGGTGAGGTCCCTCTCACTCGCTCTCTCGACCCGATCTCGTCCGCGACCACGCCCCGCGGACCTGGCCCGACCCGACTTAGACTGACCTGCACTCCTCGCCCACCACGCACGCCGGTGGACCTGGACCCGGGCGCGACCCGTACCCGGCTACCCGGCAGCTCTGGGAGAGCTATCCTATGAGCGGATTCTGTGAGAGAGAGACGCGGGGGAGGGTAGAGATAGGTTTTGCCCCTCTCTGATCAAGCTGTGTAAGTGTGCAGGCACAGGTGACGAAGAACCGTGGAAGAAGACGAAGGCTGAAGGAAGGAGGATCACTGAGCGGCACTGTAGCAGCGGCGGTTTAAGTCGTCTGATTGGAAAATCAGACGACGTCCTGAAGGCAAAGAAGGAGAAGGAAGGCGAGGCAGAGGAGAACACAGAGAGACAAGCAGAAAGAGCTGAAAGAAGAAGGAGAAAGCAGAGAGGCCAAGACAAGAACTGAAAGAAGAAGAGCACGAGAAGAAGAAGGTCTGAAGAAAGGAAAAAAAAAGACAGAAAGAAGAAGAAGAAGACCACAAGGAGATAAAGAAACCAAAAGCCAAAGAGAAGAGAAAAGAAAGAAGAAGACAGACGAGAAAGAAGAAGCCAACAAATTTTCATCTCTCTCTCTCTCTATCTATATTTTTTTTGTAAAAGAAACTTTGTACCTCTAGAATACAACTTGCTCCCTGAGTTCGACCTTGGGAACTCTTTTATTTTCCGAGTAACAAATTGTATTAAATTGGTAATCACCTCGCTCTATACTATACTACGACGAAATAAGAAAACTATAGAGGAAGGTCGACACCAATAGGTCACCAAGAGAATTTGAGCAAACCTTACCTCCTTAGCATGGTTTGGAGGCTGGACACCCCCTCTTCCCTTCTGCCCGACCTCCTTCTCCACCATCTCCTACGAGTCCTCTGACCACCTTCCTTGTCCACCCTTATAGACAATAGTGGGAGGATTCTTCTTCCCCAATTTCATCCGCGTCTCGCAATACCAACAGACGTCTTCTTCCACGTCTTCCTCGCTGCTCCTTCATCACTGGAGGTTTCATCTTCTCCGTCGTCGGCATGCCAAAGCCGATGTGGATTCTACCCCCCTTCATCCTATTAGATTAGGTAGTTAGGTTAGTTAGATCTTTAGGTTAATTCCCCATACTCAAAACCCAAAAAAATACCCCGTGACGCCACTCACGCCATCATCTTCCTCTACTTCGGCTACCCTCCGGTGAGGTCATCCGCTCACTACACCCGTCCATTCACCACGCCGATACTCCCAAAAGCTTTGCCGTCCTTCTGCCAACCAAAGCCCTCTCCTAATTTCACCTTTCGCTCACCCTAGCTCCCCACCAAACAACCAACCTTTGCGTCACCTTCCACGAGGTCGTCCAGCCACCACACGTTGCCACTCACCACATACGCTACGCCTCTACACTCCACACCTTCCGACGATGCTCGTGAGCTATTTTAATATAGCCAAGAGGTAGTGTTCTTGATTCTCTGGTGCTCACCATTCTTCGCCACCGCTGCCATCAACGCCACCTTGTTCTTCGAGTTCAAGGTCACACTCGCCCCAGGTCGCATCTCCAGGTGGTGCGGAATCAGTCCAGGAACTCTCCCAGGCGGTCAATTGTAGACCACATCACCTGCTGCTGCTCCAATTGAAGACACATCTTCAGCTGTAGGCACACGCGAACAAAGAGTGGGAAGAGAGTCCCACATCTTGAATGGATGAGAAAATGAGCATGCATATATTGATTTTATGAATAGAGCTTATCGCCTTAGAAGCGCATTAAGGGTGAGGTCCCCGCTCACCCTTCACTGACCCGACCCACCTACTTTACACTCCTTGGTTGCGACCCCACGCACGTTGCCTTGGACCCGATTACGTGATGCACATACCCGATTAAGATTGGATATCTGAGAGAAGTGGAGAGGAGGAAAGGAAAGAGAGAGAGAGCGGGGGAGGGGTGGGTTTTGCTTCTAAAGGATTTGAGCGACACTTAGTCGCTGGGAAGGAAAGAAGAGAAGAGGAGAAGAGACATGTTTAAGAGAAGAAGAGAAAGAAGAAGGAAGGAGAAGACCTAAAGAAGAAGAAGAGAGAAGAAGAAGCTAAAGGTAGAGGTTGAAGAAGAAGACTTGAAGAGAGAAGCAGAAGGCTGAAGAGAGTAGAGAAGAAGAATAGAAGATTGAAAGTACTGTAGTAGGCGACATTTAAGTCGTCTGATTCTCAAATCAGATGTTTGGTTACTGTTCATTTATTTAACATGATTGAGTAATTGATATACATGTGCTTAGGCTAATAATTGGTGATATAAATCACCATTATTTTGTTCTAGGTATCTTTTTGTCATAATTAACTCTTGAAATACTCATGTTATACATTGATTATCAATTTTGAGTAGTTATTCATTGAATATCGTTATTCTTGGCTTATTCTTATGCTCATTTTTATTTTAATTGAAGATTAGCGTGTGAATTCCTATTTGCTCCCTGTGTTCGACCTCGGACTTTATCTAGATATTCGAGTTATAAATTATATTTGTTGAGAGTGTAAGCACCTCTGTTTTGATGCACCAAAATTATGTTTACTGCTAAGATTGGCATTTCAGGACTATCTTGGATTGAAGCCTCTATTCAAGACACAAGTTCAGATAGTTGTTAATGTGCATCTTTTTCATTTATTTGAGTCTAGGACTTTATTGTAAGGAACCTCAAATAAAACTCAAAAATAATTTTTTCACGTATCTTTTCAAATCCAAATTTTAGGGTTCTTGATAGACCAAACTTATTTTTTGATCGACCAAAACACTTTGATCGACCAACCTACTTACTTGACCGATCAAATCAGTCCATTTTAGGAAGTTGAGGAAAATCCTCTTGATCGACCAAACAAGCTAATTGATCGATTAATAAGTGATCAACCAACATTCTTAATTGGTTGACTAAAGTACTTTTTGATCGACCAATTAACCTTAATTGATCGACCAATTTTGTTTCCTATTCAAGCAAAACTTTTTGTATAAATAGAGGTCGTACTCAACCCATTCACATACAACTTTTAAATAGAAACACCATTCAAAAACAGAGCTTCTCGTGCTTATTGCAAATGGCTTTCATGTCCCATTGTTCACGCTCTTCGAAAGCACGACGCCTCGAACCTCTGTGAAAAATCGGTTTGATCATTTATTGAGGTTCCATAGAATTCATTTTCTTATTATACTATTTTGTTGTTTTGATTTACGGATCCTAAGCCTGTTTGGAAGATCCGTGGTTATTGTTTTTGCTTCTCTTCAGGATAAAAGAGAAGGGTTTGTAAGAGGTTGTGCCACCCTCGTTCAAGTGGTGCGAATAGTGGATTGACTAGCTTGTACTAGTCAGAAAAATCCTAAGCTAGGAGGCTTAGGTAGTGGTTTTTACCCGGATTGGGTTTCCACTATAAATCAAGTGTACTTTGTGCATGAATCTCTGTTGCCTTATTTTTTAATCTAACTCATAATTTTTAAAGCAATACTATTCACCCCTCCCCTCTAGCATTTAGTTGCGATCCAAAGGATATTCTCCGACCTCATTTGGTATCAGAGCCTAGTTGTCCAGAAGATGTCAAAATCATCTGTCGACACAAACACTGAGGGGCAATCCTTAGATATCTAAACAACACATAAGACTTAGGACTCTTCTATCCGAAGTCAGACACATTGGAATTATATTCCTTTTGTGATGCTGATTATACGGGTAGCTTCACAGACCGAAAGAGTACTAGTGGAACTTGTCAATTTCTCAGAAATTCCCTAGTCACTTGGTTCTCTAGAAAATAAAACACTGTATCTCTATCCACAACTGAAGTAGAATATGTAGCAGCATTCTTAGCATGTTCACAACTATTGTGAATGAAATGGACTTTAAACGATTTTGGATTAACTTTTAAAAACAACAAAATCTTGTGTGACAACACTACTGCAATCAATTTATCTAAGAATCCAGTACAACACTCTAGGACTAAACATATTGATATTAGACATCACTTTCTTAGAGATTACGTCTTAAAAGGGATATCAACTTAGAATTTATTAACATAGAAAAACAGCTAGCTGATATATTCCCGAAACCTTTATCAAAAGATAGGTTTAATCAAATTTGCCATTCACTAGGTTTATCTAGGTTAAAAGAGCTTAATTAAGTGGCCTAAAAAAAAGACTCATCTACTGTTTTGATCAATTAAAATAATTGTTTTGATCGACCAAAACTTGAATTTTCCTGGCGAGAATTTTCCCTCCACTATTTTCTCTTTTTGATCGATCAACTAAAATCTTTGATAGACCAAACTGTTTGAGCAGGAATTTTCCCTCCAAACTTTCAAACTCTGATCGACCAATTACTTATTTTGATCGATCATTTCTTGTTTGGATCGACCAAAACTGGGCAAATTTACCTTTGTGATTGCGATCTCGTTTCCTCATTTTCCGTTCACAATCTTCGTTTGTCGTTTCTAAACTATGTGATTAGTTGCCTTAAGTGCATTTACCTATTTTGCTAATCATGTTCTCTTTAAAAACTCCTCATTTTTACCCCTAAACCTATTTTTTAACCATCATAAATGGTCCCTACTTCTTTCAAACACTACCCCACAACTTCTATTCTCCTCTGATCGACCAATGCCACCGGCTCCGACCTCCTCGCACATGGCCTCCTCCGTGCATGGGTCCTTCGTGCACCAGACCTCGCAAGTGTGTGCCCGATTGTCGCATCCTCGCACCTCCATGCTCGCACGACTTTGACCTCCTCACACGCCCTCCATCCAGCCTCCATTTTGATCGACCAACTTTGGTTTGATCTCGGTACATTCTAAACCTTGAATACATCCATCCCTTTGGATTTTTCTTGTGTTTAAAATGTGCTTTGACTTACTCTCAATTGTTTGATCTTATTTTCGTATTTTTTTCTTGCAAAATCTTGTAGCATATGTGAGTTTATCATCCAGTCAAACACCTTTTTTTCCGATCTAAGGTCTTTTGGTCAACCAAACCCTTTGGTTGATCAACCAATTGTTCGGTTCTTTTTTGGTCAACCAACCAACATTTTTGATCGACCAACTGTGTTTTTTCACCACCTCACAATGGCACCTAAATGTCCTCAAGGCACTTTTAGTCATCGTGATGATACTTTCGATCGCTTTTTTATTACCGAGGCTGCTCGTGATTGATTTTCTTTGTTTGCTAAGTTCTTTCTGCACGTCGGATGACCCGTTGACTTCACCTATTTCGAGTCTATCTTCCTTGGGATCCGTAAAAAATTTGCATACCATCAGATTTTATGTCTATTTGAGCGAAACTTTTATGTGGGTTCCAAATATAGCCGCAATCCTGGTGTTGATCCCATGGCCTGTCACCTATTTTATGACAATCTCAAAGATATAGGTGAAGGCTCCAACATCGAGTTGACCTCGAACATCTACGGGATAGAAGTTCTGGTCAATGCGGACGTTTTGATGGAGATTCTTGGTTGTCCTTCTGTTGGACCTAATTTTCTTGAGTTGCATCAGCAGACTAAGTCTATTACTATCAGGGAGACCCTACTCACTCCCTCTCATTTTGACTTGGGCCATCCTACCAAGTCACCCTTTTTCCGTGGTTTGCCTCACTTTCTGAATCATGTTTTCTTATGGAACTTTATGTCCAAGTCCACATCTTTTGAAAACTGCCCTGGTATAATGCGGATCACCCTCTATGCCTTTATGAAGAACAAACGGTTCAATTGGAACCATTTGATTCTTTATCTCATGAGTAAACCACCCAGCAACTCCTTCCAATTTGGGACACTTCTCTCTCATATCTTTCTGCATTTCAGTGTACCCATGGACATCAATCATAAACAGTTTATCACTCGTGTCTCCATTTTTGATAAACTCACTAATTCAAAGATGGAGAAAGCACAGGGAGCTCGTGATGAGGCAAGCACAGGGAGCTCATGATGAGGGTGCACCACAGAAGCAGCAACAGCAAGAGCATACCACAATACCTCCTCTATTCCTACCTTATGAGCACTTCATTGCGACATGTCCACCTCCAGTGAAACCATCACCATCTTTCTATGATTAGGACTGGAGCCTCTTAGACAGACAGATTTCAGGAAGGGACTTTGTTACTATTCAGGATGTGACCATTGGTATTTCTTTGGTGATGCATAGGTAGAGAGAGACAGACATGGTTATGAGGAGGCACAAGAATCAGGTATCAGATTACCTGAATGCTCAGAGTCAGTTTTTGGACAGACTTGGAGAGTCTGTTCATAGCATTCAGCAGCAGCTTCACCGACCTCCTTGACCTCGTCGTTCGACTACCATGCCTTCTATAGCACCTCCTCCTCCTCCACCTTCTTCATCAGCTTTACCAGTAGCACCACCAGCCAACCAGCAAATTACTCCTCCTCACAGGACATCCAGGCATTCGACACCACATTCGTCAGCTCAACAACGTCTTTGCCTTGGTCAACCTGCATCTTCTAAGAGATCAAACTCACTGGATCTCGAGCTAGATACCGATCCTCAAAGCACCATGGACACATTTATGGCATCATTAGATGATTAGTTATTATATTTGCTTTCATTTTGGCATGTATCAGTTTATTCTAGACTCTTTTATATGTTATCTTTTCTTGACATTTTGTTATGATGTTGCATGAATATTATCTCCAATTTTATATTACTATCTCTCTCAATGCATGATCTTATATTGATGCTTATATTACTTGTGTAAGGGAGAGTTAATTGTGAAATAACCAGCAACACATTTACTTTTTGTTGAAACAAAAAGGAGGAGATATTATGCAAAGTTATTTTCAATTCATAATTATAATTTTATTGTCATCAAAAAGGGGGAGAATGTAGGCACCTTTGTTTTGATGCACCAAAATTATATTTATTGCTAAGACAGACATTTCAAGACTATCTTGGATTGAAGCCTCTATTCAAGACACAAGTTCAGATAGTTGCTGATGTGCGTCTTTTTCATTTATTTGAGTCTAGGACTTTATTGTAAGCAACCTCAAATAAAACTCAAAAATGATTTTTTTACATATCTTTTCAAATCCAAATTTTAGGGTTATTGATCACCCAAACTTATTAATTGATTGACCAAAACACTTTGATCGACGATGAGTGGCTACTCATCATAGCTAAAAAGCTAAAGTTAAGCTAGAAATTGGGTTAAACAATACCAAATTAACACATAAAAGGGGTTAAGTGTGAGAATCAAAGAAAAAGACCTAAAACATTATTTTGTGTTAAAATTGCATAATTAGGTCATAAAATAAGATATTCTTGATAGAAAGGTCAAATGATGATCCAAGTGTAAATTGAACACACAAACAAGTTTAAAAGTTCAAATAAAAAGTGCAATTAACTTCCTAAATGTTCAATTAAGCATATATAAAAACTTGAAGGCATTTGGACATCATTAAGGTCTTGAAACTTAGAATTTACATTTCAGTCCTTTATGCATTACATTTCTTTCATTAAAAAACTTCCTAGGACCTATTTGTAACACGTAGGGACCTTTCTGTAAGCCCTTAGGGATCATTCAGTTACTACTTTCTACCACTTATGGTCCTACCTATAAATGTTTTACCCTTTCGTAGAAGAGCCTTTGCGTAAATTCACCAACACAACCCAGCGCCTGTTGCTTCCCGCACGTGCATTGTAGCGTGCAAAGAACACACGCATCCTTGACTGTCCATTGTCACTTGATCTTGATCTGCGGCTCGATCTAATTCAAAGCTTCGCACGAAGCGGCACGTGTGCCCACCCCAACCCCCAGAGCCCATCCTACAGTCTGATTTCAACTTGGAAGCCCCGTGCATTCTCTCCGCTCATCCTCGACGCCCTTGCCATTTATGCCTAATTTCACTTGTGCGGTGATCTGAATCACTTGATTGGCTACTTAAGCACCTCAGTGGTCGCGCGCACAGGGGATTGCCTCCTCTCCTACTTCCTTGAGAGCGATCCTTTCTTCCCCTCCAGTTCTCCTAATCCATTCACACCCTACACCAGTGACAGAGGTGTAGTTTTTCACCTCCTTTTCCTCCTCGTCACTAAGGATGACATACGCTTGAGGATGACCCAAAAGCCTCACTAGTAGGTTTTTCATTCGTTAGAGCTCCCCCTTCCTTCTTCCTCTCCATCCTTCGGGTGGAGACCCACAGGTCCCATTCTTCCTTTTAGAATAGTTTTATTGTTTTGTAGTTTATCTATAGATTTAGTTAGGTAGATTAGAGTAGAATTAGAGTTAGAATTAGTGATTGATCTAATGTTCTGTTAGTTTAGAATTAGGAGTAGATTTAGAATTAGAATTCTCCCCCCTAACACCTCCTCTGATCATTCCAGATCAGAGGGGAAGTTTTCACACAGTCATTATTGACCATTTTTCTCCCTCTACGTATTTTTCATTTCACTTCTGATTCTCACGATTTATTTCTTACAATCCACCCACTCATAAGACCTAATTTCAGATCTGATTGGTTTCCAATTTCAAATCTGAAATTAAAGTTGAAAGTCACATTAGGGGCTTCCCATTCATCCAATTTTTATCACAAAAGCCCCTGATCTGAGCTATAAATTGAATCAGTTTGCCGGATTTTCTTGGAGTTTAGATTTAAAGGATTTGGATCCATGTGAGCTTTGAATGCTTTGATTCAGCAAACTGTAATTTTTTGATTTCAATTCTCTGTTTGGCTGGGAATCTGAGGTGATTCTAAGATCAGAATTCACCTCAGATGAGCCATAATCTAATCTGATTTGTTGTGAGGATTTGAATATTTTTAACGCATTATAGAGCCAATGAAAATCACTTAGTTGATTTGAGACTCTACCTTGCATCTTTTAGTTGATTTTGAAGAGTAATATGATTTTCTAGCCTAAGGAATTCTCCATATTCCTTAAGGTTTCAGGATCTTGGGATTTGAATCTTTATTTTAAAGTGACTAATTTAGCTCTTTCTACATGCTGTCGATAGCATTAGAAATACCTAGATCAGATCTCTTTTAGATTTGATTTAATGAGATGTACTAACAAGGGATTTTGATCTATATTCCCAAGTGATTCTTCATGCGAATTTTAAACCCTTGTTAGATCGTGAATTCTGATTTATTTTTGAGTGTTAGAATCCCAGATTTATAGCAAAGTGCTGCAAGGCAGCTACATTCCCCCTATCTTCAGTATCTAATTTCTTAGCTCAGTCATATTAAATTCCTGATTAAGCTGTCTATAGTCTGATTAGGAAGTTGATTTTCTGATATAAGTTATTAGGTAACTGAATTTGAGTTTCCTCCTTGTTCCAGACTTGATTTTATTCTAGATGGATTAACTGCAGCAGCAATTAAGCTGTCTGTAGTTCAATCTGGCTTGCTACAGTGATTGGAGTTCAAGTGTGTATGCTGTGCATGTGCTACTGGATTTCCAGCAGATGAGCTTTTGCAGCTGCTTTGCTGCTGTGTTTCCTACTGCCTTGCTGCTGCTAAAATTCTGCTGCAGTAGATTTCTATTTTGGAAAATGAGGACAATAGCCTAGGATGTAGTTGGTTAAATAGCTGACTGATGTGTAATGTTGTGTTTAACTTGTATATAAGCTTTCCTGTGTTGCAATTTATTTTTAACATCCTTTGAATGCTTGTACCTTTATTTTTAAGTCTTTGTCAGCTTGAATTTATGCCTGACTGTCCATTTGGTGTAATTAATTAAAGTCTACATTGATTTGCATGCTTAATTGCATACATACTTTTCATATATCATACTGATTGTGTTCAAGGCAATCCACTGCCTTTCCAAATACTTTAGTTCCATCCTAAGCCTTTAGGATTCATTAGAAAACCTTTGAAAAGCTTAGGATGAGTGGGATTTGAAATTCAATAAAAATCAGATAAAAAACCTAAAAAAATAAAATAAACCTGTCTGATTGAAGATTAGGTATTTCCTTAAGTGTATACCGAATTTCATGGTAATCCGAACCCCTGGATTGGTAAAATTTACCAGCCGACGGTTCTGTATACTATGGAACTTAATAAAAGAAACAAAACATAAAAAAATAAAAAACATCTCTTTCTCTTCATCCATTTCTTTCCATCTCTTCTCCTACCTCCATAAAAGACATAAAAACCATAAAAAATAAAAAAACCTCAAAAATACCAAAAATCCATTGTATACTATATTTATAAGTATATATATAAGCTATCTTGTAAAGCTTATTTATCTATAATATAAATTATACATATATAGAGTATAAATAACTCATGTATATATTGTAGTATATAAATTAAGTATTTAGGTTAGATTATATTGTATATAACTAAATTATATAACTACTTATTAATTTAACTAACTTATATGTACTAATAGACTATATAAATTAATAAACATTATAAATAACCATATTAAGTTATTATGCTGCATATACATATTTATATGCATATAATAAATATATTTAACCCTATTCCATAGTTTAATCGTATATATAGAATAAATACTTAATTTATTAAGTTAATAGTTAAGTTATTAGATTAAATTAAAATAAATGAGTAGATTAAGTAAAAACTAAGTTAACTTATACTGTATATTTAGACTAATGTATTTTAAGTAAATTAACCTAATTTAAGTAGATTTATAATGTTTATACTGTTTATACTTAATTTATAAACAAAATAGCCTAAAAAGTGGCTAATTAAATGTAAATAAAATAAAAATAAAACTTATAAAATACAATAAAAATATCTATTAAATACTTTAACATATATACTAACTCTATATAAAGTCAATTAGACCATATAATAACTAATTTATATGCAATTAAAGAATAAAACCTAAAATTATCTATGTATAAACTGTATACTTTAGCTAATTTATTTATATAGTAAATATGATTAGAATTATAAATTAATTGTATAATTGTATAGTACTATGTAAATACTTTATTATCCTATAATTTATTTTTATTTTATAATAAATTATGGCCCTCGAATTGAGGGCCAAAATCACTAAATCAGCATAGGCACGCTGGAATTCCAGCACTCAGACCCGGCAATGATAGTGCCACATCGTGTGGCATGGATCACGTGTAGCGCTATTTATTGAAAAAGTTTTCAAAAGGCTCAGTTGTCACGGGCGTCGGGCGCCCGAAATAGCCGAACCTTATAACCATTGACCATTACCCGATTATGAGCATATATGATATGTGCATGTGTGTGAGAGCTGGGGGCCAGTTACTATGCTAGGGCTTGATTAAGCTCAGTAATGAGCTGAAAACGTGATTAATTGGCCTAATTAATGAACTAGGGCTGCACTTAGTAGAGGTCTGGTCCCACTCGCCTTGGGTGCTGTGTATCCCTCAAATGGTGTGCCCGCCAATTAAACACATTTTTTTTGTTAAGTAAAAGGGCCCTAATGACTTATTGAGAAAACCAAGTGTTAGCCGAATAAAAGAAAATAGAGAGAGAATGAGTTAGGAAAAGTGTCAACTAAGAACTAAAGAGAAGAAGTATGTGTATATGTATATCCATATGTATAGTATATATTAATAATATGTATATGTAAATAATATGTATAAGTAAATAATAAGTCGTATAGTATGTATAGGTAAGTAGTACAGCTATATATGTATGTAAGTAGCTTCATATTTTTACCAACAGAATAACCTGTCGCTAAAGGTAGAATGAATGTCGCTATAGACCCTAGTTTCTACCTTAGATTCTGTACATAGTTTTTCTGAGGTTTAGCGACACTTGTCTCTGTCACTACAGCTACTATATATGTTACTATATATGTAGTATGTTAAGTTAAGTATGGTATGTAATATTAGTTAGCATTGTATATATATGTAAGTATTAGTAATATAACTTATAAATAGATAATTTAGAATATATCTAGGTATTGTTTGATGCTTGTTTGTAATTAGTATTTGCAAGCATTTCATTGATTCTCTTTTGTACATAATTAAATCATTAATTCATTCATTATTGATTGATTGATTCATTCATTCTTCATTATACATAAAACTAATCTTTTTGGAATTAAAGAACAATCTTGGACTTAGAGAGTGATGTATATCAATAACTGCCTCCCAGTGAACGACCTGGAATAAACCAGTAAAAATTATGTAATTAAATAAAATGTACAGGATAACGGTTTGTATTTGTGACATATACTACAACAATGATAATTTTTTATACGAATCGTGGTCGATTACTCTTTATCCATTTTTAATCGACCAACCTACTTGACCGATTAAATCAGTCCATTTTAGGAAGTTGAGGAAAATCCTCTTGATTGACCAACCAAGCTAATTGATCGACCAACAAGTGATCGACCAACATTCTTAATTGATCGACCAAAGTACTTTTTGATCGACCAATTGACCTTAATTGATCGAAAAATTTTGTTTCCTATTCAAGCAAAACTTTTTGTATAAATAGAGGTCGTACGCAACCCATTCACATACAACTTTTAAATAGAAACACCATTCAAAAACAAAGCTTCTTGTGCTTATCGCAAAAGGCTTTCACGTCCCATTCTTTAAGCTCTTCAAAAGCACGACACCTCAAACCTCTGCAAAAAATCAGTTTGATCATTTATTGAGGTTCCATAAAATTAATTTTTTTGTTATACTATTTTGTTATTTTGATTTCCAGATCCCAAGCCTGTTTGGAAGATCCGTGGTTGTTGTTTTTGCTTCTCTTCAGGATAAAAGAGAAGGGTTTGTAAGAGGTTGTGCCACCCTCATTCAAGTGGTGTGAATAGTGGATTGACTAGTTTGTACTAGTCGAAAAAATCCTAAGCTGGGAGGCTTAGGTAGTGGTTTTTACCCGAATTGGGTTTCCACTATAAATCAGGTCTGCTCTATGCATGAATCTCTGTTGTCTTATTTTTTAATCTAACTAATATTTTTTAAAGCAATGCTATTCACCCCTCCCCTCTAGTATTTAGTTGCGATCTATAGGATATTCTCCAACCCTCAGAGAGATCAATTGAGGATTTTGCATTACAACGATGATAACTTAATCTAAATCCTCTTTAGATCCCTTCAACAGTCAATGACTAAATCAGAAAGTTCATCAGCTTAGCTACTCTCTTACTATTAATTCTGATGCCTACCCGTACAACCATGATCACCAAACAGATTCTGAGGAAATAACGAATAATAGGGATCCCATTTTGAGTAGCTATCACTTAGACTCTCCCCATGAGACACGGCCACTAGAGGAGAACTATCTTAATGATTATCCACCCGAGCTATATTGGAGTCAAAAGAAAGGGAAGATGGTACCACTTGAGGACTTTGACCCCATTGACAGTATTTTTCTTACCCCTGATAATCCAGGTCAAGGTCATATTGTTCATGCCACTTCCCTTATTGGTGGAACCCCATTATACCCTTAGTGAGTCTAATCCCGACCCTTCACTTGGGGAACCAACACCTACCATTCATCATTCTGAGGATTTACATGTGCCCAATGAAGGTAACCCTAAGGGAATGGAGGATGAATCGGATCAATTTTGGTCTCAGGGATACAAAGAGTCTATTTTGGAGGAGGATGATAACCCAATGGAAGAGCCCGAACTTAGAGTTTGGAGTGAATCTCAAGGGGATTATGTGTTATTTGAAGATTTACCTCTCGAGGATATTAATGATTTGGTGAAATCCGGATTCCTTCCTACTTTTGATTTTGAAAAGCATCCTCCGGAAAATCAAGAAGATATGGGGTTGATGTTGGAGGAGGACGAACACAATAGTGAGAAGCCTAGGAGAGACTCTTGGGGACAATACACTTCAATTGAGGATTTATGCCCTGAGGAGAATAAAGAATTGAGTGATATAGGCTTACTCCAAAACATTAAGACTGATCCTCTTTCAAAAATAATTGAGGATACTAAAGCAACTCCTCTCTTTACTGGTGAATCACATATACACCCCAACAAAAACTTAAGTGAACCAAAAGAATCTGGGGATGAAATTAATGGTAATGATTCTGTTGCTTCAACCTTGCCATCAAATAAATGTGATTTGGAGTCCACCATTGATTCACATATACTGGAAGGTGAAAACATGACTCCGATTCTTCAAAAAATAATTAATGATAGGCAAGGTGACTTTAATTTTTCTACAACTATTAGGGAGAATAATATAGAATCTGAATTGTTGTTGGAACTGCACTTGACACAGACTAAGCCCTCCTTGGACTTAATCATTACCTTCCAACACAACAAACAACCCTTACACTCCCTAACCGATCCTTGGCTCAGGCCTCTACTCACATACATTCTCTTAGGGGAGCATATCAAGCCAATACATCTCCAAGTGGAATGGCGAGTGTGGATTGATACTTGCACTTTTACTCTCGCCATTCAAGGGTCTGACATAATTATGATTATATCTTTTAAAACCCTTCCTACTTTGGAGGATTCTTGTTATCCTCCACTTATTCTATTTCGGGAGGTCCCTTCTGATGTTCCTCCCCAGGTAGCCTACGAGGCTCTCTATTTTCATGTTGTTTGGCGAGCATTTGGGATAACGCTGCATCATCAGCTCATCGACATCCATGGCTACTTATTCTCTAGGTCCGCGCTTTTACGCATATTTTTAAGGCCTAGTTCTTTCTATTTGGAACCAGACTTACAAGTTCCCTATAAGTCTGGCTACTGACAGAAAATGCAGCACTTGTTGGGAGGCAACCCAACGTGCTGAATAACGCCTTCATCAGGTGATTTCCTTCCTTTCTCCCCCTTTTTTAATTGTACAATGAGGACATTGTAGGATTTAGGCATGATGGGTGAATTTTGCATTTTTAGGCATTATTCATGCATTTAGGTTAGGTGCATTAAAAAAGAAAAAATCTCTTTTATTTTCTTGAGCTGAATTGGTTAGCCCTAGCAAACATCTTTATCAAGAAGGCGTCATTGAAGATTTTCTTCTTAAATTATTTCTATGTTTAGAATCCAGTACAGTTACTTCACTTGCACATAGACTGGGTAATGGATCCTTGTAGAAAACTAATAAGCATTTTTAGTCTGCTGAATCCTTGGACAATTAGTAGGGAGTCGGGCATACTATCTTCTATTAGATCCACCTAATATTTGTGAGAAGAAAGTAGAAAGACTACTACTGCACTAAGTCTAGTACAAAGACTCTTAAGTTCTGGATAATTAGATGAAGATACCTCAAAGTTAGGTATAGTTTTCACTCTCTATACCTGTGTGCAAACATTGTGTGAATTCCTGAGAGTCACCACATAAGGCAGATACACAAAGATTGAGTCCTAATAAAACTATGACTTTGGTGGAAGGTTACGACCGTCCTTCATAGAATACTCAGCTGAAGAAGGGTAGTAGTGTCAAAGGTCAAAAATACGCTTGTCCTATCCATTCCTTCCGAGTGCTGAGAGTAGGCACTTCCACCAAATAAGCCACACAATATCATTTTGACCATCATCATCCCTAATAATGCCTCATGAATAAATGTCTGTGTTGTGTTGTGTTGGAGTTATAAAGAAAAAAAGAGAAAAGAAGAGAGAGAGAGAAAAAGAAGAAAAGAAATATATAAATATATATAGAAAAGAAAAAGAAAAAAAGAGAGAAAATATATATATATATATATATATATACGAAAAAAGGAAGAAAATTTTTTTTCAAGTTATAGCTGTCTTAGGTTCCAATTTTATCAAGTGTCTATATCATTAAGGCAACAAAAACACCCATTGAGATTCATCAAATATGACCCATACCTACTTTTTAGTATTTCTGATCGCCCGAATACTGGCTGAGGACTTCTAACTTAGTTGTAGGGTTATTAGAACTTTAATTGAAGTGTGAACGTCATGTAAGGCTACCAAACATTGAGTACATTTACAAAATCTAATGAAATATATGATTGCAGAAAAGAAAGAAGAAAAAGAAAAAGAAAAGAGAGAGCGAATGAGCGCAAAGAAACGCAAAGAGTGCACAAATTTTAGCCTCTCTCTAGGGTAAATCGTTTGATAGTCTAGAGATTTAGAGTCTACAGTACTAGACTGCATGTAGCACCAGATGAATATAGCCACCAAATATAAATTCATTCAATTCAGTGTCTCCTACCTAAGCCAAAAGATCGGGGTCCAATTATAGATCATTTCTTGCTTTATCCTCGAGGGAAGTAGTTGCCTATCCTAACAGAATTTTATCAAGGGTAAAGCACGAGCTTTAGTTGCAAGTTGGCTTTTCACTTAGATCCATTACATAAGCTACTATTACTTCACATTTGTCTGGATCTCCAAATTTTTGAAATAAGGAAAGAAGAAATCTTTTGGTCACTTCCATCATTTTTGCACTTTTGCTCGGGACTAGCAAAACTTAGGCATGAGGATATTTGATAAGCCCACTTTAGTGGATTATTTTTTGTGTAAGTACTCTTTAATTAACTATTCTTAGTTGTTAATTGATTAGAAGTTATATGGTAATTCTCCTTAGTCTGCATATAAGTTTATGCACCAATTTTACATTTAATAACATATGATATAATAACATAATCTATATGGTTGGACGCAGGCTAGGTGTAAGCATCGAATGTTCATTCTACGTCTATAAGACGTCTGGAGATAAGGTCAGACGTCTGGGAACCGTCATCATGAACTCACCGATGTCTACACTTTTTAAGACGTTTGGAGCTTTGATCGAATGTCTGATGAAGAACCGCCAGATTTTATCTTGCCGTTCCAACCACTTGTGATCCTTGTCAAGTGGTTGGAGAGGCTTACAGCCAAAGAAAACTAACAAGGGAGTTTCTTTTAAAAAGGGGTAGCCAGCCATCCTCAAGGAGATCTCTTCCCCCTACGAGGACCTATTCCATAACCTCCACTGGCATCGTGGTTGGAGCGAACACTGTGGCCGAAGCGTGCACGGTGGCTAGAGCGTACTCCTTTCAACGTTGCATCTATCCTGGTGGTTCTCGGTGACAGCGAGGACCCATCACCATTGGCTACACCACCTGACCATCACCATCTTCCTCTTCATCCTCTCCTTCATTTTCCTCTTCTCCTCCTTCCTCTGTATCAACAAAGGAAAGCAAACCCATCTTTTCTCTGCCACCACTACGAGCTACCACCTAATGTGGCCCGGCCAGCCACACTGATAGCAAAGGGGGACTCGACTCCCGCCCTCAGTGGGTCCTTGCTGACGGCTGGGCAGGGGTCTGGTGCTGGCAGCTGGCCCCTGTCGGGGGCCCCCAAAGGCCACTGATTGCCCCGCAAAGCGTGACGGCTCTCCTGCGGGCGCCACGTGCCTCCTCTCTCGTCGGCCCTATGAGAAGTCTGGCTGATAGGGCCTCTTCCGCTGCTGTCGGTGTCACATGTGGACAGGTTGGTCTCCTCATATGTCATGGCTGCCTCCACCACCCTCGAGAATGTAGGTAGCTTCATGGGTTTGACATACCCCCGAATAGTAGGCTGGAGCCCCTCAGTGAACCTCTAAAGGTGCTTCTCCTTTGTAGCCACGGCTGTCGCTGCAAAACGAGACAGCTCCAGAAAATGCGTACGGTACGCGCTCACGGTCATCGTCCCTTGGCGGAGAGTGTGGAACTCCCTCCTCCTCTGGTCCTACCACGTCTGGGGGAAGTACTGCTCGCAGAAGAGGGTGACAAACTGGTCCCAAGTCAGCTCGTCCCTCTCCTGACCCCTGACTGCCCTCCACCACCTGTGTGCCGCACTCTCTAGTTGGTATGTGGCAAAGGCCATGCGGCACTCCACAGGGGGGCGAAGGGTGTCGAACACCTTCTCGATCTGCTCGAGCCAGTCCTCCGCCTTGGTCGGGTCCTCATCCCCCTTGAAGGAGGGGGCTTCAGCTTCCGGAACTTACCAAAAAGCTCGTAATGGCGCTAAAGTGGATAAGCTGGTACGCCTCTAAGTAAGGAGGGCTCGTGCTCTAAAGTGCCGGAAGAAGGTGGGGGCAATGGAGGGGCACCCCCTCCCCCACATCTAGCACCGTGTCCATCTCGCTGTCCCACAGAGGACTCCCCCTCCGCAGCCCCAAGGAGAGGCGCTCGTGGAGGTGGGTGAAGCTCCTCTCGTACGATCTCCCATATCAGCTGGTGAGGTCTTGGGCCTGAATGCCCGGGAGTAGTGGCTGGTCCACTGAGGTGTCGGGCTCAATGCGCCCGCCCCTCCGACCTCGTCCTCGATCGCGTCCGTGGCCCGCCTTGCTACCTCCTCGTCGAGGCATCTCCTGCAAGGAGACGCGAACACAAAACAGAAAAGACGTGAATTCTACCGACATTCAACAAAAGAACCTCAAAACAGATGTCAAAGGTATGTTGTGGTGGTTACTCTAGTTACAAGCATGTGAATTGGTTATTTTCCAGCTACTTGGTTCACTTATTGGGACGACCTTGCTCTGATACCATCTTGTTATGACCCGTTTCCCGAATCCCTACAGGACACGAGACTGGACCAACTCGACTGATCCCAAGACCCAATCGTCCAACGAGCAAGTAACCAACAAGCAGTAAAATAAACCACATTCGCTATGCAAGCAACTAACAGTAACAAAAGTACAGCAGTAAAGAAGAAAACTACTACAGTACATACAACCACAACAATAGAAATTTAAACAGGTACAGGAAAATAAAGTTTACAATAAAGAGTACAAAAGGGTAACAAGTTACTCACTACAACGAAATGGGTACAACAAAGAAAAGTACAACTACTAAGCTCTACTGGACCTAGCACCCTCTGCAGCCGTAGGCTCTGGCTGCTCAACACCTAGACCTGAAAAAGGTTATGAGTACAACATGTCAGCAAATACTAAGTAGAGTGGCAACCAGCTAACTAAGAAAAACAGTAAAGGTGGACAGGTAGCTGTTGTTTTCAATTTCTTTCTTTATTCAACTAATTATTCTTTCTGTCATCACTTGGTTCATTTATCACATCTTTTTCTTGATCTCGAATGTTTCTCGTGGGAATGATCTTGATTGCAGTCTTTTCCGAAGAGTAGAGGTAGCACGTGGTGCTCACCTGGCCGGGAGAGTCCCCCGTGGTGGTCCTACACTCAGTCAACCACCTCAAGGTCGTTGACAGACGTAATGGTGACTACGGCACACGCGATAAATGCACGGATAGCTACCCCACACTGACACGCGGTCAGTCATTTTCGTTAATGGGTGCACCCAAAGCACAGCACGGAACCAGTATAGGGTAGAGCCCTCTCAGTAACCAGGGTCTAACCCCTAAGAACCAAATAAGGGTCTCGCCCCTCCACAGTCCACGCACCCTCGCCTGACTACCCTGGTTTGCCCAGTGGGCCTAACGAGTCGGTGTAAGGTGGCTAGCTCTCTCCCTACACTAGTAGCTCTCCCCAGTACTGTGTAACCGAGGGCCACAGAGTCAGTACAAAGTGGCCAGTCCTAGCCCTGGGTCCCAACCCTAGGGCGGCTAGCTCCGCTCTGCACTAAACAGGGTAACAGTCACTCTCCTTGGTACTCCGTACTCAAGGGCCAGCTCACTTCTCCATTCACATTTCCCGTTCCATTCCATTTATTTTCCAGGAGTTCTACTCCTAATTCCGCGTAGGGTTCATGCTCATGTTTTTCTAGACCAAGCCATACTAGGTTTCATCATTTCAGGGTTATTCACAGGTAGCTCGTGTTTCCAACATTCCATATTTCATTTCCAATTCTTATACAGGCAGCTCGTATTTAATTGCAAACAACAGAAATTTACATGCAACAGTTGCTAACAATAGTACTCTACAATTTACAAGCAGTTGCTATCCAATTATAGGCAATTGTTATTATTCTATTTACTCATCCAAGACTGCACTTCATGCATTCAATACAATCATTCCAGTGTTTCTGGTCCTAGGATTCGTGCCACACCCTAGGATCTAACATTCAATCCAGTGTTTCTAGTCCTAAGATTCATTCCATACCCTAGGATCTAACATTCAATCCAGTGTTTCTAGTCCTAGGATTCATGCCATACCCTAGGATCTAACATTCATTTTAGTTATACATTCATGCTGGTAATTAAACTAAGGGAAGCCACTCTACCTGCGAAACCAGGAGTGATGGGGGCTCGATCGGCAAGTCCACGTGCCTCCGCAACCCCCAATTCCGCAACAGAATGAGGTCCTGACACAAGGGTCAACCACAAGAAACCACTCAGAACATGATAAAAAGCATTCCAACAAGTATAGGAACTTATTCAAAGAAGAATGAAATCTTAAATGCGGAAATCGGACCTCAAACGGACCCTAAACCGGTCAAAAACGACAATCCTGATTTAACTCAGACGTCTAGAACATGTTCCAGATGTCTTTAAAGGAATCCAGAATCCTACCGCACTCTGCATTGCTCCTCAGACGTCCGAGGATCCTGCTGAACCGTCTGGACCTAATTCCAGACATCCGACCACCTCTCCGGACGTCTGAAGATGCTCTCCGCCGTCTGGTGCCTGGCCCAGACGTCTGAACTGCATGGGAGGGCATGTCCTGTGCCTTCTCAAAGTGAATCCTGCACGCGCACATAAAATCTCTTAACATGGCACTCATCAGAGCCTCGGCGGAATGGCCTGCATGGCCGTATCTGCAAAAGAATGCATAGGGCGCAGGATGCACCTCTCAGCCGTCTGGACCCTTCTCCATAGGTCGTCCACATCGTCTGGATGTAGGTCCAAACGTCTAATTCTGGAGAAAATCCCAGAACCAGAAGCTCCTTCGTCTTCTTCGCGCTGCATGCAGTCGCACCACGCTCATTCGCCCGTTGCTCTAGCTGCAGCAGCATCGAGGAGGACCTCCCTGACACACACTCCGCCTCAGGCATGCCCGACTGGCCGCGAGCTTCTCCAGCGAGCTCTCTCACGGCTCGTACGCTCTTCTCTCCTCTCTCCCCTTCTCTCGCTGCCCCTCTCCTCTTCGCTGCTGCACTCAACTGCAACTCGCCGCGCTCGCTCTCGCTGGAGGAAGGAAAAGGTGGATGGGAGTGGGGTGGCGTGAGGGAGAGGAGGGTATATGTAGGCACGATGGCAGGGCTCTGCAAGTCGGCGAGGGAAGAAGAAAGAGAAGAAGGCGGCTGGGCAGTCTATGCGTGGCACGTGCCAGACTCGAGGACATACGCACAAAAATTTATTTCCAGACTTCTGGGAGGGTGTCCAGACATCTGGCAAGACGTCTAACCCAAGTCCCAAATGCCTTAAGGGGCTTCAGTGGCACGGTCTTAACAGCATGCGCGCACAAGGGCGCTGGTGGTGGCACTAGAGTGGTCCTTTGCAGCACCTGCAGGGCGCGGATGTGGACCTGTGGTCACCTGTGGGTGGCTGTGGTGGGGTGCAGGGGTGCCTGCAGGCAATGGCACGGGGTGCGATGGATGCAGCACTAGTGTGCGAGGGCAGTGGCACCTGCGGGTAGGCTTGCAGGGTGCACTGGAGAGGCTTGCGAGTGTGGCGCCTGCGGTGCAGCGCCTGCGAGCGTGGGGTCGCCTGCAGGCTTGAAAGGGCACCTGCGGACTTGAAGGAGCACCTGCGAGCGATGGCGCGGGGCGCGGTGGATGCAGCGTTGGAGGGGGCGTGCTTGTGGGGGTGCGCCTGTAGGGGAGAGGGCTGCGCTTGCAGCGGGCGCACAAGGTGCTGGAGGTGGAAGGCGATGGCGCGTGCGCCTGCGGCTGGGCACTTGTGGTGGAAGGCGATGGCATGGCTTGCAGTGGAAGGGTGATGGAAGGTGGTGTGCAAGGTGCTTGGCTGTGCTTGATGTAGGCTGGTGTAGCGCTTGCAGTGGAGAGGATGGTGCGGCGAGGCTGTGCTTGGTGCATGCTTGGTTCACAATGTCTTCCCTCTCCACGATGGAGAAGGTGGAGATAATTCCCCACCAGGGGGAGAAGAAGATGACCCGAAGATCAAGATGCCCTCCTCTCCTGTGCTCCGCCTCCTCTTAACTCCTCTCTTTCGCCCTTAATGGGATTTTCGAAATCCTTTTCTAAATATGGCTTCATTTGTTGAGGGAGGGCGGCGGCTGGCCGGAGGATGAGGAAGGGATTGAGCTGGCTGTTTGTTGGGGAAATTTATCCCCCCCTCCTTGTTCTTTTCCAATACGATAAAATAGATAAAAACTCAAGTAATGATGCATGCACTTATTTAATGACCTAATGGGATTATTAACAAACATACTATGTTAGAATTGAAGTACTTAGGCGTAACAATAGTCCATTAAAATGGACTCATCATCCACCAAATGTGGATCTAAAAATTGAATGGCTCTTGGTTGCTAATTTTAGTAACCAAGGCAACAACACATGGTAGAGAGTTCTAGAGAACTCTAGGCTAGGTATTTTTCATGTGGATGGTGTGTGTGGGTGTGTGTGGGTCGAAACTTAGGTTGCTAGGTTTATTAGGTTAGGTTCTAGTGGGTTTAGGTCAAGGTAGGTCTCAAATTAGGGTTGTAAACCATAATTCACTAAGGTAAAGTGCAATTGAACTTAATACAAGTTTAATTGGGTGGGTGAAAACTTAATTGAGAGTAAAAAAACTCAATTAAGTTAGGTCTAAGTCAATTGGACTCTCACTGAGTCCAATTAGATAGTGTGTGCTGAGATCAAGGCTTAATTGGACTCAATGAGTCCAATTGAATAGGCTGATGGAATTGACTAAGATCCAAGTCAATTAGGTTTAGTGAGGACCTAGTTAGGTTCTTAGGGAGGTCTAGAGGTGATGTACTATGGTTAAGACACCTTAATTTAGGTTCTTATGGGGTTAGAATTGGGTTTAGGAGGCTAGAGATCCAAGATCAAGGCTTGAATTCCAAAACAGGAACTGGAGGATAGTATCAGACGTCTAATAATAGTGTCAGATGTCCTATAATGAAAAATCAGAAGTCCAGACTTCAAGTCTAGACATCTAATCAGAGTCAGGAAAGATTGTAGGTTTTGACTTGGGTATTCTACAGAAATTGGACGTCTGACCAAGTGTCTGGACGTCCAATAACACCGCAGAAGAGGGTTTAAGGTGTGCGGGATTTGTCTAAGGGTTCTAGACATCCTATAACTCATCTGGACGTCTAGATAGAGGCTAGAGTTAGGGTTTTAAGGTTTCCTAGGGTGTGGTGACCTAATCTAAGGGTGGCTAAGGCTTCGGGAAGTCTCTAGGCTATCCTAGGGTTAGGATGGACCTAAGTTCACATTTTACTGGTTTATTCCTACTTAATAGAGTAGCATGCCTTAACTCCCTTACATCATTATTTACTATGTCTAATCTAAGTCTTCTGCTCCCACTCTATTGCAACACCAATTATTCCTGATCCAACTTTAGATCTAGTTTCAGATCCAGCTTATTACCTGTAATTGACATAATGCACTTAATCAGCACATTATAGCATTATTTTATACATAGCTAAAAGAAAGCAGTAAAGATGCAAGTAATGCTTATGCATGCATGAATTACCCTAACTTATGCTAAGTCCTAGCCTAATTTAGGTCAATTAAGACCTATGATTGCTGCACAATCAGTTTGATTGCCAACCAGGAAAGAGAGTAAGAAAGAGATTTTTTTTTTAATATATGATTTTTTTTTGTTTGATTCCTCTAAGTCTAACCTTGGATAAGCTATCAGCATGGTCTGTGTCAGATTCATTGTCCCCATCACTGAACCTCAAAGGGTGCCTAGCTTTCGATGCTTCGAGATATCATCGCCCATAGCGACCCCAAGAACTCCTGGCAATCGACACTTCTAGATAGTATCACCCATGGATTTCTAAAGTGAATTCAGGACTATGGCAATCGACACTTCGGGATAAGGCCGCCCATGGTACTTGAACCGCACAATGCGCTTACATGCCCCCAGTAGGATGGATATCCTAAGAGACAAGCGCTGAGGAGGTGACATGTTATCATCACATCCTCAAGGTGAGTATGTACTCCACCTCTCCTGCAGCAGGAACTCTTTCAATCAACTTGTGTTTTCAAGCTTCTCCTAAGTCAGAACTAAAAGAACCAAAATTTTTTTCCAAGAAAGGAATTAGGATGATCACTATTTACACAAGACCAAGTGTGTGTGAATTGTGGATGCTTTGGTTACGAGGACCCTTAAACCAAAAGGTAGAAAAGACATCAGGTACTACCCAACCTTTAACTCAATCCCTAACTTTGCTTCCTCAACCTCTTGAGGAATGGTCCTCAACTTAACTCCTACTTGAGTTTTTTCAAGTCCACAAAGGACCCTAAAGGCCTAAAGCTAGTAACTCAAATTAGCTTTTAAGTCAAACCCTAGAGTCAACTTAGTCTAATCTAAAGTTCTGGTCTGCCTAAGAATGCAGGACCCAGCCAGTTAAGCTCAATAATGTAATTTTTTTTTTGCTAACAAATGTATGCAATGCAGAATGTTTAAACTAAATGTATGAATGCACTATGTATAAATGCTATGTATAAATGCCTCAGGTCCTATCCCCCCATGCTGAGTTCAAACAATGTCCTCATTGAAAATAAAATGGTCAAGGGAAGATGTTACCTGAGGCGAGAAAGAAAGGAGCTAAGGCTTCTCGAGAGTGACCTCGTCAACCAGATGGCCATCCAAAGTTACATAAGGTTTTAATCGTTGGCCGTTGACGGTAAAGGGTGCTGCTGAAGAAGAATGGCTCTTGATTTCCACAGCCCCATGCAGAAATACTTTGGTGATAATATAAGGCCCATCCCAACGTGATTTCAATTTTCCAGGAAACAACTTAGGTCTAGAATTGAAAAGCCAGAATTATTGGTTGGGCTTAAAGGTCTTTCTAAGGATATATTTATCATGCAAGACCTTAGTTCTCTCTTTATAAGCTTGGGAGATGTCATAAGCGTCATTCCTCAGATCCTCAAGCTCAGCCAACTCCAGTAAGCATGGTTTACCAGCTTGCTATAAATCCATGTTGACACTTCGGATAGCCCAGAGTGCCCTATGTTGAAGTTCAACGGGTAAGTGGCACGCTTTCCCGTACATAATCCGGAAGGGAGACATACCCAAAGGAGTTTTGTAGGTCGTTCGATAAGCCTATAAAGCATCATCGAGCTTTTGGGACCAGTCCTTCCTATCTGGCCTAACAGTCTTTTCTAAAATGTTCTTGAGCTCCCTATTTGGCACTTCAACCTGGCCACTGGTCTGAGGATGGTAAGGGGTAGCAATCTTGTGAGTTACTCCTAGACTCTTGAGTAGTTGATTGAAATGATGGTTCCGGAAATAAGGTCCCCCATCACTTATAATCGTCTTGGGGTAGCCAAAGCGAGATATGATATTGGCCTTCACAAATTTCAAAACCACAGAGTGGTCATTTGTGTGTGTAGGGATGGCCTCTATCCACTTGGAGAAGTAATCCACTGCCACCAAGATATACTCGAATCCATGGGACGAAGGGAAGGGACCCATGAAGTCTATCCCCCAAACATCAAAAATTTCCACAGGTTGGATAGGGTGTTGGGGCATCTCATTCTGCTTCCCAATTGTTCCAGTCCGTTGACATCTAAGATAGGCCTTAACAAAATAATGGGAATCCTTAAATAAGGAAGGCCACCAAAAACTGGACTGGAGAACCTTAAAAGCTGTTTTCTTAGCACCAAAGTGTCCTCCACAATGAAGCTCATGGCAAAATCTCAACACACTCTGTTGCTCTTCTTTAGGCACACATCGTCTCCAAACTTGGTCTTGTCCAATATGAAATAATTCTGGCTCTTCCTAATGAAAGAATCTAACTTGGGAAATCAATCACTTCCATTTTTGCACATCCCAAGAGCCAGGGGTCTCTCCAGTGACCAAGTAGTTAACGGTATCCGCATACCAGGGTGAAGTCGGTATTACCGCCCTAACGGTTTCATCGGGAAATGTCTCGCGGATGTCTCCAGATTGAGAGTCATCAAGGAGAAGGCGAGACAGGTGGTCAGCCACTACATTTTCCACTCCTTTCTTTTCACAAATTTCCAAATCAAACTCTTGAAGGAGTAGAATCCATCTAATTAAACGTGGCTTAGAGTCTTTCTTGGCAATGAGATGTTTCACTGCCGCATGATCAGTGAAAATGACCACCTTGGATCCAAGAAGATAAGACCTAAACTTCTCTAGAGCAAAAACTACAGCAAGTAATTCCTTTTTAGTGATTGTGTAGTTTTGCTGTGGTTCAGTTAAAGTCTTGCTAGCATAGTGCAGCACATGTGGTCTTCCCTCAACCCTCTGTCCAAGAACGTCTCCCACTGCATAATCTAAAGCATCACACATCAGCTCAAATGGGAGTGTCTAATCAGGAGCTCGAAGAATAGGCGCAGAGGTCAAGGCCTCCTTCAACGTATGAAAAGCCTCGGCACACTTTGAATCAAAATCGAAGGAAGGTTCCTTCGCCAATAAGTCGCAAAGTGGCCTAGAAATTTTGCTGAAATTCTTAATGAATCACCTATAAAAGCTCGCATGGCCCAGAAAGGATCTAATCTATTTGACATTCTTGGGCAATGGGAGTTTGGAAATAGAATCAACATTAGCCTTATCCACTTCCAAGCCCTTTTCAGACACAACATGACCGAGTACAATGCCTTTCTATACCATGAAGTGGCTTTTCTCCCAACGGACGACTAAACCAGTCTCCTTGCATCTCTTCAGCACATTCTCTAAGTGCAGGAGACACTGGTCGAAAGACGAGTCGTAAATGGAGAAGTCATCCATAAAAACCTCGACACACTCGTCAATCATGTCTGAGAAAATGGGCATCATACACCGCTGGAGAGTTGCAGGTACATTACATAATCCAAACGACATACACGTGAACGCAAAAGTGCCGTAAGGACTAGTGAAAGTTGTCTTATCCTGGTCATTAGGGAAGACTGCAACCTGGCTGTACCCAGAATATCCCTCTAAAAAGTAGAAATACTTGTTCCCTACCAATCTTTCTAGGATCTAATCAATAAAGGGCAAGGGAAAGTGATCCTTTTGGGTAGAGGTGTTCAATTTGCAGTAGTCAATGCAGACCCTCCAACTAGTTGAGGGTCTGGTCACCACTTGTTCACCCTGGTTATTTGTTTCTACAGTGAAGCCTGCCTTCTTTGGCACCACATGGATTGGACTAACCCATTTGCTATCTACGATGGGATAAATGATCCCAGCGTCCAACCACTTCAGAATCTCCTTTTAACCACCTCCCTCATGTTGGGGTTAAGACGTCTCTGCATGTCTTGAAAGGGTTTAATGGAATCATCAGTATAAATGTGATGCATGTAGAGCGTAGAGTCTATACCCTTAATATCAGCAATCGTCCAAGCTATGGCTTCCTTGTGCCTTGATAAACAGTCTAACAAGGCTCCCTCTTGCACTTCAGATAGTGCAGATGAGATGATTATAGGGAGAGTATCATTTGGCCCAAGGAATACATACTTGAGAGAGTCTAGGAGGGGTTTCAGTTCAAGGTCGGGGGCTTGTATGGTTGAGGGTTTCAAAATAGAAGTCCCCATCTTAGGTAGCAAATCTACCTTAGGCAGACATGATTGGGAAAGAGACTCAATAGAAATTCCAAGCAATTCCTCAAGTTCTAGCACATTCCCTTCACATTCCTCCAAGTGATGGGAATGCTCATTTAGCATGACATGCTGAAAGGGGTCATCACATAAAATTGTAGGAGTTGTCTCTTCAATCAGATCATCTACCACCTCAACTTGGGAACAATCCTCAAATCCAGCTTGTTTATAAGTATCAAACACATTCAGCCAAATTTTCTTGTTCCCAAAGCCCATTTTTAATGCCCCAATGTGACAATTAATTGAAGCATTAGAAGTTGCAAGAAAAGGGCAGCCTAAGGTGATAGAAGTCTTGGTTGGTTTGTTGGTAGGGTAGTGTCCAGTACTAGAAAGTCAACAGGGAAAAAGAAATCCTCCACTCTCATGGGGACATCTTCCAACAGGCCCCATGGTGTTCTCAAAGAATGGTCTGCAACTTGGAGGATTACAGGGGAAGGCACACGGGAATGGTGTAGCTGTAGGTGGTGCCTATGTGCGGTGGAGCTGGAGGGCAGTGCTGCACGTTGGTGCGTGCTGCAGGAGGTGAGGTGCGTGGATGAAGCTACTGCAGGTGGTGATTGCGTGTGGGCAAGAGCGTACACACTCGTGGAAATCGCATAGATGGTGCACCAGGGGTGATTGCGTGCGGGCAGTGGAGGCGTGTGGAGAGGGTGTTTGGGTTCTTTTTAGTGGAGGAAAAACAAAGGAAGGAAAAACGAAGAGGAAGGTGGAGGTCAGATGTCTGGGATCATTCCCAAACGTCTTAACTGGCACAAGGGCAAGGAACTAGATGTGGTTGCTGGTGATGGCGGTGAGGTGGTACTGCATGCTGTTGTTGCAGCGTGGAGGGATGCACACTGAGGTGCTCACAGTAATGCAGTTGCTCCGATTTGATGGAGCTTCCTGTCATGATGCACACCTACGGTGGTGGAGCAACTGCCGCAGTAGAGGCCGGTGGTGGTGAAATGGAGAAGCTCAAAGGCTTTTGCATGGTGGTGGGTCGGGGATGGTGGCCTCCGCTTGCTGGTGCAGTTGAGGTCTTCTTTTATGGCTGCAAGATCATGGAGAGGAAGAATCGTTGAGAAGAGGGATCGTCGACGATGTGCAGTATCCTCTCTCCTCAACAATTAAGGCATGCATTCAGCATGAGAAGCCGTTGCTGGGAAGAGAATAAAAATAAAGAAAAATGATTATTGGGTTATTTATATGTAAGACCTTAACTTCTATGTTAAATTCAAAATACTAATTGTAATGCAACTATTTCAATGCATGATATTTTAAATAAATTCTAAATGATTTTATCAATGCATGTAATGCATGAAATGCATGAGATTTTATGTTATCCTATTTACACATTAATGTATGCTATATAAATGTACATGTTAACTTAATATCTAAGCATTAAAATGCATACTTAGCCCACAAATATGGGCTCATCAACCTTAAACGTGAAGTCACACATGTTCTCCTGAGCCTCCACATCCCCCTATGAAGCACACTACTGTTGGTACCCTCCTCACTCACAACCATGGCATTAGAGTCCATCATACCCTTCATTGCACCCTCTAACGTAGCCACCTACTCTTCATTCGCATCCACTAAGAGGACCTTCCTCTTCTTTTGACCATCGCTGCCCCCCACCATCTCCTCACAACGTACTTCTCTCCGTTGCATCTCATCTTCCGTATGATGTTCCCTGTCCTTCCACTCCATCGTCGGTTTAGGTGGATGAACCGGTTGGATTTCATCTTGGATACGAAGCAACCAAGACAACCCACTGATGAGTTGTGGCTCATCATGACTAAAATGACCAAGTTAAGCTAGAAAGTTGGTTAAACACTATTAAATTAACACAAAGAAAGGGTTAAGTGTGAGAATTAACAGAAAAGACCTAAAACACTAAATCTGTGCTAAAAATGCATAATTAGGTCATTTATTGAGATATTCTATTAAATAATGTAAAATGATGATCCAATTGTAAATTGAACACATAAATGAGTTCAAAAGATAAAATCAAAAGTGTAATTAACTTCCTAAATGTTCAATTAAGCTTCCATAAAAACTTGATTGCATTTGGACATCATTAGGGCCTTGCAATTAGAGATTCTCATTTAGGTCCTTAGGCCATCATATTTCATCCATAGAAATCTCTCCTGGGACCCTTTTGATACATGCAGGGACCTATTTGCAACATTCTAGGGACGGCTCTGCATAGCATTCATACCACTAATGGGCTACTCTGATATTTTTCTACCCCTTCGTTGAGGGGCTTATCCTGTAAAAGCACCAATAGAACCTGTGTGAACTGTGCACTTCTTGGTGCACTGTTCATCGAAGAACATAACCAATTCAGGCCGTTCATTCCTTCATCTCCTTGATCTGTAGCTGATCTGAAATCGAAGCTTCGCGCGACTTGTTGCGTGGCCTCACCTCTACCCCTAGATCCCATCCCACGGCCCACCTTTGATTTAACTCTTCCCATGCTCCTCTCCTCTCATCCTCACCGCCCATGCCCTAATCGCCTAATCCCACCGTGAGGTGACCTGATTCACTCTCTCACTCTACTTAAGCACCTCCCAGAGCTCTCACGCCAAGGATCGTTCCCTCCTCCTTGAGTGATCCCTTCATCTAGTCTCCAGTTTCCTCCCTCATTCATCGGCTGCTGGTGACAGAAGTGGCTTCCTTCCTCCAATTCATCGCTGCAGTGACTAGCTGCAAGCTAGGGATCCCATTCCTCGCTGGAGATCTTCCTCAACCCCCTTCTTCGCTGTAGTGACCAACTGCAGCCCAGGAATCCCATTCTTCTTTTAGATTAGGACTTTACATGCTTTCGAAGAGTAGAATTAGTGTAGTTTACTGCTTTCTAGGTAAATTGCTTGTTAGATTAGCTTAGGAGTAGGGTAATTTAGATCTGATTCACATCTCTCTGATCAATTCAGATCAGAGACTTTCATGCCCATTATCAAATCATTAATCTCCCCTTACATTCCATTGTATCACTTTCTTCTTCCCTCGATTTTGATTTCAAAAATCACCCATTCATTAAGGTCTAATTTCAAACCTGAGAACCTTGGTTCTCATATATGAAATTAGCACCAAAAATCACTTTGGGGGTTCTCCCACTCATTTCACAAATCCACAAAGACCCCCCGATCTCGTTTTATAAGCTTGAATTGCTCGATCAAGTTTTAAAAAGGTTTTTAATGTTCCAATCAATGATTTGAAATTGATTTGAGGTTTCATTGATTTTGATTGAGCTTTTTGAGGATTTTTAGTGCTTGAATTGGGTGTATGTAATGAATCCAATGTTTCGGGATTTCGCTTTTAAATTATGGATGAGCATATATCTGAATCAAGCCATTTGTTGGAGAGTTCTATCAAGGAGAATTAGTCTCCCTGATTTGAGATAGAACAAAGACCCAAATTGAAAGCCCAAATTGGGGTGATATTTCACCCTCCATATAACCAATTTCATAATTTAACATTGGAGGCTTAATCAAGGTTTGAAAGGATGTCCTAAGATGATTTTAAATGATTTTTAAAGAGGAATGAAGGTGCATTTTATAAGCAAGGATTTAAGGTCTTTTCCTTTAATTTCAAAATGGTTTTCAACGAAAATCACCTTCTGAATTTGGGTATAATTCATTCCTGATCAGACTTTCTTAAGTTTGATTTGGGATAAGTGATCAATGAAATCCCTGTCAAATCTATTGAAGTTGAGACCTGATAGCTGCTTCTGCCTTGGAACTCATGTATAAAATGTCTGAATGAGCTGTACAACATCTGAACTGAGCTACTGCTGTTGCAGCCTTGGAACCCATGTATAAAACATCTAAATGAGTTGTACAACATCTAAGCTGAGCTACTACAGCTGTAGCAGGATCATTTAGCTGCTGTTTCAGCAGCTATTGCAGCTGCTGTTATTTGTAGCTGCAGCTGGATCTTCTAGTTGGGCTAAACAGATGGGCAGTGGGCTGGGGTTTTTAATTGTTGTAAAGTGCTGACATGTGTCATAATTGTTGTGTAATATTTTGTAACAAGCATCCATGTACTTTTATGCCTTTTGATTGCATTTGAATGGCTTGTAAGTTGAATTTTAACTCCTTTGTCAGCTAATTATTGTGCCTAATTGTCCACATTGGGAAATTAAGCCAAAAATTGAATGAAAATCATATTTTTTTGGCTGGAACATCTTTCATAGACTGTTTAGAGCATATCTGAGGTAGTTCGCTGCCTATCCAGCCACTACAAGGCTTTTTAGTGCCTTTGGTTCTTGAAACTTCTTTAAAAACCTTAAATTATGCTTCACTTACACATAAATAAAAATGTTATAAAAAAATTCAATAAATAAATAAAATAAATATGTCTTGATTAGAAATAGGCTTATCTTTAAGTGCATGCTAAGTTTCATGGTATTCTGAAATCCTGACTTGGTAGAACATACCAGCCGACGGTTCAGTATATATTAGAATTTAAGAAAAGAACTCATCTACAAAAACACCAACAATATTTTCATTTCTCTCATCTTTTTCTCTCTCTCATCCCTAACTTCTATAAAACTCATAAAAACCATAAAAAGTAGAAAAACTTCAAAAATATACAAAAACACTATGTATATTATGTAAATACATTTATGTATAAGCTATTCACTAAGTTAAATATATGTATAGAGTGTTTAATGTATATAATATATATAAATAAGTTATGTATATATATTATATAATGTAAAATAAGTATTTAAGATGACTTAAATTGTATATAAAGTATTTATATAATTATTTATTAATTATACTAACTTATATGTACCATAAAATAAATAAATTAATAAAACTCTATAAATAAACCTATTTATGAGTGATATGGTATGTATGTATTTATATATCTATATTGTACATTAAGACACCTGTAACATAATTTAATAATATTCATATAATAAATAATTAATTTATTAAGCTATTTAGTAAGTTACTAACTAAAATTAAAATAAATTAGTAAATTAAGTTATTAATAATCTAACTTATATTGTGTATGTGTATTATAGTATTTTAAATAATTTAAACTAATTTAACTATATTTATATTGTATTATACTATTTATACATAATTTATATGTATAATACCCTGAAAATAGATATTTAAATGTATATAAATTAAAATAAAATGTGTAAAATACCATAAAATGTGTATTAAAAATTTTAATATGTATATTAACTCTGTACAGGGTCAATTAAATCATTAATCAACTAATTTATACTATAATTAGGAAATAAACCCAATAATCAGTATGTATAAATTGTAATCTTTAGCTACTTTATTTATATAGTAAATATAATTATTTTTGTAAATAAACTAAATAATTATATAGCCATATATAAGGGCTTTCTAAAAATATATTTTATTTAAAAATTGGATTTAATTTGGGCCATCAAATCGAGGGCTAAATCTACCAATTCAGACGTGCGTTACGCTTGATTCCAACACTGGATCAGGCAACACAATAGTGCCACATCATGAGTTGAGAAGTGCCTACACCTATATATATGTATTTTGTGTTATCGTCCCTTCAGTAGTCACAGGAGCCGGGTGCCCAATCACACGCATTACCCTCCCCTTCCTCTAAGCATGATATGAGTATTGATTTGAGCATTTGAGTGCGATGCATGACTGGGAGCTGTGCACTGTGCGTGGGCCTGTGTAGGCCCAAAAATGAGCATTAAACTGGAAATAAGAGCCCTAATTAAGAAATTAGGGAGGCTCTTAGTAGAGGTCTGGTCCCATCTGTAATGGGTGCTGTATATTCCTCGAAAAGACCGCCCGCCAATTAAAAACTCTAATTTTTGTATTAATGAACAGTAAACATGCCTAATCTATTAAAGAGGAGAGGAAGAAGTGTTAAAATTTGGATAAGTGTTGAACATGAGAAGGCTAAAACGTCTAAGTGTAGGAGAAGAAGAAAAGAAGTAAAAGAGGCTTTGTGCCTCTGTGTGAGTTGTGTCTGCGTGTGTATATATGTATAGATAGTATATATGTATACTAATAATGTATATAGAATATATGTAAGTAAGATATGTAATATACGTTAGTATAGTAATATGTTTGAGCTCTATCTTGTATATAAATAACATCAGAGCTTTAGTGACATTTGTATCCGTCACTGTAGATAGAATAAACATTAGTAAAGACCCTATTTTACCTTCGCTTATGTATATAATATTTCTAAGGTTATAGCGACACTTATATTCATTACTGTAGGTAAATTATATGTTACTGTAAATGTTAGCATGTTAACTTAAGTTAGTATAGTATATATTATTACTTATTATTGTACATATATCTAAGTATTAGTATTATAAGTTGTAAATAAATAATATAGAGTATTTAATTATCATTTTTTATGCTTGTTTATAGAAAGTGTTTGTAAAAATTCTAATTCATTCTTTTGTATATAATTATTTCATTCTTTGATTCTTTGATTCATTCATTCATTATTGTACATAAAATCAATCTTTTTGGAATTAAAGAATATTATTGGACTTAGAAAGTTATGTATATCAATAACTACCTCTCAGTGAACGACCTAGAATAAACCAGTAAAAATTAAGTATATAAATAAAATTGATGCGACAACGATTTGTATTTGTGACATTTACTACAACAATGATATTTTAAAACCCCTTTTGGTACGAACTGATAGTCGTCCATCATATTTTTTGGCACGTTGCCAGGGACAAAAACCCGACAACAGCGCTTTCTTGTGCTTGTTTGACGAATGTCGCAGAAAGTCGATTACCCACCACACCTTAAGATGACTATATCAGGGAAAGAGCCATCTTGCCTGTTATCACACTAAATCGGTGTTTTAAAAGGTGTCACGTTGTAGTATAGCCGAAATAGTGTTCAAACAAACATAATTTTTATTACTCGAAAAAGGTTCCGAGGTCGAACACAGGGAGCAATATGGAATTCAAAAATCGAGATCACAATTTAAACTAAAAGAATTTGCAATAATATCAGGTATCAATGTGCAAAAAGATTAGAGTAAAATGGTGGATTAGATCACCATATACTCCTACAATATTAACTAAGGAACTCAATATATATGTATGAAATGAAAGTAAACCCCTTCATCTGATTTACAAATCAGATGGCTTAAAGTTTGATGTTCTTTCTTTCTTTGACTCTTCCTTTCTTCTGCAGCCTATTCCTCTTCAGACCTTCCTCTTCTTCTCTCTCTGCTTTCTCAGCTACGACCTTCTCTTCTTCTCCAAGCCTTCTTCTCTGGCCCTTCAGCACTTCCGAATCTGGCTAAGTGTCAAAGCCAAGCTTCTCAGGGCAAAACCCTCCCTTTACCCACGCAGCTCTCCATCTCTCTTTCTCTCTTAGGATCCACTCTCCCAGAGCCACAGGTAATCGGGTTATCGGATTCAGGCGTGTACTTGGGTCCAGGCTCACCGGCATGCGATAGTGAGCGAGGAGTGTAGGTCTAGGCGGGTTATCGAGTGAAACCAGGTCCGCATGTACGTGTCATGCCAGGTGAGCAGGTGGGAGGGACCTCACCCCATGAACTGAGGTGAACAGCTACTAACACTTATCAACTTATTCGCCTTAGTGCGCTTTGCAGCCGATGATGTGGGACTATCTGCGTCCCTCTCCTTTGCACGTCTGCAGCAGGGGATCTTCTCCTCAATTGCCTCAGCTTGCGAGGCAGAGGTGTCTAATTGACTGCTAGGACTTGTTCGTAGGAGGCTTCCGTGTAGCCTAGAGCTTTGACCTAGGTGTAGCAGGACCTAGAGCGAACTTCAAGCAAGCTCGAAGCTTGCTCGTCAATGGCAAACAAGGCGAGCACCTGAAATCAATAAAACGGCCTCTCGGCCTTTTTAAAATGTTCAGTGAGTATCACCAGACGATGGCGAGTGCAATGGTGAGGGTTATGTGGCGTGTGGATGTCTGTGGGTTCGTGGCGAGGTCGAACTACATGTGTGTGAGTGGGTGTGTTCGGGGGTTCGTGTGAGTGAGTGGAATGATGAATAAAGAGGGGGATTTGGTTGGTGGAAGGACGGTGGAGCTTTTGAGGTAGGTGACGAGGTTTGTGGTGAGGTGTAGCGAACATAAAGCCTCGCCGGAGATGTTGACGGAGGTGGAGAAGACGAAGGTGAACGTCGATGTTGAGGGGTTGTTTTTGGAGTTTTTGAGTATAAAACTAAACTAAAAGAGCTACGGAACTAATCTAGCTATTTTAAGTGGATGAAAGGAGGGAGATCAGTGCTAGCATTGGTAGGCCGACGCTGGCGAAGAAGGTACTCCGGTGATGGGGACGGCAACAATGACGGAGGTAGAAGGGCTCCTGCTGGTACGACTAAGAGCGAACGAGAGAGAGGAATGCAAATTTGCCACTGGTTTTGTGGTCAAACGATGGGAGGAGTCGAAGGAAGTCGCTGGAGCTTTAGGAGCTTTTCGGTCGGTCAAGGAGGGAGGAAAGGAGGGTTACACAGCCTGAAATCAAGTTTGAGGTGATCAGCGAGCTCTGAGGGTCCTTATAAAGGGCTCTAGGGGGCAGTTAGAGCTTGGGAAGCAAGCTCCCCAAGCTTGGAAGGTTGTCGGATTTGGGAGTTTTTTTTATGCCCAATTCTCTCATGCATTTGCATGAGAGATTGGGAAAGATTCGGTGCATAAGAACAGGTTTAGATTGGAGGATTTTTCAAGGAGTTTCCCTTCCAATTTCGGAAGGATTTGCTAAGAGATCAAGGAGAAATCTCCTGTCAAAGATCACCATAGTAGGTTTCCTCAGCGATAATGGCAAGGGGACCTAATTCTGAAGATGACAAGGAAGTTAGGGGGCTGAATGCAAGGATTTTTGAAAGTTGGGGGTATAAATGTAATCAGACAGGACCATTTTTCAAACTAGGTCAAGCCAATCTCATCTTGGATCCAAATTTTGGTACAAACCTAATTCGGACCTAAGTAATAAAATGGTGAAGTTGGATTTTGGTTTTGACTATGTTTGACTAGGTAATTTATGCAAAAACCCAAATTAGGGTAAATATCTGTCTGAGACTCTATTTTGTGTCAAGATGGGTTCTGATGGTCAAATTGAAGGTACTAAACCCTAGAGAATATTTTTCTATGATTTTTAGAGGGCTTAGGTGAATTTTATCCTGAACAAAATCTTGATTAATTAAGTGAGTCTATTTTTAGGGTTTCAAAAGTCATTTAATTCTCAAAACATGTGCAAACCCTTTTCTGACTGATTTAACTCACTTGTTACCTTTTTAGGACCTTTTGACCCTTGATGAACCCCTAGGAAAACCCGTGGTTGCACTGCATTCATGATGTGCTGGTAAAATTACAGTTTTAACCCTAGTTCCTTATTTTTCTTTTATAATGATTATGCAATGACTTGTGACTCTCTAGCGGTTATGTAGGAGCATTTATTGACTTAATTGGGTCAAAAATGAGTTAGTTATGGCTCATGATGGTGTTCCCATCACTGCCTTAAGCTTCAACCTGCACCATGCTGCCATCACCCTTATTCAAGCCGACCACAGCCCCATCCCTCAAAGCACCAAAACCAGCCATGACATGGGCCACCACAACTTTTGATCGAAGATGCAACGATAAACCACGGATACGGACGGTCCCGCATCTAACAAACACCCTCTGGGGAGGCCGATCAGGCAGTGCACCATCAAAGGGGGAAACAAGTCTCCAAATAACAAAAAGATCTCCCAAAATCGACGATTTGAATTTCAACTTCTCCACATCTGCCTCACTTAGTCTAAAAACCAAAAATTGAGATGCCCATAATACCGAAACCTTCCACATAGATGAAGAGAGGGATAGAGAGTTTACTACCTCCTGAAGCTTTTCGATAAAGGGGGATCCACACATGACCTCGCCTATCAGTGCTCCTTGGAGCATGGCCACCACCGCCAACACCTCAGGAGACAAGGGGTCTTCCACGTCAAGCGATGGAGGGGATGGAGGTGGTGGTGGGTTTCCTCTCACAGCAGTTCGATTAACACCGACCTGATCGTAGTGTTCTTTGCATGCCGTTTCCTTCCTTGGGGCACGTGCATGAAAACCCACGTTAGGGTTTTGGCTCTCTCTCTGCATGTCTCTAGGGTTCCCATGCCCCCTGTGAGGACCCGACCATGTTTTCTTGCAGGAGTCATGCCTATGGCTTAACCCCCCACAAGTAAGGCAGACGATGGCATTTGTGCAATCCATCAGCAAGTGCCCCCTCTCCCGGCACCTATATCACAAGATACTCGACCGCCCTCCTCCATGCTTCCCCCTAGGAGCATGCCCACCCTCCAATCACCGTAGAACCTTCGACCATCTCCACTAGACCATCCCCATGACCACCGACTATCCCTTCTCCAAGAATCACCCTTGTCGCCTCTATCCATCTTCCCTTAAACCTAATCAGAGTTCATCTACATTTCATTGGTAATTATTTAGTACCTTATGTAAATACATATTTAGAATTGTAATTAAATTAAATAAACTTATTTAATTGGTAGCCCTATATGTTAATTAAATAATTATAACCCCAATTTGTAATTTGTAACTTTAATTAATCCTGAATTAATCATTGAAATCTCTAAATAAATCCCATTTCAAACCTATCGTAGCATAGCAGAATTAGCACCTCAATTTAGTCCTACAACGTGGGTTGCCAATGTGTTTAAGTGACATAAAATGATTTGTCTCACATGGCCATTTTCCTGAGAGCGGGGGATGGCCTCCCTGGCGAGGTGCACACTATGCATGGCTCATCTGATCCAACTGTGTACTATGCTCGTGTGTGGGTTAACCTATAGAGTGTGGAGAGTAGATCTTAGAACCCATAAGTTAAGGCCCATGAGGGGCGGCCCATTAGGGGTGAGGCCTACGGGCGATTTGAGCATATTAAGGGCTACCTATGCAATTGTAGTCCGACCCCTATAAGGTTGTTGATTCAGTTCAAGGTAGTCCTACACCAAAATTTTTGCAAAGTGTTAAGTGGGCTGTGAGTGCTAAAATGACTAAGTGTTGAGACTTAAGTGTGAGAGCTAAGAAGCGTACGTAGAAACTAAGTGTTATGTGAGTGTGTGACTAATTAGCTATGTATAGAGTAAGTGTTGTAAAATAAATTAAGTGTTGAGAATGAGAGTTAAGGTTGTGGGTGCTAGGTGTAATTAAGAGTAGTTGTATTTCTTTTCGCCTTGTCTGTGTATATAGCGTGTGAGGCATTTTTGTACATTGATCATTCTTCTTGTATAAACTTCTATATAAATCCATTTTTAGCATAAATAAATAGATACTTACATATTCTAATTTGTATATATGTATAATTACATTGTAAATTAAACCAACATAAATTGAATTAATGTTTGATGTCTTTAATGTAAATATTTTTGAGACATTAATTTGCTAACATCCATTCTTTTGATCTGACTTGTTGATTTAGATTTTATATATGCATAGATTCTAACCTATTCATTTGTAAATAACATTGATATTTTTGGAATAAAAGATTAATTTTGGATCATAAAGGGTGATGTATATCAATAACTACCTCCTAATGAATGACCTAAAATAAAACTAGTAAAAATTATGCATAAATAAAATGGTATCTGTTAGGATTGCGACACTACACTACTAACACGACTGTGACATTAATAAACCCTAATTAGCCTGCGATCCTGATGGCACATCACCCATCTCAAAGCATTGGTCCGCCCGATTGGAAGAATTTCTTCAGGAAGGCTAATTTCAATTCAATCCAGGTGGTAATTAGTCTTCCAATGGTGCGGTACCAATATGCAGCTTTATCCTTAAGTGACTAGGGAAATAGCCTCATGATCATTTTCTCATCATCAACATCCCTCAATTTGGTGGCCTCAACCAAGGAGGTGGTGGTGAAGGTTGGTTATCAACCATGGGATCTGCTTGGCTAAAACTCAACCTTCTTCTCCTAGAATGATGATCCAAAGGTCCTTCCAAACGAGGGTTCAATGACCTCCTACCAAGCATACACTGGAAAGAAGTTGGAAGGACAATAGATAAGCCCTACAACACAAAAATACAAGTCTGTCCTTAGGTTGGGTAGCCTAGAGACTTATTGATAAGAAAAAATGTGATTTTGTAAAAGACACGATTGAGTTCATGTCGTTGCAACGCGTAATTCCAAACAATTTTTAAATTTATAATCCTAGATAGTAGAAGTATCTAAGGTCGTCCAAGGAGGCAACTCTAGTTATAGAAATGAAGAATCTCTCTCTTACCCTCTCAAATCTTCCATTTTTTTAAGGTTTTTGTGGTTTTGTAGTTTTTAGGGTTTCGAAATTAAGGCAACAAAGATAGAAATACTTAAATAGAAATGAACAAATACCAAAATGAAAACCTAACCTTTTTATGCTCACCCTAGGCATGTGTGGCCTAGCGTAATTAGAAGGGGAGTGAATGCACTAAAGAGATTAAGGAAGCATAAAATTATAAAAACATAATTTGAAAGGCAATTGAATTTTTATATATAAATGAAGAAGTCCCACAAAAAAAAGCACTTGAGAAGCTCACTTGTGTGGAAGGGTTTCACACATGTAATCCTCAAGTGTAGAGGAAAGCTTAACAACTACAAAATGTAAATAGAAAAAGGATAGATGATAGTAGTGTTGGAACCTTGTTCCACATCTTATTTTGGTGTTAACAAAATTATTATGGATTAATGTTTGCATTAAGTATTTTTCAGATTTAGGTGAAGAAGCAAGGCAAACAGGAAATGATGGAGAAGATCATGATAAGAAGGAGGCAAGATGACAAGGAAGAGTCGAGGAGAAGAAGATCGTCTTAGACTTTAGTTTCTTTAGTTTAGATTTTATTTTTATAGATTGTATATGCCTCTTAACAAAGAATCATAACTTAGATCATAAAATCAATTAAAGATAAATTAGGATTTATATGGCATTCGTTTTCAAAGTACGTAATTGATTAAATTGCTTAAAATAGGTACTTGTAAGCAAGTACTGGTACTGTTCATCAGTACTGGTATTTGCAAGCCACAGGTTTGAAAATTCGTCTCAAACTGTGAACAACAAGTACCGATACTAATCATGAGTACCGGTACAGGTTGGCCACAGGTTGAAGGCTTTATTCTGGCCTAAACCTTACAAGTACCGGTACCCATGATGAGTACCAGTATAGGTAAGTTACTGTGCCCATAGAATTCCAAACCTGGGAGTCAGAAGTACCAATACCCATGATGAGTACCGATACCAGGACTCTTGTACTAGTGGTAGTGAGTTGCTAGTACCGGTATAGGTACTTTAGTACCGATACTAGGTAACCGTTGGCTCATTTCTGAATGGCTAGAAAATTAATTCCAACAATGTGAACATTGGGAATTAATTCCCAACGTCTAGTAGACGAATCCTTGAGGTCCTAAACTTTATATAATGACCCTAGGACTCTTTGTTTGCATACAAGAAACAAAAGAAAAGAGAAGAAAATTTCTAGAGCTATAATTCATATTTTCCACCACATATTTTCAAGAGAGAAAGAGGAAGCTTGCCATTCACTTTCTCTACACTCTTGCAATCTCAACAACATGATTTCTTCACACATTGTCAAAGCAATTCACGTCCTTTCTAGGCTCTCAAATCGGTAATATTATTCTATATATTGTTGAGAGGCTTAGGTACTTGTTGTAAGAGTTTTCTTTCTTAAACCAATTTTCACTTGTATTTTGAGAATTTGCTTGTTGGGTTGTAAGAAACCCATTCTTGTAATTAGGTTGAGGTAACCCGTTAATTACCTCTGATATTAGTAAATTGATTCTCTCAGGGTTGAGAGAATCGGGTTAAAAACCCTAAGCTGGGAGGCTTCGGTAGTGGAGTACCCAAGGGAGGGGAACCACTATACATTTTGTGTCCTTTGTGGTTTGATTGTGATTTGTGCAAATCTTTCTTGTTATTACTAATTTGTTTGCTTAAGTCTTTGCGCATAGCCATATCTTTTTAGATCCTACAAGTAGTAGTATGCTCCAAATGATGACTGTGGCGGTCTTTGCTCCAAGTGCAGATACTCCCGTACTTGAAGAAGAACTCTTCCTTAATCCTAGTGATGGTGATGCTTTTTCTCCCCAACAAGTAAGACGTCCACCCTCCTCCTCTTGCTTAGTCATCCTATTAATCAAGATGTTCCTTGGCTTGGCTCTAAGGGGGAGAGAGTTGGAGTGTAGAGACTAAAGGATGGTACTGATGATTGATGTAAACATGTTTACACTACTTAATATGTCTATTTATGCATGTTCTTAAGCATAGGATTGCATTACATACTATAAATATTGCATAGCATGCATCATCTTGCGTTTAGATTAGTTTGAATAAAATGGAGGTTAATTGTCTCCTTTTATGTTCAGGGACAGCGTAAACTTTTTATCGGGGCCTCGGATTGAAGATCCAACCGTATAGATATGATCAGGGCAACGATTGGAGTTCAACGACTCCAAGATTGCCCTAATCAGACATCTGTAGCATCAGATAGAGATCAGGGAACCATAGAAGATCAAGGGCCAAGATGGTGTGAATCCACACTTCAAACGACAAATTCGACCGTATGGATGGATTCGGATCGACGATCATAGCCTAATAGCGTGAAAATTGACTCAATCCGACAACCGTGGCACCATCTACATCATCCAGAAGATGAACGGCCAAGATGGTGCCACATGGTGCCATCTCGGCCGCCCAACCAACCACCCTCAACTTCTGAAGATGTTATCACCCATGAATCTCCACCGTTGGATCATGATCCAACAGCAGAGATTGGGCCAACCGACGCGCCCATCCTCTAAAGCTGCACCTGAAGGGGTCGCCTTGATCGTTGGATCTCAATCCAACAGTCCTGATCGTTGGAACTCAGGTTGACTGCGACCCTTTCAGAACATCGGGCCGCCATTGGTTGGACCATTTCAGATTTAAGAGGCATTAGCCCCACCTATTGCACCCACAAGATTTACCTGGAAGAGGAGGCCTGACCTTCCTGCCAGATGCAGATACGTTTAAACCCAAACATGCGGGAGGTCGTTAAAAAAGAAATTATCAAGTGGCTTGACGTCGACATCATCTACCCTATCTCCGATAGCCCCTAAGTGAGCCCCACTCAAGTGGTTCCAAAGAAAGCTGGGCTCACTGTTGTTACCAATGATCATGGTGAATCCATCCCCACCCGCACCACCACTGCATGGTGGGTGTGTATTGATTATAGGAAGCTTAATGAAGCCACTAAGAAGGACCACTTCCCCTTGCCATTCATTAACCAAATCCTTGAAAGATTGGCAGGGCAGAAGTATTTTTGCTTCTTGGATGGATATTCAGGATATAACTAAGTCGCAATTGCTCTGGAAGATCAGGGAAAGACCACATTCACTTGCCCGTATGGCACGTTTGCATTCCTTCGAATGCCGTTCAGGTTATGCAACACACCTGCGACCTTCCAGCGTTGCATGCTAGCCATTTTTTCAGAAATGGTGGGTGAATACTTGGAGGTCTTTATGGATGATTTCTCTGTATTCAGGAATTCATTCGACCATTGTTTGAGCAACTTGGAGAAAATCCTGAAACGATATATCGAGGTTAACCTGGTGTTAAGTTGGGAAAAGAGCCACTTTATGGTTCAAGAAGGAATTGTCCTCGGTCACATCGTTTCACATAGGGGCATCGAGGTAGATCGAGCTAAGGTTGATTTAATTTCCAAACTTCCTCCACCTAGTTCGGTCTAGCAGATTCGCTCCTTCCTAGGACATGTTGGCTTCTACCGAAAGTTCATTAAAGACTTTTCCAAGCTTTCCAAACCCTTGACCGACCTTCTAGCCAACGATGCCATATTCCACATGTCTCCTGATTGCATCCAGGCTTATCACACCCTCCGGGACTTAGTCTCCACCGCACCAGTACTTCAACCCCCAGACTGGTCCCAGGACTTTGAGATTATGTGTGATGCATCAGATTTTGCCATAGGCGCTATCCTGGGACAAAGGCAAGACAAGAAGCCCGTGGTGATCTACTACGTGAGCAAAACGTTGGACGAGGCCCAACGTAAATATACTGTCACAGAGAAGGAGTTTCTCGCTGTAGTCTTTGGACTTGAAAAATTTCGATCGTACTTGCTGTAGTTTCCCTACTTAGGAGGGGGTGAGATCAGTGTGACGTAAAAAAAATGCAGAATTGAAATATAAATAATCTCACAAGATGCAATCACACAAAGTACACAAGAATTTTTAGGTGGAAACCCAAACCGGGTGAAAACCACCACCTAACCCTCTCGAGTTAGGATTTTCTGATCAACCAAGTTGATCAAAATCCACTAAACCGAATCACTTTAAACGAGGGTGATTCAACCTCAATACAACCACGCTACTTAAACGAGGGTAGCGTACCTCAACCCCTTCTCTCCACGAGAAGGATTTTGTCTCATGAAGGAGACGGGAATTCGCAAAGCGAATACCCAACCAAATAACAAAGATAAAAACAAGTAATCCTATAGAGCCAACAAAGTAATATTTAACCTAAGCTTCTATAGGAAATAGGATGCTTCCCTTTGAAAGGAGTGCGTTGACGACGTAGATGCGTGTGCCACGCAACGGCGCAACGTCGCTCTCGTGAACAACAGCGGGAGAGCGGGTGCGCAACAGCTTGATGCTCTCAAGATGAATGGAACTAGAGCTTGGAGAGCAAGGCCTTCTCTTGGACACAAAAGAGTGGAACAAAGTTGCTTAGGTGTGTCTTGTGTTTCTCTTGGTATCTTGTGTCTTGGTGTGTTTTTGTGTTGCAAATGCTCCCCTCTATTTATAGAGGCCTTAGGAAGGCTTTGGAAGGCTTGGAAAAGCTTCCATAGTCGTTGGGTACAAAGCCCAAGTGAATCAACCCGAAATTAGGAACAATCATTGCTCTGACAGGCTTATCAGACGTCTGGAAGTTCACTTTAAGACGTCTGATTCCAAGGTCAGACGTCTGATTTTGGGCGGGTTCCTTCCTGACTTGAATCAGATCTAAATAGGGTTCTTGTGCAAGTCCATCAGACGACATATAGGACGTCTGGCACTATGTCTGGACGTCTGGAAACCTACTTTTTTTGTGGGAATGGATTTCCAAACGTTGCAACGGCTAGAAAATCTCTGAGAAGAGATTTTGGGTCAGCCGAGGCAAAACGGTCAATTATCAGACGTCTGGAAAGTCCTATGGACATCTGATAAGGCTCTAACGATCACATTCTTGACTGTTCACTAAGCCAGCCAATGGTCCACTAATTGGACGTCTGGCAAAGTCATCAGACGTCTCCTAAGACGTCTGGTCTAAGGTATGATTTCATCAGACAGAACACTAAGTCCAGCCTAATAGTTATCAGACGTCTAAAACAGGAGTCAGACGTCTTAAAATACTTTATCAGACGTCTGATTTGGGAATTAGACGTCTGGAAACTCTGTTTGAACCCTATATTGGTTTTCTAAGTATTCTACAGAAAACCTAAGTATCCTAGGGTTGTGCGAGTGTTCTTAAGACTACTGTTAGGGTACTTTGAGGCTCTTTAACATGAATCTAAGTAACAAAAATAAAGAGCAACAGAAGAAACGAAAAATACAAGGAGTACAAGAGAAGGAAATCTATCATATTCTTCATCTCCTTCCTTCTTCAATCTATCGCTCCTCGCGAATCTCCTCTGTTTTCCATCAAGCTCCTCCAATCCGTCCTGGATGCGAGCTCGAACTCCGTCTAATCACGTATCCATTTGCGATTGACCTGAAATCTAGGACTCAAAGTGCAAATGTTAAATGACACGTGTTTTGTTATCATCAAAACAAATGATCGTGGTGCTCTAGCACCAACACTTGCTGGGATCCTATGTGACTATTTACTGACCATTCAGCCATCTGGCACCTGTTGGCCAAAAAGGATGCAAAGCCCAGGTTCATCAGATGGATCCTACTTTTGTAGGAATTTGACCTGGAAATCCGAGACACGGCTGGATCGAAGAATGTGGTGGCTGACCACTTGTCGCGACTTCATCCAGACCACATTGGACCCTCCCTACCTCTATCTGATGCCTTCCCTGATGAACACATCCTAGCCGTGCAAGACAAGAAAATGCCATGGTATGCGGACTACGTCAATTACCTGGTTGTAGGACAAACCCTGCACAGCTGGTCCAGTCAGCAACGGGACAGGTTCTTGGCTGAGGCCAAGCACTATTTCTGGGATGATCCCATGCTGTTTCGCCTCTGTGCTGATCAGATCATCAGGAGGTGTATCCCCAAATACGAAGTTCAGAGTATGCTTTCCTCTTGTCATGACCAAGCATGTGGCGGCCACTTCTCTGGAAAGAAAACAGCTGCAAAAGTTTGGCAGTCTGGATTTTACTGGCCGTCCCTATCTAAGGGTGCACACATCTTTGCCAAGACTTGCTCACGCTGCCAAACGCTGGGGACCATGACCAAGAAAGATATGATGCCCCTTAAACCCATTTTGATTGTCGAAATCTTCGACGTTTGGGGTATCGATTTTATGGGCCCCTTTCCACCATCCAACGGCTTCGAGTACATCCTGGTCTCGATAGACTATGTTTCCAAATGGATTGAAGCCGTCGCCACCTGACGATGCGATCACAGGACTGTCATGGACTTTGTTAAAAATAACATCTTTTCCCAGTTTGGAATACCCAAGGCCATGATCAGTGATGGTGGAAGCCATTTTATCCATTCCCAATTCCGTGCCCTACTTAGAAAATACGGGGTAAACCACCGCATTGCCACCCCGTATCATCCACAAAAAAATGGGCAGACTGAGGTCTCAAATAGACAAATCAAGAACATTTTACAGAAGACTGTGAGACCTGACAGGAAAGACTCGTCCACACGACTTGATGATGCCCTGTGGGCATACAGGACCGCTTTCAAGACCCCGATAGGCATGTCGCCTTATCGCATGGTCTTTGGCAAAGCCTGCCACCTTCCTGTCGAATTGGAACACCGGGCTTACTGGGCTGTCAAGCAATGTAACATGGATCCCCAGTTAGTCGGTGCGCAGAGGACGCTCCAATTATCTGAGCTCGAAGAAATTCATCGGGACGCCTTTGACAATAGTCGACTATATAAGGAGAAAATGAAAGCCATCCATGACCAACTCATTCATAGAAAAAGCTTTGAGCCTAACCAGCAAGTTTGGCTGTTTGATGCATGCCTAAAACTCTTCCCGGGGAAACTCAGGTACAAATGGACAGGACCATTTCGGGTGGTTAAGCCCTACTCTAATGGGGCGGTTGAAATCGCTGATCTTAACACTGGGCACACTTTTATAGTTAATGGTCAAAGATTGAAGCATTTCCTGGCCAAGGTTCCCCTAAAGGAAAGTGTCACCCTCGTTGAGGGCTGACACCGAGCACCGCCCAGCTGGAGGCGTTAAACTCAACGCTTCCTGGGAGGCAACCCAGAGGATTCAGACTGATCTGGTAGTTTACATCACTCAGGTACTATCTTTTTGAACCCTTTTGCATCCATGTACTTGCCAATGAGGACATTGTCCAACTTAAGCATGGGGGGTGGTAAATTGCATAATCCTAAGCTCAATTAATCAGTCTGAATGAATAAATAAATTAAAAAAAATTAAATTTAGGAAGAAAACTTAGGCATTAGAAACTTATCAATAGTGGAAAATAATACAAAGAGAACTTAAACACTTAGAATTTTCAGGCCTTCAGGCTTAATCAGCCCTAGTGTCCGTTAAAATATGGATTTAGTGGCGAATCCTTACAACCTTAAGCTATTCTGATCCACCTACTAAATAAGGTAATAAGTATACGACTTATCAACTCACCCTCTAACTCAGAAAAACTTTGAGTCTAAGCATCTGCATACATTTTTTCACAGACTCACTTCTCGGAGATTTTGACAGAAATTAGGTAGCTAATGAACTCTCTAGGGTGGTATAGTTGGCAAGTTGTTGTGGGTAACAGGCCATTGGCAGGTTGTCCAGAACCCAGCCACAGGCCATTTCTACTTCATTGCCTCTAGGTACATTTGAGATCAGGGAAGCCACCTACAAAAAAAAAAAAAAGGAAGAAGAAGAAAAGAAAATAAACCACACTTTACCGCACAAGTATGACTGGCAAGTGATCGTGGGTAACAGCCCATTGGTCGGTTGTCCAGAGCCCAGCTCAATAATTGCACAAAAAAAGATCAAAACACCTAAGGAAGAAGTGGGGAAGTAGTACAAGCCGAGGAGATATACACTGGAAAAATCCTTGTGTTGACCCCAATTAAAAAAACATAGGGAGAAAGCTACCAATCGAACAAATACACCTTCAGGAAAATTTATTTCCTTTTCCGGTCACCTAGAGGCGTAGAAACTCGAAGTCTGTCTCAATTACCGTTAAGTGAGTCTATCACAACATTCACACCAAGATGCTTAGCACTTAGGGTTTTGACCGAGTTTTGGGTGGGTTCGGTAGCCGTAAAAAGTTACCAACCCACACTAAATTCTGAAAAAATTCTAAAAATATATATATACATATACATATGTATAGTTATATACATTAAAGCAAGGATTCGGGCAATTCGTATTTTGGCAGACACCCAGGCGCTGCTTAGTCTTTGTAGATTCAGATCTTCGTATATTTCCTCTTATTTACAAGTAACGAAGTGTTTAAGCAATTACTTCTTAAATTCTGTAAGGAAATAAAGGCTAGAATAAACCTTGCTAGGGACTAACAAGGAGTAAGCATGGGGGTATGATAACACTGCACAAGGGGTGATAATTATGTTGAATATGGCCCATCTTAAGAATAAAAGGCACAACATAAGTAGAATGGGAGCACTGTATGCATCATGTACCAAGATTGCTTATAAAACTGTATTAATGGCCATTTGTGTAAGCATTTGTCAAAGCAGGCCTCAGATGAGCAATCGAATTGCACGGATGGATTCAGAACGACGAACGGAGTCCGACAGACTCAAGATCGGCCAAATCCGACATCCGGAGCTCCTACAATGGGCCCAAGAAGTTCTGACCGTTGATCTGGAGATCAACGGCCCATATTGCGCCACGTCAGCCCCCCTCTCCACCGTACGACGCGCCTTCATCAGCCGAGATCAGATCTCGACTGTCGATCTTCGATTGAACGGCTGAGGCTCGCACGCCCGCCCACAGTCGCCGCGACAAAGTGCGGGCGTGGCGCAACGGTTAGCACGCACGCCCGCATGCACGCGACGCGGGTTCGAGCCACACGGAGTCGAAATCGAAGACAGAGATAGCGCGTGGCGAAATTGGGCCGCCCGATCAGCAACGGGCAGCAGCGATTTCGCCATGCGGTGCAACCGTAGCTCACGGGCGCCCATGCTTGCGTGCACACCGAGCGATGACGCCTGCGCACATGCGTGCCCGAGGTGCGATCCCAACGCAGCCAAGGAGGGTTCTCAGCCATTCGATCTTCGATCGGACGGCTCTCGTTCAGTAGCCGCGGATTGCACGAAAAGAAGAAACAAGGCGGGCGGCTGACCAACGGCTTGAGGGCTTCACCGACGCCTTTGGGAGTGGTTTTAGTGATGCTTTGGACGTCGCCAAAGCTCCTTCTTTTAAGAATCCCTTAACCCTATTTAAACTCCCTCCAACCACTCATTCAAGGCATTCACCCCCCTTGCAACTACTCCACCCCTCTCTTAGCTAACTTTAGGCCCTCTTATAATCGCCGGAGATGACGAGCCACCGACGGAGCCTCCTCCACCGCCGTGGCTGCCTCATCGCTCTCCACACACACTCTCTCTCTCTTTTAAGCTTTCTATTACTTTTGTTGAAGTATGTATTTATTGTTGTAAGCTATGAACTACAAGTGCATGATTAATGAAGTTATTTTCTGTTCAATTGTCATTTTAATTTCCGTTCAAGTTGCATGATCAAACAAAGAACTTTCTAACCCTAAACCCTCTCTCTCTATCTCTCTCTCGCTTTTCAAAATCACATCTTTCACAAGCAAAACTCCTCCCTTTCCATGACAACAAGTGATAAGCAAAAAATCCGATTTCCACGCCTCCCTGAGACCGACACTCGGACTCACCTCCGTTTACTTATTTTAAAATCGACGTTACAAGTGAGACTATAATGACACTTCTTAACACACACGCACAACAGCACGTCATCAAACGACCGAGATTTAGAGGACGTGGGCGATGCGGAAGATGAGCGGGCGTCCTACTACGCCCACGATGGGGCTTTAGCGACGATTTTATCCGTCACTAAAGACCCCTGATTTAATGTTTTAAGATTAAAAAGACCAAATTGCCTTCATTCCTTGTAACTATAAAAGGAGACCCCCTCCACACGAAATTCTCATCCCTTCCTTCTCTTCTCTCCCTCTCCAAAGCTCAAGAGAAGCTTGTCCCACACCCGAGATGCTTCTCAAGAGATAAAGTTAATTTTTCGTCCCCCTTTCGAAAGCGGATATCGCAACGACGACGACGTGCTACCCCATTCCCGTTCTTCCTGCTTCGTCCTGCTCTGCTCCCCGTCTTCCAGGCATCGTCCCGTCCGGCTCGTCCTCTAAGCAACCGTCGAGGAGGATATTTCTCTACCCATTCTTTTTACTGCTTTCTAGGGTAGATTTACTGCTTTCTAGTATAATCATTTTCCCACTTTCTAGTCGTAATGTTTAGTGTAATTGAACAATCTTTTTGATGATGAATTCCATGTTCATTCTACATCTCTTTTGATTTTGTTTGTAATATTCTCTCTCTCTCTTATTCTCTCTCTTCTATTTATTGTAAATAGTTAGATAGTTTCTAATCAATTATTCTGTTTCGTGACAAATAAAACAAACGTCCTCCTCCCTGAGTTCGACCTGGGATTTCTATTTCGGTATAAATTTTATTTGTTGAACATGAGTTCTTCGCTTTCAAACTACAACAACAAGTTTTTCAAAACCAAACACGTTAGCGTAGCAACTCGTAGCATTCAACAATGATCCCTCCTAGTGTGCACATGCTCCTCTACTTCTAAGGCCTTGGTGGATGATTTAGGTAGAAGAATTATAATAGCCAAGGATGAACGCAAGTGGTGGTTATGACGGTGTTTTATAGACATGAAGGTTGGTGGTGATTGTGGTATTTTTGGAGGGAAATGAAGGGGTGCATGGAGGAGGTGGTTGTGATTGGTTTTGGAATGAAAAATGGGAGGGAAACGAAGAGGTGCCTATGGGTGGTAGTTATGTGATTTTTGAAAGGAAAAAGGTGGCACCACTTAGGTGTAGTTTAGTGGACTAGGGAGTTAGGTGGAAGGCATGCAAGAGGAGGACTTGGTAGCTAGCTTAGCTAGCTTGAGCTAGCTAGTAGCTAAAACGAGCTACATGGAGCTGGCCTGAGCTAGTCTGGAGTTGTAGGAAGTTGGAAGGAGATAAGGTGCAGCTGTCCTGAACTTCTCAACTCAACTTAGCAAGCTAGCTAAGAACTAGAAGCCATGAGGAGATAAGTTGAGCTGCCTTGAGCTAGATATAGTTTGACTAAGTTGAAGAAGTAGCTGGGATGAGCTAAAATGTAGTCGGAGGAGATTCTATCTTCTTCTTTCAATTAGGGTTTTAGCCTTTCTTGTGAGTTTGCTAGGGTTTCGATGGTTTGCACAAGTTTCGCAATCCCTGACAAGCAAGCAATGTTTGTAAGTAGCATGAAACACCCCAAAACCCTAACAATGCATGCAATGCTCTTAAAAATACATGTATGCCTAATGCATGCCTAATACTACAATGCAAATGAAAAATACCTAGGAACTAATGTGTTTTATGCTTAAGAATGTTGATAAACATGTGTTTATCACTTATTGACTCCTAAAGCTTGTCTTAAGGTCAAAAGCAATTTGGTTCACTATCTGATCAATCAAACCAGTTAGAAGGAGGAATTAGAGAGAAGGTTCTTCCCTCGACTTTCTCCTTAGTTTCCTTTGATACCCCCCAACTGTTGTCGTTTGACGCAACTCTCCTAACTAGACATTAGATTGACCAGTAGGAGAAAACTAATCACTATCAATCTCAATTCAAACCCCATAGAGCAAGTCTAATCCTTAGGGCCAACGTCTGCTCATTTTTAATTAGGTTTGGGATTGAATGTGCTCTTGGAATGTGATGGGCTATTAACAGGTTGTGCCCTTAATGACTAATTGATATGTGTGTGCATGCACAACCAAGGGGATTTCAAGCAAGATGATTACCAAAGTGAGGTGGATTTTAAGGTTTAAATCTTCTTTAAGTAGGTTTTGGGATTCAAGTTTCTAGTGTTTTGAAACAATGTTTTGTTGGCACACCAGGTTGTGATGTGTCACTTTTGTTGCAGTTTAAAGAAATGTGCATTGTACTACAGTCAACAAAAACGATACAACATTTAAAGTTTATAAGTGCTCGAAAATCACAAAAGAATAAATAAAAGTGAATCCAAGGTCGTTCATAGGGAGCAAATTGGAATTCACAGAACTAATCGCAATTAATAACAATGAGCACAATAATTTAGATATCAATAATAAAAAATATTCAATAATCTTAAGGAATAATGGGATAAAAGGAATATAATAACTCTAAAAATGGTGATTTAAATCAGTAAAGATATCCCACATTTAAGCACATGAAATCAACTAATTCAATTTTTCAATAGTATCCCAAACCAAATCCACACAAGCCTCAAATAATTCAACAGAACCTCCAATCAGACGTCAAGAATGTAGATTATATGCCTTAAACTCTTAAGGCTTCAAAACAAGGCACAAGGCCTTAGCAGAGCTGTAAGCACAAAGCCAGAGCACAATGCCTCAGTGATGCCTAAGTGTTAGGCATGAACAGGCACGCATCTCAAGGCACATGGCACAAATCCCAAATCCAAACCTACCTCTACCCTCAAATTTCTTTTTCCTTTCCTAATCAAGTATGTAATCAGGTAATCGGGTCTGTAATCGGATCTGAATAGAGGGACCAGGCCTGTGCGCACATGTTCGTGGGCGAGGTGTGAGGCACGTATGAGTGAGAGGGGCCTCACCTCGTGTAACGACCCGATTCCTGAGCCCCTACGAGACACGAGAATCAGACCGACTCGACTAATCCCAAGACCTAGTCATCCAACGAGGAAGTAACCAAAAGAGCAGTAAAATAAACCACATTCAGCATGAATATAACTAGCAATAACAAAATACAACAGTAAGAAAAGGAACTACTACAGTATACACCACCACAACAATAGAACAACAAATATGTACATAACAAGAATTTTACAATAAAGAAGTACAAGGAGCAACAAGGAAACTACTCACTACAGTGGCAGAAAGTACAAAAAGAACTGCGGGTAATGCTACTGGACCCTACTCGGCCTAGCGTCCTCTGCAGCCGCTGACCCTGGCTGCTCAACACCTGGTCCTGAAAACTAACGAGTGTAACACGTCAGCGAAACGCTGAGTAGAGTGGCAGCTAAAAACTAAAGAAGCAGTAGAGTGTACAGTAGCTGTTATATTTTCTTCCTTTATTTACATCTTTCTATTATTTCACAATTTATCTATTTCTCAGATCCTTCACTTGATCTCGAATGTTCCTCGTGGGAACGATCTTGATTGCAGTCTTTTCCGAAAAGTAGAAGTAACACGTGGTGCTCTCCTGGCCGAGAGAGTCCCTCGTGGTGATCCTACTCTCAGTCAATCACCCCAAGGTCGCTGACAGACGTAACGGTGACTACGACACACACGATAAACACACGGGTAGCTACCCCTCACTGGCACGCGGTCAGTAATTTCCGTTAACGGGTGCGCCCAAAGCACAGCGCGGAACTAGTATAGGGCAGAGCCCTCTCAGTAACAGGGGTCCAACCCCTCCACAGTCCGCGCACCCTCGCCTGACTACCCTAGTTTGCCAAGTGGGCCTAACAAGTCGGTGTAGGAGGCTAGCAGAACCCCGGGGCCCGTGGGGTAGCTAGTGCTCCCCCTACACTAGTAGCTCTCCTCGGTACTGCGTATGCGAGGGCCAGCAAGTCGGTGTACAGTGGCCAAACCCACCCCAGTCTCAACCTGAGGCGGCAAGCTCCCCTCTACACTAAGAGGTAATGTGTGCTTTCTTTGGTACCACGTACCCAGAGACAACACACTTCCATGTCTCACTTTCACAGTTCCATTCTATTCTCTTTCCAAGAGTTCTACTCCTAATTCCCCGTAGGGTTCGTATTCTTTCTGTTTGGCCATTGAAGGTTTCACTGTTCCGGTCTTACGTTCATACAACCCATATTCTTAATCATATTTATTCATTCATAACAGGCAGCTATTATTTCCTTTCCACTTTTCCAAGACTGCAATATATATATTTCATTAGTTTTCCAGTCCTAGGATTCATGCCGTATCCTAGGATCTATCATTCAATTTAGTTTTCCAGTCCTAGGATTCATACAATACCCTAGGATCTATCATTCAATCTAGTTCTCAATCCTAAGGTTCAAGCAATGCCCTAGACTCTATTACTTGTTCCACAATTGTAACAATTTATACTAAATAATTAAAAGCCACTCTACCAGCTACAACGGGAGTACTGGGGGCATGGTCGAAAATGCCGCGCATCTCCACAACCCCCAAGACTGCAATGGAACGGGGTCCTAACACAAGTATCAAACATAAGAAGTTTCTCAGAATGGTATACAACTACTGTAAACGGGTAGAGGATTTTATTCTGGAAATAACGCAACTTGAAACGCGAAAAACGGACTCCAAACGGGCCCTAAACGGGTTGAAAATGACGAAACTGCCCAAAATCAGACGTCTGGAACCTCTTCCAAATGTCTGAAAATGTGGGTCAAAGTGTACCTTCACTCTGAGTAGTCCTTCAGACGTCCAGAAGCCTACTGGAACATCTGACCCCTGTTCCCAGACGTCCGATGGTTACCCTGGACGTTTGGAAGCCTTCTCCGTCGTCTGGCACTGCGGCCAGACGTCCGATTCACGTGGGATGGCGAGCCCTCGCACCCTCCCGAGCAGAACCTGCACATACCCACACCTGCTCTCAGTACGACGGGTCCCAGACGAAGGCGCGGCGGATGGCTGCATGGCCGTACGTGTGAAACAAAGGAAGAAGATAGAATATCTTACCTGCCAGACGTCTGGACAGTCCTCCAGACGTCTTCACCGTCGTCTGGTTGGAAGCCCAGACGTCTGATTCTGGAAAAACTTCCAAAATCAAGGCTCGACTCGTTCTCCGCCTGCGACGCACAACCGAGCTGCGCCCCGTCCGCCTGCTGCTCGAGCTGCAGCAACCCCTCCGCGACACTCCACACCCGTTGCTCCCCCACCGGCCGGCTCTAGCTGCCTCGGCAAGCTCGATCCCTCACGGTCGAGCGTCTCCTCCCTCGCGCAACACCTCCTCCCGCACACTTGCTACGGCCACTGCTGTCGCCGATCGCTTGCGCTCTCGCACCGGCTGGGAGAAGAAGAAGAGGGACACGGAGGAGATAAGGATGAGGGAGAGGGCGAGGGGCCTTTTAAGGCCGCGCAGGGAGAGAGAGACAGAAATTAAATACCTGCAGGAGGAGAGGGGGAAAAAAGAGGGAAGAGAGCGGCGGGTGCAGGCCTGCGCGCGCATGCGTGCAGATGCAATCCCGTAAGCCGCAAAAATTAAATACCAGACGTCTGGTCAGACGTCTGGGCCACTTCCCAGACGTCTTAAAAATCGTCTTGAGGCTGCGTTCGTAATAATATAACAAACTCAAAGGAAGTTTCGTCCCCGAAACTTGCACTAACTAGGGTGCGGGAAAGAACGACATATAAAAACATAACAAACTCAAAGAGGACCGAAGCCGGTCCGAAAAGACGTACCCACGAAGAGCTCCGGGTACCGCTCCCGCATAGCCGCCTCAGGCTCCCAAGTAGCCTCCTCGTACCGCTGGCTCCTCCACAAAACCTTCACTAGGGGTACTTGCTTTCATCTCAAACTGCGGATGGCTCGGTCAAGAATCTGCACTGGCTGCTCGGGGTAGGTCAGGTCGTCACCCACCTCGACTCTCTCGTGACTTAGTACATGACTGGGATCGGCTACGTACTTCCTGAGGTTGGACACGTGGAACACGTCGTGCACACCAGAAAGCTGAGGAGGGAGGACAAGTCTGTAAGCAACGGGTCCAACCCGCTCCAGGACCTCAAAGGGCCCCACGAACCTCGACGCGAGCTTCCCTCTCGCCCCAAACCGTTGCAGGCCCTTCATGAGCGAAACACGAAGGAAGACATGGTCCCCAACCTCAAACAGCACCTCTCTGCATCTCCGATCCGCGTAGCTCTTCTGCCTGCTCCTGACAGTACGGAGTCGCCTGTGGATCTGTTCGACTACCTCCTGACTCTGCCGGATCAACCTAGGGCCAACCTCCCACTTTGTCCCCACCTCAACCCTACTCAAGGGTGCCGTACACCTCCGTCCGTACAGAGCCTCGTCGGGAGCCATGCCGATGCTTGAGTGATAGCTGTTGTTGTATGCAAACTCCGCCAGGGGCAGGTGCTCCTCCCAAGAGCCCCTCCAGTCCAGTATATAGGCACGCAAAAGGTCCTCAAGTGTCTGTATCGTGCGGTCAGATTGTCCGTCCGTCTGGGGGTGGTAAGCTGTACTAAATCTCAACCGCGTCCCCAGGGCCTGCTGAAACTCAGTCCAGAACTGGGACGTAAAGCGGGTATCCCGGTCGGATACGATCTCCCGCGGAACTCCGTGTAGTCGTACCACATCGCGGATATACCTCTCTGCCAACTGTGCTGGTCCCAAAGTGACTCGAATTGGCAAGAATCGTGCCGTCTTCGTCAGTCTATCCACAATCACCTAGACTGCGTCGTGTCCTCACTGGGTAACAGGTTAGCCCACCACCAAGTCCATGGTGATGCTCTCCCACTTCCACTCTGGCACTGGAAGCGGCTGTAGCGGCCCTGCAGGCCTATGATGCTCGGCTTTCACCTACTGGCACACTAAGCATTGCTGCACGAATTCACCCACATCTGCTTCATCCCCCTCCACCAAAACTCGCGTCTCAAGTCGTGGTACATCTTCGTGTTTCCGGGATGTATGGTGAATCTGGAACTGTGTGCCTCAATCAGGAGCTCTCCCAACAGCTCCTCGTCTCTGGGAACGTACAACCCTCCCCTCAGGCGCAGCACCTGGTCTGTGAAAGAGAAGTCCCCTGGGTCTCTTGACAGTACTCTTTCGCGTAGGGACTGCAAGTACGGATCAGCCATCTGTCCTGTGATGATGTGGTCTATCAGCTCTGGCCTAGTCTGTCGTGTCACAGTCACTGCCCCACAGTGCCCCCGTAACTCTAAGGGTCGCCAACTACCCACCTCCAAAAGGCTCCAACTCTGTAACTGTAAACTAGCCAAGTGCGCGGGCGCCTTCCGGCTCAAGGCGTCAGCCACCACATTGGCCTTTCCCGGGTGGTAGGAAATGCTGCAGTCATAGTCCTTCAGGAGCTCCAACCAATGTCTCTGTCTCATGTTGAGCTCCTTCTGATGAAAAAGGTATCTGAGGCTCTTGTGATCTGTGAAAATCTCGAAGGTCTCACCGTACAAGTAGTGCCTCCAGGTCTTCAGCACGAAGACAATAGCTGCCAGCTCCAAGTCGTGGGTAGGGTAGGTATGCTCATGGGGCTTCAGTTTGCGCAAAGCGTAAGCAACAACGTAACCCCTCTACATGAGCACACCTCCTAACCCCTGCAAGGAGGCGTCCGTGTACACAACGAACCCGCCACTACTGTCCGGGATGGTGAGCACGGGAGCCGAAGTCAACCTCTCTTTCAGCTCCTGAAAACACGCCTCACAAGCTTCTGTCCAAGTGAAGGGCACGTCCTTCTGGGCCAACTGTGTCATAGGACGCGTAATCTATGAAAAACCTGATGAACCGTCTGTAGTAGCCTGCCAGTCCCAGGAAACTGCGAATCTCAGTGACTGAATGCAGTCTCTCCCACCTGAGCACTGCCTCGACCTTGGCTGGGTCCACTGCCAAGCTGTCCCCAGAGATCACATGACCTAAGAAGGTCACCTCCCTCAACCAGAACTCACAGTTGCTGTATTTGGCGTACAGCCTACGTCTTCTCAGTATGTCCAGAATCATCCGCAAGTGTTGTACGTGCTGCGTTTGATCTCGAGAATAGATGAGTACATCATCAATGAATAGCACCATGAACTGGTCCAAGTACGGTCTAAACACCCGGTTCATCAGGTCCATGAAAGCAGTGGGGGCATTGGTCAGCCCAAACGGCATGACCAAAAACTCGTAGTATCCGTACCGGGTGCGGAAAGCTGTCTTGGAGACGTCTGCCTCCCTGATCCTCAACTGGTGGTATCCAGACCTCAAGTCGATCTTGGAGAATACCGTGGCACCCCACAACTGGTCAAACAAGTTGTCGATCCTCGGCAGCGGATATCTGTTCTTGATGGTGACCCTCTTCAGCTGTCGGTAGTCCACACAAAGGCGTAGGGTACCATCCTTCTTCTTTACAAACAGTACCGGGGCTCCCCAGGGAGACGCACTGGGCCTCACGAAGCCCTTCTCCAAAAGGTCCTGCAACTGAGACTTGAGCTCTCGTAGCTCAAGCTATGCCATCCTATATGGTGCGGTGGAGATGGGGCTGGTCCCTGGTACTAGTGAGATCTCAAACTCGATCTCACGCTCGGGCGGTAGTCCTGGTAACTAGTCTGGGAACACGTCAGGGTACTCTCTGACCACCGGGATGCTCTGAAAGTCTGCCACAGGGCTGGGCTCTGCCACCACACAATCTAGGAAGCCCTCACACCCCTGGCTCAAAAGTCTCGCCTCCCGAAGTGTCGAAATGCACCTGAAGCCTCCGTCCACTGGTTGTCCGTGAAACTCAAAAGAAGGCAACTCCGGTATGGAGAAAACGATATTCCTCTCAAAATAGTCCACCAAAGCGTGGTAAGCGGACAGCCAGTCCATCCCCAGAATTATGCCAAAGTCCTCCATCTGTATCATAATCAGGTCAGCTGGTAGACTATGTCCCCCGACACTGACCTTGCAACCCGTGTACACCTCTTCAGCCACAAACAGCTGACCACTCGGACCTCTGATTATGAACGGATTCTCTAACAGCGTATAGTCCTGGCCCAAACTAACTGCGAAACTGGCTGCGACAAACGAGTGCATAGCGTCGGAATCGAAAAGTGTGTAAACGAGTCTGCCGGGAACTGAAACCATACCTGCCACCACCGATCCCGAAGCTCTGGCATCCCTGTGTGTCAAGGCGTTGATACGCCCTTCAGCTCTAGGTGCGGACGAAGCAGCCACACTCCTGCGCGCCTCCGCAACCCCCAAGACTACAATGGAACGGGGTCCTAACACAAGGATCAAACACAAGAAGTTTCTCAGAATGGTATACAATTACTGTAAACAGGTAGAGGATTTTATTCTGGAAATAACGCAACTTGAAACGCGAAAAATGGACTCCGAAAGGGCCATAAACGGGTCGAAAATGACGAAACTGTCCAAAATCAGACGTCTGGAACCTCTTCCAGACATCTTAAAATGTGGGTCAAAGTGTACCTTCGCTCTGAGTAGTCCTTCAGACGTCCAGAATCCTGCTGGAACGTCTGACCCCTATTCCCAGACGCCCGCTGGTTACCCTGGATGTCTGGAAGCCTTCTCCGTCGTCTAGCACTACGGCCAGATGTCCGATTCACATGGGATGGCGAGCCCTCGCGCCCTCCCGAGCAGAACCTACACGTACCCACACCTGCTCTCAGTACGACGGGTCGCAGACGAAGGCGCGACGGATGGCTGCATGGCCGTACGCGTGAAACAAAGGAAGAAGATCGAATATCATACCTGCCAGACGTCTGGACAGTCCTCCAGACATCTTCACCATCATCTGGTTGGAAGCCCAGACGTCTGATTCTGGAAAAACTTCCAGAATCAGGGCTCGACTCGTTCTCCGCCCGCGACGCACGGCCGTGCCGCGCCCCGTCCGCCTGCTGCTCGAGTTGCAGCAGCCCCGCCGCGACACTCCACGCCCACTACTCCCCCGCCGGCTAGCTCTAGCTGCTCAGCAAGCTTGAGCCCTCACAGTCGAGCATCTCCTCCCTCGCGCAACACCTCCTCCCGCACACTTGCCGCGGCCGCTGCTGCCGCCGCTCACTCGCTCGCTCGCGCTCTCGCACCGGCTGGGAGAAGAAGAGGGACACGAAGGAGATGAGGGTGAGGGAGAGGGTAAGAGGCCTTTTAAGGCCGCGTGGGGAGAGAGAGAGAAGCACCGCGCCCTGCAGGAGGAGAGAGGGAGAAAAGAGGGAAGAGAGCGGCGGGTGCAGGTCTGCGCGCGCATGCGTGCAGACGCAACCCCGTACGCCACAAAAATTAAATACCAGACGTCTGGAAAGGGTTCCAAACGTTTGGTCAGACGTCTGGGCCACTTCCCAAACGTCTTAAAAACCGTCTTGAGGCTGCATTCGTAATACCCCGTGTCTGAGGCAACGAGCCCTATGGTTTTCTTCATTTTACATGCTCCGCTGCTTCTTCTGCATACGAGGTGGGACTAAGTCCCCTTCTTCCTCCTTCGCATGAAGCAGCGTGGTTGTTTCCTTAATTATAGCTTCTATTGGTCTACCCTCACTCAATTAAGGGTCTGGGCTTTGTCGTGGTGTCAAGCTGTGTTGATTAACGATGGAGGTGAAGCAAGAGGGTGATAGACGGCGACTGACGGCGTTAAAGGAGACGACCGGTGACGGCGACGATGACCTGCAAGATAACACGACCTAGGGCCCAATTAAATGGCTGGAAACCTTCGCCCTGGCATGGCAAAGGCAATGGTGGGTGTGATTTAGTGTGAGATGAAGTGGAGTGGTCGAAGCGTGAAGGTGGACGGAGCTCCAGTGAATGGAGTTAGCGAAGGTGATGGAGGTGTTGAAGTGTTAAATTAGGTTGGGAAAAAGTGTGGTAGAGGTGTGCGTGAACTTTTACCGAACCTAATTTAGGTGGAGTGGGGTGGAGGAAGTCCGACGATGAAGGTGGTCATGGTGGTGGTTGCCACAGTCGGAGAAGGAGAGGGAATTGAAACCTAAAATCTAGCCTAAATATAATTGAAGGGGAGAGAAAGAGAAGCCCTAACGATATTGGACAAATAGAGGCTTGAGGAAGCTTGCCGGAGGTAAACCGGAGCTAAGGACAAAGGAGGTGAGGATGGAGTCGACTAAGGGGTAATTGGGCTACTTTCTTTGTCCTGAAGCACGGTGACATGGTGTTAAGGAGAAGCCCTCTCGCTTTTGTCTGAGGGAGTGGCTGAAGAAGGAGGTTCGTGAAGCTTCATGTCATTGTCAATGGCAGCGGCGAAAGAAGAAGAAAGAAGGGCTTGTGCACCAAAAACGTGACGAAGATGGCTTGGGTATATGTGGCCTTTTTTATAGATGAGGCTTCCCTTCTTAGTTGATCTCTGTAGTGCCCCTTTGGTTGGTGCCCTTGCCAGCTGAAGAGCTTGATTTTCTCGAGGTTGCTAACGTGAATTCTAGCCATGATTGGCCTCGAGACAGATCCTAATAGGTGTAGCGATACCTTGCGAACTAATCCTGCCAAGATTTGGGATTTTTGGTTAAGATTCCATCAATCAACGTGCCAAAATCAATGAAGCATGTGTGGGTTGGTTCCTGCTTCTTTCCCTGTTTGATCGTGAGGCGGAAGAAGATGGCAGCTGGACCTGTTTGCAAGAGAGGCAAGAATATAGGGGCTTTTTTGCAAATAAAATGTAGAATGTGAGGGCTTAAGTGTAATGGTCAGAGATTTAGGGACTAAATTGCAAACTGGGTCAAGGTGAACTCTAATTGGGCCCAAATTTTGATATTAACTTAATTTGGAACCAAGGAATCTAATGGTGAACTTGTATTTGAGTTTTGACCATGTTTGACTGGTCAATTTGCACCGATGCCCAAATTAAGGAAAAATCTCATCTGAAACTCTATTCTAGGTCAAAATGGGTTCAGATGGTCAAACTAAGGGTACCAAATCTCTTAAAATATTTTTCTATGAATTTTATAAGATTTAGATGAATTTTATTATGACTAGAACCTCTTTAATTTAAGCAGGTTGACAATTAGGATTTTGTGTACTGTTTTGGTTCTCAAAACGCGTGAAACCATATTTCTGTCAATGCTGACCCACTTTTTAGTATTTAATGCTCAATTAACCTTTAATTAACCCTTAGATGACCCTTTGATTACTCTATATTTATGATGTGATGTTAAAATTGCATATTTAACCCTATTTTAATGTTCTCTCCTCAAAATAGATCTGAGTGGAATTATGGTCCTCAAGCGACCATTTAGGAGCTTTTATCTCTTGATTCTGATTAATTCAAGCTAGTTATGATAAATGATGATGTTACCATCAAATCACAGGTATTGGTATTTTCCTTTAAAATAAAAAAAAATGTGGAGTGCCTAGTTCAAACCTTAAAATTGAATCCTATGGGAAAACTGCTTGATTCCTCAATTGTATGTGAAGTGGTGTAGTCCAAACAAGTCAATCAATTAGCCTTTCACACCATTGAATTAACGCACACAGAAAATGTTTACCCTATTCTGATTTCTAGTCACTTATGTGTACATTTAGTTCGAGTGTACTAGGTCCACAGGTCAGAATCCCAGTTAGGTGACAGAATTAGAAAAACAGAACACCTTAAGTCGGAGTTATGGGGTGATTAAGTGTGTAGCTTTTAATTCGATCCCACATTCAAAGAGAATTATATATATATATATTAAAGTGGATGAGGTGGTAAAGGTGGTAAACAGGACAACCAAATCTAACCTTAGGATTTATGCAAGTTCTTAAATAAATTGGGATTTTAATTATTTAAGTGGATAGAATGAAATCTAATAGGTGGATGAATGCACTCACAAATCTTTGTACTGCACTTTACTCCGATCTATCGTCTTCAGTTCACCTCGATTAGGTACTTGCAAAACAGTAAATCAAAGAAAAAGTCAATCAAAAGATGAATGAATGCTGGAAAACAAGGAAAAATCAAAGTTCATTGTCTCCCCAACAATAACGCCAAAATGATTGTCGAGAAATTTGTGAAGAAAAATGGTTTGGAAAATCATATCATAATAGCTTGCAAAAATCTGAGATCAAATAAATAACTGGGGGTTAGTACGGGTCAAACACGGGAAGGTGATGTTTGAAAATATGTGTAAAGTTATTTAATTTTGGTATTTTTCAATTTTGTGATTTTTATAGATTCTTAGAAATAAAGATGGAGTGAAAATATGAACGTGAGTAAATATAAAGTGGCAAGAGTGGTGGGAAATAACATACATGTGAGAAAAGTGAAATAATGTGCAAAGCTAGATCAACTTGTAATATTATTAAAATAAATGATTGCAATAATTACACTAAGAGAGAGGAAAGAGTGAGAGAGAGAACAATATTCAATTATAGGAATGCTTATCAAAAACTAAACTAAAAAGCAAGATGAAAGAGAAGAGAGAAGTCTCTCAAGTCGACTGCTTGGAGGATGAAGGGCCCGATTGGCACTCGGATGAAGGGGTGAGAAGGTTAGACGATGGTGGACAAAGCTAGACATGTTGAGGATAAGGTGGAGTAGCAATCGGGTTGATCTCAAGCCTTGGATGAGGTGAGGGAAGCGACGACAGTGCTCGGTGAGGGAAAGAGATGCAAGATGAAGGAGGTCGAAGACGGATATTCTATACTAGCGGAGGGCTGGAGCACGCTTTGAAGTGAGGAAGAGGAGCTCTAGAATGCTCTTGAAGCTCCTTGGAAGGTATAGAGGGAGTAGGCTTGGATGGTTTGCAAAGGAAAGGGTTGTGGCCTCTATATAGTTGAGGAAGAGATATCAAAATAGGCCACAAGCACCGTTTGTATTTAGATCGTGCGCAGGGTGCGATCGAAGGTAGCTGAGGTAGGTGGTCGGGCTTCAGTGCTGTCATGTGGATCCCGTGCGGATCTGACATGGATGACAGGGTAGAGCACGCATGCTTGTTTGCACGTCACGTGCGTAGGCATGCTGGTGTATTGCATGTGCCTTGCGTGCGTCGTTGGGTGTTATGTGCTTGAGCTGCATGACTGGCGTGCTACTTTACACGTCGAGTGCCAGCTTGTTCACATGCCAATTGCGTGTAGAGTGCTGGAGTGGAGGACTTGATGTTTGTTCTTGTTGAGATTTTGCAGGGATGTCTAGAGAGCTTAGATTTCTTCAAGAGCAAGGGCTTGAGGTGAAGGTTGGGTAAATTACACTTAAGTCCTTGTAACTCTGCAAATTACATTTTTCCCCTCTTGGGATATTTTCTTCTCTTAAACCCCTTTGCAACCTTCCATCTCCCAGTTTACCCCTTCCACCTTATCCCTGCATAAATAAAAATTATTTATAAATGTAATTCTAAGCCCATCCTGCCTTGATTGATTATAATGTATTATTTACAATCTAATTTTGCTATGTTTACTTAGGAATTTGCCTAATTTAGCCATATTAGGTGTGTTAATTGTGTAGTTCACACTTGTATAAAATTATTCTGTTATTGGTTTAAAAGCGATGACATGATGGATCCCGCTACGTAACAATACTTTATGCTACTTAATTTTTTACATGGAAGAAAAATAGGTGATGTGATCTTCACTTTTAAATTTATTTTTATTTTTACACCCGACTTTTTACATTTCAGAATACATCAGCCTTTACATTTTAATACCAACATAAATAAAAAACAATGATACCCAATGAATCCTATGGTGCTACGCCTCCCTCGTTACCTAACGAAAAGAAAAAAGAAAAGCACCCATCCCACTAATGGTGCGCCTTTCCTCATCCGCTCAAATTTATTACCTGCAATGGTGCAATCAATGTGTAGATTTTCGTCACGGTCTTACGGTAATTTATACTGTTTATTTATTTTTTAGGAATGATAAATTACTATTTAATTAATTATTGAAGTGAGATGTCTGTGTTTGATATCCAGCGTGGTTGATTACCAACGTTGCATATGTGCATTCATACTTCGAGGCTGTGAGTTTGAATCTTCTTAAGCGATGTTGCGTGGATGTTATTTTATTTTTAATTTTCCACTTGCTGTGTACTCCTCTCTCTCTCTCTCTCTCTCTCTCACCGTAAGTTAGAGTGTTTAATGGGGGTAAATTATTGAATTTATATATTATAAATTATAAGTTGGTGTGATTTAAATATAAATAAGAGAGTTATAATTTATTTATTTTATATTTGATATTAGATTTTTTTTATTATTTGTAAAATATTATTATTTATTTTTATTTTTAATTGATGTATTTTAATTTTTAATTAATAAAAAATTAAAAATATATCAATTAAAAACATCAGTACTTTATTTTTCTTAATTTTTTATTATAATAACTTTTTTTGTCATAAAATTTTAATATTAAGAAGATAAGAGTTAAAAATTAGTTAATGATTAAATGTAAGCATGCTTGAGTATCAAGACACAATCCTTGCATAACATCACAATACAACAGCAACCACCAAGTCTCGCGTTCCACCCCCACGACACACACACTTCAATAAGACATCATGGCTTTTTTTTTTGTATAATAGGACTACAAAAAATTGAATTACCTAATTAAAATCTTGAGTAATGTGTAATTCAAGTCTAAATTTAAGATTCTTTTCAAATCTTTTATCTTAGTTATTCATTCCCTCAGCACATGTACTTTTCGATAGCACAATGATTTGTCTGGGGATATGTGTCCTTTTTATGCGAAGGGAGACTTGAAAAGTGACTTGAACTTTAATTTGAAGTTTCCATTTTTCTAAAATCTTTAATTTGCCGCTACTTAAAAGAGGATGTCAATGGTCATTGATTGCATAGTGATCTAATTTATGATTTCAGATATTTTGGTAATATTATCATATTCATTACCTAATCACGGCTTATAATTTAAATAGGTTGTCACTTTCATTATCTGTGCCATTCATTGCATAGTAATCCAATACATGATTTCACATGATTTAATAATAACCCCCACATTCATTATCCAACTATTGATTATGATTTAGATAAATTGTCATTTTCACTATCAATGATCCATGATCCAATATATAGTACTACATGCTGTAATAATATACCATCACATTCGTTAACCAACCACTTATTATGACTTAGAGGCAAGGGTAGATGTACTCATTACTAAGGAGGGACACATAACCCCCCCCCATTGTCTTTTGCATTTGAAAATAAAAAAATGAACCCAAATAAATCCCACGCCCCCCAAGTAACCTACGTTGAGATTGAATGATAGAAAAAAATGATCCCATCTCATAAATGGAGTGCCTCTCCTCATCGTCTCAATTTCAGGTGCAATGGTGTAATTAATTATTAGATGGAAGCATGATTTGTGCATGAGAATTAAAAAAAACAAACAATATCTTAATGACCCCTATCGAAATTAATTGATCCCTTCTTTAATTTGCACAGCTACTTACTTTTCTCTACCCCCAAGCACGATCCTAATTGCAGTAATTCCCCCATCTTCCCATCCACTCTCACCATCTCTCAACATCAATCTAAGCAATACGACAATCGCGTAGCAAGACAAGCCCCACGTGACATCATGGTATGATAGCAACCACACCTCCTCCACCATCTCACCACCTTGACGCATCCTTTCGGTGTGGCTTCCCAATTGTATCTCACTTTGGTACATCTCTCTCTCTCAATATATCTTGTCTCTCACGTAAATTTATACATTATTTTTAATCTAGCATTTATATATTCTTGGTAGTTTTGTTTAATAGATATTTTAAAAATTTTATTTTTTATAAATCAATCTTTCTTTGATTTTGATTTAATTAATATTTTTTTTCATCTCCTAATGAGATACATATCAAAATTTTTCGGAGACTAAAGAAAAAATTGAATGACTTAATCATCTTTCCCTCATTACCCTAAAATTGCATCCACCATTGTACATATAGGATGCCACTTTCTTTATTAGTGGCCATTATATGATTCCACATGTTTTAGAAATATTATGGCATTTAGTGCCTAATCGCTAATTATGATTTAGACAAGCAAGTTATCACTTTCGTTGTTAGTGTCCATTTACTATAGGGTGATTCAATATATGTTTCCTAATATGGCATCCCTAAATGAAAATTAATTCAAATATCCGCCAAATGAAGCCTTGTTGATAAACATGTCTAACTATGTGTTGCAATTTAATTTAAACTATCCCATAATTCACATTATTTTGTTAATCACATTCCACATTATTTGTTGCCCTATTGGCTTAGTATGAGCAAAATTAACTATGCCTTAGTATATGCATTATCCATACAAATTGCCTCACCATTTGAAAGGTTCTCAAGATGGTCATGTATGTGCCACAAGATTGCAGACAACATCAATGAAATATATAATGATCGTAGTGTCATCATCTATTGAAATATCAAGATCACCTCACATTTTATGAAAGATAAAAAAGACCTACTTTCTCTCCAAAAATAAAAGAGATGTCCGTATGAAAGATACGAAAGATGTCGGTGTCTCTCATTTATTCGTTACAAGGGAAGAGAATTCCATGGAAGGCAACTATAAATATAGCAAATAATCCTTAGTACATCTCAAGTTGTAGAGCTTCCTAGCCAGAGGAAGCATAGAGATACGCTAAGGATATCACAAGTTAGTGTGTGAAGATGGCTATTGATTCTAAGATTATCATGCTCGTCCTCCTGACGCTTATCGTGTTCTCATCCTCTCAGCTGGTCAACTCCCACGATGACCCTCCTACAACTGTTGCAAGTAAGTACTTCCTTCTTAATTTTTCATTTCAGAATTATTGAAAATATTTAGCCATCTAAGCTCATATAGTGTAACATGTGTGTGTGTGTGGAGTAGATATAATGTAATGTATACGATTAAGCATGTAGATAGAGATGATGGAAGGAGGCAAAATGTTTGTGCTAATGGATCGTCGGCTTTAGGATGGAGATCCGACCATTAACTTTGATCTATCCCCTGACAAGAAGTGTGCCTAAAATTTCCCGCCACTTACTTCCTTTTTTTTTTTTTTTTGAGTTTAAACGTAGATTTTTCGTTAAACAACAACGACTCGAAAATAAGCATGTCGAAAAGAGAAAGATGATCGAATTTATCCCATCCTTGTTCCCCACCTGACAAGGGATGAGGGAACCCAAAGAACAAAGCACAAGCAAATAAACAAGAAAAACAAATAAACATCGAAGAAGTCTTCGCGATCAGGTCGTTGTAATCCGACGCTTGCTCCACAGCATAGAATGACAATAACGCCAGTGAAGTGAAACTCAGAGATCCGCGTCAACGAGAAACAGAAAAAACCCATAGTCGAAGAACATTCGGGGATGTCTCAGTTGCATGATGCCCCGAACTTTGGTGTGGACTCGGCAAGAAACCGCGGTGGTGATCAGAGGTGATCAAGCAACCCGAACCAACGCACCCAAATCTCAGCTCCACCACCGTCCCTTGCCACCCTCACTGACGTAGGAATCGGAGGAGGGGCCGTAGCCATCGCCTGATCGAAGCCACCGCCTGATCGAAGCCACTGTCGTCGTCGAGGAGGCGTCGGGAGCCACCACCGGGGCTGGAGGCAGAGGAGAAAAAGTGCCGAAGGCAAGCTGCTAGGGAAGGTGGAGGCGATGGCGGAATCGCGGCACAACAGGGGCGGAAGAGCGAGTCCGAGCTCAACAGCTCCGGGGAATGAGACCGAAGAGGGAGTAAAGGAGTGGGGTGTCCCCAATCAGCAAGCGGTGGCCGATCGAGCGTCCCCCGCTCGCGATCGGGCACCGCTCGATGCTTGCGGGGGCGAGACGAGCGGCGGTCGGAGTGGGAAAGGGGCGGGTGCGTATGCTGATATTTCAGAACACTTAATAAGAAAAAAAACAGATTTCTTCCGCAAAAGATAATGAATTTTTCACGTAACACACTCTGGATCAAATTGTTATTCCAGGAGGTGAGGCGACCAGTCGAATGACAAAAAGATGTCCTCAGTTTCGAAAATGCTTTTGACGTGGCACCTAATCGACTTAAGGTATCAAATAGGTTAATTTACTTTGCGGTTAAAAAATTATATTAAAAAATGAGAAAATTATTTTAATTAATTAATTTATTTATTTATAAGGAGGTGTTAATATTAATTTTTATTTAATTTAATTAATATTAAGGTATAACGTTAGTTTTTATGATATTTATTTGAAGTGATGTTAACATCTATTTCTTTGAAAGAGAGTTTAGGTGGGGGAGAGTTACGAAGTTAATATTTATTTTATTAATATTTTTTAAAATTAATATTATTAAAATATGTGTTAATTTTTTAAAATATGTGTTGAAATTATAGAGGTTAATTTTTACGGAGGTTAACTTTGTAAGTAAATTAATCTTTAAAATTTAATATTAGGTAAAGTTTAAGATATTTTAAAAATGGATAAATAGATGAATAAGAGGAATATTAATGGATATGGATGTGATATTTAAATTGATATGTTATTATTTATTTTTATTATTATTTACAATTAGAGTAAATTAATAGGATAGATACGATTAGATGGATAGGATGAATAAAAATTAGTTAATGTGGATAAATATGATTAATGAAAAATAAATGTGATAAATATGATAAGTAAAAAATAAAATTTTTTTATTATTAATAAATTATTTATTTTATCCTTACCACTTAAGGTAAAACTTCTTTTAAACCTCTGGTAACCGAATCCCAAAGAATTTATCGAATCAACCAGTTTTCTAAACTTATGCGTACCGATTGGATTCCACAGATTTCTATCTTTTTTTTATATATTTTTAAAAATTTATTGTATATTATATACCGACGAATGCAGAATTGGTGGGAGAGGAGAAAAGAAAATGGGTCATTGGTCATCTGTACTACCCGGGACTTTGCAAAAAGTATTGCCCTGGATACTGTAAACGCTACGGCTACCGTTACTGTAAACGCTACGCCACCTGGCGTGTACCTTATCAGGTGCTACTGCGCTTACTGATCGTCGCTCAAGACGTACTCCCAATGGATAATGCATGCAAGCTCAATTTCCAGGGTATCGAACAATAACATATAGCTATGTGATGGGTGACCCTATAAATAAATGAAGATGTATACACAAGAGTATGTGACGTGTGTTATCCTCTGCACTATGGAATGATGTGTGTTGCGTGAGCAATAAATTTATCTTTCTTATTTTTTTGGCAGCTACTGCAAGTGACACGTGATCCGCAGCGTTTTGGCGGCTGCTGCGAGATGGCCGATCAGTATTATGGGATCTTATTTTATGGGAAATTTAAAATTTTTTTTATTATTTATTTATTTTGATTGTTGGAATTACATGTAATTTTATATCTATTATAATCGAGATTTTATGATATGTGTTAGATGTTGATTTGTTTTAATCTTTCGTTGATTTGAATTTTCAAAATTTATTCTCAGTGGTGTTATTATATTAAGGAGCGTGGAGTTACTTTTCCTTTATATTTTGGAGGAGATTGATTTAAATTTTTGTATTGGATGTTTTTTGGTTTTTTTTTATTCTTTATTTTATTGCTTTCTGTTGTCTTGATATTTTCCATTTCATTGGAATTCTCCCATTTCTTTAGAGTGAAACTTTCTCTTTTGAGGATGCTCGACCTCTTCCTCTTTCCCTTCGTCACTGGAATACATCTTTATGCACCGAGTTCTTTCCATTTCCAATAAAATATTTTCCATTGAGAAAGAGATAAACTTAATCTTTCACCTGATGGAATATCTATACCAATACTTATGTATAGTTAAATTATTTATATATCCTGTAACCCCGTGTTTTTCTTCCACAACGACGGAGGCAGAAATGTGTGGGCACAATAAAATAAATAATTATTCTGCAAATGGACAAAACGTTTAATTTTATTGCAGGATAAACAAGTAAGTATATTTTTCTTTTCAAACAAACATGCAACCTAGCTAATATACGACTTTATGGTACCTGATATCCATTAGTGTCCGAAGGACATGTTGTTTTGCTTCTAAAAAAATTGCAATTGAATTCTTTTATATTCTCATCAAATTAAGATACAATCCTATTACTGAGAATTCTTTTTTCATTTGAGTAAGGTAAAATCTAAACTATGATCATTTTTAATGAGTGCCTAATTACTCAACCACGACTTACATTAACTATATCATTGAGAATTACAGTGTACAAATGACTCTAGTACGTAGAGGAATTCGCAAGGAAAATATAGGTATTTCGTTTGCATAAAACGGATCCCGATCGAACCCCAAACGAATAAAAAACGTGCTTATAGTTCAAAATCAGACATATGGGGATACTCCCAGACATCTTAAAAGGTGCCAGATCTTTATTTTAACTCTCTGCGGTATCCTCAGACATCTAGACCTTTGCTGCGATCGTCTAAAGGCAGTTCCAGACATCGGACAATGCCTCCAACCGTCTGGATGTACCTCAGGACGTCTGATGATGTGATCAGACGTTTAAAAGCGCAAGCGTCTGCGCTCCTTCCCAAGGCTGCACCTGCGTACAACAACGCAGGTGCAGTCAGCCAACATATACCCTTACGTTGCGATATGCATGACACAGAGAGATACGTACCTGGCGATAAATGAGCTTTCAGACGTCTGGCCTTAGCTCTAGATGTACAGGTACTCTGTTGGCCGTCTGGACTCCACTTCAGACGTTTGATACTGGAAAATTTCCAGTACCAGGGACTCCTCGCAGCTCTCTCTGCTTGCTCCACCTCGCGTCGCCGCAGCTCCAGCCACTGCAGAGGGCCGGGAGGCCGCCTCCCCTAGCTCTCTCCTCCTCCTGTACGTGCCCGCAGTTGTTGTGTGAGCTCCGTCAAGCTTCCACCGAAGCTCCTCCGACCTCAGCCTCCTCCTCCTCCCGTGCTCTCGTCTTTCTCCCTTTCACTCTCCCTCGCTCGCCTCCTCTCACCACTCCCGCACAGCTCTGAAGGTGGTGGTGGCTGATGTGTGGAGTGGAGAGGAGATAGGAGGGGGGTTTATATAGAAGGCGTGTGGTTAAGGTTTGGGCAAGAAAAGGAAGGGAGAGAGAAGAAGAGGCTTCTGCGCGCCGTCGGCACGTAAAGCGTAGTGTGCAGTATGAAAATTTTATTTTCAGACATCTGGGAAAGGGTCTAAACGTATGACTGAGACTCCAGACGTCTTAAAAGGCTAAGAGTGTGACGGGTCATTACATCACCTATATTGGTGCTGTGTATCCTCCAAAAGTGGGCCTCCTGCCTGTTAAAACACATTTTTGTGCATCTGAACAGTAGTTGAGACGTTTGTGAGAGAGAGTGGACATCTGAAAAATCCCAAGGGAAGATGAATGAAGAGAAGAGAGAGTTGTGAGCTGTAGCGGCTAAGTGTTGGTTGCAGTCTGTGCCTGTGTGTTTGAGTGTGTGTATACGTGTGTATGTACATATGTGTATATGTAAATATATATTTGTGTAATACATATAGTATAAGTATATAGCTTATATATATAAGTAGTAAATATGTATATAAGTATAAATAGTAGAGTACGAGTATTGTTTGAGCTCCTATATGCACATAAATAACATAAGTACTTTAGTGACAGATTCATCTGTCACTATATATCTATTTATATGTTAGTATAGATAACTATTTTTATCTTACGTACATTGTTACCAAGGTTATATCAACGTATATATATGTTATTGTATATGTAATATATGTTACTAGAGATATTAGTATGTTAATATAATTTAGTATAGTAGATATTATGAGTTATTTTTGTACCTATACTTAGGTATTACTTATATTAGTTGTAAATAACTAACATAGTATAATATTAACCAGTTTTTTATGCATGTTATCTGTGAATATGTTTAAGGTATAGTAATACATATTAATTGATTCCTTTTGTTTATGATCGACCTATTCATTAATTTTGGAAATAAATTTGACATTTTTTGAATAAAAAAATATTTTTTGGACTTAGAGAGTGATATATATCAATAACTGACTCTCAGTGAATGACTTGAAAATAAACCAGTAAAAATTATAATTAAATAAAAATTGACGCGACATTAGTTTACATTTGTGACATCTATACTATAATAACAACACAAAATTAAATATTTTTAATGTAACCCGATTATCGAAGATCATGGAGGTGACATAGCTACCCCCAACGAATTGAAGGGGGAGACTCAGGAACATGGGATACTAACATCATCCCAAGTACAACTTGAGCAAGGTGCCTAAAGAAAATCGGAAGGAACAAGAAAGAGAGAAAGCAGCATGCACGAAAACACACAAGGAACACAACACAATAGCAAAAGAAAAAGCCAAAAGCTCAAGTCATCGGCGGAGTCAAAGGAGTCAAGAGACAGAGAATCACGATCGCCACACCATAGGGCGAAGGAGACCTCTATTAGAGTGAAAGCCATAATTGAGCTTCAGCGAAGGAGAGAGACAAAAGAATAAAAGAGAAGCACAAAGAAATAGAAAACGAACAAGAAAAACTCATGACAAAGGGAAGAAGAAAAACAAAATGCGAGGAAGCTCACAAGGGGCAAAAAAACAAAGAAAAACAAAAATGAAAAACGCACACAAGGAAAACAAAGGTAAAAACAACAATCAAGAAGAAATGAGTGAGGAAAAAATAAACAGCCAAAAGGCAAACCCTCAAAAGGGCAGAGGCTCTGAAGCAGCTCACCACGACACCTCAGATTGGAGACGTCACTGTCGGGAGGAGAGCCTTCTATCCCCCTGCCGAAGAAAGGAGACAAGAATGGCCTATCTAAAAAAGGGGAGCAAAGGTGACGGAGTGAGGAGAGAAGAAGAGAAGGGAAGGGGAGAGGAAGCACTCCGCGAGAGCAAGAACGAGAACTAGAGCGAGATTTTTTGTGATTGAGCCTGGTTACATTGGTGTCAATTAAGTGAAATTTGAAAAAATGAAGAGAAAGGGCATTTGATGTGACTTTTATGGCTCATCATATATATTCTATCCCCTAATCACCTCAACGTCGGGTGTTATAGCATAAATACATAAGCAGTCCGTAATTAACCACTCTCTCTTTTCTTTTCTACGAGCAAACTTGGGTAAGTGTGCGCTGGCTCCGGCCAAAGAGTTGCTCCGCTGCAGATTTGTATGCTTCTGTACTCACTTGTGTTAATCGTTATACATCATTCTGCCACACATTCTCTGTTAAGCGATGATATTTTCTCCACGTGCATATCTTAATTTTGTTTGATTGATAGCAATTTAACATGCATCCAAGGACAATGTCTGGTTGTTTGAAGAAGAATAAGATTCAACATGCGCAATCAAACGTTACCTTATTTTCTAGGATATACAGACATAACCCTCAAGTCACTTCATTGGCATAACATTCTAAAGTCTATAAATAAAGACGAGGTGTTTAATTCAATGCGGTTGGGCTAAGCGGAAAGAGTAGACAGACGTAGTCTACGAATTGAATTTGAAAATGTTGGCCTCTTTCGCACAATGCTTACATAGCGGCAGATGTCCAAATTTCCCTGTAGACTTCTCGAAATTTGATAAATAATCTGGGTTCGATTAGAAATTCTTCGAGCTTGAATCCTATGACTAAGAGAAAGATGATTTGCAATGAAACTAAGAATACATTTGGTGCAAGTAAGATGAAAAAGACGTGGAAAGATCACACCCCTGGTAGCATAAAAAAGGAAAACGCTTTCCGGACACAATATCATACACAACTTTATGTACCTCCTACATGCTATCTCACGTTGGATGGTGAGTATCGTAATATCACGTGATTTTGCAAGTTATTCTCTACTGGCATCGAATATGATGAGTACTTCTCACAACTCTCGGAAATAGTTATTATGTCATTTTTTCGCACGATGTCATTATTAATTACTTCTTCTCATGTAGAATTTCATATTCACTGCATCGTTATTATTTTACATAATGGTCATGTTATTCCCGTGGAAGTCCATGATTATGTACAAAAGTATAATTACATGAAATGATTATTCTGTCATTCTAATCAATATTGTCATGCTTTAAAAGAAAAATTATCTCATGGCATTTTCTTGATTTTCATTATAATTTAATAATATATTAATTATGAACATTGAAAATGACATTTGCCGATCAAATATCTGATTACCTTATATATTGTGGTTGATTACAATGTATTTGATATTTTTATATTTGTGTAGTTGAAATTATTATAATGTCGTTGCACTATAATGGTTTGTGTAGATGATGTTGTTTAACCTCTAATTTTTGGAAATTTATTTTTTGAAAGCATGTGAGATTGTATGATTGCTTTTATACTTAAAGTAATGTAAATTATGTTTTAACTAATTTTTAACTTTTGTCTTGCTGCAAGAGTGTGGTATTGGTGTGTTTTGATTTTTTATTAGTTGAAAATTAAAATACAGTGGTTGACAATAAAAGTGTACAATGGTGTATTTTAATTTTACAAACATTAATTGAAAATCAAAATCTACCATATCTTGAAAAATGCATTGCCCTTTGTCCAAAAGAAAATTCTCAAATCTTAATTTGGAAAATTAAAACACACCGATCGAAAATCAAAATACATCACTCATTGCAAAATACATTGTAATAAATACAGTAGTAAAAATACACTGCGCATTCCAAATGTATTGCCCCTTGTCCAAAAAAAATTTTAAAATCCTAATTTGAAAAATCAAAGTATATCGATCGAAAATCAAAATGCACCACATATTGTAAAATACATTGCAATGAATATATCGATGTATTTTAATTTCGACTAGTAGAAAATAAAAAACATCGATTGGAAATCAAAATATACTACGCATTGCAAAATGCATTGCTTGGTGTATTTTGATTTTCAACTAATGTATGTTGATTTTTAATTGGTGGAAAATAAAAAATACGGATTGGAAATCAAATACATCCAATGTTACAAATGCATTATTGATTTATTTTGATTTTCAACTAGTATATTTTGATTTCGTTACAAAATACATTATCTAGTGTATTTTGATTTTCGATTGGTAGAAAATAAAAGATATTGATTGGAAAGAAAAATCAACGTACATTACAAAATGCATTGTTACTTGTCTAAATGAATACTTTGAAAAGGAAATTTTTTTTTGTTGATGATAGATGTTTGTCATTGGTGGATCTTGTATATCTTTTTTTATTTGATGGTAAATGATTGTAAAAATTTAATTATAGTACCATTGTTCTTATTGATAAATGTTATGTGTGGCTTCATCTTAATTTTGATTTCGTTTATTTCTTGAGATATTGGATCAAGGCTAATCATGTTGTCCTCCATCATTTCATGCTTTAGAGGATGAATCATGTAAATAAATTTGAAAGTTGTATGTTACTTATGGAAAAAATATCTTTATTTTGTACATGGATAACATTTTTACTTGTCACATATCATGATAATGCTTTTTCCATTCTTATGTATTTTGGAGCATGATCTTATACCATATTCAAATGTTTTCTTGAATCCGCTGTCATTGTAATTGATTTCGTGCTTCGGAAATAGACGATTTATCTTTTCAATTGATGATATGTAACATGACATATCTTATCACATGACATGTCATGTTATACGTAAGATGATGTGTACAATTCTATGTCTAAATCTATGTTTATATATCATTGTCCGTGCCCTTGGGTCTAATGCTACACTATTTTTGACAAAGAACTCCCTTGGTAACTAATACGAAGTTAGCAATTTCAATGATACATTAATATCAATCAATGTCATTCTACACACGTTATAACCTGTCTTCATACTATTTCTGGAAATCATCGATCCTTTGCAACGAGAGTCTGATTCATGTTTCAATCTGACCACAATCATTCGGCGCATTCATTTGACATATAGCCATGCAACATTCAAACGATCACAATACTGAATGAGAATTTAATACCTTGAAAAAGAGAGTACATATGCTGACTAAAGGAGGAAAAGGTCTATTGTATATCCAAGCAATGTACAAGACGTACACCATAAAAGGAAACTACAAGCCATGTGTCCACCCGTCATTACTATATATATATATATATATATATATATATATATATATATATATATATATTTCATCGATAATAATACTACTTTCATCGCAAGGCACGGATCTTACCCACTAGTAACACAAAAATGAGAGTAGGAGCTGAGTAAGTTTTCAAGGAGAAAAAGGTCTATTGTATATCCAAGCAATATACAAACGTACACCATATAGAAGGAAACTGCAAGTTGTATAAATTCAAAGTGAAACATAAACACTGGAAATATATATACTGAGATCGATACTTGGTAGCAGATGATGGTAAAAGAGTAGTAGCGAACTAGAGATCTACAAAGGGGCGGTGGCAATCTAATACAAAGATTTGAATCGAGCCCAACTTCAATTAGGAGGTAAATCTCTTAACCTTTTAAATGCTTTCTTTTAAAAATAAAAGTGGGAGTTAAAGTTTATTCACCCCCACTCGCTCGAGGCGCTCATAATAGATGGGAGGATTATATCAAGATCCACCTATTATAAAATGAGAGTAATCATAGCTCGTGACTTAATACATTAGATAAGGCCAACATAACAAAGAAACAAAGCCCAAAAGATAAAAAAAATGAAGAATATTAAATCCCAAGCACACTCAGACAACGTACGGCATCTGAATCTTGTCCAGAATTATCATCCTAGCAATTCTTCTAGGTAGCTATTGAGGAGATTGAATGACCTGTCAATGTGATAGGTCCATATCCACGAAGCTACGAACTAAATCATTGGACGAGAGGTGTATATACTCGAGAGATAGAATTCTACTGTCTAACCATGGAATTTGAAGTTTGACCTTCCACCAATAGTACATCAACGTAGAGTCCATCTCAATCTACAAGGAAAGAGAAGAAAGTAGAGGACAAGATAGACACCGTAGAATAGACATAAGAAGACATTTCTTAGTATTTCTATCATTGATAGTGGATGCAATAGTAAGAGTAAGGTCACCATGGTGATTTCTAACCATGCAGGACATCGTAGTAGTGTTTCCTTTAGGGATAACAACAAAATTAGCTTTAAAACCATGCTACGGAAGCACCCAACTGATGGCAATTTGATTAGGCCTAAAGGAACAAATCCATTCTCTAATTTGCCAATTATTCCAGATTCAAAATCATCCTAATTTTTGATAAAGAGAAGCCATCATGAATTAATCAATACCTGATCCTCCACACATGGTACCAAATAAAGTAGATAAAGCCCTTAATAATTTTTTCTCTAGTGGAAATACAGGTCGAATTCATAATGTTAAAGAAATGGGCAGGGTTGGGAATTGTTCTTTTGGACTTCTCAGACACCTAGGAAGTTGTAAGGTGAACAAGTTGACTTTTGGCAAATAAGTGGTCTAAAGTTTTAGATCAAGGAATAGAGGAACAACAAGCACATTTAGAAGGTAATGAAATTCCCAATTTAGCAATCATCTCATCCGTGGGAAGCCTCTTATGCATAATGTGCCAAGATATCAGGGAAAATTGCAATGGGAGCTTAAGGTTCCAGAGCACCTGAAAAGGCTTAGAGGATGGACTGTCAGTACAGAAATGGTCGTAGGCTGATTACATCGAGAACTTCCTAGAAGGAGAAGGGAGCTAGCAAGGTTTATTAGTCTGATTATCCAAAGAGATCTCATTAATTTGCTATTGAATTTGTATGGGAAGCAGGAACAAAAACGGGATAGATTGAGGGTCATCAATAACCTCCTTGATTGTAACAAGAGGAGGGGAGATGTTTTCAGGAAGAAGGTCTTCTAGAGGAAAGTTGCCAATCTAGAGATCCAACAAAAAACCAATATTTCCAGTATGGACCTCCGAGTGAATCAGGGGGCGTAATTGAATAAAAGCTTGTTGGAGAAAGACTCTTCTATGGGTAGTGGATTGTGCCAGATGACCGTAAAGATTTTGAAAAGATTCCCGTATAAAGAGTCTCAAAACATGATATTCCAAGCTCTTTCAAATCTAAGTGCTTGAAGCAAGAGGTCCATACCACAAATCCCAAGACCACCACATTTGAAAGGTTTCAAGATTTTTTTCCAAGCAATTCAATGTCTTTTAGTAGTGCCTCCAGAGGAAGCCCAAAAGAATTGGCAAATAAGAACTCCAACTTTCGAATAATGGCCCTAGGAACCTTCATGACAGAAAGGATGTGTATAGGAATTGATGAAAGGATATGTTTAATAAGGAGCATTCTAGCAGCACTAGAGAGAAGATTCGCTCTCCCAGTAGCCAGCATAGATTGAATTTTATCAATAAGATCATCAAAATAGCTAATCTTCTTCCTTCTAGGAAGTATAGGACAACCTAGGTATTTAAAGGGGAACGATCTGAGTGGATATCCCAGGGTCCTAAGGATTGTGGTGGTTCTCCCAATAGGGATATTCTTCCCTAAAAAAATAGAAACTCATAGTAGAACTAACCTTTTGATTATAGGTAAGTTCATAGTCATTGATAAAATGGGCTAGATTTCTGACACAATTGAGATTGCTATTCAAAAAAACTGTAATATCGTCAGTGTAGAGAAGAGCTATAGGAACAGGGGTACCACGTTTAGCCACAATAGGAGATATCTTGCTAGCAAAAGCTAACTCTTTGAGACCCCGAATTAAAGGCTCGACAAAAATGTCATGGGAAAATTGGATCACCCTGGTGAAGACCACAGGAAGCCCTAAAGAAAGGGGCAGAGACTCAATCAACCAAAGTTGAGGAACCCTCATGCTCCATGCAAGCCCTAATCAAGTCTATAGCATCGGAGGAAAACCAAAAGATGACTGAGGATATCATACAGAGCTTTCTACTCAACCCTATCGTAGACTTTGTGAAGATAAAGTTGAAGGATTACATTTGAGCCATGCACCTTATGGTTAATACGTTGAGAAAGCTCAAACATAGTACCAATGTGATCATGAATAGACCTACCCTTAATAAAACTCGCCTGCTCTAGGTAAATGATTTTAAGAAGAATGTTCGATAATCGCAAGGCCATGATCTCATAAGCAATCTTAGAACAGATGTTACATAAACTAATAGGTCGGAAATCAGAAAGATTAGAAACAATGGGCTTTTTTGGCAATGAGCGATATGTGATAAATGCCAGTTTATCATCATCCTTAGCATCCATTCACATCTAGTTCCTAAGATTTTGTTAACTGCATTGCATTATATTGTTGCATTTAGCATGCATGTGCATTTAGGGTTTAGAGCATACATTAGCATCATTTCACATTATCTCATGTAGTTTTCATTTGATTGCTAGGGATGAATGCATTGGAAATTAGAGAAGCTTCAGTAGTTAGACCCCAATGCAACTCAGCTGAATCCAACTCAAATCCAGCTCCTACCATACTCCCTCTCCACCTTAATGGCCGTCCACCTACATTAAAATCACCAACCATTGGTGCCTAAAATACACTCCTTGGCACCCTTTCACATGGCATCAAGGAAGCTTCCTAATCATCCTCCTTGGCACCCTTTCACATGGAGCCAAGGAGCATCCTACCCATTCCCTTGGTGCTTTCTTCCTTTTCTCTCTCCTTCCTTGTGCCATGCCAAGGAGTAAGCTCTTCACTAAGGAGGACGGCTAGGCAGGAGGAAAGAAGGGTGGAGGACGTCCACTTCTAAGAGGAGTAACTCAAGCAGCTAGAAGGAAGTCTTCTTCAAGTCTGGGAGCCAGTGAAGGTTGCCTCAGCTCCTCGGGAGAATTTTCTATCTTTTATTTTGTTGCATTTGAATTCCTGTTAAGCATTCATCTACGTAGGGATTAACTAAGTGGAACCTCTGCTTAGTTGAGCTCCCTAGGTACTTTGTAAACATTTCTTCTTAATAGCAAAGTGTCTTTCTTCATTCTCGAATTTTCTATTTCAAGTAGCAACTTTATTTATTTTAGTGAATCACACATCTTTCTTCTAATTACTTTAGGCGCACTTGCCTAGGGTGAGCTTAGAAGAGGAGACTTTTCTTGTCACTTAGGTTCTAGTTGTTAGGCGTAGTTTCTTTAAATGTAGTTCTAGCTTCGCATTTGTATCCCACTTATTTCCAAACATAAAAATTTGCAAAAATCAAAATATAAAAAGAAGTTTTGATTTGAGAGGCGAGAGAGAGAGAATCACTTATTTGACTAACAAATTGGCATCCTTAGACGACCCTATATAGCACCACTATCTAGGAATATAAATTGAAAGCTAATCGATTTTGCACGTTGCAACAACATTAAAACCCCCATTTATAAAACTGTGCAAATCTTGCATCACTTTTTGGCACCATTGCCGGGGAGGCAACGGCTTAATCACATCATTTATCTCTCTCTTGGTTACTTGATCTTCACAAAATTTTGTTTGTTTTGATTCAGGGTGCGCATCAGGAGTGGGAGCGGGATTTGGAGTACTTGGAGCGGAAGCTTTAAGTTTCTTCTCTTCCCACGTACTTCAGGTTAGTACCCACGGCCATCTCTTTCATCATCAAAATCTCTTTAAAAATCTTTAAATTATCAAAAAAATCAAAAAACAAGAAAAATTAAGGGTGGTGGAACCCTAAAATTTATTTTGTTGCTTGTTTATTGCACCTTCCCATCACCTTTGCTTTATTGGTGTTTGATTTTTGAAAATCAAGACTTCTGTCTTGATTTTAAAAAATCAAATTTCGGTACCTAGGAGCTTCTAGAAATCACCAACTTCATCAAGGGAAACCCCTTCGAGTCAGGAGCCTTGAGTATAATTTTCAAACAATTATGTTGAATATAAAAAATTAAAAAATTTGTGGTCTGAATAGGGGTCAGACCTTGTTTCATTACTATTTTCTTACTGTCAGTGAATTTTATTAATTTTTCTACACATCAGATTTGGGTAAACCTTATATTGCTGGAAACATTGAGAAATTATCTAAATCATATAAAATTCTTACAAATTTTTGAGGCAATTTGAAGTTTCTGCAGAATCAATTCCTCGAATATATCATTTCTGACTATTGACACCAATAAGAAGAAAAATTCTAAAAAAATATCAAATAATTTTCTAAAATCACAAAAATCATTTTTTGATTCTTTGTTTGATTTTCTATCAGGTGGTGGTGTTGTTTGTCTTGTTTGGACCACCACCTCAAAAAATTTTCAAAAAGAGATTCATTAAGGAGTTGCATGCATAGGATTTTCCAACTTTAGGGTTTTTAATTTTCTCTCATAGTCACATGAAAGTTCAAAGGAATTGATCTTCACCAACAACTTGTTTGCCATTATTTTGTGGAACATCAAAATCTTGTTTGAACATTTAATAAGAGAGAATCTTAAAAGACATTAAATCTTAATCAAAACCCTAAAACACTTCAACAACAAAAAATCCATGTTTGCAAACCTCCTTTGATTTGGCTTGGGCACCACTTCCCAACCAATTCGCACACAAAAAAAAAGAAAAGAAATAATCAGGCATTATCCCAAACAATGCCCATCATATTCCTTATGCATTTTAAGCTCTTGAAACTAATTAAAAATTTGTAGCAATTTGACCCCTAGGTTTAATTAAACTTAGGCTTGCTACCTAGGTCTTAAGTTTTCTTTAATTGGTATCAATTCCTTCATCTATATCTAGTGCTAGGCCAAGGGGTCATGTCAAATGACTAGGCGCAGGTTTGTGCAAGTCCCCAGTGATTTTCCTAGGACATGCTTGGGACTAACCCTCCCCTTATTCAACCTAGCCAGATTTGTTGAAGGAACGGGTATTCACTATAGATTTTTTATTATTTAGGTAGATCAAGTCTTAGGTTATTTTAGGGATTCACCCTTAAAGATTAGGTCTAAAATTTTGCTTGCTTGATTACACACTTCTTCTCATCTTTCCCTCCTCTCCTCGTTTCTTTTTTATGCATGGGCGGTGGTCCCAAACTCCACACTTGGAGGGACCACTTGATTTTGCCCTCTGCACAAAAATACCTCTTCTTCCTCTCACTTGAATTCAACAAAAAATGGAAAAACAAAATAGGTCCCCTAACCCATCTCAACTCGCCTCTAACCCACAATCTAACTTGCATGCTGATTTTTCCATCCCCCTTCTATCCACCCTAGAGCTACCTAATCAAGCCCCCCCGCCTAATCTCTACTCCATGATAGCTGAGCAGATGGCTCAGCTACAAGCTAATCAATAATAGTTGACTAGGACTATAACAAACCTAGCCAATCAAGGGAGACTTGCCACACATACACAAGCTCCACAGGCTCCTCATCTAACCTCGCCTAACATTCCAAGGAGAAAAAATTGCATAATTTAAACACTACCCCTTCTAAGTATAATCAATATTCCAAGGTTTTTTATGCTTCATCGGGGAATTACACATATCCATATCATAGCCCCACTGAAAATATCTCTGCCCTCTAGGAGCAATTTAAAAATTCCTTAAATTGTAGGAATTACCCAACTCACTCCTGGACTAATCCGATTCCTCACCAACAACAAAACCCGTTTGGAGGGTCTAGTTCAAATTAGGCATTCTATCAACTTGGGCCATCCCAAGAAGACACGAATGCCTAGATGATGAAAACCCTGTAGGGAATGCAAAGCAAGATGTTAGAAGTAACCCGTGTTATTAACAATCTCCATAATCAAGTTGTGCTTACTTCGACCCAGAGACTTGTAGGACATTTACCATCCCAACCCATACCCAACCCTGTCAATCAAAGGAACCAATATCAGGGTGGAAATTTAAATCTGAACCACACTAATCAGCCTCCCATTAACCCAATGCCTTAGCACCAACTCGGTTTCTATCAACAATAGGCCCCTCACCTCCTTCCAGGAATAACCAAACTGCACATGTAGTTACACTGAGTGGGAAAACTACAACTGATTTTGGGCCTTCACATCAAACTGATGAAACCCACTCTCAACCTATGCAAATTGACTCTCCTAACCCCAGTCAGGAAGAAGAAAAGGACACCAAAAATGACGAGTGGTCTTTTCCGAGACAGTAAGCTTAGTTGTATAGAGCAAGCTACCTCTCAAGAAAAAGGACCTGGATGCACCACTCATATCGGTTGTCATAAATGAGACCACCTTTTATCATGCCCCTCTCGACTTAGATGCCTCTATCCATCTCATCCCCATGGTCCTATTCGAGGAATTTCGATTCGATGAATTAAAACCTATTAAGGTTCAATTAAATTTGATAGACCGATCTACCATTACACCGCAGGGAGTTGAGGCCCGGAATTGTCTATTACTACTTGATTTTCTGGTCCTTGACATAGGGGTACTTGAGGTTCTAAAAAATGCCCCTGTCATCCTTGGAAGCCCCTTTTTGGTTACTGCAAAAGCTAATATCATTTGTCATTATGGAAAAATGGATATAAGTTGCGATAACCTGACTATCTCATTGGATATTTTCATGTTTTCAAAGCTTCTAGGAGGTCCATTGATCATGAATTTTTTGAGGAGGCTAATAATAAAATGGAAGCAGTAATTGAGAAATCTATGTTGATTAACTCTTGCTCTGCTGTGACCACCATTCATTCAGATTTTGATCATGATAATGGGGTCCAAGATGTTTTAGATCAACTATGGTTTGACTTTTACTCTTCTAATCTTCTTGATTTGTCACCAAAATCATTCACACTAACTTCACCCACCCTACATCACATTGACTTTTCTCCCCCTCCCTTTCCATTGGACCTACCACCCGACCCACTCGAGTTTGGCTTTCATCATGAATCCAAACCAAGGCTAGACTTAAGTCATTCTTTCATGTTTCCATCTCATTTTGATCCCTATATTTTACCAATCATCTTTTAAGGGATCTTGAGGAAGACATATTTCTTGAGGACATTCAAGTGTCCAATTTTTTACATGATTATCCATCTTCCATGCATCACTTCACACCTGGCTAAATGTCATTAAAGACAGCACTGGTTGGGAGGTAACCTAGCAACATTTTCTTTTTTGCTTTTATTTTCTTTTTCAAGTTCTGCAAAACTTTGCCTCTATCTTGACTTCCTCTCTCAGGTGATATCTTTTCCTACTCTTTTCCTTTTGCAAGGGACTCGCAAACCTTAAGCATGGGGGGGGGGGGGGGGGGGGGGTACTTTCAATTTTGTTAGGCATTTCATTATTTTTTATAATCTAAAAATATTAAAATATTTTGCATTTGCAACATCTACATTTGCATATGTACTCTATTTGCATAACTTCTAAAAGAATGTTTTGAGAATTTTTAGTGAAAGAAAGGACCAATAGTTGAACTTTAATTCAAATTAGGTACACTTGGGCTTTAATCATTAACAAACTAAGGATGAAGCCACGGATTCATTTTTAGACATTTCAGGTCTAGAAACCTAGACTAGATTAGGTATCCTGCAAAGAATTCCATCCTAACACTTGATGATTCAAGTTACTTGACTTTGTTTAGCGACTTGGATAGTACCTGACTTAGCTCTCGATCCAAAAATTTGCTTTTCTTTTGAAAACCTGGTGTCAAACATTTCACACATAAAGCCAACACTACCCAAGCCCAGAAACATCTAAATAATTAAAAAACTCCTACAAAATCTTAGTAAAAGAACAAGACAGATGATTGGTTTGAGTTCTCACCACCGTGAAGGAAAAATACTTCCTCTAAGTATGCGATGCCAACATGTTATCGCCTCGGTGCCGCTCTATATCTATATTTCATATCTTTAGATGGAGCATTAAGGTGCATTTTGCAGCTTAGGTGTCTTGGACGGTGCTCTATCCATAGCATCGGAGCAAGAGCTTGAGTTTGCTTGGAGCACCCCTTTACGTACACCACATTGTGTTTTAGGGTTGTGAGGTCTTGGGGTGTGTCTTGGACGGTACTATCTCGAAGTGCCAACGCTAGAGCCCCCTCTAGGATTGGTAATGGGAGTGATGATCCTGACACATATGTAGTAGGACTATGCTAAGGCTAAGCATGAGGGAAATAGATAAATAAAAAAAAGTTTCATTAACACGACTTTATCCCAATAATGTTGGCATAGCACAAGGCACTGACACCTGAATTTTCATCAACTTGAGAGTTGCAGATAGAGTTCATAAGTCAGGTAAATACTAACATCAAAAACAATTTTGAGATATTTGAATTAAAAAGGAGTTAAGTAGTGAATTCTCAAAGGATACAGTGGTCCTGATTTGTCTGATCTTTGAATCCAAAGCTAAGACCAGATGTTTTATCCTTAATAAACCTCGTACATACCTTAACCAAAAATCAACTAAGGTCCTATCTTGAACTTTTTCCTCAAAACACAAAAAGACGATTTCTTAAGAAATAATGTGGTGCAATAACAATTTTTGCTAAGGGATTAGCAAAAAGATAAGCATGGGGGTGTGATAAATGCCAGTTTATTATCATCCTTAGCATCCATTCACACCTAGTTCTTAAGATTTTGTCAATTGCATTGTATTATCATTGCATTTAGCATGCATGTGAATTTAGGGTTTAGAGCATATATTAGCATTCATTTCACATTATCTCATGCTGTTTCCATTTGATTGCCAGGGATGAATGCATTGGAAATCAGAGAAACCCTGGTAGTATGGAAGGAACTTGGAACAGGATTTGAAGATTTTCCAAAATCAAAGAAGAGGAAAGAACACCATGTGCTTGAGGTCATGGAGGAGGAGACAGAAGAGGTGGAGTAATCTGGCTGGGTGGTGGATAATGGTATTGACATGAGAGGGGATCAAGAAGAAGATAGTGCAATGGAAGGTATGCAAGGGAGGAATCAAGGGGACAGGCAAGATGGGATGGCAAGGGAGACACTCTCACCCAGTAAATTGGGAAACCTTAAATTTGGTGTTAGACCTTCTTCAAAGGAGAAGGTTGTCAGGTCTCCTTATAAATTAAGGGGATGCATGGTGGGGGCAGGAAAGATGATGGACGAGAAAGCTGATGGGAACACCATCATGAGCCCTAACTAGCTCATTTTGACCTAGAAAAGAGAACAAAAGCTCCTACATAACCAAATGGAAGTTCTAACTCAAGGAATAATCGGTCTAAGAGAAAAGCAAGTAACAAAGGGTAAAACTGTAATTTTACCATTGCAGTGCAACAATGAGATTTCTCAGGGGCTAAAGATAGGTCAAATGCTCTTAACAAGATAAAAAATTTGGTTGGTTCAAACAGAAAAGGGTTCATGTGAAATCTGGGAATTAAATGACTTCTTGTAACCCTAAAATAGACCCACTTAGTTTAGCAAGGTTCTAGTCAATACAAAATTAAACTAAACCCTCTAAAATTCATGGAAAAATATCCTCTAGGGTTTAAAACCTTCAATTTGGCCTTTAGAACCTATTTTGACCTAAATAGGGGTCCTAGTCAAATATTTACCCTAAATTGGGTTTTTTTTGTAAAATACCCAGTAAAACGTGGTCAAACCTAAAATACAACTTCACCATTGGATTCCTTAGGTCCAAATTAGGTTTATACCAAAATTTGGACCTAAGAGGAGTTCACCTTAACATACTTTGCAAAGTAGTCCAACCCAATTACATTTATACCCCTAACTTTTGAAAACTCTTGCAGACACCCCCTATCTTCCTTGTCATTCTTTGCAATTAGGTCCCTCTACCATTTCAGCGGAGGAATCCTAATCCGGCAAGGATTCGAGGGGGATCTCTCCTTGATTCCTTAGAGAATCCTTTTCAAATTTGAAAGGGAGATTCTCTGAGGAATTCTGGTTCATATGAACACAATCTCGAGCTCCAATTTCCACCCAATCTCTCATGCGAACGCATGAGAGATTTGGGTCTTTTCTACCTTCCAAGTTCGGTGAGGTTGCCGTGCTTGGAAGCTTGCCTTCCAAGCACAAGGCCCTCTGCCAGAGGCTATTTAAAGGTCCCCAGATCCTCCCGTTCCTCTTCAGCTTGGTTTGGCCAGAGATAACCCCTCAATTTCTTCTCTTATCCTTCGGCCAAACACCCATCTAGCTCCGACGACCTATTTCTCCTCTTCTCGTCGCTCTGCCATAATACCAGTGGCAGAGTCATCTCTGCCACCTTCGTCCACGTCGCGCCATACCTGCGCACGTGCCTGCATCCTCCTCGTCGTCGCCGTCACTCTTCTACCGGACCTTTGTCTCCGGCGACGGTAGGTATGAGCCATTCGCCATCTCCTTCCCTTTTATCCTTAAACTAGGTTAGGTACTTTCCCCTTCCTCTACTCTTTATTTTCCCTCTCTTTATTTCTATTTCCACCCCTCGACAACCACAGACCACCACCATCGTCTCCACCTTTGGTAGACCACCGGTGAGGTGCCTCCATCACTCCATGCACCCATCCACCTCGCCAAAGCCCTCAGAAGCTCCACCACCTTCCACTGATCATTTCCCCCCTCTCCATCGACCGCCACACGTTCCATATTCTTCCCCTGAACAAACCCACCTTCATGGACATAGAATGACCTAGGCATGCACGCCCAGGTCGCCTCGCACCACGCCACCCATCGAGCCATCTTCACCGTGCCACGGTGAAGCCTCCTACATGTTCTAATGAGGCCGCAAGGCCGTTTTACTTGAGAGCAGGTTCTAACCTCCGCTGCCATTGGAGCAGGCTTGAAGCAGCTCGCAACCTTCCCCTACTGCCCCAGGCTTCAGGAAGCAGGGTCCTAGGTGCACGGACTCCCTTCGTGAACCCCTCATGCCTAGCAATTGATGTCCCAGCACCTTGCAGCCACAGCAATCGAGCGCGACATCCCCTGCGGGCACACGCGAAGCGGATGGGACTTTTAGTCCCACCTCGGTAAGTTTAGAGCGTGCTGTGCAGTATAAGATGAAATTGTGTCAGGGACTTATCGCCTCTTGACACGGGCTGAGGTCCCTCTCACCTACTTTCACCTCATCTGCAATTCACTCCTCCGCGGACTTGGTCGCCTGACCCGATTACTATGCACTCCTCGTGCATCACCCACGCCAGTGCGCCTGGTCCTGGGTGCATTAACCCGACCTGTTTACCTAAGTTGGCTCTGGGAGAGCAAGCCTAAAAGAGAAAAGAGAGAGAGTTCACGGGGGAGGGTAGGGGTAGGTTTTGCACTTTGCAGGGAAAGGAAGAAGGAAGAGGAAGCTGAAGAAGAAAGCTTAAGGAGAAAGAGCCGCAGAGGAAGCTAAGGCAAAGAAGAGCCAAGGAAGGAGAAGGCACGACTGAGGAAAAGGCAAAGCTGAAGCCAAAGAAAGAAGGAAGAAGAAGAGCTGAAGGCCAAAGCTAGAGAAGAAGGAAGGAGAAGGCAGGAAGGAATAGAAGCCAAAAAAGGAAGAAGTTAGAAAGAAGACAAAGAAGAAAGAAGCCAAGGACCAAAGCCAAGGCAGAAAGAAGAAGAAGGAGAAGAAAAGCCAAAGAAGAATAAGGAAAGAAGAATAGTGAAGAAAGAGAACAAGCCAAAGAGAAGAAGCAAAAGAAGAATCACACATTTTTTAAGACATTTAATTCCATACTAAGATGTCCAATTCTTTCCAATTTCTCTTTTAAGATACATTTTATTATTCATAAACTCATGCTTTACATTTTGAATTAGATTTTGAGTAGTTTTAAGTGTTCAAATTGCCTCTATTATTGAGATTACTGTATGAACTCCATTTACTCCCTATGTTTGACCTCGGACTTAAACTTCGTGTAATAAAATTTATTTGTTTTGAATGCTTTTTTGACTATACTACAATGCGACCTTTTTGAAACCTGATCAAGCGCTCTTAACATTTTGGCGTTATTGCTAGGGAGCAATGCACAATGCATTAGTAGTCTCTGCATTATTTTGATTATATTCTGGCACTAACTTGCCCTATTTGTTTTACTGTGATTTTGCGAGGTGTTTCACGAGGAGATCTCCTACGCAAATCAACCACTCCAAGGTAGGTAACTTCTCTCTTCTTTCGTAATCCATCTCTTAATCCTGGGAAGACAAAAAGGAAGCAATCAATTAGGAATCAACTGCCTTATTCTCTTTAGTAATTATCATATTTTTTTAGGCAAAGTTTCCAAATTTGCGAAAGTTTTTCAAATCTTATTGAAGTTGAAGCGATTTCTTAAGATCCTACCCAAAATTCCTATGCCTATTAGGGATCACACTTAATTTCTAAATCTCTACGGACTACACACTTCTTATTTGAAGTCCAAAGAGAACTTCTATGAAAGAGGATTGGAAATAGAACCAAATTAGGGTTTCTACAGTAGGTTTTGGAGTGTTAGTTCACACATGCTCGCATAAAAGGAAACAAACCCACCCGCACCTGTGTGCTACCAAAGCCCTTGATTGAAAGGATCTAATCAAGACAAACCCTAAAATCAAGCTCTAAAATCACTTGAACCTTAAAAACCTTGGACCTAATAACCTAGGAGTCAAATCAGGGTGATTTCTAGGTCTTAACCTAGAATCATTCTGCCATCTTTAGGGCAGGTCAGGTGAAGTTGGACGACATTGTAGGCCAACCAACCTCCAAATTAGGTCACAAGTCCAAAATAATGGCTAATTCAAGTGAAATCAAAGGCACCAACTAGGATATAAAACTGATAGACTTAAGAGGTCAAGGTCCCCATTCTGGTCTACCTGGAATCTCAGTGACAAGAGAGGTCAGGTGGGGGAAACCCTGTAACCCGTGGGGACGCTCTACTGTGTAGGGGTCTTTGCGGGACTCTCCCTCTCTGGCTGCCCAGGTAATTCTCAGGTGGATGACCTTCCGATCCAGGGGTATCATCCACCCTGAACCTCCATAGTCATCCAAACCTCTTTGGGTGCCTTGATTGGGCCAAAAACACATCCAGTGCCTCATCCCTTCTCTTTAGAGCACACACATAGATTTTCAGTAGGATTCTCTATTCAGAACTAATCACTTCAGTCTAAGATCTGAATTCTGATTCTACATCTTGATTCTACCATCTGATCCAAATATGCAGCCTAGTTACTTAGGATTACCATTCAAGAAACCTGAATCATAGAGATCCATGAGAGATAGGATGATTGGGGATGCCCTTGAATTCAATGAAATTGAATACAAAACCTCAACATCAGTAGAAGACATTCAGGTTAGTGTACCAACAACCACAACTTTCATCATAAACTGTGCCCAAGTGTTATTACAGAAGCCACAAAAGGATCAACTCGAGACATTCTCATAACAGGATACATTGAGATAGAAAAATTGCATAACTTTGAATACCTTCAATGCATGACAAATCCTGTACTTTGGGAACAACACCAAGATGATCTTGAAAAATGGGAAGAGATGATGAGATTATTGAAACAAGTCATCGATCAGAAATACCCGTACATGCCCCAAACAGATAATGAACCATCTTGGAGTAGTATTGAGGATCAATCCGATTTCCCAAATCCCGGGTTTGAGGCACAAGGTTGTTGTAGATTCCCAACCCAGATGGAATACAACATTCCTGATCTTTAATTAGGTTGGGAAGTTTCAATTGCAGGAGAACACGATTTGAGCTAGCCCTAGATCCTAGGCCACCAAGCATAGAATCCGAGATCCTGCAATGATGAGATTAGAACTGAACCTCTTGAGGGTGTAAATCTCGCCCCTTATTCTGATAAGGTGACCCTCGAAGGTAACTTTGATCTAGATTCTAGTAATTCAACCCACACCCTCAGCCTAGAATTTGGATCTGAAACTTATTGGGAAGATTACGAGGCCCCGTATGACGAAGATCAAAGTTTCAATGAAGAGTATGATTCTGGGCCTTTATTTGATGAATATCCCTCTCCATCATCCGTAAAGATACAGATCGATTTTTCGGAAGTCACACCAATCTACGATACAGAAACTGAGGAACCAGAAAATGCCAAGAGTGACTGCAACCCAGAGTACGAATCTTTTCTCGACTTAGATTTCCCTCATTTTATAGACACTCTTCAGGCATTCACTTTTGACTTTGAAAGCTACTATGAGGGCTTCCTACATGAAACCACTTGTAAATCCTTTCTAGAAGAGCCCTCATACACAATTCTCATTGAAGCCACCACTTCCACACATACAGAACCCAGCCAAACCCGTATTCAACCCCGACCCGCACCTGGATTCAATTTCTATTCTGATTCTCCTCTTACTGAACCGATTGCAGATGATTTGACTCCACATCTATATCGGGTTTCAGACATTGATCAGACTACAGACCATGCTCCATCATTCTCTGATCACCCCTGTATGGTTTCCGCATCATCCATTGATTATTTTACGGATTCTTACTCTGACCAGGCTGATTCGACTCAGCTAAACCCCGAATTCACACTTCCACATCATTCCGAGCTCCATAGTATGTGGTGGTCTCCACATTTCTTGATCTACACTTATCAGACCACTAGAGTAATTGGGTTTGGGCTGCATCATCAGCCTGTTAATCTAAACAAGTGAAAGAGCGATCTTCGTTTTCATTGAAAACTTTAACATAAAATGACGTGTCGTTGTATTTAATCGTGTGGTAGAAAATCACTTTTCAAAACATTGTAATTCTTAGAATCTAACCATGAAGCATTGGGTCATCTCCACAGGGAGGAATTAGCCTATTTAAACTAGTGAGTTGTGCTTCATTTATTAAGGAATCTTAATATGTATGCATACTAACTGGTGCACATGTTTTCAACATAAATCCCTAATTTAAATAATTAATCAATAATGTGAGGGTGCACACACAAAATCACCACAATGGAAACACCAGGATTGCTATCTTAATACTGACAAGCATCATCAAATTTAATTAAATCAAAATTTATTCCCAATAACAAGGATAAATGTTTGCTTAGTGATGAGATGAATGTGACTGCATGCAATTCAATTAGAATTGATGGACATTCATGCAATTCTGCCGTAATATAATAATAAGATAAATAAGTGAATAGTGTTGTCCACAATGGCAGGAGTCGTAATTTTTGTTACCCTCTTTACTGTTGAGAAATAGGGGAGAGGAGAGAGGCCGCTGCTGCGCACGCTAGAAGGCTTCGCCGGCCATGAGTTTGGATGGAGGAGATGTGCTGGAGGAGAGGCTTGCAGCGGTGGTAACGACGTGGTGTGGGGAGGCCAAGGTTGGTCACACGGCTAGGAGTGGTGGCCGATGGTGGGGGCGGCGTTGCTGCTGAAGGTGCGTGCGAAGGGGCACACACAGGCTGCTGGAACTATGGAGGTGCACATGCGCGTGGAGGGGAGAGCAGGGTAGGCAACGTGCGAGGGTGGTGCTTAGGCGAGGGCGATGGTGCGTGATGGTGGTGCACGTTGCTATTGAAGTGCTTTGGGTTCCTTGCTGCAAATAGGGGAGGCTTGGAAAGAAGACGAAGAAGAGGTAGCGCGGTTTGCACACACGTGAACAAGGGCGTGCAGGAAGTACGCGCGGTGGCAGGTGGTACTGTAATCACTGTGCACGTGCGTGGCCGCGCTGCTGCGGGCACGGTGAGGGCAATGCGGCTGCGGTGTTGAGTCCTTTGCGTGCGGTGGGGGGGCAGTGGCGCGCTGGCAAGGGCTGTGGGTGTGCGGTGGGAGAGGCTTGCAGTGAGAGAACACGCACGCGAGGGCGCTGTGGCTGCGGTGTTGGAGAGGTTGGAGCACGCAATGGGGTAGGTTGGATCCACTGTGCACGCCTTCTCCACGGTGGGGAAGGTGGAGACCCTGAGGGAGGGAATCCCCGCTGTGGGGAAGGAAGGCCGCCCTTTCCTCTCACCAAGATCCCATTCTTTTATCTCCTCCTCATCATCCACAAGTCAATGGATTTTCAAATCCCTTACTAAACTTGGCCAGCAGCTGTTGATGGAGTTATTGAGGCCGGTCGGAGGTTGAGAGATCCTCGTGGGGGGGCGGGGAATTTCTTTTCACCACCCTTTTCTTTGCAAAATTATTCCTACAATAATGAAACATAAAATAATTACATAATAAGTTATAGAATGCAATAGAATAAATGTAAACTTAATTAATGATGCATGCAAACATTTTATGACCTAATGTAGATATTAACAAACATAAAATGTCAGAATAAAGTTAACTTAGGCGTAACAATAGTCCATTAAAATGGACTCATCAAATACCCCCATGCCTAAGATTTGCTATTCCCTAGCAGAAATGAAAAATAATAGAAGTAATCAGGAGATTTCTTCTTTTCTTATCTCAAAAATTTAGAGATCCAGATAACTGTGAAGTGATAATAACCTAGACAACAGATCCAAGTGAAAAGCCAATTCGCGTTGGGAGTTCGTACTTCACCCTTGGTAAATATTTCTATCGGGATAGGCAACTACTTCCCTCGGAGATAAAGCAGAAGATAATCTGTAATTTGACCCTGGCTTTTGGCTTAGGTAGGAGATATCAAGTTAAATGGATTTGTATTTGGTGGCACACACTCATCTGGTGCTACATGTAATCTAGTACTACAGACTCTAGATCTCTAGACTATTAAACAAGTCAACTCGGAGAGAGGCTAAACAACTGTGCTCTCTTGATGTTCCTTGTTGCTCACTCTTTTCTTTCTTTTCTTTCTAAGATCACAAATCTTGCTAGACTTAGTAGGTGTACTCATTCACATGGCATTCACACTTTAATTAAAGTCTTAATAATTCTACAACTAAGTTAGAGTCCTCAGCCAATATTCGAGCGATCAGAAATACTGAAAGGTAGGTATGAATCATATTTGGTGGATCGCGATGGGTGTTTTTGTTGCTTCAAAAACATCATCATGAAGATAAAACTGTAAACTTGGACTCTTTTCTTTTTCTTTTCTTTCTCTTTTCTCTTTTCTCTTTTTCTTCTTTTTTTATATATATAATTATTTTTTTTTCTTTCTTTATAAATCAACATAACATGACACAGACTTTTATTTATGAGGCATTATTAGGGATGATGATGGTCAAGAGGATATTGTGTGGCTTATTTGGTGGAAGTGCCTATTCTCAGCACCGGGAAGGAATGGATAGGACAGGCGTATTTCTGACCTTTGACACTAATACCCTCCTTCAGCCGAGGACTCTATGAAGGACGGTCGTAACCATCCACCATAGTCATAGCTTTATTAAGACTCAATCTCTGTGTATCTACCTTATTTGGTGACTCTCAGGAATTCACACAATGTATGCACACAGGAACAGAGAACGAAAACTATGCTTAACTTTGAAGTATCATCTAATTGTCCAAAACTTAAGAGTCCTTGCACTAGACTTAACACACCAGTAATCTCTCTACTTTCTTCTCACAAATATGAGGCGGATCTACTAGAAGATAGTATGCCTGACTCCCTATTAACTGTCCAAGGGTTCAGTAGACTAAAAATATTTATTGATTTTCTTCAAAGATCCATTACCCAGTCTACGTGCAAGTGAAGTAAATGTACTAGATTCTAAACTTAAGAAATAATTCAAGAAGCAAAACCTCCATGACAAAGATGTTTTGCTAGGGACTAATCCATTCAGCTTAAGAAAAGAATTTTTTTTTATATGCTAACCTAAATGCATGAATACTTCCTAAAATGCAAAGTGCACCTCCCATGCCTAAATCCTACAATGTCCTCATTGTAAAAATTAAAACAGGGGGAGAAAGGAAGGAAATCACTTGATGACGGTGTTATTCAGAACACTGGGTTGCCTCTCGACAAGCACTGCATTTTCTGTCAGCAGCCAGACTTATAAGGAACCTGTAAGTCTGGTTCTAGATAGAAAAAGTTAGGCCCTAAAAATATGCGTAATAGCGCAGGCCTAGAAAACAGGTAGCCATGGATGTTGGCGAGCTGATGATGCAACGTAATCCCAAATTCTCCCCAGAAGATATGAAAGTAGAAAACCTCGTTGGCTACCTAGGGAGGTCTAGGAATAACAAAAGGAATATGAAAAGGGACCTCCCGAAACAGAATAAGTGGAGGATAACAAGGATCCTCCAAAGCATGACGAGTTTTAAAAGATATAAACATTATTATTTCAAACCCTTGAATGGCGAGATTAAAAGTACAAGCATCAATCCACACTCGCCATTCTACCTGAGGATGTACTGGCCTGATATGTTTTCCAGAAAGAATGTACATGAGCAGAGATCTGAGCCAAGGATTGGTTAGGGAGTGTAAGGGTTGTTTGTGGTGTTGGGTGGTAATGGTTAAGTCCAAGGAGTGCTTATTCGGTGTCAAGTCTAACTCCAACAACGATTCAGATTGTGTATTCTCCTTAACAATTATAGACAACTTCACGTTACCTTGCCTAGCATTAATGATCGGAGACATTTTCACCTTTCGGTATATGTGAATCAATGGTGGACTTCAGATTAAATTCCTTTGATGGCAAGATCAAAGCAACAGAATCATTATCATTAATCTCATCCCCGAATTCATTTGGTTCACTTAACTTTTTGTCGGAGTGTATATGTGATTCATTAGTAAAGAAAGGAGTTGGTTCAGCATCATCAATTATTTCTGACGGAGGATCCATCTTAATGTTTTGGAGTAAGCCTATATCATGGCAACGGCGCCATTTGAAAGAGCGATCTTCATTTTCGTTGAAAACTTTAACAAAAAATGATGTGTCATTGTATTTAATCGCGTGGTAGAAAATTACTTTTCAAAACATTTTAATTCTCAGAATCTAACCACGAAGCGTTAGGTCATCTCCACAAGGAGGAATTAGCCTATTTAAACTAGAGCGTTGTGCTTCATTTATTCGGGACTCTCAATGTGTATGCATACTAACTGGTGCACATGTTTTCAACATAAATTCCTAATTTAAATAATTAATCAATAATGTGAGGGTGCACATGCAAAATCACCACAATGGAAACACCAGGATTGCTATCTTAATACTGACAAGCATCATCAAATTTAATTAAATCAGAATTTGTTCCCCATAACAAGGATAAATGTTTGCTTAGTGATGAGATGAATGTGACTGCATGCAATTCAATTAGAATTGAGGGACATTCATGTAATTCTACCGTAATATAATAATAAGATAAATAAGTGAATAGTGTTGTCCACAATGGCAGGAGTTGTAATTTTTGTTACCCTCTTTACTGTTGAGAAACAGGGGAGAGGAGAGAGGCCGCTGCTGTGCACGCTAGAAGGCTTCGCCGGCCATGAGTTTGTACGGAGGAGATGTGTTGGAGGAGAAGCTTGCAACGGCAGTAATGGCGTGGCGTGGGGAGGCTGAGGTTGGTCGCACTACTAGGAGTGGTGGTCGGCGGCGGGGGCGGTGTTGCTGCTGAAGGTGTGTGCGAAGGGGCACGCATAGGCTGCTGGAATTACGGAGGCGTACGCACGAGTAGAGGGGAGAGTGGGGTAGGCATCGTGCGAGGGTGGCACTTAGGCGAGGGCGATGGTGCGTCATGGTGGCACACACTGCTGCTAAAGTGCTTTGGGTTCCTTGCTGCAAATAGGGGAGGCTTGGAAAGAAGATGAAGAAGAGGCAGCGCGGTCTGCACACATGCACACAAGGGCGCGCGGGAAGTACGCGTAGAGGCAGGTGCTACTGCAAGCGCTGTGCACGTGCATGGCCACGTTGCTGCGGGCGTGGTGTTGAGTCCTTTGGGTGCGATATGGGGGCAGTGGCATGCTGGCAAGGGCTGCAGGCGTGCGGTGGGAGAGGCTTGTAGTGAGAGAACATGCACGCGAGGGCACTGTGGCTGCGATGTTGGAGAGGTTGGAGCACGCTTGCAGGGTGCGCAGTGGTGCAGGCTGGATCCACCTTGCACGCCTTCTCCATGGTGGGGAAGGTGGAGATCCTGAGGGAGGGAATCCCGGCACTGGGGAAGGAAGACCACCCTTTCCTCTCGCCAAGAGCCCATTCTTTTATCTCCTCCTCCCCATCCGCAAGTCAATGGATTTTCAAATCCCTTACTAAACTTGGCCGGCGGCTGTTGATGGAGTTGTTGAGGCTGGTCGGAGGTTGAGAGATCCCCTTTGGGGGGGAGGGGGGGAATTTCTTTTCTCCACATTTTTCTTTGCAAAATTATTCCTACAATAATGAAACATAAAATAATTACATAATAAGTTATAGAATGCAATCGAATAAATGTAAACTTAATTAATGATGCATGCAAACATTTTATGACGTAATGTAGGTATTAACAAACATAAAATGTAAGAATAAAGTTAACTTAGGCGTAATAATAGTCTATTAAAATGGACTCATTAACAAGCACCTGGTTGGACCAACCAGGCTCTTGATCAAGGTTCTTGTTCTACAAAATTTCGCTGATTTGACCACTCCCTCTCCATCCCATTTCCTGCTCAGCTGAAGGTGTTTAATTTAGTGCTTAATGGGAGGCAACTCGCCATTCCAAAAACCTAAGATCCATCTGATTATCTATCTGTACTTCACATCTATTGCACCCTGAGTTCAGCCTTAGAATAGTCGATCCCACCTCTGGTACATGTGCCCAGAGCTTGAAATCGTTCACATTAGTCATTCCCGACCCAATCACCCACTCGATAGATCCTATTTTAAGTCCCTGAACCCAACACTGTTTCACACCCTCTGTTTAATTTGAGGACATTGCAAAAGTTAGGCATGGGGGGGTGGTAAAGTGCAAACATATAAAAATCAAGAAAATTTAGAAGGGTTCTCATAAAAAAATCACATATGCCAAAAATACCAAAAAAATAGAAAATTGTGAAAAAGAACAAAAAAATTGGAGGAGGGAAGAAAATTTTGAGGCCATACAAAAATGAGGAGAAAAAGAGCAAAATGTCAAAAAATGAGCACAAAATGAAAAAGAAAAATAGATAGTCATTAGTAAGAAATTAAGGGATTAACCGAAGTTCTAGACCACATCAAGAAAAAGAAAAATGAAGGAAAAAAGTGCTAATGAGATACAAAAAGAGATTAGTAGGAACGTTGATCTTAGGCCTCTTGGGCTAGACTCTTAGGCTTAAAAATTCAAGTATCCACTAAGATCTGGATAGTCCTCAAGAGGTTGGGGAAAATGTGAAGCTTAAGTATTAGGTCTAAGGCTTAGGGAGTATTTGGCCTCATTAACTGACCTTTGGTTTACGGGACTCGGTAACCTAAGCACCCTAATCCACACACAGTCTGGTTCAGTGCGCATAACCATCAAATTCATGCAAAAGCGTTTAAATGTTCTGAAAAAAAAGTTGCCTAGATTAAGAGCGGTCGATCAACACAAGTTGATTTGGACGAGTTCCCGGTGCGGAGAGGTAGGAAATTCCCCTCGAAGATGCGTAATAACATATCGTCTCCTCGGTGCTTGTCTCCTAGGATATTTACATATCCTACTGGGGTCACGTAAGCACCCTACTGGTTCAGATGCCATGGGTGACATTATTACGAAATGTCGATTGCTAGGGTCTAGATTTAGCTACAGAACGCCATGGGCGGGATTGTCTCGAAATCTCGAAAGCCAGGGTTCTGGGGGTTGCCATGGGCGGTGCTATGACAAAGCATCGATTGCCAGGGACCCTTGAGGATTGATGATGGGGATGAGGAATCCGATACAGACCGTGTTGAGAAACCAATCCGAAGCTAGAAATAAAAAGAAAAGAGAGAGAAAACTCTCCAAACAAATAAATCCTCTGTCTCTCTCTTACAAAAAATGCACTACAAACTGAACCGAGGCTAAAATATGTCTCAACCACGGGTGCTTTAACCGTGGAGTCCAACGAACCTTAGGATAGTTCCTGCGGGCTCTAAAAACCTTCATGGAAGATTGAGGCTAGAGTTGGTCAGGTCCGGATCTTGGTTGGCACTTGAGTACCTCTAGGCCTACTGTCGGCATTCCAACCTAATCAAAAAGAAAGAAAAAAAGCACTCGTCATAATCTCTGGACATCAAAGGAATTCATGATCTAAAACAGAAGTTAAAATCTTAAAATTTTGCTAAGGGACTAGCAAAAGTTAGGCATGGGGGTATGATGGGAACACCATCATGAGACCTAACTTGCTCATTTTGACCTAGAAAAGAGAACAAAAGCTCCTACATAATCGAATGGAAGTCCTAACTTAAGGAATAATCGGTCTGAGAGAAAAGCAAGTAACAAAGGGTAAAACTGTAATTTTATCATTGAAGTGCAACAACAGGATTTCTCAGGGGCTAAACATAGGTCAAATGATCTTAACAAGATAAAAAGTGGGTTGGTTCAAACAGAAAAGGGTTCATGTGAAATCTGGGAATTAAATAACTTCTTGTAACCCTAAAATAGACCCCTTAATTTAGCAAGGTTCTGGTCAGGATAAAATTAAAATAAACCCTCTAAAATTCATGGAAAAATATCCTCTAGGGTTTAGAACCTTCAATTTAGCCTTTAGAACCTATTTTGACCTAAATAGGGGTCCTAGTCAAATATTTGCCCTAAATTGGGTTTTTATGTAAAATTCCCAGTCAAACGTAGTCAAACCTAAAATACAACTTCACCATTGGATTCCTTATGTCTAAATTAGGTTTATACCAAAATTTGGACCTAAGGGGAGTTCACCTTGACCTACTTTGCAAACTAGTCTAGCCCAATTACATTTATACCCCTAACTTTTGAAAACTCTTACAGACACCCCCTATCTTCCTCGTCGTTCTTTGCAATTAGGTCCCTTTTCCATTTTAGTGGAGGAATCCTACTCCGACGAGGATTTGAGGGGGATATCTCCTTGATTCCTTAGAGAATCCCTCTCAAATTTGAAAGGGAGATTCTCTATGGAATTCCCGTTCATGTGAACACAATCTCGAGCTCTAATTTCCATCCAATCTCTCATGCGAACGCATGAGAGATTTGGGTCTTTTCGACCTTCCAAGTCCGGCGAGGTTGCCGTGCTTGGAAGCTTGCCTTCCAAGCACAATGCCCTTTGCTAGAGGCTATTTAAAGGTCCCTAGATCCTCCCATTCCTCTTCAGCTTGGTTTGGCCGGAGATAACCCCTCAATTTCTTCTCTTCTCCTCCGACCAAACACCCTACTAGCTCCGGCGACCTATTTCTCCTCTTCTCGTTGCTCTACCACAAAATGAGTGGCAGATTCAATTCCACCTCCTTTGTCCGCATTGCGCCATACATGCACACGTGCCTGCATCCTCCTCGTCGTCGCCGTCACCATTCTACTGGACCTTCGTCTCCAGTGACGGTAGGTACGAGTCGTCTGCCATCTCCTTCCCTTTCATCCTTCAACTAGGTTAGGTACTTTCCCCTTCCTCTACTCTTTGTTTTCCCTCTCTTTATTTCTGTTTCCACCCCTCGACAACCATAGACCACCACCATCCTCTCCATCTCCGACAAACCACCGGAAAGGTGCCTCCATCACTCCACGCACCCATCCACCTCACCAAACCCCTCAGAAGCTCTGCCACCTTCCACTGATCATTTCCCCCCTCTCCATCAACCGCCACATGTTCGACATTCTTCCCTCGAACAAACCCACCTTCACGGCCATAGAACGACCTAGGCACGCATGCCCAGGCTGCCCCATGCCACGCCACCCACCAAGCCATCTTCGTCGTGCCATGGCAAAACCTCTTGCATGTTCTAATGAGGTCGCAAGGCCGTTTTACTTGAGAGCAGGTTCTGACCTCCGCCGCCATTGGAGCAGGCCTGAAGCAGCTCGCAACCTTCACCTATTGCCCCAGGCTTCAGGAAGCAGGGTCCTAGGGGTGCGGACACCCTTCGCGAACCCCTCACGCCTAGCAATTGAAGTCCCAGCACCTTGTAGCCACAACAATTGAGCGTGCCATCCCCTGCGGGTGCACGCAAAGCGGGTGGGACTTTTAGTCCTACCTCGGCAAGTTTAGAGCGTGCTATGCGGTATAAGATGAAATTGTGTCAGGGGCTTATCGCCTCCTGACATGAGGTGAGGTCCCTCTCACCTACTCTTGCCTCGTCCACGATTCACTCCTCCATGGACCTGGCCACCTGACTCGATTACTGTGCACTCCTCGCGCATCACCCACACCGGTGTGCCTGGTCCCAGGCTCATTAACTCGACCCGTTTGCCCGAGTTGGCTCTGGGGGAGTGAGCCTAAGAGAGAAAAGAGAGAGAGTTCGTGGGAGAGGGTAGGGGTAGGTTTTGCACTTTGCAGGGAAAGGAAGAAGGAAGAGGAAGCTGAAGAAGAAAACTTAAGGAGAAGAGCCGTAGAGGAAGCTAAGGCAAAGAAGAGCCAAGGAAGGAGAAAGCATAGCTGAGGAAAAGGCAAAGTTGAAGCCAAAGAAAGAAGAAGAGCTGAAGGCCAAAGCCAGAGAAGAAGGAAGGATAAGGTAGGAAGGAATAGAAGCCAAAGAAGGAAGGAGAAGTCAGAAAGAAGACAAGGAAGAAAGGAGCCAAGGACCAAAGCCAAGGAAGAAAGAAGAAGAAGGAGAAGAAAAGCCAAAGAAGAATAAGGAAAGAAGAACAGTGAAGAAAGAAGAGAACAAGTCAAAGAGAAGAAGCAAAAGAAGAATCACACATTTTTTAAGACGTCTAATTCCATACTCAGACGTCCAATTCTTTCCAATTTCTCTTTTAAGCTACATTTTATTATTCATAAGCTCATGCTTTACATTTTGAATTAGATTTTGAGTAGTTTTAAGTGTTCAAATTACCTCTATTATTGAGATTAGTGTATGAACTCCATTTTCTCCCTGTGTTCGACCTCGGACTTAAACTTCGAGTAATAAAATTTATTTGTTTTGAACGCTTTTTTGACTGTACTACAACGCGAACTTTTTAAAACCCGATCAAGCACTCTTAACAAAAGCCATTGCAACCATTTTAAGGTGGAGCATGTTGCAAAAACTATAGTGGGTGATAACCAAGTGATGGGATGAAGATCCTTACTTTGAATGTGCATGGGCTACATGATGGGGTTTGAAAGGCATCGTTGGCGCGCTATCTACGAGAATGGGAGGTGGATTGTGCATTGATTCTGGAGACACATCTTGAAGAAGGGGATGCCTCTATGTGGTCCTCCTTGATGCAGGTAGGCCAAGCAGATGTGAGATACATTGAAGCAATGGGAAAATTAGGTGGCATGGCTGTTTGGTGGAAGCATTCACGCCTACAGCTAGTACAGACATGGAGTGAAACTTTCCAATTAACCTGCAATCTCAGAACTATATGTGGGGAGCATGATCTATTCATTACATTCATCTACAAACCATGTGCAGCCAATCGAAGAGCTTTGTTATGGGAAGAACTGGGGCATGTGGCAGCAAGATTGAATGGGAAACCATGGCTAGTAGGGGGAGATTTTAATTGCACTCTATCGAAGGGAGATAGGGCGAGCAAGAGGGTGGACCAGTCGTCACTTGGGTTCCATTTAGCTGTATCAGAGATGGGTTTAAACGAGTACCCTTCGATTGGAGCAAAATATACATGGAGAAATGGCAGCAGGCAAATGTCCAAGTTGGATTGATTTTTTGGTAACTCTGAATTGCTGGAGAGATTTCAATTATTGTTAGTAATGGGCTTGGATCGACCATTTTCAAACCACACCCCGTTCTTGTGGGATTGTGGGGAAGGTACCTCATGTGGTACCTATTTTAAATTCAGGAAATCATGGTTGAAGGAGGAGGGCCGTAGGGATATGATTGCTCAGTGGTGGAATTCTAAACATGTGGAGGGTTTGGCAAAGTTCAGATTAGCCACTAAGCTGAGGGAACTGAGAACCTTGTTGAAGGAGTTCAGATGCACCTCTGAGATTGTGAGGGATCAATGACACATGGAGGCATTAGAGAGGGTGAAGTGCCTAGATAACAGAGAAAACTTGGGCCTGCTATCAGATGTGGAAAGAGGTCAGCGTGCCCTTTGGCAATCTGTTGTGGCGGAGGAGGATTTGAAGAGAGAGATTGACTGGAGGGAGAAGTCTCGACAACTATGGCTGAAAGAAGGGGATGCGAATACTAAGTTCTTCCACTTAGCAGCTAGCTTTAGGAGGCGCTATAACTTTATTTCTTTGTTGAGAGCTGGGGATCAGGTCCTAACTTCTATGAATGATATCCAAAGGGAAATTCAGATTTTTTAGATATTCTACTAGATCCTTGGGAAGAGGTCAGCGGAGGATGACATCTTCAAATATGCCAAGAGTGGGGAATGTGGAGGGGGACCAGCTGATAATTCCCATTTCAGAACAAGAGGTGATAGAGGCCATGTAGAATTTGAATGCTGAAGGGTCTCCTGGCCCAGACGGGTTCCACATTTTTTTCTATAGAGAATTCTGGCCAACAGTTAAGCATGACATCTTGGAGGTCACAAGAGAGTTTCAAGGGGGGAACTTTGGCTTTAAGAGAATTAATAGATCATATCTCTTCCTACTACCAAAGAAACCGGGGGCAAAGAGCTTATCAGAGTTTAGACCGATCGTGTTGTCTAATTCCATTTATCTAATTATTGGTAAAATCTTGGCCAATAGACTGAAGAAGGCATTGAAAGACTTGATTAGCCCCGTACAATCTACTTTCCTCCCAGATAGATCTCTGCAGAAATCCTTTGTTATTGCACAGGAGATTATGATGGGATGGCGGAGAAGAAGTTGTAAGGCCTATATGTGGAAGGTGGACTTCAAAAGGGCCTACGATTTGATCTCTTGGCCTTATCTTTGGGAAATAATGAAACGAAGGGGTTTCCCAAACATGTGGATATAATGGATGAAAAGATGCATAACTACAACATCCTTTTCTCCATTGATTAATGGGAAACCATGTGGTAATTGGATCCAGCCACAATGTGGAGTGCGACAAGGTTGTCCTCTGGCTCCTTTGATTTTTAATTTGGCTGTGGATACTCTTGCTAGATTTGCTTGTAAGTTATCTAGTGCAGGAGTGGTGAGAGGCTATTCGGTGATGAACTCTCGTGCCTTGGCCCTGATTCTACATTACGCTGACGACAGGGTACTCTTTGTGGAGGGAGGAAGAAAGAAGGTAGAAATATTGTACAGTATGGGGTCCATATTTGGGGAGATCTCTGGCCTGAAGCTTAATGGTGGCAAAATCTTCACTGATTTGTTTTGGCATGGAAGGTCAGGAATGTGATGTGATTTCTAATGTGCTGCACACGCCAATCACTACTCTTCCTATGAAGTATTTAGGGTTGCTGTTGCAAGATTCAAAACTGAAAAAAAATGACTGGAACATCCTGTTTGATAAAACCGCAGCCAAACTTGAAAATTGGAGTGATCGATTCCTATCTATGGGTGGTAGATTGATCCTCCTTAACACTGTTATCACATTTATCTCGGTGTTCTACTTCTCTATGTTTAGAGCACCAAAATCTATTTGGAAGAGATTAGACGTGACCTGCAAACGGTTCTTTTGGAATGGGGCAAAATGTGAAGGGAGGTTCCTCCAACCGGTGAGATGGTAGGGTGTTACGACCTGATCCCGGCTCCCTATAGAACCCGAGACTGGCTCACCTTGACTAGATCCCAAGACCTAGTCATCCAATGAGAAATAACCACATGCAGAAAATATTCCATAACTACACATGCATTGTAACTAAGTAGAAATAAATAAAAGGTAGTAAAGGAAAGAGAATAAAAAGTCTCACAATATTACATGCCACCACAGCTACAACAGTGGAAAGTAAATAGAAAATGTAACTGAAACAGTCATACATATATCAAGTACTCACTACTACAACAAAAGAACGCACTGGAACAGAAAAGCGACAACCGCTATGGCTGGGCTCTACTGGGCCCAGCTCCCTCTACAGTCGGTGGTGCTGGCTACTCAACTCATTGACCTGAACAAGGTTACAAAATCCGTGGTCAGCGAATACTGAGTAGAGTGGTGGTTAAGCTTTTTACAATAGGCATGCAACTATTTAATTATCCATTTCCATTTATCTCAACTACGTGGTTCTGATTTGTTTATTCTACTAAGGATCCATACATTTCTTGATCTTGCCTGTTCCTCAAGGGAACGATCTTGATTGCAGTTTTTCCCATTTTGTAGGATGTACACGTGGTGCTCTCCTGGTCGGGAGAGTCCCCCATTGTAGTCCTACACCCAATCTACCACCTCAAGGTCACGGTCGCGATGTAGCAGAGACTACCACACGCGCGATAAGCGCATGGGTAGCTACACTGCACTGGTATGCGATCAGTCATTTCCACTAGCGAGTACGTCCATAACTACAGCATGGAATAGCACAGGCCTTGCCCTCTCAGAATAGGGGTCTCGCCCCTCAGAACAAAACAGCGGTCTCGCCCCTCCACAATCCGCATACCCTTGTCTGACTATCCCAGTTTGCCGAGTGGGCTAATAAGAGTTGGTGTAGGGTGGTGATGTGCATACATTTGAATAGCCAAAAATGTCTATTAATGCATGTTCTTAGTATCATATTAGCACCATGCATTATAAATATTGCATAACATGCATCATCATGCATTTAGGTCAAAATGTAAAAATTGTATAGTAATTTCTTCTTTTTTGTGGCCAGGGACAGGGCGACTTTTAAGTGGAGCCTCGGATCAAAGATCCAACCATATGGATCTGATCAGGGCGATGATTGGAGTTCAACGACTCCATGATCGCCCCGATCAGACCTTTGTAGCATCAGATATAATCTGAGGAAGGTCAGAGATTAAGGGCCAAGATGGTGTCAATCCACACTTCAAATGACAAATCTGACCGCACAGATGGGTTTGGATCGATGATCGCAGCCTAACGGCATGAAAATCAACCCAATTCGACATCTGTGGCACCTTATACAAGTCACAGAAGATGGATGGCCTAGTTGGTGCCATCTCGGCCGCCCAAATTGACCTAGCTAATAAATGAGGACTCGTCGTTCCTTCTCTCTCCTCAATCGCGCCATCACTTCTCAGCCATTGGATCAAGATCCAACGGCTGTGAGCGATGGAGCCAAAGTCATCTTCTCGATAATCCACCACGATAGCGCTTTGGTCACACACTGGTGGTCGAAGTAGAGGTCGCAGGTGTAAGCCCCACGCACTGCAAAATCAACCGTGGATGCATGCGCGGCTAAATTAAGCCATTGGATCAAAGATGAGCAGCGGCAAGAGCGGCCACGTGGCACACCTAGAGCATGCGGATTGTGCATGCACTATCCGACGGGCGATCGTACGTGCGATTTGACGCGGGCGGGCAATTAGGCGCGGCGGCTTATAAGCCTTCCAATCTTGCGATCGGATGGCTAAAATCGTGAGAACATGCAGATCCATTTGCACAGAGAAGAAGAAGAGGCATGCACGGGAGGTGCACACGTCACCCACGTTCAGGCCTTTTGTGATGGATAAATCTGTCACTAAAGACCTGGCATTAATGTTTTGATGACAAATGACTTTTTTGCCCCCTCTAATCTACACCTATATATACCCTACGACCCCCACACTTTCTTCATCCCTTCCTTCACCTCTCTTCCTCTCCAAAGCTCTAACGAAGCTGGTCCGAAACCTGGGATGCTCCTCTACAGTCAAAATCAAAGTTTTCTTTCCCTCGTTCCAAAAGTGGATCCCACGATGCGAACGACGCCCTGCTTCACCCTCTGTTCTTCCCGCTCCATTCTTCTTCTTCCGTCTTCGTCCTTCATCTTCCAGGCGTCGCCCCATTCGGCTCGTCCTCCAAGCAAACGTCACGGAGGATAACATCTCTCTCCCTTCTTTATCGCTTTCTAGAATAGAATTTCCTGCTTTCTAGTTGTAATCATTTCCTGCTTTCTAGTTGTAAAAATAGTATTTAGTTACAAAGTGATTGTTCTCTCTCTCTCTCTCTCAGTGTTAATATCAATATCATTGTGATTATCTTGCTTTTAAAATAAAAATACCAAAAAAATATAATCGCAGATTTTAGATTGACATAGCCTCCTTGTGTTCAACCCGAAATCTCTTTACGAATTTCGGCATAAATTTATCTATTGATGGATTTCTTCGCAAATCATACTACATCGACGAGTTTTCATAACTCAATCCCGTTTGAGTACATTTTCCGATCAAACATTTTGGTGCTGTTGCCGGGGAGGCGACGATTCTCGATTTTCTTTTCGCATTTCACGCACTTTATTATATTCTAACTTGCTTTTATTTCGCTTCTATTGTTTTGCAGGTACCTCAACAAGGAATCTTCAAGCGGTAGAAAGGGGTAAAGTGTAGTTGAAGACAACTGTAAGTGCTCCCCATTCTTCTCCCCTCCATAGATTTCATTCCACAACCTTAATTCAAATCCCAATTAACCTAGGTGTTTGCATAAACCCTAGGATTAGTTTGGATGCTTTGATTTCCACCCCCACTCATCTCACCTTTGTAAAAAAAAAACAAAAAGATACTTCTTATGGGATAAATCAACACACACTACATACACCCACATTCAAGACACATAACCTAACTTGATTTTTATCTACTCAACCGGGATTCCGACCTGTGGAACCGGTACAAGCAAATCAACACATAAGAGAGTAGAAATCAGTCTAGGTTAGTCATCTTGTGTGCCTAACTCAGTGGTGCATTTCGGCCAATTGTTTGAGTTGTTTGAGCTGCACCACTTCATTGTAAAATCAACTCATCAAGTAGCTTCCCCTTAGGGTTTTCAATTTAGGTCAATACCAGGCACTCCACTTTACTTTTGATTTCAAAAGGAAAAGATCTTCACCCGTGTTTGAACATTTGGTTTGCCTCTGAAACTTGATTGAACTCACCTAATTCTAAATCCTAAAAGCTACTTAAGCAAGATTTGAACCTTAAAATCCATTATCCAAATAATCTTGCTTGAAAACCCTGGTTGTCCACGCACTCATACATATTCAATCGATCATTAAGGGCACAACCCATCTTAAGGGCCCACCACATTCCATAAGCACTACAATCCTAAGCCTAAGTAAAATCAAGTAGACGTTGGCCTTAAGGACTGATTCGCTCTTCGGGGCCTAGACTAAGATTGTTTACAATTAACTTGCTTGTACTAGTCAATCTAATGTCTAGCTAGGGGATTAGAAGCAAACGATCGCAGCTGGGGGGTACACAAGGAACCGGAGGCACAAGCCGAAGGAAGAACCTTCTCCCCAGTCCCTCCTTCTAATTGGTTGGATTGACTGGATTCAAGTAGAGTAAATCGTCTATAATCTTAAGATGGATTCTGAGAGGTTGTAGATCTTTAGGCTATCCAACTTAAGGACATGCTTGTTTTGTTGTGCTGCAGGATTTTTATCCCCAGTCCTTCCGACCACTTTCTAGTTTATGCTTGGAAGGAGGTCATTGAATCCCCGATTGGAAGGACCATTAGATCATTCTAGGAGGCGTAGATTGAAGTTTGGCCAAATTGATCCCATAGCCGATCAACAACCTCCTCTGCCTTAGAATCAACAGGAGATGTTTCAAAGGTAGCTGGAACAAATGCAGAGAATGCAAGAATGGTTCTAGAGAATGCAGGGTGCTCAACCCTTGAAGGATTTTTATGATCCTTCAAATTACGGGGAATGTCCCGACGTCCATATTCCAGCCGGAGAAATTGAAATCAAGCCCCAGGTGTTAAGCCTGATCAAACATTTCCATGGGCTTGTCTCTGAAGACCTGTTTCAGCATTTGGAGGGCTTGACCACTTTGGTCCAGACCACCAAAGTGTGAAATGTGAATGAAGAGTAGATGATCATGAGGCTCTTTCTCCACTCTCTTAGGGATAAAGCCGCTCATTGGTACAAGACCATAGGAAGGCTGATAGGAACATGGAATGATCTGAAATCGGCTTTCCTAAATAAATTCATCCCAGTTGGGCGTACCAATGCATTGAGGCGGGTTATTACTACTTTCTCCCAGCGACCGGGGGAGTAGTTTCATGTTTCCTGGGAGCAATTCCAGGACTTATTGTGGAAGTGTCCACACCACGAGGTGTCGAAATGGCAACTCGTGCAGATCTTTTACCACAGGTTGACTGAGCAACTCAGAAATCACGTGGATGGTTCTTGTGAAGGTAATTTCCTCAACAAAGACGCAGATAGCGCACAAGATTTTTTTGAGGAAATGAGTGAAAATTCAATCAATCATGCCTCCATGGATACTTTTAACCAGTCCCAATAACCCAAATTGAATGTTAATGAGGTCCACGACTCTCATTCATTCGATATGGAACTAATTTGTAATAAACTAGATAAGGTGGACTTGGTTACCAAAAGGTTGGAGTGATGGCGGAAAACTCTGTAAACAATTCTCGATCCACTCAATCTTAGAATTTGGGATTCCATTCTTCGCGAGCTCCTTATGGACGAGAGTTCGTGAATCAATTGGATGCGGCTCAACCTGTGAGCCAGCATTGTTCGGAACCCCACGGGTTCCAAACTGGGGCCTTTGATCCCAATTTCTCTAATCCCTCCCTTTCTTTTTGTCCATCCTCGCCCTGTGAGGATGTCTATGATGTACAAGAGAATGTTAGGTCCAACCCTTACTCCAATGCTTAAAATCTAGGTTGGAGGAACCACCCTAACTTCTCTTGGAAAAACCTGGGGCAGCAGGCCCAATTCCGACCCAACAACTATGCTCCGCAAAGACCAATGGGTTAGGGTCATATTTATACTCTACTGGCCCCAAATCAGGTCAATTCGCCAGCTTGGAATGCCCGCCAACCTGTAAGGTAGGATGATTTGGACCGTTAGATGGTAGAGATGCAAGGATCTATGCTTTAGCTCATGCAGCAAATGGAAACCTTGCTAGACAACTTGCAAACCAGGTTCATTGCTAATTCCCATCAACTCGGATCTCTGCCATCTCAACTCATACCCAACCTGCACAATATACAGAATCCGACAAATCAAGCACAAGGGTACAGGAATTAGAGGGACCTACACGCACATGCTCAGGTGGTTGAGCAGGGTCCTTCCTCTTCTGCTTCTTTATCAAATCCAAGGGTTCTGGCTAATGAAGCCCCTCCAATCTTTCCTAACCCTCCCCAAGACCCAAACTCTTATGCATCTGCTAACTCTGTTACCTTGACGAGTGGAAGGTAAACCCAAGACCCACAACTACCCTGTTCTGATCTACGGAATCCTGGAGAGCCTGAGGTGAGAAAGGAGAACTCTGAAGAAGAAATCAAGGCTCAGGAACCTGATTCCAAAGATTTGACTCATGTTCCTTTTCCTGAGGCCCTGATTAAACCTAGGAAGAAGAAGCCTATTGATAGTAACGAGGAACTCTTGAATATATTCAAGAATGTCGAAATCGTTATCCTACTCCTTGACGCTATCAAACACATACCGGCTTATGCTAAATTTTTAAAGGATTTATGCACACAGAAAAGTAAGTCAAGGAAATCTATTTCGAGGAAGGTGGTATTCTTTGAGAAGGCTAGTTCTGTTATCTTCTTCATCACCCTCGTCTGAAAAAGAGAGATCCAGGTGCCCCTTTGATTTCTTGTGTCATCGGAGATTACACCTTTGATAAGGAACTTTTGGATCTAGGTGCATCCATTAACCTAATTCCGACTTCTCTTTGCGAGAAGTTTGAATTAGGTGAACTTCGGTCGACCTCAGTAACGCTGCAATTAGCGAACCGTTTAGTCACAAATCCGAGAGGCGTTATTGAGGATGTTATTGTCAAGGTTAAGGACTTCTATTTTCCTATAGATTTCCTTTTCCTTGACATAGATGTACTTGAGAATTTGAGGAACACTCCCATCATTCTGGGGCATTCGTTCTTGGCTACCGCTAAGGCCAATATCAACTTTGAGAGCAATAGCATGGAAATTGCCTTTGGGGATCAGAAATTGAAATTGGATATTTTTAAGGCGATTAACAAATTTGGGGATTGTGGATTTATAGAGGAACTTGTGGAAGATAACTTGAATATTGAAGCATGTATGGCGGTTTCTACAATTGAAAGTTCCTTCTATCTTGATGAATCTGTCCCGCAACCCTCTGTGGCAAACCCGCCACATTCTGAAGAGGTTATTAATTTTGTTCACTTTCAACCTCTTCCTCTTGATGAATCTTCATCAGCATCATCCTTACCTTCCATCCTAAACCCACCCCAGCTCGAACCGAAACCATTGCCTGAGAGTTTGAAATATCAGTTTTTGGGACCTTAAAAGACACTCCTTGTGTTTATCAGTGCTAGATTAACTAAGGAGTAGGAGATTAAACTAATCAAGGTCCTAAAAGAACACAAGGAGGCAATTGGTTGGACCATCCATGACCTTAGGGGGATCGAGCCATCTTACTACATGCACAGAATATTCATGGAAAATGGATCCCGCCCTTCTCGCCAGATGCAAAGGAGATTAAACCCTAATATGCGAGAAGTGGTCAAGAAGGAAGTAATTAAGTGGCTCGACTCAGGAATCATCTATTCGATCTCAGATAGTCCTTGGGTAAGTCTTATATAAATTGTTCCCAAGAAAGCTGAGATTACCGTTGTAACTAATGAGAAAGGAGAATCTGTTACAACTCGTTCAGCTTCCTTTTGGAAGGTCTGTATCAATTATAGGAAGTTGAACACAGCCACGAAAAGGATCATTTCTCTTTTCCCTTTATTGATCAAATCCTTGAAAGACTAGCTGGGCAAAAGTACTTCTGTTTCCTAGACAGTTACTCGGGATACAGTCAAGTCCCTATCCATCCCGGGGATCAGGAAAAAATGACTTTCACCTATCCCTACGGAACCTTTACTTTCCGTACAATGCCATTCAGCTTATGCAATGCACCCGCAACTTTTCAAAGGTGTATGCTAGCCATATTCTTTGACATGGTGGGAGAGTTTATAGAAGTCTTCATGGACGATTTCTCTATTTTTTGAGAGTCATTTGATTCTTGCTTGGCTAATCTTGAAATGATCCTTAAAACATGCATCAAAACAAGATTAGTCCTTAGCTGGGAAAAGAGTCATTTCATGACACAAGAAGGCATCGTCTTGGGTCATGTTGTCTCTGAACGGGGAATTGAAGTTGACAAAGCTAAGGTTGATGCTATCTCCAAACTTCCTCCTCCTACATCTATCAAACAAATTCCATCATTTCTTTGTCATGTGGGATTCTATAGGAGGTTCATCAAGGACTTCTCTAAGGTTGCTCGCCCTCTGAGAAACCTTCTCACCAAAGATACGCCATTTGATTTCATTGAATCATGTCGTAAGACATTTGATTTTCTTAAAATTGCAGTCACTTGTGCTCCGGTGTTGCAACCACCGGTTTGGACAGCCCCATTTGAGATCATGATCGACGATTCTAATTACGCAGTCAGGGCTATTTTGGGTCAAAAGATTGACAGGAAGTCCTCTGTCATTTACTATGCTAGCAAAACTCTGGACAAGGCCCAGAGGAATTACACTGTTACTCAGAAGGAATTGCTAGCGGTAGTATTTATTTTAGAGAAATTTAGGGCTTATCTCTTAGGGTCTCACATCATAATTTACATTGACCACTCAGTCTTGAGACATCTCTTGGCCAAAAAGTATGCCAAACCTTGGCTTATCCGATGGATTCTTCTGCTTCAAGAATTCGATCTTGAAATCAAAGATAAATCCGGGGCACAGAATGTGGTGGCCGATCATCTTTCGAGACTTCTAAGTGATTCTTCTTGTCCGGATATTCAAATTGCTGATACTTTTTTGGACGAAACTATTCTTATAGTATTAGGTGTCCAAACCCCATGGTTTGCAGACATTGGAAATTATTTGGCCATTAGTCAAATCCCCCAAGAGTGGACCAATCAACAACGAGATAGATTCAAATCTGACGCCAAATATTATTTCAGGGAAGACCCTGAACTGTACCGCATCGTCTCTAATCAGATTATTCGACGATGTGTTTCGGAGAATGAATTCTAAAGTATACTCGATTTCTGCCATGCATCTGCGTGTGGTGGACATTTCTCCAGGAAAAAGATGGCTGCAAAAATTTTGCAATCTAGATTCTATTAGCCATCTTTATTCAAGGATGCCCATGAATTCTCGAGGTCGTGTTCCCGACGCCAGGCACTTAGGAGCATAACCAAGAGAGATATGATGCCTCTAAACCTGATTCTTCCTATCGAAATCTTCGACGTTTGGGGCATCGATTTCATGGGACCCTACCTCCCTTCATTTGGACACCACTACATTCTCGTCACTGTTGATTACGTGTCCAAGTGGATTGAGGCTATTCCCACCCGAACCAATGACCACAAGGTGGTCATCGATTTCGTCAAGAAGAACATCTTCAGTCGGTTTGGGATTCCGAGGGCCATCATCAGTGATGGTGGTACTCATTTCACCAATGCCCAGTTCCGTAGTTTACTGGCAAAATACGAGGTAATCACAGAATCTCCACACCTTACCAACCCTAGACGAATGGATAGGCTGAGATCTCCAATCGGGAGATTAAGAATATTCTGCGGAAAATGGTTAGACCTGATCGTAAAGATTGGACTCAAAAGCTTGAGGACGCGCTTTGGGCCTATCGTATGATGTACAAAACACCTATCGGCATGTCACCGTTTCGTCTGGTGTACGGAAGGCGTGTCATTTACCCGTAGAGATTGAGCATCGGACATTCTAGGCAATCAAGCAATGTAATTTGATTTGAGTTTAGCCGGAAAGGCCAGGAAACTCCAACTATCTGAGTTGGAGGAGCTTAGAAATGACACATACGAGAATGCCAAGATCTATAAGGCTCAGACCAAAGCTCTTCATGAACAATTGATATCCCGAAAGAGCTTTGAGTTGAACTAGAAGGTCTGGCTCTTTGATTCTCGACTTAAGCTCTTTCCCGACAAACTTAGGTCAAAATGGAACGACCCGTTCATCATTGATCAGATATTTCCAAACGGGGCTGTTCAGATCTCTGACCCAAAGACGGGTAATTCTTTTAAAGTCAGCAGTCAACGCTTGAAGCCTTTTGTTGATCGTATTGTTCCAAAACCTGTCTCAAACACGATTGCTCTAACCATATCATGATTTATTTGGCTGGACTTCGCCTAACTGATGGCATTAAACTTAGCATTTGTACAATCTAACTCAGAGTTGACCCGAGCATCATATACAGGTGATATCTTCTTCATTCTACCCTGCTTCTCATGCATTTTATTTTCAATGAGGACATTACATCAGCTAGGCATGGGGGGGTGGATTCACTTCTGAATCATTTTGTCAACGCTGTGGAATTCTTGTAAATTCCACTTTTTTTTTTCTCTTTATTAAAAAATGAAAAAAAAATGGATTAGGAAAGAATAATTGGGCATTAGGATTTTTCAACCTTAGGGAATAATATAATAGGATTTGAACACTTAGACCCTTTAGGTCTTCGGGCTTAATCAGCCCAGGTGTCCACTAAAATGTGGACTTGTTTCTTGAGTCCTCACCATTCCAAATTCATAAATTAATTGGTTAAATAAGTTGGGGTGATAAGTACACAACTTATCAACCCGCCCTCTGATTGGAGGGGATTTTAAGTCTAAGCATCTACACACTATTTACACTGACTCGCTTTTCGGTGGTTTTTATGGAAATTGGGTAGCTAATGAACCTTCTAGGGTGGTATGGTTGGCAAGTTATCATGGGTAATAGCCCATTGGTAGGTTGTCTAGAGCCCAGTCAAATGACCATTCTTTTCTTGCTGCCTTTGGGTAAATCTTAGATCAGGGAAGCCACCTACTTAAAAAAAAAATCTAAAAAGAAAAGAAAAAAATAGAAAAGGAGAAAAGAAAAGTAAAAGAAATACGCTACACTTCACCACACGAGTATGGCTGGCAAGTTATCGTGGGTAACATCCCATTAGTAGGTTGTCCAGAACACAGCTCAAGAAATGCACGTAAAATTCCAAAACACTTAGGAAGAAGTAGAGAAATAGAATAAGCTGGGGAGATATACACTGGGTTCGCCCTTGTGTTGACCCCATAAAAATAAAAGTAGTGAGAAGGCTACTAGTTGAATAGATACACCTTTAGGTAGAATTTCTTTTCAAGGTCACGTAGGGGCATAGAAACCCGAAGTCTGTTCTAATCGTGGATTAGTGAGTCTATCACATTTCACACAAAGATGCTTAGAACTTAGGGTTCTCTTCGAGTCTTGGGTGGGTTGAGTGCTGTAGAAAGCTGCTCCAAAACCCTAAACTCAAAAATAAAAAAAAATTATAAAAGAAGAAAAGAAGAAAAAGATCCTCCTTTGAATAAGGCGAGGGCTTGAGGCAGTTTGCATTTTGGCAGACACGTAGGTGCTGTTGTGTCTTTATAGTTCAGGTTCTTAGTAAAAATATCCTAGTGTTGAAGGATAACTTTTACCCAAGAAATTCGACCTAATTCTTTTATAAATAGCATATAATTTTTGCTAGGGACTAGCAAAAGATAGGCATGGGGGTGTGATGTGTATACATCTGAATAGCTAAAAATGTCTATTAATACATGTTCTTAGTATCATATTAGTATCATGCATTATAAATATTGCATAACATGCATCATCATGCATTTAGGTCAAATTGTACAAATTGTATAGTAATTTATTTTTTATGGTGGCCAGGGATAAGGCGACTTTTAATCAGGGCCTTAGATCAAAGATCCAACCATACGAATCAAATGACAAATCTGACCACACGGATGGGCTTGGATAGATGATTGCAGCCTAACGGCACGAAAATTGACCCAATTTGACATCCATGGAACCTTCTACAAGTCATAGAAGATGGATGGCCAAGATGGTGCTACATGGTGCCATCTCAGTTGCCCAAACTGGCCCAGCTAATACATGAGGACTCACCGCACCTTCTCTCTCAACCGTGCCATAACTTCTCAGCCATTGGATCAAGATCCAATGGCTGTGAGCAATGGAGCTGAAGTCATCATCTTGACAATCCACCACGATAGCGCATTGATCACGCACTCTTGGCCGAAGAAGAGGTCGCGGGTTCAAGCCCCGTGCATTGCAAAATAGACCATGGATGCATGCACGGCTAAATCAAGCCATTGGATCAAAGATGAGCGGCCACAAGAGCAGCCATGTGGTGCACCCAGAGCGCGTGGATTGTGCATGCGCTATCCGACATGCAATCGCACGTGTGATTTGACGTGGACGCCATGAGGTGTAGCGGCTTATAAGCCGTCCGATCTCACGATTGGACGAATAAAATCGCGAGAACGCGCGTGAGCCATTTGCACAGAGAAGAAGAAGAGGCGCGCGTGGGAGGTGCACATGTCACGCACATTTAGGACTTTAGTGACGGATAAATCCGTCTTCAAAGACTTGACATTAATGTTTTGATGATAAATGACCTTTTTGCCCCCTCTAATCTACACCTATATATAGCCCTACGACCCCCACACTTTCTTCATCCCTTCCTTCACCTCTCTCCCTCTCCAAAGCTCTAAAGAAGCTGGTCCCAAACCTTGGATGCTCCTCTAAAGTCAAAATCAAAGTTTTCTCTCCCCCGTTCTGGAAGTGGATCCCGCGACAACGATGACGCCTTGCCTCGCCCCCGGTTCTTCTCGCTCCATTCTTCTTCTTCCGTCTTCGCCCTCCGTCTTCCAAGTGTCGCCCCGTCCAGCTCATCCTCCAAGCAACCGTCGAGGAGGATAACATCTCTCTCCCTTCTTTATCGCTTCCTAGAATAGAATTTTCCACTTTTTAGCTATAAACATTTCCTGCTTTCTAGTTGTAAAAACAGTATTCAGTTACAAAGTGATTATTCTCTCTCTCTCTCTTAGTGTTAATATCTATGTCATTGTGATTATCTCACTTTTAAAACAAAAATACCAAAAAAAATATAATCGCGGATTTTAGATCGACGTAGCCTCCCTGTGTTCGACCTGGAATCTCTTTACAAATTTCGGTATAAATTTATCTGTTGATGGATTTCTTCGCAAATCATACTACATCAACGAGTTTTGAAAACTCAATCCCATTTGCATACGTTTTCCGATCAAACAGGTGGCTAGTCTTAACCCCAGGCCTCGTAGGGCGAGTAGCTCCCTCCCTACACTAAGTAGCTCTCCTTAGTACCACGTACGCAAGGGCCGAACAGGAGCCAGTGTAGAGTGATTAAGCCAAACCCTAGGTCTCAACCCAAAGGATGGCTAGCTCCCCTCTACACTAAAGGGACAATTGCTCCCCTTAGTACCGTGTACACTAGGGCCAGCTCACTTCCCATCTACATACGAGATTCTTTCTGTATACAAAAGTTCTTTTCCTAGTTCCTCGTAGGGTTCATGCATTGTGTAACGACCCGGTTCCCGAGTCCCTACGAGACACGAGAACCGGACCGACTCGACTAATCCCAAGACCTAGTCGTCCAACGAGGAAGTAACCAAAAGACAGTAAAATAAACCACATTCAGCATGAATATAACTAACAGTAAGAAAGTACAGCAGTAAGGAAAGAAACTACTACAGTAGGTACCACCACAACAGTAAAACAACATTTATCATATAACAAGAACTGCAGGTAAAGAAGGTACAGCGGAAACAAAAACTACTCACTAGAACAGAAACAAAAGAGGTACAAAAGGCTGTGGTAACTCTACTAGACCCTACTCGGCCCAGCGTCCTCTGCAGCCGCCGACCCTGGCTGCTCAACACCTGGTCCTGAAAAAGGTAACGAGTGTAACACGTCAGCAAAACGCTGAGTAGAGTGGCAAACTAACTAAAGGCAACGGTAGAGTGTACAGTAGCTGTTATGTTCTATTACTTCCTTTATTCACATCTTTCAATTTTTCTCACTATTTCATTTGTTTCTCAGATCCTTTACTTGATCTCGAATGTCCTCGTGGGAACGATCTTGATTGCAGTCTTTTCCAAAAGTAGAAGTAGCACGTGGTGCTCTCCTGGCCGGGAGAGTCCCCCGTGGTGATCCTACCCTCAGTCAACCACCCCAAGGTCACTGATAGACGTAACGGTGACTACGGCACGCGCGATAAACGCACAGGTAGCTAGCCCGCACTGGCACGCGGTCAGTCGTTTTCGTTAACGGGTGCGCCCAAAGCACAGCACGGAACCAGGGCAGAGCCCTCTCAGTAACAGGGGTCCAACCCCTCCACAGTAACCAAACCGGGGCCTTGCCCCTCCACAGTCCGCGCACCCTCGACTGACTACCCTGGTTTGCCCTGGTGGGCCTAACAAGTCGGTGAAGGAGGCTAGCAGAATCCCGGGGCCCGTGGGGTAGCTAGTACTCTCCTAACACTACTAGCTCTCCTCGGTACTACGTACACGAGGGCCAACAAGTCGGTACAGAGTGGCAAGTCCTAACCCCCGGGTCCCTGGGGCGGCTAGCTCAGCTCTGCACTAAACAGGGGGACAGTCGCTCTCCTTGGTACTCCGTACTCAACGGCCAGCTCACTTCCCCAATTCTATTCCATTCACTTTCCAGGAGTTCTACTCCTACTTCCCCGTAGGGTTCCAGAACATCTTATGTCTTACTTTCCAGTTTCACGTTCTTACAAACCATGATCCCAATCATGTTTCTTTATTCATAACAGGCAGCTGTGAATTCAATTTACAGGCAGCTTCATATATTCCTTTCCATTTTTCCAAGACTGCAGTATTATACATTCCACTAGTTTTTCCATCCTAGGATTCATGCCATATCCTAGGGTCTATCATACAATATAGTTTTCCGGCCCTAGGATTCATGCAACACCTAGGAACTATCATTCCATATATTTCTGATCCCTAGGATTGATACAATGTCCTAGGTTCTAGTTATGGTTTCATACTTTAACAGATTTTATTAATACTTAAAGCCACTCTACCAGGTACAACGGGAGTAATGGGGGCGTGATCGGGAATCCCGCGTGCCTCCGCGGCTCTCAAGACTGCAACCGAACGAGGTCCTATCACAAGGATCAAACACAAGGAGTGTCTCAAAATAGTGTATAGCTACTGTAGACGGGTAGAGGAATTAATTCTGAAAAGAACGCAACTCGAATCGCGGAAAACAGAGCCCGAACGGGCCCTAAACGGGTCGAAAAAGACGATACTGTGCAAAATCAGACGTCTGGAACTCCTTCCAGACGTCTTAAAAAGTGGATCAGAGAATTACCTGTTCAGCGTGGTTTCCCAGACATCCAGAAGTCTGCGGGGACGTCTGCCCTAGATCCCAGACGTCCGACGGTCCCTCCGGACGTCTGGAGGTCACTCCCGCCGTCTGGTACAACTTCCAGACGTCTGATTCGCAAAGGATGGCGAATCAGCGAACCTGCGCACAGCCAACCCCCCTCCCTCAGTACCGTCAGTCGACAAGAAGGATGAAGAAGGTGGAAAACTCACCTTTCAGACGTCTGTATGATCTTACAGACGTCGACCTTGCCGTCTGGCTATCAACACAGACGTCTGATTCTGGAAATTTTTCCAGAATCAGGACCCTGCTCGGCCTCCGCTCGCGACGCCGCCCGCGTCGCACCTCGCGCTCCTGCTGCTCAGACCGCAGCAGGTCCCTCTCCGCGTCGCTCCGCGCCCCCTGCGCCCTCCGCCAGCCGGCCAAGCCGCTCTGGCGAGCTCGCCCTCACGGCAGAGCTCCGCCCTCGCACGTCGCACCTCCGCGCTCACTGCGGCCGTCGCTGCCGTCCTCGCGTCCGCTCGCTCTCGCGCACAGGAAGGAGAAGAAGGAGGAGACTGTGGAGACGGGAGGGGAGGCGTGGCCCTTTTAAGGCCGCGCGAGGAGGAGAGAGGAGGTGGCAGGCCGCCTGCAGCCGCAGAGAGAAAAAGAGGGAATATGCGGTCTGCGCGCTCAGGCGCGCAGGCGACTCGCGTGTGTCGAAAATAACGGATTTCAGGACGTCTGGAAACGATCCCAGACGTCTGTATGTGATCCCAGACGTCTGGACCGACGTCTGGGCCTCCTCCCAGACGTCTTAAAAGACGTCTGGGGCACGCATTCGTTACACATTGTATACATTTCATTTCTTTTCTTAATATTCATATCTCATTATTCACCTCCCGATTTTCATTTACATAACAGGTAGCTCGTGTTTTAATAACTGCAAAAGCATCACATCAGTATCTGTACACTTGCTAGCAATTAAGGTTTAACATGTAATAAATGTAAACAGCGTAGCTCAAGTCACGTTCATACATTTTTGCCCTAGGGTTCATTCCACATCCTAGAGTTCAATCAAATTATTCTAAGCATGCACTTTACTTATTTAAATCTTAGCATTAAAGTAAACCACTCTACCGGAAAACACGGGAGGAATGAGGGCTAGAATTGCAGATCCTGTCGTCTCCGCTGGCCCCGAACACGCTATAGGCTGGAGACCTATACTAGTGACTAAATCACATCAAACAAGTTCAGAACAGTATATAACTATTACTAACATGTACACAACCCAAACCAAAAATAGCGGTACTTTGTTTGCATAAATCTGACTCTGTTTGGTCCCCGAACGGCCCAAAAACTTGCACACAGACCAAAATCAGACATCTGGGAGTAGGCCCAGATGTCTTAAACGATGTCAGTAACTCACCTTGTGTTCCTGCATTGCTAACGGATGTCTGGAACCCCTTTATAGTTGTCTTGGGGTCTTTCCAGATGTCTGTCAATGCTTTCGGACGTATGATAAGTCTATCAGACGGTTGTGGAGACGTCCAAATATCCTAAAGCACCTCGAAGATCATGCTTACGTGCCTTTCCAAGTCATGAACCTGCGCATGCAACCACCACTCAAAATTTCAACGATAGAGTAGCTTACGTACATTACGTATGTGCATGTAGAGCATACAGAACTCATACCTCGGCACTTCGCATGATATCAGACGTCCGGCTTCCGCTCTGGACGTTCTGCCGCTGCTCCAAACATCTGGTAGATGTTCCAGACATCTGATATTGGAAAAATCCAGTACACAGAACTCCTTGTGACGCTCGTCTTCATGTGGGCCTCTGCTTGCAGCATAGCAGCAACTGCTCCAACAGCTGCAGGAGGTCAAGAGGCTCTTCTCCACGAGCTCCCCTTCCTCATGCATGTCCTCTCGAGCTCCTGCATGTGCTCACAGCTCCTCCAGCCACGCCTCCCTCTCGTACGAGCTCCCTTGAGCAAGCTCTCTTTTCTCTCATGCCCTCGCTCTCCCTCTCCCATGGTTGCAACTCCGACCGTGGCAAGGGCAGTCCCCACACGTGCGAGCTCTCCTGCTCGAGCTCCTTCGGATGTGCATGCTCGGGCTTCCCCGAGCTTCTCTCCTCTCTCCCACACTCTCCCTCTCCTTTGAGCTCCACCCTTCTCCTTCCTCTTTGAGGCTGCAAGGGGACGGGAAGGGGTTGGTGGCTTGCCGGCAGCAAGGGAAGGAGATGGAGGTGGTGGTGATGGAGAGGGTGGCGTAGGGTTTTAAATAGAAGGAGGTTAGTGTTAAGGTTTAGAGGTAGAGGGGGTGGAGTGTGTGCGTGGGTGTGGGAGGAGAGAGAGTAAAATTGCGGAATTTTCCCTGCAAACCTTTCTCCTCCTTGCAAAACCCACAAACTAAACCTAGGGTGTGTTAAGATTGTGCTCGCACCCCTAACTTTCTGGAAAAACTTCGAATGATTTTTGGAAAGCTTCATTTCACAGGGGCTATGCAGACCCAAGGAAAATGGAGTCATGGGGATACGGTCATTGCAAGAATTTAATGATTCTTTGTTGCTAAAGTGGGCAATCAGGCTGTTCGATGGGGGCAGCAACATTTGGACTGATCTGATCTGGGGTTCATATGGATCCCTTCATGTGGATTGGGAAAGAATGAACCCGTGCAAACCCTCACCATTCTGGAGTTCAGTAGCCAAGGCATTGTAGGACAATTGGAATCACTTCCAGCCGGTGATTGGAGATGGCTCTGACTTTGCTTTCTGGACTGAATATCGGTTGCAGTTGGGACTACTGAAGGAGAAATACCCATGCACCTTTGATGCCACACTAAACAAGTTATCATTGGTGGCCTCCTACTGGGATGCAGACCGTAATGAGTGGGCTCTTGGTGGCTGCAATCTGCATGAAGGTAGCAGATCACGTGAAGAATTTGATAGGCTGGTACAAGATCTGGTTGCCTTCGAGACAAAAGGTGGTCTGGATAGGTTTGAATGGTCTCATGGGAAGTATACCACTGCTGAAGGATACAAAATCTTGGTGCATGAGAGTGGTCAAGCCAACATGGACGAAACTGATATTCAGTGCGCACAGTTATGGAAGCTGTGCATACCCCTCAAAGTCAAAATTTTCCTTTGGCTATGTAGAAAAGAACTTGTCACGGGGGAGCTACGACAAAGAAGGATGTGTACCCAGCCAATGAATTGTCCTCTATGTGCGTTTGCTATTGATAGCATGAGACATGTCTTCTCCTCATGTTTAGTGATGGACCAAGCATGGAGGGCTGTTTGTGGATACCCATTACCCATGTGGGAAGGCTTATGGAGGGAATTTCAAATGAATGGGAGACCACACTTAGCGATGGCGGCTTGGTTTGGTATATGTGGAGAGTGAAGAATGAAAAAATGTTTAAGGGGGTGTCGGTGTGTGTGAGAAAAATTGTAAGGGGGTGTGAATCCCTTATTGGAGAGTTGAGTGATTCATTGTAATTACTTATAGTTGACCTTTTAATAAAATTTTTCCCAGTTTGCTATCGTTTTCGATAGCATTCCTTACTTCCTCAAAAAAAATAGCAACTTTATTTATTTTAGTGCATCACACATCTCTGTTCTAATTACCCTAGGCGCACTTGCCTAGGGTGAGCATAGAAGATAAGACTTTTCTTGTCACTTAGGTTCTAGTTGTTAGGCATAGTTTCTTTAGCGTAGTTCTATCTTCGCATTCGTAGCCCACTTATTTCCAAACATAAAATTTGCAAAAATCAAAATATAAAAAGAAGTATTGATTTGAGAGGCGAGAGACAGAATCACTTATTTGACTAACAAATTGGCCTCCATGGATGACCCTAGCTACCACCACTATTTAGGAATATAAATTTAAAAGCTGATCAATTTTGCACGTTGCAATGACATTAAAACCCCCATTTATAAAGTCATGCAAATCTCGCATCACTTTTTGGTGCCATTGCCAGGGAGACAACGGCTTAATCACATCACACCTGTGGAAGGAAACACGAGCTAAAAGCCCAAATTAAGACGTTCAGGAGTTTCCTTATGAGATGAAGAGTGTGGTGGCGGTGTTTGCGTGGTGATTGGTGGACAATGGCGGTCGGATGGAGGTGGAATTGCAGGTCGTGTATGGGTTTGTTTGGTGGGAGTGTGGAGTGGTTGCAACTCCTAATAAGGTTAGGGCTTTTGGTCTCTAGGTGGTGAGGAAGGTTGTGGTGGTTGCGGTTTGGTGTTTGGTGGATGGGGATGGCAACGCAAGATTGCTGGAGCTTGTGCTGGAGACGGAGAAGACGAAGGTGGTACAAGAGATGCAGTGGGTTCAACCTAAGTCTAAGGAGCTAAGAGGACTCTAGGAGGGAGGAGGAAGAAGAAGGGGAGCTTATCGATGAGAGTGGAGGTTGGGATCACGTCGGCTTGACCCGCTAGACGTAAGGGAGATGAAGACGTCCGATGGGGGTAGACGGCGACGATGGAGATAGATGCTCCTGCTCTGTGATGGTAACGCCATCATGAGCCATAACTAGCTTTATTTAGTCGAAATTAATTGACAAAAGCTCCTACATAGTTGCCTGAGAGCCATAATTCCATGCAAATCCATTCTGAGAAGAAAACATTAAAACAGGATTAATTCTGCAGTTCTAACATCACATCATGAAAGCAGAGTAACTATGGGATTTGTAAAGGGTAAATTGAAGGTAAAATGAGCATTAAAATCTAATAATTGGGTTCAGACAGATAGAAACATGGTTTTATGTGTTTCGAGAATCGAATTAGAATATAAAATCCTAATTTCAGACCTACTTAAATTACAGAGGTTCCGGTCAGGATAAAATTTATTTAAACTTACTAAAATTCATAGAAAAATATTCCTAGAGGTTTAGTATTTTTGGTTTGACCATCTGAACCCATTTTGATCTTGAATAGAGTCGCAGATGGATTTCTGCCCTAATTTGTGTCTTTACGGAAATTATCCAATAAAACTTGGTTAAAACTCAAATCCGACTTCACCATTAGATTTTTTGGGTCCAAATTATGTTTGTACCATTATTTTGGCCCAATGAGAGTCCATCTTGACCTAGTTTGCATTGCAGTTAATTAAATCTCTATTTCTTTCAGACAAGCCCCTAACTTTCAAAAATCCTTGCAAATGGTCCCTAACTTCCTTATCTTCTTCAAAAATGGATCCTTGTCGCCATTGGAGGTCAACCAACCTCTAGTCAACTATTGACCGCACCAAAGAGGCATAAGATCATCACCAAATCCAACCAAATTTGGTGGGATTGGTGTTCACACAATGAGGATTCATTTGGACTTGTTTTAAGACTCAAAACTTGCGTAAAAAGCTCGGGCAAATCCATGAAAATTGTGGGTTCCTTGTGACCTAATTTCCAAGTCAATTAGAGCGTCTTTCCTTGTCTAGAGCTCGGATTTGAGCTCTATATAAGCTCTAGATCCTTAGGCCATCCAAAACTAGCTCGATTTTTGTCCTCAACTCTTCAAATATCTTTCTTCAGCTACCTCTGCCACAGCTCCGGTGACACCTCCTTCTTCGGCTTCCTCGCTCGCAGCCACAGGTAGTGGGAATCTCCTCTGCTCATTCTTCCACTCCTTGCAATACCAGCCAGAGATCCCCAGATGCTCTTCTTCCTCGCCATTCCCTCACCAAAGGATTCACCTTTTCCGACATCGACCAATCAAAGCCGGCGCCATCTCTCCCCTTTCATTCGTTAATTTAGGTATTTTCACTCCCTCTCTCTCCCTAGTTTAGATTAGGATCCTTTCCTCCTAATTTCGACCCACAACCACCTTTCTCCCTCATCATCTTCCCTACGTTCGGCGTACCTTCGATGTGGTCACTCGACCACATACGACCTCCAAACCATCCCATGATGCTACCAAAACCTCCGCCACTCCACACTCACCAAAACCCCTTAAGAAATTAAGGAATTCATGCCCTCGACACCTCCACCGAGCACGCCTTCCTCCGTTCACCCTCTTTGTCACTGACAACCCTCCATATGCACGTACACACCACAATATCACCACCATCGCACTCCACAACCATCGATGATGCTTTTGAGCTTTCTGATTGGGGCTTTTAGCCCATATTGATAATTTCAGGTCTTCGTTGCACCTTCGCCGCCGCCTATGTCTTCTCCGATAATGTTCACCCCTTGCCAGCCACCATTACACTTCAGGTCACTTGCAATCAACGCGGAATCATTTGGACAACTCTCTCGCAGCAACAATTAAGAAGTGAAGCAATAGTGACAAAGTAATCAATGTGAGGAGCTCCAGCTGTTGTGAGCGGAAAAGAGAAGGTAGGATAGTCCCACCTTGTAAGTAGATAAATCTCCAACCACGTATATCTTGATTTCATTACATTGACTCCTCACCCAGTACAAGAGCGGTCGGGTCCTTCATTCACACGAGTCCACGCAGCCTCGCTCAACCGCACCCCCTGGTGAGCCTGGACCGATGCTCATGACCCGATTACCCGCATTCTAACCTGATTAAGCTCGGTTCTGAGAAAAGAAGAGGAAAAATTGTGAGGAGGAGAGGGGAGGGTTTTGCTTCACGTTGGAACACCTTGGGGTGCATGTTGAAGGCTAAGATAGCCTCAGAGGAAGGAAAGGTTTGCCCTTGTGTGTGCTGAGGAGAGCTTTGATACTTAATGAAAAATCAGAAGAAGGTCTTGTACTTGGGAGGTGCTCTTGTGTGCCTTGCTGTGGTGCTACGCTTTGATAGTTAAGGTGTTTAGCTTTCATATCCGATGTTTGATTTGGTTCAGAAACATTGTGGCATTATTCATCTGGTATTGTGAACTTAGCTGACGTGGATTAATTGTTGAAACTACTGTTGGATCATTTGGGTGATTTGATACTTGGTGATGAGAGCATCATCATGAGCCCTAACTAGCTCATTTTGACCTAAGAAAGAGAATAAAAGCTCCTACATAACCTAGAGAAGGGCTTAATTGAAGGAATAAGTGTTCTGAGAAGAAAACATGAAATAAAGGGTAAAACTGTAATTTTACCATTGCAGTACATAAACGGGATTTCTCATAGGAAAAACATATGTCAAATGATCTGAATAAGATAAAAAGTGGGTTGGTTCAGTCAGAAATGGATTTATGTGCAAACCAGGAATTAAATGACATCTTGTAATCCTAAAGCAGACCCGCTTAATTCAACAAGGTTTTGGTCAGGATAAAAATAAATTAAACCCTCTAAAATTCATGGAAAAATATCCCCTAGGGTTTATAACACTCAATTTGGCCTTTGGAACATAGTTTGACCTAGATTAGGGTCCTAGCTCATCAATTGACCTAATTTGGGTTTTTGCATAAAATGTCTAGTCAAACGTGGTCAAACCTAAAATCAAACTTCACCATCGGATTTCTTAGGTCAAATTTAGGTTTGTACCAAAATTTGAACCTAAGGGGAGGTCATCTTGACCTACTTTGCAAATTAGTACACCCAATTACATTTTGGTCTCTATCTTTTGAAAACCATTGCACAGACCCCCCTAACTTCTTTGCACTCTTACAAGAAGGTCCCTCTACCATTAATGGGGAGGAAGCCTTCTCCGATGAGGAATGGAGGGGGAATACTCCCTGATCCCTCAGAGATCTCCTCCCAGATTTGGAAGGGAGATTCTCTGAGGAATCCCCTTCCATCTGAGCTCAATCACAATCTTTGATTTCCATCCAATCTCTCGTACGAACACATGAGAGATTTAGAGCCCCAACTACCTTCCTTCTTCGACGAGAAGTCGGTGGCAGAAGGCTTGCCCTCCACGCACCAGAAGCTCGGTCAGCACTTATAAAAGGACCCCCGATCCTCTGCGAATCTCTCAGACTTGTTTTGGCCGCAGAATCCCCCAGATTTCATCTCCCCTCTCTCCGGCCAAGTAGCCCACAAGCTCCGGCGATTCTTCCTCCTCCCTCTCGTCGCTTTGCTGCCATACCAGCAGCAGGGTTCACTCTGCCTCGTCCTCCCGCGTCGCACCGCACCAGCGCACACCTTCCTATCCTCCTCCTTGTCGCCGTTAAAATGTGTCGTCCGTCTCCGCTGCCCCCCTTCGCTCCCAATAATCTAGATAAGCACCCCGTCTTCCACTCTTTCATTTTCCACATTCTATTTCACACAACACCCCTCAACCGCCACTGTCCGCCCGCATCTTCCCCATCTCCGGCCACCCTCCAGCGAGACTGCTCCATCACTCCGCACCCCCACATGTCTCGCCACCCACCTCACAACCTCCGCCACACTCCACGAACACCTTCCACCCATCCACAGGATGCCACACGCACTCCACGCTTCCCCCGACCTAACCCATAACTCTGGCCACAGAGCAACCTAGGCACGCATGCCTAGGCAGCCCCGCGGCCTGCCACCTACCGCCTCACCTTCGCCGTGACACGGCGAAGGTCCTCCTGTGGTCTGATAGAGCTGCAAGCTTCTTTTTGTGTCATGCAGGGTCAAGCTTCCAGCTGCCATTAACGACAACTCAAGCTCGACTGTTCTTTAGCTCCAGGCCACAATCGACCGCTCCTAGGCTTCTAGACCGCGCAGGTTGCGAGTGTGCGCAAGCCCAGCCTGATAAAGGGTGCTGCGAACCTACATCTGTGCCAATAGTGAAGACATTCTCCTGCAGTTGCCAGCAGCAGCGGGTGGGACTTTCAGTCCCACCTTGGTAAGTCGTGAGGTGTTTGCGTAGTTTAAATTGAATTGTGCTATTGTCTGGTCGCCTCCAAATCACTGGGGTGAGGTCCCTCCTCACCTATACATGCCTCATCTGCAATTTCATCATGCGGACCTGGTAACCCCACCCGACTATCCTCCTGAGCACTCCTCGCACACCACACCCACGCAGGTGCGCCTGGACCCGGGACCTGGTAACCCGACTCGATTACCCGGCTCTGGGAGAGCATACTGGAGAGTGATATACAGAGTGAGAGAGAGAGATGCGGGTGTGGGTAGAGGGTAGGTTTTGCTCTCTTCAGTTTGTGCAGGGAAGGAGAGGGAGAAGAAGAAGGAGAAGTGAAGTTGACACTTAGCTGCAAAAGGAAGGCTAAAGAAGGAAGCTTCGCAGAGGAAAAAGAGAAGGAAAGACATGACAGAAGGAAGAGGAGAAGCCAAAGAGAAGAGGAAGTCAGAGAGCTAAAGACAAGAAGAAGGGAGAAGAAAGAAAGAAAGGGAAAGACAAGCAGAGAAGTAGAAGAAGGGAAGCTGAAGCCAAGGGAAGCAGAGCCAAGGAAAGAAGAAGAAGACCCGCAGAAAGAAAGAAGGAGAAAGACACTGAAGAAGAAAGGCAAGAGAGCTGCAGAGAAGAAAGAAGAAGCACACGGCCAAGGAAGAACAGAAGAAAGAGAGGAAAATTAGAGAAAGTCAGAAGAAGAACAAGAAGCAGACAGGAGAAACATCTTTTTAAGACGTCTGATCATGAGATCAGACGCCCAATTTCTCTATTTTTGCCATAATTAAAATTTAAACTTATGCATATATGTATTTTGAATTAAGTTTTGAGTAATTAAGTGTTCAATTACATTCTTGAGATTAGTAATAAATTCCAATTGCTCCCTATGTTCGACCTTGGATGCTTAGGTTTTCGAGTAATAAATTTTTATTTGTTGACAACGCTTGGTCACCTATACTACGACATAACTGATTGTTAAAACACGATCAAGCCACACGAACATTTTGGCGTCGTTGCTGGGGAGCAACGTGCAATTTATCACTAATTTCTACATTCTTTTTGATCATATTGAACACTAACTTGCCCTACTTTGCTTTGTTGTGATCTTGCAGGTATTTACGAGAAGATCCCTCCCACAAGTCAACTACTCCAGGACAGGTAATCTCCTTTCTTCCTTAAACCATCCCTTAATCCTTGAAAGACAAAAGGAATCAATTAATTTAGGAATCAATTGCCTTCTTTCTATAGTAATCACCACCTTTAAGGCAAATGTTTCCTGATTTAGCAAAAATTTTTCAAATCTTCTTGAAGTTGGAGCGATTTTTTTTTCTATCCCACAAAATTCCTGCGCCTAATAGAAATTACGCTTAATCTCTGCGGATAACACACTTCTTGCTTCTGAGTTCAAAGAAAATTTTTTTGTGAAAAAGAGGATTGGAAATAAAACCAAATTAGGGTCTCTGCAGTAGGGCCTTGAAGTGCTAGTTCACACATGCCTGTATAAAAGGAAATGAACTCTCCCGCATCAGTGTGCTATCCAAGCCCTTGATTGAAGAGATCTAAACATGACAAACCCTAAGAAAAATTAAGCTCTAAAATCACTTGAATCTTAAAATCTCGGACCTAATAAACTGGGACTCAAATCAGGGTGGTCTCTAGGTCCAAAGCCTAGAATCATTTTGCCTTCTTTAGGATAGGTCAGGTGAAGTTGACCCCTTGGGTCAACCAACCTCCAAATTAGGTCACAACATCAAAACATCTAAAGTTCAAGTGAGAACCCTAAAGCACCTTTGAAATAAAAGTGATAGACTTAAGAGGTCAAGGTCCCCATTTTGGTCTACCTGGAATCTCAGTGACAAGAGAGGTCGGGTGGGGGAAACCCTGTAACCCATGGGGACGCTCTACCATGTAGGGGTCTTGGCGGGACTCTCCCTCTCTAGCTGCCCAGGTAATTCTCAGGTGGACGATCTTCTGATCCAGGGGTATCATTCGCCCCGAATTTCCATAGTCATCCAAACGTTTTTGGGTGTCTTGATTGGGTCAAAAACATCTCCAGTCCCTCATCTTTTCTCTTTAGAGCACACACATACATTTTAAGTGGGACTCGTTATTCAGATCTAATCGCTTCATAACTTGATTCCACACCTTGATTCAAACTCTGATTCTACATCTTGATTCCACCACCTGATCCAAGTATGCAGCCAAACCACTTAGGACTACCATTCAAGAAACCTGAATATAGGAGATCCATGAGAGATAGGATGATTGAGGATGCCCTGAAATTCTATGAAAAAGAAGAAACCTCAACACCAGTAGAAAACATTCAGGTTGATGTCCCAACAACCACAACCTTTATCATAACTTGTGCCCAAGTACTATTGGCAGAAGCCACAAATGGATCAACCCGTGACTTGCTCATCACAGGGTACATTGAGATAGAAAAATTGCACAATCTTTAATACCTTCAATGCATGACAAATCCTCGACTTTGGAAGAAACACCAAGATGATCTTGCAAAATGGGAAGAGATAATGAGATTAGTAAAACAAATTATCTACCAGAAGTACCCGTATATACCACAAACGGAGGATGAACCATCTTGGGACAACATCGAGGATCAATCTGATCTCAGGTTTGAGGCACAAAATGGTTGTGGATTCCCAACCCAGATGGAGTACAATGTGCCTGATATTGAAGAAGGTTGGGAAGATCAAATTGCAGGAGAACACAATATTGAGCCCACTCTAGACCATGAATCACTAGGCTTAGAATCCCAAAACTCCTGCAATAATGAGAGTATAACTGAACCTCTCGAGGGTGTAAATTCCGTCCCTTATTTTGATAAGGTGACCCTCAAAGGTTATTCGGACCTAGATTCTAGTGATTCAACCCACATCCTAAGCCCAGAATCTAGATTTGAAACCTATTGGGAAGATTTTGAGGCCCCATATGAGGAAGATAAATCTTTCAATGAAGAATATGAGTTTGGGCCTCTATTTGATGAATATCCCTTGCCAGCATCCTCAGAGGAACTAATCGATTTTTCGGAAGTCATGCCAATTTACGATATAGAAATTGAGGAGTTGGAAGAGTGGGGTTTCAATTGGGTCTGCCCTACCAGCTTAGAACCTGAGATTCTACTAGATAAGGATACCTTTTTAAGCTCAGAATTAACATCTAGGCTAGACCCCAGTCAGGCTGCTGAAGCTACAACATATGATTTATTGTATGGTGGAACTCATGATCTTGAATCTCATTCAGATTTTGATTTTCGCAAACTCTCTGACAATTTCAAATTTGACCATAACGTCAGAGAAAATATGCTTTCTGATTATAACAAGCCAATTCTCATTGAAGCCACCTCTTCCACACATACAGAACCGATCAAAACCTGTTCTCTACCCCGACCCACAACCGGACTCAATTTCTATTCTGATTCACCTCTCATTGAGCCGTTTGTAGATGATTCAACTCCACATCTATATCGGGTATCGGGTATCGATCAGACTGAAAAACATGAGCCATCATTCTCTGATCACCCCTGTAAGGTTTCCACACCATGCAATGATTATTTTTCGGAACCCTACTCTGATCAGGCTGACTCGACTCAGCCTAAACCTGAGTTTTCACTTGCATATCCATCCGAGCCACATTGCATATGGTGGGTTCCGCATATGTTGATCTACATCTATCAACCCACCAAACTGATTGGGTTTGGGCTGCATCATCTGCCCACTGATCTTAACAAGCACCTGGTTGAACCAACCAGGCTCTTAATCAAGGTGCTTGTTTTAAAAAACTCCGCTGATTTGACCACTCCCCCTCCACCCCATTTTCCGCTCGGCTGAAGGCATTAAATTTAGTGCTTAATGGGAGGCAACCCGTCATTCCAAAAATAAAGACTCGTTTGATTATCTGTCTGTACTCCACGTCCATTGCACCTTGAGTTCAGCCTTAGACAGTTGATCCCACCTCTGGTACACGTCCAGAGATTGAAATCGTTCGCATCAGTCACTTTCGACCTGCTCACCCACCCGATATATCCTGTTCTAAGTCCCTGACCTCAACACTATTTTACACCCTTTGTTTACAATGAGGACATTGCAAAACTTAGGCATGGGGGGTGATAAAGTGCATACATGCAAAACCAAGAAAAAGTCAGAAGGATTCTCACAAAAAAAATTCACATATGTCAAAAACACAAAAAAATTGAAAAATTATGGAAAAGAACAAAAAATTGGAGGAGGGAGGAAGTTTTGTGAGCCACATAATTATAAGGAGAGAAAAGAGCAAAAATGACAAAAAGGAGCACAAAATGAAAAAGAGAAAGAGATAGTCATTAGTAAGAAATTAAGGAATTAACTGAAGTTCTAGACCAGATCAAGAAAAGTGCTAAGGAGACATAAAGAGAGATTAACAGGAACGCTGATCTTAGGCCTCTTGGGCTAGATTCTTTGGCTTAAAAATTCACATATCCGCTAAGATCTGGATAATCCTCAAGAGGTTGGGGAAAATGCGAAGCTTAAGTATTAAGTCTAAGGCTTAGGAAGTATTCAGCCTCGTTAGCTGACCTTCGGTTTGCGGGATTCGTGACTTAAGCACCCCAATTCACACACAGTCTGGTTCAGTGTGCATAAATATCAAAACCACGCAAAAAGCATTTCAATGTTTTGAAAAAGTCACCTAGATTAGGAGTGGTCGATCAACACAAGTTGATTTGGGCGAGTTCCCGATGCGGAGAGGCAGGAAATTCCCCTCGAAGATGCATAATAACATATCATCTCCTCGGTGCTTGTCTTTTAGGATATTTAAATATCCTATCGGGAGCATGTAAGCACTGTGCTAGTTCAGATACTATGGGCGGCATTATCACGAAATGTCGATCGCCAGGGTCTGAAGTCAGCCATGAAACGCCATGGGCGGGATTATCTTGAAATCTCGAAAGCCAGGATTTTGGGGGTTGCCATGGGCAATGCTATCTCGAAGCATCGATTGCCAGGGACCCTTGAGGATTGATGATGGGGACAAGGAATCCAATACAGACCGTGTTGAGAAGCCAATCTGAAGTTAGAAATAAAAAGAAAAGAGAGAGAAAGCTCTCCAAACAAATAAATCTTTTGTCTCTCTCTTACAAAAATGCACTACAAACTGAACCTAGGCTAAAAATGTCTCAAGCATGGGTGCTTTAAACGCGGAGTCCAACAAAGCCTAGGATAGTTTCTGCAGGCCTTAAAAACTTTTGAGGAAGACTGAGGCTAAAGCGGGTCAGGTTCGAATTTCAGTTGGTACTTGAGTACCTCTAGGCCTATTGTCGGCATTCTAACCTAATCACAAAAGAAAAAGAAAAGCACTTATTATAACTGATGACAGACACTCAGGGTCTAGAATAGAAGTTAAAACCTTGAAATTTTGTTAATGGACTAGCAAAAGCTAAGCATGGGGGTATGATGAGAGCCTCATCATGAGCCCTAACTAGCTCATTTTGACCTAAGAAAGAGAATAAAAGCTCCTACATAACCTAGAGAAGGGCTTAATTGAAGGAATAAGTGTTCTGAGAAGAAAACATGAAATAAAGGGTAAAACTGTAATTTTACCATTGCAGTACATAAACGGGATTTCTCATAGGAAAAACATATGTCAAATGATCTGAATAAGATAAAAAGTGGGTTGGTTCAGTCAGAAATGGATTTATGTGCAAACCAGGAATTAAATGATATCTTGTAACACTAAAACAGACCCGCTTAATTCAACAAGGTTTTGGTCAGGATAAAAATAAATTAAACCCTCTAAAATTCATGGAAAAATATCCCCTATGGTTTATAACACTCAATTTGGCCTTTGGAACGTAGTTTGACCTAGATTAGGGTCCTAGCTCATCAATTGACCTAATTTGGGTTTTTGCCTAAAATGTCTAGTCAAACGTGGTCAAACCTAAAATCAAACTTCACCATCGGATTTCTTAGGTCAAATTTAGGTTTGTACCAAAATTTGAACCTAAGGGGAGGTCATCTTGACCTACTTTGCAAATTAGTACACCCAATTACATTTTGGTCTCTATCTTTTGAAAACCATTGCACAGACCCCCCTAACTTCTTTGCACTCTTACAAGAAGGTCCCTCTACCATTAATGGGGAGGAAGCCTTCTCCGATGAGGAATGGAGGGGGAATACTCCCTGATCCCTCAGAGATCTCCTCCCAGATTTGGAAGGGAGATTCTCTGAGGAATCCCCTTCCATCTGAGCTCAATCACAATCTTTGATTTCCATCCAATCTCTCGTACGAACACATGAGAGATTTAGAGCCCCAACTACCTTCCTTCTTCGACGAGAAGTCGGTGGCAGAAGGCTTGCCCTCCACGCACCAGAAGCTCGGCCAGCACTTATAAAAGGACCCCCGGTCCTCTGCGAATCTCTCAGACTTGTTTTGGCCGCAGAATCCCCCAGATTTCATCTCCCCTCTCTCCGGCCAAGTAGCCTGCAAGCTCCGACGATTCTTCCTCCTCCCTCTCGTCACTTTGCTGCCATACCAGCAGCAGGGTTCACTCTACCTCATCCTCCCACGTCGCGCCGCACCAGCGCACGCCTTCCTATCCTCCTCCTCGTCGCCGTTATCTTCCTCAGGGCCGTCTTCTCCGACGACGGAACAAACGAGCCGTCCGTCTCCGCTGCCCCCCTTCGCTCCCAATAATCCAGACAAGCTCCCCATCTTCCACTCTTTCATTTTCCTCATTCTATTTCACACAACACCCCTCGACCGCCACTGTCCGCCCGCATCTTCCCCATCTCCGGCCACCCTCCGGCGAGACGCCTCCATCACCCCGCACCCCCACACGTCTCGCCACCCTCCTCACAACCTCCTCCACACTCCACTGAACAACTTCCACCCATCCACAGGACGCCACACGCACTTTACGCTTCCCCCGACCTAACCCATAACCCCGGCCACAGAGCGACCTAGGCATGCACGCCTAGGCCACCCCGCGGCCTGCCACCTACCGCCTCACCTTCGCCGTGACATGGCGAAGGTCCTCCTATGGTCTGATAGAGCTGCAAGCTTCTTTTTGTGTCGTGCAGGGTCAAGCTTCTAGCCGCCATTAACGATGACTCGAGCTCGACTGTTCTTCTGCTCCAGGCCACAATCAATCGCTCCCAAGCTTCCAGATCGTGCAGGTTGCAAGTGTGCGCAAGCCCAGCTTGATAAAGGGTGCTGCGGACCTGCAGCTGCGCCAATAGTGAAGATGTTCTCCTGCAGTTGCCAGTAGCAGCGGGTGGGACTTTTAGTCCCACCTCGGTAAGTCGTGAGGTGTTTGCGTAGTTTAAATTGAATTTGTGCTATTGTCTGGTTGCCTCCAAATCACTGGGGTGAGGTCCCCCCTCACCTATACATGCCTCGTCTGCAATTTCATCCCGCAGACCTGGTAACCCGATCCGATTACCCGGCTCTAGGAGAGCATACTGAATAGTGATATACAGAGAGTGAGAGACGCGGGTGTGGGTAGAGGGTAGGCTTTGCTCTCTTCGATTTGTGCTGGGACGGAGAAGGAGAAGGAGAAGTGAAGTTGACACTTAGCTGCAAAAGGAAGGCTAAAGAAGGAAACTTCGCAGAGGAAAAAGAGAAGGAAAGACATGGCAGAAGGAAGAGGAGAAGCCAAAGAGAAGAGGAAGTCAGAGATCTAAGGACAAGAAGAAGGGAGAAGAAAGAAAGAAAGGGAAAAACAAGCAGAGAAGTAGAAGAAGAAGGGAAGCTGAAGCCAAGGGAAGTAGAGCCAAGGAAAGAAGAAGACCCGTAGAAAGAAAGAAGGAGAAAGACACTGAAGAAGAGAGGCAAGAGAGCTGCAGAGAAGAAAGAAGAAGCACACGGCCAAAGAAGAATATAAGAAAGAGAGGAAAATCAGAGAAAGTCAGAAGAAGAACAAGAAGCAGACAGGAGAAACATCTTTTTAAGACGTCTGATCATGAGATTAGACGTCCAATTTCTCTATTTTTGCCACAATTAACTTTTAAACTTATGCATATATGTATTTTGAATTAAGTTTTGAGTAATTAAGTGTTCAATTACATTCTTGAGATTAGTAATAAATTCCAATTGCTCCCTGTGTTTGACCTCGGATACTTAGGTTTTCGAGTAATAAATTTTTATTTGTTGACAACACTTGGTCACCTATACTACAACGTAACTGACTGTTAAAACACGATCAAGCCACGCGAACATTTGGGATACATGATTAATTAAGACCATATTTGGTGATTCAAATCACCATTATTTTTTATTCTCTTTCCTTTTATCCCATGGCCTCTTGAGATATTATTGAATATTAGTCTTGACCAGTTTACTCATTGAACATCTTTTATTGTGACTAATTAATTATGCTCATTAATTTTGAATTGAGATTAGTGCGTGAATTCCATCTTTGCTCCCTGCGAATGACCTCGGACTCCAAGTAGATTTCGAGTTTATAACTTTAGTGTTTATTGTGCGATTTGAGAAGTGTACTATGACAACCATTTCATAAATATCCTCATATCATCCTGAATGTTTTGGCACCGTTACCAGGGAGCAACACGTAATTCACTACTAGTCATATCTTATTTGATTGATTTGAGCACTAACTTGCCCTATTTGTTTTGCTGTGATTTTACGAGGTACATCACGAGAAGATCTTCCATGCAATCAACCACTCCAGGGGTAGGTAAAATTTCTCTTCTTCCCTAATCAACCTCTTAATCTTGGGAAAGAGAAAAAGGAAACAAACAATTAGGATCTACTTGCCTTACTATTCCTCTAATGATTTGAATGCCTCGATTTGTCGAAGTTTGATCTTTCGACGTCGGTGACGGGCACGCTGACGGAGGATCTTCCTCTTCAATGGATCAACCACACCCTTAGCCTACCAAAGAGAATGGGAGAAAGAATTATTACATGATGGAGGAACAATAATAACATCCCTATTTGTTGAAAAGGAAGGAGGCTGAATCAACATCGGACGATCCTCTGGATATTGTAAGTTGATATTCTCATCGTCCTCCTTGGAGGGATCTGTTTGGCATGTAATTTGCATTTTAAAAGCTATTTAATTGTAGTATGGAGCAAAAACACGTCGACAAATAAATTTATAAAACTTCGGTGAGTATCGGGTCGTTCGCAGAGAGGCAATCTCGATTCTTAATGGAAGCTTTTCAGAAAACTAGTTCTAACAGGTATTTATATATGTATATATATATAAAGAGAAAATATCAAGCATTCAAAATATCAGAATTTTATTGCATTCATAAACAGTTTTCAAAGTAGAAAGTACTATGCTAAAGAGAGAGAGCAAATAGATAGAAGGAGAGGGAGATAGAGAGAGAGATAGAAAGTGTAGAGAGACGACGTCGCTTGTAGGATGCTTGTCTGAGGTACGGTAGCACCTCAGATACAGAGTGCCAGGACAAAGTTGCAGATGGATGGAGAATTGCAGAGAAGATGGTAGAAGGGATCAGCAGTTGATGAGAGAGAGAGATTCTAAGTTGATGCTTCAACTGGAAGGCCCTGGGTCTTCTTTTATAGTTTTGTTCGAGGGTAAAAAGGGTATTTTGGCCTTAAAACCATCCAACAACTTTTATTTGATCAGATCCGTTGATCGGGAGATCAACAGCTCTGATTTGGCCTCAAAATACCTTCATTTATGCCTAAAATGCTTGGATTCAATTTGGTGGCATCATGTGGCAACTGCTGCTTCGTCGACCTTCAATCACCCAGCTCCGATTCCTCCTCATGCGTGGGCTTATCTTCTTCACCCACTGCACGCATTCAAAACCCACCTCAACATCAGCCATTCGTTCATAACAAGCACCGCTACCTTAGCATTGAAGCAACCGCGTGAGATCACGCATACTCGCTACAAACTCTACTCGCGCAATTGCGCCTACGTGAGCCTGCTTCAATTTCACGTAGAGCAGGGCTCGAACCCGCATCGCGAGCCAATGCGCTATGCAAACCTTTTATTATATATACTTGTTTGTTTGTATTTATGTTTATCCAGTTTGGGCGGGTGATGTGGCACGCTCGTGGCCGTTGGACGAAGATCCAACGGCCCACAGCGTGCGGTGCGGCCTTCCTAGATGGGGCGGTGGTGAGGGAGCGGCTGTGATGGTGCCACGTGGTGCCATCATAGCTGTCCATCTTCTTTTTTTTGTATCTGGTGATGTAGACCTCCGATCAGGTTGATTTTTACGCCGTTGGACTGCGATCATCGATTCGGATTCATCTGTGTGGTTGAATTCTTCATCTGAGGCTCGAATCTTTGTCCTATGGCTCCATGGTCTTCGTTCTTCTATGGACTACACACGATGCTCTGGTTGTCTGATCGAGACGATTTCAAAATCGTTGGACTCCCGTCGTCATTCTGATCAGATCTGTCCGATCTGATCTAACATATATGACTTCAAATCATCTATGATTAAAATCATCTCTCTTTTAGGTCATAAAATGATGATATTATCTATATGAATAATAAACTAACTATTGTGCAAATTACGATGCTTATGAATTCATTATTCCTAAGTTATGCTAGAATCTAGCTTAATTCAGGTGATTTAGGTTGCATGATTGTGTGCAATCATGATCCTCCTTCCTTGAAGGAAAGGATGTCTCAGTATTTGGATGAATATCCTCCACTTGAGACTTAGGGCACCCAGGCAAAGGGAAGTCCTCCTTGTTCTTGGATCCTCCATGAGAGGGACCAGCCTACTTCAATAGAGAACAAGATCTAACATGACCAATTTTAAAATAGTTCAACCAACAACTTGGAACACACACAAAGACCACCTTCTGTTTGATACACTCAAATCCCCTAAATATCCACACAAATTCTGATATCGAGGCAAGCAAGTCAATCTCAACACACACACATGGGAAACTAGGTCTGAAACCCCTCACAGTATTGGGATCCACACAGATCGATGTTCCCAGTTAAGAAGCAATAGAGAAAAGGGCATTCAGATGCACTAGGTGAAGATTAAGACCTGGAAAAGCCACCTAAATCGGACCATGGGTAGTATGTTTATCGGTACGAAAGGAAGAAGGCCAATGCACAAATTGAAGACGAGTTAGATCTATCAAAGTCGATTGATGAGGTATGGCTCATCATAGATAAAATTCCCAAGTTAAGCTAGAAACTAGGTTAAACACTATTTAGTTAACACAATAAATGGTTAAGTGTGAGATTTTAGGAAAATGACCTAAAATATCAAATTAGGGTTAAAAATGCATAATTAGGTCAAATCAAAGAGATATTCTATTCACAAATACAAATTGATGATCCAATTGCTAATTGAACACATTTCTAAGCTCAAAAGTTCAAATAAAGGGTAAAATTAACTTCTAATATGTTAAATTAAGCTTCAATAAAAATTTCATTGCATTTAGTCATCAATAGGACTTTGAAATCATCACATTACATTTAGGTCTTCATTCATTCACATTTCTTTAGGCATAAAACCTTCTAGGGGCTTCTTTGTAACTTGCAGCGACCTTTTTGTAAGCATCCAGGGACTGCTCTATCATCATTTTAGCCACTTATGGGTTTTTTCCAAAAATGTGCATCGATTCACTTAAAGCCCCTACGTGTAAATTTCCCATAACACCTGAGTTGCCTTGCTCGCACTGTAGCAGCCCCATTGATCCAACGGCTGATCTTTGTCTAATCTCCACGCTCCCTCACGTGAAGCATCGTCACCCCACCTAGATCTGATCCTACGTTGGGTTTTTGATCAAAATCTTCCCCACCGTCCAAGCCCTAGATGCCTAATCTCACCTCACCAGTAACTTGATTCACTCAAACCTCTACTTAAGCACATACCCTGGCCCTTGCGTGTGACCACCAACTCCCTCCCCACTTGAGTTTGTCCTTTATCCATGAATCCAGCTTCTCTTCCTCCTTCAACAACCACCAGTGGCAGGGGCGGTGTCTCTCCCTCTGATTAGTCCTTATAGTGACCAGATTTTTAGAATCTTTTAGAATAGTGTTTCCAGCTTCTTTTTAGAATAGTGTTTATGCCCAATTTTTATCCCAGATCCTGAGTTTTGTTCTTCACAAGATAGCTAAAGCCAATGAAAATTAGTTGCACTGATTTGAGGCTCTAGCAATGATTCAATTGGTTTTAGAGAATCGCTAAACCTTCTTGAACACCAATTAAAAGTATGAAGGAAGTATAGGTGATTATATCACCTTAGCGATGCAAGTTTAAATACCTAATCGGGGTGACATGAGTTCCTGAATCAAAGAGATTCTCAATCTGACATTTGAGGTCCGCCTGAGATTTAGATGATCTTAATGGAGATTTTGAGTTGTGTAGCAAGAGGAATTAAAGTCTAAGATTAATCCATTCTTCTTGTGCTATCCATAGCAATGAAGAAAGGATTAACTATGATTTTAGAATTTTCTAATCTCTGAATGGATTTCAGTGATTCCCAGATTTTATTTGGAGGTTTTTAATGTTTGAAACTTTATTTTTCAAAGTTTGAATCGAATTTGATGAGATTTGAGTAGTAGCTGTTCGACTGTTTTATTTCCTGTTTGAATGAGTTTATCTGAGGGATCTAATCCTTGATTTCAAGAGCTTTTGGGCGATTAAGTTTTCAGATCTAAGGATGGCATTAAGGAGTTCTGATTAGACCTTGAAAGTTTAGCCAGAGCAATTTAATTTGATTTTAGATTTCAGTAGCAATTCAATCTGAGTTATTGTATATATAACTCAACTATATAATTATATATTAATTTATAATAGATTATATTAGTTAAATTAAGATAATTACAAATAAGTATTTAAACTTGTATAATAGTATCTATTACCGTACATATGTATTTAAGTATTTATGATATACCTTATTATACCTGTACATTGATTTATTTATGTATTTATCGTAAATAATTAGATTATTAAGTTAATTAGGTAAATTATTAAGTTAAAATAAAGTAATTTAGTAATTTAACTTATTACTGAAGTAATTTGAGTTGTAAATTTGTATATATTAATTTTAATTATTTTCAACCTATTTATAATATATTTACACTAAATAATAGTATTTATAACTAAATTATGTGTATATCTATTAATAACGTGTAATTAAATGTACATAAATTCAAATAAAGGTTCTAAAATAAATTTAAAATGTATAATGAATATCTTATTATGTAAATTAACTAATTATTAGGTCAATTGAATCATTAAGTTATTAATTTGAACTTAATTAAGGAATCAAACTCTAAATTAACATATACAAATCACTAAGCTTAAGTAATTTTTAAATATAATTAAATAATTTATTATCCTAAATTAATTGTACAATTCTATAACCTTATATAAGGGCTTTCAAACCATATAATTTAATTTGAATTTGGACTTAGTGTGGTCACTCAATTTGAGGCCGCAAATCAGCCTCATGGCACGCAACATGCGCCAATTCAGCCCCAAATATAATCTTACCTTGGTGGTGGATGACTGGCCGTTGCCATATAAAACGAATTCTGCCCATGGCTTCCCCAGTCATCAGCACATGACACACATATAAACCCATTACACCGATTGAGCATGAGCATATATTGAGCATTGTTTGGGGTTAGGAGCCTGGTCTGGTCTATGCCCGGTTCGATTGAGTCGGGTATTGGGCCAAAACTATGCACCAAAATACAACTAAGAACTAGGGGTCGATTCATAGTAGTGGTTGATCCGGCCTGAGAGGGACGTTGATCCTACGAACCGAATCGGATCTGCTAATTAAAAACATTTTGGTTCGCCGTGAGTTAAAGTGTTGAATGAAGAGTTGAGTGTGGGAGTAAGCAAAAGCGGCTAAGTGTTGAAGTGGTGTGTGTGCTATGTTAAAAAGACTAAGTATTGGCTAAGAGTTGAGTGTGAGTGTGTGTGTATGTATATAGTGTACACGTATATGTATAGGTATATATATATATCAGGGTATAGTATGTATATATATATACATATCTATATATATGTATATGTATATGTATATAAGTATATATGATGGTAACACCATCATGGGTCCTAACTAGCCACATTTAGTCAGGTTTGATTGACAAAAGTTTCTACCTAATCATCTGAGGGTCACAACACCGTATCATTCTGATTTGAGAAGAGAATAGGGAATTAGGGTTAATTATGTAATTTTAATAGCACATCGCAAACACAGATTAACCATGGGATCACTCAGGGGTTAATTGAAGATCAATGATCTCAAAAGTCCAAAAAGTGGGTCAACACTGACAGAAATAGGGTTTTCACGCATTTCAAGGGTGAAAATAGCACCAAAACCTAATTATAAATCCACTTAAATTAAAGAGGTTTTGGTTAGGATAAAATTAAACTAAACCTTTTAAAATTCATAGAAAAATATTATAAGGGATTCGATACCCTTGGTTTGACCATCTGAACCCATTTTGACCTAGAAGAGAGTTTTAAATGGAAATTATCCTTATTTGGGTTTATGTGCAAATTTCCCATTCAAACGTGATAAAAACTCAAATCCAAGTTCACCATTAGATTCTTTGGGTCCAAATTAGTTATTACCAAAATTTGGGTCTAATCAGAGTCCATCTTGACCTAGTTTGCAATTTAGCCCTTTAAAACTTTATTTCTTACATTAACCCCTCAAGTTTCAAGTGTATTGCATTTGGGTCGCTAACTTCTCATCCTTTTCTTCACTTAGATTCCTACCACCATTAGTGTGAACTGAAGCTCTGTAGCGAGATTCAAGAGAGGATTTCTCCCTTGAATCAAAGCCAAATCGCTCCAAAATTGAAGAGGTTGATCCTCAGAAGATCTCTCTAATCAGATGAGTTGACTCAAGAGCCTTGAATCAAGCCATGGAGATCAGGTGAAATCAAAATTTCAAGGGAAGTTTTTCCCCTTAAACCACGACCAATTCAAGCACTTTCCATGATTTTGAGCTCATTCTAGATCTCTATAAAAATCCCTCTAACTCAAGTCATCCTCCTCAGCTTGGTTTAAGGCCAAAAACCTATTCTCTTCTTCCCTCTAGCCATCTCCGACCTACACTCCAGTGGCTTCATTGTTCTCCCTCGTTCGTGCTTCCAACCATCAAATTGGAGACGCAGCTCTCTTCCTCGCCTTCTTCCGATGGTGGCTGACGAAAGCCCCGTCGTATCCAACCTCGTCTTCACCACCATTCCTCCATTGAAGTTTGTCTTCTCCACATCCGGCCACCACGCCGGCATAGAATCTTTGCTCCTTTCATCCATAATTTAGGCTTTTCTCCTTCCTCTCTCTCTCTCTCGATTCCTCTTATCTCCTTTACTTCTTAAATCGACCAACACACCACCATCTCCCTCTCCGTCTTCTTCGCGGCCAGTGAAGCTTTGGTGAGCTTCGCTAGGCCATTATACACCACCAAACCTCTATCCATCACCACCAGTACCTTCCTCTCGTCCCAGAGATCAAAAGCCCTAAGGTTATTGGAGCTTTTGTACTTTGGAACCACCGGCCAAATATCGCACTCCACCACCACCTTCTCCGACACGTCATAACCCCACACACCACAGCACCTCTCACAACCACCACCATTACACTCCTTGCATGCTGGCGATTCTGCTGAGCATTCTAATTGGGGCCCAAGGCCCATTTTCTTTCTTTTCAGGTTTGATCGTAGCTTCGCCGCCGCAGTCATCTTCTCCGACCATGACCGCATCTCTCTGGCCTTCATTAAACCCACTAAGACCCTTGCTTGAAGTAGCTTCAAGTTCTAATGCACTCCAAGTCGGTAACTGAAGCAAGTGGCTTCAGCTTCAGCCTTAATTCCTTTAGACAATCAGCAGTTGCGCGAAAGGAAACATACTCCAGATAGTCCCACATCATGTGGGTAGAAGCCATCGGCAGCACATAAAACCATTTTGTGTAGTGGGCTTATCGCCTTGAATGCACAAGGGCTGATCTCCCCCACGGACGCCCCCATGCACGCGCTCACACGTGCTTGCTCATGCGCTCTTGCCAGCGAACATGCTTGTGGGCCTGGGCCAGATCCGTTTCCCCAGTTACCCATGTCCGACTTGGTTTTGAGAAAGAGAAATTTGAGAAAGAGGTGGGAGGGTTTTACGTTATTGTGACCTTGGGAATCGTGCCCCCTCTCTATGCTCAATACTCAACCTTCTGAGGCTTATAAGGCCCTTATGCTTTTGTGTGCTGCTGTGCTGTGCCTTAGCTCCTCTAAGGCCTTGAGATTAAGGTGTCTGCACCTTGGTTCTGTCGTCTGATTGGCTACATTGGTGTTGTGATTAGTTCTGATATATTTGATTAAAGATACTGTTGGAATATTTGAATTAATTAGAGTTTAATTGTAAGGTTAAATTAATGGTTCAAACCACCATTTTTTAGGCCATTCTTTTTGCACTCTGATACCTGACATTTTGAGATACTCTTCTGATATATCTATTGATTATCATTTTGATTTCCATTGCATATTATTCTTGATATTGTGATTAGTGAATTGACTTGCTCAAATTGCTCCCTGCGAACGACCTCAGACTCACTTTTGTTTTGAGATTATAAATTTAAATGTTGTATCGCTTTCGTTGACTATACTACGACGAAAGCGACCCAATAATATAGCATATGAATATAGTACATATGAATATAAGTATATGTATAATAAATATAGTATACGTATATATGTAGTATACATGTAATGTATATGTGTTATTTGCCTTTTGTGTATATAAAGTCTTTAGTGATGTTTTTGAAGGCTTTAGCAACACTTAAGTTTGTCAGTGTATATAGTAATATAGTTAAATTAGAGTTATGTATATTTTCTATAGGATACATAAGTGTATGTATATATGTGTAGTATATGATAAATGTTATATATAGAGTGTACATACTTAAGTATTAGTAGTATATATGTAAGTAGATATATTATATGTGTGTAGATTTAATGTAGTGTACATATGTATATATGTATATATATATAGTTAGTGTATACATAGGTATTCTTTTACCTTAGGTTGTACATAATTTACCTAAGGTTTAGTATTACTTAGTAAGTTTGTATATTTGTTAGTAAAGTATATGTTAGTATATTTGTAGCTATTTTTGTACCTAGACTTCGGTATTGATTAGGATAATTGTATATAATAAACATAGAATAGATTAAGGGGTTTTTCATGCTTGTTTGATTGTAAATTTGTTTGCAACATTGTAAGTAGTATTAATTGATTCATTTTATTCATAATTAACTCAATTCATTTATTCTTTGATTCTTTGATTCATTTATAAATAGATTTGACATTTCTGGAATGAAAGTGCACTTTTGGAACTTAGAGAGTGATCTATATCAATAACTGTGTCCCAATAAATGACTTGGAATAAACTAGTAAAAATTATGTAAATAAATAAAATAACATGACATCAGTTTGCACTGCGATTATACTACAACAACATCATCATTAAAACATATTGCTTTTATGCAATACAAATGGTTCGTGGATCATTTTTTGGTGCCGTTGCCGGGGAACCAACTCTCTATATGCCAAAAATCTTCTTTTATTCTTTATTTGTACATATATTTAATTTCTTTGTATATATTCATTCTTTTATTCATATTCTTTGTTGTATATAGATTATTTGATTCATTTTATTCTTTGATTTGTTGTTGTATATAATTGCCTTACTAATCATTTGGTGTTTTTACAACACTTGAGGAGTAGGAGGAGAGTGTCACCTTCCTGGAGGAATTCTACCTTCGAGAGGATTCACTGCGCTTCAGACTCGACTTCTTAGAGGAGTTTTTCCCGTTGGAGATGCAGTTTTCCTATTTTTGGTAGTGCATTATAGATAGTGGTTTAGGTTTAGGAGTATATACTTAAGATGTTTATTACTCATAAACTGTGAGAGCCTGTTCTCACACACACATGGGTTGTAATAACTTGGACTCTGGACTATCTTATTTCTCTCTCTACTCATCTCTCAACGATCTCGATTTTCTGTATCAATTTCTTTTTCAATTTGATTTTTCCTTGTTGCATTAGAAAAATCCAAAAAAATTAGCAAAACAAAAAATCAAAAATATTTCATACTTTATCTAGCAGCATCATCTCAAAGGCATCCATACCTAGGATTGCATTTCTTCCTGCTAGATTTCAATTTAGTCAAATCGCATCAAACTGTTGATTGCTGGAGTTAGCTACGCATCCTCTATCTTCCTTAGCTCCTGCCATCTTGCATTTGACTTAAGGAAAAAGACCATCTCCTGTTTGAAAAAGATTAAAAAATGTGATTAGTTGCGTGAAAAACACTTCTAAATATGCAAACATAAATCAAAAGGAGACATAATAACTTGTTTGAAACCCTGATTGGGCTTTCATCGCTATCTGTTAATTGAATATCGTGTACACACTACACGATCACTTAAGAACACAAACACACGGGTTTCTATCTCATCTCCTTAAGCAACCATAGGGTTTGGATTTACACGCCGGTCTCATCCAAATTCTAGGTAGATTTTAGAGGTCTGCACTACGTTAGGTCTTCTATAGGACGCGCACGATTTTATTGATAGACTATCTGTTTGCGTACTATATACTTTTGCATAGTAGACCCCTAGGAAATATATGTGTTTTCTCACTTGATTGATTGGTCTTGATTGCTCGGAGATTGATATTGGGATTTCTGTTTTATGGATTTAATTTAGATTAAGTTTGCCTTCTGTGAGTTTGTGACTACTTTGCGATGTTTTTCAAAAACTGACTCATGGATGGTAGGAGATCCTAAAACCCATCACTAGTACCTCCCTCGGGTGCTGATGCCCAAGCCACTAGGTCCACTTCTATGCCTTCCACATCCAATCTAGTACCCCCAGAGCCTCAAAATCCCATCCACCATTCCATCCATCTAGAGGGTGAACATGATTCTGCACAATACGAGGATTTCGAAGAAGATCCTCCTCATCTTTATGCACATCCTCCACCACCACCTCCTCCCCATCATAGGTTCCAACCTCCTCCCTACCTTAACTTTCCTAATCAACCATGCCCGGAGAGAGGTGTACAACCTAACTTTCAACACCTGTACAATACACAACTGCAAATGAATACCCTTACACAACAGGTGCAATAGTTTACTCAAACTGTTAATCTACTTGCAAGCCCCTATCCCTAGTCTCATAGACCTCAATTGTAGGAGTACTATAATCCTACAGTTGCACCACCTATGCCTGTGGTACATTATCCCGCTGGGGGTTGTGCTGCTAAATTAAAGACAAACATTATTGCACTTAGCTCTCACTTCCATGGTCTTGCTTCTGAGGACCCTTTTCAGCATCTAGAAGAGCTGAAAAAATCTTACCCAGACCTTGGGTCTGCAAGGCCATGATCAGCACATGTTGTTGATGAAAATGTTCTTCTTGCTTAAGGACAAAGCCACCTTTTGGTATAGAACTCTAGCATGGACTACACCTATGGAGACTTGGGTTTCTTTGGAACATGTGTTCCTTATGAAGTACTTTCCTGTAGGCGGCACAAATGCTTTGAGGTGTGCTATCACCACGCTTACATAGAATTTAGGATAACAAATGCATAAGGCTTGGGAGCGATTTCATGAGCTTTTGCGCAAGTGTCCCCACCATGGTGTCCCATGCTGGCAACAGGTCCAGAACTTCTATCATGGGCTCCATGATGACACAAGAAACTTTGTAGATGTCGCTTGTGGTGGCAATTTCTTGTGTCGGGATGAGGACTCAGCTTTTGAACTCTTCGAATGCATGGTAGAAAATTCTATTAACAACACTTCGTTGAGTGTGTTTAATAGGAAGTCCTCACATTCCCATACACATTCGAGGGTACACAAAGCCCAATCCAGCACATGAGACTTGGAGATTGTAGCTAGTCAGCTGGATAAGGTGGGCTTAATAGAGAAGGTAGACGAAGCATGGAAGTTCCTATCTAAACCACCATCTTCTTCTTCTCAGCCACCCGCACCATACACTTCTTCTTAGTTTCCTATAGGAAGGGAAACTGTGAACAATCTGTCTGTGACACCATTTGACTATTCCATACCTTACCCTTTACCGATTAGAGGAACCTTTGTTCCTTAATACACTAAATTCCCTACACCTCTCAGAGCTTCGGACGAGCTCCACGCCATTCACAATAACCCATATTCAAAAACCTACAACCCTAGATGGCATAATCATCTAAATTTCTCATGGTTGGGAAAATCACAGAGACTTAATTTCCAACAACATTCTACACCACCACTACAAAACCTGACCCGAGCACCACCTCCACCACAACAACTTGGGTATCCACTACGTGCCTACCAGCAGCCCCAGCCCAGGCCCACCTAATACTCTCAACCTGGGCCTACACAAGATGACCAGTTAGGGAACATCATGAAAGCTCTTGTCGATATGCAACAACAAAATATTGCTATGCAGCAAAAGCAAGATGTGGCATTAGCTGAGATGAGAGCCCAGCTTTCACAGTTGACGGAATCCCACCAATCACATTCACCCCCATCTCAAGCATGACCCAGACCTCCGTTGCAAGGTCAAGCACATCTCGTATCACAAACCTTGCACGAACCTGAGTTCTACATTAAACCTAATTCTTCTTATTATCATTTTAATCTACAACCACCTATTCTGCCTGATTCAGATTTCGTGTTTATGCCACAAGCTGATTTAAATGACACCACAACTAGGAGTGGTAGAAGTAGAGTTGATCCACCTTTTCCAACTTCTACATCTCAACTTGGACCTTCTACCTCTCCTTCCAATTCAAATCTGCCTGATCCTAACTCTTCTGATCTTTTGATTGACCCTCCTACTACCACTTCAGTACCTTTCTCGGAGGCTTTAGAGAAGAGTAATGAAAAGAAGAAGTCTTTTATGGCACTCGAGGATGACTTGCTTAAGCTCTTTGAGCAAGTCCACATAAACATCCCCTTGTTGGACGCAATCTATCACATTCCACCTTACGCTAAGTTTTTGAAAAACCTATGTACACCTAAGCGTAAGGCAAGAATTTAGAAAGGGAGTAGTCCTATAATCTTCTCGGAACAAGTGAGTTCCATTATTTCAAACCTCCTTATTAAAAGGAAAGACCTAAGCACCCCTCTTCTCTCCTTATTGGACTTAGGTGCTTCCATCAATCTTATCCCAACCTCCCTCTTTACACACTTCGAGGTTTGCAATCTGAAGCCAATCGAGGTGTCCCTGCAATTAGCTGATCGATCAGTTAAGACACCTTAGGGAGTGTTGGAAGATATTATAGTGCAGGTCAAGGACTTTTATTTCCCTATGAACTTTATTATCCTTGACATGGAAGTACTTGAGGATATACAGAACACACCCATCATACTGGGGAGACATTTCTTGGCGACTATAAACTGTGAGGAAGGCCTGTTGGAATTAAATTTTGGAGACCAGAAGTTGAAGATTGATATTTTCCAGGCTCAAAGGGGACCATCTTGTAGCTTAATTGAAGAGATTTGTTCTCTAAATTCTTTGGACAAGTTGGTTGAGCATACACTGATCGATTCTTTCACTTTAGAACCTCAATTCCCCCTTACATCTGACTTGACTCTTCCTGAGACACCAACTAGAGAGACTAAGGACTTACCTCCAATCCCTTTAGTGTCTCTGGGATCTTCTGAGATCTCCACACCTGCTCTTTCACCTGATTCTATACCTATTGAGCTTAAACTGCTTCCTGATTCTTTGAAGTATGGCTTCTTAGGACAAGATCATACTTGTCTTCTGATTATCAATTCTCACTTATCGTCTAATCAGGAATCATGACTCATATCTGCCTTGAGAGCACATAGACAAGCTATAGGATGGAGCCTAGCTGATTTGTCTGGCATTAGTCCTTCTTACTGCACCCATAGAATATTCACCAAAGAAGGATCTAGACCCACATGACAGCCACAACGTAAACTGAACCCCACATTTCAAGAGGTGGTAAAGAACAAAATGATCAAGTGGTTAGATAATGGAATCATTTTCCCTATCTCAGGCAATCAATGGGTAAGTCTTGTTCAGGTTGTGCTTAAGAAGGCTGCACTTATTGTCATAACCACTGAGTCTGGAGAAATCATTCTAACATGAATTGCTAGTTCGTGGCGTGTATGTATAGATTACCAAAAACTCAACCAAGCCACAAAGAAAGATCATTTCCCATTGCCTTTCATTGATCAGATCCTAGAAAGATTGGTAGCGAATAGATTGTTCTGCTTTCTGGATGGCTATTCAGGCTATAATTAGGTGGAAATTCACCTTGATGACCAAGAAAAAATGACTTTCACCTACCCCTATGGAACCTTTGCTTTCCGTAGGATGCCATTTGGATTGTACAAGGCACCTGCTACTTTTCAATGGTGTATGTTTGCAATCTTCTCCGATTTAGTAGGTGATTGTTTATAAGTGATGGTAACACTGTCATTAGCCATAACTAACTTGAATTAGTGGAAATCAAGTGACAAATACTCCTACATGATCACCTGTGAGTCATAATTCCACTCAGACCCATCTTGAGAAGAAAATAACAAATCACAGTTAATTCTACAGTTTTAACATCACACCATGAAAGTAGAATAACCACAGGGTTTCCCAGGGGTTAATTAAAGGTCAAATGAGCAACTAAATCCAATGAGTGGGTCCATACAGATAGAAATAAGGTTTCATGCATTTCGAGAACCAAAACAACACACAAAACCCTAATTTCAGGCCTACTTAAATTAAAGAGGTTTTGGTCAGAATAAAATTCATCTAAACCTCATAAAAATCATAGAAAAATATTCCAAGAGGTCTAGTATTATTAGTTTGACCATCTGAACCTATTTTGGCCTTGAACAGTATCTTAGACGAAATTCTGCCCTAATTTGGGCTTCTATGTAAATTGATCAGTCAAACGTGGTCAAAACTCAAATCCAATTTCACCATCAGTTTCCTTGGGTCCAAATTAGGTTAGTAACAAAATTTTGTCCCAATCAGAGTCCATCTTGACCTAGTTTGCACTTTAGTCCCTTAAAACTCTATTCATCACACCTAACCCCTAACTTTCACAATTCTTTGCAAATAGGGCTCTATCTTTCTCATCTTCTTTGTAAATGGGTCCCTGTCGCCATTGCAGGTGTGAAACCACATCCATCGACCTTCAAGAGAGGAGATCCCTCTCGATTCGACTCCAAATCCATCCAAAATTGGAGGGATTACTGATTAGATAATTAGGAATCCAACTAACCCCATTTGAGGGATTCAAATTGATCCTAGAGCTCAGGCGAGCTTGAGGAAATTGAGGACCTCTTTCCTTCGATACTAAGGCTCAATCAAGCCTCTTCCCTTGTTTAGAGCTCGAGTTTGAGCTCTATAAAAGCTCCCTATGCTTCCATCGACTTCTCTAGCTCGATTTTGGCCTCAAAATCTTCAACTTCTTCCTCGGTTGCCTTCGACAGCAGCTCTAGTGAGCCCTTTGAACCTTGGTAGTTTCCCTCTGCCATGTACGATAGGCAGAGGGGTCTTCTTCCTCTTCTCGATCCGTTCCTCGCCATACCAACTAGGAGCTCTCAAACCCTTTCCTCCTCATCGCTTCCCCCATCGGAGATTTCATCATCCCCGACGTCGACAATCACACCGGCGCAAATCTCCCATCCCCTTCATCTGTAAGTAGTTCCTATCTGCTACTCTCCTCCTCTAGGTTAGAGCCAACCTTCTCCCGCCTCAATTCGACCACCATACACCTGCCGCTCACTTCATCTTCTTTACCTCTGGTGACACCTCCGGAGAGGCCATATGACCACTTCACGCCACCAAACTCACAACCACTACCATCAATACCTTCCTTATATTCTAGAGATCAAAAGCCCCAGGGTTATTGGAGCTCTTGACCTCTGGAACCACTAGCCGAAGAACCCATCCATCTGCTGGTCATCTCTTCACCCTTCGGTCACCACGACGCTCCAATCACCTCAAGACCACCACCAATGCACTCCATGCATTCTGGTGACGCTCATGAACTCAATAATTAGGGCTTTTGAGCCTATATTCATTATTTCAGGGTTTGTCAGACTACACCTATGCCATCATGTTCCCTGCCTCCCTCCACCATGCTCCGTTCATCTCCAGCCATGATTTTACATCCAAAAGTCACAACTTAATCTCATGAGGGCATTAGCTTCATCAATCAAGCAAAAGCGACACAGCAGCAACACCAATTACTCGAGACTCCAGCAGCTGCACATGCAGGAAGACGACCTTTGCTTAATGCCACATCGTGGATTGCTTGACCAACAATGCTGTATAAAAGGAAAACTTGCCATACGCTCTTCGCCTAAGTCACCGGGGTTGGGTCGCCCTCTCACGAGTCCACACACACCTTACGTGCTACACCACGCAGGTGGGTCTGGTCCCTGGTCTGAATACCCAAATACTCGATTCCAAAAGGGGAGAGAAGAAATTCCAAGGAGGGTAGGGGAGTGTTTTGCTCCAGGGTTCGTATCCTCGGGGTGTGCCCAATACTTAGCCATTTTGAGATGGCTTTGTGCTGTGTTTGGTGCCCTTGTGCATCTTGCTGAGGCTTTGTGCTTTCGGGGTTTATGTTGTTTGATCTCCCTTGACGACGTCTGGTGAGGCCTTGTGCTGTAATGGTAATTGGCCTTGTGCTTCTGTTGGCCATTGATCTAGTACTATGGACTTATTTGACGTGCATTAGTGGTTGAGACCACTATAGCAAAATTGATCTAAAATTGAATGCTTGATATGTACTTAACTTGGGGATATCGTTGGTGATCTAGGTCACCATTTTTTTGTCTTTTATACTCTTTTTTATCCCACGACTTCGTGAGATATAATTTGAGTTATTATTGCATATCAATTTGAATGAATTTTATTTATTGAATATTTCTTTGATACCTAATTGACTGTGTTCATTATTTCTAATTGTGATTAGTGTTGTGAATTCCACATTTGCTTCCTGTGAATGACTTCAGACTCACATCGATTTCAAGTTTTATAAATTTAAGTGTTTGTGTGAATTTCGTCCTATACTACAATGTGTATTTCTTAAAAGACGATCTCTTTGCGATAAACATTTTGGCACCGTTGCTTAGGAGCAATGAGCAATTCACCACTAATCGTATCATATTTGATTGAGCTTATTACTAACTTGTCCTATTTGTTTTTCTATGATTTTGTGAGGTACATCACGAGAAGATCTTCCGCGCAATCAACCACTCCAAGGGCAAGTAAAATTTCTCTTCTTCCCTAATCACCTCCTAATCTTGGGAAAGAGAAAAAGGAAACAAATGAATTGGGATCCACTTGCCTTATTTTTATAGTAACGATCACTTAAAGGCAAAAGTTTCCTGATTTACGAACTTAATTTGATATCTGATTGAAGTCAAACGATTTGATTAGAGATCCCCATCTTGATTTCCTGTACCTATTAGGTATTTATACTTAATTTCCTAAACATCTTGGACTACTCACGTTCTTGTTTGAGTCCAAGGTGCCACATTTGAGATTAAATTGGACTTGAAATAGAGCCAATTAGGGTTTCCACTTTAGGGTTGTGAAGTGTTAGTTGATTGCGTAGCAATCATAGGCTCTAATTTTCCTGAATTAAGGTAGAACCTAGCTTAACATGGGCATTCTGCATGCATGCGCATCGTACTTTGCATCCTAGATGATTTACATGTTTTATACATAATAATATGCTATTTAAGAGGTATTAATAATTGTAGGTAATTCAAGGCTACAGATGAACAATCCAACCTTATGGATCTGTTTAGAATGATGAAGGGAGTCCAATGCATCCAAGATCGCATCAATCAGACTTCCGTAGCACCCTAGGGAGTGCATAGAAGAAGCAAGAGCCAAGGGGCAAATTGAAGAATATCTAGACCTTAGATGGAAAATCCAACTGCACAGATGGATTTAGATCGATGTTCGTAGTCCAATGACACAAAAATCAACTCAATTGGAGGCCTACATCATCAAATACAAGGAGAAGAAGATGGATGGCCACGATGGTGCCACGTGGCGCCATCGCACCCACCCCTCAACGCATCCCAATCTCGGAAGGAAAGACGTGTGCCGTTGGATTGTCATCCAACTACCACGATGCATCCACGTCAACCGCCTCACTGCACCTTATCAACGAAGGATAAGATCAGCCGTTGGATCTTCATCCAACGGCTGAAAGCGGCCGTGCGGAGATTGGAAACTCAACTCAAACGCCTCCACAGCGCGTTGGTTAGTGCCTTCTCACCTAAGCAACTGACGCAGGTTCGAGGCATGCCTAGCGTGAAATTAGGCAAGACGTTAAGCGCGGGCGCAATTGACCGTAGGATCTTCATCAGGCAGTGGAGGTGTGGACGCGTGGCGGGCGCAGGGGCGTCACATGAGGACGCACGTGATGACGCATGCTTTAGGATTCGAGAGGGTACGATGCATGAGTTGAGATGGCATAAGGAGTTGAGGCACGTTTGAAGGCCAAGCTATGGGCGGGTGAAGGTAGCAGCGCATGCTGGAGAATGATGACTGCACGATGGAGATCCAAGGGCAAATAGAGCACCACATGTCAGCTTCAGATTAAATCCATGAATGGAGAAGGATTTAGAGGGCTTAATCAGGATCATTGATTTCCCGATCAACGGATCTGATCAACCCAAAGCTATTGCATGAAATTAAGGGCTCCAATGCCCTAAATACCCTTCACAAACACTATAAAAAGAGGCCTAAGGGTCCCTTTTGAAGGCATTCAATGAGAATTCTTCTTCGTCCTCCTTTTACAACTCCTCTACCTTCTTCTTCTTCCCATCTTCTCTGCCTCCATCTCTGCATCTTCGTCCGAAGCATCTGTTGATCCACCTTGGCGGATCGTTGCTGCTATCCTAAACCTCTCCAGAAGGCCACCATGGACCACCCATGGTGCCCTTGTTATGCTACATAGTTTATGTTCACGCTTAGAATTTGTTTAGTTATAGTTACATGTATGCAATTCATGTTCAAACTCCCTGCTTGATATATATTGTGATTTATTGTCTATGCTATTTAGTAATTAGATTTAGAACAAGAGCATGAAATCAAAAGCATTTTTTGCCTCCCTGTGATCGACTAGGACTCACCAGTTTCGTTAATTTATTTGTCGAGACGTATTCCGCACTATACTACAATGCATTTATCTTTTACGTGATCTACGCCCCGAATAAATTGGCATCGTTGCTGGGGAGGAAAAGTGACTTTTGATTTCATCTCTAACATAGTATTTTTGTGTGCAAGTTGAACCACATGAAGCGGCGAACGAGGTAAAGCGGGCGCTACGAAAATCAGGTGCACACATTCTTGTTAGAAACTCGGCCGGAAATTGATTGCCATCTTTAAAATTCAGTAGCCATGTTTCTGATGCTCCACAAATTCTAAAGTTTGGACTAGAACTAGATCTTCTAATTATCTTTCGAACGCCACCTTTCTCAAAAATAAATTCCTTCTGTGGAATTTTTAAAAATTCATGGAGTACAAACAAGTCAGATTGCCTGAAAATAGAACTTTTGTGAACTTTAGAAATCAATTCTGACCAACATACAATTTGGATTTACTCGGATTTGTGGGGTTTGAAAGATAATCAAATTAGCTTTCATTATCATATTTTTACAAAATTTTTGGAGCATATTTGATATTGTTTCCAATAGAAAAATCAATTCGGGGTTTAAATCCCAGATTTGACCCCTGATTTGTTAAAAATTCATAACCTGTTGGAAATAGTAAAAATTTTGGAAAAATACTATTTGAAAAGCTTATTGAGAAGGAATCTTCTTGCCAGGTTTCAAATCATTTGGATTCCATCTTACTTGAGAGTATACATTTGAATTGTGGTCTTCAATTTGAAAAAAAACTTAGAAGTACATGAGCCAATAGGACCACGATGGACTAACTTGGACTCAGTTGAGCCCAATAGTTAGTTGGTGAGGCGAACCACCTTATGGCCCACCCATCATTTACTAAATTGAAGAAATAGGTTAAAATTCATGAAAATATATCAAATAACCTGCATTTGGCTTGAAACTACTGGGTAGTTTCAACATTCCTGCAAAACCTGGTGTCTAAGCCTGCGGGGTAGCGTCAAATGACCGCGGCTGCGGGGTAACGGAATCGAAGGAGAAAGCTGAAGGAAGAACCTTCCTCATAGTCCCCTTGTAACCTGCCTGGCTGAGTTAGCCTGAGTGGTGGGAATTCCTTGTAGTTGGTCTCTCGCCGAATTTTTTTTCAATAACACAAACTTAAACGAAAAATTTGGTCATCTGATCTAAAGGACCACTCTAATCAACAAGGCCTGAGCCTTGTTCTGCTTGACTACACCAACCCTTTGAGTTGGTGTATGCATGGAAGAAGGTCGTTAGGACCTAAACATGTAGGACCTTGGGAGTCGAACCCAAGGCGGCAAAGGTATTTCTCGCCTGACCTTTCTTCCTAAACTTCTTCCACTGGATTAGCTGAGATGGCTAATCCAGGTCCTCGAGTTGGTCAGGGCCCTGAGAATCAGGACCCAATGGCTCGTCTGGAAGCCAAGGTCGAGGAAACTGAATAGAAATACAGGCAGAGCATCGACAGGATTCTCACCACACTTGACAGGATGCAGCATCCACCACTCGGAGAACAACTGTGGGACTTCTACGATCCGACGGTAACAAATATAGCACCTCAGGTCCGGATTCCCACAGGCGGAGACGCATTCGAGTTGAAGCCGAATATCATAAGTCTGATTCAGACTCATTTCCATGGAAACTTGAATGAGGATCCCTTCCAACACATCGAAGATCTGAGTCGGATTGTAGAGTCAGTTCGACCTAGGAATATAGATATCGAAATTTTTCTCATGAAGCTTTCTCCTTTTTCTCTCAAGTATAAGGCTGCTTATTGATTCAAGACTATCGGGAGGCCAATTGGATCCTGGGAGGAATTACATCGCGAATTCCTCCAAAAGTTCTTCCTGATTGGTCGAAGAAATGCTATGAGGCACACAATCATGACCTTTACCCAAGGCCTTGGAGAGAAGCTGCATGACGCTTGGGATAGATTCCACGATCTTCTCAGGAAGTGCCCACACCATGGTGTACCCAAATGGCACCTCGCTCAAGTCTTTTACCATGGGCTGGATGACACACATCGGTACCTGGCCGATGCATCTAGCGGTGGAAATTTCCTTGCGAAGGATGAGAACAACACATTTGAACTGTTTGAGTCCTTAGCAGAGAACTTGATGAATGCCACCTCAATGAACCAGTTCCAGCGACCTAGACAGCAACGAGTCAGTGTCCACGAAGCTTAAGCCGAGTCTACTCGAGCCGACATGGACATTGTCACTAAAAAGTTGGATAAGGTGGATCTACTTGATAAGAAGCTCGATGAATTAATGCGAGCAAGATCTAGATCTTCTGGCATCACTGGTCCATCTTACTCCTCTCAAGTATCCTGAGCCCCCTCTGCTCGTACATATCCGATCACTTGGGATGCTTTCTCTCCATCTTTGTGGGATCCTACGTACCAGGAACCCATGAACAATGTGGATCTGGCACTGTACAATCAGGGTTACGCACCACATGACGATGAGAGTGCATATTCTTTTGATGAATTTACATTTGAGACGTCTTCGGCCTACAAAGATGTCAATACTATTCAGGGTTACAGGCATAACAACCTGTATTCTGAGACGTATAACCTTGGTTGGCACCAGCATCCCAATTTGTCCTGGTCTGGTAACCCACAAAGATTGAGTCAAGCTATACACTGCCAGACCAAATAATACGGGAATGCGCAGAACACGTATCCCCATCTCAGCAGCAACAAACATGTTCTATTTATCAGCCACTGCACCAAGCTGCCAACTATCCTCCAAAGAGGGCCGATCCTTTGTAGTCTCTGAAGGAGGAATTGTAGGCATCAATTCGGAAATCTACTCATGACAACCTGCAAATAATGAAGGCAATGGCTGACCAAATACAGAGCACTCAAAACACGCAAAACTAGATGATGAGGAGCATAGGTCACAGGGAGCTTTACCCTCTCGACCTATCCCAAGCCTGAGATATGCACATAATCAAGGTGCCCCACCTAGATTCCAAGCACCACAAGGGCAGGCACATGCTATTTTGCAAGCAGTTCCCGCACCACCTAGTTATGGGCTCGATCAACCACCTTTGTTTCCACACCCTGTGTATTCAGGCCAACCCACTCCTCTGCCACCTGATGTAAAAGCTATCACCTTAAGGAGCAGAAAGACTACACAGGACCTGCTACCTAGGCAAGCGGGTAATGATTTTTCCTGCTCTCTACCGTAAGATGGATCACAACCCTCTTCCTCTCACAAGCCATCTTCATTAGATAAAGGAAAGAAAACCCTAGACCCTGAGATTCCCATCCCATTTTCCGTGGCTCTAACGCGAGATTCATTATGGAAAAAGGATACACAGAATTTCGAGGACTTGAAATCTATGTCCAAGGAAGATCACATTCAGGTTCCTCTCCTCGGAGTAATAGATCACATCCCTGCTATTGGTAGGTTCTTCAAGGACTACTGTACTCCGAAGCGACAGTAGAAAATCAGACGATAGGCGATATTATCTGAGGAAGTCGGCGCTGTTATCCTAGTTGACTTACCCCCCAAAAAGAAGGACCTAGGCACACCACTGATTTCATGCTTTTTGTAGAATTCCCTTTTTGATAGGGCCCTTCTTGATTTGGGGTCGTCCATCAACCTAACTCCCACCGTAGTATTTGATCGATTTCAATTCGGGGAGTTAAAGCCCACCTCGATTACCATACAGTTGGCTAACCAATTGGTGAAAATGCCAAGGGGGGTGGATGAAAATGTGATTGTGAAAGTCCAAGGATTCTACTTTCCAGCAGACTTTTTTGTTCTTGATATGGAGGTTCCTCCTACTCTCTATGATGCACCGATTATTCTAGGTCGCCAATTCTTGGCAACTGCCCACGCGAACATCGACTGTGCATCGGGGTGAATGGAGATTGCCCTAGGGAACGAAAAGCTTAGACTGGACATTTTCAGGGCATCAAAGAACTTTGATTGCGATCTAATCGAGGAGGATGGTGAAGATGAAGTTTTAGCTTTATGTAGGAACCTTGGGCTCCTCTACAATGACCTAATGGCACATTCATCCTCACTATCAGGGGTCATAGATTGCAGTCCACACAAAACTGAGACTAATGACATACACATTTCATCCCATGGATCTGGTTGTCATGGGTGTTCATCTGCTCCCAACACCCCTAATCCTGACTATCCTGTCCCATCTAGCACTAATATCTTCAGACAGGATTATATGACCACTACAGATGGATTCTCCATTAGTCAGGATCAGTAGATTTCCATTGTTGCTTCCTCTCCACCCCTACATAAACCCTCTCCCCACCCTCCGCTACTAGAGTTACAGCCCTTACCTGATTTGCTCAAGTATGTGTTTCTAGGAGAAAGTGAGACGTATCCCGTGATTATCAATGCTCACTTGACTCCAGACTAGGAACACCAATTGATCTCTGTTCTGCAAGTGCATAAGGCTGCTATTGGGTAGGGCATTGCTGATCTCCATGGGATTCACCCCTCATATTGCACTCACCATATCTACACTAATGAAGGGGAGAGACCGTTGAGACAACCTCAGAGGCGCCTAAATCCAAATATGTTGGAGGTTGTCAAGAAGATCATTAAATGGCTGGACGCGGGCATTATCTATCCAATTTTTGATAGCCAGTGGGTGAGTCCCATTCAGATTGTGCCCAAAAAAGCGAGACTCACCATGATAAAAAATGAAATGGGCGAATCCATCCCGACCCGCACCACAACTTCTTGGTAGGTCTGCAATGATTATAGGAAGCTAAACTCAGCTATCAAAAAGGATCATTTTCCTTTACCCTTTATTGATTAGATTTTAGAACGGCTGGCCGAGCATAGTTTCTTCTGCTTTCTGGATGGATACTCTGGGTATAATCAAGTAGTGATCAACTCGGAAGATCAAGACAAGACGACTTTTATGTGTCCCTTCGGAACATTCACTTTTAAGCGGATGCCCTTTGGCCTCTACAACACACTAGCTACTTTTCAGCGATGCATGATGGCCATCTTTTGAAACATGATCGGGGCCTGCATAGAAGTATTCATGGATGACTTCTCTATGTTTGGAGATGATTTTTCGTCTTTTCTTGATAACCTCACAAAGATCCTGAGGAGATCTATAGAAGTTAACCTAGTACTTTCATGGGAAAAAAGTCATTTTATGGCGAGGAATGGCATCATACTAGGTCATAGAATCTCCTCTAATGGACTCGAGGTCGACTGAGCTAAGTCCGAAATCATTTCGCGATTACCTCTGCCTAGCTCAGTCAAGCAAATCAGATCGTTCTTAGGGCATGTTGGATTTTATCGAAGATTCATTCAAGATTTCTTGAAAATTGCTCATCCATTAACAAATCTTCTGGTAACCGATGCTCCCTCTGATTTCAACTCCTCGTGTCTTAGCGCTTTCAAGACCTTGCGAAGCACTGTTTCAAGTGCACCTATTCTCCAATCCCCCGACTCGTCTCTCGGCTTTGAGATGATGTGTGACGCCTCTAACTTCGCCGTCGGAGCCGTTCTTGGCCAGCGTCAGGAGTGCTATCCATTCGTAATATACTACGCTAGCAAAATGCTGAGCGAGGCTTAGCGTAACTATACAGTTACTGAGAAAGAATTGCTAGCTATGGTATTTGGGTTGGAGAAATTCAGGTCATACTTGGGTCTAGAGTTATTATCTACATTGACCATTTCGCCCTCCGGCATTTGTTGGAAAAGAAGGAAGCCAAACCCTACCTTATCAGATGGATCCTTCTTTTGCAAGAGTTTGATGCCAAAATCCGCGATAAAGCCAGAGCCCATAATGTTGTGGCGGATCACTTGTCTTGGCTAGACCTAGACTATATTCCGTACTGCCCGCCGATATCAGACTGATTTCCAGATGAGTCTCTACTGTCTATTAACTCTGTTGAGTTTCCCTGGTACGTTGATACCACGAACTATCTTGTCGCAGGTAGGCTACCTGCGGGATTATCCAAGGATCAAAACTCAAATTTATCTCAGAGGCTAAATTCTATTTTTGGGACCACCCACTGCTCTTTCGCATTAGGGCTGATCATATCATCGTAGATGCATCCCTGATTCTGAAATCTTTAGTATGCTATCCTTCTGCCACAGTGATGCTTGTGGGGGTCATTTCTCGGGCCGAAAGACCGCTGCAAAGATTTTGCAGCTAGGATTTTTCTGGCCAACCATTTTCAGAGATACACATGAGTTTGCCAAATGCTATAAGCGATGCCAGTCGGTTGGTTTTATGACCCGGAGAGACATGATGCCTCTCCAATCTATTCTTGGCCTAGAAGTGTTCGACGTGTGGGGCATCGACTTTATGGGCCCCTTCCTAAACTCACAAGGCTTTGAGTACATACTCCTCACAGTAGACTTTCTCAAAGTGGATAGAAGCTATCCTGGCAAGATGAGATGATCATAAGACTGTTATATCCTTTGTCCAGGAATTCATTTTTGCGAGATTCAGAATTCCCCGCGCCTTGATAAGCAATGGGGGTAGTCACTTCATCCATGCCCATTTCAGGTCATTATTGAAGAAATACGGGGTGCAACACCGCATTGCTACCCCGTATCATCCACCGACCAATGGGCAGACTGAAGTATTGAATCGTCAAATCAAGCTTATCCTTCAAAAGACGGTTAGACCTGATAGGAAGGATTGGTTCGATCGGTTGATTGATGCACTATGGGCATATTGGATCGTGAACAAGGCCCCAGTCGAAATGTCGCCATACCACATGGTGTATGGAAAGTCTTGTCACCTTCCTGTGGAGCTAGAGCATCGTGCTGTTTGGGCAGTGCAGAAGTGTAATTTTAGCCGCAAGGCCAGAGGTTATGAAAGGAAGCTCCAGCTCATTGAGTTAGAGGAGATTAGGCAAGAAGCTTACGAGAATGCAAAAATATACAAAGACAAGATAAAGGCTTTTCATGATAGACACATTTGAAGGAAGGAGTTCGCACCTAACCAGTAGGTCTGGTTGTTTCACTCCCGACTCAAATTCTTTGCGGGAAAACTCAAGTCCAAGTGGACTAGGCCATTTCTAATGGTCCATTGTCTGCTAACGGGGCAGTACAAATTAGAGACCTGAAATCTGGGCATGTTTTTACGGTTAATGGCTAGCACCTCAAACCATTTTTCACCCAGGAACCTTCCCCTGTTGACGAAACGATACATCTTCTTGAGGACGTGTGACTGACGAGTTGCCCAGCTGGAGGCGTTAAACTCAACACGTATACACACATCATACCATATATACATGGCATATTTTATTTTCGCATATTGTTTTGCATATTGTGTATGGCATTGCAGTGATGGCATGAGCTGAACAACAACTCAAAAGCAATCCAGGTGATTTCTATCCACATACACCCTGCCTTATTCTAATTTATTTTATTCATGCATGAGGACATGCAAACACTTAGGCATGGGGGGGTAGTCCATAAAAACTAAAAATTTTCTACCAATAATTGGGGAGTTAGATCGTTTTATCAAGAGGTTTTATTAAAGATTTATTCTTTAGTAGATTCCTATGCTTAGAATCAAGTATAACCTCACACCTACATGTAGAACTTACAATGGATCCACTGTGAAGATCGATAGACATTTCTAGTTTGTCGAGAAGATGCATTACTTCTTCTCCTGAACCCTTGGACAACAATCAAGGAATCAAGTGAACCATCTTCTATAGATCCACCAAAACATATGTGAGATGAGAGTAGAGGGTCTACTGGTGCTCTAAGGTTGGTGTAAGGAATCTTTAATTTTGAATAATTGAATAATGACACTCGGAGTTGGGAATAGTTTTTGTGAAATAATTTTGTGAGAAATTCCATACGAGAGCCACCAAATAAGGCGAAAACACAGAGAGCGAGTTATGATAAAAATAGGACTGAGGTGGATGGTCACGACCGTCCTCTATGAAATCCTCGGCCGAAGGAGGGTACTGATGTCAAGGTCAGAAATACGTCATCCTATCCATTCCCTACCTGGTGCTAAGAATAGGCACTTCCACCAAATATGTCACCCAAGATCCTCTTGGTCATCCCCAAAAATCCCATATAATGCCTCATGAATAAAAGTACGTATGTCGTGTTGCATTGTTGCATTATGTTATGTTGGTAACAGCATTGTGCTAGTAGATATGAAAAAAAAAGGAAAAAGAAGAAAAGAAAAAGCATACAAAAGAGGTATTTGCTTGAAAAAAAAAAGTCTTACATTAAGAAGTTTGAGTTATGTAAATCAAGTGTTTTGAGGCAAAAACACCTACTAACCCCACGAACCACCAAATACAACCTTAACATACTTTTTCTGTATTTCTGACCGCCTGAATACGGGTTGAGGGGTCTGACTTAGTTGTAGGGTTATTAGAATCTAATTAAAGTGTGATGCCATGCGAGACCACCAAATACATTTGCAAATCTGATGAGTGATTGCGTTTTTGTGTGGTTTGTTAATTTAGGGCTTTAAGTCGTTGCAACACACAAAAATGGATTCACTTTTAAATTTATATTCCTAGATAGTGGGGTATCTGGGGTCGTCCAAGGAGGCAAGTTTGCAAAAATTAAATCTCTTGCTTGGAAAATAAATCTCAACTTTCTTTTTGGTATTTTTGAATATATAGTTTTTATGATTTTTGAAATAAAGGCAACATGCAAGTTTTTGTTGAAAGCTAGAAAATAACTAATACCTAATTCAAGAAACCTACCCTAAGGTGATAGGTAGAGCCTCTCCCTAAGCTCACCCCAGGCACGTGGAGGCCTAGAATAATTAGGGAGAGGGAGTGAAACAATTGCTAGGCAAAATTTGTACAAGCTATGCAACAGAAATTGAAAGAAGGCAATTTGAATTAAAGCAAAATGGTTCACACAAAACCTATAGAGGAATGCTTCTACTCTACTTGAAAATACAAGAAAAATAAAAAACAAATCCTCTAGATAGATGGTGAAGAAGAGGGCTTCTTGCTCCAAGCCAAGTAGCTCCTTGACTTGAAAGGACAACTCCTCCTTAGCATGAGATGCTCCTCCAAATGATGTCCTCCAAGGTGGTAGCTACCACCTTTAATTCTCCTCCTCCAAGGGTGGACATCCACCCTAGGTCCTTCTCCTTTTCCTGGCCGTCCTCCTTGAAGTAGAATGCTCCTCCTCCTTGTCATGGCACCAGTTGAATAAAGTGGGGAGAAGAAGGCACCAAAGGGGCTGGTGATGTGCCCCCTTAATCTTCTTCTCTACTCCTTCTTCTTGGCCGTAGGTATAGGTGGATGTAGGTGGAATTAAACACTAATGGAGGATGAAGAAAATGTGGGAAGATAGGTGGGTATATATAGTGTAGGAAGGGGGGCATAGGTGGCTCTTGAAATGGATGGCTAGGATAGGATATGGGGGGTAGTTGGGGATCCTATGGCTAAGGGTGATTGGCGCCAACCCAAGGGGTACCTAGGTGGTGGTCATGGGTGGTGGCACCCCTTGAAGTTGGCACCAAAATGGCTTCTAGAAGGGGGGCTTAGGTGGTGCCAAGTAGGGTTCTAGAAGGAGGGGTAGGTGGATGGCTAGGATGGGTTGTAGGGTTATGTGTAGGGCCATGATGTGGGGGTGTTTTGGAGGGAAAAAGTGGCGCCAATAAGGAGGTAATTAGGGTGGTTTTGGCATCACTTTATGGTGTCTTTTTGAGGTAGTGGGTAGGCTAGGTTGGCGCCAAGGTGAGGTGGAAGTAGGGGTAGCTTATGTGGAGCTTAGGTGGAGCTAGTTGGTGTTGTTAGGTAGGGTTTTTAGGCAGTAAAAGCCAAGGGAGCTAGAGCATAGCTAAGCTAAGCTAATCTAGCTTAGCTAATAGTGGAGTAGAGGAGGAGGTGTTGGAGCTAGGGTTTGGAGGAGGAGCTGGATTTGAAGAATCTGGAGCTGAAGTGGAGCTGGCAGCTACTGAAGAGGTCAACATGGGGCTACTCTAGCTGGCTTAGCTTGATAGTTCTTTACTAGCTACTAAGACAAGCTAAAGTGAGCTGGCTTCTGTTGAATGGAGCTAAGGTGAGCTGGGTCTGGTGCTCCCGGGGAGAATTGAGCTGGTTGAGATAGCTAAGGTAGCTTAGCTCAACCAAGTTGAGCTAAGCTAAGTCCCCGGGAGTTGGACTTCAGCTTCCTGAGCTGGGATGAGTTCTTCTTCAGCTGGCTGGAGTTGAGTGGAGCTGGGTGTAGCTGGATCTGAGCTGGGGTGAACTCCAGTAAACTCAGCTGAGCTAGCTAGAGCTCCCTGTGGACTAGTGGGAGCTGAGATGAGCTAGACTCAACTAGGTTGAGCTGGATCTGAGCTGACTTGAGCTAGGCTGAGCTAAGATGAGCTCTCTTGAGCTACCATTCAGTTGAGATTAACTGAATGGAGCTGGGATGAACTAACCCTGGTCCAAGTGAGCTAGGTTCCAGTTGTGGTGAATTGGATTAAGCTGAGATCCAGTTAGTCTGTGCTCCCCCTTCACCATTTGCCTTATTGAGTGCCAGGGTTTTAGGGATATGTATATCTGTTCATCCCTAACACTCACAAAAACACATCAAAAAGACAATAAAAAATGCAATGCATGCCTAACCTAATTAATGCCTAAATGCAGCCCAAAAACTCGTTTGCAAAGTAAAAATCCTAAGAGCTAGGTTTGTTTTAATGCATAAGAATGATGATAAACTGGTGTTTATTAATGAGATGTGAGTTCAAGAAGAAAAAGAGAAAGAAAAGAAGAGAGAGAGAGAGAGAGAAAGAGAGAAAAGAAAAAAGTACAGAAGATTAAAGAGAGCATAGTTTTTCAGCCTCTCTCTAAGTTGATTTATTCGATAATCTAGAAATCTTGATTTTGAAATACTAGTCTCTATGTAGCACCAGAAGAGAGTAAGCCACCAACAAATCTAGTTAACTCAGACATCTCCTACCCAAGCCAAACATCGGGGCTGAAATCAAAGAATATTTTATAACCCTGAGAGAAGAGGTTTGCCTATCCTGACAGAATTTTACTAGGGGTCAAGTACAAGCTTTAAATGTATATCGACTCTTCGCTTGGATTCGTTGCAGAAGCTACAACATTACATGGCATGATTATCTACATTCTAAATTTTTGGATGAAATAAAAAGAAATAAACCCTTAGTTAAACTCTTGATAAAATGCATTTAGTCATGCACTTGCTAGGGATTAGCAAGATTTAGGCATGGGGGTATGATTGCGCAATAATCATAGGCCCTACTTCGCTTGAATTAAGGTAGAACCTAGCATAACATGGGCATTTTGCATGCATACGCATCGTACTTTGCAACCTAGATTATTTATATGTTTTATACATAATAATGTGCTATTTGAGAGGCATTAATAATTGTAGGTAATTTAAGGCTACAGATGACTGATCCAACCTTATGGATCTGTTTAGAATGATGAAGGGAGTCCAACGCTTCTAAGAATGCATCAAGCAAACTTCCGTAGCACCCTAGGGAGTCGACAGAAGAAGCAAGAGCCAAGGGGAAAATTTAAGAATATCTGGACCTTAGATGGAAAATCCAACCGCACAGATGGATCCGGATCGATGTTTGCAGTCCAACGACGCAAAAATCAACTCAATCGGAGGCCTACATCATCAGATACAAGGAGAAGAAGATGGACGGCCACGATGGCGCCACGTGGTGCCATTGCACCCACCCCTCACCACGCCCCAATCTTAGAAGGAAAGATGTGTGCCGTTGGATTGTCATCCAACTATCACGATGCAACCACGTCAACCGCCTCACCACGCCTTATCAATGAAGGATAAGATCAGTCATTGGATCTTTGTCCAACGACTGAGAGCGACCGCACAGAGATTGGAAACTCTACACAAACGCCTCCACAGTGCGTTGGTTAGTACCTTTGAACCTAAGCAACCAACGTAGGTTCGAGGCTTGCCCGACGTGAAATCAGGCAAGACGTTGAGCGCAAGGGCAATTGACCATAGGATCTTCATCGAGCGGTGGAGGTGCAGACGTGTGGCGGGTGCAGGGGCGTCAGATGAAGATGCACGTGATGACGCAAGCTTTAAGATTCAAGAAAGTGCGACGCACGCTCTTTTAAGCTATCCGATTGAGAGATTGGATGGTTGAGATGGCATAAGGAGTTGAGGCATGTTTGAAGGCCAAGCGGTGGGTGGGTGAAGGTAGCAGCGCATGCTGGAGAACGACGACTGCACGATGGAGATCCAAGGGAAAATAGAGCACCACATGTCAGCTTCAGATTAAATCCGCGAATGGAGAAGGATTTGGAGGGTTTAATCAGGACCGTTGATCTCCTAATCAATGGATCTGATTAACCCAAAGCTATTGCATGAAATTAAGGGCTCCAATGCCCTAAATACCCTTCACAAACACTATAAAAAGAGGCCTAAGGGTCCCTTTTGAAGGCATTCAATGAGAATTCTTCTTTGTCCTCCTTCTACAACTCCTCTACCTTCTTCTTCTCATCTTCTCTGCCTTCATCTCTGCATCTTCGTCCAAAGCGTCTGTTGGGCCACCTTGGTGGATCGTTGTTGCTATCCTCAACCTCTCCAGAAGGCCACCACGGACCACCCATGGTGCCCTTATTTTTCTACATAGATAGTTTATGTTCATGCTTAGAATTTGCTTAGTTATAGTTACATGTATGCAATTCATGTTCAAACTCTCTGCTTGATATATATTGCGATTTATTGTCTATGCTATTTAGTAATTAGATTTAGAACAAGAGCATGAAATCAAAAGCGTTTTCTGCCTCCCTGTGATCGATCGGGACTCACCAGTTCCGTTAATTTATTTGTCGAGACATATTTCGCACTATACTGCAACGCATTTATCTTCTACGAAGAAATGCGAAGAAATGCGTGAAATGCGTGATTTGTAAAAACTATAGTGAACATGTTTTGTGTGGTAGAAATCGAGGTTTGGAGGAACCCGTTGTCGTAGTCGCAAAACTCGTTATCAAATACAATTTTACCAAAACTCCAAGGGAGTCCCGTGTCGAACACAAGGAGGCAACGTTTACTTTGTTTGAAAACCACACTTCATTTTGTTTCTTTTTGGTATTTTGTTATATATATATATTTATTATTTTTATAAAGGATGCAAGCAAGATGGATCACAATATGGATGGAATCAAATATGATATATTGCACAAATGTTTATTACAATAATCTTCGAAAGCATAAGAGAGGGAGGTAAGAAGGAATCTTTCGAATCGGCTGTTCGACGAGATGACGGCACCTGGCGAAAGCTTAGACAAAGGAATTGAGGAGCAGGGCGATGGAGGTGAGATGCAAGAGGACGATGAGTAGAGGAATGCTTCACTGAGGCTCTAGAATGGAGGTTTGGAGGCGGAGGTGATCTACTACCGGAATGAAGGTGGGAGGATGGCTCCAAGGAAACCTATGAAGGTGGTGAGATAGACGACGAATATTTGGTGGGGTAAGGGATCGTTACATGATGAAGCGTCGGTTTCAGTGACCGGTTTGTGTTATATCGTTGTAGTAAGCCGGTTGTCACCAACGTTTCATATAAAATTTTTATTACTCGGAAAACTGAAAGAGTTCCCGAGGTCGAACTCAGGGAGCAAGTTGTATTCTAGAGATATACAAGTTCTATTACAAAAATAAAGAGAGAGAGAGAGAGAGAGATGAAAAATTGGCTTCTTCTTCTTTTCTTCTTTCTTCCTCTTTGTCTTTGGTTCTTCCTGTTCTTCTTCTTCTTCTTCTTCTTCTTTCTTCAGATTTTCCCCTCGTGCTCTTCTTCTTGTTTCCTTTCTTTCTTTTTCGTCAGATCATCTTCTTCTTTTCTTGCTTCTTGCTTCTCTTCATTCCTTCTTCTTCTTTGTCTTCACCTGCCTTGACTTCTCTTTTTCTTCTCTCGCGATGGCCGTTGCTCTTCCTTCTTCTTCAGCGGGTCTTCTTCTTCTTTGGCTGCTGTCCTTCCGTCGTCTGCCCCGGTGCTGAGACGACTTAACAATGCCTTCGCTACAGTGCAGCAGCTCCTTCTTCTTCAGCGGGTCTGCTTCTTCTTCATTCCTGCACACTTCAGAGTTTATTCGTCAAGACAAAAACCTACTCTACCCCCCTCCCCCGCGTATCTCTCTCTCTGAAATCACTCCTCGGAAGCTCTCCCAGAGCGCTATCGGGTAATCGGGTTCGGGTCAGGCCCGGGTCCAGGCCCACCGGCGTGCGTGGTGGGCGAGGAGTGCAGGTCAGTCTAATCGGGTCGGGCCAGGTCCGCGGAGCGTGGTCACGGACGAGGCCGAGTCGGGTCGGGTCGGGTGAGAGGGACCTCACCCCGTGGTAACTGAGGCAAACAGATGGTGGCAGTTTTTCAATTTATGTGGGTGCGTGGCTTCAGAAGGTTCCGAGGTGGGACTATCCGCGCACCCGTTTCTCGCACGCCTGCAGCAGGGATGGTGCTCCCAATTGCATCGGCTGTTGAGGCGTACAGCTCCAATCGAGGGCCAGGGTGTGTGCGTGAGACTCTTCCGCGCTGGCCGTGGCTATTCAATCTGGGATATCTCGGCTTGGAGCAACCTCGAGCAGGCTTCGAGCTTCCTCGCCAATGGCGGTCGAGGCCTGGAACCTGAAACCAATGGCACGGCCTCTCGGCCAAATCAGACAGGCGGGGGACCTTCGCCGTGGCACGGCGAAGGTGGTCAGGTGGTCTGCAGGGGGCGAGATGGAGCTGTTAGGTCGTCCTAGGTCAGACTGTGAGCGAGGGAGTGGGTGTGTTCGGTGGGTCTGCAGAGGGTGTTTGGTGGGAAGTGGAGGGGCGGAAGAGGATCAGGGTGAGGAGGCGGAAGTTCTGCGGTGGTCGGCGAGCCGTGTGGGTCGCTGAGGTGATGGGAGCGGCTCGCCGGAGGGTGGTCGGAGGCGGAGAGGATGAGGGTGAACAGGGTCGGTAGAGGGCTTAATTGGCTAAATCGAAAGCGGGGAAAGAAAGAGGAGGAGAAGGGGAGTAAGTCTAACTTAACTGCAGGGACGAAGGGGGAGGAACAGGGCGACAGTCGTATCGACTGTCGCCGGAGAAGATGATGCTCAGGGAGAGGGGCGGCGGCGAGCAGAAGGCTGGAGAGGCGCCAGCTGGGTGCGGCGTGGCGCGGGAAGAGCAGGGGAGGAGGTCTCTGCTGCTGGTAGTGCGGCAGAGCGAAGAGGTGGAGGGAGAGGAAGTCGCCGGAGCTGGTGAGCGTCTGCCGGAGAAGAAGAGACGAAAGCTGGGGGTTTTCTCCGTCAGATCCAGGCTCCTTGGTCGGTGGAGCGGCGGGGGGTATTTATAGGGTTGAAGCAGGGAGGAAGGCGGAGGGAGACGACGTGTCTCCCTCGCCGGAGCATGGTCGGAATTCGAACCCATACCGTCCGTGCGTTCGCACGGCCGGTAGGGGGGGCTGCAAGGACCATGGGGGTGCTCCTGCGACGGCTGACGACGCAGGGCACCCTCCGGTACACATGCCAGGTCCTCCACCTTACCCTGCGCGGCGCCATGCTCCGCGCAAGGTCGCCGGAGCATGGTGCTGGCAGGGTTTTGCAGGAGGGACCTGTTTGCGAAGAACGAAGGAGAGTTAGGGGCCTAAATGCGAGGGTTCAAAAGTTGAGGGCCAAAGAGTAAATATATGAGGACCAAAGTGTAAAGTCGGTCAAGGAGGTTTCTTCTTAGGCTCAAGTTTTTATACATGACTAATTAGGACCTAAGGAATCTGATGGTGAATTTTATTTTCATATTAAACCTTGTTTGACCGGTCAATTTGCGCAAAAACCCAAATTAAGTTATTAATTGGGCATGGTCCTCAATGTAGGTCAAAATGGGTTCTAAAGGCCAAATTGAAGGTTCTAAACCCTAGAGATTATTTTTCTATGAATTTTAGAGGGTTTATTCTATTTTTACTTTGCCTCGAACCTTGTGAATTGAAGTGGGTTGTTTTAGGGTTACAGATTATCATTTGGTTCCTTGAAAGTGCTTGTAGCCCTTGCTAGATCATCTCGTCCCACTTTTATTCTTATTAGGCTGTTCTGACCTGTGTTTGGGCCCTGAATTACCCTGTATGCAGATTATACTGGTAAAATTGCACTTTTACCCCTTATGACTGGTTTTCTTCTCAAACTCAGAATTCTCTGAGTTAAGCCTTTCCTTGAGATATGTAGGAGCTTTTATCCTTTGTATTGGGTCAAAATGAGCTAGTTATGGCTCATGATGAGGTTCTCATCATACCCCCATGCCTAGCTTTTGCTAGTCCCTTAGCAAAAAACTTAAGGTTTCAACCCTTGTTCTAGACCATGAAGTTTTCAATGGTTTTAGATAAGTGCCTTTTTATTTGAGCTTAGATTAGGTTAGAATGCTGACCATAGGCCTAAAAGATACTCTAGTACCAATCAAGATCCAAATCTGTCTAGCCTTAGCCTCAGTCTTTCAGCAAAGGTTTTTAAGGCCCGCAAGAACTAACCTAAGGTTTATTGGACTTCGTGGTTAAAGCACCCGTGCTTGAAATGATTTTAGCCCTGGCCCAGTTCGCAGTGCGTTTTGTAAGAGAGAGATAGAAAGTTTTTTTCTGTTTGGAGAGTTTTCTCTCTCTTTTTCTTTTTAGTTCTAGTCTAGGGTTGGCTTTTCAACACGGTCTGTATCAGATTCCTTGCTCCCATCATCAATCCTCAAGGGTTCCTGGCGATCGATGCTTCGAGATAGCACCGCCCATGGCAACCCCCGGAACCCTGGCTATTGAGATTTCGAGATAATCCCATCCATGGTATTCCGTGGCCGAATCCAGACCCTGGCAATTGACACTTCGAGATAATGCCATCCATGGAATCTGAACCAGCAGAGTGCTTACATGCCCCCCGTAGGATATGTAAATATCCTAAGAGACAAGCACCGAGGAGATGATATTTTGTTACGCATCTTCGAGGGGATTTTCCGCCTCTCTGCGCTGGGAACTCGTCCAAATCAACTTGTGTTGATCGGCCATTCCTATTCTAGGTGTTCTTTTCAGATTTTTGCGACGCTTCTGCGTGATTCTGATTTTTACGCTTACTGAACCAGGCTGTGTGTGAGATTAGGGTGCTTAGGTTACTGAGTCCCGTAAACCAAAAATTAGTTAACGAGGCCGAATACTCCCTAAGCCTTAGACCTAATACTTCAGCTTTTCATTTTCCTCAACCTCTTGAGGAGTGTCCAGATCTTAATGAGTACTAAGAGTCTATTCAAGAATGCCTAAGGTTTGCATTCTTACTAATCTTATTGTGCACTTTTCAGTTATTTTCTTGAATGAGGTCTAGAACTTAGGTTAATTCCTTAGTTCCTTACTAATGACTATCAACTTTTCTTATAATTTTGTGCTCCTTTTTCATTTTGTTTCTTCTCTCCTTCACAAAATTTTCCTTCTCCTCTTTTCCTCTTATTCTTTTTCGAAAATTTTTTAATTTTTATGGTATTTTTGGCATATGTGAATTTTTTTTTGTTTGAAACCTTTTCTTACGAGTTTTTGCACTTTCATACCCCCCCATGCCTAAGATTTGCAATGTCCTCATTGTAACCTAGGGGGTCTTAGTTCATTCCTTAAGACAGAAATTTGGGTGAGTGGATGGGTCGGGTTGAATTTTTTTTTTTTTTTTTTTTTTTTTTTTTTTTTTTTTTTTTTTTTTGCGGACGATTTCAAATTTCAGATGCGAACATCTGAATTGGGGTCGGCTGTTTATAAGGGTGAACTTCGAGTGCTGAAAGGTGTCAGAACAAGTTTCAGGTTTTCAAAGAGAATGACGGGCTGCCTCCCGTTAAGCGCTGAGTTTTACGCCATCGGCTGGGCGCAATAAGCTCAAGGGGAAAGGAGGATATGAGATGCCTCAGCCAAATCAGTAGAAGTTACATCAATGAACGGCTTGAGTCTTTGACCATTCACGATGAAAGGTTCAGAATCGTGGCTGAGTGGACTGATTTCGATTGCTCCATTTCCAAAAACCTGTCGGACCAAATATGGTCCGACCCACTTAGATCTCAGTTTTCCTGGGAAGAGTTTGAGTCGGGCATCAAAGAGTAGGACCTTTTGACCAGGATGGAAGATCTTTCTTGAGATGTGTTTGTCGTGGAAGGCTTTAACCCGCTCCTTGTAGATTTGCGAGTTCTCGTACGCGTCTGTGCGTAATTCATCGATCTCGCTGATTTGGAGTTTTCTATGGGTCCCAACCTTGGAAAGATCTAGATTACAGTTCCGTACTGCCCAATAGGCTTTATGCTCCAGTTCGACGGGAAGGTGGCATGCCTTTCCGTACACCAATCTAAAGGGAGACATGCCCAATTGGGTCTTGTGGGCGGTCCTATAGGCCCACAATGCTTCCGGAAGTCGGGACGACCAGTCCTTCCTGTCAGGTCGAACAGTGACCTGTAGGATTTTCTTGATCTCCCGATTCGACAGCTCAGCTAGACCATTAGTTTGGGGGTGGTAAGGAGTAGAGATTCGGTGAGACACCCCGTATTTGGTCATCAGTGACCTAAACTGAGCATTTGTGAAATGGGTCCCCCCATCAGAGATTATTGCACGAGGAATCCCGAACCTTGAGAAAATGTGTTGATGAATGAATTTGAGAACGATTTTGTGATCACAGGTTCGGGTCGGTATGGCTTCGATCCATTTGGACACGTAGTCCACAGCCAACAGAATGTATTCGAAACCATCCGAAACAGGAAAGGGGCCCATAAAATCTATCCCCCAAATATCAAAGATTTCGCATACTAGAATCGGTTGCATAGGCATCATGTTACGATGGCTCATGTTGCCCAAAGTCTGGCAACGACTGCATGCCTTGCAATGACTGTATGCGTCTTTGAACAGTGTGGGCCAGTAAAAGCCGCACTGGAGGACTTTTGATGCGGTTTTATGCCCGGCAAAATGGCCACCGCATGCCTGGTCATGGCAGAAAGAGAGGATATTGTTGACTTCCCCTTCCGGGATACATCTCCGGATGATCTGATCGGCACCTATGCGGAAGAGGTACGGGTCTTCCCAAATGTAATACTTGGCATTGGAGCGTAATTTGTCTTTCTTGGCCTTCGGCCAATCGGACGGGGTCTGATGAGATGCCAAGTAATTTACAATATTAGCAAACCATGGAAGGCTAGTACCAATAGTCAGCAGGTGCTCATCGGGAAAATGCTCAGTGATGGGTCCGGAAGGGTCTATCATTTCAGAAGGAAGACGGGACAAGTGATCAGCTACCACGTTTTGTTTTCCCGCTTTATCGCGAATCTCGAGGTCAAATTCTTGCAACAGCAAGATCCATCGGATCAATCGAGGTTTCGCGTCCTTCTTTGCAAGGAGATGCCTCACAGCCGTGTGATCCGAATATATGATGACATGGGAACCCAGAAGGTATGATCTGAATTTCTCTAGGGCAAATACTACAGCTAGCAGCTCTTTCTCAGTAACTGTATAGTTACGCTGAGCCTCATCGAGTGTTTTGCTGGCGTAGTAAATGACCACAGGTTTCTTGTCATTCTTCTGCCCCAAAACCGCTCCTACAGCGAAGTCGGATGCATCACACATGATCTCAAAGGGTTGAGACCAATCAGGGGACTGTAGGATCGGGGCTTGGGTGACTCGGTCACGCAGGATTTCAAATGCTTGAGTGCATTCCTTGGAGATTTCGAAGGGAACATCCTTGGAGAGAAGAGTGGTCAGGGGGCGTGCGATTTTTGAAAAATCAGGGATAAATCGTCGATAAAAACCGACATGCCCTAAAAAGGATCGGATGTCCCTGATCGAGCTAGGCATAGGAAGGCGAGAAATCAGATTAACCTTAGCTCGATCCACTTGGATACCTTTCTCCGAAATTGAGTGTCCCAGGACAATTCCCTCAGGCACCATGAAATGGCTCTTTTCCCAAGAAAGAACCAAATTCACGTCGATGCACCGCCTGAGTATCTGGACCAAGTGCTGGAGGCAATCGTCGAATGATGCTCCGAAAACTGAAAAGTCATCCATGAAGACTTCCAGATAATCACCTACCATATCTGAGAATATGGCAAGCATGCATCGCTGAAAAGTAGCGGGTGCATTGCAAAGACCAAAAGGCATCCTTCGGAAAGCGTATGTTCCGAAGGGGCAGGTAAATGTGGTCTTTTCTTGGTCCTCAGGATGGATTGCCACCTGGTTATAACCGGAGTACCCGTCAAGAAAGCAGAAGAACCTATTTCCCGCTAGTTTTTCGAGAATTTGATCAATGAAGGGTAGTGGGAAATGATCCTTCTTCGTGGAGGAATTGAGTCGACGGTAATCTATACAGACTCTCCACGAGTTGGCTAATCGGGTAGGAATGATTTCTCCGGTCTCAGTCGTTATAGTGGTGAGTCCTGCCTTCTTAGGCACGACCTGAATTGGGCTCACCCAACGACTATCGGAGATCGGGTAGATGATCCCGGCATCTAACCACTTAATGATCTCCTTTTTCACGACCTCCTGCAGATTGGGGTTTAAGCGTCTCTGCATTTCGCGAGAAGGTCGTGTGCCCTCTTCTGAATAGATATGATGAGTACAATAAGAGGGACTTATTCCAGTCAAATCATCGAGGGTCCATCCGATGGCTCTGCGATGTTGCTGGAGGACAACAATCAGACGGGATTCCTGTTCAGGATTAAGGTTGGAATTGATGATCACAGGAAGGGTCTGATTAGAACCCAAAAAGATGTATTTCAAATGAGCAGGAAGGGGTTTCAGTTCGAGGATGGGGTTTTCAGCAGCAGCGGGTGGTTCAGTATAGATGTGAGGTTCAAGGGTGGGAGTTATTGGGTTGTTCACATCTGGATTTGATTCCTCTATTTGCGGGTCAAGATCCTTCTGTGGTTGATGAGGAATACTCAAGTCATTCTGGAGGTGTGGTTCATCAACCAAAGTCTTGATGTCACAAATTTGCTCGATGACGCCGCAATTAATTCCTTGTTGGGCCTTAAATATATCAATTTTCAGTGTTTGATCTCCAAACTTAAGCTCTATTTGGCCCTCCTCACAGCTGATGTTGGCTCTAGCAGTAGCCAAGAAAGGTCTCCCTAGAATGATTGGTGTATCCCTAGGGTTCTCAGGTGCATCCATGTCTAAGACTATAAAGTCCACTGGAAAATAGAAATCCCGCACTCTTACGATAACATCCTCGAGAATCCCTTTTGGTGACTTTATAGATCGATCTGCTAATTGTAATGTCACCTCAGTTGGTTTCAGCTCAGATTCTTCCAGATGGTCAAGTAAGGATGTGGGTATCAGATTTATAGATGCACCTAAGTCTAACAATGCTCTGTCAAATTGGGTACCACCTATCTTACAGGAGATCAGGGGAGTTCCAGGATCTTTTGCCTTGGGTGGGAGTCTACTAAGGATTACAGAGCTGGCTTGCTCTGACAGAACAATTGGGCTCCCTCCCTTGGTTCGCGGCTTACGCTGGGGTGTACATATATTCTTTAGAAATCGTGCGTAAGCTGGTACGTGGTGGATTGCATCCATCAAGGGGATGTTTATGTGGACCTGCTCAAAGAGCTTGACCAGGTCCTCCTCAGGGGCCACGGGCTTGGTGGTCTTCTTTCCCTTGGTCAGGGCCTCGGGAAACGGGATCTTGGTTGGTTCCTCTAGGATAGGTCCTGGTTGTGGGTCTGGAACAACGGTACCTTGGATAACTATCCTAGGGTCATGATTATCAGGCTGGGAGTGGTTTGGATAACGCGGGTCCTGAGTTGTCTTACCACTACGTGTTGTTACAGCATTTAATCCGGCCTGATTTTGGTTTGGATTTGGTAGGAGGGGTGGCTGCTGCTGAAATCCCGTATGAGAAGTAGAGGCTTCCATCTCGTCTGGAGATGGGGCAGTAGGGGCCTGATAAATCCATTGAGCGTGGCCTAAATTTGGATTCATAACGCGCTTCTGGGTTGGCACGTTATTTGGGTTAGGAAGGGGTTGGGAGGGGAGTGTGCCTGGCTGGCGAGAATTTGCCAACTGGGCCAGCTGAGTTTTAACTTCAGTAAGCTCGTCCTTGTGCTGTTTTTGAATGGCCGCATTCGATTTTTGAATGTCAGCCAGAGTCTGAAGGATTAAGGACATTTGATCTTGATTTGGCCCTGATGGATAAGTAGGGTTGGGCCGAGGCTGAGGCGGCTGGTAGTGATGAGAGGGCTGTGGGCGGGACTGAAAAGGTGGTCTTTGGGTTTGAGAATTTCCCGCCCACTGAAAATTTGGATGGTTTCTCCATCCAGGGTTGTAAGTGTTGGAGAATGGGTCGTTCTGGATGGCGTTGAGGTCCTCGCAGGTCTGAGGAACCTCCTGAGAATCAGGGAAAGGGGGAATGGAGTTCCCTCGACTGGTGAAGAAAGGATCGGATGATCTTCCAGTCCAAGAATCAGATGGGGATGGATATGGATCCATCCCAGGGGAGGATCGGTGGAGGATGTTTTGCACAGTCTCCTGTGTGGAAGGAGGTTGTGCAAAGGAGTTACGCGCAGAGGTGGCTCGCTGCAAGTGCTGAGTCAGCTCATCCACCTTCTTTTCAATAATTGAGACCTTGTCCAATCGACTGGCCATCAATTCCAGGTCGACTGATGCGGACAGGCCCTGCGTCTCATGTGCTCCCTTAAGATTCGTCGCTGCGCGGGTATTCGTCCTGTCGAATAATCCCATGGAGTCATTGTTGATGGAGTTCTCGCACATGTTTTCGAGAATCTCCCATACGGTGTCTTCATGTTGACCCATGATGTTTCCTCCGCAGGTTGCATTGACGAAAAGGCGGATGTCCTCACGGAGTCCCTGGTAAAAAGATTGGACTTGTTCCCATTTAGGAACTCCGTGATGGGGGCACTTCCTCATGAGATCCTGAAAACGTTCCCATGCCTCATGGAGAGGTTCTCCTGATTGTTGAGTGAAGTGTGTAATCTGATGGCGCAAGGCGTTGGTCCGACCAACGGGAAAGAACTTTTTCAAAAACTCGGATTGAAGTTCTTCCCAAGTGTTGATCGGCCGGGTCTGAGTTTGATACCAATGGGCGGCCTTGTCCATAAGAGAAAAGGAGAACATCTTCATGAGAAGAATATCCCGATTTTGCGCATCTGATCCAAAAGTGTGGGCCAGATGTTTAAGCTGTTTGATGTGCTGGAAGGGATCTTCAGAATTAAGCCCATGGAATTTAGGTATAGCGTGAATCATGTTGGGCTTTAGTTCGGAATCAGGTCCTCCAATCGGGATTCTAACTCGAGGCTCAATGGCCACCGCAGCAGGATTGTAGTGGTCCCGCATCATAGGACGCTGCGGTGGGTGCACGAAGTTTTGGAAGAGGTCATTGAGTCGCTGGAGCTGGTGTTCCAGATTATTTTCTTCCTCAACTGGCTGAGCCATGATGGGGGAAGAAGAAGAACTTGGTTCTGAATCAGAAGAGAGAATAATGTGAGGGTGTTGCTGCACAAACACGGGCGTCGAGGCTTGGCCTTGACGAGAGTGAATTTCTAAAGGAGGTCTTAAGGGTGGTCTTAGAGACCTCCTTCCGTACATGCACAGTTGGGAGAGGTAAGTTTAGAAGGTGATGGACCCAATCAAGACACCCAAAAATGTGTTGGGTGACTATAGAGGTGCGGGGCAGATGGACCCCTTGATCAGAAAGATCGTCCACCTGAGAATTACCTGGGCAGCCAGAGAGGGAGAGTCCCGCGAAGACCCCTACACGGTAGAGCGTCCCCACGGGTTACAGGGTTTCCCCCACCCGACCTCTCTTGTCACTGCGGTTCCAGGTAGACCAGAATGGGGATCTTGACCTCTTAAGTCTACCAATTTTAAGATCAGGGTGCTTAAGGTTTCACTTGAACTTTAGTCTTTTTAAGTGCAAAGAGTGACCTAATTTAAGGTTGGTTAACCCAAAGGGGTCAACTTTACCTCTTGTTTTCTTGGAGAGCTTTTAGGTCCTGTCTTTTAGGGTTCAAGTGTTTAGAGAGAGCCAATTGTTTTAGATTTTCTTTGAATAGGTATTTTCAGACAAGGGCTTGGGCACACTTCATTTGGTTTTCTTAATTCTTGCTTAAGGAGTGTGTCTCTAAATCCCTAGTGTTGGATCCTAGGTTGGCTCTACTTGGTCCAGTTAATTCTTTGTTGGGTAATTAGGGCTCAAGCAAGAATGTGTTAGCCCTTAAATACCCTTAATAGTGTGCAGAAATAATGAGTTGAAAACATGCAACTTTTATGGTTACTAAATATGGAAGACAGGTTAGCCCTATATTGCTTGTTCTTTTCTTTTCTTCCTCTTTAGAGTGTAGGGGTTAATAGTGAGAGAAAAGATTTTACCTGTCTTCGGAGTAGTTGTGTGGTTGCTTGTCTTCTTGAGTTCCCTATAGCTGCACAAAAGAGAGGAGATTATTAGAACTTAAAAGATACAGGAATGTTTACCTCTAGAATAGCCGTTGCTCCCCGGCAGCGGCGCCAAAATGATGAAGCGTCGGTTTCAGTGACCGGTTTGTGTTATATCGTTGTAGTAAAGCCGGTTGTCACCAACGTTTCATATAAAATTTTTATTACTCGGAAAACTGAAAGAGTTCCCGAGGTCGAACTCAGGGAGCAAGTTGTATTCTAGAGATATACAAGTTCTATTACAAAAATAAAGAGAGAGAGAGAGAGAGAGATGAAAAATTGGCTTCTTCTTCTTTTCTTCTTTCTTCCTCTTTGTCTTTGGTTCTTCCTGTTCTTCTTCTTCTTCTTCTTCTTCTTTCTTCAGATTTTCCCCTCGTGCTCTTCTTCTTGTTTCCTTTCTTTCTTTTTCGTCAGATCATCTTCTTCTTTTCTTGCTTCTTGCTTCTCTTCATTCCTTCTTCTTCTTTGTCTTCACCTGCCTTGACTTCTCTTTTTCTTCTCTCGCGATGGCCGTTGCTCTTCCTTCTTCTTCAGCGGGTCTTCTTCTTCTTTGGCTGCTGTCCTTCCGTCGTCTGCCCCGGTGCTGAGACGACTTAACAATGCCTTCGCTACAGTGCAGCAGCTCCTTCTTCTTCAGCGGGTCTGCTTCTTCTTCATTCCTGCACACTTCAGAGTTTATTCGTCAAGACAAAAACCTACTCTACCCCCCTCCCCCGCGTATCTCTCTCTCTGAAATCACTCCTCGGAAGCTCTCCCAGAGCGCTATCGGGTAATCGGGTTCGGGTCAGGCCCGGGTCCAGGCCCACCGGCGTGCGTGGTGGGCGAGGAGTGCAGGTCAGTCTAATCGGGTCGGGCCAGGTCCGCGGAGCGTGGTCACGGACGAGGCCGAGTCGGGTCGGGTCGGGTGAGAGGGACCTCACCCCGTGGTAACTGAGGCAAACAGATGGTGGCAGTTTTTCAATTTATGTGGGTGCGTGGCTTCAGAAGGTTCCGAGGTGGGACTATCCGCGCACCCGTTTCTCGCACGCCTGCAGCAGGGATGGTGCTCCCAATTGCATCGGCTGTTGAGGCGTACAGCTCCAATCGAGGGCCAGGGTGTGTGCGTGAGACTCTTCCGCGCTGGCCGTGGCTATTCAATCTGGGATATCTCGGCTTGGAGCAACCTCGAGCAGGCTTCGAGCTTCCTCGCCAATGGCGGTCGAGGCCTGGAACCTGAAACCAATGGCACGGCCTCTCGGCCAAATCAGACAGGCGGGGGACCTTCGCCGTGGCACGGCGAAGGTGGTCAGGTGGTCTGCAGGGGGCGAGATGGAGCTGTTAGGTCGTCCTAGGTCAGACTGTGAGCGAGGGAGTGGGTGTGTTCGGTGGGTCTGCAGAGGGTGTTTGGTGGGAAGTGGAGGGGCGGAAGAGGATCAGGGTGAGGAGGCGGAAGTTCTGCGGTGGTCGGCGAGCCGTGTGGGTCGCTGAGGTGATGGGAGCGGCTCGCCGGAGGGTGGTCGGAGGCGGAGAGGATGAGGGTGAACAGGGTCGGTAGAGGGCTTAATTGGCTAAATCGAAAGCGGGGAAAGAAAGAGGAGGAGAAGGGGAGTAAGTCTAACTTAACTGCAGGGACGAAGGGGGAGGAACAGGGCGACAGTCGTATCGACTGTCGCCGGAGAAGATGATGCTCAGGGAGAGGGGCGGCGGCGAGCAGAAGGCTGGAGAGGCGCCAGCTGGGTGCGGCGTGGCGCGGGAAGAGCAGGGGAGGAGGTCTCTGCTGCTGGTAGTGCGGCAGAGCGAAGAGGTGGAGGGAGAGGAAGTCGCCGGAGCTGGTGAGCGTCTGCCGGAGAAGAAGAGACGAAAGCTGGGGGTTTTCTCCGTCAGATCCAGGCTCCTTGGTCGGTGGAGCGGCGGGGGGTATTTATAGGGTTGAAGCAGGGAGGAAGGCGGAGGGAGACGACGTGTCTCCCTCGCCGGAGCATGGTCGGAATTCGAACCCATACCGTCCGTGCGTTCGCACGGCCGGTAGGGGGGGCTGCAAGGACCATGGGGGTGCTCCTGCGACGGCTGACGACGCAGGGCACCCTCCGGTACACATGCCAGGTCCTCCACCTTACCCTGCGCGGCGCCATGCTCCGCGCAAGGTCGCCGGAGCATGGTGCTGGCAGGGTTTTGCAGGAGGGACCTGTTTGCGAAGAACGAAGGAGAGTTAGGGGCCTAAATGCGAGGGTTCAAAAGTTGAGGGCCAAAGAGTAAATATATGAGGACCAAAGTGTAAAGTCGGTCAAGGAGGTTTCTTCTTAGGCTCAAGTTTTTATACATGACTAATTAGGACCTAAGGAATCTGATGGTGAATTTTATTTTCATATTAAACCTTGTTTGACCAGTCAATTTGCGCAAAAACCCAAATTAAGTTATTAATTGGGCATGGTCCTCAATGTAGGTCAAAATGGGTTCTAAAGGCCAAATTGAAGGTTCTAAACCCTAGAGATTATTTTTCTATGAATTTTAGAGGGTTTATTCTATTTTTACTTTGCCTCGAACCTTGTGAATTGAAGTGGGTTGTTTTAGGGTTACAGATTATCATTTGGTTCCTTGAAAGTGCTTGTAGCCCTTGCTAGATCATCTCGTCCCACTTTTATTCTTATTAGGCTGTTCTGACCTGTGTTTGGGCCCTGAATTACCCTGTATGCAGATTATACTGGTAAAATTGCACTTTTACCCCTTATGACTGGTTTTCTTCTCAAACTCAGAATTCTCTGAGTTAAGCCTTTCCTTGAGATATGTAGGAGCTTTTATCCTTTGTATTGGGTCAAAATGAGCTAGTTATGGCTCATGATGAGGTTCTCATCATTACACTAATAGGGGACCTTTGGAGCTTAGGAATGAGCTCTTGGGAGTGATGAGGACTGATGGGAGGGCATGGAAGGGGAAACCTGGCACAAGATGAGAGTTCTATCATGGAACATGCGTGGGCTACGCGGCGAGGTGAGAAGAGCCTCCCTCGCTAGATATATGAGAGAGTGGAATGTTGATTGTGCACTTCTGCAAGAAACGCACATTGAAGAGGATGGACAGAATTCTTGGAAGCCATTGATACAGGAGGGGAGATCTGAAATCACTACTGCGAGGGCCCAAGGCAGGTCGGGAGGCATGGCCATATGGTGGAAGCTCGCAAGGTTGCAGCTGACCGAGGTACTACAGGCTAAATTCCATATAACCTTTAGATTTCAGGTGGTCCACACGGGATGTTGTTTGTATATCACCACGTTTATGGACCATGTAATGCGACCAGGAGGACTGCACTATGGTCTGAGCTTGGTGAGAGAGCGGAGGGGATTGGGGACAGTCCATGGTTTGTAGGGGGCGACTTCAACTGCACACTATCCAGTCAGGACAGAGTGAATGGGTGCACTGACCAGTATGCTCTTGGTTTTCAGCTTGCGGTCCAGAACATGGGTTTAAATGAGTACCCCTCTTCGAGTGTGGAATACACTTGGCGTAGTGGCAATGGGTAGATGTCAAAACTTGATCGTTTCATTGCGAACTCAAGTCTTCTGGACAAGTACCACCTTTCTAGTGTGTCCGGGCAAGAGAGGCCATTCTCTGACCACACTCCACTGATTTGGGATTGTGGTGAAGGAAGTTCAATGGGCTCCTACTTTAAATTCAAACGGTCATGGTTGAGGGAGCCAGGTTGCAAGGACATGATTGCGAACTGGTGGGAGATGAAACAGGTGTCTGGGTCAGCGACCTTGAGGCTTGTTGCGAAGTTAGTGGGGCTGAAGATTATGTTGAAGGAGTACGGACAGACTGTGGGGGTATTGCACAAACAAAGGAGGGTAGAAGCTCTTTCTTGGCTGTGCACACTAGATGAGAAAGAGGCTTTATGTCCACTGCTGAAAGAGAGTTGTTGCAACAGAAACAAATGTAAGAGGAGGTTTTAGAAGAGGATTAGAAGAGGGAAATGGACTGGTAGGAAAAATCAAGACAACTCTGGTTGCATGAGGGCGATGCCAATACCAAGTTTTTCCACATGGCTGCTAGTTCAAGGAGATGCGTCAACCATATCTCATCCATCTTCTCAGGATCCCAACGGCTCACCTCCATGGCTGACATTCGAGCTACAACTGTTGCCTATTTCCGTGACCTCTCTGCTGCCCCCTCCAGAAGTGCTTGGAAAGTGATGACAATGGAGTACCCAAGGGTGAAAGATATACAGGTGAAAGATTGGTAGCCCATTTTTCTGAACAGGAAGTGATTGATGCCATCAATGGCCTCAACTTGGAAGGATCTCTAGGTCCGAATGGGTTTCAAGTATTATTCTACAAGGAGTTTTGGAGGATAGTGAGAGGGGAAGTAATGGAGGTGGTCCACGAGTTCCAACAGGGGAATAGAGGGTTTGAGAAGTTAAACAGGTCATATTTATTTTTGCTCCCTAAGAAGCCAGGGGCAGGGGTTCAGTGAGTTCAGACCCATCGCATTTTCTAACTCCATTTATTTGATTATAAGCAAAGTATTCGCAAATAGATTGAGAGGGGTACTTCAAGGAAAGATATCTCCTGTTCAGTCGGCCTTCTTGCTGGATAGATCATTGCAAGAGTCCTTTATTGTGGCCCAGGAGATGGTGGCTAGATGGAGTAGGAGAAAGACAAAGGCCTTCATGTGGAAGGTTGATTTCAGTAAGGCCTACAACTGGGTTTCCTGGCCTTATCTGTGGGAGATACTCAAACGTAGAGGATTCCCTGTCCTATGGATTAGATGGATGAAGAGATGCATTACTACCTTGGCTTTCTCCCCCTAATTAATGGGAGACCATGTGATGAATGGATTCAACCTAGATGTGGGGTCAGATAGGGGTATCCCTTAGCCCCATTGTTATTCAACATGGCATTGGATACCTTGGCTCGCTTCACTCTCAAGCTCTCTGAACTGAGGATGATCAAGGGGAATACTCTACCGAGCAGTTGGGCTTTGGCTCCTATGCTCCAATATGCGGATGACATAGCATTTTTTGTAGAAGGGAGTACATGGGAGGCATGCACTATACATCATGTAGTGTCTATTTTTGGGGAGATTTTAGGGCTGAAATTGAATGGGGAAAAATCCTCTCTTACTTGTTTTGGAACGAATAGAGATGTGGGCCACCAACTTTCTGAAATTCTGTACACGCCGATCATCTCATTGCCAATTGCCTATCTTGGGTTGCCACTGAAGAGTAGGAAGATGAAGAAGAGTGATTCGAACTACTTTTTTGAAAAAATTTCAATAAAGCTGGAATGTTGGAGCAGTAAATTTCTCTCAAAGGGGGGGAAGGTTGATTTTCTTGAACTCTGTTATCACAGCGACACCAATCTTTATGTTTTTAGTTTTTAGAGCTCCTAAAGCAATTTGGAAGTGCCTAGATATAATGAGGAAACGTTTCTTTTGGAAGGGGGCGAAGCATGACGGATGCTTCTTCCAACCGATAAAATGGGATAGTATGTGTGCACTAAAGAAGTAGGGGGTGTGGAATTAGATCCTTGAAGGAGTTTAATGATTCTCTATAGTTGAAGTGGGCAATAAAAATTTTCCAAGGGGAAAATAAATCATGGGTGGAAGTGATTAGAGGAACATATGGTGCTTCACATTCTATGGCAAATAGACTTTCCCCCATCAAATCATCACCTTTTTAGAGCTCGGTGGTGGCAGCTATGAAGGAGAATTGGGACCTTTTCCAACCAGCCTATGGAGACAGAAAATCCTTTCTCTTCTGGATGGAAAAGTGGTCATCTTTGGGTGTATTACATACTCACTACCCACGAGTATATGGCCTTGTGGGTGACAAAGTGGCTAAGGTTGCAGATCTCTAGGATGAAGAAGCAAATAGATGGCAGGTACAGGAAACGGGCCGCAGGGAGGGGGGTCACACTTGGGGGTAAAGAGCAAGACTGATGCAAGACTTGCAAGCTTTCAAGCCAACAGGGGGTACTGACACATACAGATGGATGGGGAATTTTTCCACTGCCAAGGCCTATGAAGATATGGTTTCAAGGAGACAATGTGAAGATGCTGGCATCATTTGTGCAGGTTTATGGAAGCTGAAAATCCCATTGAAGATACAAATTTTTCTATGGCTTTGCAGGAGGGACGGGCTCATCACTAGTGACTTGAGGCACAAAAGGATGGAAGTGGCTGCTCATACGTGTTATCTATGCGCCTTCCATATTGATAGCATACGCCATATTTTTTCCTCATGTGTAATCACTGATTGTGTGTGGAATAGGGTGTGTGGTGGTGGGATACCTGTATGGGAGGACATGTGGGGAGGTTTTATTAGGAGTGGGAGGCCCCGTTGTTCCATGGCGACTATTTTGTGGTGTGTTTGGCGTGCATGTAATGAGTGCCTTTTTTAGGGGACACTTGTCAATTCAGCACAAATGATACATGAGTGTCAGGCTCTCATATGTCATTGGTGGAGTTGTAATATTTTTTATCATTGATTCTATTAATAAAATCCCTGGATGGCTATCTCTTTAGATAGCATTCCTTATTTTCTCAAAAAAAAAAAAGAGCTCTAGAGAAGGTGGGTGTAACAAAGGTAGAGATACCTTGGAAGGGAAGGGGTAGATCTTTATATACTGGATGAGAGGAGGCTAAAATAGGCATAAGACAAATAGCGACCTCCAGGACATCACTGTAGATCCAGCTCAAGTGTCACTATAGCCAGCTTACATCAGCTCACGTGTGCGCTGCACTGGCCCTCCATCTTGTGTGTTGATCGCACTCAAGCCTCGCTAGCCATCCATCTCGCGTCGCTAGTTGCCATCGCGAGCATCCATCAAGCATCCGTTGGCGTCCGTTGGCGCATGCTGTTCCGAGCGAAGTAGATCCTGACCCTTGGATGGCGGATGAAGGGTTCTGAGCACACGGGAGAGAACGCTCAGGATTGCACCTCCAGTGCACGTACAATTGCGCATCCGCCCTGCATCGAATCTCACATGCATGGGTCTCGTGCATCAATGATGCCACGTAGCTGCTTCCCTCATGCTCGATCATCCATTGACGGCTTAATTTCTTACCTGTGCATGCTTAACGGATAAATCCACTTGTAGGGCTTCAATCATGCAACTGTACGTTGTGAGTCGAAGCACCGACCACTGCGTTGAGGTTGGTTTTGTGCCTCACTTAGTTATTAAGGCTCAGCATGCTGCGACTATTGGATCTTGATCTAATGGTTGCACAAAGCCCTCTCTCTTCTTGGCTTGAAGCAGGTGACACGGCTCTTTGATGACCGTTGGATTTGAATCCAACATTTGAGACTTCACAGGTGCTGCTTGGGAGGAGGGGCTGCGGCCAGGCTAGAGGGCTGTGATGGTGCCATGTGGGGCCATCGTGGTTGTCCACCTTCTTCTTCTTGTAGAGGGTGCTACGGAGCTCTGATCGGCGTGATTTTCACATTGACGGACAGCGATCGTCGCTTCAGATCCATCCGTATGGTCAAATTTCTCATCTAAAGCTCGTAAAGATGTCTCACTACCTCCTGGCCAGATAAAGTGTTGGAATTAATGTACATAATGTACAACTATCCTAAATGCAATGCAGTGAATGTTATGCAATATTTATACTATGATACGTAATGATAGGCCTAGGAACTATCATAAACAAGAATTTTATCATGACTTCATGCGTAATTATCATACCCCCATGCTTACCTTTTGCTAGTCTCTAGCAAAATTAACCTAAATGCTATGTATAAAAGTAGAATCAGGATTTGATTACTTAGGCAAAATTTGTCGATTGCTTTAGAAAATCTTAACCTCAAGACCTAATTACAAAAACTCAACAGTGCCTAGGTGTCTACCAGAATGCAAACTACCCAAACCCTCTCCTTATTTGAAAAGAAAAGATACCCAACTTTTTTTTGTTTTTCTCCTTTTTTAATTTTTTTTTGTACTTTTTGGAATTTAAGAGTTTCGGAATAACTTTGTATGACTACCTAACCCGCCCAAGACTCAAAAAGGACTTTAAGTGCTAAGCATCTAGTGAAAAGAGTGAAAGACTCACTAGGCGATAGTTAAAATGGACTTCGGGTTTCTACGACCCTAGGTGACTGTTGAAGGCGTAGAGCACGTTTTGATAGGAAAACATCGTAGTATAGTGCGCAATATGATCAAACATAGATATTTAATAAAATATAACAAGACTTAAGTCCCTGTCGTTCGTCTCTAGGAGGCGTTTGTTTGACTTTTGAATTCAATCTTTTACCACTCTACTTTGTTTAAAATCGCACGTCGATTTTCAGTCTTCTGATTAAGATTTCTCCACTTCTATTATGAACCCTGGTTACGTGCTCATGTGTTAAATAGATCACAAAGGTGAATGTGTGAGTTTCTGTGCGCACGATTCTAGTGAGGTGGTGACTGTTTACAGAAAATGCGTCTATCATTAGATTTTCTATATTTTCCGGAAACGACATGCTTGTTGCGAAATAGATAAATAAGTGAAAACAGGCAACTGGAATCACGCAGAAAAGGTGGCAATCAATAAGCTCGTGGCGATTTCAAACATAGAGATATATATAAAAATGCATTTTTCATTCATTCAATTGGAGAAGTGTTTGCAACAAGAACTGTAGAGAAAAGCTTGTACAGGAATGCTTAGAAATGTAAATCTAGCTACCAGAAAATGATCGCATACAAGGATCTACGGGGGGATTTTGCATGCATCATTGGGGGAGAATAAGGACTACACTATTAAGTAGTAAATAAAAGCAGTAAATGTAAAGAGCTAGCTACTAATCTATCAAAAGTGAGGGCATTCGGAGGTGGTCTCCGATGGCCTTGGAGTGGTAGAGAGGAGAATGAGGGGCAGCCAATGGAGCTTAGGTCAGCCCTTGGAGAGTGGTGGGAGGAGTGATCCAGCATATTGGCGTGGTGTCCTTCATGGTGGTGCCCAGCTCGTGGGGATGGAGTGGAGATGGTGGTGGCTAGCCTAAGTGGAGGTGGATGGAACCAAGCATGTACGGCCAAAAGTGGATGGGTCAAAATGGCCACCCCTTAGGTATTTTTATAGACCTAACGGAGTCTCTCTAGAGAAGTGTGGAACTCTCTAGAGAGAGTCCAAGAGTGGCCGGCCAAGAGAGGATAGAGGTGGTTTCTTAGATCCACCATTTGCGGATCTAAGAATTGAATGCCTCTTGGTTGCTAAATTTGGCAACCAAGAGTTGGCGCCACTTCAAGAGAGTTCTAGAGAACTCTAGAGAAGTGTGGGTGCGTGAATGGGTGTGTGTGTGGTCGTGCCCTAGGTGTTTAAGAGGTCTATGTTAGGTCCTAAGGGGTTTGGGTAGGTGTATACCTTGAATTAGGGTTGCAAACCCTAATTGCTAAGGGGTAATTGCAATTAAACTTATCCTAAGTTTAATTGAATGAGTGTGAACCTAATTGAGAGTGAAATAACTCAATTAGGTTGGGTTTAGGTCAATTGGACTCTCACTAAGTCCAATTGAACTTGTGTGGGTTGAGATTTGAGCTCAATTGGACTCAATGAGTCCAATTGACTTAGGTGATGGTGATGGACTTTGATCTAAGTCAATTGGGTTTGGTGAGGACCTAATTAGTCCTTAGGTAGGTCTAGAGGTGATGTACTAGGGCTAGGACACCTTAATTGAGGTTCCTATGGGGTTGGGATTAGGTCTAGGGAGCTAGAGGTCCATGATTAAGGCTTGAATCTCAAAACAGGAACTGGAGACCAGTTCCAAACGTCCAAAAACATGATCAGACGACTTATACTCAAAAATCAGAAGTCCAGACTTCAGTTCTGGATGTCCAATCTGAGTCAGGGGGAAATCTAGGTTCTATTTTGGGTATTCTGCAGAAATTGGACGTCTGACAAAGTGTCTGGGCATCCAATAACACTGCAGAAGTGGGTTTGAGGTGTGCGAGAGGTGGCTAAGGGTTTTTGATGTCCTATAACTTATTTGGACGTCCAGATAAGGGTTGGAACTAGGGCTTTAGGGCTTCCTAGGGTGCTGTGACCTAATTTAAGGGTGGCTAAGGCTTGGGGGAAGTCTCTAGGCTATCCTAAGGCTAGGATGGACCTAAGCTCTTCACATTTTACTGCTTTATTCCTACTTAATAGAATAGCAAACCTTGAATCCCTTACATCATTATTCCTACATCTAATCTAATTCTTCTACTTCAGCTCTGCTGCAATACCCATTATTCCTGATCCAGCTTCAGATCTTGCTCCAGATCCAGCTCCTGATCAGCTTATTACCTGCAATCAACATAATGCACTTAATCAGCACATTATAACATTATTTTATGCAAAGCTGAAGTAAATCAATAAATATGCAGATAATGCTTATGCATGCATGAATTACCCTAACTTATGCTAAGTTCTAGCCTAATTTAGGTCAATTAAGACCTATGATTGCTGCGCAATCAGTGACCTTGCCTAGAGGTTTATCTTTTCGAATGATATCTTTCACCCTACTTCTTTTATTTATGGGGTCAACACAAGGGTGAACCCAATGTATATCTCCCTGGTTTATTCTACTTCCCCGCTTCTTCCCTAAGTGTTTTGGGAATTATTATACATTTTTGTGAGCTGGGCTCTGGACAACCGGCCAATGGGCTATTACCCACGGCAACTTTCTAGCCATACTTGTGCGGTGAAGTGTGATTTTATTTGTTTCATTTTTTTCATTTTCTCCTTTTTCTATTTTTTTCCTATTTTTTTCCTTTATTTTTTTTAAAGTAGGTGACTTCCTGACAGAAAGCCATTTTCACGCATTTGGAAGTCGTCGGAAATCATAGTATGGTCGCGCAAAAACGTTCGTCAAAAATTGATTTCTAAAGATAACGAGACTTGAGTCCCGGTCGTTCGTCTCTGGGAGGCATTGCTTTTACTTTTGAAATCAATCTTTTTGCCGCTCTACTTTGTTTAGAATCGCATGCCGGTTCGTGATTATTACGTATTTACGTACGACATGCTTAGTTGCAAGAATATTAAGAGTTAGAAACATGCAACATGAATCACGCAAAAGATAATAGAAATCATTAAGCTCATGGTGATTTCAAACAGATATATATATATATATATAAATGTGTTTTCATTCATTCATTTGGGAGTTGTTGCACAAGGAATCTAGAGGAAAGCTTGTACATAAATGCTTGAAAATTAAATCTAGCTACCAGAGAATGATCGCATACAAGAATCGATGGGGGGATTTCGCATGCATCATTGGGGGAGAAGTAAGACTACACTACTAAGCAGTAAATAAATGTAGTAAATATATGAAGAGCATAATCTAAATCTAGCAGAATGGAAGGGCATTCAGGGGTGGTCCCTGATGGCCTTTGAGTGGTTGAGAGAAGAAGGAGGGGCGGCCAATGGAACTTAGGCCGGCTCTTGGAGAGAGGTTGCGGAGCTGATAGATGGTGGCCTCCATGGTGGTGCTCGACTGGTGGAGGTGAAGTGGAAATGGAAGTGGCTATTCTAAGTGGAATGGATACCAAGGAAGTGAATGGGTGCAAATGGCCACCCAAGGGGTCTTTTTATAGACCTAAGGGAAGCTCTCTAGATAATTATGGAATTCTCTAGAGAGGCCTATGGTGGGAGCTCGTGGGAGAGTGAGAGTGAGAGAGAGAGGGTGGATGGTGGTTTTTAGATCCACCAAATGTGGATCTAAAAATTGAATGGCTCTTGGTTGCTATTTTTGGCAACCAAGGCAACCACACATGGTAGAGAGTTCTATAGAACTCTAGGCTAGGTATTTTCATGTGGATGGTGTGTGTGGGTCAAAACTTAGGTGGCTAGGTTGATTAGGTTAGGTTCTAGTGGGTATAGGTCAAGGTATGTCTCAAATTAGGGTTATAAACCCTAATTCACTAAGGTAAAGTGCAATTAAAATTAATACAAGTTTAATTGGGTGTGTGAAAACTTAATTGAGAGTAAAACAACTCAATTAAGTCAGGTCTAGGTCAATTGGACTCTCACTGAGTCCAATTGGACAGTGTGTGCTGAAATCAAGGCTCAATTGGACTCAATGAGTCCAATTGAATAGGCTGATGGAATTGACTAAGATCCAAGTCAATTAGGTTTAGTGAGGACCTAATTAGGTCCTTAGGGAGGTTTAGAGGTGATGTACTAGGGTTAGGGCACCTTAATTTAGGTTCCTATGGGGTTGGAATTGGGTTTAGGGACTTAGAGATCCAAGATCAAGGCTTAAATCAAAACAGGAATTGGAAAGCAGTATCAAACGTCTAATAATAGAATCAGACGCCTTATACTCAAAAATCAGAAGTCCAGACTTGTTGTCTGGATGTCCAATCAGAGTCAAGAAGGATTTTGGGTTCTGTTTTGGGTATTTTGCAGAAATTGGACGTCTGACAAAGTGTCTGGGCATCCAATAACACTGCAGAAGTGGGTTTGAGGTGTGCGGGAGGTGGCTAAGGGTTTTGGATGTCCTATAAATTATTTGGACGTCCAGATAAGGGTTGGAACTAGGGTTTTAGGGCTTCCTAGGGTGTTGTGACCTAATTTAAGGGTGGCTAAGGCTTGGGGAAGTCTCTAAGCTATCCTAGGGCTAGGATGGACCTAAGCTCTTCACATTTTATTACTTTATTCCTACTTAATAGAATAACAAACCTTTAACTCTCTTACATCATTATTCCTACATCTAATCTAAGCCTTCTGCTCCAGCTCCTGATCAGCTTATTCCCTGCAATTGACAAAATACACTTAATCAACACATTATAACATTATTTTATGCATAGTTAAAGGAAAGCAGTAAAGATGTAGATAATGCGTATGCATGCATGAATAACCCTAACTTATGCTAAGTCCTAGCTTAATTTAGATCAATTAAGACCTATGATTGCTGCGCAATCACTTCCTTGATCTAAGATTTACCTAAAGGCAGTATAAAGAAAATGGTCTTGTGGCTGGGCTCTAGACAACCGGCCAATGAGTTGTTACCACCGATAACTTGCCAGCCATACCACCTTAGATGGTTCATTAGCTACCCAATTTCCAAAGAAACTACCGAAAAGTGAGTCAGTACAAATAGTGTGTAGATTCTTAGGCTTAAAGTCCCCACAAATCAGAGGGTGGGTTGATAAGTCGTATACTTATCATCCCAATTTATTTACTAGATTAAAGATGAATTTGAATTGGTGAGGACTCGAGACTAAGTCTACATTCGAGTGGACACCCGGGCTAATTAAGCTTGAAGACCTGAAGAGTCTAAGTATTCAGGTCTCAAAGTATCAATACCTAAAGTTTTCAACTTCTAATGCCTAAGTTCTCGTCTATTAATTCTTTTTTTTTCTTAAGATGAAAAATAGGAAATTACTATTATGACTGACAAAAAGATTCGTAAGAGATATCCACCCCCCCATGCTTAGCTAATGCCATGTCCTCATTGTTAAAAATGAAAGCATGCAGGAGAGTAGAAGTGGAAGGGTAGCACCTAGTTTCCGTGAGATTCAGGTCAGCTCGGAATAGTCTTTACATGTGCTGAGTTTAATGCCTTCAGCTAGGCGATTATCAGCCCGCGGTGGTTAAGGCAAGGTAAGAGCAACCTTGTCCAAGATGATACAGGGAGCACATTGTCAACAAAGGGTTTGAGACGCTGTTCATTGACCTTAAAGGAATTACCTGTCTTTGGGTCAGAGATTTTGACAGCCTCGTTAGGAAAATCCACTCAATAACGAATGGGCCATCCCACTTAGACCTAAGCTTACCGGGGAAGAGCTTTAGTTGAGAATCGAAGAGCAAACAATCTGGTTCGACTCAAAGCTCTTACGTGAAATCGTCTGGTCATGGAGGGCTTTGGTCCTTGCCTTATAGATTCTGGCATTTTCATAAGCATCATTTCTAAGCTCCTCTAACTCAGATAGTTGGAGTTTCCTAGTCTTCCCGGCCAACTCTAGGTCAAAATTATATTTTTTGATGGCTCAAAATGGCAAGTGTTCTAGCTCTATGGGTAAGTGACATGCCTTACTAAACACCAGATGGAACGGAGACATACCGATAGGCATTTTGTACATCGTACGGTAGGCCCAAAGAGCATCATCTAGCTTTTGGGTCCAATCCTTCCTATCAGGCCTTACGATTTTCTGCAAAATGTTTTTGATCTCCCGATTGGAGACCTCGGCCTGTCCGTTCGTCTGAGGGTGGTAGGGTGTGGAAATCGATGATTCACCCCGTATTTCCTCAGTAAATTCCTAAAATGGGCATGAGTGAAATGCGTGCCACCATCACTGATAATTGCTCGAGGATTCCTGAACCGGCTGAAGATATTCTTCTTTACAAAATCGATGACCACCTTATGGTTATTAGTTTGGTTGGGGATTTCTTCAATCCATTTGGACACGTAATCAACAGCAACTAGAATATACTCATGTCCAAATGGAGGAAAAAGTCCCATGAAGTCGATGCCCCAAATGTCAAATATTTCGACGGGAAGTATTGGCCATCCTTAAATAACAACGGCCAATAGAATCTAGATTGTAAGATTTTTACTACCGTCTTCTTCTTGGAAAAGTGTCCACCACATGCAGATGTATGGTAGAACTCAAGTATACTATGGAGCTCAATTTCTGGGATGCATCGACGAATAATCTGGTCTGCGCTGATGCAGTATAGCTCGGTATCGTCCCAAAAATAAAATTTGGCCTCAGACACAAGTCTATCCCATTGTTGTTTGGTCCAATCCTAGGGGATTTGACCAACGACCAAATAATTGACGATATTTGCAAACTAGGGGGTTCAGATACTCGAGACTGTAAGGATAGTCTCATCCAGAAAAGTGTTTAAAATAGGGATATCCAGATGAGGAGAATCAATTAGGATTCTCAAGATGTGATCCGCCACTACATTTTGTGCCATGTCTTTATCCTTGATTTCAAGATCAAATTCTTGAAGTAACAAAATCCACCGAATAAGTTGGAGCTTGGCATCGTTTTTGTCCAAGAGATGTTTCAAGGTTGAGTGGTCGGTATAAATGATTACATGAGAACCTAAAAGATAAGCCTTGAATTTTTCCAAAGCGAAAACTACAGCTAGCAATTCTGTTTCAGTAACGGTGTAGTTCCTCTGAGCCTCATCCAGAGTCTTGCTAACATAGTAAATAACAGAGGGCTTTTTCTCAATCTTCTGACCCAAGACAGCCCCTACGGCATAATCAGATGCGACAGACATAATCTCAAATGGGGTTGTCCAGATCGGTGGTTGCTGATAACGATTTCACGCGGTTTGTTAAATACGTTGTTGTAACGCGCAAAATCGATCAACTCTTAAATTTATATCCCAGATAGGGGAGTATCTAGGGTCGTCCAAGGAGGCAAAAATTGCAAAATTAATCCTCTTGCTTACAAACAGATCTCAACTTTCTTTTTGATATTTTTCAATATGTAATTTTTTTTTGTATTTTGAAAAGACGAGGGCAAAATGCGAATTGTAACGAAAAGTACTAACACCTACAAATGCTTAACTAAAATTTAAAAGATAGAAATATCTTCTTCCTAAGCTCACTCTAGGCAAGTGGAGGCCTAGAGTAATTAGGAAGAAGAGGTGAAACAAGTGCTAGAACCAAAAGTAACAACTGCAATAAAAAGCTAAAAGAAGGCAATTTGATTGAGTAGAATGAGTGTTCTTTTCAAGGACAAGTAGAGGAATGCTTCTACTAGAACTTAAACAAATCTAAAAGCAAGAAAAGAAACACAAATCCTCTTGCAACAATGGCGAAGAAGGGCGTCTTCTTGCTCCAAGCCTAGCTGCTCCTTGGCTTGAAAAGAGGGCCTCCTTCTTCTCCTTCCTTGAGAGCTCCTCCAAGGTGGAAGCTACCACCTTTAATTCTCTCTCCAAGGGGTGGGCGTGCACCACCCTCAAAAACTCCTCCAAGGTGGTGTGACCACCTTCAAGATCTCCTCCAAGATCTTCCTTGCCTGGCTTCTCCTTTGGTTGGCGTGACCCAAGAGAGAAGGGAAGAGGGGAAGGCACCAAGGAGACAGAATATCCCCTTAATCTTCTTCTTCTTCTTCTCTCTTGGACGTGGGCTTCTTGGTGGAATATGAGAGTGAAATTGCTAGCCAAGGATGACTTGAATGGTGATGGGTAGTGGTCTTTTTATAGGGTAGGATGGGGGGTTAAGGTACCCCTTGAAATGGAGGGCTAGGATGGAAGGATAAGGGTGGTTGGTGATCCTATGGCTAGGGTGAGTTGGCGCCACCCCAAGGGGTGTTAAAGGGGGTGGTTATGGTGGTGTTGGTGTCTTTTGGTGGTGGAGAGACACCCCCATGTTGGCGCCAACATGGGGTCTTCTAGAAGGGGGGTTAGGTGGATGGTGGAGATGGATTCAAGGAGGATTGTGTGGTGGAGATGAGGGGGGATTTTGGAGGGAAAAGTGGCGCCATTAAGGGGTGGTTATGGGTAGTTTTTGGTGCCACTTTTATGTGTCTTTTGGAGGTGGTGGGTAGGTTAGGTTGGTGCCAAGTAGGTTAGCTTATGTGGAGCTTAAGTGGAGCTAGTTGGGTGGAGTTGGTAGGTGGGTTTTTGGGGTGGTACAAGCCAAGGAAGTTGGAGCATAGTTAAGCTAAGCTAAGCTAAGCTAGCTTAGCTAATGGAGGAGTAGAGGAGAAGATGTTGGAGCTAGGGTTTGGAGGAAGGAGCTGAGAAGAAGAAGTCTGGAGTTGGAGCTGGAGCTGGCTGCTGCTGAAGAGGCTGGCATGGGGCTACTCTAGCTGGCTTAGCTTGCTAGTTCTTTGCTAGTTGCTAAGCCAAGATAAAGTGAGCTAGCTTCTACCAAAATGAGCTGAGGTGAGCTAGGTCTGGTGCTCCCGGGGAGAATCAAGCTGATTGAGGCAGCTAAGGTAGCTTAGCTCAACTGAGTTGAGCTAAGCTGAGTCCCCGGGAGCTGGACTTGAGCTTCCTGAGCTGAGATGAATTCTTCTTCAGCTGGCTGGAGTTGAGTGGAGCTGAATGTAGCTGGATCTGAGCTGGGGTGAACTCCTGTCAACTCAGCTGAGCTAGCTAGAGCTCCCTGTGAACTAGTGGGAGCTGAGATAAGCTAGACTCAGCTAAGTTGGGCTGGATCTGAGCTGACTTGAGCTAGGGTGAGCTGAGATGAACTCTCTTGAGCTGCCATCCAGCTGAGATTAGCTGAATGAAGCTGGGATGAGCTAACCCTAGTTCAAGTAAGCTAGGTTCCAGCTGCGGTGAGCTGGATCAAGCTGAGGTGAGCTGGATCAAGCTGAGGTGAGCTGGATTAGGCTGAGTTCTAGCTAGTCTGGGCTTCTCCTTCACCATTTGCCTTCTTGAGTGCTAGGGTTTTAGGGATCTGTGCATCTGTACATCCCTAACACTCACAAAAACACATTAAAATGACAATAAAAAATGCAATGCATGCCTATCCTAATTTATGCCTAAATGCAGCCCAAAAACCCGTTTGCGGAGTAAAATCCTAAGAGCTAGGTTTGTTGTAATGCATAAGAATGATGATAAACTGGTGTTTATCACACCCCCATGCTTATCTTTTGCTAGTCTCTTAGCAAAACTTAAAACAGAATTTTTGGGAAATCTATTTTTTTTTTTGACTTTGGAGGAGAAAAAGAGATCAATGGACCTTGGTAGATTAAAAACACTGGAGGTACGGGATTTGTTAAAGATAAACATCGGGATTTATTTTTGGATTCAACCATTAGATAGAACGGGATCAATATATCTTCCAAAAAATTCTCAAATTAACCCCTTGTTAATTCAGATGACTTGAAATGTTTGTTTTTAGGAATTTTTTTTGGCTCATGAATCTGATTCTCAACTTGCAAAATCCTTTAAAACCTTGTGGCTGTGCTTGTGAAAAGCCAACATTTATAAGGGCGTGTTAATTTATTTATATATATATATATTTTTTTTTTTTCTCCCCCATGCTTATTTTTAGCTTAGTCTTACAACAGATGTGTTGGGATCATCATTCCCGTTACCATTCCTCGAGGGGGCTCTGGCGCCAGTACTTCGAGATAGCACTGTCCATGATACCACCCAGGAGCTCACAACCCCAGAACACGATGCGGTGAAAAGGGGTGCTCCAAACAAACTCAAGCTCTTGCTCCGACACTATAGGTAGAGCACCGTCCAAGACACTTGAGCTGCTAAAATGCGCTTTAATGCTCCGTCTAAAGATATGAAATATAGATATGGAGCAACGCCGAGGCGGTAACATGTTGACATCGCGTCCTTAAAGGAGGCATTTTCCTCCTTCTCGGCGGTGGGAACTCAAACCAATGATCTGCTTCAGACTTTCACTAAGTCCAAACAAGGGAGTTTTTCAAATTTTTAGTTATTTTTAAGTGTTGGCTTGTGTGTGAAGAGTGACACAAGAAGTTTCTCAAAACATGCAAGTTTTTGAATTAGAAGCTAAGTCAAATAATTTCCATATTGCAAAATAGGATCAAGTCACCTGAACTATTATGAGTTCAGGTGGAATTTTATAGAAAGATATCTGATCTTGTCTAAAATAGACCCTGGAATTCTAATGATCAGATCCATATCCTCATCCTTAGTTTGTTAAAGATTAAATCCATTGTACCAAAAGTGAATTTTTCGACCTTAGTCCCGATTTCAAAATTTTTCCTCAAAAAGTTTTGAACATTTTTTTTTTTTGGGTATGCAAGCAGGAAATAAATTAAACAAAAATGCATGTTTTTAGGTTTTGAAAATCCTGAATCGATCGTAAAAATTTAAAAACACCCCCCCATGCTTAAGATATGCCATGTCCTCATGCATTAGGAGGGAAAAGGGATCACCTTAGTGATGACGGTCGGGTTTAGGATGAACAAAACCTGGAAAAAGAAGAAAACAGGAAAGCAAGAAAATGATGGGTTACCTCCCATCCAGTGCTATCTTTTACGCCATTCAGCCAGGCGTGATGTGCACTAGTGATCAAGGGTGGCTGGCTCAGTAAAATTAAAAGATTCAGATGGAATTTTAGGCGTATGGTCAAAATAGGGCTTTAAACGCTGGCCATTGACTTGAAATATCAAATTAGTTTTTGGATCAAAAAGGTCAACAGTGCCGTATGGATATGTTTTATGGACAATAAAGGGGCCGGTCCATTTAGATTTTAATTTGCCAGGAAAAAGACGTAATCTCGCATCGAAAAGCCAAACACGTTGATTAACGTCAAAGTGTTTCCGAACAATATATTTATCGTGAAATTTCTTTGTTCGGTCTTTATAAATCCTCGCATTTTCATAGGAAAAATTACGTAATTCTTCCAATTCAGTTAATTGTAATTTTCTATGGTTACCGACGTCAGATAAATCCATATTAAGTTGTTTTATTGCCCAAAAAGCCCTATGTTCTAATTCTACCGGGAGATGGCATGCCTTCCCGAAAACCAGACGGAAGGGAGACATGCCAAGCGGAGTTTTAAAAGCAGTACGGTAAGCCCATAAAGCATCGTCCAATTTGGTGGACCAATCTTTACGGTCGGGCCTAACCATCTTTTGTAGAATATTTTTAATTTCCCGGTTAGAAACTTCAGCCTGGCCATTAGTTTGGGGGTGATATGGTGTGGAAATTTTATGATTAACCCCGTATTTAGAAAGGAGGTGACGGAATTGTGAGTGGGTGAAATGTGAGCCTCCGTCACTGATAATGGCTTTTGGTATGCCGAATCTTGAGAAAATATTTTTCTTAAGAAATTCGACAACCACACGGTGATCACTTGTGCGGGTGGGTATTGCTTCTATCCATTTAGAAACATAGTCTACTGCGACTAATATATACAAATACCCACCAGAGTTGATGAACGGTCCCATGAAGTCGATGCCCCAAACATCGAAAATTTCAACCTCTAAAATAGGATTAAGGGGCATCATATCCTTTCGAGTCATGTTGCCGATGCTCTGGCAACGCACACAGGACCGAACGAAGTCATGAGCATCTTTGTGCAAGCTGGGCCAATAAAATCCTGCATTAAGGATTTTAGCTGCAGTTTTCTTGCCCAAAAAATGTCCACCACAGGCCATTGAGTGACAATGTGTTAAGATATCAAGGATTTCAGAATCGGGGACACATTGTCGAATGACCTGATCGGCACAAATGCGGAAAAGGTCGGGCTCCTCCCAAAAATAATATTTAATATCAGCAAAGAACTTATCCCGTTTTGTTTTTGGCCAATCAGTGGGGATTTGTTCTGTTGCTAAGTAGTTTGCGATGGGTGCAAACCAAGGGAGGGTTGCAGCAGCTAAAATACTTTCATCAGGGAACTGATCTGGCGGGGTCATTATGTCATTCATCATAAGACGAGAGAGATGGTCGGCCACTACATTGTGCAATCCCGCCTTATCCTTGATTTCCAGGTCAAATTCCTGGAGCAGCAGAATCCAACGGATAAGGCGGGGTTTCGCATCTTTCTTTGTCAGCAAATATTTAATTGCTGAGTGGTCTGTATAAACAGTGACACGTGACCCCAACAGATAAGATCTAAATTTTTCTAAGGCAAATACAATGGCAAGAAGTTCCTTTTCAGTAACCGTGTAATTCCGTTGTGCATCATCAAGGGTTTTGCTAGCATAATAGATCACAACGGGCTTCTTACCAATTCTTTGCCCTAGAACGGCCCCTACAGCAAAATCTGAGGCATCTGTCATTAATTCAAAGGGACTATTCCAGTCAGGTCCCTGCAATATTGGCGCCTCAGTAACCTCTTTCTTCAACCTCAAAAAACTCTCCAGGCACTTATTATTAAAATCAAATGGCTGGTCTTTAGTAAGAAGCTGACTTAAAGGCTTGGAGATTTGGAAAAAGTTTTGTATGAATCGACGATAGAAACCCACATGACCCAAAAAGGATCTGATTTGTTTGACAGTAGTGGGCGGTGGGAGCTTAGATATAGCATCTATTTTTGCTTTATCTACCGCGATTCCTTGTTTAGAAATAACATGGCCCAAGACAATACCTTCTTGGACCATGAAATGACTTTTTTCCCAGCTGAGGACCAGATTAACTTCTATACACTTTTGGAGGGTTCTTTCAAGATTTTTGAGGCAATGGTCAAAAGAATCTCCAAAAACAGAGAAGTCATCCATAAAAACTTCTAGACATTCACCTAACAGGTCTGAAAAAATTGCAAGCATGCACCTTTGAAAAGTCGCAGGTGCGTTGCAAAGACCGAAGGGCATTCTTCGGAAAGCCAGGGTTCCGAAGGGGCAGGTGAAAGTTGTTTTGTCTTGGTCCTCAGGATGAACCGCTACTTGATTATAGCCGGAATAACCGTCCAAAAAATAGTAAAATTCCCGTCCGGCTAACTGCTCCAAGATTTGATCAATAAAAGGGAGCGGGAAATGATCCTTCTTGGTGGCGGTGTTTAATTTTCGATAATCTATACACACGCGCCAAGAAGAAGCGGTTCGAGTGGCTATATTCTCCCCCTTTTCATTGGTGACAACTGTTAGTCCAGCCTTTTTGGGGACAACTTGAGTTGGACTAACCCAGGAGCTGTCAGAAATGGGGTAGATGATATCAGCATCCAGTCACTTAATAATCTCCTTTTTTACCACCTCCTGCATAATAGGATTCAAGCGCCTTTGTGGTTGGCGAGTGGGGCGAGAATCGTCCTCTAAAAATATACGGTGCTTACAATAGGACGGATGAATGCCTTTAAGATCAGAAAGGGTCCAGCCAATAGCTTTTCGATATTTACTCAAAAGCTGGAGAAGTTTGTGCTCTTGTGCCCCGGTGAGTCCAGAATTTATAATCAGGGGCAGGGTCTGATTTGGACCCAGGAAAACATATTTAAGTGAATCGGGCAAAGGTTTTAATTCCAATTGTAGGCCCGGTTCCGAAAGAGTTTCTGCTTTGTGGGTTAGAGGTGAGGTGAGAGTGAAAGGGTCAGCTGGAATGTTAGCTGGTCGTGTGGTTGAGGTGGAAGGGTGAGAAAAAATAGATTGTTCAGGAACCGTATTTACAGCAAAACAGGAACCTAATTGGGAAATCTGCAATGTTTCCTCCACAATGTTTTCTATTTCTGAATCCGAATCATCAAAGAAATCTGGTTCCTGGAATCGCCTAGAGGCTTGAAAAATGTCTAGGGTTACAGATTCACCGCCACACAAGATCTTCATCTTTCCAGAATCACAATCAATATTGGCGCGGGCGGTGGCTAAGAATGGTCTTCCAAGAATAATGGGGGCAAACTTAAGTGCTTCAGGTACCTCTATGTCCAGGACTAAAAAGTCTACTGCGAATAGACAATCTTTGACCCGGACAAGAACATCTTCAACAATTCCCCTCGGTTTAATCGTAGATCGGTCGGCAAATTGGAGAGTAACCTCAACAGGTTTCAATTCACCGATCTTAAATTCCTCAAAAATAACTGTGGGGATAAGATTAATTGAGGCACCAAGATCCAGCAGATCACGATCAAATGAGGTATCATTAATGATAACTTGGATTAGGGGGTGTCGGGATCTTTTCTCTTAAGAGGCAGTGGGCTCTGCACAACTGAGCTGACTGTCTCTGGAAGAATTACCTTTCCTAAATTCTTGGGCTGCCTTTTTGGAGTACATAAATCTTTTAAGAATTTTGCATAGGCAGGGATATACTTAATGGCATCTAGAATAGGGATATTAATTTCTACTTGCCCAAATAAATCCATTAATTCCTTCTCAGTGGGCTCAGATTTTGTTTTTTTCTTTTTTGAAGAGTGGAGGGCTTGTGGAAATGGGGCAGGGTTGCCCTGTTTTGCGTGAATTGGTTCCTGAACAATAGGAGGGGAAGAGTTAATCTGTGTGTCATTAGAGCAGGTTTCTTTAACAGGCAGGGTATTTTGAGTGGTTTTCCCATTCCTCAAGGTAACTGCATTTGCAGTCTGGTTGTTTCTAGGATGAGGACGGGGGGCTTGGCTGTTATTGAAACCCGACGGATGCTGAGGTGCTGGCTGAATAGGTTGACTGTGATATCCACCTTGGAATTGATTCCTTTGATTATTTGGGTTGGGCATGGGTTGGGATGGTAAATTCCCAATAGGTCGATGATCAGGAGTAACCTTAACTTGTTGTAAATTGGTAACCATGCGGGTTACTTCTGTCATTTGAGTCTGCATTCCTTGCAGAGTTTTCATGACCTGATTGTTAATATCATCCTGGGATGGTCCGGGTTGACACAAAGGTTGCCCATAATTCCCAAAATAGTTTTGTTTGGGAAAAGGAATCGGATTCGGGTTTTTCCAGGAGTGATTCGGGTTAGTCCTCCAATTTTGATTGGAAATGTTGGAGGGGTTTCTAAATTTCTCCTGGAGAGCATAAATATTTTCCGAGGTGGAATCAAAAATATTTTGGTCAAAATTCCCGGTTAAATCTTGCTGGAAATCAGCCGGAAATTGCTGGTCAGCAGATGTGGCATCGATATTGTGTAGATTCTCTCTTCGGAGAATGTGTGGGGGGTTAGTGTGTGGAGAGTGGACGTGTGGAGATTGTTTGTTTGTGAGCTTTTCTTCTATTTTCTTTTGGTGAATTTGCATCTGGTCCAGTCGTTGAGCTAACATATATAAATCATCTTGTGTGACTGGAACAGAGGTGGTTTTGGAGTCAATTTCATGGATTCCGTGTCTGGGGTTTTGTGATCTGCCAAAAGTGTCCATTGAAGTCATGTTAAATGAGTTTTCACTCATTTCTTCAAAGAGAAGATAGGCACTTTCGGCGTCTTTGTTAAGAAAATTGCCCCCACATGAGGCATCCACAAATCGTTTTAATTGATCTTCTAATCCATGATAGAAGATCTGCACTAGCTGCCATTGTGGAATTTCATGGTGGGGACAACTTCTTAGAAGTTCCTGAAATCTTTCCCAGGCTTCATGGAGGGGTTCACCAATTTTTTGTTGAAAGGTCGTTATAGATCTTCTTAATGCATTTGTTCGACCGATTGGAAATTTTTTTTTAAGAAAAGCACTTTTTAATTGGGGCCAGGTGGTAATAGGACGCCCAACTGTTCTAAACCAATGTGATGCTTTGTCTTTGAGAGAGAGAGGAAAGAGTCTCATTAACCACATGTCTTCCTGCACATTGCGGGAACGAGTGGTTTGAGCGAGGACAGTTAATTCCTCGAGATGACAAAAAGGGTCCTCTCTTGGAAGACCATGAAAATGCTTGATAAGGTTTAGAATAGCGGGTTTGATTTCGAAATCCCCTTGTGGTATGACCACCCCTGGTCTCTCCTCATAATTGGAAGGATCATAGAAATCCTTAAGAGGAAGGACAGGCTGTTGGCGAGGTGGTGGATTTTGTCCTTGATTAGCTAGGTTCGTGACAGTCCTAGCTAGATCTTCTTGATTTTGCTGTAGTCGAGCCAAATGGTCGACCATTAATGCAAAGGGATTTGTATTAAGGGTTATAATTGGAGGGCCACCTGGCCCTGCTGGTATTTCTGGTTGCTCCAAGTTCGGAAGGTGAGGGAGGGTGGAGTCAGCTTGTGGGTCGGCTGACGGGTTAGAAGTGGAAGCAGAATTTTTTTGACGGCTTCCTGGGTTTTCCATTTTTTTAGAAGACGAGGGGGAAGAAAACAATGATTTCTTGCTGCGGGGGGCGAAATCAGATGGTCCCTTGAGGTGTGGCTTTTGGGACCGTCGCCCGTGCATGCACTACATGGAAGACTTGGAGGGGAGGAGAAGAGATAGAGATGAGAGAAAGTGTGCAAATCAAACAAACAAACTAGACCTAACTTAAATGTGACTCCCTAATAATAACCTAAGACTTGGTCTATATAGGAAATAAGTAGTCAATAGTGAATACCCGTTCTATCAACAAATCTAGCCAAGTTGCTTAAGGGGAGGTTTGGGCCCAAACGTTTCCCAGGGAAAACCCCGGGTGCTTGTACAAACCTGCACCTGGTCGTTTGACACGGCCCTTCAGCCTGAACACCAGATACAGATGATAGAATTGGTATCAACTAAAGAAAACTTAAGACCTAAATAGCAAGCCTGAGTTGATAAAGCCTTAGGGGTCAAGTTGCTACAAATTTTAATTAGGTCTAGGATGCTATAGTGCACACGGAATGTGGAGGGCGTTTATTGGGTTGTTGCCCTGTTATTTGATTTTTTTGTGTGTGTGCAGGAATTGGAGAGTGGCTCCAATGAAAATCAAGTTGTCATACAATTTTTTTGTATTTTTGTCTTTTAGGATTTGATTTAATTGAATGTATTTTAGGGTTTCTTTAGTTAAATTTTCAAACAAGTTTGAAAACCCACAATCAAAGGAAAACAAGTTGTATGGGTGATTGTATATTTCCTTTGAATTAAGCCTCAAAAGAGAAAGAAAGAAACCCTAAGCCAATTATCCCTAAGACAGAAATTTAACTACCAATGAGTAATTTTCTAGGCTTTCAGAATTAAGTAGTGGTCTAAACAAGTCAAAAAATACCACTACTTTGAATAAAATCAAACAAGGATTCCAGAAAAGATTTTTGTAAGATTTTAGGAATTCGTTTGATAATTGTTTTGAATTTTTAATTGTACTGGTGTCAAAGTCCAAAAATAATACCTATGGGTATTATGAACTTTTTAGTATTACCACTGACCTCAGAAAATTTTTATGATTTTATATGATATATAAAATTTCACAAGGATTCCAACAAGCTAAATTTCACAAAAATTGGATGAGCATAAAAATTCTGAAAATTTTCGGACAGTAGCAAAATAGGAAGATTAGAGGGTATGACCCCTCTGCAATCCACGAATTTTTAAAAATTAAATACAAATCCAATTGATTTGAAATTTGGAACAGATGTTCCAAACTTAATTGGGAATCACTCTATGAAATTTTATGATTTTAGGATGCCTGTGATGTTAGGAATCAATTTTTCAAGTCCGGACATAAATCTGGACCCGAAAAATAGAACACCAATACTTGCAATGAAGTGGTGTTAAAGAAGCATACAAGCAAACAATGGATTTTATAATGCACCACTCCACTTGATTAAGTTTTTTGGGATCCTGAAAGCCAAGTTTAATATATTTTTGGTAGTTTTAATTAATTATGTGACCAGAAAGAGGAACCAACCTGAATTTCGCGGGAAGAAAAGGAACTTTGAGCTCTCGCTTCCAGATTCCTGCCTTCCCGCCGTAGTTCCTACACATACAAAAGAAAGAAAGAGAAGGGGATAAGATCCACTTCAAACAAGAGAAAATTAATTAATGCAAAGCCGTGCCTCCCCGGCGACGGCGCCAAAAGGTGATAACGATTTCACGCGGTTTGTTAAATACGTCGTTGTAACGCGCAAAATCGATCAACTCTTAAATTTATATCCCAGATAGGGGAGTATCTAGGGTCGTCCAAGGAGGCAAAAATTGCAAAATTAATCCTCTTGCTTACAGACAGATCTCAACTTTCTTTTTGATATTTTTCAATATGTAATTTTTTTTTGTATTTTGAAAAGACGAGGGCAAAATGCGAATTGTAACGAAAAGTACTAACACCTACAAATGCTTAACTAAAATTTAAAAGATAGAAATATCTTCTTCCTAAGCTCACTCTAGGCAAGTGGAGGCCTAGAGTAATTAGGAAGAAGAGGTGAAACAAGTGCTAGAACCAAAAGTAACAACTGCAATAAAAAGCTAAAAGAAGGCAATTTGATTGAGTAGAATGAGTGTTCTTTTCAAGGACAAGTAGAGGAATGCTTCTACTAGAACTTAAACAAATCTAAAAGCAAGAAAAGAAACACAAATCCTCTTGCAACAATGGCGAAGAAGGGCATCTTCTTGCTCCAAGCCTAGCTGCTCCTTGGCTTGAAAAGAGGGCCTCCTTCTTCTCCTTCCTTGAGAGCTCCTCCAAGGTGGAAGCTACCACCTTTAATGCTCTCTCCAAGGGGTGGGCGTGCACCACCCTCAAAAACTCCTCCAAGGTGGTGTGACCACCTTCAAGATCTCCTCCAAGGTCTTCCTTGCCTGGCTTCTCCTTTGGCTGGCGTGACCCAAGAGAGAAGGGAAGAGGGGAAGGCACCAAGGAGACAGAATATCCCCTTAATCTTCTTCTTCTTCTTCTCTCTTGGACGTGGGCTTCTTGGTGGAATATGAGAGTGAAATTGCTAGCCAAGGATGACTTGAATGGTGATGGGTAGTGGTCTTTTTATAGGGTAGGATGGGGGGTTAAGGTACCCCTTGAAATGGAGGGCTAGGATGGAAGGATAAGGGTGGTTGGTGATCCTATGGCTAGGGTGAGTTGGCGCCACCCCAAGGGGTGTTAAAGGGGGTGGTTATGGTGGTGTTGGTGTCTTTTGGTGGTGGAGAGACACCCCCATGTTGGCGCCAACATGGGGTCTTCTAGAAGGGGGGTTAGGTGGATGGTGGAGATGGATTCAAGGAGGATTGTGTGGTGGAGATGAGGGGGGATTTTGGAGGGAAAAGTGGCGCCATTAAGGGGTGGTTATGGGTAGTTTTTGGTGCCACTTTTATGTGTCTTTTGGAGGTGGTGGGTAGGTTAGGTTGGTGCCAAGTAGGTTAGCTTATGTGGAGCTTAAGTGGAGCTAGTTGGGTGGAGTTGGTAGGTGGGTTTTTGGGGTGGTACAAGCCAAGGAAGTTGGAGCATAGTTAAGCTAAGCTAAGCTAAGCTAGCTTAGCTAATGGAGGAGTAGAGGAGAAGATGTTGGAGCTAGGGTTTGAGGGAAGGAGCTGAGGAGAAGAAGTCTGGAGTTGGAGCTGGAGCTGGCTGCTGCTGAAGAGGCTGGCATGGGGCTACTCTAGCTGGCTTAGCTTGCTAGTTCTTTGCTAGTTGCTAAGCCAAGCTAAAGTGAGCTAGCTTCTACCAAAATGAGCTGAGGTGAGCTAGGTCTGGTGCTCCCGGGGAGAATCAAGCTGATTGAGGCAGCTAAGGTAGCTTAGCTCAACTGAGTTGAGCTAAGCTGAGTCCCCGGGAGCTGGACTTGAGCTTCCTGAGCTGAGATGAATTCTTCTTCAGCTGGCTGGAGTTGAGTGGAGCTGAATGTAGCTGGATCTGAGCTGGGGTGAACTCCTGTCAACTCAGCTGAGCTAGCTAGAGCTCCCTGTGAACTAGTGGGAGCTGAGATGAGCTAGACTCAGCTAAGTTGGGCTAGATCTGAGCTGACTTGAGCTAGGGTGAGCTGAGATGAACTCTCTTGAGCTGCCATCCAGCTGAGATTAGCTGAATGGAGCTGGGATGAGCTAACCCTAGTTCAAGTAAGCTAGGTTCCAGCTACGGTGAGCTGGATCAAGCTGAGGTGAGCTGGATTAAGCTGAGGTGAGCTGGATTAGGCTGAGTTCCAGCTAGTCTGGGCTTCTCCTTCACCATTTGCCTTCTTGAGTGCTAGGGTTTTAGGGATCTGTGCATCTGTACATCCCTAACACTCACAAAAACACATTAAAACGACAATAAAAAATGCAATGCATGCCTATCCTAATTTATGCCTAAATGCAGCCCAAAAACCCATTTGCGGAGTAAAATCCTAAGAGCTAGGTTTGTTTTAATGCATAAGAATGATGATAAACTGGCGTTTATCAGTTGCAACACCGGGCCACAGGTGACTGCCGTTTTTAACAAATCAAATGCTTTACAGCATGATTCATCAAACTCGAATGGCATGTCTTTGGCCAGAAGGTTACTCAAGGGTTGAGCAACCTTCGAGAAGTCCTTGATGAATCTTCTATAAAAGACCACATGCCCAAGGAAAGAGTAGACTTGTTTTACAGATGTGGGTGGAGGAAGTCTAGAGATAGCATCCTCCTTAGCCTTATCAACCTCAATACCTCGATTAGAAACCACATGACCCAGGACAATGCCTTCCCGAGTCATAAAATGGCACTTTTCCCAGCTAAGGACCAGTTGTGTCTTGATGCATCTCTGGAGGATCAATTCTAAGTTAGCTAAGTAGGACTCAAAAGAATCTCCGAGAATGGAGAAATCATCCATGAACACCTCAAGATAATGTCCCACCATGTTAGAAAAGATGGCCAGCATGCACCTTTGAAAAGTCGTGGATTCATTGCAAAGCCCGAACGACATTCTATGGAATGCAAAGGTTCCGTAGGGACATGTGAAAGTTGTGTTTTCTTGGTTTTCGAGATGGATAGGGGCTTGGTTATATCCCGAATAATCGTCCAGGAAGCAAAAGTATTTTTGCCCAGCTAACCTTTCTAGGATTTGATCGATGAATGGCAAGGGAAAGTGATACTTTTTGGTGGCTATGTTCAGCTTCTTATAGTCAATACAGACTCTCCAAGCAGAAGCTGAACGAGTGGTGAAGGTTTCCCCTTTCTCGTTAGTTGTAATGGTTATTTCTGCCTTCTTGGGTACAATTTGAACGGGGCTAACCCATGGACAATCCGAGATTGGGTATATAATTCTAGCATCGAGTCACTTGATTATCTCCTTCTTGACCACTTCTCGCATATTCGGGTTTAGTCTCACTTGCATTTCGTGAGAAGGGCGGGATCCATCTTCCATGAAAATACAATGATTACAATAAGATGACTGAATCCCCCTAAGGTCGTGGATGGTCCAACCAATTGCCTCCTTATTATTCTTAAGGACCTTAATCAACCTCAATCTTGCTCCTTAGTTAAATCAGCACTAATAATCACAACGAGCATGTTCTCAGGTCCTAAGAACTCGTATTTCAAATTCTTAGGCAATGGTTTCAATTCAAGCTGAGGTGGGTTTAGTATAGAAGGTAGGGAGGACGCCGATGAAAATTCATCAGTACGATCCAGTGGAAGAGGCTGGGAATGAACAAAATCAATAACCTCTTCAGGATGTGGTAGGTCTGCCACGGAGGGTTGTGGGTTGGGCTCACTAAAGCTGGTGGAGTCCTCGAGTGCACTGATTGTCATACAAGTCTCAAAATCATGATCCTCGAGCTCCTCAATGAATCCACGAACCTCAAATCCTCTTATCGCCTTAAAAACATCAAGAGTTAGCTTCCTATCCCCAAAGGCGGTCTCCATACTACCGCTCTCATAGTTTATACTGGCCTTGGCGGTAGCTAGGAACGAGCGCCACAAAATGATGGGCGTGTTCCTCAAATGGTTAGGTACATCCATGTTAAGGACTAGGAAATCTACAAGAAAATAGAAATCTTTGACCTTGACGATTACATCCTCAATAACGCCCTTCGATTTGGTGACCGAGCGGTTTGCTAATTGTAGCGTTACTGAGGTTGGCCTAAGTTCACCTAACCCAAACCTCTCATAAAGAGAAGTTGGGATTAGGTTGATGGATGCACCTAGATTTAATAGTGCCCTATCAAAAGTGTATTCCTCAATAACGCATGAGATCAAGGGGGCACCTAGATCTTTCTTCTTTTGAGGAAGGTGATGCAGGATGACAGAACTTGCCTGCTCAGAGAGAATCACCTTCCTCGATGTGGGTTCTCTCAGCTTACGCTTTTGGGTACATAGTTCTTTCAGAAATTTAGCGTAAGCCGGGATGTGCTTAATAGCATCGAGGAGCGGAATATTGATCTCTACGTTCTTGATTAAATTCAGGAGCTCCTCATTGCTATCTAAGGTTTTCTTCTTCTTGGTTTTCAAATGGGCTTCAGGGAATGGGATATGGGTGGTATTTTCAATTTCCAGTCCCTAGACCTTATTGTCTTCTTCAATCTCCTTCTCTCTCTCAACCTCCCCAGGGTTTTGGCATGTAGAAGGTAATTCAGGATTCTGGGTTTGCTTTCCACTTCTCAAGGTGACGGAGTTTGCAGAGGAATATGGGTTCGGGTCTTGAGGTGGGTTAGTGAAGATTGGAGGGCCTTGATAGTCATGTAAGCAGAAGAAGAAGAGGAGGGACCCTACTCAACCACCTAAGCATGTGCGTGTGGGTCCCTTTGATTCCTGTACCCCTGGGCTCTATTGCCCTGATTTTGCACATTGCGCTGGTTGGGTATGGTTTTGGGATGGTAGAGATCCGGGTTGTCGGGTGTTAGCAATTAACCTGGGTTGCAAGTTATTTAATGATGACTTCATTTGCTGCAAAATATGAAGCATAGACCCTTGCATTTCCACCATATGTTAGTTTATATCAGCCTACCCTGCAGATTGTTGGGCATACTGGGTGTATACGTGACCCTGACCCATCGGTCGTTGAGATGCATAGTTGCTAGGTCGAGTTTGGGTCTGTTGCCCTTGACTTTTCCAAGAGAAGTTAGGGTAGTTCCTCGAACCTAAGTTATAAGTGTTGGAATACAAGTTGGACCTAACATTCTTTTGCATTGCATATGCATCCTCATAGGATGAGGATGGAGAGAAGGAAGGATCAGAAAACTGGGATCAAAGGCCCTAGTTTGGAACTCATAAGGTTTCGAGAAATCATGGGTCACAGGTTGAGCCGATTCAAGTTGGTTCACGAACTCCTGCCCAGTGGGAGCTCATGAGGAATGGAATCCCAAATTTTGGGATTGAGTTGGTGTAGAAGTGTTTCCCGAATTCCCAAACATCCATTCTTCCATTCTTTTAGCAACAAAGTCCATTTTATCAAGCTTATTACAAATCAATTCCATGTTAAATGAATGAGAATCCTGTATCTCATTTGCATTTGACTTGGGTTGTTGGGACCGTTTGAATGCATCCATGGAGGCTGATTAATGGAGTTCTCGCTCATTTCCTCAAACAGGTTGTATGTGCTATCTGTATCCTTGTTGAGGAAATTACCTCCGCAGGAGGTGTCCACATGATTACGAAGTTGTTCAACCAACACGTGATAGAAAATCTGCACAAGTTGCCATTTCGACACCTCGTGGTGTGGACACTTCCTCAAAAGTTCCTGGAATTGCTCCCAGGCACCATGAAATGGTTCCCTCGACCGCTGGGTGAAAGTGGTGCAAGGCATTGGTCCGTTCGATTGGGAAGAATTTCTTCAGGAAGGCCAACTTAAGAGCAGCCCATGTTTCTATCGACCTTCCAATGGTTCGGTACCAATGTGCAGCCTTATCCCTAAGAGATTGGGGAAAGAGCCTCATTATCATTTTCTCTTCATTCACATTCCTTGCTTTGGTGGTCTGAACCATAGTGGTAAGATCCTCCAAGTGCTAGAATGGGTCCTCCAAGAAAAGCCCATGGAAATGCTTAATCAAACTTAACACTTGGGGCTTGATTTCTATGTCTCCGGAGGGAACCATGACGCTGGGACGTTCCCCATAATTTGAAGGATCATAGAAATCCTTCAAGGGATGAGCTCTCTGACCATTCATTCGTTGGAACCATTGCTGCATTTGCTATAATTCTTCCAACTGCCTTTGAATCAGCTCCTGCTGGTTCGGGGGTGGGGGAGGTGGTTGTTGATCAGCCATGGGATCTGCTTGGCTATAGCTCAACCTTCGCCTCCTAGAATGGTCCAAAGGTCCTTCCAATCTAGGGTTCAATGGTCTCCTTCAAAGCAGGGTTAGTAATATGTAAATGCAAAGAAACGCAGAAAATAAGAAAGTAAATTCTGATGCCTCCCCGGTAACGACGCCAAAATGATGAACGTGTTTTGATGTGCATACATCTAAATAGCCAAAAATGTCTATTAATGCATGTTCTTAGTATCATATTAGCATCATGCATTGTAAATATTGCATAACATGCATCAACATGCATTTAGGTCAAATTGTACAAATTGTATAGTAATTTCTTCTTTTTGGTTGCCAGGGACAGGGTGACTTTTAATAGGGGCCTCGGATGAAAGATCCAACCGTATGGATCTGATCAGGGTGACGATTGGAGTTCAACGACTCCAAGATCGTGCAGATCGGACCTCCATAGTATCACTTATTGTCCGAGGAAAATCATAGGTCAAAGGCTAAGATAGTGTAAATCCCCACCTCAGACAACAAATCCGACTACACGGATGGGTTCGGATCAACGATCGCAGCCCAACGACGCGAAAATCGATTCAATCTGACATCCATGGTACCATCACAACTCAATGAAGATGGAGGGCCATGATGGCGCCACGTGGTGCCATCACAACTGCCCAATACCGGCCGCAACCTTTCTTCTCTACCCTTTTGATGAATCTCAGCCATTGGATGCCCATCCAATTGCTGAGAACATGCCATGTCGCCCTTTTCTCTCTCCAACCGACGTTCCCAGCTTCTTAAGGCGCAGGCGAGACAAGCTCTCAGCCATTGGATCTTGATCCAATGGCTGAGAGGGTGCAGCGATCAGAACATCCCTGCATCAATCCATGAAGATAGCGCAGTGGTCGAATGTGCATCACACTTCGACGAAACGCTCGTTTGACTCGCAATCAGAGGCACGCGAGCGTTTTATCTTGACTATGCAATCAACTACGAACAACTAAGATCTTCCAATCAGATAGACACGTAATTAGACGGGGTTATGCACGTGTGATCACACGTGCTTAACGTGCGAAGCTGAAGCGGGCGAGGAGCATTTTAGCCGTCCGATCTTGAGATCGGACAGCTGAGAATCAAAGAACGTGGTTAAGCGTTGGGCGCGAGGAGGCAAGGGGGCATGTGCACTTCAACCACGATCGAGCTTTAGTGACGAATAAATCCATCACTAATGACCCCGAATTTATTGTTTTGAACTTGAAATGACATTTTTGCCCCCAACCTCTACACCTATAAAAAGGCCTACGCCCCCCACATTTCAATCATCCCTTCCTCTCTTCTCTCACCCCCTCCAAAGCTCTGAGAGCTTGTCCCAAACCTGGGATGCTCCATTAGAGTTAAAATTATAATTTTTCCACCTTCTCATCCCCTTCGTGGAGCATTCCGCGGTGGTCCTCTCACCACCATTTGGGGAGCGGATCCCATAGCTCCATCATCCTGCCCTGTTCTCCACCGTCCCTCATCGTTCTCCTTCATCTCGCATCGCGCCACCTTCGTCCGGGTGCTCCGTCGTTGTGGCTCGTTCTCCAAGCAGCTGTCGAGGATGATAACTTCTCTCTACCATTTCTTTTACCGCTTTCTAGTGTAGATTTACTACTTTCTAGTGTAGTGAGTAGTTGTAATTGTAATGAACACTAGCTTATGGTAATGAAATCCATGTTTATTCTATATCTGTTTTCACTTTATTTGTAATATTCTCTCTCTATCTTCTATTCTTTATTCTTTAAGTAGATAACTAGTTTAGATTCAATTCGACTAGCTAATCTGCTTCGTGACAATTAAACAAATGTGGCTTCTAATCAAATGCCCACCTCCCTGTGTTCGACTCGGAATTCTTTCGAGTTTTGGTAAATTTATCTGTTGACAGATTTCTTCGCAAATCATACTACATTGACGAGTTTTCAAAACTCAATCCCATTTGCATACGTTTTCCGCTACAACACTTTGGTGCCGTTGCCGGGGAGGCAACGCTCTTTGATTTTTCACATTTTCCCGCCTTACTTATCTTTTACCTTACTTCTCTCCTTTCTTATTGTGATTGCAGGTACTCTCTCGGGATAGGCAAAAGTGGTAGATTGGAGCAATGTGTTGTTGAAGGGTCTGTAAGTTTACCCCCACCTCCCACCCACTAGTTTTCATTCCACCACGTAATAATACAAACACAAATCAACCTAGGTGTTCTTATAAACTCTAAGGTTAGTTTTTTATTGTTTGTTTGTCACCTCCACCCACCTCACCCTCCATATATAAAAGAAAAATTAAAAAAATCTCACAGAGGTACACAACCTCTTCTGATTTTCAATCTCAATCAGTAAACTGATCTTTAGAACCGGTACACGCACCCAAACACATAATCGAGTAGATATCAAATTACGTAATCATTTTTGTGCCTAACTAAGTGGTGCATCAAGCCAATTATTTGAGTTGTTTGGGTCACACCACTTTAACTAAAATCAATTCATCAAGTAGATGCCAAATAGGTTCAACTTCTAGGGAGGCACTCCACATTCTTTTAAGTTTTAATGGAAAACATCTTCACCTGTGCTTTCAAAACCTGGTGTGCCAACTGAACTTGATTGAATACACCTAAAGTTGAATCATAAAAGCTACTAAGCAAGATTTAAACCCCAAAAATCATCGCATCCAAAAATAATCTTGCTTGAAAATCATTGGTTGTGCACGTAAACATATATCAATCAATCATTAAGGGCACAACCTAGATAAAGGGCCTATCACATTCCAAAGCACATTCAAACCTAACCCTAATTAAAACAGAGTAGACATTGGCCCTAAGGATTGGACTCACTCTTCGGAGCCCAGACTGAGATTATTTTCGATTAGTCTATTTCTACCGATCAATCTGATGTCTAGCTAGGGGAGTAGAATCAAACATCAGATTCTGGGCTTAGGGAAGAACTAGCTGGAGGGAGGGACTACAGGAAGAACATCGCGGCTGGGTTCCGTTCAATCCAACTAGGAACCTGAGGTGCAAGCCAGAGGAAGAACATTTTCTCTAGTCCCTCCCTCTAACTAGTTGGATTGAACGGAAAGAAGTAGATCAAATCGTTTATTAATCTCAAGATGGGTTCTGGGAGTCTGTAGGTCTTTAGGCTAGCCCACTTAAGGATAGGTTTGATTATTTGTATTGCAAGGTTCCTTTCTTCCTCCCGTTGTCATGAATCTTTCCACATTCTACATGCATTCCTGTTCTTATCCTCCTAATACATCTTATCCCCAACATGATGATTATTATCCCGACTCATGCTATAATCAGCCATCTACTAGTTGGGATAATTCGGATTGGGGATATAGTTCCGAACCTCCATGTTTGGGGTCTAACCCTGGACACTATGATTGCAATTTCTATCCTTCTTCGAGCTACATCGATTATAGATCATCGCCCTCATTTGGACAACCTAATATGATCTACAATCAAGAAGGATACACTGATCCTTAACCCTCCCCAGAATAAACTACCTTTAGGACATCACCACCTTATGAACAACATGAAATGACCTATTATTAGGGAGGGTATCAAGATCCTCAATTCATTGACTCCCCTGCACTGAACCCAAACTCGCCTAACCTTGAACCAAACCATTTGGTTCAGGTTAACCAGGTCCAAGAGAAGGTGTTGGCTAACTTGAGGAATATTATACAATCTTTAGAAGCTCAGCCAACACCTTGCACTAAATAATTGGAGCCCCTGATTGAAATGATTGATGATCTGAACAAGTATTTGTTGTATTGGCTCAGGATGTTAAGGATAAGGGCCCGGGTGAGTTTTTACTTGATAAGTTATCTAAATTGAGGATGAGATTTGTGATTGCTTTAGTTCAATCTTGGGATGATTCCTAAGATGAATCCCCTTTAGGAGAGCCAATGTTAGAACCCACTCAGGCACCTATTGTGGGGGACACGTTTTACGAGACCGAGATTGACCAGGTTATTCTAGAGTAATCAAATAAGGTTGATTTGATTTCTTCACTTGAGATCCCTGAGCCGGGGTACAAGGAAACGTATGTCTTCATGCATCAGAAAGTGATTGAAGATTTTTAGACACACATTAATGCGGATTTAGATTTCTTTGATTCTGAAGGTGAAGAATCAGTATGCGAAGTCACACCTGAGTTTATAGCACATGATTTCTATGAGACGATTGGGCCTGAGGAATTCGATGAATCATATGACAGCCCAATAACTGAGGAAACTGATCTTATTGGGGCTCACATGGCAAAGTCAGATCCAGGTTTCATGAAGGATTTAATTCAAAGCCCCATTCCTCAATTACAGCCCTTTGAGCTTACTGAAGATTTTGATTTTGAAATCACTAAACCCAAGTCCATTCTGATTCAGTCACATCTTTTATACTTGGAAAATTCAGACGGGGTGATTAACATACAGGAGGTCCCAGACTTTGAAAGTCTGAATGAGGAGGATAGGAGTTGGGAAATATTGATATGGGAAGTCAATTTCGGAGGAAGCAAAAGACCAAGTCTAAGGGTTCCAATTTGTCTAAAACTCCCAACCTTCTACCAGGACCCTTATGACATCTTTGACTCAAAGGATGTCCAACCCAAGCACAAATTCATTGATTATCCTTTCCAGCTTGATCTTTCTGTAACCCAACTTTTTGGTCTTGGGTTGCATCCTCACAAATCGCAGGCCTGACCCCACTTGCATACTGATCTTAGGTTTTAGATAATTTTTATCCAGAACCTTAGATATACTTGACCATGGGGTATGGGTTTGCATCACAATATGGTCCACATCTGTGGACATCTTCTCTTGGTAGGTCCAAAGCTAAATTTTCTTATTTTGATGATGACCTGCACCTGTGAATTCTTTATTTCTTCTTCTTTGTATAGTATGCCTAGCTGAAAGCACTAAATTCAGCACGTATACAGTTTCTTTTCATCTCGGAGCCGACCTGTTATTCATGCAATTCAGGTGCTTTCTACTCTACTCCACTCCTTTTCATGTCTTTTTAATACAATGAGGACATTGCATTAGATAGGCATGGGGGGGTGGATATCATTATCTGAATGATTTTGTTAGCTCCGTTGATTCTTGTTATTTTCACTTTATTTAAAAAAAGACAGTTGAATTTGGAAAGAGAATTTGGGCTTTAGAAAATTTTCAATCTTAGAGAATAAAACTGTATGATTTGAACACTTAGACCCTTCAGGTCTTTGGGCTTAATCAGCCTGGGTGTCCACTAAAATGTGGACTTGTTTCTTAAGTCCTCGCCATTTTAAATTCATATTTTAATTGGTTAAATAAGTTGGGGTGATAAGTACATGACTTATCAACCCGCCCTCTGATTTGAGGGAATTTTAAGTCTAAGCATCTACATTATTTGCACTAACTCACTTTTCGACAGTTTTTACGAAAATTGGGTAGCTAATGAACCTTCTATGATTGTATGGCTGGCAAGTTATCGTGGGTAACAGCCCATTGGTAGGTTTTCCAGAGCCTAGTCACATGACCATTCTTTTCCTATTGCCTTTAGGTAAATCTTAGATCAAGGAAGCCACCTACTTAGAACAAAAAGAAAAGAAAAAGAAAAAGAAATAGAAAAGGAGAAAAGAAAAAAAGAAATAAGCCACACTTCATGGCACGAGTATGGCTGGCAAGTTATTGTGGGTAACAGCCCATTGGTAGGTTGTCCAGAACCCAACTCAAGAAATGCATGTATAATTCTCAAACACTTAGGAAGAAGCGGAGAAGTAGAATAAGCCGGGGAGATATACACTGGGTTTGCCCTTTTGTTGACCCCATAAAAATAAAAGTAGGGAGAAAGCTACCAGTTGAATAGATACACCTTTAGGCAGAATTTCTTTTCAAGGTCACCTAGGGGCATAGAAACCCAAAATCCATTCTAATCGTTGATCAGTGAGTCTATCACATTTCACATAAAGATGCTTAGAACTTAGGGTTTTCTTCGAATCTTGGGTAGGTTGAGTGGCCGTAGAAAGCTGCTCCGAAATTGTAAACTCAAAAATCCAAAAAAAATAGCAAAGAAGAAAAGAAGAAAAGGATTCTTCTTTGAATAAGGCGAGGGCTTGAGGCAGACACCCGGGCGCTGTTGTGCCTTTGTAGTTCAGGTTCTTAATAAAAATCTCCTAGTGTTGAAAAATAACTTTTGCCCAAGAAATCTGACCTAATTCTTTTATAAATAGCATACAGTTTTTGCTAGGGACTAGCAAAAGATAGGCATGGGAGTGTGATGTGCATACATCTTAATAGCCAAAAATGTCTTTTAATGCATGTTCTTAGTATCATATTAGCATTGATAAGTCCACTTTTGTGGACCATTATTTGGCCTAAGTACTCTTTAATTAGTAATTCTTAGTTAATTTTTTATTAGGAATTAAGGGGGAATTCAACATAGTCTGTGTATCATCTTATGCACCAATTTTATGCTTAATAACATATGATATGTTATGATAATTATTTGGTGGATGCAGGCTAGGTGCAATTCACTTGAAGGCAGCAGTCAGGCGTCCAAAATCCCATTTTAAGACGTCTGGAATCTAATCTGGACGTCTGGAACCTACAGCGTGGACTCCTTGCCAACCAAATATTTTAAGACGTCTAATGGTTTTATCGGACGTCTGATGACTAACAGACAGGACTTATCCTTCTGTTCCAACCACTCGCAATCTCTACGAGTGGTTGCAGAAGTAGGTCGCAGAGATTTTAAAAGTCTGATGCCAACGGAGCGGGGCATCATCTTCCTTCCCCCTGCAGGGATATCCTCCATCTCCACCACCATGATAGAAGCTTACATCGTGAACCCATAAGCGCACACTGTGAACCTTTGCGAGCTTCCACTGTGGCCACCTCTTCATCCTCCTAGGTGGTAGCGAGCATGGTGACAGCCGCTCGTCGCTGCCTTCACCGTGGCCACCCGCCACAGCCAGATCACGCGTGCTACCCCCTCGCCGCGCATAGCCACACCACGCACCGCCAGCCTCCCACCGCTCTCACCTCGCGTGCACCCTTACGCACCTGTAGCCACACGCCTGCGACGCTCCACACGCACCAACGCAAGCGAAGCCCACGCTCCAGCTGCATGCGTGCACAGCCGAAGCCACGCTCCAACTCGCGTGCGTGCGGCTTCTTCTTCTTCTTCTTCCTCTTCTTCCTTCCACCACCTTCAATCCCCCTCACGAAGAACCCAAAGACGCAGGTCTACCCCTCGACTCATGCAGCCACTTCAAATCGTCGATCTCCCCTCCAACATCACCATTCTTCACGTCTCATGTCCACCGCCTCCGCACGACCACCAACTGGCTTCCAAGCCCTCCTCACACATCTCTTAGCGTCATCATCGCCGACGACCTCCATCACCGACCGGGTGCATCCTGCTGCCTCTGATTGTGCTTCCCACATCAACGCAACGGCCTCGATCCGGTCGACCTTCCCCGATATCAACTCCTCCGGTGAAAGCCTCCTCATGCACGCATGAAGGAGAGAGAAGGAATGCTCCGTTTTTTATTGCATTAATATTTACGAATCATGCCATTGCTGGAAGTACTATTCATTTATTTATATTATATAATATTTGGCTGAAATTGCATGGACATCCCTTGCTTAAATTTGAATTACATAAGATTGATTTCTTCTTATGAATGACATAGAACATGAGATATTGGTTATAGTAAATTGGTGTCATTAGGTAGGAGATTAATATTAACATTGTTTGCTATTACCAAGGTCATTATTTAAAATATTATATTATGGTAATTTTGGATATAAATACCGACATTCCTAATCAATTGATTAAAGCGAGCATTTACATTGGAAATAAGTTGCACGAGTTAACATGCATACCCAATAATATTCCCGAATAAACGAGACATCACTCACAAGTTTAATAGGCTAATTCCTCCCTGTGGAGATGACCTAACTATTTTCGTGGTTAGATTCTGAGAATTAAAATATTTTGAAAAGTGATTTTCTACCACGCGACATATTACAATGACACAACATTTTATGTCAAAGTTTTTATTGAAAACGAAGATCGCTCTTTCAAATGGTGCCGTTGCCAGGGAGGAAACATGCCTATTAATTTTTTCAGGAATTTTATGTTATTTTTATGCTATTTTGAAAACTTTTCTGAATTACTAACTGTGGATCTTCTTCTATGTAAAAACACACAACGAACGTGGCAGGAGCGCACGACGGAGGTGATATTTTTGGTGGACCTTGACGCCACCTGGAGGCCAACAACGGGTGCTTGTGGGCCTTGATCCCATGCACGTAGGCGTATGGAGGAACCTTTTTCTGATTTAGTCATTAGATCGTAGTTTAAATTTAGTTTAGATTGACATTAAAACTTACTTTCTGTCTTATGGACCCTTGGGCATTTTTGGGATCGTGTTCCCAGTGTTTCTTTATTTCTTATTGATCTTGTATGTGGGAGTATATTTTTGAGAGCGTGTTCCCATTTTATTTAGAGTATAGGATTATTTGAATTATTTGAATTGCATATAGGTTAGTTAGTTAGTTATATTAGGTTTGATTACTTAATATTTATTTAAAAAAATATATCGAACTGCCTGGTAGAAGCTGCATATCAATAGGGCGATCATCTAGGACTGAACGAGCAGCATCTAGTTTATCTTAATTGCATTACAGACATCCCTGCATTGAAGAAAGCTGGAGTAAGGTACGTCTTTTTCTTGAGCATCAATTACTTATCATGCATCTGCATTGAACCTAAAGCTAAGACCACTAAAGTGCTTAAATCAAATTAATTCAGTGGTCACTTTAAAAATTGGGACTATTAAGAGGTTGGACCTTAAAGATTCTGATTGGGGGATAGAGCAGAGAAAAGGAACGGGAGGGAAAATGAGAGAGAGAGGGCGAGAGGGTGATCGGCGTCGGGTGGCAGGTGGCAGTAGGGCGAAGCCATCCAGGGCTGGAGAAGGAGGCAAGTGGAGGACGTGGAGATCGAGGGCTTGGAGGAGAAGGGAGAGGGTCTGGTAGGAGAGGCTCCTTAGGACGTCTGAAAATGTTCGAAGATGACCATGGAGGAGGATGAACGGCGACATTCTTTGTTTCAGATGCTGACAAAGGGGACATGTGGCGGCGATTTGTAAAAACCCTCTGATCTGCTTGGCGTGCAGGGGTGAAGGGCACAAACATGAGTCGTGCCCTAGGAGGATTCCTATGCAGACAAAGAGGGTTTTCTTGCACCCTATCTGGAGGGTGAAGAATGAAACCCGACCGCTGCCGCAGCCGATTTTGGGCAGGCACTCAGTTGAAGTTGAGATCCCGACTTTTGAATAAATCCTGTCTGCAGAGATCATGCTGAGGGGGGCTTTGATTGGCGAGATCATGGCAGGAAAACCTTCGATTGATAAGCTTCAAAGCCTGGTATGTTCCTTAAATCTCCTGTTTGCGGGCTGGAAGGTAGCCATGATATCCCACTCTCGATTCTTTGTATATGGTTTGGGTATGTTGGATGTAGAACGACTGGGATTTCGTTCGAGCTCTTTTGAAGATTTCATTGTGATTTGGAGAATGGTATCTCCCTTTGATGGGGCTCTCCCTGATCGGCCTCCACAAAGAGTGAGCTCTAGGAGGATTCTTCTTGAGATTTCTGGACTGCCGCTACATCTGAGATTGAAGGGGGTCGTTTCTAAAATGCTAGCAGGCTTTGCATCCATCTGTGATGGATCTGAAATTTTGATTGGAGAGGGGGACATTAGATCTCTTAGAATTGAGGTTGATGTCATCAGTGCTGGTTCAATTCCTGATATGGTCACAATCAGATGTGGGGGCACTTCTTGGCTTATTCGGCTAGCAGTACTTGGATAGGTGCCTAGGCAGGTTGAACAAGGAAAGGATAAGTTGTCTGAGGAAGGACAGATGCCTAGGTAGGTTGAACAAGGCAGGAGCCAACACTGAGGTGAGAAAACAGAGTGATAGGTGTGGCCGCACTCCTCCTGTTGATGCTCCTGAGCCTAAAAAGAGGAAGGACTGTCACCAGGTCTATGTTGAGGGGGATAAGATGGAAGAGGTTGATACAGTTGACGATTACAGACAAGCCATGGTAATCAAAGAAGATGGTTGTCTGGAGGGTGCTGAGAATTCAGTGAAAGATTCAGAGATGCATTGCAGTAAAGAGGAGGGCTGGATAGGAAGAGATTTGGTGCTCAAAGAGGCAAACCAGATGCAGCTCTCTATTCCTACTAATTTGAAGTATGGCAATGGTTCCAATCAGAAAAGAGGTGTGGGTAGATCTCCCTACATGTTGAGAAGGAGACTGAAGGAGAACTTGCCGCCTATTGAGGAGTAAAATATTGCTAAGTCTATTATGGTCGAATTTGTGGGTTGTATGGCCCAAGGGAGTCAGTCCAATGAGGAATGAGAGTGATGACTTGGAATGTGCGTGGGTTGCGCAATAAATAGAGAAGGACTTCATTGTGTAGATATCTCTTTGAGTGGGAGATTGACTGTGCTCTCATTCAAGAGACACACTTGGAGATGGAGAATGGTCAGGAATGGGATTGTTTTAAGCAATTTGGCTATAGTGATGTTGCGGTTAAGGGTGCCTCTAGAAGGTCTGGTGGATTGGCCTTTTCGTGGAGAAAGTCTTCCATCCCAGTAACTGAAATTATTCGCGACAGGTATATGCTTTCTTGCAGATGTCAATCTCCCCAAGGAGATATGGAATGGTTTATATCATGCATTTGTGGTCCTTGTGTGGCTGCAGACAGGGTTGGCTTGTGGGAGGAGCTCTCTGCAATGCACCAAAGAGTGCAAGAGACCCCATGGCTGCTAGGGGGTGACTTCAATTGTTATCTCTCAGGTGATGACAACCCAGATGGGAGAGTGGACAGCTCTATGGCAGGCTTCCAAATGGCTGTGTAGAACATGGGACTGACTGAATACCCCATCAGTGGTGTGGAGTTTACTTGGAGGAATGGCAGTGGACAGGTTTCCAAATTGGATAGACTTTCTGGCAGTCCTAGCTTGTTGGAGAGGCATCAATTATCAGCAGTTATGAGCCTTGATAGGCCTTTCTCTGACCACACTCCGCTTGTTTGGGACAGTGGGATGAATTCAAACATTGGATCATACTTCAAACTCAAGAGATCTTGGTTTAGGGAAGAAGGTTTTGTGCAAATGGTTTCCCAATGGTGGCAAAACAAGGCAGTTCAAGGTACTACTACACAACAGCTGGTTGCAAAATTGTCAGGCCTGTGTGATGTGCTGAAGAAATATGGGCAGGCTGTGACTCTGATCAAAGAACAGAAGAGGAGGGAAGCTCTGGCAGTAATCAGGGACCTTGATCTGAAAGAATATAGGCAAGCTTTGAACCACCAGGAGCAGCAGCTGAGGCAGCAGATGCAAGCAGCAGTGGGGGGTGAGGATCTGAAAATAGAAATGGATTGGCTTGAAAGATCAAGACAGCTATGGCTCAAAGAGGTTGATGTGAACATGAAGTTTTTCCATCTTGCGGCCAGTGCTAGGAGGAGATTCAATCTTATCTCATCTATTAAAGTTGAAGAGAGAACTGTTACCTCTATTAGTGAAATCAGAATTGAAGCAAGTATTTTAAAGAAATTTCCAAGGCTGCCCCAAGCGGTTCTTGGAGGATGGCATTGATGGACTTCCCTTGTGTTAGTGATGATCAGAGAGACATGCTTGTCGCCCCTATATCTGAACAAGAAGTACTAAAAGCTATTAAAGATTTAAATAATGAAGGTGCTCCTGGTTCGGATGGACTTCAGGTTTTCTTCTACAGAGAGCTGTGGAGTGTTGTTAAGGGGGATGTTTTAAAGGTTATTAATGAATTTGAACTGGGCAACTCTGGATTTGAGAGGTTGAACAAATCCTATCTGTTTTTGCTTCCTAAGAAATCAGGTGCGGAGAGATTTTCTGATTACAGACCCATTGCACTATCTAATTCCATCTACCTTATTATTAGTAAGGTTATAGCTAACAGATTGCGGGAGGTTTTAAAGGACTTGATAATGCCTGTTCAGTCAGCTTTTCTTCCTGGGAGATCATTACAAGAGTCCTTCATTGTTGCGTAGGAGATTGTAATGGGTTGGCACAGGAGAAAGTCCAAGGCTTTTTTATGGAAAGTAGATTTTTCCAAGGCCTATGGTTCAATCTCCTGGTCATACTTGTGGGAGATTCTTAGAAGAAGGAAGTTTCCACCTTTACTGATACAGTGGGTGAAGAGGTGCATTACGACAGCCTCTTTTTCCCCATTGATAAATGGTAAACCATGTCGTTCTTGGATTCAACCCCAGTGTGGGGTTAGGCAAGGTTGCCCAATTGCTCCTCTAATTTTCAACCTTGCTGTGGATACTTTGGCTAGATTAGCCTGCAAATTGGTAGTGGATGGTTTTATAAGGGGGTATTCAATGTCTAATCATAGGGCTCTAGCCCCTATACTTCAATATGCAGATGACACTATTTTTTTTGTGGAAGGGGGGAAGAGAGAAACGCAAGCACTTATACATATGGTAAAGATTTTTGGAGAGATTTCTGGTCTCAGACTGAATGGAAATAAATCTTCCCTAGTCTGCTTTGGGATGAACAGTGTGTTACAGAACGACATCTCCACCATTCTGGGTACACCTGTGGTTCCACTGCCTATTAAATATCTGGGTCTACCTTTAAAATGTTCTAAGATGAAGAAAGCAGATTGGTTTTTCCTTTTTGAAAAGGTAGCTACGAAATTGGAGGGCTGGAGCAGTAGATACCCATCAAAAGGGGGGAGGTATATATTACTGAATTCCGTCATCACTTCGATTCCAGTATTCTTCTTCTCTGTCTTTAAAGCCCCGAACTCAATCTGGAAAAAGCTAGATGTGATGCGCAAAAGATTCTTTTGGAAAGGGGCCTCTCATCAAGGGGTTTTTTTTCAACCTTTGAAGTGGGAATCAATTTACAAGCCAAAAAAGATGGGAGGCATGGGTGTTAGATCCCTTAAGGAATTCAATGAAGCTCTGCTATTGAAGTGGGCTGTTTGGTTGCTGCAGGGAGAAAAAAAATCTGGACAGAAATTATTCAGGACAGTTATGGGACTGCCAATGATGAGAATAATCGTCTAAACCCCCGTAAACCTTCCCCCCTTTTGGTCATCTGTGGTGCGCGCCCTGAGGGACAATTGGAATTTTTTCAATCTGTATTAGGTGATGGGAAAAGGTTCAAATTTTGGCTGGAAAATTGGGTACATGGAGGGATCTTTAAAGACAGGTTCCCCCTTGCTTATGCAGCGGCTTTGGATAAAAATGTTGTGGTGTTCAATTATTGGGATGTGGAATCTGAGCAATGGTTGTTCAATAATGGAGGGGGAATAACCATGAAATAAGAGCACGAGTAGAGAATGAACGTCTCATGCAAGAACTTGCTGCTTTCAAACCCATGCCTCATGAATATGAAACATACAAATGGGAGGGTAAATTTTCTACTGCGGCTGCTTATGACAGATTGATAATGTCCTCCAGGATGGCGGAAGCTGATGAGATGGGGAAGAAGCTATGAAAGTTAAAAATACCACTAAAGATACAAAGTTTTTTATGGCTATGCAGAAGGGACGACTTGATTACTGGAGATCTGAGGCACAGGAGGATGGGTACCCCCACCCAAATTTGTCATTTATGTGGGATGCATAATGATTCTAGCATTCATATCTTCTCTTCATGCGCGATCACTGATTATGTATGGAGGAGAGTATGTAATGAGTCTCTACCCACATGGGAGAATTTGTGGCGTTGTCTTGTGGATGGGAATAAGCCATGTTTACATATGGTGGCTGTGTTATGGGCTGTATGGAGGGCTAGAAATGAGTGTGTTTTTCAGGAGACCCCAGTGTATGTGGATAATATTGTAAATTTTTGTTGGAGTCTCATACAGCATTGGGGTTCGGTCATGTAATAGCTCTCCTGGTTTGCTATCGGTGATTCGATAGCATTCCTTTCTTTCTCAAAAAAAAAAAAAGAGGTTGGACCTTAAAATCTGTGACTTAAGTTGTGTGCAAAAGGATCTCGTTTGCGAGATTTCAAAGCTCAAAACACGAACGTATGATTGCACAACTGAGACACTGTGCACCTCACACATAAGGTCACTAGATAAATTTCTAGCTCTCCTCTTTGCACCACAAGGGAAGTTAGTCGGAAATCAGCAAGCCTATCCACCAAGTTACTTCAGTTCCGCATGCGTGGGCTCGATTCGAGACTTCCATCCCTTGCGAGTAGGTTGTAGGCACCAACGAAGGTCGGCCTAGGAAGCGTAATTCTTGCAAAACTTGTTTGGTCACCAACTGAACGCTAAGACCTAGAATCTACTAAAAATGGATCCCACTGTATTTGCATTTGTTTTGACAGTGGTAGAACTCTGTAGGAAGTTTCTGACTTGTTTTAAATCCTAAGAGAGTTTAACCTGTTTAATTGAAAGAAATGGACTATCCTTACTCCTATCATTTTAACCAGGATCCCATGTCCCGAGCGTATCCATCCTTTGATGGGTATATTGATAATCCATGGGATCATTGATCACATTTTTGCACGGTTTGTTAAATTAGGGTTTTAAGTTGTTGCAATGCACAAAAATGGATTCGCTTTTAAATTTATATTCCTAGATAGGGGAGTATCTAAGGTCGTCCAAGGAGGCAAGTTTGCAAAAGTTAAATCTCTTGCTTAGAAAATAAACCTCAACTTTCTTTTTGGTCTTTTTGAGTATATAGTTTTTATGATTTTTGAAATAAAGGCAACATGCAAGTTTTTCTTGAAAGCTGGAAAACAACTAATACCTAATTCAAGAAACCTAAACCTAGGTGACAGGTAGAGCCTCTCCCTAAGCTCACCCTAGGCACGTGGGGGCCTAGAATAATTAGGGAGAGGGAGTGAAAAAAATACTAGGCAAAAATTGTAAAAAGATATGCAACAAAAATTGAAAGAAGGCAATTTGAATTAAAGCAAAATGGGTCACACAAAACCTACAGAGGAATGCTTCTACTCTACTCGAAAATACAAGAAAAATAAAACACAAATCCTCTAGATATATGGTGAGGAAGAGGGCTTCTTGCTCCAAGCCAAGTAACTCCTTCACTTGAAAAGACAACTCCTCCTTGGTGTGAGATGCTGCTCCAAATGATGTCCTCCAAGGTGGTAGCTACCACCTTTAATTCTCCTCCTCCAAGGGTGGATGTCCACCCTAGGTTCTTCTCCTTTGCCTGGCCATCCTCCTTGAAGTAGAATGCTCCTCCTCCTTGGCATGGCACAAGTTGAAGAAAGTGGAGAGAAGAAGGCACCAAAGGGGCTGGTGATGTGCCCCCTTAATCTTCTTCTCTACTCCTCCTTCTTGGCTGTAGGTGTAGGTGGATGTAGGTGGAATTAAACACTAATGGAGGATGCTCTAAAATGGTGGTAGGTGGTGGGTTTATATAGAGTAGGAAGGGGGCATAGGTGGCTCTTGGAATGGATGGCTAGGATAAGATATGGGGGGTAGTTGGGGATCCTATGGCTAAGGGTAATTGGCGCCAACCCAAGGGGCACCTAGGTGGTTGTTATGGGTGGTGGCACCCCTTGAAGTTGGCACAAAAATGGTGTCTGGAAGGGGAGCTTAGGTGGCGCCAGGTAGGGTTCTAGAAGGAGGGGTAGGTGGGTGGCTAGGATGGGTTGTAGGGTTATGTGTATGGTGGATATGGGGGTGGATGTTGGCTCCAAAAAGGGGGGTAGTTAGGGTTAGCTTTTAGCACCAAAATTGGTGCCTTTTGGTGGTGATGATGGGGTAAGGAGGTGGCTAGGTGGTGGTGCCAACTTGGAGTAGGATAGCTAGCTTAGGTAGGGCTTAAGTTGGTGGAGCTGGCTAAGGTTGAGTTGAAGGTGGTGGATGGCCAAGGAGTTGGTTGCTAGCTAAGCTAAGCTAAGCTAAGCTAGCTTAGCTAGCTATGGAGTAGAGGAGGAGGTATTAGAGCTAGGGTTTGAAGAGAGGAGCTGAGGAGGAGAAGCTTGGAGCTTGAACTGGAGCTAGCAGATGCTGAAGAGGGTGTCATGGAGCTACTCTAGATGGCTTAGCTTGCTTGTTCTTTGCTAACTGCTAAGCCAAGCTAAAGTAAGTTGGCTTCTACCATAATGAGCTGAGGTGAGCTGGGTCTGGTGCTCCCGGGGAGGATCAAGCTGGTTGAGGCAGCTAAGGTAGCTTAGCTCAACTAAGTTGAGCTAAGCTGAGTCCCCGGGAGCTGGACTTGAGCTTCCTAAGTTGGGATGAATTCATCTTCAGCTGGCTGGAGTTGAATGGAGCTGGATGTAACTGGACCTAAGCTGGGGTGAACTCGAGTCAACTCAGCTGAGCTAGCTAGAGCTCCCTATGGACTAATGAGAGCTAAGATGAGCTAGACTCAACTAAGTTGAGCTGGATCTGAGCTGTCCTGAGCTAGGGTGAGCTAAGATGAGCTCTCTTGAGCTGCCATTCAGTTGAGATGAGCTGAATGGAGCTAGGATGAGCTAACCTTAGTTCTGGTGAGCTGAATTCCAGCAATGGTGAGTTGGATCAAGCTGAGTTCCAGCTAGTGAGAGCTTCTCCTTCACCAATTGCCTTCCTGAGTGCTAGGGTTCTAGGGATCTGGCAACCTGTATATCCCTAACACACAAAAACACATCAAAAAGACAATAAAAAATGCAATGCATGCCTAACCTAATTAATGCTTAAATGCAACCCAAAAACCCGTTTGCAGAGTAAAATCCTAAGAGCTAGGTTTGTTTTAATGCATAAGAATGATGATAAACTGGCATTTATCAATCATTCATATTCTTATCCTGGGAGTATTGGCTCGATAACTCCCACTTTTGAGCAAAGCCTAGGAGCAGGATTTTCCAACCCTGGAATCCATAGTACTATGCAAACACCCAACCCTCCCACCCTTCATGATTTTCCGTATCAAGGTTGGACCGATACCCCTAGGCAACCAGAGCCTGAGATTGACTATCCTCCCCAATCTGATAGAAGTAGCTCTCCTCTTTTATGATAGAAATGCAAAAACAACAAAAGGAAATGATGGAATCTATGGGAGAGATGTTGAGGAATAGTCAACAATTGAACAAAGAAATTAGACAGCTTAACTATGCTCTTCCTAGTAATTCTGATCCCTACCCATACGACTGTGATCATGAAAATAATTCTGAGGAAACCAATGACAATAGGGATCCCATTTTACGTAGCTATCACTTAGACTCTCCCAATGAGACACGGCCACTAGAGGAGAACGATCCTAGTAATTATCCAACAGAGCTATATTGGAGTCAAAAAAAAAGGGAAGATAGAACTCTTGAGGACCTTGACCCCAATGACAGTATTTTCCTTACCCCTGCTAACCCAGGTCAAGGTCGTATTATTCATATCACTTCCCCTATTAATTATCCGGTGGAATCCCATTCTACCCTTAGTGAGCCTAATCCTGACCCTCCACTTAGGGAATCAACACCTACCATTCAGCATCCTGAGGATTTAAATGCAACCAATGAAGGTGACCCTAAGGGAATGGAGGATGTATTAAATCAATTTTGGTCTCAAGGATATAAAGAGTCTATTTTAAAGGACGAGGATGACCCAATGGAGGAACTCGAATTGAAAATTTGGAGTGAATCATAGGGGGATTATGTGTTATTTGAGGTCTTGCCCCTTGAGGATATAAATAATCTGGTGAAATCCGGATTCCTCCCTTCTTTCGATTTTGAGAGTCATCTTCCACAAAACCACAAGTTGATATTGGAGGACAAACACAATAGTGAGAAGCCTAGGGGAGACTCTCAGGGACAATATACATCAATTGAGGATTTAAACCCCGAGAAGAACAACGAATTCAGTGATATAGGCTTTCTCCATAACATTAAAGATGATAATCCTCCTAAAGATATTAAGGATAGTGAATTAGCACACAAAGTCCCCAGAAAGGAAGTAATTGACAAGAAAGAACCTGGGGATGGATTTGCTGATAATTCTGATCTCGCTACTTCCCAAGAAACCCAACTATCGTCAAAGCATGTTGATCATGAGTCTACTAATGAGATATTGAATTCTATTCATGACTCATCTATTGTAGAGGAGCAGTTGGAGGTTTATAAAATAATGAAGCTAGGTAAGGATGTGAAATATGAATTCTTATTGGGAATGGAACCTAAACTGTCTAAGCCCTCTTTGGACTTAATAATTACCACCCAATAACTCAAGCAACCAGTAGATTCCTTACCTAATCCTCGGCTTAGGTCTCTGCTCATTTACATTCTTTCTGGAGAACATATCAGGCCAGTACATCCTCGGGTAGAATGGTGAGTCTGGATTGACGCTTGTACTTTTAGTCCTGCCATTCAAGGGTTTAAAATAATAATGTTTATATCTTTTAAAAAAACCCGTCCTGCTTTGGAGGATCCTTGTTATCCTCCACTTATTCCATTTTGGGAGGTCCCTTTTCGTATTCATTGTGTTATCCCTAGACCTCCCCAGGTAGCCTACAAGGTTCTCTATTTTCATATCTTCTGGCGAGCATTTAGAATCACACTACATCATCAGCTTGCCAACATCCGTGGCTACCTGTTTTCTAGGCCCGCGCTGTTACGCATATTTTTAGGGCCTAGCTTTTTCTACCTGGAACCAGACTTACAAGTTCCCTATAAGTCTGGCTGTAGACAGATAATGCAGCGCTTGTTGGAAGGCAACCCAGCATCCAGAATAACACCATCTTTAGGTGATTTCCTTCCTTTCTCCCCCTATTTTCATTTTACAATGAGGACATTGTAGGCTTTAGGCATGGGGGGGTGCATTTTGCATTTTAGGCAGTATTCATGTATTTAGGTTAGGTGCATTAACATTAAAAAAAAAAATTGAGCGAAATTGGTTAGGCCCTAGCAAACATTTTTGTCATGAAAGTGTCATTGAAGATTTTTCTTCTTGAATTATTTCTTAAGTTTAGAATCCAGTACATTTACTTCACTTGCATGTAGACTAGGTAATGGATCTTCGAAGAAAACCAATAAACATTGTTAGTCTATTGAACCCTTAAACTGTTAATAGGGAGTCAGGCATACTATCTTCTAGTAGATCCACCTCATATTTGTGAGAGGAAAGTAGAGAGATTACTGGTGCACTAAGTCTAGTGCAAAGACTCTTAAGTTTTGGACAATAGATGATGATACCTCAGAGTTAGGCATAGTTTTCACTCTCTGTTCCTGTGTGCATACATTGTGTGAATTCCTGAGAGTCACTAAATAAGGATGATACACAGAGATCGAGTCTTAATAAAGCTATGACTATGGTGGATGGTTACGATCATCTTTCATAAAGTCCTCAGCTGAAGGAGGGTAATAGTGTCAAAGGTTAGAAATATGCTTGTCCTATCCATTCCTTCCTAGTGCCGAGAGTAGGCACTTCCACCAAATAAGCTGCACAATATCCTCTTGACCATCACCATCCCTAAAATGCCTCATAAATAAAAGTCAGTGTCATGTTATGTTGATTTATAAAGAAAGAAAAAGAAGGAAAAACAAAGACATAATTATATTTGAAAACAAAAAAAATAAAAAAAGAAAAGAAAAAGAAACGAGTCCAAGTTTATAATTTTATCTTCATGATGATGTTTCTGAGCCAACAAAAACACTCATCGCGATCCACCAAATATGACCGATACCTACCTTTCAGTATTTCTAATCATTCGAATACTAGCTGAGGACTCTTAGTTGTAGAGCTATTAGGACTTTAATTGAAGTATGAATGCTATTTGAGGCCACCAAATAGTTAGTACATTTACAAAATCTGGTGAGATTTGTGATCTCAGAAAGAAAAGAAGGAAAAGAGTGAGCACAAAGGAATATCAAGAGAGCACAATTGTTTAGCCTCTCTCCTAGTTGACTTGTTTAATAGTCTAGATATCCAGAGTCTGCAGTACTAATCTACATGTAGCACCAGATAAGTGTGTAACACCAAATATAAATCCATTCAACTCAGCATCTCCTACCTAAGCTAAAAAGCTGGGGTCAATTTTCATATTATTTTCTACTTTATTTTCGAGGGAAGTAGTTGCCTATAATAATAGAAATATTTACCGAGGGATAAGTATGAACTGCAAATGTAAGCTGGTTATTTTCACTTGGATCCATTACCTAGGCCATTATCATTTCACATTTGTCTAGATCTCTAAATTTTTAGAATAAGGGGAGAAGAAATCTTCTGATTACTTCTATTGTTTTTCATTTTTGCTCGGGACTAGCAAAACTTAGGCATGGGGGCATGTGATAAGTCCACTTTTGTGGACCATTATTTGGCCTAAGTACTCTTTAATTAGTCATTCTTAGTTAATTTTTTATTAGGAATTAAGGGGGAATTCAACATAGTTTGTGTATCATCTTATGCACCAATTTTATGCCTAATAACATATGATATGCTATGATAATTATTTGGTGGATGCAGGCTAGGTGCAAGACACTTGAAGGTAGCAGTCAGGCGTCCAAAATCCCATTTTAAGACGTATGGAATCTAATCTGGACGTCTGGAACCTATAGCGTGGACTCCTTGCCAACCAAATATTTTAAGACATCTGATGGCTTTATCGGATGTCTAATGCCTAACAGACATGACTTATCCTTCTGTTCCAACCACTCACAATCTCCGCAAGTGGTTGCAGAAGTCGGCTGCAGAGATTTTAAAACTCTGATGCCAACGGAGCGGGGCATCATCTTCCTTCCCCCCTACGGGGATATCCTCCATCTCCACCACCGTGACAGAAGCTTACATCGTGAACCCATAAGCGCACACTGTGAACCTTTGCGAGCTTCCACTGCGACCACCTTTTCATCCTCCTAGGCGGTAGCGAGTGTGGTGACAGCCGCCCACTGTTGCCTTCACCGTGCCAACTCGCCGCAACCAGATCACACGCACTACCCTCTCTCCATGCACAACCACACCACGCACTGCCAGCCTCTCACCGCTCTCATCGCGCACACACCCTCACGCTGCTACAACCACACGCCTGTGGCTCTCCACGTGCACAGCGCAAGTGAAGCCCGTGCTCCAAGCACGTGCGTGTGCAGCCGAAGCCGCGCTCTAGCCCATGTGCGTGTGGCTTCTTCTTCTTCTTCTTCTTCTTCTTCTTCCTCTTCGTCCTTCCACCACCTGCAATCTCCCTCACGAAGAACCCAAAGATGCAGGTCTGCCCCTCGACTCATGCAGCCACTTCAAACTGTTGATCTCCCCTCCAACATCATCATTCTTCGCATCTCATGTCCACCGCCTCTGCACGATTGCCAGTCGGGTTCCACGCCCTCCTCACGCATCTCTTAGCATCATCGTCACCGGTGACCTCCATCACCGATCGAGTGCATCCGGCCACCTCTGATCACGCTTCCTACGTCAACGAAATGACCTCGATCTGGCTAACCTTCCCCGATAGCAACTCCTCCGATGAAAGCCTCCTCGCGCACGCACGAAGGAGAGTGAAGGAATGCTCTATTTTTTACTGCATTAATATTTACGAATCATGCCATTGCTAGAAGTACTATTTATTTATTTATCTTATATAATATTTGGCTGAAATTGCATGGACATCCCTTGCTTAATTTGAATTACACAAGATTGATTTCTTCTTATGAATGACATACAACATGAGATATTAGTTATATTACATTGGTGTCATTAGGAAGGAGATTAATATTAACAATGTTTGCTAGTACCAAGGTCATTATTTCAAATATTATATTATGGTAATTTTGCAACTAAATACCTACATTCCTGATCAATTGATTAAAACGAGCATTTACATTGGAAATAAGTTGCACGAGTTAACATGCATACCCATTGATATTCTCGAATAAATGAGACATCACTCACAAGTTTAATAGGCTAATTCCTCTCTGTGGAGATGACCTAACTATTTTCGTGGTTAGATTCTGAGAATTAAAATGTTTTGAAAAGTGATTTTCTACAACGTGACATATTACAATGACGCAACATTTTATGTCAAAGTTTTTATCGAAAACGAAGATTGCTCTTTCAAGCATCATGCATTTAGGTCAAATTGTACAAATTGTATAGTAATTTCTTCTTTTTGGTGGCTAAGGACAGGGGGACTTTTAATCAGGGCCTCAGATGGAAGATCCAACTATACTGATCAGATTAGGGCGACGATTGGAGTTCAACGACTCCAAGATCGTCTTGATCGAACTTCCCTAGTATCACATATTGTCTAAGGAAAATCATATGTCAAAGTCCAAGATGGTGTAAATTCGCACCTCAGACGACAAATCCAACCGCACGAATAGGTTCAGATTGACGATCGCAACCCAACGACATGAAAATCTATCCAATCTGACATCCGTGGCAGTATCTACGATGGGAACACCATCATGAGCTATAATTATCACAATTTAGTCATTATCAAGGAATAAATGCACCTACATAACTACCAGAGAGCCATAGTTCATTACATCATCATTCTGAGAGAAGGAAAGGAAACTAGGGTTAAAACTGTAATATTACCATCATAACTTGAATGCAGAACAACCATGGGTTTTCCCAAGGGGTAATTAACGGTCAAATGATCTTAAATATCTAACAAGTGGGTTAATACAGATAGAAAAGGGTTTTCGCATGTTCTGAGAATTAAATGACTTCTGAAATCCTAAAAATAGACCTGCTTAATTAACTGAGGTTCTGATCAGGATAAAATTCACCTAAACCCTCTAAAATTCATATAAAAAATATTCTCTAGGTTTGGTACCTTCAATTTGACCATTGGAACCCATCTTGACCCAAAACAAAGTCTCAGACTAACATTTGCCCTAATTTGGGTTTTTACATAAATTACCTAGCCAAACTAGGTCAAAATCAAAATCCAACTTCACGATTGGATTTCTTAGGTTCAAATTAGGTTTATACCAAAATTTGGGCCCAATCTGAGATCGTCTTGACCTAGTTTGCAATTTGGTCCTGTCTGATTCTTTTATATCACACATATGCCCTTAACTTTCAAAATATTTACAAAAAGGCCGCTAACTTTGTCATCATTTGCACAAATAGGTCGCTACAGCCATGAATCCTATTCCTACAAATGCCGGCGACCTAAATTTGTCAAATTCTCCTCGATTCCTTGACGAATCCCTCTCAGATTTGAAAGGGAAGTTCGTCAAGGAATTCCTTTCCTTTTGAGCCAATCCTAAGCTCTCAAACCTTCCCAATCTCTCATGTGAATGCATGAGAGATTAGGGTATCTTGGGATTTCTTTCTCCGATGAGCTTTCCAGGCTTGGGAAGCTTGTTTCCCAAGCCCAAAACGCCATCTAAGGCCCTATAAAAGGACCCCCATGGCCTTGCGCATTTCCCTAGCAAGTCTTAGCACGTCAAAATGCCCTAGAAACCTACCTCCGAACCTCCTCCAACTTAGCTCTGACAAGCTCATCCCCTGCCTTCCTACGGACGGCCAACGACCAAATTGGCCTGTCCTCTTTCTCACTCATGTTCATCTGCGCCTGTTAGGCCAAAGCCAGGGCAATCAGATCCCCTTCTTCGCCGTCGTCCCCCTCCCGGAGGATTCATCTTCCCCACGTCCGGCCATCACACCGGCATGGGTTTTCCACCTCCTTCGACCATTAGATTAGGTTCTCTATGTTCCCTCTCCTTCCCAACATTTGTCTATTCTTCTTTTTCCCAAATTCGACCACCAACGCTGTGGATCACCCTCATCTTCTCCACCTCCGACGACACCACCGGCGAGGGCTTTCGTCTGTTACACACAACCATCCCCCTTGCCAACTGTCCCTACACCTCCATCTCAACCCAAGGGCCAAAAGCCCTCTATCCATTTCACCGATTCATCACCCAAACTCGCCCCCGAACAACCCATCACCGCACCTCCGGTCCCAGCTCTGTCTGACCACCATAGCCACTCCCACTCCACGTTGAACCCCCCACCACATTCACCATCCCAAGGCGATCCTAATGAACCATTTGACGTGGCTATACGGCCTTGTTCTTATTTTTCAGGGCACAGGTGAAGTAGCCATTGGCGGAGCTTCTTCAAGGAGTTCCAGATGGTGTTCTTGCACCTTTGCTTCCAGGCATCTACTCCAGGTGATGCGGCATAACTTCGAGGAGGTCTCCAGGTCCTCAATTGGAGACCCCAAATGCAGCAGCTACTCCTATTCGGTGAAGGAAGTTCATTGCAGCAGCTGTAGCTCCACGGAGAACAAGGCGGTGGGATTTAGTCCTACATCGTGGACTGAGGAGCAGTTGAAGCCGCATAAATTGATTTTGTCACTCAAGCTATTTGCCTCAAGTGACACACAGGGGGTGAGGCCCCCACACCCTCACGTGCCTCACCCGTGACACCTACACTTAGGTCTGGTGCACCCTATTATCTACCTAAGCCTGTTCACACCTCACTCACCACCCACATCAGTGAACCTGGTCTCGGGTGGGCATGTGCTCATTTACCCGAATACCTTGACTGCGGCCCTGGGAGGGCGGAACCTAAGAGGAAGAGAGAAAGAAAGAGAGCATGGGGTAGGGGTGGGTTTTGCCCTGTGCGACATTTCTCAGATGGCCACCCCTTGTGCATGAAGAGAAAGCAGGAGAGGAAGCTAGAAGAGAAGAGGAAGAGAGAAGGCACAGTTGCAGAAGAAGGAAAGAAGACAAAGGAGCAACAGACAGAGAAAAGGAAGAAGAGAACAGTTGAAGAAGGAAAGCTAAAGAAGAAGAAAGAAGAAAAGCAAAAGCAGAGAAAAGGAAGGAGAAGAAGAACAGTACTAGAGAAGCACTGTAGCATCTGATGGTTAAGTCGTCTAGTCATCAGACTCGACGACTGATTTGAGGCTTGATACTTTATTGTTGAGATATTTAAATTGATTGAATGCTTGATATATATGCTTAGAGAGTAATTGGTGATTTAAATCACCATTATTTTAGCTTCTCTACCTTTTTATTGCCTCAAAATACATGAGAATTCATTGAATATCTAAATTGACAGATTAGTATTTATTGAATATCATTTTGTAGTTTAAATTCTTATCCTCATTTGCATTATTGAGATTAGTGTATGAATTCCTGTTTGATCCCTGTGTTCAACCTCGGACTTTCATTCGAGTAATAAATATTATTTATTTTCAAGAAATTTTGACCTATATTACAACACAGCATTTATAAACCTCGATCTCACTTTGTCAACATTTTGACGCTGTTGTCGAGGAGTAATGTGTAATTCACCACTATTCTCTACATTATTTGATTATATTTGAGCACTGACTTGCCCTATTTGCTTTCTTATGATTTTGCGAGGTACTTCACAAGGAGATCTTCCGCGCAAAATAACCACTCCAGGGCAGGTAACTTCTCTATTCTTCCCTAATCAACCTCCTAATCTTGGGAAGACAAAAAAGGAAACAATCAATTAGGAATCACCTGCCTTATTTTTCATAGTAATCATTTAAAATGAAAGTTTCCTTATTTGCGAAAATTTTTTTAAAATTTGATTGGAGTTTGAAGCGATTCTATTTAGAATTCTGTACCCTAAATTTCCTATGCCTATTAGGGACAATGCATGAATTTCTAATTTTCTTGGACTACACGCTTCTTGTTTGAAGTCCAAAGAGAACATTTTTGAAGATCAATTGGATGAAGAATAGAACCAATTAGGATTTCAATTTTTAGGGTTTTGGAGTGCTAGTTCACACCTGCCTACATAAAAGAAAACAAACCCACCCGCATTTGTGTGCTACCCAAGCCCTTGATTGAAAAAAATCTAATCAGAAAAATCCTAAAATTAAGCTCTAAATTCACTTGAAGCCTAAAATCCTTGGACCTAATAACCTGGGAGTCAAATCAGGGTGATTTCTAGGTCTTGACCTAGATCTCATTCGACCATCTTTAAGGCAGGTTAGGTTAGCCTAACATTGTAGGCCAACCAGCCTCCAAATTAGGTCACAAGTTGAATTAATTTCTAATCAATTAAAACTCAGGGCACAAATTAGGACATAAAATTAGTAGACTTAAGGTCATAAGTTCATACATTCCGGTCTACCTGGGCCCTAAGTGACAAGGAAGGTTGGGTGGGAGAAACCCTGTAACTCATGGGGACGCTCTACTGTGTAGGGGTCATTGCGAGGCTCTCCCTTTCTGGCTACCCAGGTAATTCTCGGGTGTACGGATTTCTGATTCAGAGGTATCAACCACCTCGAAATTGCCTTAGTCATCCAAAAATCTTTGGGTACCTTGATTGGGTCAATATCACATCCAGTCCCTCATCCCTTTTATTTAAAGCACATACAAATATCATCTTAGGGAATCTCTTTCAGATCTGATCAACTTCAATCTAACGTGAGTTTTGATTCTACATCTTAATTTCATCACCTGATTTGAAAATGCAACTTGGCAATTTAGGAAAACCATTGAAGAAACCTGAATCTGAGTTTAAATCCTAATTTCACCACCTGATTTGAAGATGCAGCCTGGAAATTTAGGAATACCATTGAAGAAACCTGAATCTCAAATATCCATGAAAAATAGAATGATTGAGGATGCCCTTAGATTTTATGAGATTGATGACAAAACCTCAAATCCAATTAGCAACATTCAGGTTAGTGTGCCAGTAACCACAACCTTCAACATAAACTATGCCCAATTAATTATAACACAAGTAACAAATGGATCAACCCAGGATATTCTCATGATAGGATACATTGAGTTAGAGAAATTGCATAACTTTGAATATCTCCAATGCATGATAAATCCTGTACCTTGGGAAAGACACTAAGATGATCTTGAAAAACATAAAGAGATGATAAAATTATTAAAAAAAATTATCGATCAAAAATACCCATACATTCCCCAAGCATCTAGTGAAACATCTTGGAATAATAATGAGGATCAATCTGATTTTCTAAATCTCGGGTTTGAGAATCAAGGTTGTTTTGAACCCCTAACCCAAATGGAATATGATCCAACTTATATACAGATGGATACGCCTGATCTTGAGACGGGTTGGGAGGATCCGATTGCAAGGGATCACGATTTTGAACCAGCCCTAGAAAATCAAAAGGCTAGTTCACCAGGCTTAGATTTCTTAGACACGTGTAATAATGAAATTAAATCAGAACCTCTCGAGGGCGTAAATTCCGCTCCTTATTTTGATAAAGTTGTCCTTGAGGACAATTCTGACATCCCAGTAGAGCCCAATCTAGATTCTAGTGATCTTTATTTGATGAATACACCTCTCCAACACCCTCGGAAACACAAATTGATTTTTCAAAAGTCACGCCTATCTATGACACAGAAACCGAGGAGGTGGAAGAGTTGGGTTTTGATTGGGTCTTCCCTACAAGCCAAGAACCCGAGCCCAAACCTAATAGGGACATCTTTGTGAGCTCAAAATCTGAAAATAAGTTAAACCCAAGTCAGGTTGCTGATTGTCCACATCTTGATTTATTCTGTGGTAGAATCTCGGATCCCGAACATGATTCTAGTAAGTCTCCGACGATTTAAAATCTTACTCTGATTTCAAAGAACCTTTGTTTCCTGACAACTACGAGCCAATCTATGACCTCAGCATACATGATCCATTCTTCGACTCTGACTCTGAGGTCCTTGATCCTGAGATCACTGATTCAAAATCAGGTTCCATTGAGATGGAATCATTTCTTTTTGATACTCAAGAATCAGAAACAGAAATTACCGAGAGTGTCTACAACCCAGAGTTCAAATCTTTTCTTCATTCAGATTTTCTTAATCCTATAAACACTCTTCAGGCATTTACCATTGATTTTGATGGCTACTATGAGGACTCTCTAAATGAACCCACCTTTGAATCCTTTCTAGAGGATCCCTCATATACAATTATGCTTGAAGCCACCTCTTCTACACATACAGAGCCTTCCCAAACCCGTTCTCAACCCCGACCCGAAATCTGACTCAATTTTTATTCTGATTGTCCTCTCAATGAGCTGGTTGCACATGATTCTCCTCCACATCTTTATCGGGTTTCGGACATTGATCAGACTACAAAACATGCCCCATTCTTCTCTTATCACTCTTGTAGGGCTCCACATCCTCCATTGACTCTTTTTCATTTGAGGATCCCTACTCTGATCAGGCTGATTCGACTCAGCCAAACCCTAGCTATACACTTCCACATCCTTTTGACCTCCACAATATCTGGTGGGCACCGCACCTCTTGATCCACATCTATCAACCCACCAGATTGATTGGGTTTGGGCTACATCATCAGCCTATTGATCTGAACAAGCACTTGGTTGGACCAACCAGGCTATTGATCAAGGTGCTTGTTCTACAAAACTTGGCTGATTTGACCACTCCTCCATATCATTTTCTGCTCGGCTGAAGGCATTGAATTTAGCGCTCAACGGGAGGCAACCCTTCATTCCAAAAACCTGAGATCCTTCTGATTATCCTTTTGTACTTCACGTCTATTGCACTCTGAGTTTGATTTTAGAACAGTCGATCCCACCTCTGGTACTCGTATCAGGGCTTGAAATCGTCCGCAATAGTCATCCTGACTCGTTCACCTACCCGATAATCCTATTCTAATCCCTAAACCCTAATTGTTTCACACCCTTCGTTTACCATGAGGATATTGCAAAACCTAGGCATGGGGGGGTGTAAAAGTGCAAACATACAAAAATTCACAATTTTGAAAGGTTCTCACAAAAAAATACATAGTCTAAAAAGCCAAAAAAATAAAAAAATGGAAAAAGAACAAAAAAATGGAGAAGGGAGGAAATTTTTGAGAATTAATTGTGTACCATTCTTGAGGAGAGAAAGGGGAGGTGATATAAATGTCAAAAAGGAGCGCAATTTGAAACAAAAAAAGATAGTCATTAGTAAAAGATTGAGGAATCTACTTAGTTCTAGAACAAATCAAAAAGAAAGAAATAAAAGAAATGAAAGTGCTAAGAAACAAAAGAGATTAGTATGAACGCTGATTTTAGGCATCTTGGGCTGTGATTTTAAGCTTAAAAATTCAAGTATTCATTAAGATCTGGATAGTCCTCAAGAGGTTGGGGAAAATGCAAAGCTTAGGTATTAGGTTTAAGGCTTAGGGATTATTCGGCCTCGTTAACTGACCTCTGGTTTGCAAGACTTGGTAACCTAAGCACCCCAATCCACACACAATCTGGTTCAGTGCGCTTAATTATCAAAATCACGCAAAATTGTTAAATCTATTCTGAAAAAGCTACCTAGATTATGAGGGATAATCAACACAAGTTGATTTGGAAGAGTTCCCAGCTCTGAGAGGCGGGAAATTCCCCTCGAAGATGCGCAATAACATACCGTCTCCTTGGTGCTTGTCTCGTAGGATATCTACATATCCTACTGGGGGCACATACGTACCTTGTGCTAGTTCAGGTACCATGGGCGGGATTATCCCAAAATGTCGATTGCCAGGGCCTGAATTTAGCTACAGAACGCCATGGGCAGGATTATCCCGAAATCTTGAAAGCTAGGGTTCTGGGGGTTGCCATGGGCGGTGCTAAATCGAAGCATCGATTTCCAGGGACCCCACGCGGATTGATGGTGGGAGCCAGGAATCCGATACAAACCGTGTTGTAAAGCCAATCCAAAGCTAGAAATAACGAAAGAAAAGAGAGAGAAAACTCTCCAAAAATAAAAAAATCTTATGTTTCTCTCTTACAAAAATGCACTACAAACTGAACCTAGGCTAAAACATGTTACAAGCATGGGTACTTTAACCGCGAAGCTTAACGAACCTTAGGTTAGTTCCTGTAGGCCTTAGAAACCTTCTCAATAGACTGAGGCTAGAGCTGGTCAGGTTCGAATATTGGTTGATACTTGAGTACCTCTAGGCTTACTATTGGCATTCTGATCTAATCTACAAAAGAAAGCACACAACAAAAATCTGAGCATAAAAAGTCATATGGTCTAGAATTTGAGTTAATTCCATGAGATTTTGCTACGGGACTAGAAAAAGCTAGGCATGGGGGTATAATGGGAACTCCATCATCAGCCATAACTAGCTCAATTTGATCATTATCAGGGAATAAATGCTCCAACATAACTGCCAGAGAGCCATAGTTCATTGCATCATCATTCTAAGAGAAAGACAGGAAACTATGGTTAAAACTATAATTTTACCATCATATCTTGAATGCAGAACAACCACGAGTTTCCTTAATGGGTAATTAAGGGTCAAATGGTCTTAAATATCCAATAAGTGGGTTAACACAGACAGAAAGGGGTTTTCACGTGTTTTGAGAATTAAATGACTTCTGAAACCCTAAAAACAGACTTTCTTAATTAACTAAGGTTATGATCTCGATAAAATTCACCTAAACCCTCTAAAATTCATAGAAAAAAATTCTCTAGGGTTTAGTACCTTCAATTTGACCATTGGAGCCCATTGACTCAAAATAAAGTCTCAGACTGACATTTGCCTTAATTTGGGTTTTTGCATAAATTTCTCAGTCAAACTAGGCAAAAACTAAAATCCAACTTTACCATTGGATTCCTTAGGTATAAATTAGGTTTGTACCAAAACTTAGGCCCAATCTAAGATCGTCTTGACCTAGTTTGCAATTTGGTCCTGTCTAATTCTTTTATATCACAGATATGCCCTTAACTTTCAAAATCCTTACAAAAATGCCCCTAACTTTATCATCATTTTTACAAACAGGTCCCTATTTCCATTAATCCTATTCCTACAAACTCCGACGACCTAAATTTGGCAAGTTCTCCTTAATTCCTTGATGAATCCTTCTTAGATTTGAAAGGGAAGTTTGTTAAGGAATTCCCTTCCTTTTGAGCCAATTCCCAAGCTCTCAAACCTTCCCAATCACTCATGCGAACACATGAGAGATTAGGGTATCTTGGGATTTCTTTCTCCAGTGAGCTTTCCAAGCTTGGGAAGCTTGTTTCCCAAGTCCAAAATGCCGTCTAGAGCCCTAAAAAAGGACCCCCGTGGCCTTGCGCATTTCCCTAGCAAGTATTGGCGCATCAAAAGGCCCTAGAAACCTCCCTCTGGCCCTCCTCCAACTTAGCTCCGGCAAGCTCCTCCCCCATCTTCCTACGGATGGCCAACGGCCAAATTGGCCTGTCCTCTTTCTTCCTCATCTTCATCTGCACCTGGTGGGCCAAAGCCAGAGCATCTGGATCCCCTTCTTCACCGTCGTCCCCCTCCTGGAGGACTCATCTTCCCCACGTCTGGCCATCACACCGGCATGGGTTTTCTACCTCCTTCGACCGTTAGATTAGGTTCTCTATGTTTCCTCTCCTTCCCTAAGTTTGTCTATTCTTCTTTTTCCCAAATTCTACCACTGACGCCGTGAATCACCCTCATCTTCTCCACCTTCGGTGACACCACCGGCGAGGGCTTTCGTCTGTTACACACAACTATCACCCTCACCAACTATCCCTACACCTTCGCCTTGACCCAAGGGCCAAAAGCCCTCTATCTATTTCACTGATTCATCACTCAAACTCACCCTCGAACAACCCATCACCACACCTTCAATCCCAACTCCGTCCGACCACCTTAGCCACTCCCACTCCATGCTGAACCCCCCATCACATTCACCATCCCAAGGCCATCCTGCTGAACCATTTGACATGGCCATAAGGCCTTGTTCTTGTTTTTCAGGCCACAGGTGAAGCAGCCATTGGCGGAGCTTCTTCAAGGAGTTCCAGATGGTGTTCTTATGCCTTTGCTTCCAGGCATTTGCTCTAGGTGATGCAGCATAACTCTAGGGAGATTTGTAGGTCCTCAATTGGTGACCCTAAATGCAGCAGCTACTCCTATTTGGCCGAGGAAGTTCATTGCAGCAGCTGCAGCTCCACACAGAAAAAGGTAGTGGGATTTAGTCCCACATCGTGGACTAAGGAGCAATAGAAGTCGCATAAATTGATTTTGTCACTCATGCTATTCGCCTCAAGTGACACATAGGGGGTGAGGTCCCCGCGCCCTCACGTGCCTCACCCGTGACACCTACACGTGGGTCTAGTGCACCCGATTATATGCCTAAGCCTGTTCACACCTTGCTCACCACCCATGCCGATGACCCTGGTCCCAAGTGCGCATGTGCCCGCTTACCCGAATACCCTGACTGTGACCATGGGAGGGAGGAACCTAAGAGGAAGAGAGAAAGAAAGAGAGCGCGGGGCAGAGGAGGGTTTCTCCCTGTGCGACACTTAGCCAATTCTGAGATTGCTGCCCCTTGTGCATGAAGAGAAAGCAGGAGAGGAAGCCAGGAGAGAAGAGGAAGAGAGAAGGCACAGCCGCAGAAGAAGGAGCAACAGACAAGGAAGAGGAAGAAGAGAATAGTTGAAGAATGAAAGCTAAAGAAGAAGAAAGGAGAAAAGCAGAAGTAGAAAAAAGGAAGGAGAGGAACAATGCTAGAGAAGCACTGTAGCATCTGATGGTCAAGTCGTCTGGTCATCAGACTCGACGACTGATTTGAGGCTTCATACTTTACTATTGAGATATTAAATTGATTGAATCCTCAATATATATTCTTAAAGAGTAATTGGTGATTTAAATTACCATTATTTTAGCTTCTCTACCTTTTTATTGCCTCAAATACATGAGAATTCATTGAATATCTAAAGTGACAGATTAATATTTATTGAATATCATTTTGCAGTTTAAATTCTTGTGCTGATTTGCATTATTGAGATTAGTGTTTGAATTCCTATTTGCTCCCTGTATTCGACTTCGGACTTTCATTCAAGTAATAAATATTATTTGTTTTCAAGCGATTTCGACCTATATCACAACGCAGCATTTATAAACCTCGATCTCACTTTGTCAACAATCTACAACTCAATGAAGATGGACAGCCATGATGGCACCATGTGGCGCCATCACAACCACCCAGCATCGGCTGTAGCCATTCTTCTCCGCCCTCTTGATGAATCCCAGCCGTTGGATGCCCATCCAACAGCTAATAACACTCCACATCACCCTTTTCTCTCTCCAACCGGTGTTCCCAGCTTCTTAAGGTGCAGGCGAGACAAGCTCTCAGCTGTTGGATCTTGATCCAATGGCTGAGAGGGCTCAGCGATAAAACATCCTTGCGTCAATCCATGAAGATAGCGCAGTAGTCGAACGCACATCACATTTCGACAGATGTGCGTTCGACTCATAATCAGAGGCGCACGTGCGTTTTATCTCGACCGTGCGATCAGCTACGAACGGCCAAGATCATCCAATCAGACAAACGCGCAATCAGACGCGGTTATGCATGTGCGATCACACGTGCTTAACGTGCGAAGCTGAAGCGAGCGAGGAGCGTTTTAGCCGTTCAATCTTGAGATCGGACGGTTGAGAATCAAGGAACGTGGTTAAGAGTTGGGTGCAAGGAGGCAAGGGGGTGTACGCACTTCAGCCACGATCGGGCTTTAGTGACGAATAAATCCGTCTCTAAAGACCCCTAATTTATTGTTTTGAACTTTAAATGACCTTTTTGCCCCCAACCTCTACACCTATAAAATGGCCTACGCCCACCACATTTCAATCATCCCTTCCTCTCTTCTCTCACCCCTTCCAAAGCTCTAAGATCTTGTCTCAAATCTGGGATGCTCCATTAGAGTTAAAATTATAATTTTTCCACCTCATCCCCTTCATGAAGCATTCCGCGGTGGTCCTCTCATCGCCATTTGGGAAGCGGATCCTGCTGCTTCATCATCCTACCCCATTCTCTGTCGTCCCTCATCGTTCTCCTTTGTCCCACATCTCACCATCTTCGTCCGGGCGCTCCGTCATTGCGGCTCGTTCTCCAAGCAGCTGTCAAGGTGGATAACTTCTCTTTACCTTCTCTTTTACTGCTTTCTAGTGTAGATTTCCCTCTTTCTAGTGCAGATTTCCTACTTTCTAGTGTAGTGAGTAGTTGTAATTGTAATGAACATCAGCTTGTGGAAATGAAACCCATGTTTATTCTATCTCTGTTTTCTCTTTATTTGTAATATTCTCTCTCTATCATCTATTGTTTATTCTTTAAGTAGATAACTAGTTTAGATTCAATTCAACTAGCTAATCTGCTTCGTGACAAGTAAATAAATGTGATTTTTAATCAAATGTCCGCCTCCTTCTGTTCAACCCGAAATTCTTTCAAGTTTCGGTAAATTTATCTGTTGACAGATTTCTTCGCAAATCATACTACATTGATAAGTTTTCAAAACTCAATCCCGTTTGCATACGGTATACACTCTAGCATGTTTTGCATAGTAGAAATTGGGGATTGGATGAACCCGTCAGCGTAGTCACGAAACTCGTTATCAAATACAATTTTATAAAAACTCCAAGGGAGTCTCGTGTCAAATACAGGGAGGTGACGTTTACTTTGTTTGAAAACCGCACATCATTTTGTTTCTTTTTGGTATTTTGTTATATATATATATTTTTTATAAAGGACTCAAGCAAGATGGATCACAATATGGATGGAATCAAATATGATATACTGCACAAATGCCTATTACAATAATCTACGAAAGCATAAAAGAGAGGAAGGTGAGAAGGAATCTCCCGAATTGGTTGTTTGGTGAGACGATGGTGCCTAGCGGAAGCTTGGATGAAGGAGTTGAGGAGCGGGATGACGGAGGTGAGATGTAGGACAAAGTCGGGTAAAGGAATGCTTCACCAAGGCTCTGAATGGAGGTGAGGAGGCGGAGGTGATCTACTATCAGAATGGAGGTGGGAGGATGGCTCCAAGGCAACCTATGAAGGTGGTGAGAGAGACGACGAATATTTGGTGGGGTAAGGGATCGTTACACTAATAGGGGACCTTTGGAGCTTGGGAATGAGCTCTTGGGAGCTTTGATGGGCTTCTAGAGCTCTAGAGTAGGTAGGTGTAGAAAAGGTAGAGACACCTTGGAAGGGAAGGGGTGTAGGTCTTTATATAGTGATGAGAGGAGACTAAAATAGGCGTAAGACAAATAACGACCTCCAGGACGTCGCTATAGGTCCAGCTCAAGTGTCGCTGTAGCCAGCTAGCGCCTGCTCACGCACACACTGTGCTGGCCCTCCATCTTTTACATTGATCGTGCTCGAGCCTCACTAGCTCTCCATCTCACATCGCCAGCTGTCATCGCGAGCATCCATCGAGCATTCGCTGGCATCCACTGGCACGTGCTGATGCGAGCGAAGTAGATCCCGCCCTTGGATGGCTTGTGAAGGGTTCTGAGCGCACGGGAGAGAGTGCTCTAGATCACGCCTTCGGTGCAAGTACGATTATGCGTTCGTCTGTGCATTGGATCTTGCGTGCATGGGTCTTGCGCATCAGTGACACCATGTAGCTACTTCCCTCACTACCCGATCATCCATCGATGGCTCAATTTCTTACCCGTGCGCGCTCAACCGATAAAATTTGCTCGCGGGGCTTTGATCGTGCGGCCGTGCATTGTGAGCTGAAGCATCGACTGCTGCGCTGAGGTTGGTTTTGTGTCTCACTTAGGAATTAAGGCTCAGCGTGCTGCGATCGTTGGATCTTGATCCAATGGTGGCACGAAGCCCTCTCTCTTCTTGGCTTGAAGCAGGCGACTCGACGCTTTGACGATCGTTGGATTTGAATCCAAAGGTCAAGACTTCATAGATGTTACTTGGAAGGAGGGGTTGCGGCCGGGCTGGAGGGCTACGATGGTTCCACGTGGTGCCATCGTGGTCGTCCACCTTCTTCTTGTTGAGGGTGCTACGGAGCTCTGATCGGCATGATTTTCATGTTGACAGACTCTGATCGTCTCTTCGGATCCATCCGTACGATCGAATTTCTCATCTGAAGCTCGTAAAGATGTCACACTGCCTCCTGGACATATAAAGTATTGGAATTAATGTACATAATATACAACTATCTTAAATGCAATGCAATGAATGTTATGCAATATTTATTCTATGATACGTAATGATAGGCCTAGGAACTATCATAAATAAGCATTTTATCATGAATTCATGCGTGTTTATCAACTAGGGTTTAAGTGGTTGCAACACGCAATTTCACAATCACTTTTAAAAGTTATAAAGCCTAGATAGTGGAGTATCTAGGGTCGTTCGAGGAGGCAAGTTTGCACTTCAAAAAAAACTCTTGCTTGAAAAAGGGGAAATCAACTTTCTTTTTGGTTTTTTAGATATAAGATTTTTTGTATTTTGAAGTAACGGGAAAATACACAATTTGATGCGAAAAATGAATACACCAAAATTGCTAATCCTAACTCTAAAGTGACAAGCTCGTATTCTCTCTAAACTCACCCTAGGCACGTGGAGACCTAGGGTAATTGGAGAGAGAGTGAAATTGGTAGAAACCACAAAGAAAGATGCAACACAAATTGAAGAAAGGCAAGTTTAATTAAGAAGAAGGATTGTTTTACAAAAGGAAAAGTAGAGGAATGCTTCTACTCTAAAACAAAAATAACAAAAGAAGTAAAACACAAATTCTTTTGATTATGGTGGTGAAGAGAGAGCTGCTTCTTGCTCCAAGCTCAACTACTCCTTGGCTTGAAAAGAAGTTCTCCTTTTCCTTCCTTGAATAGCTCCTCCAAAATGGTATCCTCCTTGGCAAGCCCTAAGGGGGCATGCCTTTACTCCTCCAAAGGTGGGCGATCTCCACCCACGAATCTCCTCCTAGGTGGCGTGTACCACCCTCAAGACCTCCTCCTAAGGCCTTCCTTGCCTGGCTACTCCTCTGGCTGGTGGTGGCACAAGAGAGCAGGGAAGAGGGGAAGGCACCAAGGGGATAGAGTGTCCACTTAATCTTCTTCTTCTCCTTCTTCTCTTGACCAACTATAAGGTGGAGTAATGGTGGAAATTATGAAGCCAAAGGATGAAGGAAATGGTGGTGGTTATGGGTCTTTTTATAGAGTAGGATGGGGGTTGTAGGTGTCTTTTGGGATGGATGGTTAGGATGGGATTTTAGGGTAGTTAGTGGATCCTAGGGCTATTAAGAGTTGTTGCCAACTCAAAGGTGGTGATCACCACCCTTGGTGCCTCTTGCGTTGGCGCCAAAATGGGGGTTCTAGAAGGGTTTGGGTTGGCACCATGTAATGGAGGGTTGGGATGTGTTTGATGGTGAATGGATGGCTAAGATGGAGGGAGAGGTTGGCACCAAAATCAAGGTGGTTAAGGGGGTGAAGAGGTGTGGAGGTTATGGTTGGTGCCAAAATAGAGTAGGAGTAGGTGTAGGTGGTTACCTTATTTGGTGGACTAGTTAGGTGGTGAGGTAGGGTTAGGTTGTAGGTGGTGGATGGCCATTAGGAGCTAAGGTATAGCTAAGCTAAGCTAGCTTAGCTAGTAGTTGAGTAGAGGAGGAGGTGGGATGGAGCTAGGGTTTAGGGAAGAGGAGCTGAGGAAGAAATGTCTGGAGCTGAACTGGAGCTGGTAGTAGCTGGTCCTGAGCTGAGGTGGACTCCTGTCAACTTAGTTGATCTAGCTAGAGCTCCTAGTGAACTGAATGAAGCAAAGGTGAGCTAGGCTCAACTAAGTTGAGCAGAATCTGAGCTGACTTGAGCTAGAGTGAGCTAAGATGAGCTACTTTGAGCTACCACTCAACTAAGATGACCTGAATGGAGCTTAATGGAGCTAACCCTTACCCAAGTGAGCTTGTATCCAGCTATGATGAGCTGGAATTGGATGAGTCCCAGCTGGAATGAGCTTCTTCTTCACCAGTTGCCTTCATAAGTGTTAAGGTTTTAGGGATCTATTAATCTGTTTGTCCCTAACACTCAAACAAACGTATCAAAAATACAATAAAAAATGCAAGGCATGCCTGACCTAATTGATGCCTAAATGCAGCCCAAAAACCTGTTTGCGAAGTTAAAATCCTAAGAATTAGGTTTGTTTTAGAGCATAAGAATGATGATAAACTGGCATTTATCAATCCTCAATCTTTAAGGTAGGTTAGGTGAAGTTAGTCCACTTTATGGGTCAACAAACATCCAAATTATGTCCCAAATTGAATCAACTTCTAATCAAGTGAAATTCAAGGCACAAATTAGGGCTAAAATTGGTAGACTTAAGGTCTAAATTCATACATTTTGGTCTACTTGGAACCGCAGTGACAAGGAAGGTTGATTGGGGGAAACCCTATAACCAGTGGGGATGCTCTACCATGTAGGGGTCTTTACGGGGCTCTCCCTTCCTGGCTGCCTAAGTAATTCTCGGGTGTGTGGATTTCTGATTCAGAGGTATCATCCGCCTTGAAACAACCTTAGTCATCCAAAAATCTTTGGGTGCCTTGATTGGGTCCAATCAACATCTAGTCCCTCATCTATTCTCTAGAGCACATATACTGGAAAGGTCCTTAGGTTTTTGACCTAGAGGCCTCCATTAGAGTTGATCTTCTTAGGGAACATCTAATCTGATCTACTCAATTCAATCTGGACCTAAATTTGATTCTACATCCTTATCTACCACCTGATTTGACAATGCAACCTAGCAACATAGGAAGACTATTTATGAAATCTGAATCCCAAATGAGCATGAAAGAGAAAATGATCAAGGCTGCGCTTAGACATCATGATGAGTATTACAAAACCTTATATCCATCTAAGAACATTCAGGTTAATGTATTAGAAACAACAACCCACATTATGAACCATGCCAGAATGATATGTACATAAATGATACATGGTTCAACCTGGGATGATCTTTTATTTGAATACAGTGATTTGTGGAGATTACACAATACTGAGTATATCCAATGTTTGTCAAATCCACAACTTTTGGAGAGACACCAAGGTCTCATTGAGAAACATGGGTATATGATAAATATGTTACAACAAGCCATTTATAAAAATACCCATATCAACATTCAAATATTAATGAGACATCTTGGAACAATGTTGAGGATCAATGTGATTTCCTAGAGCCCGAGATAGAAAATAGAGGTTGTTATGGACCCCCAACCCAAATGGAATCCAATTCAAACTTTGTATAGAATGATATACCTAATCTTGATGTTGGTTGGGTGGATCCAGTTGCAGGTGTTTCCAATTTTGAACCGGCCCTAAAGAGCCATGAAGCTGGTCCATCATGTCTTGATTTCCCAAACACCTGTGATGAGCTTTAGTAAGACCCTCTCGAGGATGTAATTCCCGAACCTTATCCTAATAAGGTAATCCTCAAGAGTGATTCTGACATCCCAATAGAACCATGTCCAGATTTTAGTGACCCAATCCCTACCCTTGACCTAGAATCTAGATCTGAGCCTATTTGGGATAATCAAGAGGCCCAAGTTAATGAGAATCAGATTTTAGATCTGGATCATGATTCTAGGCATGTATTTGATGATTATACCTCTCCAAACTCCTTAGAGGTACAAATTAATTTATTGGAAGTCACATTGATTTACGATACAGAAACATAGTTAAAAGAGTTGAGATTTGATTGGGTCTACCCTAGGAGCCTAGAACCCCAGCCTATCCCTAATAAGGACACCTTTTTAAGTTGGGAATTTGAAATTAGGCTAGATCCAAGTCAGGTTGTTGATTCTATGCACCATGATTTGTTCTGTGGTGGAAATCTCGATCTGGAATTAGGTTCAGAAACTTATTTTTGCAAATTCTCTGATGATTTCGAATCATACTCTGATTTTGGAGAACCTTTATTTCCAGATGATTATGAGCCAATCTACAACCTCAGTATCCATGACCCATTCTTTGACTCTGACTCTGAGGTCTCTGATCCTGAGATCATTGGTCTAAATTCCTATTCTATTGAGTTGGAATCATTCTATTATGATTTGCAGGAATCAGAAACAGTAAGTGTCGAGAGTGTCCACAATCCAGAGTTCGAATCTTTCACTGACTCAAATTTCTCTGATCTTAGGAGCACTCTCCAGGCATTTACATTTGATTTGGATGAGCAACATGAATACTCTCTAGATGAACCTATCTTTGAATCATTTCTAGAAGAGCCCACACCACACTCTAACCTTGAAGAAGCCACACCTCATTCAGAGCCTTTCAAAATCCGATCCCAACCCCAACCTGCCACTAGAATCAATTCCTACTCTGATTCATCTCTCTCTAATTCGGTTGCATATGATTCAACCCCATCTTTCGATCGGGAATCGGAAATTGATCAGATCATTAGTCACATTTCATCCTTCTATAATCCCACCAGTAGGGCTCCTACATTCTCCATTGATCCATTGACTTTTGAAGACCCTACTTTGTTTAGGTTGACCCGATTTAGCCAAACCCACAATTCGTATTTCCACATATTTTCGAGCCACATAGCTTCTGGTGGGCTCCACACTTATTGATTCACCTCCATCAACCCACTAGACTAATTGGGTTCAGTCTGCATCATCAGCCTATTGACCTGAACAAGCTCCTGGTTGGACCAACCAGGCTAATCGTTAAGGTGCTTGTTCTACAAAACTCCTCTAATTTGACCACCCCTTCTCCTTGACCACCTTCTACTTAGCTGAAGGCATTGAATTTAGTGCTTAACAGGAAGCAACCCATCATTCCAAAAATCCGAGACCCTTCTGATTCATCTTTTGAGCTACACTCTTATTATACTTGAGAGTTTAACTTTAGAACAACCGACTTCACCCGTATCAAAGCTTGAAATTGATAGGCCCATATTTGTGGCCTATTTAAGTATTTAAGTGCCTAGACATTAAGTTAATTTTAGCATTTAGATAGCATACATTAGGATGTAAATAAATTAATTCACATTTTTAGCTTAATTGCATAATTCATGTATAGCATTCATATCTAAATGCATTTAGAATTAACTTAGAATTGCATTAATTTGATTAGTTAACCAATTAGGTGCATTACATACATTGTTTTAATTAACATAGAAGTTAAGGAGTTATGTATAAATAATCCTACTTACTTTGTTATTATTATTCTTCTTCTTCCACAAGTAACCGCTTCGCTTCCTCCTCTTGCGCTATTCATTCCTCACAACTGCCAGCATTCACGAGGATCTGCTCCCGCCTCTTGTGATTTCAGATGTATTGGCTACAACTACAAGAGGGGGTTGGAGAAGACTGTGTTCGGAAGGCCTTCATCCACTCTCCTCACTGTGCAGAGAACTTGGTTTCTCATCTACTCCACTACCACCAGCCTCAACCGCGACGGAGCTTCGCCACTGTGGGCGTGAGGGGTGACAGCCCGCACCGCCATCACAAAGCTCAGCATTGCAATCTCACTATGCAACCGCCAGATCCTCTACCCCTGTCCACCGTCAACACCACTGCAGCAATTGCATCTCAACGCTGCAACTCCACTCCCTGCACCATCATCTCCCCCGCTAGTTAAGATGTCCAAGAAGTTTCCCGGACGTCTGATGCATCCTCGCTGCGCCTCCTCGCCTTCAGCCTATGTGTGCATCCGAGCGTGTTGCCATCTCCACACGCCCAGCAGCAGCAGTACCCACTGCCTCTGCACCTCACCATCCTCGCTGACGCTCTCACCTCGCACACGTACAACACACACTCACGCGGCTGCTGCATGTTCCATGCCATTGCAGCAGCCAACACCACCACCACCTTCATCATCTCCTTCAACCCCTCGTTCTCCACCACCGTTCCCTACAACTCCAAAGAACCCAAAGCTGCAACAGTCCTTCCACTCCATCCAACCACGTTTGGCCACCTCAAGACCATGCTCCACCTTAGATCTACCGAGCATTGCCTCAACAACTCACCGACGACCTCCTGCCTCACGCGACAAGCTATATCGACGCTTAACGCTTCACCTGCAGCACCAGCTCACCACCGGCCTCCACTCTGCCGTTCATCCATGTCCGATCATCCCAATCCACGTTGCCACTACCAAAGCGAAGGCCTCGACCCCACCACCTCCCCCGAGCTCCTGGTCACTGACAACCTCTCCTCCCTCGCGCACGAGCAGCCGCAAGCAATCCTCTATTTTGACGTTAATTAAATTTTACATTCATTGCCATTGCCGGCTATTTTGAATTTTTAGATAATAATATTCTATTCGGTTGATTTTATGAGCATATTCCTCTTATTCTGCATAAATGCAATATCAACATGATAATGTCTTATTATCTCAATTAAAAAGCAATTTTGGTTTGGTTTCTTGACGAAACTAATCGTGAACATTTGTTTTTAACCAGTGCGAGTTTAAATAGGCCATTGCCTCCCTGTGGATATGACTTGTTCCTTTGTGAGTGGTTTATTTAATTAGTTTTTATTTGCATTATTTGCCACTCAATTTCTAAAACTACAACGATCTTGATTTACATTTTCAAAAACTAAAATAACACAGTCAAAAATGGTGCCGTTGTCGGGGAGGCAAAAGGCTCAATAAAATTGCATTCATGGATTTGTTCATGCTAATTTAAATTGAGGCATATTTAACCTGTTTTATCTGATTTGGTGTGAGGTACATCGCACTGGCCTTAGCAATGCTATGATGGACCTTGTTTCCACCACGTAGAGGGGAGACTGAGCTTCGCATATTGGTGGTCCTTGATGCCACCAACCCAAAGAGAAGAATTTTGAAAAAAAAAGTCATCTTTATTCTCTACTTTTGCATTTAGATAAACTTAGACTTTAGGATTTCTTGCATTCATTATTTGGGACCCTTGTTCTAGGGTACATTTTAGGGGTTTGTTCCTCGATTTTCTTTTAGGCCCGTGTTGGGTAATTTTTCAGGAGCTTGTTCCTTTTTCTTTAGATCTAGGTTTTGTTTTGTGGGTTGTTTATCCTTTATTTGTTTGTGCATAAGTAGCTAAAAAACAACAAAAATAAAAAAAAATGAGTTGCCTGCCTTAGGACGACCATTTAAGTGTGAATGAGCAGCCTCTAGATTTTATTTTCCATTTGCGTGCATTTCATTGCCGATTGCTGGAGGCAAGGTACGTTTTCTTTTCCTTGCATTCTATCTTGTTCACACATTTGCATCTGGATTTAATTGCAAGACTGTCTCGCGTACGTTTTATCGAGTTTTAAAGATTATCACGTTGTAGTATAGCCAAAAAAATGTTCAAAACAAATAAAGATTTTATTACTCGAAAATCGGAGTATCCAAGGTAGAACACAAGGAGCAATCTAAGTACTTTTAAAAACTTGAGAAAACAATTGGTTCAATGAAAGAATTATAAAAATGAATTGCTAAAAAGAACAGAATTGGACGTCTGATTTCTGTATCAGATGTCTTAAAATGAAAGTCTTCTTTTGTTGTCGCGTGCCTCTGATCTTCCTCACTGTTCTTCTTCTTCTTCTTCTTCTCTCGTTCTTCTGTTCTTCCTTTTCTTTCTTTCTTCCTCTTGCTTTTCTTTCTCCTTCTCTTCTTTTGATTCTGTCTTCTGTTAGTCCTTCTTCTTCTTCTCTCTTTCTCTTGTTCTTCCTTGGCAAGCCTTCTTCTTCTGAGTTCTCTTTTTCCTTCCTTCTCTTTTCTTCTGCACGGCCTCTCTTCTTCTGCTTCTTCTCTGCCTTGCCTTTTCCTCTGCTCAGCCTCTCTTTAGAGCTTCTTCCTTCTCCTTTCTGCGGCTAAGTACTTAGCCTTTCTCCTTTGGCGCTTTGTTCCTGCACACAAGGCAAAGCAAAACCTAACCCTTCCCTCTACCCGCACGTATCTCTCTCTCTCTGCAAACCGCTCACAGGAAGCTCTCCTAGAGCCGTGTTAATGGGTTGGGTTGCATACCCGGGACTAGGCGCACCGGTGTGATATGGTGCGCGAGGTGTGCTCGGTGGTGTTGGGTCGGATCCCGCCAGGTCCACGAGGTGAATCCGCGGACGAGGCGGGTGTGATGGGTGAGGGACCTCACCCCAGGTGTATTAGGAGGCGATAAGGCTTATTAACAAAAATAATTTAAACCACTGAATCGCTGCGAGGCTTACCGATGTGGGACTATCCTGTCGCCTCTCCTAGCGCGTGCCCGCAGGAAGACCTCTTCATAGTCTCCTTAGCTGTAGCCACAATTCTCGTCGGTTGCTGGCTGGCTGCCTTCGCAGGAGTCTCCCCAATCCGCAGTAGCTGAAAGCCTAGAGCTCTGAAGCCTGGAGCTCGAAAGAAGCTGCTTCAAGGTGGCTTTTAATGGCGGTCGAGCCTCAGAACCTGTTAGACATGAATACGGCCTCTTGGCCTAATCAAACTACTGGGGAACCTTCGCCATGGCACGGCGAAGGTGTTGAGCTGTGAGGCAAGCCGCGGGGTGGTCGTCCTGTGGCCGAAAAAATGGGCATGTTTGGTGGTGTGTTGAGTGAGTGCAGAGGGACTGTGGAGGGGCGGAGGGCGTTCAGTGTGATGAGGCAGAGCTTCTGGAACGGTCGGCGAGTTGTGTGGAGCTGCGGATCGATGGGGGCAACTCGTCGGAGGGTGGTCGGAGACGGGGAAGGTGATAGTGGTCAGGGACAGTCGAGGGTCGGTTTGAATGGAATAATGTGGGGAAAGAAAGAGGGGAAGATGGGGAGTAATTATAACCTACTTGCAGGGATGAAGGGGGCCGGAGAGGCGGGCAGTCGTATCGACTGTCGCCAGAGAAGAAACACCCAGAGGGAGAGAGCGGCGATGAGGAAGTGGACAAGGAGGCGCGTGCTTGGTGCGGCGCGATGCAGGAAGACGAGACGAAGCAAACTCTACTGCTGGTATGGCAGCAGAGCGACGAGAAGGAGGAGGAGTGGCCGCCGGAGCTTGTGGGTTTCCTACCGGAGAGGGAAGAGAGGAAATTTTGAGGGATTCTCTGCTACGACAAGCTTGCTTCAAGCAGCTGGTCCTGGGGTTTCTTTTAAAGGCACAAGCAGAGGGTCAGATGCACGGAGGGTGAGCAAAGCTCTCACCGGAGGTCGCCGTAGGTACAACACCCATACCTCTCGAGCGTTCGCACGAGAGGTATGATGCGAATCAGGGCATGGGGGGCTGCTCAGGCAGTAGGGGACTTCTTAGGGAACCCCCTTTCACATCTAAGAGCAGCTCCCTGGGGAAGCGAGGAGAAATCCTCCTTGAAACTTTGTCGGAGTATGGGTCTTCTTCTGCATTGGCAGAGGGATTGGAATGCAGAAAGTGACAACAAAAGTTGGGGGGTTTTCACAAGGATTTTCAAAAGTTAGGGGTTAGAATGTAATTGGGTGAACTATTTTGCAAAGTAGGTCAAGATGACCTTCCCTTAGGTCCAAATTTTGGTACAAACCTAATTTGGACCTAAGGAATCCAATGGTGAAGTCGGATTTTAGGTTTGACCACATTTGACTGGACATTTTGTGTAAAAACCTAATTTAGGTCAATTGATGAGCTAGGACCCTAATTTAGGTCAAACTAGGTTCCAGAGGCCAAATTGAATGTTCTAAACCCTAAGGGATATTTTTCCATGATTTTTAGAGGGTTTATTTGATTTTTATCCCGACTAGAACCTTGTTGAATTAAGCAGGTCTGTTTTAGGGTTACTAAATGTCATTTAATTCTTAGATTGCACATGAACCCATTTCTGATTGATTCAACCCACTTTTTATCTTATTTAGACCATTTGACCTATGCTCTATCTCTGAGAAATTTCGTTTATGTACTGCAATGGTAAAATTATTGTTTTAATCTTTATTTCATGTTTTCTTCTCAGAACACTTATTCCTCCAATTAAGCCCTCCTCTAAGTCATGTAGGAGCTCTTATTCTCTTTATTAGGTCAAAATGAGCTAGTTATGGTTCATGATGAGGCTCTCATCATACCCCCATGCCTAGCTTTTGCTAGTCCCTTAGCAAAAACTCAAGGTGTCAACCCTTGTTCTAGACCATGAAGTTCTTAATGATTTCAGATAAGTGTTTTTTCATTTGAAACCTAGATTAGGTTAGAATGCTAACCATAGGCCTAAAAGGTGCTCTAGTACCAACCAAGATCCAGATCTGTCTAGCCTCAGCCTCAGTCCTTAGCAAAGGTTTTTAAGGCCCACAAGAACTAACCTAAGGTCTATTGGACTTTGTGGTTAAAGCACTTGTGCTTGAAATAATTTTAGCCCTGGCTTAGTTCGCAGTGCGTTTTGTAAGAAAGAGAGATAGAAGATTTATCTGTTTGGAGAGTTTTCTCTCTCTTTTTTCTTTTTAATTCTAGCTTAGGATTGGCTTTTCAACACGGTCTGTATCAGATTCCTTGTTCCCGTCATCAATCCTCAAGGGTTCCTGGCAATCGATGCTTCGAGATAGCACCGCCCATGGTAACCCCTGGAACCCTGGCTATTGAGATTTTGAGATAATCCCATCCATGGTGTTCTGTGGCTGAATTCAGACCCTGGCAATTGACACTTCGTGATAATGCCATCCATGGAATCTGAACCAGCAGAGTGCTTACATGCCCCCAGTAGGATATGTAAATATCCTAAAAGACAAGCACCGAGGAGATGATATTTTGTTACACATCTTCGAGGGGAATTTCCCACTTCTCCGCATTGGGAACTCATCCAAATCAACTTGTGTTGATCGACCGCTCCTACTCTAGGTGTGATTTTCAGAATCTTGCGATGCTTCTACGTGATTTTGATTTTTACGCTTACTGAACCAGCCTGTGTGTGGGGTTAGGGTGCTTAGGTTACTGAGTTCCGTAAACCAAAAGTTAGTTAATGAGGCCAAATACTCCCTAAGCCTTGGACCTAATACTTAAGCTTTTCATTTTCCTCAACCTCTTGAGGAATGTCTAAATCTTAATGGGTACTAAGAGTCTATCCAAGAATGCCTAAGGTTTGAGTTCTTACTAATCTCACTATGCACTTTTCATTTCTTTTATTGAATGAGGTCTAGAACTTAGGTTAATTCCTTAGTTTCTTACTAATGACTATCACTTTTTCTTTCATTTTGTGCTCCTTTTCATTTTTTTGTTTCTTTTTCCCTTCCTCCACAAAATTTCTTTCCTTCTCTTATTCTATTATTCTTTTTCGAAAATTTTTTTAATTTTTATGGTGTTTTTGGCATATGTGAAATTTTTTGTTTAAAACCTTTTCTTACAAGTTTTGCACTTTCATACCCCCCCATGCCTAAGATTTGCAATGTCCTCAATGTGACTTAGGGGGTTTTTATTCAACTTAGTTCATTCCTTAGGACAGATGTTTTGATGAGTGAATGGGCCAGGGTGGCTATTGCAGACTATTTCTAATCTCAGATGCAAGCATCTGAGGTGGAGTCGGCTGTCTTAAAGGGTGAACCTTAAGTGCACAAAGGTGCCCAAAAAGGTTTCAGGTTTTCAAGGAGAATGATAGGCTGCCTCCCGTTGAGCGCTAAATTTGATGCCTTCAGCCAAGCAGAAAATGGAATGGAGAGGGAATGGTCAAATCAGCGGAGTTTTGCATAACAAGCACCTTGATCAAGAGCCTGGTTGGTCCAACCAGGTGCTTGTTTAGATCAACAGGCTGATGATGCAGCCCAAACCCAATCAATCTGGTGGGTTGATAGATGTAGATCAAGAGGTGAGGAACCCACCACATACTATGAAGCTCAGATGGATGTGGAAATGTGAATGTGGGGTTTGGCTGAGTCAAGTCAGCCCGGTCAAGGCAGGGACCTATATCATAATCAGTGAATGACGCAGAAACCCTACAGGGGTGATCAGAGAATAATGGAGCAAGGTCTTTTGTCTAATCAGTGTTTGCAACTCAATATAGATGTGGAATTGCAATCTGCTCGGTGATAGGTGAATCTGAATAGAAATTGAGTCCAGTTGCGGGTCGGGGTTGAGAAGAGGTTTTGATCAATTCTGTGTGTGTGGAAGAGGTGGCTTGAATGAGAATTGTGTATGAGGGCTCTTCTAGAAATGAATGACAGGTGGTCTCTTGTAGAGAGCCCTCTGGGTAGTTATCAAATGCCTGAAGAGTGTCTATAGGATGCAGAAAAGCTAATTTGAGAAAAGATTTGAATTCTGGGTTGCAATCACTCTTGGCATTTTGTGGTTTTGGCTTCTGAGGATCAAAAAGAATTGCTTTCATGATCCCAGGAAGCGAGATCTCAGAGTCAAAGTCAGAGAATGAGTTATGTGGGCTGAGGTCGTAGATTGGCCCGATGTGTTTAGGAAGGGGAGTCTCTTAGAAGTTGTCAGAGAGTTTGCAAAGATTCAGTTCTAAATGAGATCCACAACCATGAATTCCACCATAGTATAAATCACTTGATGTGGAATCAGCAGCCCGGCTGGGGTCTAGCCTATATGTCAATTCTGAGTTTAAAAAGGTGTTCTGTCTAGGCTCAAGTTCCAAGCTGGTAGGAGAGACCCAATTGAAACCCCACTCATCCAACTCGATTTCTATATCATAAATTGGCATATCTTCTGGAAAATCAATCAGATTTCCTGAGGATGTTGGAGGACATTCATCAAATAGAGGCCCGGAATCATATTCTTTAAAAATTTGATCTTTCTCATATGGGGCCTCATAATCTTCCCAATAAGTTTCGGATCTAGATTCTAGGTTTAGGATGTGGGCATGATTACTAGAATCAAAGTCCGAATAACCTTCGAAGGTCACCTTATCAAAATAAGGGGCGGAATTTATACCCTCAAGAGGTTCAGTTCTAATCTTATTATTGCATGAGTCTTGGAATTATAAGCTTGGCGATTCATGGTCTAGGGTTGGCTCAGCATTGTGTTCTCCTGCAACTTCCCAACCTAATTTAATGTTGTCTTCTATCTGGGTTGGGAATCTATAGCCACCCTGTGCCTCAGCCCCGAGGTCTGGGAAACCGGATTGATCTTTAGTACTGTTCCAAGATGATTCATCCTCTGTTTCTGGTGTATACGGGTATTTTTGGTTGATAGTTTGTTCCAGTAATCTCATAATCTCTACCCATTTTTCAAGAGCATCTTGGTTTTGTTCCCAAAGTACAGGATTTGTCAAGCATTGAAGGTATTCAGATTTATGTAATTTTTCTATCTCAATGTATCCTGTTAGGAGTATTTCTCGGGTTGATCCTTTTATGGCTTCTGTTAATAGAGTTTGGGCACAGTTTATGATGAAGGCTGTGGTTGTTGGGACATCAACCTGAATGTTTTCTATTGGTTTATATTTGATTTCATAGAACTCAAGGGTTTCCTCAATCATCCTATCTCTCATGGATCTTTGAGATTCAGGTCTCTTGAAGGGTGATGCTAAGTAATTAGGCTGCATATTTGGATCAAGCGATGAAATCAAAATGTAGAATCAAAAACTTCGATGTAGACTCATGTTGTGCCAAGATGGAAGAAGGGAGACTTGGTTCAGTATCAGAGGAAAGGACTAATGTGGTGGGGTTGCATAAACATGGGAACCGAGGCCTAGCCTCAGGGAGAGTGGATTTCTAAAGGAGGTCTTAAGGGTGGTCTTAAGGACCTCCTACCGAACATGCACCGAAGGATGTGATGAGATTAGAAGGTGCTGGACCCAATCGAGACACCCAAAAATTGTTGGGTGACTATAGAGGTGCGGGGCAGATGGATCCCTTGATCAAAAGATCGGCCACCTGAGAATTACCTGGGCAGCCAAAGAGGGTGAGTCCCGCGAAGACCCCTACACGGTAGAGCGTCCCCATGAGTTACAGGATTTCCCCCACCCGACCTCTCTTGTCACTGCGGTTCCAGGTAGATCAGAATGGGGACCTTGACCTTTTAAGTCTACCTTTTTTACTTTAAGATCAAGGTGCTTAAGGTTCCACTTGAACTTTTAGGTATTTTGAGTGAAAAAGTGACCTAATTTTGAGGTTGGTTGACCCAGGGGATCAACTTCACCTCTTGTTCCTTTGAGAGCTTTTAGGTCCCTTCTTTTAAGGTTCAAATGTATTTAAAAGCCTGATTTGCTTAGGGTTCCTTTTGTATAGATCTTTTCAAACAAGGTTTAGACACACCTCTTTTTGGAAAAACTTTTTTCTTATTTTTAAGAGAAGGTGTGTCTCTAAAAACCCTAGCTTTTCAATCCTTGAGTTGGCTCTCGTTGGTCCAATTTAGTTGCCTCAAAATTTAGTATCTAGGGCTCAAGAAAGTTTTAGCCCTAGTTACCTTAGTTGGATGAGCAGTTAAAAATGTGTTGAAATGAAAAATTAGGCAACTTTGATGAATTACTAAGTATGAAACAGGTAGCCCTAAGTTGATTCTTCTTTTGTTCCTTTTCATACTTTGAGGGAGTTAAGAGAGGGCTAATGAAGATTACCTGTTCCTTGGAGTGTCTGTTGTGCAGCTGCTCTTCTTTTCTCTGCTTTCCCTGAGATAAGCACAATAAAAGAGATGAATTAGATCAAATATTGGATCAAAAGTTATGATCAAAAGCTTTAAAACTGCCCGTTGCTCCCCGGCAACGGCGCCAAAAATGTCTCGCGTACGTTTTATCAGGTTATAAAGATTATCACGTTGTAGTATAGCCGAAAAAATGTTCAAAACAAATAAATATTTTATTACTCGAAAATCAGAGTATCCGAGGTCGAACACAGGGAGCAATCTAAGTACTTTTAAAAACTTGAGAAAACAATTGGTTCAATGAGAGAATTATAAAAATGAATTGCTAAAATGAACATAATTGGACATCTGATTTATGTATCAGATGTCTTAAAATGAAAGTCTTCTTCTTCTTTTGCTGTTGCGTGCCTCTGATCTTCTTCACTGTTCTTCTTCTTCTTCTTCTCTCTTTCTTCTGTTCTTCCTTTTCTTTCTTTCTTCCTCTTGCTCTTCTTTCTCCTTCTCTTCTTCTTCTTTTGATTCTATCTTCTGTTAGTCCTTCTTCTCTCTTTCTTCTGTTCTTCCTTGGCGAGCCTTCATCTTCTGAGTTCTCTTTTTCCTTCCTTCTCTTTTCTTCTACACGGCCTCTCTTCTTCTGCTTCTTCTCTACCTTGCCTTTTGATGAGAGCCTCATCATGAGCCATAACTAGCTCATTTTGACCCAATAAAGAATATAAAAGCTCCTACATAACCTAGAAGAAGGCCTAAATGGAAGAATAAGTGCTCTGAGAAGAAAACAGGAATTAAAGGTTAAAACTGTAATTTTACCATTGCAGTACATAAATGGGATTCCTCAGAGGAAAAACATAGGTCAAATGGTCTAAATGAGATAAAAAGTGGGTTGAGTCAATTAGAAATGGGTTCATGTGCAATTTAGGAATTAAATGACATTTGGTAACCCTAAAACTGACTTGCTTAATTCAACAAGGTTCTGGTCAGGATAAAAATCAAGTAAACCCTCTAAAATTCATGTAAAAATATCCTCTATGGTTTAGAACACTTAATTTGGACTTTGGAACCCAGTTTGACCAAGATTAGGGTCTTAGCTCATTAATTGACCTAATTTAGGTTTTTATGCAAAATATCTAGTCAAACGTCGTCAAACCTAAAATCCAACTTCACCATTGGATTCCTTAGGTCAAAATTAGGTTTGTACCAAAATTTGGACCTAAGGGGATGTCATCTTGACCTACTTTGCAATTTAGTACACCCAAATCACAACTTGGTCCCTATCTTTTGAAAATCATTGCAGAGAGCCCCATAAGTTCCTCGCCACCTTTGCAATCAGGTCCTTCTGCCATTGTTAGGGAAGTACCAACCTCCGATGAGGTTTAGAGAGGGATTACTCTCTGATTCCTCAGAGATCCCCTCCCAGAAATGGAAGGGAGATTCTCTGAGGAATTTCCTTCCATCTAAGGCTAATCACAATCTCTGGTGTGAACCCAATCTCTCGTGCGAACGCACAAGGGATTTGGGTATCTAACCTCTTTCCTTCTCCGGCGAGCCATCAAAGGCAAAGGCGTGCCCTCCACGCTCTGAACACCCGGCCCAGTGCCTATAAAAGAACCCACACCTCCGGCCGCTCAATTTTAGCTTGACTTGGCCAGACGTCCACCTCCAATTCGTCTCTTCTTCTCCGGCCAAGAACCCAGTGAGCTCCGGCGAGCCCCCCTCCCCTCCCTCCTCGCTCTGCCACAAAACCAGTGGCAGAGACATCTTCCTGATTCTCCTCCGCATCGCGCAACACCGACGCATGCCGCCTTAGCCTCGTCGTTGCCGCCGTCCTCCTCCACTGGGCAGCTTCTTCTCCGGCGACAGCAGGTACAACTATCCGCCTCTCTGTCCCCTTCGTCCCTGTAAGTAGGTTAGAATTGTTCTCCATCTTCCCCTCTGTCTTTTCCCCCTGTTATTTCATTTAATTTCCCCTCGACCATCGCTGACCACCTCCATCTTCCTCGCCTCCGACCGACCTCCGGCGAGCCGCTCCCACCATTCCGCCCCTCCACACGGCTCGTCGACCAACTCAGAGGCTCCGCCTCACGACAAGGAACACCCTCCGCCCATCCACCATCCCTCTACGCCTCCACCACAGTCCCCCGAACACACCCCCACATCTGGCCACAGGTTGACCTAGGCACGCATGCCTAGGCCATCCTACGGCCTGCTGCATGGCTCACCACCTTCGCCGTGCCACGGCGAAGGTCTGCAGGTGATTTGATTAGGCCAATAGGCCGTATTCGTGCATGACAGTATGCCAGCTGCTGTCGCCATTGACGGTGACGTGAAGCAGCTTTGGAGCAGCTCCAGGCTTCAGGTGCTGTGCATTGGGGCAAGCACTGCGAAGCCATCTGATCCAGTAATCAACGGAAGAGAGGCTGCAGCTGTGGCGATTGAAAGAATAGTTTGTGGGTGCAAGCGAGATTGGGGCAGGCGTGATAGTCCCACATCGGCGAGATACGAGGTGCGGGTATGCTTTAAATTGATTTTGTGTTATACGCTCGTTGCCTCCGAACGCAAAGGGGTGAGGTCCCCCACCTGACCCATGCTCGCCTCGTCCGCGGTTTCATCTCGCGGATCTGGCGGGATCCGACCCATCCCTAACCTGAGCACTCCTCGGGCATCACCCACCTGCCGGTGCGCCTGGTCCTGGGTGCGAGATCCGACCCGAATACCCATGGCTCTGGGAGAACGTCCTTGAGCGAATTGCAGAGAGAGAGAGAGACGTTCAGGTAGAGGGGAAGGGTTAGGTTTTGCTTCCACCTCTCTGTGCAGGCAGACTAAGCGTTGAGAAACTTAGCCGCAAGGAGAAGCAGAAGAAGAGACTGAGCGAAGAAGACCAAGGGAGGAGAAGACTTCGTGAGCAAGGAAGAGAAGAAGAAGAAAGAAGAGACCAAGGCAGAAAAAGCCTTCGCAGAAAGCCAGCACAGAATCAGAAGAAGATAGAAGGAAGAATAGAAGACCAAGGAAGAGGAAGAAGCATTCGCAGAAGAGAAAAGAAGGAAGAAGGAGAGACTGCTGAGAAGAAGAGAAAGAAGCAAGGCAAAAGAGAGGCTGCAGAGAAAGAAATATCAGAAGAGAAGAATAACACTTTTTAGACGTCTGATCACAAGATCATACGTCCAATTTCATTTCTTTTGTCAATTACTTTTAACCGCATACATTCATATTTGAATCAAAGTTTTGAGTAAATTAGAGTGTTCAATTACATTTGAGATTAGTAGTAAATTCCAATTGCTCCCTGTATTCGACCTCGGATACTCCAGTTTTCGAGTAATAAAAACTCTTTATTTGTTGACAACGCTTGATCACCTATACTACGACGTAATAACTGTTAAAACACAATCGAGCAGAGTCACTTCAACACCTTTTCCTCTGCTCAGCCTCTCTTCAGAGCTTCTTCCTTCTCCTTTCTGCGGCTAAGTACTTAGCCTTTCTCCTTCGACGCTCTGTTCCTGCACACAAGGCAAAGCAAAACCTAACCCTTCCCTCTACCCGCACGTATCTCTCTCTCTCTGCAAATCGCTCACAGGAAGCTCTCCCAGAGCCGGGTTAACGGGTTGGGTTGCATACCCGGGACCAGGCGCACCGGCGTGATATGGTGCGCGAGGTGTGCTCGGTGGTGTCGGGTCGGATCCTGCCAGGTTCGCGAGGTGAATCCACGGACGAGGCGGGTGTGATGGGCGAGGGACCTCACCCCAGGTGTATTCAGAGGCGATAAGGCTTATTCACAAAAACAATTTAAACCACTGAATCGCTGCGAGGCTTACCGATGTGGGACTATCCTGTCGCCTCTCCTCGCGTGCGCCCACAGGAAGACCGCTTCACAGTCTTCTCAGCTGCAGCCTCGATTCTTGTTGGTTGCTGGCTGGCTACCTTCGCAGGAGTCTCCCCAATCCGCAGTAGTTGAAAGCCTGGACCTTGAAGCCTGGAGCTCGGAAGAAGCTGCTTCAAGGTGGCTTTTGATGGCGGTTGAGTCTCAGAACTTGCCAGACACGAATACGGCCTCTAGGCCTAATCAAACTATTGGGGAACCTTCGTCGTGGCACGGCGAAGGTGTTGAGCTGTGCGGCAAGCCGCGGGGCAGCCTAGGCGTGCGTGCCTAGGTCGTCCTGTGGCCGAAAAAATGGGTGTGTTCGGTGGCGTGTTGAGTGAATACAGAGGGACTGTGGAGGGGCGGAGGGCGTTCAGTGTGATGAGGCGGAGCTTCTGGGACAGTCGACGAGTTGTGTGGAGCTGCAGATCGACGGGGGCAACTCGCCGGAGGGTAGCCAGAGACGGGGAAGGTGATAGTGGTCAGGGACAGTCGAGGGTCGGTTTGAATGGAATAATGTGGGGAAAGAAAGAGGGGAAGATGGGGAGTAATTATAACCTACTTGCAAGGACGAAGGGGACCGGAGAGGCGGGCAGTCGAATCGACTGTCACCAGAGAAGAAACACCCAGAGGGACAGAGCGGCGATGAGGAAGTGGGTAGGGAGGCGTGTGCCTGGTGCGGTGCGACGCAGGAAGACGAGACGAAGCAGACTCTGCTGCTGGTATGGCAGCAGAGCGATGAGAAGGAGGAGGAGTGGGCGCCGGAGCTTGTGGGTTTCCTGCCGGAGAGGGAAGAGAGGAAATTTTGAGGGATTCTCCACCAAGACAAGCTTGCTTCAAGCGGCTGGTCCTGGGGTTTCTTTTAAAGGCGCAAGCAGAGGGTCAGATTCATGGAGGGTGAGCAAAGCTCTCACCGGAGGTCTCCGTTGGTACAACACCCATACCTCTCGAGCATTCGCACGAGAGGTATGGTGCGAATCAGGGCATGGGGGGTTGCTCAGGCGATAGGGGACTTCTCAGGGAACCCCCCTTTCACATTTGAGAGAAACTCCCTGGGGAAGCGAGGAGAAATCCTCCTCGAAACTTCGTCGAAGTATGGGTCTTCTGCTGCATTGGCAGAGGGACCAGAATGCAGAAAGTGACAACAAAAGTTGGGGGGTTTTCGCAAGGGTTTTCAAAAGTTAGGGGCCAGAATGTAATTGGGTGGACTATTTTGCAAAGTAGGTTAAGATGACCTTCCCTTAGGTCCAAATTTTGGTACAAACCTAATTTGGACCTAAGGAATCTAATGAAGTTGGATTTTAGGTTTGACCACGTTTGACTGGACATTTTGTGTAAAAACCTAATTTAGGTCAATTGATGAGCTAGGATCCTAATTTAGGTCAAACTAGGTTCCAGAGGCCAAATTGAATGTTCTAAATCCTAGGGGATATTTTTCCATGATTTTTAGAGGGTTTATTTGATTTTTATCCCGACTGGAACCTTATTGAATTAAGCGGGTCTGTTTTAGGGTTATCAAATGTCATTTAATTCCTAGATTGCACATGAACCCATTCTTGATTGATTCAACCCACTTTTTATCTTATTTAGATCATTTGACCTATGCTCTATCTCTGAGAAATTTCGTTTATGTTCTGCAATGGTAAAATTGTAGTTTTAACCTTTATTTCATGTTTTCTTCTCAGAACACTTATTCCTCCAATTAAGCCCTCTTCTAAGTCATGTAGGATCTTTTATTCTCTTTATTAGGTCAAAATGAGCTAGTTATGGCTCATGATGAGGCTCTCATCAAAGACCACCTAATTGAATTGAAAAAAAATCTAACAAGTCACATATTTTCTTGAAAAAGGACTTTAAGTTAGGGAGGAACACTAAAAACCAAGAACTTGAGATGAAAACTTGTCGTGCATTTCAAAATACAAACTCAAATCTTTTACAGTGTATGCACACGTGTTTGCTCTTTGCACCAAAGCACGCATTTAGACACTCCTAGGTCTTGGAACTACTAAGACAAGAGCCCTCCTACCGTTGGATTTTGAAATGTTTTGAACTTGATGTTGAACATACGAGTTGCTACACTAACATGTTTGGTTTTGAAAAACCTGTCGTTGTAGTTTGAAAGCGAAGAACTAGTGTTCAACAAATAAAATTTATATCGAAATTAAAATTTCGGGTCGAACACAGGGAGGTGGACATGTGATTTAAAAACTACGCGTTTGATTTTATTTGTCATGAAGTAATTCAATTGATTAAAACTATCTAACTATTTACAATAAATAGAAGAGAGAGAGAGTAAGAGAGAGAGAGAGAATATTACAAACAGAAATCAAAACAAGATGTAGAATGAACAGGGAATTCATCATTAAAGAAATTGTTTGTTTCACTAATCATTACAACTAGAAAGCCGAAAATAATTACACTAGAAAGCAGTAAATTTACTCTAGAAAGCATTAAAAGAGTGGAGAGAGAAATATCCTCCTTGACGGTTGTTGAACGTGTTTTGCGAATCACTACGCTTATGAGATTGGTTTTGGAAAACCTATCGTTGTAGTTCGAAAGCGAAGAATTCGTGTTCAACAAATAAAATTTATACCAAAATTAAAATTCCGGGTCGAATACAGGGAGGCGGATGTTTGATTTAAAAACTACGCGTTTCTTTTTATTTGTTATAGAATAATTCAATTTAGAACTATCTAATTATTTACAATAAATAGAAGAGAGAGAGAGTAAGAGAGAAAGAGAATATTACACAGAGAAATCAAAATGAGATGTAGAATAAACAAGGAATTTTTGCATTGAAGAGATTGTTCATTACAACTGGAAAGCATAAAATAATTACTCTAGAAAGCGATAAATTTACTCTAGAAAGCATTAAAAGAATGGAGGGAGAAATGTCCTCCTCGACGGTTGCTTGGAGGACGAGTAGATTAATCTAGAAAGTAGTAAATCTATACTAGAAAGCGGTAAAAAGAATAGGGAGAGAGAAATCCTCCTCGACGGTTGCTTGGAGGACGAGCCGGACGGGACGACGCTTGGACGAAGGAGAACGAAGCAGGACGAAGGAGGACGAAGCAGAAGAATGGGAACGAAGCAGCATGCCGTTGTCGTCGCAGGATCCACTTCCGAAGGGGAACGAAAATTGGACTTTATCTCGCGAGAAGCATCCCGGGTGTGGGACAAGCTTCTCTTGAGCTTTCGAGGGGTAGAGAGGAGAAAGAAGGGATGAGAATTTCGTATGCAGGGGGTCTCCTTTTATAGTTGCAAGGAGTGGGGGCAAAATGGACATTACAACTTTAAAACAATAAATGAGGGGTCTTTAGTGACGGATAAATCCATCGCTAAAGCCCCCAACGTGGGCGTAGCCTCCGCGCCCGCGCGCACCCGCTTCTTCTGCCCGCGCGCATAACGCCTATGCACGTCCGCGAAGTCTCAGCCGTCCGAACGCGAGATCAGACAGCTTAAGACGCATCTTCGCCCGCTGCGCTATGCGCCCGCCCGCGTGCAATCGCGCGTTACGCACGGGCGTCCAATCGCGCGTCGTCCTGATTGAGTGCGCACGGCAGTTAGATCGCAATCGTGCGGTCGATCGGAGGCGCGCCACCGCTCCAATTTCTGCGTGGCGAGGCTCGAACACGCGTCCCTGCTTCGCGTTAGAGTGCTCGACCAACACGCTGGGGTCACGTTTGTGTCGAGTGCCTGACTTCAGCGCGGGCGCGTCGCAACCGTTGGATCTTAATCCAACGGCGGGGAAAGGCGGATGCGGAGACTGCTGAGATTGCGTGCGGCCGTTTGGGCGGTCGAGATGGCACCACGTGGCGCCATCTTGGCAGTCCATCTTCTGGAAGTTGTAGATGGTGCCACGGATGTCGGATTGACTCAATTTTTGTGTCGTTGGGCTACGATCGTCGATCCGAATTCATCTGTGCGATCGGATTTGTCATCTGAAGTGCGAATTTACACCATCCTGGCCCTTGATCTTCTAGGGTTCCCGGGTCACTTATCTGATGCTACGGATGCCTAATTAGGACGATCTTGGAGTCGTTGAACTCCAATCGTCACCCTGATCACATCCATACGGTTGGATCTTTGATCCGAAGCCCTGATAAAATATTTACCCTGTCCAAGCACATAAAAGGAGACAATTAACCTCCATTTTATTCAAAGTATTCTAAATGCAAGGATGATGCATGTTATGCAATATTTATATCATGAAATGCAATCCTATGCTTAAGAACATGCAAAAATAGACATTTTAAGTAGTGTAATTATGTTTACATCATACCCCCATGACTATCTTTTGCTAGTCCCTAGCAAAAACTATATGCTATTTATAAAAGAATTAGGTTGGATTATTTAGACCTGAGTCACTTTCAATCATTAAGAAATTGTGTACTTAGGAACTGAACTTTCAAAGACACAACAGCGCCCGGGTATCGGCCAAAATGTAGACCGCCTCAAGCCCTCGCCTTATTCAAAGAAAAATTTCCTTTTCTCTTTTTACTCTTTTCTAATTTTTTTGGATTTTCAAATTTTAGGGTTTAAGAGTGGCTTTCTACGGCCATTCAACTCACCCAAGATTTGATGAGAACCCTAAGCTTTAAGCATCTTATTGTGATTTGTGATAAACTCGTTGACTGGCAATTAAGACAGACTTCGGATTTCTACGCCTCTAGGTGACCTCAAAAAGAATTCTACCTAAAGGTGTATCTTTAAAATCGGTAGCTTTCTCCCTACTTTTATATTTTTTTTTACAGAGTCAACACGAGGGTGAATCCAGTGTGTATCTCCCCGGTTTATTTTACTTCTCCTCTTCTTCCTAAGTGTTTTGGGAATTTTTAGTGCATTTTCTGAGCTGGGTTCTGGACAACCGATCGATGAGCTGTTACCACCGACAACTTGCCAGCCATACTCGTGCGGGGAAGTGTGGCTTATTTCTTTTTATTCTTTTCTCCTTTTCTTTTTGATTTTTTTTTTTTAAAATAGGTGGCTTCCCTCGTCTAAGATTTACCTAAGGGCAGGAAAAAGAGAAAGGTCCAGTGACTGGGCTCTGGACAACCTACCTATGGGCTGTTACCCACGATAACTTGCCAGCCATATCACCCTAGAAGGTTCATTAGCTATCCAATTTCCGTAAAAATCGTCGAACAACGAGTCAGTGCAAAGAAAGTGTGTAGATGCTTAAGAGTCGAAATTCCCTCAAATTAGAGGGCGGGTTGATAAGTCGTGTACTTATCACCCAAACTTATTTACTCCAATTAAAATAAAATTCAAGTTGGCGAGAAATCAAAAAACAAATCCACATTTTAGTGGATACACGGGCTGATTAAGTTCAACGACCTGAAGGGTCTTTGTGTTCAGATCTTAATGTAGTTTTTCCTAAGATTGAAAATTTTCTTAAACCCAAATTCTCTTTCCTAATTTTGATTTTTTTTAATCAAAATAAAACAAATCTACGGAGCTGACGAATGAATTCAGAGATAAATATCCACCCCCCCATGCCTATCTAATGCAATGTCCTCATTGTATTAAAAAGACATAAAACAGAGTGGAAAAGCGAAGAAAGCACCTGAATTGCGTGAATGTTAGGTCCGCTCCGAGATGAAAAATTAAAAAGAACTGTATAAGTGTTGAGTTTAGTGCCTTCAGCTAGGCACACTATACAAAGAAAAGAAATGAAGAATTCACATGTGCAGGTCAGAATTAGAATGAACAGAAGAATCCTCTGACCTGTCAGCAGAGGTCCACAGATGTGGACCAGATTGTGGTGCAGACCCACACCCCATAATCGAGAATATCTTAGGTTCTGGATAAAAATTACCCAAAACATAAAATCAGAATGTAAGCGGGATCAGGCCTGCGATTTCTGAGGATACAACCCAAGACCAAAAAGTCGGGTTACAGAGAATTGAAGCTCAAAAGGATAATCGTTGAATGTGTGCTTGGGTTGAATATCCTTGAAACAAATGTCGTAAGGGTTCTAATTTGATGGTTTCAACTTAAAAGGAACCCTTCAACTCAATCTTCCATTTCCTCCAGAATTAACTTCCCAAATCAAAACTTCCCAGCTTCTATCCTCCTCATTTAGCATATCAAATTCCAGGACCTCTTGTATATTCATCACCTCGTCTGAAATCTGCAAGTCTAAATGATGTGGTAGAATCAAAATTGACTTGGGTCTAATTATCTCAGAATTAGAATCATCAATAAACTCAACAGGGTGTAACTGATAATCAGGGCATTGAATTGATTCCTCCAGAAAATGTGATTCTGGATCCGTAATGTGTGCCCTAATAAGATCAGTGTTCTCAGTTATTGGGCTATTAATTGATCTATCAGATTCCTCAGGCCCAATCGTCTCACAGAAATCATGTTCAGAAAACTCGCGTGAGACTTCGCAACTTGAATCTTCACCATCAGGATCCGTATCAATGTATGTCCCAAAATCAGTTGTCACTTTGTGTTCCAAGGAGACATACGTTTCCTCATAACCCGGCTTTGGGATTTCAGGTGAAGAAATCAGATCATCCTTAATTAGTTGTTTTAATTCAATCTGGTCAGCCTCGTAACATGTGTCCCCCCCAACAGTTGCCTGAGCGGGTTCTGTCATTGGCTTTCCTGAAGAGAGTTCATCCTGGGAATTATTCCAAGATTGAATCAAAGCAACCACGAATCTCATCCTCAATTTCGCTAATTTCCCAAGTAGAAACTCACCCGGGTTCTTATCCTTAACATCCTGGAGCCAATCCAACAAAGATTTGTTTAAATCATCAATCATTTCAATCAGGGGCTCCAATCTCTCAATGCAAGGTATTGGCTGAACTTCTAAAGATTGAATGATATTCCTCAAGTTAGCCAGAACCTTATCTTGAACCTGATTAACCTGAACCAAATGAGTTGGTTCAGGGTTGGGCGAGTTTGACATCAATGCAGAGGAATTAACGAATTGAGATTCGTTATACCCTTCCTGACAATAGGTCATTTCAGATTGTTGAAAAGATGGTGATGACCTAAAGGCAGTGAAATCAGAGGATGGGTAAGGATCGGTGTATCCTTCTTGATTGTAGATCGTATTATGCTGTTCATGAAAGGAAGACGATCTATAATCGATGTAGCTCTGAGAAGGATAGAAATCAGAATCAAAGTGTTCAGGGTTAGACCCTAAACACGGGGGTCCGGAATTGTATCCCCAAACCAAATTATCCCAACTAACTGATGGTCGATTACAATACGAGTTGGGATAATCGTCATGTTGAGGATAATTTACAACAGGAGGGAAAGAGCAGGAATGTGTGAAATATGTGGAAGGATTCATGATACACGTGAGGAAGAAAGGTTCCCTGCAATACAAACAATCAAACCTGTCCTTAAATAGGTTAGCCTAAAGACCTACAGACTCTCAAAACCCGTCTTGAGATAAAGGAACGATTTGATCTACTTCCGTCTGTTCAATCCAACCAGTTAGAAGGAGGGACTGGGGAGAAGGTTCTTCCTTTGGCTTGCGCCTCCGGTTCCTAGTGTACCCACCAGCCGCGATCGTTTGACTCTGCTCCCCTAGCTAGACATCAGATTGAACAGTAGAAACAGACTAATCGAAAATAATCTCGTTCTGGGTTGTGAAGAGCGAGTCCAATCCTTAAGACCAACGTCTACTCTATTTTATTTAGGGCTAGGTTTGAATGTGCTTTGGAATGTGATGGGTCGTTTAAATGGGTTGTGCCCTTAATGATTGATTGATTCGTGTGTGAGTGCACAACCAGTGGTTTTCAAGCAAGATTATTTTTGATGTGGTGAATTTTAAGGTTCAAATCTTGCTTAGTAGCTTTTAGGATTCAACTTTAGGTGTTTTCAATCAAGTTTCATTAGCACACCAGGTTTTGCAAGCACAGGTGAAGATGTTTTCCTTTAAAATTTAAAAAGAATGTGGAGTGCTTGGTAAATCCCTAAGAGTTGAACCTAATTGGCAGCTACTTGATGAGTTGATTTTATTTGAAGTGGTGCGGCCCAATCAACTCAAACAATTGGCCTGTTGCACCACTTAATTAGGCACACAAATGATTACCTAATCTGATTTCTACTCAATTATGTGTTTGGATGTGTGTACCGGCTCCTAAGATTGGTTTACTGGTTGAGTTTGAAAATCATATGAGGTTGTGTACCTCTGTGAGATTTTTTTTTTTTTAATGTGGGGGTTGGGGTGAGTATGGGTGTCAAACAACAAACAATCTAACCTTAGAGTTTATAAAAACACCTAGGTTGATTGATGTTTGAGTTATTATGTGATGAAATGAAATCTAATGGGTGGGAGGTGGGGGGTAACTCACAAAACCTTCTACAGCACTTTACTCCAATCTACTGCTTTTGCCTGTCTCGAAAGAGTACCTGCAATTACAATAAGAAAGGAGAAAAGTGAGCTAAATGATTTGTAAGATACAAAACGCGAAGAGAAATCAAAGATCGTTGCCTCCCGGCAACGGCGCCAAAATGTTGAACGTGTTTTCGAAACTATGCTAACGTGTTTGGTTTTGGAAAACCTGTCGTTGTAGTTCGAAAGCGAAGAATTCGTGTTCAACAAATAAAATTTATACCGAAATTAAAATTCCAGGTCGAACACAGGGAGGCGGACGTTTGATTTAAAAACTACACGTTTCTTTTTATTTGTTACAGAATAATTCAATTTAGAACTATCTAATTATTTACAATAAATAGAAGAGAGAGTGAGAGTAAAAGAGAAAGAGAATATTACACAGAGAAATTAAAATGCGATGTAGAATAAACAAGGAATTTTTGCATTGAAGAGATTGTTCATTACAACTGGAAAGCATAAAATAATTACTCTAGAAAGCGATAAATTTACTCTAGAAAGCATTAAAAGAATGGAGGGAGAAATGTCCTCCTCGACAGTCGCTTAGAGGACGAGTAGATTAATATAGAAAGTAGTAAATCTATACTAGAAAGCGGTAAAAAGAATAGGGAGAGAGAAATCCTCCTCGACGGTTGCTCGGAGGATGAGCCGGACGGGACGACGCTTGGACGAAGGAGAACGAAGCGGGACGAAGGAGGACGAAGCAGAAGAACAGGAACGAAGCAGCATGCCGTCGTCGTCGCGGGATCCACTTCCGAAGGGGAACGAAAATTGGACTTTACCTCGCGAGAAGCATCCCGGGTGTGGGACAAGCTTCTCTTGAGCTTTCGAGGGGTAGAGAGGAGAAAGAAGGGATGAGAATTTCGTATGGAGGGGGTATCCTTTTATAGTTGCAAGGAGTGGGGGCAAAATGGACATTACAACTTTAAAACAATAAATGAGGGGTCTTTAGTGACGGATAAAACCGTCGCTAAAGCCCCCAACGTGGGAGTAGCCTCCGCACCCACGTGCGCCCGCTCGGCTGCCCACGCGCGTAATGCCTACGCACGTCCGCGAAGTCTCAGCCGTCCGATCGCGAGATCGGACGGCTTAAGACGCATCTTCACCCGCTACACTGCACCCGCCCGTGTGCAATCGCACGTTACGCGCGAGCGTCCAATCGCGCGTCGTCCTGATTGAGCACGCGCGGCCATTGGAACGCGATCGTGCATTCGATCGGAGGCGCGCCACCACTCCAATTTCTGCATGGCGAGGCTTGAACGCGCATCCCTGCTTCGCGTTAAAGCGCTCGACCAACAAGCTGGGGTCGCGTTTGTGTCGAGCGCCTGACTTCAGCGTGAGCGCGTCGCAGCTGTTGGATCTTAATCCAACGGCGGGGAAAGGCAGATGCGGAGACTGCTGAGATTGCGTGCGGTTGTTTGGGCGGCCGAGATGGCGCCACGTGGAGCCATCTTGGCCGTCCATCTTCTGAAAGTTGTAAATGGTGCCACGGATGTCGGATTGACTCAATTTTTGTGTCGTTGGGCTGCGATCGTCGATCCGAATTCATCCGTGCGGTCGGATTTGTCATCTGAAGTGCGGATTTACACCATCCTAGCACTTGATCTTCTAGGCTTCCCGGGTCACTTATCTGATGCTACGGATGCCTGATTAGGGCGATCTTGGAGTCATTGAACTCCAATCGTCGCCCTGATCACATCCATATGGTTGGATCTTTTATCCGAGGCCCTGATAAAATATTTGCCCTGTCCAAGCACATAAAAGGAGACAATTAACCTCCATTTTATTCAAAGTATTCTAAATGCAAGGATGATGCATGTTATGCAATATTTATATCATGAAATGCAATCCTATGCTTAAGAACATGCAAGAATAGACATTTTAAGTAGTGTAATTGTGTTTACATCAACGGTCGCTTGGAGGACGAGTAGAACTACTCTAGAAAGTAGTAAATCTATTCTAAAAAGCGGTAAAAAGAATGGAGAGAGAAATATCCTCCTCGACGGTCACTTGGAGGATGAGCGGGACGGGACGACGCCTGAACGAAGGAGGACGAAGCAGGACGAAGGAGGATGAAGCAGAAGAACAGGAATGGGGTAGCATGTCGTCGTCGTCGCGGGATCCACTTCCGAAGGGGGACAAAAATTTGACTTTATCTTGCGAGAAGCATCCCGGGTGTGGGACAAGCTTCTCTTGAGCTTTGGAGAGGGAGAGAAGAGAAGGAAGGGATGAGAATTTCGTGTGGAGGGGTTCTCCTTTTATAGTTGCAAGGAGTGAGGGCAATTTGGTCATTTAAATCTCAAAACATTAAATAAGGGGTCTTTAGTGACGGATAAAATCATCGCTAAAGCCCATCGTGGGCACTGCCCGCACGGCTACTGGTTTTCACGCGCGCTTAACGCTTGGACATGTCCGCTAAATCTCATCCGTCCAATCGCGAGATCAGACGGCTTAAGATGCGCCTTCCCTGCTCCTCAACGCCCGCCCGCCTACGTGCGATGCCGCGTTACCACCACGCGTGTAGTAGCGCATGGGTGCTATCGGGTGCGCGCGGCCATTGGATCGCAATCTGACGCTCCACGCGCCCACTCCCCGACGCCTGATTTGAGGCTCGCGGGGGCTTGATCTCGCGGCAGCGCCACGCGATAAGGCGTTGGACCGCTGTGCTGCATTGTCCAAATGGTTGCGCGGATGTTTTCAAGGCGCTACATCCATAGCCGTTGGATCTTGATCCAATGGAGGAGAAGCGGCGCTCTGATTGAAGAAGAGAAGGTGCGACGATGCTGGTGGCCGGTTGGACGGTTGAGATGGTGCCACGGTTGAGATGGCGCCACATGGCGCCATCTTGGCCTTCCATCTTCTAGATGATATAGATGGTGCCACGGTTGTCGGATTGAGTCAATTTTCATGTCGTTAGGCTACGATTGTCGATCCGAATCCATCCGTGCGGTCGGATTTGTCGTTTGAAGTGCGAATTTACACCATCTTGGCCCTTGATCTTCTAGGGTTCCTCGATCTCTATCTGATGCTACAGATGTCTGATTAGGGCGATCTTGGAGTCGTTGAACTCCAATCGTCGCCTTGATCATATCTGTATGGTTGAATCTTCGATCCGAGGCCCCGATAAAAAGTTTGCCCTGTCCAAGCACATAAAAGGAGACAATTAACCTCCATTTTATTCAAACTACTCTAAATACAAGATGATGCATGTTAGACACTATTTATAGCATGTAATGCAATCCTATGCTTAAGAACATGCATAAATAGACATCTTAAGTAGTGTAAACGAGTTTACATCACTTGAGATCAAAGGTTTTGTAACTCCAAAGAGGGGAGCGCCCTATCATGGAATTTTAGTGGTAGTTAAGAAGCACCGCGAAAGCATAGCTTCAAAGGAAGGTTTAGGCCTACTTGCATCCCTTGATCTTCCATCTTTGGAGTTGATCTACCATTTGAGATTTAGGGAAGAGCACCTAAGCTCCAACTAGGTCTTTTTAGGCATTTCGTAAGTCGACAATAGGCACGTAATTGATTGGGCAACTTTCTTTGTCACCTACAATTTGAATTAAAGTCAAAAGCCTAAATTTGTGAAGACCTAACAAGTCCTTTTGAATTGTGTTTGTAGTGCATGCTTGGTAGGCGATCTCTTAGGAGAGAACTTATCTTTGATCATGAACCTGAAAGAATCTTAAGAAGGAACCTCCCAAGGGAAGTAATGGCTGGTCAAAAGAGCCTTAAGGAATATTTCATTCTGACCAATCAAACTGGCCCTGCACTACGTAGACTTGGAGGAGACAATCCTTATGAGATCAAAAGTAGTACCATATCCTTGCTTCCCTCCTTTTATGGTACTGCTAAGGACGACCCTTACAAGCATATAGAGGAATTCACCGAGGTATGTTCCACGATGAAGTTGCAAGGCATTACTGATGATGCCTAAATGCGGACCCTCTTTCCTTTCTCCCTCAAGGACAAGGCCAAGTATTGGTATCATACCCTAGATGATATTAACACTTGGGATGCCTTGAAGAAGGAGTTTCTAAAAAAGCACTTCCCCATGAGCAAAACTAATCACTTTAGGAGCGAAATAATGAGTTTTTTTCAAAGGGATGGGGAAGCTTTCCATGATGCGTGGGAGCGCTTTAATGTCCTATTGATACTTTGCCCACATCACCAGGTGCCCAAGTGGCAACTGGTTGAAAGGTTCTACACTGACTTAATCATTCACACAAGCAAACTGTGGATGGTGCCTGTGTAGGAACCTTTCTATCTAAGATTGAGGATGAAGCTTGGAACCTTTTTGATACTTTGAGTGAGAATTCTATTCACTTGAATTCTGCCTACTCAAATAGAAAACCCACTCTCATGCAAAGGAAGTTGGAGGCAAATGAGGCAAGGGACACCCAGAATTTAGCCTATCATATTCAATTGTTGAATCAAAATATGGAACAGCTTCTGTCAAGCCTAGGCCAATTCATATCTAGCACCTCCACATCCCAAGCTTTAGAATGCTCCATTTGCCAAGGCAATACACAGGCCACTGCGGATTGCCATTTGGCCTCCCAATTCCCTGAGCTTGTACAAGCGGACCTGAATGTCGCTCAAGTGTTCCGTCCTAAACCTTGTAATGACCCTTTTTCCAACACTTATAATGAGGGATGGAGGAATCACCCAAACTTTTCTTGGAGACAAGGGAATGTCTCAACTTCAGGGAATTATAAATCACAACCCTTTCAAAACCAACAAATGAACCGACCTTAGACCCTTGCCCAACCAAAGACCTCTGAGATGGATGAATTGAAGGCAATGTTGAGACCTATGCAAGAAAGTCAAAATGATGTCATCCAATCTCATGGCAAGGCTATACATGAAATGAAATAGCATATAGGGCACCTTATTGAGGCTGTTAGACAGAGGGAAACTGGGAAGCTTCCCAATGCTGCTGAGGAGAATCCTAAAGGAAAAGGGACTGTCTTTAGGGGCATGCCCAGGCGGTGGCTATTCTGAGGAGTGGGAAAGAAATTTCCAAACCTGATGCTCCTATAGTCTCACCTTCTGAAAAACCATCCACCCCAACTTTCTTCCCCACCGGAGAAGAATTGCCCAAATCTCCTCCACTTGAAATCACTTCACTGGAAGAGGTTGCCCCCGTTCCACCCCTTACCCGACATGACAACCCTTCCACCCAGAGATCGAGAGTGCACTTTCCAGAGTGCTTCTCCACCTCTGGGCAGATTTCTACTGGCTTATTTGGAGCCAAAGATAAGACAGATGAGATCATGGAAACTTTCAAGCAAGTGTAGATTAACTTGCCTTTGCTTGATGCTATCAGGCAGATTCCATCTTATGCCCACTTTTTAAAGGACCTATGCATGAAAAAGTGGCAATCTAGGAAATAGGTCCAAGCAAAAGTTGTCCTGCCTGATTCTATTAGCTCAATTGTTCAACATAGCACACCCCTGAAACTTAAGGACCCAGGAGCCCCCTACAACTCGGTGGTCATTGGTGACTTACAAATAGATGAGGCTCTACATGATCTAGGTGCGAGGGTGAACATCCTTCCGAGCTACATGTATGGACAACTTGGGGGAGGCAATCTGAAGCCTAGCCTGGTAATCCTCCAAGTTGCTGATCGATCACTCAAGACACCTCGGGGAATTCTGGAAGATGTCCTCGTGAGAGTGGAGAATTTCTTCTTCCTATTAACTTCTTAGTTTTGGACACTGACCCTACCAACAAGCCAACCAAGCCCTCCATCATTTTGGGTCGCCCCTTCCTTGCAACTTCTCATGCTTCAATCAATTGCAATACTAGGGCATTAAAAATGGGCTTTGGGAATAGGAAAATCTGGCTTAATGTGTTTGATGCTTATAAACAAGTCAGGCTTGAGGATTGTTCCCAAGTTGAGGTGATAGATGACCTGATTAAAGAGATAACCCCTGCAATGTTATGTGATGATCCCCTTCAACATGTCATGCTAAATGAGCATTCCCATCTCTTGGAGGAATGTGAAGGGGATATACTAGAACTTGAGGAGTTGCTGGGTGTTTCTACTGAGTCTCTTTCCCCATCATCTCTGCCCAAGGTAGATCTGCTACCTAAGATGGGGACATCTATTATGAAACCCTCAACCATACAAGCCCCCGACCTTGAGTTGAAATCCCTCCTGGACACTCTCAAGTACGTCTTCCTGGGTGCCAATGATACACTCCCCGTTATCATTTCAGCTGTGCTATCTGCAGCACAGGAGGGAGCCCTGATTGAATGTTTGTCTAGGCACAAGGAAGCTATTGCTTGGAGCATTGCTAACATTAAGGGTATAGACTCTACGCTCTACATGCACCACATTTATACTGATGATTCCATCAAGCCATTTAGGGACATGCAGAGACGTCTTAACCCTAATATGAGAGGGGTGGTTAAAATAGAAACTTTGAAGTGGTTGGATGCTGGGATCATATATCCCATTGCCGATAGTAAATGAGTAAGTCCTATTCATGTGGTGCCAAAGAAGGCAGCTTTACTGTGGAATTTAATGACCAAGGTGAACAAGTTGTGACTAGACCCTCAACTGGATGGAGGGTCTGTATTGATTACGGCAAGCTGAACACTGCTACCCAGAAGGATCACTTTCCCTTGACCTTTATTGATCAAATTCTCAAAAAATTGGTAGGGAATAAGTACTATTGCTTTCTCAATGGATATTCTGGGTACAACCAGGTTGCAGTCTTCCTTGATGACCAGGGGAAGATGACTTTTACGAGTCTATACGGTACCTTTGCATTCAGGCGTATGCCGTTTGGACTATGTAATGCACCAGCAACCTTCCAGTGGTTATGATGTCCATTTTCTCGGACATGATTGACAAGTGTGTTGAAGTGTTTATGGATGACTTCTCCATTTATGGCTTGTCTTTCAACCAGTGTCTCCTGCACCTCGAGAATGTGCTGAAGCAATGTAAGGAGACTGGTTTAGTCCTCAGCTGGGAGAAAAGCCACTTCATGGTACAGAAAGGAATTGTACTTGGGCATGTTGTGTCTAAGCGAGCCTTGGAGGTAGATAAGCCAAGGTTGATTCTATTTCCAAACTTCCATTGCCCACGAATGTCAAACAGATTAGATCCTTTCTAGGCCATGCCGACTTTTATAGGCGCTCTATTAAGAATTTCAGTAAAATTTCTTGGCCACTTTGCCACCTGTTGGTGAAGGAATCTTCCTTCAATTTTGATTCAAAGTGTGTCGAGGCCTTTCAAACTCTGAAGGAGGCCTTCGTCTCTGCGCCTATCCTCTGAGCTCCTGATTGGACACTCCCATTGGAGCTAATGTGCGATGCTTCGGATTATGCAGTGGGAGCCATTTTTGGACAAAGGGTTGAGGGAAGACTACATGTGCTACACTATGCTAGTAAAACTTTAACTGAACCACAACAGAACTACACCGTCACTAAAAAAGAATTACTTGCTATAGCTTTTGCTCTGGAGAAGTTTAGGTCTTATCTTCTTGGGTCTAAGGTGGTTATTTTCACTGATCATGCTGCAGTGAAACATCTCATTGCCAAGAAGGATTCTAAGCCACGTCTAATTAGGTGGATCCTACTCCTTGAAGAATTTGACTTGGAGATAGGTGAAAAGAAAGGAGTAGAAAATGTAGTGGATGACCGCCTGTCTCGCCTTCCACTTGATGACTCTCCATCTGAAGACATCCATGAGACATTTCCTGATGAAACCCTTATAGTGGTAACACCAACTTCACCTTGTTATGCTGATATCGTCAATTACTTGGTCACTGGAGAGACTCCTAGCTCTTGGGATGAGTAGAAAAGAAAGAGATTCATTTCCCAAGCTAGATACTTTCATTGGGAAGAGCTTGAATTATTTAGAATTGGACAAGACTAAGTACTGAGACGATGTGTGCCTGAAGAGGAGCAAAAAAATGTGCTGAGCTTTTGTCATGAACTTCATTGTGGAGGACACTTTGGTGCTAAGAAAATAACTTTTAAGGTTCTCCAGTCCGATTTTTGGTGGCTGATAAACACACATGGATTCATGATAAATTGCTTATTTATGATAGTTCCTAGGCTTAGCATTGCATATCATGGTATAAATATTGCATAAACATCCATTGCATTGCATCTAGGATAGTTGTATATTATGTACATTAATTACATCATTTTACATGGCCAGGAGGCAGTGCGATATCTTTACAGGCCTTGGATGAAGAATCCAACCGTACAGAAGGATTCAGAGCAACAATCGCAGTCCGTCAACGCGGGAATCGCCCATATCTGAGCTCAATAGCACCCTCCACAAGAAAAAGAAAATGGACGACCCAGATGGCACCACGTGAAACCATCTAGGTGCCTCACCTAAGCCAAGGAGACTCCAAGCCCACCACAAGATCAGATCCCAGCCATTGGATCTCAATCCAATGGTTGAGATGTGCGCTCCACGACTGAAGAAGCGCCTCATCAAGCGAGGAGTCACCACAACCGTTGGATCTCCATCCAACGGTCTTGGGTGCGGGAGCTTAATTCAAAATGGGACACAAGATGACCCTCAGCACAGTGGTTTGCACCTCCACTCTCAACGTGCGGCCGTGCATTCGAGACCCCACGCGCGGATTTTATCTATTGAAGTGAAGGCGGGAGGAAATGGAGCCGTCGATGGAAGATCGAGCAGTGAAGGAAGCAACTACGTGGATGCACCGTAGAGTGTAGATGCGGCACACGGGCATCGACGCACATCGAGAACGCACCATCTGACGCGCGTGGCATCCGACGGCTAAGGGCAAGGCGTGCGATTCAAATTTGGCGAAAGGGCGCGATTTCTCTCAGCCGTTCGATTCTTCATCTGATGGTCAAGATGCATCCGTGTCTGCATGGGCGATGACAGTTGCGGCGTAGGCGATGGGTGCGAGCTTTACAACGATAGAAGATTGAGCCTTTAGTGATGCTTATAGCTATCACTAAATGGCCTGCGCAGTGCATGCGCCAGCCTAAGTAATGAAGAGGCACGGATCTTCAGCAATAGCTCAAGCGGCCTTTAGTGACGCTTATAACTATCACTGAATGCCTGTGTGTGGAGCTCTCTCCTTAAAATAGTGATTCTTCTTCTTTGGATCTTCTCTTCTCTTTCTTTTCTTCTTCTCTACCTTAGCTCTCTTCTTCCTTCTTTCTTCTTTACAGCTCCTTTCTTTGCTTTAGCCTTGCCTTTCTTTGCCATTCTTCTTCTTCTATTCCTCTGTCTTAGCCTTGTCTCTTGCTGCCTTTCTTCTTTCTCTTTCTTCTCTTGAACAGTGCCTTTCTCCTTCTTCCTCTGCGGTCTTCTTCCTTGGCTTCTGCCTTATTTTCCTTCTTTAGCCTTTGCCTTCAGCCGTACCTTCTCCTTCCTTCTTCTTTCTTCAGCCTCTGCCTCTGTGTCTACAGTGCCTTCTTCCTTAGCCTTGGCTTTTGCCTTCAAGCGTCTACCTTTGCCTTCCTCTTCTACTTGACTTGCTTCTACCTCAGCTTCCTTTCTTCCTTCCTTTGTTTCTCTACGGCCATAGCTTCCTTCCCTGCTTCTTCCTTCCTCTCTTCCCTACACACACTGAAGGGCAAAACTTACCCCTACCCTCCCCCACGTCTCTCTCTATTTCTCTCTTAGGTATGCTCTCCCAGAGCCGAGTAATTGGGTCGAGTTTCGTGCACCCGAGTCCAGGTGTACTGGCGTGGTGTAGTGCACGAGGAGTGCGAGGGATAATCAGGTCAGTCAGCCAGATCCGTGGGGCATAGGTCGCAGACGAGGCGTGCATATATGGGCGAGGGACCTCACCCCGTGTACTGGAGGCAAAGAGCTTAAAACACAAATTCAATAAATACTACACACCTGCGCTAAAGACTTCCGAGGTGGGACTAAAGTGTCCCATCCGCTTCACTCACGCGCCCGCAGGGTGTCGCCTTCAATTGCCACAGCTGCAGTTGCTCTCTAGCCAATTGCCTAGCTACGTGCATGAGCAAGACCAACCCGCACTTCCTGGGGCGCAACACCTAGGTTGATGTGGCCTGATGGGAGCTAATAAGCTCCTTGGTCTTTCTCCAATGGGGGAATGGGGGACTAACCTGAAATCACTCAACACGGCTTTGCAGCCCCATTAAAGCATCTAAGGAGCTTCACCGTGTCAAGGTGAAGGTGAGGCAATGGTTGGCTGGCCACGAGGCGGCCTAGGCGTGCGTGCCTAGGTCGCTCTGTGGCCGTGCTTATGGGTGTGTTCGGTGGACGTTTAGAGAGGTGATGGCTGTCAGTGGATGGGCGGAAGGTGATTAGTGGGTGATGGCAGAGGTGATGAGGTATCTGGCGAGGCGTGTGGAGGTGCGGAGTGGTGGAAGCACCTCGCCGGTGGTCGGCCAGAGGTGGAGGCGATGGAGGTGGTCTGTGGTTGTCGGTGCGTGATAGTAGAAATTAAGAGAGGGGAAATGAAGAGGGGAGAGAGAGGAATGGTTCTAACCTAGCTAAATGGATGAAGGGGGAGAGGAGGAAGCTGGCCGTACCTGCCGCCGTCGGAGAAGATGTCCAGTGGAGGGAGAGCGGCGATGACGAAGGGGCTGGAGCACGCGTGCGGGTATTGCGTGACGCGGAGGAAAGAGACGAAGATGGCTCTGCCACTGGTATTGTGGCAGAGTGACGAGAAAGAGGAGGAGGACTCACCGAAGCTCGTTGGACACTTGGCCAGAGGAGAGGAGACGAAATGGGGGGTAGTTCTCCGGCCAAGTCAAGCTAAAGAGATGCGGCCGGAGGTGGTGGACCTTATATAGGCACTGGCAGGGGCTCTTATGCTTGGAAGATAAGCTTCCAAGCACAAGAGACCTCGCCGGAGATGGAAATCGTTGGAGACCCAAATCTCTCGTGCATTTGCACGAGAGATTGGATGCGATAAGAGATTGGGACCATGCTCAAATAGAAGGGAATTCCTCATAGAATCTCCCTTCCAAATCTGGGAGATCTCTGAGGAATCAAGGAGTAATCCCCCTCTATTCCTCGCCGGAATAGGATTCCTCTGCTTTAATGGTGGAGGGACCTAATTGCAATGGTGGCGAGGAAGTTAGGGGGCTCTGCCCAAGGGTTTTCAAAAGATAGGGGCCAGAATGTAATTGGGTGGACTATTTTGCAAAGTAGGTCAAGATGACCTCCCCTTAGGTCCAAATTTTGGTACAAACCTAATTTGGACCTAAGGAATCCAACAGTAAAGTTGGATTTTAGGTTTGACCACATTTTACTGAACATTTTGCATAAAAACCCAAATTAGGTAAATACTAAGTTAGGACCCCTATCTAGGTCAAAATATATTCCAAAGGCTACATTGAAGGTTCTAAACCTTAGGGGATATTTTTCCATGAATTTTAGAGGGTTTAGTTGATTTTTATTATGACCAAAACCTTGTTGAATTAAATGGGTCTGTTTTAAGGTTACAGAATGTCATTTAATTCCTAGACTACTCATGAACCCATTTCTGACTGAACCAACCCACTTTTCATCTTCTTAAGACCATTTGACCTATTTTTTGCCTCTGAGAAATCCCATTTATGTACTACAATGGTAAAATTATAATTTTACCCTTTGTTTCATGTTTTCTTCTCAGAACATTTCTTCCATGAATTAGGCCCTTCTTTAGGTTATGTAGGAGCTCTTATTCTCTTTCTTAGGTCAAAAGAGCTAGTTAGGGATCATGATGAGGTTCTCATCATACCCCCATGCCTAGCTTTTTCTAGTCCCTTAGCAAAATTTCAAGGTTTTAACTTCTGTTCTAGACCCTAAGTTTCTGTCACCAGTTATGATAAGTGCTTTTCTTCTTCTTTAGATTAGGTTAGAATGTTGACAATAGGCCTAAAGGTACTCAAGTACTGACCAAAATCCAGACCTGACCAGCTTTAGCCTCGATCCTCCGCAAAGGTTTTTAAGGCCCGCAGGAACTATCCTAGGGTTCGTTGGACTCCATGGTTAAAGCACCCGTGCTTGAGACATATTTTAGCCTTGGTTCAGTTTGCAGTGCATTTTTGTAAGAGAGAGGCAGAGGATTTATTTGCTTGGAGAGTTTTCTCACTCTTTTCTTTTTATTTCTAGCTTCGGATTGGCTTCTCAACATGGTCTGCATCGAATTCCTCATCCCCATCATCAATTCTCAAAGGTCCCTGGCAATCGATGCTTCATGATAGCACCGCCCATGGCAACCCCCCGGAACCCTGGCTTTCGAGATTTCGAGATAATCCTGCCCATGGTGTTCCGTGGCCAAATCCTAACCCTGGCAATCGACATTTCGTGATAATGCTGCCCATGGTATCTGAACCAGTAGAGTGCTTACATTCCCCCAGTAGGATATTTAAATATCCTAAGAGACAGGCATCGAGGAGATGATATGCTGTTACGCATCTTCGAGGGGAATTTCCCGCCTCTCCGTGTCGGAAACTCGTCCAAATCAACTTGTGTTGATCGACGGTTCCTAATCTAGGTAACTTTTTTCAGAACATTAAAACGCTTTTGTGTGATTTTGATAGTTATGCGCACTGAACCAGACTGTGTGTGGGTTGGGTGCTTAAGTTACCGAGTCCTGCAAACCGAAGGTCAGTTAATGAGGCCGAATACTCCCTAAGTCTTAGACCTAATACTTAAGTTTCGTATTTTCCCCAACCTCTTGAGGAATATCCAGATTTTAGTGGGTACTTGAATTTTTAAGCCTAAGAGTCTAGCATAAAAGGCCTAAAGTCAGCGTTCCTATTAATCTCTTTCTATGTCTCCTTAACACTTTTTTCTCATTTTTCTCTTTTCTCTTGATGTGGTCTAGAACTTCAGTTAATCCCTTAATCTTTTACTAATGACTATTCTTTTTTTCTTTCTCATTTTGTGCTCCTTTTTGGCATTTTGCGCTTTTCCTCCTCATATTTTCTATAGCCCAAAAAATTTTATCTCCCCCCTCAATTTTTTGTTCTTTTTCAAGATTTTTCAATTTTTTGTGTTTTTTGTGATATGTGATTTTTTTGTTGAAACCTTTTCTTGATATAAGTTTTCATGACATTTTGCACTTTCATACCCCCATGCCTAAGTTTTGCAATGTCCTCATTGTAAACGGAGGTGTGAAACAGTGTTGGGTTCAGGGACTTAGAACAGGATTTATTGGGTGGGTGAATGGGTCGGGAATGATTGATGCGGACGATTTCAAGCTCTGGTACATGTACTTGATTTATCGTGTATTTTTAATCTCTCTATTTTTGCTACATTTTAATTCATAATCTCTTGCATGATATTCTGAATTAGATTTTAAGTAGATTTAAGTGTTCAATTACATTGATTGAGATTAGTGAATAAATTCCATTTGCTCCCTGTGTTCGACCTCGGATACTTAGGTTTTCAAGTAATAAAAACTTCTTATTTGTTTTCAAGGCTTGATCACCTATACTACTACGCGACGCAACATCTTTTATCATTTAAAACCCCGATCGAGCGGTGTTAACATTTTGGTGCCGTTGCTGCGAACAAATTCGATCAAGTGTTGTCAAACAAAATGGCGCCGTTGCCGGAGAAGAAGATGTCCAGTGGAGGGTGAGTGGCGACGATGAAGGGGCTGGAGCACGTGCGCGGGTATTGCGCGACGCGGAGGAATGAGACGAAGATGGCTCTGCCACTGGTATTATGGCAGAGTGACGAGAAAGAGGAGGAGAACTCGCCGAAGCTTGTTGGACACTTGGCCGAAGGAGAGGAGACAACATTGGGCGTAGTTCTCCAGCCAAGTCAACCTAAAGAGATGCGGCTGGAGGTGGTGGACCTTATATAGGCATTGGCAGGGGCTCTTATGCTTGGAAGACAAGCTTCCAAGCACAAGAGACCTCGCCAGAGATGGAAATCATTGAAGACCCAAATCTCTCGTGCGTTCACACGAGAGATTGGGTGCGAATAAGAGATTGGGACCATGCTCAAATGGAAGGGAATTCCTCACAGAATCTCCCTTCCAAATCTGGGAGGAGATCTCTGAGGAATAAGGAGTAATCCCCCTCCATTCCTCGTTGGAGTAGGATTCCTTCGCTTTAATTGCGAAGGGACCTGATTGTAAGAGTGGCGAGAAAGTTAGGGGGGTCTGTGTAATGAATTTCAAAAGCCAGGGGCCAAAATGTAATTAGGTGGACTATTTTGCAAAGTAGGTCAAGGTGACCTCCCCTTAGGTCCAAATTTTGGTACAAACCTAATTTGGACCTAAGTAATCCAATGGTGAAGTTGGATTTTAGTTTTGACCACGTTTGATTGGAAATTTTACAGAAAAACCCAAATTAGGTCAAATAATGAACTAGGACCCCAATCTAGGTCAAAATAGGTTCCAAAGGCCAAATTGAAGGTTCTAAACCCTAGAGGATATTTTTCCATGAAATTTAGAGGGTTTATTTGATTTTTATCCTGACCATAACCTTGTTGAATTAAGCAGGTCTATTTTAGGGTTATAAGATGTTATTTAATTCCTAGACTGCACATGAACTCATTTCTGACTGAACCAACCCACTTTTTATCTTATTCAGACCATTTGACCTATGTTTTTCCTTTGGGAAATCCCATTTATGTACTGCAATGGTAAAATTACAATTTTAACCTTTATTTCATGTTTTCTTCTCAGAATACTTATTCCTTGAATTAAGCCCTTCTTTAGGTTATGTAGGAGCTCTTATTCTCTTTCTTAGGTCAAAATGAGCTAATTAGGGCACATGATGAGGTTCTCATAAGTAGCCGTAAAAGGTTATTCCAAAACTCTCAAACTCCAAAAGTAAAAAAAAAAATTAGAAAAGAAGAAAAATAAGAAAAAAAAAATTTATATCTTCTCTTCTTTAATAAGGCGAGGGCTCGGATGGTTTGCATTCTAGCAGGCACCCAGGCACTGTTGAGTTTTTGCAATTAGGTCTTGGGGTTGAGATTTTCTAAAGCAATCAACGAATTTTTCCTAAATAATCGAATCCTAATTCTACTTTTATACATAGAATTTAGGTTAATTTTGCTAGGGACTAGCAAAAAGTAAGCATGGGGGTATGATAAACACACATGGATTCATGATAAATTATTTATTTATGATAGTTCCCAGGCTTAGCATTGCATATCATGATATAAATATTGCATAAACATCCATTGCATTGCATCTAGGATAGTTGTATATTATGTACATTAATTACATCATTTTACATGGCCAGGAGGCAGTGCGACATCTTTACCGACCTCGGATGAAGAATCCAACTGTATGGAAGAATTCAGAGCAACGATCGCAGTCCGTCAACGCGGAAATCGCCTATATCTGAGCTCAATAGCACCCTCCACAAGAAGAAGAAAATGGATGGCCCAGATGGCTCCACGTGATGCCATCCAGGCGGCCCACCTGAGCCAAGGAGCCTCCAAGCCCACCACAAGATCAGATCCCAGCCATTGGATCTCAATCCAATGGCTGAGATGTGTGCCCCACGGTTGAAGAAGCGCCTCATCAAGCGAGGAGTCACCACAACCGTTGGATCTCCATCCAACGGTCGTAGGTGCGGGAGCTTAATTCAAAAATGAGACACAAGACGACCCTTAACACAGTGGTCTACACCTCCACTCTCAATGCGTGGTCATGCGTTTGAGACCCCGCATGTGGATTTTATCTGCTGAAGCGAAGGAGGGAGGAAATGGAGCCGTCGATGGAAGATCGGGCGACAAAGGAAGCGGCTACGAGGACGCACTATAGGGCACGGATGCGGCACGTGGGTGTCGACGCACATCGAGAACGCACATCTGACGCGCGCGGCATCCGACTGCTGAGGGCTAGGCGCACGTTCAATTTTGGCGAAAGGCACGATCTTCTCTCGGTCGTTCGATCCTTCATCCAACAGTCAGGATGCATCCACACCTGCATGCACGATGACAGCTATGAGCATGCGCGGTGGGCACGGGCTTTACAATGACAGAAGGGTGGGCCTTTAGTGATGCTTATAGCTATCACTAAATGGCCTGCACAGTGCATGCGCCAGCCCAATCAATGAAGAGGCACGAATCTTCAGCGACAGCTTGAGCGGCCTTTAGTGATGCTTATATCTATCACTGAATGCCTATGCACGGGGCTCTCTCCTTCCCTCCACTATATAAACACCCCTACACCCCCCATTCCTCTTCATCTCTACCTACTCTACTCCCACCTACTCCCAAGCTCTAGTAAGCCTACCAACGTTCCATTAAAGCTTGTTCTCAAGCTCCCAAGGCTCCTATTAGTGTAGCAAAGCTCTGCCTCACCAAATATTTGTCCATCTTCCCATCCCCATTCATAGGTTGCCTTGGAGCTATCCTCCCACCTCCATTCCGGTAGCAGATCATCTATGATGGGTTACTTGTAACCCCGAATTTAACTCGTGAAACACGTGCGACCAGTGGCCTACTCTATTTAAGGATTCCCATAACTTTGTTAAGGCCTGTATTCGCTGTCAACGGACTAGAACAACCAGGAAGCGGAATGAGATGCCCCAACACCCTATCCAACCTGTGGAAATTTTTGATGTTTAGGGGATAGACTTCATGGGTCCCTTCCCTTCATCCCATGGGTTTGAGTATATCTTGGTGGCAGTGGATTAAATCTCCAAGTGGATAGAGGCCATTCCTACGTGCATAAATGACCACTCAGTGGTATTGAAATTTGTGAAGGCTAGTATCATATCTCGATTTAGCTGCCCAAAGATTATTATTAGTGATGGGGGACCTCACTTTCAAAATCATCACTTCAACCAGTTACTCAAAATTTTAGGGGTCACTCATAAGATTGCTACCCCATACCACCCCCAGACGAGTAGCTTGGTTGAAGTGTCGAATAGGGAGGTAAAGAACATTTTAGAAAAGACTGTAAGACCTGATAGGAAGGACTAGTCCCAAAAGCTCGATGATGCTTTGTGGGCATATCGAACAGCCTATAAGACCCCTTTAGGTACATCTCCCTTCCAGACAGTATACGGGAAAGCATGCCATTTACCCGTCGAGCTAGAACATAGGGCACTGTGGGCTATCCAAAGTGTCAACATGGATTTAGAAAAGGCGAGTAAGGCACGACTTCTGGAATTAAGTGAGCTTAAGGAGCTGAGAAATGATGCTTCTGACACCTCTCAAGCTTATAAAGAGAGAACTAAGGTCTTGCATGATAAGTATATCCTTAGAAAAACCTTTGAGCCTGATGAGAACCTCATCATGAGCCATAACTAGCTCATTTTGACCTAATACAAAGGATAAAAGCTCCTACATATCTTAAGGAAAGGCTTAACTCAGAGAATCCTGAGTTTGAGAAGAAAACAAGTCATAAGGGGTAAAAATGCAATTTTACCAGTATAATCTGCATACAGGGTAATTCAGGGCCCAAACATAGGTCAAAGCAGCTTAATAAGAATAAGAGTGGGATGAAATGATCTAGCAAGGGCTACAGCAATTCCAAGAAATTAAATGATAATCTGTAACCCTAAAACAACCCACTTCAATTCACAAGGTTCGAGGCAAAGTAAAAATAGAATAAACCCTCTAAAATTCATATAAAAATAATCTCCAGGGTTTAGAACCTTCAATTTGGCCTTCAGAACCCTTTTTGACCTACATTGAGAACCATGCCCAATTAATAACTTAATTTGGGTTTTTGCGCAAATTGACCGGTCAAACAAGGTTTAATATGGAAATGAAATTCACCATCAGATTCCTTAGGTCCTAATTAGTCATGTATAAAAACTTGAGCCTAAGAAGAAACCTCCTTGACCGACTTTACACTTTGGTCCTCATATATTTACTCTTTGGCCCTCAACTTTTGAACCCTCGCATTTTGGCCCCTAACTCTCCTTCGTTCTTTGCAATCAGGTCCCTCCTGCAAAACCTGCCAGCACCATGCTCCGGCAACCTTGCGCGGAGCATGGCGCCGCGCAGGGTGAGGTGGGGGACCTGGCAAGTAAACCGGGGGTGCCCTGCGTCGTCAGCCGTCGCAGGGACACCCCCCTGGTTGTTGTAACCCACCATACCGGCCGTGCGAACGCACGGACGGTATGGGTTCTTGTTTCCGGCCATCCTCCGGCGAGGGAGACACGTCGTCTCCCTCCGCCTTCCTCCCTGTTTGATCCCTATAAATACCCCCCCGTTGCTCCACCGACCGGGGCAGCCTGGATCTGACGGAGAAAATCCCCAACTTTCTTCTCTTCTTCCTCCGGCAGACGCTCACCAGCTCCGGCGGTTTCCTCCCCCTCCACCTCTTCGCTCTGCCGCAATACCAGCAGCAGAGACTTCCTCCCCTGCTCTTCCCGCGCCACGCCGCACCCAGCTGGCGCCTCTCCGGCTCTCTGCTCGCCGCCGCCCCTTTCCCTGAGCATCGTCTTCTCCGGCAACAGTCGATACGACTGTCGCCCTGTTCCTCCCCCTTCGTCCCTGCAAGTAAGCTAGAGCTACTCCCCTTCTTCTCTTTCTTTCCCCGCTTTCAATTTATTCACTTAAGCCCTCGACCGACCCTGACCACCTTCACCCCCTTCGTCTCCGACCACCCTCCGGCGAGCCGCTCCCATCACCTCAGCGACCCACACGGCTCGCCGACCACCGCAGGACCTCCGCCTCCTCACCCTGATCAACCTCCGCCCTGCCACTTCCCCCACATCACCCCCTGCAACCCCACCGAACAGACCCATCCTCCGACCCACAGTCCGACCTAGGGCAGCCCTCGCACGCCGCCCCGCGCCTCGCCACCACCCACACGAGCTTCGCCGCACCCTGGCGAAGCTCCTGGCACTTTCTGATTAGGCCGAGAGGCCGTTTTCTTGTGAACAGACCACCCGACCTCCGCCGCCATTGCCGCGCAGGAGGAACTGCTTCCGCCTGCAGCTACAGGCGTGCCACGCTCAGCGCCAAGCCCAGATTCAACTCCCAGGCCTTGCGAGGCGTTTTGGCAAAACACCAGGTTCGCAGCTAAGGCAGAAAGCTTCGCGTGACGCCGCAATCTCCTGCTGACTTCCCCGCTGCGGGCGCGCAATTGAGGTGGGACATTTAGTCCCACCTCGGAAACGCCTGAAGAGTCGCAGTGACATAAGATGCAAAAGTGCTGAAGGCTTACTGCCTCAGCACACGGGGTGAGGTCCCCTTCACCCGCCCGGTTACCCGGTCTCGTCCGCGCTCACGCCCCGCGGACCTGACCCGACCCGACCCGACTTAAGACTGACCTGCACTCCTCGCCCACCACGCACGCCGGTGGGCCTGGACCCGGGCCTGACCCGAACCCGGTTACCCGGCAGCTCTGGGAGAGCTTTCCCAAGAGTGGTTTCAGAGAGAGAGAGAGACGCGGGGCGAGGGTAGAGTAGGTTTTGCCTCTGATGAAAAACTCTGAAGTGTGCAGGCACAGGCGAAGAAGAAGACCCGCAGAAGAAGAAGGAAGCTGACTGTAGCAACAGGTAGTTAAGTCGTCTGATTTGGAAATCAGACGACGGCCTGAAGTGAAAAGAAGGAAGGAGGGGTGACGTCCCTGGCTGAAAAAGAAAAGAAGAAGCTGACACTTAGCCGCAGGGAGGAGAAACAAGAAGAAACTCTAAAGAAGAGGCTGAGCAAGGCAGAAGAAGAGAAAAGGCTGCAGAGAAGAAGCACAGCAGAGCCAAGGAAGAAGAAACCTTCACAGAAGAGACTGCAGAAAAAGAAGAAGAGAGGCCAAGACAGAAACCAAGGAAGAAGAAGAAGGAGATCTGAAGAAAGAAATAGGAGCATCACCTCTGCAGAACAAAGAAGAAGAAGGAGATCTGAAGAAAGAAAGAAAGAAGAACATCACGAGGAGAAAACAAAGAGAACAACAAATTCTTTCCCTCTCTCTTTCTTTATTTTGTAAAAGAAACATGTATATCTCTAGAATACAACTTGCTCCCTGAGTTCGACCTCGGGAACTCTTTTATTTTCCGAGTAAAAAAATTTATATATTTGAAATGTTGGTAATAACTGGCTATACTACAATGTTATAACAAACTAAAACCCGGTTATCCCGAAGCCAACCGTTTCATTTTGGCGCCGCTGCCGGGCAGCAACGGCTATTCTAGAGGTAAACATTCCTGTTTCTTTTAATTTCTGATAATCTCCTCTCTTTTGTGCAGCTACAGGAACTCAAGAAGACAAGCAACCACACGACAACCACTCCGAAGACAGGTAAATTTTTCCTCTCACTATTAACCCCTAAACTCTAAAGAGGAAGAAAAGAAAAGAACAAGCAATATAGGGCTAACCTGTCTTCCATACTTAGTAACCATAAAGAGTTGCATGTTTTCAACTCATCACTCCTGCACACTATTAAGGGTATTTAAGGGCTAACACATTCTTGCTTGAGCCCTAATTGCCCAACAAAGAGTTAAATGGACCAAGTAGAGCCAACATAAGGTCAAACATTAGGATTTCAGTAGAGACACACCCCTTAATCAAGAATTGAGGAAATCCAAAAGAGGTGTGCCCAAGCCATTGATTGAAAATAATTAACAAGAAAAATCCTAAACAATTGGCTCTCTCTAAACACTTGAACCCTAAAAGACAGGACCTAAAAGCTCTTAAAGAAAACAAGAGGTAAAGTGACCCCTTGGGTCAACCAACCTTAAATTAGGTCACTCTTTGCACTTAAAAGACTAAAGTTCAAGTGAAAACCTTAAGCACCCTGATCTTAAAATTGGTAGACTTAAGAGGTCAAGATCCCCATTCTGGTCTACCTGGAACCGCAGTGACAAGAGAGGTCGGGTGGGGGAAACCCTGTAACCCGTGGGGACGCTCTACCGTGTAGGGGTCTTCGCGGGACTCTCCCTCTCTGGCTGCCCAGGTAATTCTCAGGTGGACGATCTTTCTGATCAAGGGGTCCATCTGCCCCGCACCTCTATAGTCACCCAACACATTTTTGGGTGTCTTGATTGGGTCCAGCACCTTCTAAACTTACCTCTTCCAAACAGTGCATGTACGGAAGGAGGTCCCTAAGACCACCCTTAAGACCTCCATTAGAAATTCGCTCTCGTCAAGGCCAAGCCTCGACGCCCGTGTTTGTGCAGCAACACCCTCACATTATTCTCTCTTCTGATTCAGAACCAAGTTCTTCTTCTTCCCCCATCATGGCTCAGCCAGTTGAGGAAGAAAATAATCTGGAACACCAGCTCCAGCGACTCAATGACCTCTTCCAAAACTTCGTGCACCCACCACAGCGTCCTATGATGCGGGACCACTACAATCCTGCTGCGGTGGCCATTGAGCCTCGAGTCAGAATCCCGACTGGAGGACCTGATTCCGAACTAAAGCCCAACATGATTCATGCTATACCTAAATTCCATGGGCTTAATTCTGAAGATCCCTTCCAGCACATCAAACAGCTAAAGCATCTGGCCCACACTTTTGGATCAGATGCGCAAAATCGGGATATTCTTCTCATGAAGATGTTCTCCTTTTCTCTTATGGACAAGGCCGCCCATTGGTATCAAACTCAGACCCGGCCGATCAACACTTGGGAAGAACTTCAATCCGAATTTTTGAAAAAGTTTTTTCCCGTTGGTCGGACCAACGCCTTGCGCCATCAGATTACACACTTCACTCAACAATCAGGAGAACCTCTCCATGAGGCATGGGATCGTTTTCAGGATCTCATGAGAAAGTGCCCCCATCACGGAGTTCCTAAATGGGAACAAGTCCAATCTTTTTACCAGGGACTCCGTGAGGACATCCGCCTTTTCGTCAATGCAACTTGCGGAGGAAACATCATGGGTCAACATGAAGACACCGTATGGGAGATTCTCGAAAACATGTGCGAGAACTCCATCAACAATGACTCCATGGGATTATTCGACAGGACGAATACCCGCGCAGCGACGAATCTTAAGGGAGCACATGAGACGCAGGGCCTGTCCGCATCAGTCGACCTGGAATTAATGGCCAGTCGATTGGACAAGGTCTCAATCATTGAAAAGAAGGTGGATGAGCTGACTCAGCACTTGCAGCGAGCCACCTCTGCGCGTAACTCCTTTGCACAACCTCCTTCCACACAGGAGACTGTGCAAAACATCCTCCACCGATCCTCCCCTGGGATGGATCCATATCCATCCCCATCTGATTCTTGGACTGGAAGATCATCCGATCCTTTCTACACCAGCTGGGGGAACTCCATTCCTCCTTTCCCTGATTCTCAGGAGGTTCCTCAGACCTGCGAGGACCTCAACGCCATCCAGAACGACCCATTCTCCAACACTTACAACCCTGGATGGCGAAACCATCCCAATTTTCAGTGGGCGGCAAATTCCCAAACCCAAAGACCACCTTTTCAGTCCCGCCCACAGCCCTCTCGTCACTACCAGCCGCCTCAGCCTCGGCCCAACTCTACTTATCCATCAGGGCCAAATCAAGATCAAATGTCCTTAATCCTTCAGACTCTGGCTGACATTCAAAAAACGAATGCGGCTATTCAAAAATAGCACAAGGACGAGCTTACAGAAGTTAAAACTCAACTGGCCCAGTTGGCAAATTCTCGCCAACCAGGCACACTCCCTTCCCAACCTCTTCCTAACCCAAATAACGTGCCAACCCAGAAGCGCGTTATGAATCCAAATTTAGGCCACGCCCAATGGATTTATCAGGCTCCTACTGCTCCATCTCCAGACGAGATGGAAGCCTCAACTTCTTATGCAGGATTTCAGCAGCAGCCACCCCTCCTACCAAACCCAAACCAAAATCAGGCCGGATTAAATTCTGTAACAACACGAAGTGGTAATACAACTCAAGACCCGCATTATCCAAACCACTCCCAGCCTGATAACCATGACCCTAGGATAGTTATCCAAGGTACCGCTGTTCCAGATCCACAACCTGAACCTATCCTAGAAGAACCAACCAAGATCCCGTTTCCCGAGGCCCTGACCAAGGGAAAGAAGACCACCAAACCCGTGGCCCCTGAGGAGGACCTGGTCAAGCTCTTTGAGCAGGTCCACATAAACATCCCCTTGATGGATGCAATCCGCCACGTACCAGCTTACGCACGATTTCTAAAGAATATATGTACACCCCAGCGTAAGCCGCGAACCAAGGGAGGGAGCCCAATTGTTCTGTCAGAGCAAGCCAGCTCTATAATCCTTAGTAGACTCCCACCCAAGGCAAAAGATCCTGGAACTCCCCTGATCTCCTGTAAGATAGGTGGTACCCAATTTGATAGAGCATTGTTAGACTTGGGTGCATCTATAAATCTGATACCCACATCCTTACTTGACCATCTAGAAGAATCTGAGCTGAAACCAACCGAGGTGACATTACAATTAGCAGATCGATCTATAAAGTCACCAAAAGGGATTCTCGAGGATGTTATCGTGAGAGTGCGGGATTTCTATTTTCCAGTGGACTTTATAGTCTTAGACATGGATGCACCTGAGAACCCTAGGGATACACCAATCATTCTAGGGAGACCTTTCTTGGCTACTGCTAGAGCCAACATCAGCTGTGAGGAGGGCCAAATAGAGCTTAAGTTTGGAGATCAAACACTGAAAATTGATATATTTAAGGCCCAACAAGGAATTAATTGCGGCGTCATCGAGCAAATTTGTGACATCAAGACTTTGGTTGATGAATCACACCTCCAGAATGACTTGAGTATGCCTCATCAACCACAGAAGGATCTTGACCCGCAAACAGAGGAGTCAAATCCAGATGTGAACAACCCAGTAACTCCCACCCTTGAACCTCACATCTATACTGAACCACCCGCTGCTGCTGAAAACCCCATCCTCGAACTGAAACCCCTTCCTGCTCACTTAAAATACGTCTTTTTGGGTTCTAATCAGACCCTTCCTGTGATCATCAATTCCAACCTTAGTCCTGAACAGGAATCCCGTCTGATTGTTGTCCTCCAGCAACATCGCAGAGCCATCGGATGGACTCTCGATGATTTGACTGGAATAAGTCCCTCTTATTGTACTCATCATATCTATTCAGAAGAGGGCACACGACCTTCTCATGAAATGCAGAGACGCTTAAACCCCAATCTGCAGGAGGTCGTGAAAAAGGAGATCATCAAGTGGTTAGATGCCGGAATCATCTACCCGATCTCCGATAGTCGTTGGGTGAGCCCAATTCAGGTCGTGCCCAAGAAGGCAGGACTCACCACTATAACGACTGAGACCGGAGAAATCATTCCTACCCGATTAGCCAACTCGTGGAGAGTCTGTATAGATTACCGTCGACTCAATTCCTCCACGAAGAAGGATCATTTCCCACTACCCTTCATTGATCAAATTCTCGAAAAACTAGCGGGAAATAGGTTCTTCTGCTTTCTTGACGGGTACTCCGGTTATAACCAGGTGGCAATCCATCCTGAGGACCAAGAAAAGACCACGTTCACCTGCCCCTTCGGAACATACGCTTTCCGAAGGATGCCTTTCGGTCTTTGCAATGCACCCGCTACTTTTCAGCGATGCATGCTTGCCATATTCTCAGATATGGTAGGTGATTATCTGGAAGTCTTCATGGATGACTTTTCAGTTTTCGGAGCATCATTCGACGATTGCCTCCAACACTTGGTCCAGATACTCAGGCGGTGCATCGATGTGAATTTGGTTCTTTCCTGGGAAAAAAGCCATTTCATGGTGCCCGAGGGAATTGTCCTGGGACACTCAATTTCGGAGAAAGGTATCCAAGTGGATCGAGCTAAGGTTAATCTGATTTCTCACCTTCCTATGCCTAGCTCGATCAGGGACATCCGATCCTTTTTAGGGCATGTCGGTTTTTATCGACGATTTATCCCTGATTTTTCAAAAATCGCACGCCCCCTGACCACTCTTCTCTCCAAGGATGTTCCCTTCGAAATCTCCAAGGAATGCACTCAAGCATTTGAAATCCTGCGTGACCGAGTCACCCAAGCCCCGATCCTACAGTCCCCTGATTGGTCTCAACCCTTTGAGATCATGTGTGATGCATCCGACTTCACTGTAGGAGCGGTTTTGGGGCAGAAAAATGACAAGAAACCTGTGGTCATTTACTACGCCAGCAAAACACTCGATGAGGCTCAGCGTAACTATACGGTTACTGAGAAAGAGCTGCTAGCTGTAGTATTTGCCCTAGAGAAGTTCAGATCGTACCTTCTGGGTTCCCATGTCATCATATACTCGGATCACACGGCTGTGAGGCATCTCCTTGCAAAGAAGGACGCGAAACCTAGATTGATCCGATGGATCTTGCTGTTGCAAGAATTTGACCTTGAGATTCGCGACAAGGCGGGAAAACAAAACGTGGTAGCTGATCACTTGTCCCGTCTTCCTTCTGAAATAATTGACCCTTCCGGACCCATCACTGAGCATTTTCCCGATGAGCACCTGCTGACTATTGGTACTAGCCTTCCATGGTTTGCTAATATTGTAAATTACTTGGCATCTCATCAGACCCCGTCCGATTGGCCGAAGGCCAAGAAAGACAAATTACGCTCCGATGCCAAGTATTACATTTGGGAAGACCCGTACCTCTTCCGCATAGGTGCCGATCAGATCATCCGGAGATGTGTCCCGGAAGGGGAAGTCAACAATATCCTCTCTTTCTGCCATGACCAGGCATGCGGTGGCCATTTTGCCGGGCATAAAACCGCATCAAAAGTCCTCCAGTGCGGCTTTTACTGGCCCACACTGTTCAAAGACGCATACAGTCATTGCAAGGCATGCAGTCGTTGCCAGACTTTGGGCAACATGAGCCATCGCGACATGATGCCTATGCAACCGATTCTAGTATGCGAAATCTTTGATGTTTGGGGGATTGATTTTATGGGCCCCTTTCCTGTTTCGGATGGTTTCGAATACATTCTGTTGGCTGTGGACTACGTGTCCAAATGGATCGAAGCCATACCGACCCGAACCTGTGATCACAAAATCGTTCTCAAATTCATTCATCAACACATTTTCTCAAGGTTCGGGATTCCTCGTGCAATAATCTCTGATGGGGGGACCCATTTCACAAATGCTCAGTTTAGGTCACTGATGACCAAATACGGGGTGTCTCACCGAATCTCTACTCCTTACCACCCCCAAACTAATGGTCTAGCTGAGCTGTCTAATCGGGAGATCAAGAAAATCCTGCAAGTCACTGTTCGACCTGACAGGAAGGACTGGTCGTCCTGACTTCCGGAAGCATTGTGGGCCTATAGGACCGCCCACAAGACCCAATTAGGCATGTCTCCCTTTAGACTGGTGTACGGAAAGGCATGCCACCTTCCCGTCGAACTGGAGCATAAAGCCTATTGGACAGTACGGAACTGTAATCTAGATCTTTCCAAGGCTGGGACCCACAGAAAACTCCAAATCAGCGAGATCGATGAATTACGCATAGACGCGTACGAGAACTCGCAAATCTACAAGGAGCGGGTTAAAGCCTTCCACGACAAACACATCTCGAGAAAGATCTTTCATCCTGGTCCAAAGGTCCTACTCTTTGATGCCCGACTCAAACTCTTCCCAGGAAAACTGAGATCTAAGTGGGTCGGACCATATTTGGTCCGACAGGTTTTTGGAAATGGAGCAATCGAAATCAGTCCACTCAGCCACGATTCTGAACCTTTCATCGTGAACGGTCAGAGACTCAAGCCGTTCATTGATGTAACTTCTACTCATTTGGCTGAGGCATCTTATACCCTCCTTTCCCCTTGAGCTTATTGCGCCCAGCCGATGGCGTAAAACTCAGCGCTTAACGGGAGGCAGCCCGTCATTCTCTTTGAAAACCTGAAACTTGTTCTGACAGCTTTTTTTTGCACTTGAAGTTCACACTTTAGGGCAGCCAACTCCACCTCAGGTGCTTGCATCTGAGACTCATCAAAACAGCTATCCTAATGTATGAACTTAGTTGAATAAAAACCCCTAGGTTACAATGAGGACATTGCAAATCTTAGGCATGGGGGGGTAGGAAAGTACAAAAACTTGTAAGAAAAGGTTTCAAACAAAAAAATTCACATATGCCAAAAACACCATAAAAATTAAAAAATTTTTGAAAAAGAATAAGAGGAAAAGAGGAGAAGGAAATTTTGTGAAGGAGAAGAAAAATAAAATGAAAAAGGAGCACAAAATTATAAGAAAAAGTGATAGTCATTAGTAAGGAACTAAGGAATTAACTTAAGTTCTAGACCTCATTCAAGAAAAGTGCACAATGAGATTAGTAAAGAATGCAAACCTTAGGCATTCTTGAATAGACTCTTAGTACCCATTAAGATCTGGACACTCCTCAAGAGGTTGAGGAAAATGAAAAGCTGAAGTATTAGGTCTAAGGCTTAGGGAGTATTCGACCTCGTTAACTAATTTTTGGTTTACGGGACTCAGTAACCTAAGCACCCTAACCTCACACACAGCCTGGTTCAGTAAGCGTAAAAATCAGAATCACGCAGAAGCGTCGCAAAAATCTGAAAAGATCACCTAGAATAGGAGCGGCCGATCAACACAAGATTGATTTGGACGAGTTCCCAGCGCGGAGAGGCGGGAAATCCCCTCGAAGATGCGTAACAAAATATCATCTCCTCGGTGCTTGTCTCTTAGGATATTTACATATCCTACTGGGGGCATGTAAGCACTCTGCTGGTTCAGATTCCATGGATGGCATTATCTCGAAGTGTCAATTGCCAGGGTCTGGATTCGGCCACGGAATACCATGGATGGGATTATCTCGAAATCTCAATAGCCAGGGTTCCGGGGGTTGCCATGGGCGGTGCTATCTCGAAGCATCGATCGCCAGGAACCCTTGAGGATTGATGATGGGAGCAAGGAATCTGATACAGACCGTGTTGAAAAGCCAATCCTAGGCAAGAACTAAAAAGAAAAAGAGAGAGAAAACTCTCCAAACAGAAAAACTTTCTATCTCTCTCTTACAAAACGCACTGCGAACTGAGCCAGGGCTAAAATCATTTCAAGCACGGGTGCTTTAACCACGAAGTCCAATAAACCTTAGGTTAGTTCTTGTGGGCCTTAAAAACCTTTGCTAAAAGACTGAGGCTAAGGCTAGACAGATTTGGATCTTGATTAGTACTAGAGTACCTTTTAGGCCTATGGTCAGCATTCTAACCTAATCTATGCTCAAATAAAAAAGGCACTTATCTAAAACTATTAAAAACTTCATGGTCTAGAACAAGGGTTGAAACCTTAAGTTTTTGCTAAGGGACTAGCAAAAGCTAGGCATGGGGGTATGATGAGAACCTCATCATGAGCCATAACTAGCTCATTTTGACCTAATACAAAGGATAAAAGCTCCTACATATCTTAAGGAAAGGCTTAACTCAGAGAATCCTGAGTTTGAGAAGAAAACAAGTCATAAGGGGTAAAAATGCAATTTTACCAGTATAATCTGCATACAGGGTAATTCAGGGCCCAAACATAGGTCAAAGCAGCTTAATAAGAATAAGAGTGGGATGAAATGATCTAGCAAGGGCTACAGCAATTCCAAGAAACTAAATGATAATCTGTAACCCTAAAACAACCCACTTCAATTCACAAGGTTCGAGGCAAAGTAAAAATAGAATAAACCCTCTAAAATTCATAGAAAAATAATCTCCAGGGTTTAGAACCTTCAATTTGGCCTTCAGAACCCTTTTTGACCTACATTGAGAACCATGCCCAATTAATAACTTAATTTGGGTTTTTGCGCAAATTGACCAGTCAAACAAGGTTTAATATGGAAATGAAATTCACCATCAGATTCCTTAGGTCCTAATTAGTCATGTATAAAAACTTGAGCCTAAGAAGAAACCTCCTTGACCGACTTTACACTTTGGTCCTCATATATTTACTCTTTGGCCCTCAACTTTTGAACCCTCGCATTTTGGCCCCTAACTCTCCTTCGTTCTTTGCAATCAGGTCCCTCCTGCAAAACCTGCCAGCACCATGCTCCGGCAACCTTGCGCGGAGCATGGCGCCACGCAGGGTGAGGTGGGGGACCTGGCAAGTAAACCGGGGGTGCCCTGCGTCGTCAGCCGTCGCAGGGACACCCCCTGGTCGTTGTAACCCACCATACCGGCTGTGCGAACGCACGGACGGTATGGGTTCTTGTTTCCGGCCATCCTCCGGCGAGGGAGACACGTCGTCTCCCTCCGCCTTCCTCCCTGTTTGATCCCTATAAATACCCCCCGTTGCTCCACCGACCGGGGCAGCCTGGATCTGACGGAGAAAATCCCCAACTTTCTTCTCTTCTTCCTCCGGCAGACGCTCACCAGCTCCGGCGGTTTCCTCCCCCTCCACCTCTTCGCTCTGCCGCAATACCAGCAGCAGAGACTTCCTCCCCTGCTCTTCCCGCGCCACGCCGCACCCAGCTGGCGCCTCTCCGGCTCTCTGCTCGCCGCCGCCCCTTTCCCTGAGCATCGTCTTCTCCGGCGACAGTCGATACGACTGTCGCCCTGTTCCTCCCCCTTCATCCCTGCAAGTAAGCTAGAGCTACTCCCCTTCTTCTCCTCTTTCTTTCCCCGCTTTCAATTTATTCACTTAAGCCCTCGACCGACCCTGACCACCTTCACCCCCTTCGTCTCCGACCACCCTCCGGCGAGCCGCTCCCATCACCTCAGCGACCCACATGGCTCGCCGACCACCGCAGGACCTCCGCCTCCTCACCCTGATCAACCTCCGCCCTGCCACTTCCCCCACATCACCCCCTGCAACCCCACCGAACAGACCCATCCTCCGACCCACAGTCCGACCTAGGGCAGCCCTCGCATGCCGCCCCGCGCCTCGCCACCACCCACACGAGCTTCGCCGCACCCTGGCGAAGCTCCTGGCACTTTCTGATTAGGCCGAGAGGCCGTTTTCTTGTGAACAGACCACCCGACCTCCGCCGCCATTGCCGCGCAGGAGGAACTGCTTCCGCCTGCAGCTACAGGCGCGCCACGCTCAGCGCCAAGCCCAGATTCAACTCCCAGGCCTTGCGAGGCGTTTTGGCAAAACACCAGGTTCGCAGCTAAGGCAGAAAGCTTCGCGTGACGCCGCAATCTCCTGCTGACTTCCCCGCTGCGGGCGCGCAATTGAGGTGGGACATTTAGTCCCACCTCGGAAACGCCTGAAGAGTCGCAGCGACATAAGATGCAAAAGTGCTGAAGGCTTACTGCCTCAGCACACGGGGTGAGGTCCCCTTCACCCGCCCGGTTACCCGGTCTCGTCCACGCTCACGCCCCGCGGACCTGACCCGACCCGACCCGACTTAAGACTGACCTGCACTCCTCGCCCACCACGCACGCCGGTGGGCCTGGACCCGGGCCTGACCCGAACCCGGTTACCCGGCAGCTCTGGGAGAGCTTTCCCAAGAGTGGTTTCAGAGAGAGAGAGGGACGCGGGGCGAGGGTAGAGTAGGTTTTGCCTCTGACGAAAAACTCTGAAGTGTGCAGGCACAGGCGAAGAAGAAGACCCGCAGAAGAAGAAGGAAGCTGACTGTAGCAACAGGTAGTTAAGTCGTCTGATTTGGAAATCAGACGACGGCCTGAAGGGAAAAGAAGGAAGGAGGGGTGACGTCCCTGGCTGAAAAAGAAAAGAAGAAGCTGACACTTAGCCGCAGGGAGGAGAAACAAGAAGAAACTCTATAGAAGAGGCTGAGCAAGGCAGAAGAAGAGAAAAGGCTGCAGAGAAGAAGCACAGCAGAGCCAAGGAAGAAGAAACCTTCACAGAAGAGACTGCAGAAAAAGAAGAAGAGAGGCCAAGACAGAAACCAAGGAAGAAGAAGAAGGAGATCTGAAGAAAGAAAGAGGAGCATCACCTCTGCAGAACAAAGAAGAAGAAGGAGATCTGAAGAAAGAAAGAAAGAAGAACATCACGAGGAGAAAACAAAGAGAACAACAAATTCTTTCCCTCTCTCTTTCTTTATTTTGTAAAAGAAACATGTATATCTCTAGAATACAACTTGCTCCCTGAGTTCGACCTCGGGAACTCTTTTATTTTCCGAGTAAAAAAATTTATATATTTGAAATGTTGGTAATAACTGGCTATACTACAATGTTATAACAAACTAAAACCCGGTTATCCCGAAGCCAACCGTTTCAGAGCCCAACCAACAAGTTTGGCTTTTCAATTATAGACTTAAGCTTTTCCCTAGAAAGTTGAAATCACGTTGGGATGAGCCATACATAATCACCAAAGTGTTTCCGCATGGGGCTGTGCAGATCAAGAGCCCTTCCTCTTCAATAATTCCCTTTACCGTCAATGAACCAAAGATTAAAACCATACATTACTTTGGATGGCCATCTGGTTGACGAGGTCACTCTTAAGGAGCCTTAGCTCCTATCATTCTCCGTCTTAGGTAATATCTTCCCTTAACTATTTTATTTCCAATGAGGACATTGCTTGAACTAGGCATGGGGGGATCGGACCTAAGGCATTTGTTTATAGCATGTCTACATTTTGCATTCATGCATGCATATTGCATTCAAAAAAATAATAAAAAAAAAAATAATAATAAAATGTTGTTATGCTTAATCGGCTAGGCTCAGCATCTTTAGGCATGAGACCAAGACCTTAGGTTTACCTAAGCTGACTCTAGGTATCTAATTATAGGAGCTAGGGTTGAACTACTGACTTTATAACTTTAGGGTCCGTTTGGACTTAAAAACTTAAGTAGGAGTTAAGTTGCAGACCATTCCTAAAGAGGTTGAGGAAGGAAAGCTAGGGATTGAGTTAAAGGCTAGGTAGTACCTAGTGTCTTTTTATATCTTTTGGTTTATGGGTCCTCGTAACCTAAGCATCCACATTTTACACACACTTGGTCTTTTGTAAATAGTGATCACCTTAATTCATTTCTTGAAGAAAATTTGGTTCTCTTAGTTCTGACTTAGGAGAAGCTTGAAAACACAATTTGATTGGAAGAGTTCCTACCACAGGAGAGGTGGAGTATATACTCACCTTGAGGATGCGATGATAACATGTCACATCCTTGGCACTTGTCTCCTAGGATGACCATCCTACTGAGGACTTGTAAGCGCATTGTGCGGTTCAGGTACCATGGGCGACCCTATCTCGAAGTGTCGATTACCACATGCCTGAATTCGCTTAAGAAATCCATGGGTGATACTATCTCGAAGTGTCGATTGCCAGGAGTTCCTGGGGTCACTATGGGCGATGCTATCTCAAAGCATCAAAAGCCAGGAACCCTTCGAGGTTCGGTGATGGGGACAATGAATCGAACACAGACCGTGTTGATAGCTGACCCACTGACCCACGATTAGACTTAGAGGAATCAAAAAAAAAAATATTTCTTACTCTCTTTTCTAGGTTGGCAATCATACCAACCCCAAATAAATCAGACCAATGCACAAGCATGGATGCTTTAATCTCTGGGATCAATAAACCCTAGGGTGGAGTTAGAAATCAAGGAAACCTATGTCTGCAACTCGTACTTAGCTGACCTAGTCTGTAACTCAACAACTACTTGGGTACCTTATCATCTAGGGTTAGATCATTCAACCTAATTTCTATGAAAAGGTCAATTGAGTTAGCTTGGATAACTTGGAGTGTTAAGTCATGCTTGAATTTGCTAGGGACTAGCAAAAACTAGGCATGGGGGTATTTGATAAGCCCATATTTGTGGGCTATTTAAGTATTTAAGTGCCTAGACATTAAGTTAATTTTAACATTTAGATGGCATACATTAGGATGTAAATAAATTAATTCATATTTTTATCTTAATTGCATAATTCATGTGTGGCATTCATATTTAAATGCATTTAGAATTAACTTAGAATTGCATGCATTTGATTAGTTAACCAATTAGGTGCATTACATACATTATTTTAACTAACATAGAAGTTAAGGAGTTATGCATAAATAATTCTAATTACTTTATTATTATTATTATTCCGCAGGTAACCGCTCTGCTTCCTCCTCCTGTGCCCATTCATTCCTCACAGCTGCCAGCATTCATGAGGATCTACTCCTGCCTCTTGTAATTTCAAATGTATTGGCTACAGCTACAAGAAGGGGGAGGAGACGACTGTGTTCAGGAGGCCTTCATCCCCTCTCCTCACTATGCAAAGAACTTGGTTTCTCATCCGCTCCACTACCACCAGCCTCAACTGCGGCGGAGCTTTGCCACCGTGGGTGTGCAAGGTGACAACCCTCACTGCCATCGCAAAGCTCTACATTCCAATCTCACTGTGCAACTGCCGGATCCTATAGCCCTATCCACCGTCAACACCACCATAGCCATTACATCTCCATGCTATAACTCCACACCCTGCACCTTCATCTCCCCCACCAGTTAAGACGTCTGGGAAGTTTCCCAGACCTCTGACGCACCTCTCTACTCCCCTCACCTTCGGCCTATGCGCACATCCGAGCGTAATGCCATCTCTGCATGCCTAGCAGCAGCAGTACCACTGCCTCTGCGCCTGGCCATCCTCGTTGATGCCCTTGCCTCGCTCGCGTACAAAACGCGCTTACGTGGCTGCTACATGCTCCATGCCATTGCTGCAGCCAACGCCACCACCACCTTCATCCTCTCCTTCTTCTTCCACCCCCCCTTCTCCACCACCATTCCCTGCAACTCCAAAGAACCCAAAGCTGCAACAGTCCTTCCACGCCATCCGACCACGCCTGGCCACCTCAAGACCACGCTCCACCTTAGATCCATCGAGCATTGCCTCAGCAGCTCACCGACGACCTCCTGCCTTGCGCGACAAGCTATATCGACACTTCATGCTTCACCTGCAGCACTAGCTCACCGCCGGCCACCGCTCCGCCTTTCGGCCATGTCCGATCGTCTCAGTTTACATCACCACTGCCAAAGAGAAAGCCTCGACCCCACGCACCTCCCCCAAGCTCCTGGTCGCCGATGACCTCTCCTCCCTCGTGCATGAGCCGCCGTAAGCAATCCTCTATTTTGATGTTAATTAAATTTTACATTCATCTCCATTGCCAGCTATTTTTAATTTTTAGATAATAATATTCTATTTGATTGATTTTATGAGAATATTCCTCTTACTCTGCATAAATGCAATATCAGCATGATAATGTCATATTATCTCAATGGAAAAGCGATTTTGATTTGGTTTCTTGACAAAACTAATCGTGAACATCTATTTTTAACCAGTGCGAGTTTTAATAGGCCATTTCCTCCCTGTGGATATGACCCTCTCCTTTGTGAGTTGTTTATTTAATTAGTTTTGATTTGCATTATTCACCATTCAATTTCTAAAACTGCAACGATCTTGATTTACTTTTTCGAAAACTAAAATAACGTGATCAGAAATCATTCGCAATAGTCATCCCAACCCATTCACCCACCCTTTGACCCTGTTCTAAACCTTGAACCAAGCTAAATTCGTGCCCACCTAGTTTACAATGGGGACTTTAGAAAACTTAGGCATGGGGGCATGTTAAAGTGCAAACAAATGGAAAATCAATTCACTGAGGGTTTCTCACAAAAAAAATACATATAAAAAGAAAAAAAAGAAAAAGGGAGGAAAATTTTCAAGAACTGATTGCAAATCTTTCTTGAGGAGGAAAAGAGGAGGAAATACAAAATGTCAAAAAGGAGCAAAAATCAGAAAAAAATTGATAGTCATAGCAATTGATTATGGGATTTACTTAAGTTCTAAACCAAATCGAAAGAAATATTAAGTTCTGAAATGCTAGAGATAAGGAGATTAGTAAGAGTGTTGATCTTAGGCCTCTTGGGCTTATTTTAGGGCTTAAACACTCACGTATTCGTTAAGATATGGATTAGTCCTCAAGAGGTTGAGGAAAGTGTGAAGCTGATGTAGCAGGTCTAATGCTTAGGGATTATTCGGCCCTGTTGCCTGCCCTTTGGTTTGCAGACTTGGTATAACCTAAGCACCCAAAATCACGCAGTAGTCTAGTTCAGTGCGCTTAATAAAGAAATCATGCCAAAAGTGTTTTACTCTAAAAAGCTGTCTCAAAGATCTAGCTTAGGAGTGGCTCGAAAATACAAAATGATTAGACGAGTTCCTAGAACGGAGAGGTGGGAAACTCCCCTCAAAGATGCATATAAACGTATCGTCTCCTCAGTGCTTGTCTCCTAGGATATCTAAATATCCTACCGGGGGCATATAAGTACCTTGTGCTGGTTCAGTGCCATGGGCGGGGTTATCCTGAAATGTCAATTACCAGGACCTGAATTTAACTACAGAACGCCACGGGCGACACTATCCTAAAGTGTCGAAAGCTAGGGTTCTGGGGTTTGCCATGGGCGGTGCTATCTCGAAGCATCGAAAGCCAGGGATCCTTCGAGGATTGATGGTGGGGACAAGGAATTCAATACAGATGGTGTTTAGGGCCAATTAGAGGCTAGGTCTAGGGAAATATAAAGGAAAAGGGAGAAAACTCTCCGAAAGAAAATCATTCTCTATCTCTCTCTTATCAAAATGCATTGGTAAACTGAACCTAGACACAATACACCTATGCATGGGTGCTTTAACCACTGGGGTCAACGAACCTCTAGGCAATTTTTGTGGGCCTTAGAAACCTTCACAGCTGACCCAGACTGAAGCTGGTCAGGCCTAGATCTTGGCTGGTAGTTGAGTACCTCTAGGCCTATTGTTGGCATTCTGATCTGATTTCTAGAGAGGCACAAATCAAGCATCTGAACATCTAAGCATGGTCTAGAGATCTAGTTCTTTCCATGAGATTTTGCTAGGGACTAGCAAAAGTTAGGCATGGGAGCATGATGGTAACACCATCATTATCCCTAACTTGAATTAGTGGAAATCAAGTGACAAATGCTCCTACATGATCACCTGTGAGTCATAATTCCACTCAGATCCATCTTGAGAAGAAAATAACAAATCAAGGTTAATTCTGTTGTTTTAACATCACACCATGAAAGCAGAATAACCATGAGGTTTCCTAAGGGTTAATCAAAGGTCAAATGAGAGTTAAAATCGAATAAGTAGATCCATACAGATAGAAATAGGGCTTCACTCATTCCGAGAACCAAAATAATACACAAAATCCTAATTTCAGACTCGCTTAAATTAAAGAGGTTTTCGTCAAGATAAAATTCATCTAAACCTCCTAAAAATCATAGAAAAATATTCCACGAGGTTTGGTACCACTGGTTTGACCATTTGAACCCATTTTGACCTTGAACAGTCTTAGATGGAATTCTGCACTAATTTGGGTTTTTGTGCAAATTTCCCAGTCAAACATGGTCAAAACTAAATCCAACTTCACCATCATATTTCTTGGGTCCAAATTATATTAGTACCAAAATTTAGTAACAATCAGAGTCCATCTTGACTTAGTTTGCATTTTAGTCCCTTAAAACTCTATTCTTCACATGTAAGCCCCTAACTTTCAAAATTCTTTTCAAATAGGGCCCTATCTTTCACAACTTCTGCGCAAATGAGTGCCTTCCACCATAGCAGGTGTGAACCCAAGCCCACCGACCTTCAAGAGAGGAGATCTCTCTCGATTCAACTCCAAATGCCTCCAAAATTAAAGGGATTAGAATTGATCCTAGAGCTCAGGTGAGCTCGAGGAAATTGAGAACCTCTTTCCTTCAAGATCAAGGCTCAATCAAGCATCTTCCCTTGTTTAGAGCTCAAGATTGAGCTTTATACAGGCTCCCCGTGCTTCCACCGACTTCTCTAGCTTGGTTTTGGCCTCAAAATCTTCAACTTAGACTTGAGTCCACATTCTTGTTTGAGTCCACATCTTGAACTACGCACATTCTTGTTTGAGTCCAAGGTGACATATTTAAGATCAAATTGGACTTGAAATAGAGCCAATTAGGGTTTCCATTTTAGGGTTGTGAAGTGTTAGTACACATTTGCCTACATTAAAGGAAATTGACATTCTCGCATTTGTGTGCTACCCAAGCCATTGTTTGAAAAATCTATTCAAGTAAACCCTAAAATCAAGGCTCTAAATTCACTTGAACCTTAAAATTTTGGCCCTAATAACCTGAGAGTCAATTCAGGGTGATTTTGGGTGTTGAACCAAATTTTATCCTCAATCTTTAGAGCAGGTCAGGTGAAGTTGGTCCACTTTGTGGATCAACCAACCTCCAAGTTAGGTTGCAAATTGAATCAATTTCTAATCAAGTAAAATTCAAGGCACAAATTAGGACTAAAATTGGTGGACTTAAGGTCTAAATTCATACATTCTGGTCTACTTGGAACTACATTGACAAGGAAGGTCGAGTGGGGGAAACCCTATAGCCCATGGGGATGCTCTGCCGTGTAGGGGTCTTTGCGGGGCTCTCCCTTTCTGGCTACCCAAGTAATTCTCGGGTGTGTAAATTTCTAGTTTAGAGGTATCATTCACCTCAAAACACCCTTAGTCATCTAAAAATCTTTGGGTGCCTTGATTGGGCCCAATAAACATCCAGTCTCTCATCTATTCTCTAGAGCACATACACAGGAAAGGTCCCTAGGTTTTTGACCTAGAGGCCTCCATTAGAGTTCATCTTCTTGGGGAAAATCTGATTTGATCTGATCAATTCGATCTGGACCTGAATTTGATTCTGCATCCTGACCCACCACCTGATTTGAAAATGTAACCTGACAACATAGGAAAGATTTTCAATAAAGCTAAATCCTAAATGAGCATGAAAGAGAAAATGATTAAGCCTACTCTTAGACATCATGATGAGTATTACAAAATCTCGAATCCAATTAGAAGCATTCAAGTTAATGTGTTAGTAACAACAACCTTCATTGTGAACTATGCTCAGCTGATGTTGACACAAATAATAAATGGTTCAATCTGGGATATTCTCATGACAGAATACATTGAATTAGAGAGATTGCATAATGCTAAGTATCTCCAATGTCTGACAAATACAGTACGTTGGGAAATGCACCAAGATGACATTGAGAAACAGGAGAATTTGATAAATCTATTGAAATCGACCATCAATCAAAAATATCCACATATCCACTCAAAAATTGATGAGACATCTTGGAGCAACGTTGATTAATATGACTTCCCAAAGCCCGAGTTAGAAAATCGAGGTTGTTGTGGATCCCTAACCCAAATGGAATTAGATTCAAACTTTGTGCAGAATGACAAACCTAATCTTGATGTTGGTTGGTGGGTCTAGTTTCAGGTGTTCCCAATTATGAACTAGCCTTAGAGAGCCATGAAGTTGGTCCATCATGCCTTGATTTCCCAAACACCTGTGATGAGCTCGAATCAGAACCTCTTGAGGATATCATTCTCGTACCTTATCCCGCTAAGGTAATCCTCGAGAGTGAGTCTAACATCCAAGTAGAACCATATCCAGATTCTAGTGACCCAATTCCTACCCTTGACCTAGAATCTAGATTTGAGCCTATTTAGGATAATCATGAGGCCCAATATGATGAGAATATGATTTTAGATTTGAATTACAAATTTGGGCCTATATTTGATGATTATACCTCTCCAGACTCCTCAGAGGAATAAATTGATTTTTCAGAGGTCACACCGATTTATGATATAGAAATAGAGGAGTTGGAAGAGTTGGGATTTGATTAGGCCTATCCTAAGAGCATAGAACCCAAGCCTATGCCTAATAAGGACACCTCTTTGAGCTTAAAATTTGAGATTAGGTTAGATCCAAGTCAGGTTATTGATTCTATACATCATGACTTATTTTGTGGTGGAAATCTCGATCATGAATCAGGTTTAGAAACTGATTATTGCAAATTCTCCGATGATTTCGAATCATACTCTGATTTCAGAGAACCTTTGTTTTGATATGATTATGAGCTAATTTACGACCTTAGCATCCATGACCCATTCTTTGATTCTGATGCTAAGGTCGATGATTTGGACCTGGATGCAGCCACACCACATACAGAGCTTTTCAAAATCCAATCCCAACCCTAACCCACCACCGGAATCAATTTCTATTCTGATGATGGTAACACCATCATGAGACAACTAGCTTTAATTAGTCAAAATCAAGAGACAAAAGCTCCTACATAGTCGCCTGAGAGCCATAATTCCATGCAAATCCATTCTGAGAAGAAAACACTAAAACAGGGTTAATCTACAGTTTTAACACGATAGCATAAATGTAGAGTAACCGCAAGGTTTCCCAGGGGTTAATTGAAGGTCAAATGAGCTTTAATGTCCAATGAGTGGGTTCACACAGACAGAAATAGGGTTTCACGCATTTCGAGAACTAAATTAGAACCCAAAACCTTAATTTCAGACCTGCTTAAATTGAAGAGGTTCTGGTCAGGATAAAAATCATCTAAGCCTCCTAAAATTCTTAAAAAAATATTCTGAGAGGTTTGGTACCCTTGGTTTGACCACCTGAACCTATTGACCTTGAATAGAGTCGTAAATGGGATGTTACCCTAATTTGGGCTTATGTGAAAATTACCCAGTTAAACATAGTCAAAACTCAAATTTTACTTCACCATTAGATTTCTTGGGTCCAAATTAGGTTTGTACCAAAATTTGGGCTCAATAAAAGTCCATTTTGACCTAGTGTTCCCTTAGGTTTGTACCAAAATTTATCATCACTTTTGCATTTAGGTCCCTACCCCATTAGCGGTGGGAATGCATCTGTAGCAGGTATCTAAGGAGATTTTCCCCTCAAATCGAAGCTAATTCCCTCTAAATTTAGAGGGATTTCTCTTGAGGAGTTTCCCAATATGACGGACCAAATCCCAAACCCTGATTTGCCTGCCTCCTAAAACCCCATCGTACCCACGATTTTCAGTGTGAATTCCTTGCAAATTTTTCAAGGGAATCACACTAATTTCATGCAGATCAGAGGCCAAGACACCTCTATAAGAACCCCTAGCTTCAGCAGTCCTTTCTAGCTAGGTTTCAAGGCCAAATTCCTCTTCTCCCTCCGGCCTGCTTCAACCAGCTCTGACAAGCTTCCTCCCCCATCCTCCTATGGCTTCCCAACGGCCAAATTGGGAATGCCATAATCTTCCCCATCTTCGTCCACTCCTCGACAGCCAACTCAAGAGCCGCCTCGACCCCTTCTTCCTCGTTGTTCCCCCTCTGGAGCCTTCATCTCCTCCGGTGTCGACCAATCACAGCCGGCACCAAGTCCTCATCCCCTTCATCCTTTAGCTAGGTAAACTCCTTCCTCTCCCTCTTTACTTCACTCCCCTCTCTATAGATCTTAGGTTCAACACACGACCACCTCGCTTCCCTGTTGTCTTCTTCCACTGTGGCCAATCTCTAGTGTGGCCATTTACTCAACACAGACCACCAAATGCCCTGCCAACACTCCTAAAACATTCACCACACCTCCATGACCAAAAGCCCTCTACTTATTCGCCCTTCCACCCACTCAACACCTCTACCAAACACTTCCTCCACCGTTTACCCTCTTCAACTCCGTCCGACTACCATATGCACACACACACCAAATTATCACCACCGTTGCACCCCACGGGACTTAGTGATCCTCCTGAACCATCTGACTGGAGCATGTAGCTAGTATTTCCTTATTTCAGGTCTCGCTACTCCTCACTTGTCGCCGTTGATTCATCGTTGTGCTCTGCCACCATCTGCACTGGCAATCATCACTACACCACCTCTAGCAAGTGCAAACTTAGCTGGAGAAGCTTCTCAGGCCCCCAATTGGGCTTCACCAAACTACATAAGCTCGAATTGAAGGAAGCTTTAGAGCCGCTAGCGCACGAAGGAGAGGGAGACATTTAGTCCCACATTGGATGACGAAAACCCTTCTGTTGTGCATAAATTGATTTCCTGCCTGAAGCCCCTCACCCAGTAACACGAGGGGTCGGGCCCCCCTTCGCATGTGCCTCCTCGTACTCTCACTTCTTGCTCATGTACACATGCACACAGGCCTGGACCCAATGCCCGGATCCATTTACCCACTATAGACCCAATTAATGCCTAATTCTGAGAGAAGAGAAATTATTGACGAGGAGGTGGGAGGGTTTTGCTTCATGATATGTGCCTACTCTCCTTAACATAGCCTCTGAAAGGTTTACTCTATACCCTGAAGGCTTGTGCTGAGTTGATAAAGGCCTTGTGCCTTATTCTGAGGCTTTGATACTTAAGTCATCTGATCTCCTTGGCAATGTCTGATGTGGCCTTGTGCTTGGTACTATGGATATATTTAGCCTCTGTACTGACGTGGAATTAAGAGGTTAAGTGGTTGAGGGACTGTTGAAAATTTTGAGTGAATTACTATACTGAACATATGCTTAAATTGAGGGAGTTAAGTGGTGATCTAAATCACCATTGATTTTTAGATTATATTCTTTTTACCCTTCTATTTCTTGAGATACAAATTGGTTTATCATTGAATATCTTTCTAAGTAATTTATTCATTGCATATCTTTGTGACAATTAATTATTATGCTCATCTATTTTATATTGTGATTAGTGTTGTGAATTCCATATTTGCTCCCTGTGAATGATCTCGGACTCACATTCTCTGATTTCAAGCTTTATAAATTTAAGTGTTTTGTTGCATTTTTGTTAATTGTACTACAACGCAAATACAATTCTTAAGAGATGACTCGAGCACACTTAAACATCGGACTCACCTCTTTCTGATCCAATTGAATATGATTCACCTCCATATTTTGATCGGGAGTTGGACACTGATCAGACAGTTAATCACATCTTATGCTTCTCTAATCCTACTAGTAGGGTTCCTACATTCTCCACTGATCCATTATCTTTTGAGGACCCCTACTCTAATCTGGTTGAATCAATTCAGCCAAACCGTGATTCATATTTCCACATCTTCTCAAGCCACAAAGCATCTAGTGGGCTCCACACCTATTGATTCACATCCATCAACCCACCTAATGAATTGGGTTTAGTCTGCATCATCAAGCTATTGATCTAAACAAGCACTTGGTTGGACCAACCAAGCTACTCATCAAGGTGCTTATTCTACAAAATTCCTCCGATTTGACTACCCCTTCTCGCTGACCACCTTTTGCTCGGCATAAGGCATTGAATTTAACGCTTAACGGGAGGCAACCTATCATTTCAAAAACTTGAGACCCTTCTCACCCTTTTGAGCTACACTCCTATTGCACTTTAGGGTTCAACTTTAGAACAACCGACTACACCTTTGATACTTGTATCAAAGCTTGAAATCGTCCACAACAGTCATCCTGACCCGTTGACCCACCCTTTGACCTTGTTCTAAAACCTTGAACCAAGCTGAATTCGTATCCACCTAGTTTAAAATGAGGACATTGCAAAACTTAGGCATTGGGGGGTGTTAAAGTGCAAACAAATGTAAAATGAATTCTCTAAGGGGTTCTCACAAAAAAGTACATATTAAAAAAATGGAGAAAGGGGAAGAAATTTTGAAGAATTGATTGCAAATCTTTCTTAAGGAGAAAAAGAGGAGAAATACAAAAAAATGTCAAAAAAGAGCAAAAATTGAAAAAAAAAATGATAGCCATAGCAATTGTGAATGATTGATTTTCATTTAAGAAAATAAATTCTCGAAGTAGAAATTAAGCGGTGAAAAATCAATCGTCAATAATTAAAATAAACCACACACAGGGAGCGGGTCATATCCACAAGGAAGCATAAACTAATAAATTCACCAATGTTTCTAGTATATTATTCGACTATGTTGTACGAGGTAAAAATGATGTAAAAATCAATTTGGTAATAAGTTGTAACATCAAATGAGGTTAAAGATGGATTGAATAAGCATTCACAGGAAATATAAAGAATCAGAGGAGCACACATGCAAATGCTACATAATATAAAATATTAAATCCAAAAATTCTTTCCCTTCAATCATCTTCATTTAACTTAGTGGGGGCTCTCTTGTAGCAGAATAAGGGATGTGCTCCCCCTTAGCTGTGCGCACAGAGGAGGGCGCAGCTGCCAAGGAGACTTGTCAGAGGAGTTGGGATGGCGGAAAGGAACGCTCCGATGGTGGAACGGTGACATACAGTGGTCGGAGATGCCACAGATGACGAGGAAGGCCAGCCGCAGTAGCGGCAGCTCGTCGGCGTGCGCAGGCTATCGTGGGTGGTTCTGAGGGCGTGGCTGCCCTCATGGGGTCGAGGCGAGGTCGTTGTCTTCGAAGGTGCGAAGCTTCGAAGCCCGTGGTTGTTGCTGTGTGGAGAGGTGACCAACGAAAGTTTGGGTTCCTCTTTGTTGGTCGTTGATGGAGAAGAAGAAGAGGAAGAGGAGGAGGCTGCTGGGGCTGGAGATGCGTGCGCAAGGGCATGCGCACAAGGGCTTGTGGCTGCGTAAGGCCTGGTGCACATAGGGTCCACGTTGCAGGCTCTTCTTCATGGTGGGGAGGATGGATGGAGTTGGGTTGTTTTGAGGGAGATGGTGGACAGTGGAGAGAGGTGGCGTTGGGTTGGTTTTGGCAGTGGTGAAGAAGGTGGTAGATGATAGGCGTAGATGTTGTGGTGGTCGTGTGCTATCACCACACGGCCCTCGTGGTGGAGCTTGTGGTGAAGATGGAGCCTGCTTCAGATCATGGTGCATGCCATGTCTATGGTGTAGGCAGGGATCACAGTGGCGAAGATGGGAGGAAGATGATCCCCCAGGGGGGCAGTGAAGGTTCTCTGCGGATGGTCAACCTCCTTTTTAAAAAGGTCTTCATCTATTTTCCTTCAGCCACAAAGTTCTCTAACCACTCGCGAGGATTGCAAGTAGTTGGAATGATAGATGAACACTGGTCGATCTTTATCAGACGTCTTAAAAGTGTAAAATCAAGGAGCTTGTGCTGGCAGTTCCCAGAGGTGCATCCTTATCTCTGGACATCTTATAGACACAGAATGAACATTTGACTCTTATACCTAGCCTGCATCCAACCATATAGAATATGATATTATATCATACATTATTAAATGTAAAATTGACGCACAGAGTTATATGCAGACTAAGATGAATTACCATATAACTCATAATCAATTAGAAACTACGAATAGATAATTAAAGAGTACTTAGGCCAAATAATGGTCCACTAAAGTGGACTTATCAAATGCCCCCACGCCTAAGTTTTGCTAGTCCCTAGCAAAAAGTGAAAAATAATGGAAGTAACCAAAAGATTTCTTCTTTTTTTATTCCAAAAATTTAGAGATCCAGACAAATGTGAAGTGATAGTAGCCTAGGTAACAGATCCAAGTGAAATGCCAATTTACATTTGAAGTTCGTACTTAACCCTTGATAAAATTCTACCGGGATAGGCAACTACTTCCCTCAGGGATAAAGCAGAAAATGATCTATAATTTGACCCCAGATTTTTGGCTTAGGTAGGAGATACTGAGTTAAATAGATTTATATTTGGTGGCTCACACTCATCTAGTGCTACATGTAGTCTAGTACTGCAGACTCTAAATCTCTAGACTATCAAACGAGTCAACCCAGAGAGAGGCTAAAAACTGTGCTCCCTTTGCGTTCCATTAAGCTCACTCACTCTCTCTTTTCTTTTTCTTTTTCTTCTTTCTTTTCTGAGATCACATATCTTACTAGATTTTGTAAATGTACTCAATGTTTGGTGGCCTCATATGGCATTCATACTTCAACTAAAGTCCTAATAATCCTACAACTAAGTTAGAAGTCCTCAGCCAATATTCGGGTGATCAAAAATACCAAAATGTAGGTATGGGTCATATTTGGTGGATCGCAATGGGTGTTTTTGTTGCCTCGGAAAGAAAATCGACATATGATGAAAAATGACTCAAAGATAAAACTATAAACTTGAACTCTTTCTTTTTTTTTCATATATATATATTTTCTTCCTTTTTTTATAACTCTAACACAAAATGATGCAACTTTTATTTATGAGGCATTATTAGGGAAAATGATGATCAAGAGGATATTGTGTGGCTTATTTGGTGGAAGTGCCTATTCTCGGCACCGGGAATGAATGGATAGGACAAGCATATTTCTGACTTTTGATACTATTACCCTCCTTCACCCGAGGACTCTATAAAGGATGGTCGTAATCATCCACCATAGTCATAGTTTTATTAGAACTCAATCTCTATGTATTTGCCTTATTTGATGACTCTTAGAAATTCACACAATATTTGCACGTAGGAACAAAGAGCGAAAAACTATGCCTAACTCTGAGGTATCATCATCTAATTATCCAAAACTTAAGGCTCCTTGCACTAGACTTAGCGCACCAGTAGTCTCTCTACTTTCTTCTCATAAATATTAGGTGGATCTAATAAAAGATAGTATTCCTGACTCCTTTCAAACTGTCCAAAGATTCAGTAGAATAAAAATGCTTATTAGTTTTCTACAAAGATCCATTACCCAGTCTACATGCAAGTTAAGTAACTGTACTGAATTCTAAACTTAGAAATAATCTAAGAAGAAAATCTTCAAAGACACCTCCTTAATAAAGATGTTTTGCTATGGCTAACCAATTCAGCTCAAGAAAACAAAAGAGATTTTTTTTTTAATGCACCTAACCTAAATGCATGAATACTGCCTAAAAAAATGGAAAATGTATCCCCCCATGCCTAAATCTTACAATGTCCTCATTGTAAAATTAAAACAAGGGGAGAAAGGAAGGAAATAACCTGATGAAGGTGTTATTCTGGATGTTGGTTGCCTCCCAACAAGCGCTGTATTTTCTGTCAGTAGCCAAACTTATATGGAACCTGTAAGTCTAGTTCCAAATAGAAAGAGCTAGGCCCTAAAAATATGTGTAATAGCACGGGCCTAGAAAACAAGTAGCCACGGATGTTGGTGAGCTGATGATGCAGCGTGATTCCAAATGTTCACAAGAAGACATGAAAATAGAGAACCTCATAGGCTACCTGGGGAGGTATAGGAATAACAAAAGGAAAATGAAAAGGGACCTCCCGAAAAAAGAGTGGAGGATAACAAGGGTCCTCTAAAGAAGGGAGGGTTTTAAAAGATATAATCATAAGTACGTCAAACCCATGAATTGTGAGTGTAAAAGTATAAGCATCAATCCAAACTCGTGATTCTACCTGAGGATGTACTGGCCTGATATTCTCCCCATAAAGAATGTATGTGAGTAGAGACCTGAGCTGAGGATTAGGTAAGGAATCTCCAGGTTGCTTGAGTGATTGGGTGGTAATTATTAAGTCCAAAGAGGGCTTAGTCTGTTTAGGTTCCATTCCCAATAAGAATTCTTCTTCCAAATCCTCACATAACTTCACTGTTTCATGAACTCCAACTACTTCTCTACAATAGATGAGTCATGTACAGAATTCATATCTCATTATCCTCAGTAGACTCATGATCAACATGCTTTGACGACAGTTGGGTTTCTTAGGAAGTCGCAAAGTCATAATTATCATCAATTCCATCCCCAGGTTCTTTCTCATCAATTACATCCTTTCCGAGGGCTTTGTGTGCTACTTCATTATCCTTAATATCTTTAGGAGGATGTTCATTCTCAATGTTATGGAGAAAGCCTATATCACTCAATTCGTTGTTCTGCTCAAGGCATAAATCCTCAATTAATACATATTGTTCCTGAGAGACTCTCTTAGGCTTCTTAATCTTCTGTTCGTCCTCCTCCAACCTCAACTCTATATCTTCCTGATTTTGTGGAGGATGCTTTCCAAAATCAAAAGTAAGAAGGAATCCAGATTTCACCAAATCATTAATACCCTCGGGGGGTAAGTTCTCAAATAACACATAATCCCCTTGAGATTCACTCCAAACTCTAAGTTCGAGTTCCTCTATTGGGTTATCATCCTCCTCTGAAATAGACTCTTTGTATCCCTGAGACCAAAATTGATCCAATTCATCCTCCATTCCCTTAGGGTCACCTTCATTGGGCACATGTAAATCTTCAGAATGATGAATGGTAGGTGTTGGTTTCCTGAGTGGAGGATCGGGATTAGGCTCACTAAGGGTAGAATGGGGTTCCACCACATGACTAATAAGGGAAGTGGCATGAACAATATGACCTTGACCTGATTTATTAGGGATAAGAAAAATACTATCAACGGGGTCAAGGTCCTCAAGTGGTACCATCTTCCCTTTCTTTTGACTCCAATATAGCTTGGGTGGATAATCATTAAGATAGTTCTCCTCTAGTGGCTGTGTCTCATGAGGAGAGTCTAAGTGATAGCTACTCAAAACGAGATCCCTATTTTTCATTGTTTCCTCAGAATCTTTTTGATGATCACGGTTGTATGGGTAGAGATCAGAATCAATAGTAAGAGAGTAGCTAAGCTGATGAATTTTCTCATTCAATTGTTGACTATTCCTCAACATCTCTCCCATAGACTCCATTTCTTTTTGTTAGTTTTGCATTTCTATCATAAAAGAGGAGAGGCTACTGTCAGATTAGGAAGGATAGTCAGTCTCAGGCTCTGGTTGCCTAGGGGTATCGGTCCAACCTTGATGAGAAAAATCATGAAGGGTGGGGGGTTGGGTGATTGCAAACTGGAAAATTCTACTCCTAGGCTCTGCACAAAAGTGGTAGTTATCGAGCCAGTACTCCCAAGATAGGAATATGATTGATCTCATGAATTGACACTATATCCATCAAAGGATGGATATGCTCAAGGCATCGGATCTTGATTAAAAGATGGGAAGTACTGACTCTGATAATCTAAATGATAGGAGTAAGGGTGATCCATTTCTTTAAGCCAAACATATTTAACTCTCTTAGGACTAAGAAGAAATCAGAATAAAAGTAGAAACTTCCTAGAGAGTTCTACCACTGTCAAAACAAACTCAAATACAGTGGGATCTATTTTTAGTAGATTCTAGGTTTTACAATTAAGTGTTCAGTTGGTGGCCAAACAAGTGTTGCAAGAGTTATGCTTCCTATGTCGACCTTCATTGGTGCCTACAACCTACTCGCAAGGGATGGAAGTCTCGAATCGAGCCCACGCACGAGAAACCAAAGTAACTTGGTGGATAGGATTATTGATTTTCGACTAACTTCCCTTGTGGTGCAAAGAGGAGAGGTAGAAATTTATCTAGTGACCTTATGTGTAATGTGCACAGTGTCTCAGGTGTGCAACCCACGTACGCATTTTGTGTTTTAAAATCTCACAATCAAGTCCTTTCGCACGAACTTAAAGTCACTTATTTTAAGGTGCAAGCTCTTAGCAATCCCAATTTCTTAAAATGACCACTGACTTAATTAGATTCAAACACTTTTAGTGGTCTTAGATTTAAGTCCAATGCGAATGCATGACAGGTAATTGATGCTCAAGAAAAGACGTACATTACTCTAGCTCTCTTCAATGCAAGATGTTTGCAATGCAGAAATATAAACTAAATGCTGCTCATTCAATCCTAGATGGTCACCCTATAGATATGCAGCTTCTAGCAGGCAGTTTAAATTTCTTTTTAAATAAATGCGCAATCTAAAAAACTAACTAACTAAGAATAAACCCTAAAATCTAAAGAATCAGGGACACTCCCCCAAAAACTAGCCCTAAATTACAAGGGCGAGAAAATGTATAATTAAACTAAATCCTAAGGGTCTACTCTAAAATGCTAGATCAGAAATCTAAGAGGTAGAATCCTCCTAGACATTTCTCCTTGCGTCTTCAAGTGCGTAGGATCAAGGCCCATAGACTCCTATTGTCATCCTCTAGGTGGCATCACAGTCCACCAAATGTATCGTCTCCACTGCATGCTCCTCCTCCTCAAGAATGTACCTTGCACAGAATAATAGAGAATAGTCAAAAATAAACCAGGTGAACCTATTCCATCTATTGCCTCCCCGGCAACGGCACCATTTGAACGATCAATTTTCGTTTAAGAAAATAAGTTGTCGAGGTAGAAATTGAGCGGCAAAAAATCAATTGACAATAATTAAAATAAATCACTCACAGGAGAGTGGGTCATATCCACAGGGAGGCGTAAACTAATAAATTCACCAATGTTTCTAGTATATTATTCGACTATGTTATATGAGGCAAAAATGATGTAAAAATCAATTTGGTGATAAGTTGTAGCATCAAATGAGGTTAAAGATGGCTTGAATAAGCATTCAATGAAATGTAAAGAATCAGGGGGGAACAAATGTAAATGCTACATAATATAAAATATTAAATTCAAAAATTCCTTCCCTTCAATCATCTTCATTTAACTTAATGAGGGCTCTCCTGTAGCAAAACAGGGGATGTGCTCCCCCTTGGCCGTGCTCACGGAGGAGGGCACGACTGCTGGCGAGACTTGTCGAAGGAGTTGAGATGGTGGAGAGGAATGCTCCGGTGGTGGAACGGCAGGGTGCGGTGGTCGGAGATGCTGCCGGCGACGAGGAAGGCCGACCATGGTGGCGGTAGCTCGTCGGCGCGTGCAGGCTGTCGTGGGTGGTTCTGAGGGCGTGGATGCCCTTGTGGGGTCGAGGCAAGGTCGTTGGCATTGAAGGCGCGAAGCTTCAAGGCCTGTGGTCGTGGCTGCGTGGAGAGGTGACCGACAGAAGTTTGGGTTCCTCTTTGTCGGTCGTTAATGGAGAAGAAGAAGAAGAAGAGGAAGAGGAGGAGGCTATTGGGGCTAGAGACACATGCGCAAGGGCTTGTGGCTGCGTGAGGTCTGGTGCACGCTGGGTCCCTGGTGCAGGCTCTACTTCACGGTGTAGAGGATGGATGGAGTTGGGTTGTTTTGAGGGAGATGGTGGATAGTGGAGAGAAGTGGCGTTGGGTTGGTTTTGGCGATGGTGAAGAAGGTGGTAGATGATAGGCACGGATGTCGTGGTGGCCATGTGCTGTCACCACACAACCCTTGCGATGGAGCTTGCGATGAAGATGAAGCCTGCTTCAGATCACGGTGCACGCCAAGTCCATGGTGGATCACAGTGGTGGAGATGGGAGGAAGATGATCCCCCAAAGGGGCGATGAAGGTTCTCTGCGGATGGCTGGCCTCCTTTTTAAAAAGGCCTTCATCTGTTTTCCTTCGAATGCAAAGTTCTTTAACCACTCACGAAGATTGCGAGTGGTTGGAATGGTAGATGAACACTGGCCGATCTTTATCAAACGTCTTAAAAGTGTAAAATCAAGGAGCTTATGCTGGCAGTTCCCAAACATTCATCCTTATCTCCAGACATCTTATAGATGTAGAATGAATGTTTGATTCTTATACCTAGCCTGCATCCAACCATATAGAATATGTTATTATATCATACGTTATTAAATGTAAAATTGACGTACAAAGTTATATGCAAACTAAGATGAATTACCATATAACTCCTAATCAATTAGAAACTACGAACAGATAATTAAAGAATACTTAGGCCAAATAATGGTCCATTAAAGTGGACTTATCAAATTGATTGTGGGATCTACTTAAGTTCTAGACCAAATCAAAATAAGGATTAAGTTCTGAACTACTAGTGACAAGGAGATTAGTAAAGAGTGTTGATCTTAGGCCTCTTGGGCTTATTCTAGAGCTTAAACACTTACGTATTCGTTAAGATCTAGACTAGTCCTCAAGAGGTTGAGGAAAGTATGAGGCTGATGTAGTAGGTCTAGGGCTTAGGGATTATTCAGCCCTGTTGCCTGCCCTTTGGTTTGCGGGACTTGGTAACCTAAGTGTAGATTTCTACGGGAGGGGGTGAGATATGCGTGACGTATAAAATGCGGAATAAAAAAATAACAATTTCACAAAATAAGTAATCTCACAAAGTACACAAGTATTTTTAGGTGGAAACCCAAACCGGGTGAAAACCACCACCTAACCCTCTCGAGTTAGGATTTTCCGATCGATCTAGTCAATCAAATCCACTATACGAACTACTTAAACGAGGGTAGTTCAACATCAATTACAACCACTCTACAAGTACGAGGGTAGTGTTCCTCAACCCCTCCTCTTCACAAGGAGGATTTTGTTTCTCGATGGAGACGAGAATTCATAAAGCGAATACTCAAACCAATGAATAATAAAAGTACAACAATCCTATAGAGCCACAAATATTAAAACTTAGCTTCTATAGGAGTTAGGAAACCTCCCTTTGGTGGAAGTGCGTCGATGTGACGTCGCAGGTGCGTGAACCATGCGGTGGTGCTTCATCGCTCTCGTAATCACAGAGGGAGAGCGGGTGTGCAACTGGATTGAAGCTCTCTAGATTTGGAATGGCGAAATGGAGAGCAAGATCTTCTTCTATTTGACTTGGACACAAAACATGTGGAAATGCTATTCAAAGTGTGTGTCTACAAGGCAAAGGGTCCTCCTCTATTTATAGAGGGCCTAGGAAGGCTTTAGAAGCCTTTAGAAAGCTTCCGTAGCCGTTGGGGTTGAATCCAAGGCAAAACATTCCGTAATCAGAATCAATATGGTTCTGATAGGGTCATCAGACGGCTGGTTCGGGTATTAGACGTCTGGAAAACCCGTTTAAGATGCTGGGAACTGAGTCAGACATCTGATTCTAAGCGGGTTTCTTTCCTAACTTGGTTCAGACCTAAATAGGGTTCTACTGTATGGCCATCAGATGACATACAGGACGTCTGGCCCTAAGTCTGGACGTCTGAAAACCTATTATACTGCGAAAATGGATTTTGGGTCAGTCAAGGCAAAACGATCATATATCAGATGTCTGATATAAGCCTAACGGTCATTTCCCTCAACGCCTATATAGGAAGCCAACGATCCACCAATTAGACATCTGGCACAAACATTGGACATCTTTTAAGACATTTGGACTAAGGTCTGGACGTCTAATTTCATCAAACAGAAGCTACAAAGTCCAACCTAAGTTATTGGACGTCTGAGTCAATAGTCAAATATCTTAAAAGTCACTATTAGACATTTGATTTTTAGATTAGACTTCAGATTAGGCTGTCAGAACCCTATTTTGGTTTTCTAAGTTCTCTACAGAAACCTAAGTATCCTAGAGTTGTGCAGGTGTTCCTAGGACTACTTTAAGGGTTCTTTGAGGCTCTTTAACATAAGATCTAAGAAAGAAATAAAGAGCAAAACAAAGAAATAAAATTACATAGAACAAGATAAAAGAAAATCTATCCTATTCTTATCTTCACGCTTCTTCAGGCTATCGTCCCTCGTGAAGCTCCTCTGTTCTCCGTCAAGCTCCTCCAATCCATCATGGATGCGAGCTCGAACTCCGTCTAAACACATCTCCATTTGCAATTAACCTGAAATCTAAGACTTCAAGTGCAAATGTTAAATAACACGTGTTTTGTTATCATCAAAATAAACAATCGTGATGCTTTAGCACCAACAGTATGCACCCAAAATCACACACTAGTCTGGTTCAGTGCACATAATAAAGAAATCACGCCAAAATTGTTCTGTTCTGAAAAGTTGTCTCAAAGATCTAGTTTAGGAGCGGCTCGACAACACAAGTTGGTTGGACAAGTTCCCCGCGTGGAGAGGTGGAAAATTCCCCTTAAAGATACGTATTAACATATCATCTCCTCATTACTTGTCTCCTAGGATATCTGAATATCCTATCGAGGGCATGTAAGCACCTTATGCTGGTTCAGGTGCCATGGGAGAGATTATCCTAAAATATCTATCGCCAGGGCCTGAATTTAGCTACAAAACTCCATGGGTGGCACTATCTCGAATTGTCAAAAGTCAGGGTTCTGGGGGTTGCCATGGGTGGTGCTATCCTGAAGCATCGAAAGCCAACAACCCTTGGACGATTGATGGTGGGGACAAGAAATCCGATATAGACCGTGTTTAGGGCCAATTCGAGGCTAGATTTAGGGAAATATAAAAAGAAAAGAGAGAAAACTCTCCAAATGAAAAATCCTTCTCTATCTCTCTTATCAAAATGCACTGGCAAACTGAACCTGTACTCGATACGTCTAATGCACAGGTGCTTTAACTACTGGGGTCAACGAACCTTTAGGCAGTTTTGTGGGCCTTGGAAACCTTCACTGCAGACCTAGGCTGAAGCTGGTCAGGTCTGGATCTTGACTGGTACTTGAGTACCTCTAAGCCTATTATTGGCATTTTGATCTAATTTCTAGAGAGTGGCACAAATCAGGCATCTGAACATCAAAACACGATCTAGAGATCTAGTTCTTTCCATAGGATTTTGCTGGGGGCTAGCAAAAGTTAGGCATGGGGTATGATGGTAACACCATCATTAGGCATAACTAGCTTTAATTAATCAGAATCAAGAGACAAATGCTCCTGAATAAACGCCTGAGAGCTGTAATTCCATGTAGATCCATTCTGAGGAGAGAACATTAAAACAAGGTTCAATCTACAGTTTTAACATCACATCATAAATGCAAAATACCCACGGGGTCACCCAGGGGTTAATTAAAAGTCAAATGAGCATTATAGTACAAAGAATGGGTCCACACAGATAGAAACGAGGTTTCACGCATTTTGAGAACAACAATAGCATACAAAACTCTAATTTCATATCTGCTTAAATTGAAGAGTTTATGGTCATTATAAAAATCATCTAAAATTCCTAAAATTCATATAAAAATGTTATGAGAGGTCTGTTACCCTTTGTTTTACCATCTGAACCCATTTTGACCTTGAAGAGAGTCTCAAATGGGATTTTACCTTAATTTGGGCTTCTATGCAAATTTTCCATCCAAACATGGTCAAAAATGAAATCCAACTTCACCATCAGATTCTTTGGATCTAAATCAGGTTAAGGACAAAATTTGGGCCCAATCAGAGTTCATCTTACCTAGTTTGCATTTCAATCCCTTAAATCTCTATTTCTCTCAATCAAACCCCTAACTTTCAAAATTCTTGCAAATAGCCCCCTGCTTCCATTGAAGGTCTGAACAGAACACACCCACCACCCACCGACCTTCAAACTTGGAGAACTCCTTGAATTCTTAATCAAATGCTCTCAAATTTGGAAGTAATGTTCTCTAAGAGATTCCCAAGTGATTGAACTCGATCCTAAGACCTAATTTGCACCATAGAGCTCAGGCAAAGCCCTTGAAATCCATGAGAGAACCCAAATCAAATCACAATGAAATTGCAATGAATTCCCTTGTCTGAGCTAAAATCAGAGCTCTATAATGAGTCCTCTTGTCACGACCGTCTTCCTTAGCCTGGTTTAGGCCCAGAAACATCTTTTTCTCCCTCCAGCAATCTCCGACCGTGGCTCTGGCGGATCTCCTCGACCTCCTTCCGGCCAACCAACAGCCAAATTGGGTGGCCCAATGCCTTCACCACATTTGTCCGCTCCTTGCTTACCATCACAGTGTCTCCTATCTCCTTTATCGCCTCTGTCCTCCCCCATCAAAGTCTTCATCGTCAATGGTGCCGACGAAGTAAGCCACCATGGATTTCCTCCCCCTTTCATCCAGTAAAGTAGTTCTTTTTCTCCCTCTTAGTCTCTAGGTTAGTTTTAGGTTTTTAGCTGTTATATTATCCCTCAATCTCTCCCTCTCCGACTTCTTCTTCCTGGACTCTGGCAACAACTTCAGCATGGTCATTCCGCCGCCACACACCCCCATACACCACACCACTGCCACCAAAACGTTCATCACATCACCCTCATCAAAAGCCCTTTTCTTATTCTCTCTTCCACCCACTAAAACCTCTGGTCAAACAACCCACACTTTCGCCGACCACCTCACACCTTCACACACCACATCACCACCACCAACGCACTCCATGCACACTAGCAATCCTCGTGAACATTTTAATGGGGGCATTTAGCTCATATTCATGATTTTAGGTATTTTCCATCTCTGCCTGCTTTTTCCATCATCAACCACTTCGCTGGCCACCATCCGTTCGCCAACTCCACCGCTACCACAACCTAGAGATGTGGGTAGATCTTGTGAAGCCTCCTGGGCTGCTAATTCGAGGAAAGAAGCAGAGCAGCTACTTCAATTGGCGAGAAGCATTTAGCCGTATCACGTGAAGAAGATGATGGCACATTTAGTGCCACATCATGAGTGGAAGAGCTTCCAACACATATAAGTTGAATCCATGTCTAAGGCTTATCGCCTCGACACAGAGGGGTGAGGTCCCTCATGCCCCACTCACATAACCTTCACTCCTCTCTCACCACCACACCTGGTGAGCCTAGACCCACAACCCGATTACCCATATACCCGATTAAATACCAATCCTGATTTGAGGGAAGAGAATATCTGAGGGTAGGGGTAGGTTTTGCTTTGGGATCCGTGCCCTGTGCCTCGAGATGCATACTCTGTGGTTGCCCCTATGCCTTAGCTGTGTGATGAGGTGTGTCTCATCATAGTTAAAATGCCCAAGTTAAGCTAGAAACTAGGTTAAACACTATCCAATTAACACATGAAATGGGTTAAGTGTGGGAAATAACAAAAATGACCTCAAACATCCAATTTATGCTAAAAACGTGAAATTAGGTCAATAAATGAGATATTATATTCATTAATGTAAATTGATGATCCAATTGCAAATTGAACACACAATTGAGTTCAAAACTTTAAATCAAAAGTAAAATCAACTTCTTGAATGTTCAGTTGAGCTTTAATTAAAACTTGGTTGCATTTGGACATCACTGGGACCTTGCATTTAGAGCTTTATATTTAGGTCCTTAGTTCATAAACATTTATTCACATTAAAACCTCTAGGGACTCATTTGTAAGCCGTCGGGGACTTCTTTGCAAGACCTGAGGACGGCTCTGCTATCATTCTTCATCACTTATGGGTCCACATGCAAATTCTCTACCCCTTCACATAATAGGGCTTCTTCATAATTTGACCTTTACACCTGCAACCAGCGAGCCACTGTAGATGCCCAAAGAACATGGCCAATCTCGACCGTTCATCTCGTGATCTCTCGATCCAAGGAGCCAACTCCATTCGAAGCTTCGCGCGCTTCAGCGCATATGATCACCTTCCTCTCTAAATCTCATCCAATGGTGTCATTTTGATTTGAACGCTCGCGTGCTCCTCGATTCCATCTCCACCACCCAAGACCTAGGCGCTTGATTCCACCACTGTGGTGCCCAGATCTAGTGATCAACCTACTTAAGCACCTACCTGGCTCGCACGCACGATCATCTACTCCCCACTACACCTCTTGAGCCGATTCTTGCCTCCCTCTCCAACTCTCCTAACCCCTTCACTAGCCAAGCCTGTGGTAGGGGCATGGTTTTTCACCTCCAAATCTTCCTCGCTGCTAGGGATGACGTAAGCCTGAGGATGACCCTGGAGCTCCTCTTGTGGGCTCTTCACTCATTGGAGATCTCCACCCCATTCTTCCTCCTTAGCTAGCAGCTTTGGATCCAGGCAACCCCACTCCTCCTGTTAGATAGGATTTCATGCTTTCTAGAGTAGCTTAGATTAGTAATTAGTGTAATTTAGATCAGTAGGAGTAGATTAGAAATCAAATTCAATGATGGCTTAGTGTAGGGTTGGAGTAGATTAGCTTAGATCTACTCCGCCCTCTCTGATCAATTCAGATCAGAGAGCTGTTTTTCCACCTCCATTTTGACTCATACAGCTTTCCCTATGCATCACAATTCGTTTCTGATTTTCCCTCTCATTCTATTCATCATCCACCCACCCATCAAGATTAAATTCAGATCTGAAGCCTTGGCTTCTAGATCTGAATTTGCACCAAAGATTCACTTTGGGGGTCTCCCATTCGCATCATAAATCCACAAAGGCCCCTGATCTGGATTCAATTATGTCGGATTTGCTCAATGTATTTCTATGTGGATTTTAAGCTCATTCGCAAGATTTGGTGTCAATTTGAGTTTTAATGGATTTAATCGAGCGATTCAAATTTTTATTCACTTAATTGGGTGCAATGCAATGAATCTAGGATGTGTGATGTGGTTTTTAATTTTTAGATGAGCATAAGCCCAATTTGAGTTGTAAGTTGGATAGTTTAGCCAAGGAATTTCATATTCATTGAAAAGAGGCTAAACAATGACCCAATTGGTTTTTTCTAGTGATCACCTAAGAATCCTGAGCAGTAAATCATAGTGTGTAGAGTTCTTAGACCATTTTACTATGAAGTGATCTTATATTAAATGCCAAGTGGACAATATTGGTTCTCTCATGAGAATTATTTTAATCAATTAACTGGAAATTGAATGAATTTTGAGCTGAGTCTTGTCTCTATTAGCTTTAGATTTTTTATGGAGTATTCAAGATAAATGTAACTTGGATTTCAATGTGAAAATCAGATTTTAGCTAATGTAGATCAGCCACTCTGTTCTAGCAATCTAAATTGATTTTTCTGTGAATTTCATTCGTTGATGTTAAGGATTTGATGATGGATTGGTTTCCTTGGACTAAATTGCATTTCAGTCTGATTTTCAAACTTGAAGCTACTTTAGATCAGACCCTGAAGATCTGACTTCGATTTCTAGACAGTCCCTTACTATTAGCAAAGTAAAAGTAGCACTGATTTGCTACATTTGAGCAACAACTGCAACAGCATTGAGTTGCTGATTTATAGCAATAGCAGCAGCAGTTGCTGCTATGGCTATCTATAGTTGCTAAGTTAATATTGAAGTGAGATCTGAACTAGGATTTGAAGTTTAATGAGAAGCTGACTTGTAGAGTAATAATATAATTTCATGAAACAAGCTTTCTTATACTATTGAATCTTAAATCTGATGAATGATGTGTTGAATTGCTTGTGAATTCAGTTGGAAAGTCCTTTGTCAACATATTCATGTATATAACTGTCTAAATGTAAATTTGCATAAGAATTGAATCGAAAATCAAGCTTAAATGTTTGAGCATCTTTTATGTGAAGTGCTGAAGATATTTGAGTTGTTGAATAGCATTTCCAACCCATAGAACTCATTCTAGTGCCTCAGGTTCATTTTTGAAAACCATTTCAAGGCCTAGAATTTGGTTACTTTGTAAATAAATAAAAATCATAAAAAAATTCCAAAAAATAAAATAAACATGTCTTAAGTAAGATCAGGTATTGTAATAAGTATACGCAAAGTTTCAAGGTAATCTGAACCCTCAGCTTGGTATAGCATATCAGCTGACGGTTTAGTATACCTTGAAACTTAATAAAAGAACCAAATACGAAAAATCACAAAAACAATTCTATCTCTCTCATCTCACTCTTTCGCTCTCTTCCCCTATCTCTACTATATATATAACCCATAAAAATCAGAAAAACCCTAAAAACTTCCAAAAATACCATGTATACTATGTATATACTTGTATATTTTAATTAAACCTAAGCTATATGTAAATGTTGTATAATATGTATAAAATAGCTCTATATAACTTATATATGTATTCTACATATTAAATTAAGTATTTAGAATAACTTATTGTAAATATAACTTTATTGTATTATTATATATTAATTTATATAACCTAAATGTATAATAACTAAGTAATTATATAAACCTATTTATATGTACATATTTGTATTTCATACTGTACATATGTATTTATATATGTATTATGTACTATATAATACCTGTAATTTAATTTAATTATATATTTACTGTAAATAATTAAGTTATTAAGTTAACTAAGTAGTTTATTAACTTAAAATAAAATAAATTAGTAATTTAAGATAATACTGAGATATTATTGGAGGGATCTATCGAGGAATTTAAGTTTTCTTCATTGTAGTAAAGTCACCTAAATAGATCTCTCAACAAATATAATTTTATTACTCGAATATCTAAAAAAGGTCCAAGGTCAAACACATGGAGCAAATATGGAATTCACGCGCTAATCAAGATGAATATATAAATAAGCACAGAAATAAGCCAAGAATGATATTCAATGAATAATAACTACTCAAAACTGATTTTCAATGTAAAACATGTGTATATCAAAAGTTAACTATGACAAAAAGACACTTAGAATAAAATAATGGGAATTTATATCACCAATTATTAGTTTAAGCACATATATATCAACTATTCAATGAATATGAAATAAATGAACAGTGGTCAGACGTCTGGCTCTTAAATCAGATGACTTAAATGTCGCCTGCTATAGTGCTTTCTTCTAATATTCAGGCTTTCTTCTTTTCTTTTCTTCCTTCTGCTCACGCACAGGCCTTCTTTTTCTTTTCTTTCCTTAATCAGAAGCCTTCTCTTCTTCTTCTTTCTCTCTTCATAGCCTTCTCCTCTACTTTTAGCTCACGCACAGGCCCTCTTCTTCCTTCAGCCTTCTCTTCTTCTGCTTTTCTTCTTCTTCTACAAAGCTCTTCCTCCTCCTTCTCAGGGTCTTCTCCTTCTTAGCAACTAAGTGTCGCACATCTGCACAGAGGAGCAAAACCCACCCCTCCCCCACTCCCTCTCTTTCCTTCCTTTCCTTTCCTCTTCCTTAGATAACCGATCTTAATTGGGTATTCAGGTTGAACAGTAACCGGGTCCAAGCTCACCGGGGGTGGTGATCAGCAAGCAGTGTATAGTGATACCGAATGATTGTGTATGATGTGTTGTAGTAATTGTTAATGATGTTGTTGAGATATGTTGTGATTTGAAACATCATTAGTGTCATTGTAGTGAGTTGTATGGGATACCAGTCATTACAACCATTATTATTTACTTATCTAAGTTTTACTGGTTTTATTCCAAGTCGTTCACTGGGAGGCAATTATTGAATTACATCGCTCTTTGATCTCAAAATTATCCTCTAATTCCAAAAAGAAGCTTTACATTTAATAAAGAATGAATGAATGTAGACATGGTTTGTCTACTCACAAAGAATTAATTGTAATACTTGCAAAAACTAACTATAAACAAGCACCAAACAATTCATCACTATTCTTTAAATTGTCTTTACAAGTTATGGTATTAATATTTACATGAAAGTACACAATAGACTAAGATTACATAGTATATTAACTTAACTTACTAGTCTGATACCTACAGTAACACATACAATAGTTATAGTGACAGATGTAAGCGTTGCTAGATCCCAGAAAACACTATATACAAACATAAGGAGGGAAACTGGGGTCTGTAGCGACGATTATGGTGACGTTTTGTTCTGTTAGTAAATGTATGAGTTAATTTACATAAAAGTAATTGGCTATACTACGTATACATATATATATATATTTATATTTCTCTTGTATGTGTATTTACTTACGTATGTACATCTTCTCTCTCTCTTCTCTTTCACACTAATCTTCATCAGATGTTCTTCTGTGTTTTCATTCTGCCTTAGTGAATTTAACACGCCATGGCTGAGGGGCGTTTAACTGTCGTCATTAGCTCTCTTTAATTAATTAAAAATGTGTTTAATTTGCGGATGCGCTTTTCGAGGGATACACAGCACCCAGAGGGTGGGACCAAACCTCTACTAAGCACGCCCTAATTCTCATTAGCCCGCTTAATTACATGTTTGATATCTCAGCTCAGGGCCTTCTCAGCCCACGGACACACACGCCTCTTCCCGGGCCCCCGGCCCCACAGATCATGCTCAGAATGCTCAATGGTATGCTCAGTATGAATGTATATGTTGTTTCGGGCGCCCGTGACGACTGCACTGTCTAAACACGAATTCAATAAATATTGCTGCACGCGTTTTGCAGCGCATGATATGGTGCTATTTTAGCGCCACATCTGCGCTGAAAAACGTGTGCAGCTGTGGGCTGAAGGAGATTTTGTCCCTCAATTCGAGGGCCATAATTTATTTAAAAATAAAAATAAATTATGGAAAATAAAGTATTTACATAATACTATATAATTGTTCAATTAATTTGAAATTTTGATTAGATTTACTATATAAATAAATTCACTAATGTAGACTATTTTTACACACTGATTTGGGTGTTTTATTCTTTAATTACTTATAAATTAGTTACTAAATGGTCTAATTGACCTCATACAGAGTTAGAATACATATATAAGTATTTTATAGACATTTTTATTATATTTTTCCAAATTAATGTATGTGTTATTTACATTTAAATAGCAGTTTTAATTGTTTTGCTTATAAATTAAGTTAAACTTAATATAATCAGGTATAAATATACTTAAATTAGCTTAAATTACTTAAAGTATATTAGTCTTAGTATACAGGTTCAATTTACTTAATTATAATTCTAAATTACTAATTTAACTAATTTAATTTAACAACTTAGCTATAAACTTAATAAATTCATTATTTATTATGTATAAAGGATTAAATTAAGGTAAAAGATTTTATTTACTTATAATCTACATATACATAGATATATATACAGTTTTATAGTTTAATTTTCTTAATTATACTATCTACTGATCTAGTTAGTTTAATAATACATATAAATTAGTTCAATTTATATATAGTTATATAATTATTGTATTTACTGTCCAAAATAGATCAAAAACCTAATTTACAGTATTCATTAAATTTACATAGTTAGTTATACAGTCTATATATATATACACTACCTATTTACATATATAGCCTAGTATATAGCTTAAGTCTATATAAGTATACTTAATATACAAAGTAATATATATATATATATTTTGATCCTTTTGGATGTTTCATTTTAATTTTTTTACTATTGTTACAGATCTGACAGAATTAGGAGAGAAGAAGGGAAGAGTTGACTAAGGAGAGAAAGAGGCTTGTTTTACTATCTTTTAAAGTTTTTAACCCTTTTTATCATGTTTATGATTGCCTTCTTTCTATATAGCATGAAATTTAGGATGTGATTACCAATTTTAAAATAGTCCTCAGTTAAGTTTCCTATTTTAAATCATGTTTGGATGGTTATTTTCAACTAAACTAGCTGACAACAGTTGAGAAGGATAAGACATGCATATACAAAAATTAGAATTCAGTTATTAAACAAGAAGGTTTGTATACACAGGGAATGAAATGCAATCAGATGTCAGCTATATTCAAAACATAATCTACAGGGTTTTACAGTAAAATCTATCTACTACAACTTAGAGCAATCATACAGTAGCAGCAACATGAACTTTCAGACCCTGCAGCAGCTCATATCAAATTCCAAATGGTCTAACTGCTGCTGCAGTTAGTCCATTTGGGATGAAATGTGAGTTGGAGAGAAGAAAAATGTAGCTGCAAGATGCAGCACTTTGCTGTGTCCACTGGGATTAGAATCAAAAATCCAAACTGAAAAAGAAAAACTCCCTTAATCCTCAATCTAACAAGGGTTTCATTTCTCACTAAAATCACTAAATACCCCAATTCAAGGCAAAAAACCCTTATCAAAAACTTCACTTCAGATTAAATCCACAAGTATCACTGATTTAACTCTTCTAAATGCTATAGACAGCATGAAGAAAGAATTAATTCAGTCAATTAAAGCCTTTAGTTCAAATCTCAGTTTCTGAAACCTTAAGGAGTATTGCGAACTCCTTAGGTTAGGAAATCACCAAACAGCCATTCAAAACACACTCATGAATGCAAGATCAGACTTCAAATCACTACAATGATTATCCTTAGATCTGACTTGCATTCAATGCATTCAAAACATTATCAAATCAGATCTATGTATGGCTCTTCTGAGATGATTTCTGTCACCAGAAAAAAAAACTCTCAGATTCCTTGCCAACACTGAATTCAAATCAGACTTCATTCAATTTGTCAGATCAAACAGTAAAACCAAATTGAAGGAAAAATCCTTGAAATCCAAATTGAGGAAAAATCTAACAAACTGAAAATTTCAATTCAATCCAAGGGCTTTTTGTGACCAAGAGTGAGGTGAATGGGAAGCCCCTTAAGTGCTTTTTGACGCCAATTTCAGATCTGAGTGTATGGGTGGAAAGCGAGAAACAAGTCGTGGAAAATCAAAACTAGAAATGACAGTATGGAGAGGGAGAGAATTTGAAAACATGGCTATATGAAATCCTCCCCTCTGATCTGGAATGATCAAAGGAGGTGAGGGGGGGAATTTAAGCCTAATTCTTCTACTACAACTACTTTATCCTACAGAGAAATTGAACATTAACAATTACATTAATTCTACTCTAAACTACTTAACTACATCTAAAACTAATCTGCAGAATTATAAACCTAATCTAATAGGAAGAATGAGACCTATGGGTCCTTAGCCGGTGGCTAAGGAGGAAGAAGAGAGGAAGATGACTCCAGCGGAGGGAAGAGTCTGCTAGTGAGGCTCCAGGGTCGTCCTCAGGTGCTACAAAGTCCTTAGCGACGAGGAGGTTGAGACAAGGTGATGATTTCACAGCCGGTGGCTGTGGAATCAGAGGCTTGATGGGGAGGAGGAACTAGAGTGGACGAATGATTGCTAAGAGGAGTAGGAGGGAGCGATCCCTTGCGCGCGACACCACTGAGGTGCTTAAGTAGCATACTCAGTGGCTGAGATCACCGCGTAGGTGAGGATAATCAAGATGCAACCGACGGCGAGGATGAGAGGAGCGGAGCGCGCGGTGACTTATACTCAAAATCTGACTGTCAGATGAGATCTGGGGAGAGGGGTGATGGCACGCACCGAATCGCATGAAGCTTCCATTCAAATCTAACCGCAGATCAGGATCATGAAAAGCGATGGACGGCTGAGATTGGCCGTGTTCTTCATGCGCTACAGTGCGTGTGAAGTGCAGCAGGCCATTCTCTAAAATAACAGAAAAATTGTAGACAGACCCTTGCACGAAGGGGTAGAAGATTAGCGTGCAGGCCCATAAGTGAAAAGAATTACAACAGGAAGGGCCTTGTAGCCTTTCAAAAGGGTCCTTGCAGCTTACAAGTAGGTCTAAAGAGGAATTTTTAAGGGCAAGAGTGTAATGCATGAAGGACCTAAGTGTAAACTACCTATTTCATAGCCTAAATGATGTCCAAATGCCTTCAAATTTTTATATATGCTTAATTGAATATTTAAGACATTAATTATACTTCTGATTTGGCCTTTCAAACTTATTAATGTGTTCAATTGATGCATGGATCATCATTTATGCTTTGCTTTCAGAATATCTCATTTTGTGACCTAATTATGAAGTTTTAATACAGAGTAAAGGTTTTAGGTCTTTTTCTTTAATTCCCACACTTAACCCTTTTTATCTATTAATTTGATGTTGTTTTACTTAGTGTCTAGCTTAACTTCAGCTTTTTAGCTATGATGAGTAGCCACTCATCAGTAGGGTCGAGTGCAAGTGAAGGGACCTCACCCCATGTGTTCGGAGGCAACAAGCCACAAGTAGAAAATCATTTTATGCGTGCATGGTCCTCTTTCCACGAATGATGAGGGACTAAATCCCACCCCTTCTTCTCGCATTCTACTGTGGTAAGGTTCTTTCCAATTGTGGCAGCAACTGAGGCGAAGGCTTCAATCAAGGACCTGGAAGTGGTCCTGGGACTACTCCATGCTACCTGAAGGCGCAACCTGGGGCTTGTGTAGCCTTGAACATGAAGAACAACGTCGGAGGGATGACGCGGCGGCGGAGCTCCAACGTGATTCCTGAAGCACAAAGTACGGGCTAAAAGCCCTGGTTAAAAGGCTCAGGAGGATCGCTGTAGGGCATGGAATGTGATGGCGGTAGCCATGGGGTGATTCGTGCGTGGATGATGGCAAATGGTAACGAAGACAAAGTGTGAAGGATGGGTTGTTTGGTGACTCTTTTGGATGGATGAAATCACCAATAGTGAGAGGAGTTTTAATGGGCGTGAGCTGGCGAAGGTTGTGAGGGTGTTGGCGAGGTAATTGGAGGTGTGTAACGTGCAAATGACCTCGCTGGAGGTGCGGCCGGAGGAGGAGACGAAGGTGGCAAGCATGGAGGTCAAGGGGTTATTTTTGAGTTTTGAATAATGGAAATTAAACTAATAACCTATGGGAACTTAACTAACCTACTCTAATTAGACGAAAGGGGGGATTTCCCATGCCGGTGATACACCAGATGTGGGGAAGATGAAATCTCCGATTATAGGAGCGGTGACGATGAGAGGACATAGGTAGCAGCCACTGGTATTGTGATCGTGGAAGAACGTAAGGAAGAGGAATCCACCCGCTATGGTCTGTAAGAGTAGACGAGGAAGGTGGTTGGAGAAAGTCGCCAGAGCTCATGGAGCATTCGACCGAAGAGGAGGGAAGAAGGAGGTTTTCCAACCAAAAACAAGCTAAGGATGTAAAGTTCTTCACGGCCTGGCTTTATAGAGCTTTAGAGAGCTTTGGATTAGGAAAGAAGGATTTCCAATGCTTGGGCTTGAAGGAATAGAACCCAAGATTCTCGTGCATTCGCACGAGTAATCTATGGGCACTTGGAACTCCAAAATGATCTCAGATAATTCGTCTTTGTGTGAACATCAATCCCACCAATTTTTGTGGGATTTGAATGCCATTTGAGTAGGATTCAAGTCAGTCAAAGGTTGCTTGGAGGTTGGGTTTGACCTCAATGGCGGTAGGGGCTTTTGTGCAAAGGAGATGATGAAGTTAGGGGGTTATTTGCAAGCATTTCAAAAGTTAGGGGCATATGTGTAAGGACAAGAGTCAGAACAGGACTAGAATACAAACTAGGTCAAGATGATCTTTCATTGGGTCAAAATTTTGGTACAAACCTAATTTGGACTCAAGGAATCTGATGGAATGCTTGATTAAGTTTTACTAGGTAATTTATGCGAAAACCCAAATTAGGGTAATTATCTAACTGACTATGTTTTAGGTCAAATTGGGTTCCAATGATCAAATAAAATGTATCAAACCTTAGGGAATATTTTTATATGATTTTTAGAAGATTTAGGTAAATTTTATCCTGAACAGAACCTCTGTTAATTAAGTGGGTCTGCTTTTAGGGTTTTAAATGTTCGTTAATTCTTGAAATACGTGAAAACCCGTTTCTATCTTACATGAACCCACTTATTAGACATTTATGACCATTTACCTTTAATAAACCAGTAGGAAACCCCGTGATTGTTCTGCATTTAGGATATTCTGTTAAAACTATAGTTTTACCCCTGTTTTAATGTTTATTTCACAGAATGGATATGCAGTGGATTACGGTCTTCTAACGATTATGTAGGAGCAGTTACCAATTGATTATGACTAATTAAAGCTAGATATACCTGATGATGACGTTATCATCATACCCCCATGCCTAACTTTTGCCAGTCCCTTAGCAAAATCTTATGAAAAGAACTCAAGTTCTAGACCATGCTTTGCAGTTCAGAGTCCTGATTCTTTCATCTTTTTAGAAATTAGGTCAGAATGTTAATAGTAGGCCTAGAGGTACTCAAATATCAACCAAGATCTAGACCTGACAAGCTTTAGCCTTAGTCTGTTGTGAAGGTTTCTAAGGCCCATAGAAACTATCCAAAGGTTTGTTGAACCCAGCGGTTAAGGCACCCATGCTTGTAACATGGTTAGTCTAGGTTTAATTTGCAGTGCATTTTGTAAGAGAGAGCGATAGAAGAATTTTTTCTTTTTTGGAGAGTTTTCTCTCTCTTTTTCTTTTCTTTATTTCTAGCTTTGGATTGGCTCAAAAACATGGTCTGTATCGGATTCCTAATCCTATTAATGCAAAATTGTCGATGTTTAAGAAATGCATTATAGTATAGGACAAAATCTCATTAAACACTTAAATTTATAACTCAGAAAAGTCCGAGGTCGAACGTAGGGGGCAGTAGGCAATTTAGTACTCAAGATTGCAATTCTAAGCACAATATAACAATGTAATAGAACCTTTAAGCACAAATGATATAAATGAAAGAGTTAGAGTCAATGTAGCAAAAAGATTAGGGTAAAATGGTGATTTGAATCACCAAATTACCCTATTACAGTTATCCTCAAATAATGCTACAGTATCAACTACACAATTTCCACATCAACTTAAGTGTTTCAATAATGCAACAGTGACTCAGAACAAGCAACAGAGGCAAAGGCATCTCTTTTCCCTTTAGGCCTTAGAGGAGAGGCACGAGCACAGTATAGCACCAATAGATGTGAAGGCCTCTCAAATTTTGCTAAGTGTAGAGAACAGCAGAGTGCAAACCCCCGCTCCTCTCTCTCTTTTTTCTCTTCTCTCTCTCAGGATCGAGCGAACCTGACCAGACCTGGGTAACTGAGTAAACGAACCAAGGCCCAGACCCGTATGGCGTGAACCGCGGGTGAGGGCATGCATAAGTGCATGCATGAGTGGGACCTCACCCCATGTGCGTGCTGAGGCGAACAGCTGTAAACACAAATTCAATTTGTATGCTATGCTCTCTTCTGCTCTATCCGATGTGGGACTAAACCCACGGAGTGTGTCGTGTGCAGCTACAGGTGAAGACCTTGACCAATTGATGTATTCGCGGATCTGCGGTCCTCAATTGATGACTTGAGTGCTTTCCTGGAACTCGTCCAAAACACTTGGAGCAAAAACTTGGAGCTCTTTTGGCTTGAAACTCGAAGAACCGAGCGACGAAGATGGCGGCGGTGGCGGAGACCGGCGAGGAACCTGAAACCATGAGAATGGCATGGCAGCCACGTCAAATAGGCTTAGAATGATCGTCGTGGAATGGCGAGTGTGGTGGTGGGTGCAGCGTGTGGTGAGAGTGATGGTGGAGGCCTGACGACCTCAAGAAGGCGAAGCAGAAGTACTTGAGTTTGGGGAGGTGCTTTGGTGGGTGAATCACGAAATAAGTTGAGGGCTTTTGTAGAAGGTGATGTGGCGGAGCTTATGGAGGTGGCGCAAGGTGATTTGGTGGACTATGGAGGCCGGGCAAACTCACCGGAGTTCTACCAGTCGTGGAGAAGATGAAGTGTGGGAGGGCGGTGCAATGGTCGTCAAAGACTTGTGTGTAGGTGAAAAGAAAGTAGAGGGAGAGAGAAGGAATAGAGAGGCTTAGAGGGGGGGAGATAGGTGGAGGGCTCCGGTTGTGGCTGACCGGAGCCAAAGAAGATGGTAGGGATGGCAAAGTAGCGACGACGATTGAGGCAGAGGAACACCCTCCCTTTGCTCAGAGAGGTAGGCGAGGACAAAAGGAAGACGGTGGAACCTGAAATTTGATGGTTGGAGGTGCAGAGGAGCAGGTTGGAGGATGTCACCAAAGAAAACTACGGAGGTGGCCGGAGAGGGAAGAGAGAAGGTTTTCTCTGACCAAAATTTGCTAAGGAGAAAGGGTTCTTGCCCCTAATCCTTTTATAGGCCAAAAAAGAGGAGCTCCAACCTTGGAAACAAGCTTGTGAAGCTCGAAAAGTTTGCGTAAACTTGATACCCACATCTTCCATGCATTCACATGGAAGATTGGGAATGAATCAGGATTCATGGCTGAGTTTAATTAGAAGGGAATTCCTCAAGGAATCTCCCTTTCAATTTTAGGAGAGTTTGATTAAGAATCGATCGAGAAATCCTTGCTCGAATCTCAATGAAGCTTGGTGTGTTCACACCAATGGCGGTAGGGACCTAAATGTGAAGATGATGAAAAAGTTGGGGACCTATTTGTAAATAATTCAAAATGTTAAGGGCCATTGTGTGATAAAAAGAGTCTATCTGGATTGGAATGCAAACTAGGTCAAGGTGATCTCTGATTGGGCCCAAATTTTGGTACAAACCTAATTTGAACCCAAAGAATCTGATGGTGAAGTCAGATTTAGGTTTTGATCAAGTTTGATTGGGTAAATTGCATAGAAACTTAAATTAGGGCAATTATCTGTCTGAGACTCTATTTTAGGTCAAAATAGGTTCGAATGGTCAAATCAAGGATGCAAAACCCTAGAGAATATTTTTCTATGATTTTTAGAGGGTTTAGATGAATTTTATATTGACCAAAACCTCAGTTAATTAAGCAGATCTGCTTTTAGGGTTTCAAATGTTCATTAATTCTTGAAATGCGTGAAAACCCGTTTCTGTCTGCATGGACCCAGTTATTAGACATTAATGACTATATGACCTTTAATAAACCCCTGGCATATCCCATGGTTATTCTGTATTTGTGATAAGATGGTAAAATTGTAGAAATAACCCTATTTTCATCTTTTCTTCTCAAAATAGAATATCAAGCACTTAGGACCCCCTGATGTTATGTAGGAGCTTTTATCAACTTTATCAGACCAAATTGAGCTAGTTATGGCTCATGATGGTGTTCCCACCATACCCCCATGCCTAGCTTTTGATAGTCCCTTAGCAAAATTTTATGGACCAAACTAGATATCTAGATCGGATGTAACCGTCAGAATGCCCTACTAAGCTGTAGCTCTAAGAATCAGATCTTAATACCAATAATAGGCCTAGAGGTACTCAAGTACCAACCCAGATCCAGACCTGACTAGCTTTCGCCTCAGTCTACCATGAAGGTTTCTAAGGCCTACAAGAACTAACCTAAGGTTCGTTAGACCCAGCTGTTAAAGCACCCGTGCTTGTAACATGGTTAGCCCAGGTTCAGTTTGCCAATGCATTTTTGTAAGAAAGAGAGTGATAGAAGAAGGTTTGCTTTATTTGTGGAGAGATTTCTCTCTCTTTTTCTTTTCATTATATTTTTCCTTAGATCCATCCTCAGATTAGCCCTAAACATGTTCTGTATTGGATTCCTTGTCCCCACCGTCAATCCTCGCAGGGTCCCTGGAAATCGATGCTTCGAGATAGCACCACCCATGGCAACCCCCAGAACCCTAGCTTTTGACACTTCGGGATAGTGTCGCCCATGGCATTTTATAGCTAAATCCAGACCCTGGCAATCGACATTTCGTGATAATGCCGCCCATGGCATCTAAACAGCACAAGGTGCCTATGTACCCTCGGTAGGATATTTAAATATCCTAGGAGACAAGCACTGAGGAGACGATATGATATTATGTATCTTCGAGAAGAATTTCTCACCTCTCCACATCGGGAACTCATCCAAATCAACTTGTGTTTTCGAGCCACTCCTAATCTAGATCTTAGGACCATTTTTAGGACAGCATAAATGCTTTGGCATAATTTCATATTTAAGACATTGAACCAGACTGTGCGTGATTTTTGGGTGCTTAAGTTACAGAGTCCCGCAAACCAGAGATCAGTCAACGGGGCCAAATACTACCAAAGCCTTAGACCTAATACACAAGCTTTGCATTTTCCTTAACCTCTTGAGGACTAATTTGGATCTTGACAAGTACATGAGTGTTTAAATCTTAGAACAAATCCAAGAGGCCTAAGGTCAGTATCCACCACTAATCCCTTGAGTTTTAGCCTTCCAGGTCTTAATTCATCATTTGATCCAACCTAGAAGTTAGGTAAATTCTATATCATTTTGAAGAGACTCCATTTTTTTTCTTTATTTTTTTGCTCCTTTCTTTTCTTTTCAATTTTTCCTCCCTCCTTTTTCTCATTTTTCACTCAATTGGACCTTCTCTTTCCTTAATTCTCCTTTTTTTTTTGTGAAATCCTTTTGTGAGAGTTGATTTTTATGGTGTTTTACACTTTAATACCCCCCATACCTACGATTTGCAATTCCCTCATTATAAATTAGGTGGGTTCGGATTCAACTTAGATCGTACATTAGAACAGGTTCAAAAGGGTGGGTGGATGGGTCGAGGTGACTGTTGCAGACAATTTCAAGCTCTGGTACGTGTACCAGAAGTGGAGTCATCTGTTCTAATGGACAAACCCTAAAGTGCAATATGATTTCAGTGAAGAGATATGTAAAAAAGGATTTTGGGTTTTTCAAAGAGATGACGGGTTGCCTCCCATTAAGTGCAAAGTTTAACGCCATCAGCTGGGCTCAATAAGCTCAAGGAGAATGGAGATCATAAGATAACTCAGCCACGTTCAGGTTGGTTAGCTTGACGAACGGTTTGAGTCTCTAATAATTCACAACAAAAGGTTCAGAATCATGGCTAAGTTCACTAATTTCAATGGCTCCATTTCCAAAGATTTTTCTTACCAAGAAAGGTCCAATCCACTTAGATATGAGTTTTCCTGGGAAGAGTTTGAGCTTGGCATCAAAGAGTATGACTTTCTGACTAGGGTGAAAAGATTTCCACACAATGTGCCTATCATGGAAGACTTTGACCCGCTCTTTGTAGATACGCAAGTTCTCGTACGTGTCATTGCCTAGTTCCTCGATCTCTCTCATTTGCAACCAGTGGTGTATTCCAGCCTCCATCAGATCCAGATTGTACTTCCGTACTGCCCAATAAGCCTTATGCTCCATCTCTACGGGAAGGTGACATGCCTTTCCGTACACTAATTTGAAGGGAGACATGCCTAATTGGGTTTTGTGGGCAGTCCTATATGCCCACAAAGCTTCTGGAAGGAAAGTAGACCAGTCCTTCCTATCAAGCCGAACAGTGACCTGAGGGATCTTCTTGATCTCTTGATTTAACAGTTCTACCAGTCCATTAATCTAGGGGTGGTAAGGAGTCGAGATATGATGCAACACCCCATACTTTTTCATCAGGGACTGGAAGTGCACATTGTTGAAATGAGACCCGCCATTGCTAATTATGGCCTTAGGAACCCTAAATCTGGAAAAGACGTTCTCCTGGATGAATCGGAAAATAACTTTATGATTGCTAGTTCTCATGGGGACAGCTTCGATCCATTTAGAGACGTAATCAATAGCGAGCAAGATGTATTCGAAGCCATTAGATCTGGGAAAGGGTCCCATGAAATCGATTCCCCATACGTCAAAGATTACACACACAATTATCGGGTTCAACAACATCATATCCCGCAGGCCCATGTTGCCAAGAGTCTGACAACGAGAGCATGCCCTACAATATGTTTGTGTGTCTTTGAACATCGTGAGCCAAAAGAACCAACACTGGAGAATTTTCGCTGTGGTTTTACGCCCAGAGAAATGGCCACCGCAAGCTTGGTCGTGACAGAATGAGATCACATCATTAACGTCGTTGTCAGGAATGCATCTCCAGATCACCTAATCATTGCCCATGTGGAAGAGATATGGTTCCTCCCAAATATAGTACTTGGCCTCGGAAATCAACTTGTCCCACCTGGAAGTCACCCAATCTAGCAAGACTTTCCCCGTAACCAAGTAGTTCACTATATCAGCAAACCAGGGGAGACCATGAATGGCAAGTAGATGCTCATTTGGAAAATGCTTTGTGATCGGGCCAGATGGGTCGATGACTAAAGAAGACAGGGCAAATGGTTAGCTACCACGTTTTGTTTCCCTACCTTATCGCAAATCTTGAGATCAAATTCTTACAATAGCAAGATCCAACAGATTAATCGAGGTTTTGCATCCTTCTTCATGAGTATGTGCCTCACAGTGGTGTGATCTGAGTAAATGATGACACAGGAACCCAGAAGATAAGATCTGAATTTCTCCAGGCCAAATACTACTGCCAATAGCTCTTTCTCAATAACCGTGTAGTTACGTTGAGCCTCGTCTAGCATCTTGCTGGCATAGTAGATGACCACAGGTTTCCTATCAACTTTATGCCCAAGCACCGCCCCCACTGCGTACTCAGATGCATCACACATGATCTTAAAGGGTAGAAACCAGTCAGGGGATTGTAGGATTGGTGCTTGAGTAACTCGATCACATAAGCTCTCAAATGCATGAGTGCACTCATCGGTGATCTCGAAAGGTACATCCTTTGAGATAAGATTAGTCAGGGGGCATATAATTTTCGAGAAATCAAGAATGAAACGACGTTAAAAACTGACGTGCCCCAGGAAAGATCATATGTCCTTTACCGAGCTAGGCATGGGTAGTTTAGAAATCAAATTAATCTTGGCTCGATCAACCTGGATGCTGACGAGTCGATTTTTCACTTTCCAAGATGATAGTTGAAATGATTTGTCGTTGTAGTTCTAAGTGGTGGAAAATTGACTAATCAAAGTATTGAATTGAAATTAACCACTCAAGGGAGTGGGTCGTGTTCACAGGGAGGCAGTGGCCTACTGAAACTCACACAGGTTAAATAGAAAACACTATATATAATGCACCTAATTGGTTAACTAATCAAATGCCTGCCATTCTAACTCAATTCTAAATGCATTTAATTATGAATGCAATGCATGAATTATGCAATCAAGTCAAAAATCTAAACTAACCTATTTACATCCTAATGCATGCTAAATAAATGTTAAAAATAACTTAATATCTAGGCATTGAAATACCTAAATAGCCCAAAAATATGGGTTCATCAATTGCCCCCATGCCTAGTTTTTGCTAGTCCCTGGCAAATTCAAGTAATAACCCATCTCTCCAAGTGGACTAGCCAACCCAATCGGTCTTCCTTTAGAACATGTTAAGTTCATAATTTAGACCTAAGGTTCCCAAGTAGTTGCTAAGTTACAAACTAGGTCGGCTAAGGATGAGTTGCAGGTGCAGGTTTCCCTGATTTCTAATTCTACCCTAAGGTTTATTGGTCCCAGAGATTAAAGCATCCGTGCATGTGCAATGGTCTAATTTATTTAAGGTTGGTATGATTGTCAACCTAGAAAGAGGATTTTTTTTTTCCGCTCATATATTTTTTGTTTGATTCCTCTAAGTCTAACCTTGGATCAGCTATCAACACAATCTGTGTCTGATTCATTGTCCCCATCACCGAGCCTCGAAGGGTGCTTGGCTTTCGATGCTTCAAGATAGCACCGCCGATAGCGACCCCAAGAACTCCTGGCAATCGACACTTCAAGATAGTATTACCCATGGATTTCTTAAGCAAATTTAGGCCTGTGGAAATCGGCACTTCGAGATAGGGCCACCCATGGTACCTAAACCGCATAATGTGCTTACCTGCCCCCAATAGGATAGATATCCTAAGAGACAAGTGCCGAGGAGGTGACATGTTATCATCGCATCATCAAAGTGAGTATATACTCCACTGCTCCTGCAGCAGGAACTCGTCCAATCAAATTGTGTTTTCAATCTTCTCCTAAGTCGAAACTAAGAGAAGTAAATTTTCTTTAAGAAATTAAGGTAATCATTACTCATACATGACCAAGTGTATGTGAAATGTGAATGCTTAGGTTACGAGGACCCACAAACCAAAAGGTAGAAAAAGATACCAGGTACTACCCAACCTTTAACTCAATCCCTAGCTTTCCTTCCTCAACCTCCTGAGGAATGGTCCGCAACTTAACTGCTACTTAGGTTTTTAAGTGCACAAAGGACCCTAAAGGTCTTCAACTTAGCTTCTAAAGTCAAGCACCTAGAGTCAACATAGTCTAACCTAAAGTTTTGGTCTGCGTAAGAATGCAAGGCCCAGCCAGTTAAGCTAAGTTTAATTATATGCCTAAATGCAATTTTTTTCTCTATTTTTTTTAATCAATGCAAATGTATGCAATGCAGAATGTTTTAACTAAATACATGAATGCACTATGTATAAATGCTATGTATATCCCCAAGTACCCCACCCATGCCTAAAATCTGCAATGTCCCCATTGCGTAGAAGGATATTACCTGGGTCAAAGTTGGGCTGTCGTTATTTTGTTGGTAGCCGAGTAGCCAAAGAACCTGCAAGTTAGGTTCCAAAACCAAAGAAATAGGCCCTAAAAATGAGCAAAATAATGCTGGCCTAGAAAACATGTAACCTAGGATGTTGACGAGCTGATGATGAATCCTGATAATAAATGCTCGCCCAACTAGGATGGTAATGAAATCATCCTAGGTCACCAAAGGCAGTTCCAAAGGATATACTAGAATAGCGGCCTCTAAAGGGGTAGGAGGAGGATGACAAGGATCCTCCAAAAGTAATGGGGAAGGAATAGTGTAAAGATATACCCCCAGGTGATGGACTGACCATAGAAAACATCAATACATACCTGGTACCCCATTACAAGAGATATTGGTTCGTTAAGCCCCCCAGTCAGAACAAAAGTGAGCAATTTCCTAATCTAAGAATTGTCTAGGGTACCCAAGTTACGATGCTGCAGGATGGCTATAAGATCTAAGGTGGGCCCTGTCGGCTTAGTGTCCATGCCTAACAACCTTTCCAGTTCTTCAATCACGCCCCTGGCATCTCTGGTAATATCACAAGTATCTACTTACTCTTCATTAGTGATCATTTTTGCACATGGAGTCAAATTTTCACCTTTAGACAGGCAAATCAGAGGGTAACTCCCTATTGTATGAAGGCAAGTTGGAAGCAACAGATTTAGGGATTATCCTATCAACATCATCCCTGGGTTCTTGTTCTTTACTAAAATCTTCCCCGGAGTCTATATGTGAATCCACATTAATCTCAGAACTTGTTTCCAAATTTTCCATTATTTCATCATGAGGAGAGATATCATCAATGGGTGTGCTAAGGAAACCTAATTTGGTCAAATTTGTGACATCCTCAGGGGCTAATTCTTCAAATTAGACATAATCACCCTTAGTGCCACTCCAAATCTTGAATGTAGGTTCCTCATATAATTCATCCTTCTCCTCATTATACGATTCATCATATACCCGAGGTCTAGAATCATCTAAAATCTCAGCAAATACCCTAGGGCACTCTATCTGTGGTACATGGTTTAAACTGGTAACATCAGACTCCTGAGATAGGTGAACTTCTTCAGGGTTAGGTTCCCTAAGGTGGGCTTGAGTTTCATCTCATGATCAATAGGGAGGGCGGGATTAACAACTTGATTTCGATCCACTTCATCAAATGTCACGAAAATACTGTCATCTGGGTCGAGGACTTTCAATGGTACCATCTGTTTGTAAGCGTTGAGCGTGCTTCGATAGGAAAAACGTCGTAGAATAGTGTGCAATACGATCAAACAAAAATATTTATAAAAAGATAACGAGACTTTGAGTCCCGGTCGTTCGTCTCTGGGAGGCGTTTGTTCAAATCTGAGACCGATCCCTTATCTCTCTACTTTATTTAGAATCGCACGCCGATTTCTAATCTTCGGATTAGAGTTTCGTCACTTCTATTGTGAATTCTAATTACGTGCACGTGTGTTAAATAGATAACAAAGGTGAAAGTACAAGTTTCGATGTGCACAATTCTAATTATGTGGTGGCTATTTACGGAAAATGCATTTATAGTTAGATCGTCTATATTTTCCGAAACTGACATGCTTGTTGCAAAATATATATATAAATGAAAAACAGGCAACTTGAATCACACAATTTAGATTGCAACCAATAAGCTCATGGTGATTTCCAACATAGAGACATGTATATAAAAATATATTTTTCATTCATTCATTCAAAGGATGTTTGCAACATGGAAATTAGAGGAAAGCTTGCAAAGGAAAGCTTGAAAAACATAAATCTAGCTAACAGAAAATGATTGCATACAGGAATCTATGGGGGGGTTTTGCATGCATCATTGGGGCAGAATAAGAGCTACACTACTAAGCAGTAAATGAAAGCAGTAACTACGAAGAGCTAAGTTACTAATCTAGCAGAAAAGAAGGGCATTCGGAGGTGGGCTCTGATGGCCTTTGAGTGGCAGAGAGGAGGACGGGCAGCCAATGGTGCTTAGGCCAGCCCTTGGAGAGAGGTTGGTGAGATTATCCAGCATCCTGGCATGGAGATGGTGGTGGCCATGGTGAGAAATTCGTGGAGGTGGAGTGGAAGTGAATGTAGCTAACCTAAATGGAAGTGAGTGAAGCCAAGAATGGATTGAAGCCATGAATGTGGATTGGTGCAAATGGCCACCCATTAGGTCTTTTTATAGACCTAAGAGATTCTCTCTAGAGAAGTGTGGAACTCTCTAGAGAGAGTCCAAGAGTGGCTGGCCAAGAGAGGATAGAGGTCGTTTTTTAGATCCACCATTTGTGGATCTAAGAATTGAATGCCTCTTGGTTGCTAAATTTGGCAACCAAGAGTTGGCACCACTTCAAGAGAGTTCTAGAGAACTCTATAGAAGTGTGTGTGCGTGAATGGGTGTGTGTGTGTTTGTGTGTGGTCGTGCCCTAGGTGTCTAAGAGGTCGAGGTTAGGTCCTAAGTGGTTTGGGTAGGTGTATGCCTTGAATTAGGGTTGTAAACCCTAATTGCTAAAGGGAAATTGCAATTAAACTTAACCTAAATTTAATTGAATCAGTGTGAACCTAATTGAGAGTGGAATAACTCAATTAGGTTGGGTTTAGGTCAATTGGACTCTCACTAAGTCCAATTGAACTTGTGTGGGTTGAGATTTGAGCTCAATTGGACTCGATGAGTCCAATTGACTTAGGTGATGGTGATTGACTTTGATCTAGGTCAATTGGGTTTGGTGAGGACCTAATTAGGTCCTTAGGTAGGTCTAGAGGTTATGTACTAGGGTTAGGACACCTTAATTTAGGTTCCTATGGGGTTAGGATTAGGTCTAGGGAGCTAAAGATCCAAGATCGAGGCTTGAATCTCAAAACAAGAACTAGAGACCAGTTCCAGACGTCCAAAAACATGATTAGATGACTTCTACTCAAAAATCAAAAGTCCATACTTCAATTCTGGACGTCCAATCTGAGTCAGGGGGAAATCTAGGTTCTATTTTGGGTGTTCTGCAGAAATTGGACGTCTGACAAAGTGTCTGGACATCCATTAACACTACAGAAGTGGGTTGGAGGTGTGCGGGAGTTGGCTAAGGATTTTGGATGTCCTATAACTTATCTGGACGTCCAGATAAGGGTTGGAACTAGGGTTTTGGGCCTTCCTACGGTGCTGTGACCTAATCTAAGGGTGGCTAAGGCTTGGGGGAAGTCTCTAGGCTATCCTAGGGCTAGGATGGACCTAAGCTCTTCACATTTTACTGCTTTATTCCTACTTAATAGAATAGCAACCTTAACTCCCTTACATCATTACTCCCTATGTCTAATCTAAGTCTTCTACTCCAGTCCTGCTGCAACACTCATTATTCCTGATCCAGCTTCAGATCTTGCTCCAGATCCAGCTTCTGATTAGCTTATTGCCTGCAATCTACATAATGCACTTAATCATCACATTATAACAATATTTCATGCATGGCTAAAGTAAAGCAGTAAAGATGCAGATAATGCTTATGCATGAATGAATTACCCTAACTTATGCTGAGTCCTAGCCTAATTTAGGTCAATTAAGACCTATGATTGCTACGCAATCATACCCCCATGCCTAAATCTTGCTAGTCCCCAGCAAATGCAAGACTAAATTATTTACAGCAAGGGTCCCTAAGGGACTGATTATTTTATCAAGTGTATGCCTAGAGATTTTTCTCCTTTTTGCTTTCATCCTATGCTCTAGAAATCCAGACAATCGTGAAAGTGCAGCTTTGTAGCTTTTGTAATGGATTTGAGTAAAAAATTGATACACCTCTAAAGCCTGTACTTGACCCCTAGTAAAAATTCTAACAGGATAGGCGAACTTCTTCCCTCGGGGTATTCAAGATATTCTATGAATTCCACCCCGGCTTTAGGCTTAGGTAGAGAATCTCTGAGGGAAAAGATTATATATTTGGTAGCTCACTCTCACTTGGTGCTACATAGAGATTAATGCTACAGAATCTAGATTCCTAGATTACTAAGTAACTCAACTCAAAGAAAGACGAGAAAAACTATGCTCTCTTTTGATTCCTTTGTATTAATTCTCTCTTTCTCTTTTTCTTTTTCTTTTCTTTTCTTAGAGCTCACAATCTCACCAGATTCACACGTATGATCTGTATTTGGTGGTCTCACTTGGCACTAACACTTTAATTGAGTTTCCATAATCCTAACACTAAGTCGAAATTCCTCAGCTAGTATTCAGACAGTCAGAAACACAAGAAAGGTGGGCTAAGGCCATATTTGGTGGATCTCAAGTTTATTTGGTGGTATTGCCTCAATGCAACTAAACTAAATATTTACTCTTTTTTCTTTGCTTTTTCTACTTTTTCTATTTTTTTTCAATTTTTCCTTCTTTTCATCATTTTTTTTTTCATTTCATTTTTTTTCCCTTTCTTTTTTTTTTCTTTTTCAGCATAACACAACTAGCATACATCCATGAACTTTATTAAGAAAGCATTATTAGGGATTGGTGGTACTCAAGAGACATTGGGTGGCTTATTTGGTGGAAATGCCTACTCACGGCACCAGGAGAGACGGATAGGACGGTGTATTTTTGACCTTGACATCAATACCCTCCTTCAGTCGAGGATTCCGTAAAGAATGGTCGTAACCGTCCACCTTAGCCCTAGTTTTCTGAAAATTCGCTTTCCGCGTATTTGCCTTATTTGGTGGCTCTCAAATTTCACACAAAATGTATACGCAGGAATCGAGAGTGAAAACTATGCCTATTCTCTGAGTATCATCACCTAATTATCTAGGATTCCTGATTCCTTGCACTAATCTTAGAGCACCAGAACAATCTACTCTCATCTTACACTATTTGGTGGATTTTTCGAAGAAAATCTGCCTGTCTCCCAAAACACTGTCCAGGGGTTCAGGAAAAGAAGCACTGTTCCTTCTTGACAGACTAAAGACGTTTATCAGCCTTCACCATGAATCCATTGCAAATTCTACATGTGTGTGAAAAGTTGTACTGGATTCCAGATTACAGGAATCAACTAGAGGATAAAATCCCTAATGCATTCTCTTAATAAAATAATCCTATTCATGAGTGCAGTATGTATATATGCTATAAACAATTAACCTCTTATATTCGTACTCCATAAAATTTTCCCTTTCGGGTTACATTCAGCTTGACCCTAAATTTAGAATAAGAGGTGAGCGAGTGAGTCCGAAATGGCTGTTGCGGACGATTTCTATCTCCAATGCGAGCATTGGAGGTGGAGTCGGTTGTTCTTTTATCTAGGGTCCTAAAGTACGTTTTACATGTAGCTCCAAGGTTTTCCTAAGGGTTGGCATAAAAATTTTTCAGTTTTACTGTATCTACCCCCCCATGCCTAAGTTCTTGCATGTCCTCATGCATGAATATAAGAGAAAATAAATACAACAGGGAGAGAATGGGTAGAAATCACCTGTACTTGCTCCTGAAATTATACATTCAGCACAAGCCAACCTGTCAGTATGCAATATGCAGAAAGAAAATATGCTAAAAGAAAATTATTCTATATATAAAAATGGTTATGTATAAATGATGGTGGAATGTGGGATATGCTATCTATATGTGCTGAGTTTAACGCCTCCAGCTGGGCGAGAATTCAATCACACATCCACAATAAGATGAATAATCTCGTCAGGTGGAGGAGGTTCCTGGGCTTAAAATGGTTTGAGGAGCTGGCCATTTACCGTAGATATATGCCTAGATTTTGGGTCCCTGATCTGGACTGCCCATTAGGATATGGGTGAATCACAACATAAGGGCCAGTCCACTTGGACTTGAGCTTCCCTGCAAAAAGTTATAGTCGTGAATCAAACAACCAGACTTGCTGGTTGGGCATGAATGCTTTCCTCCAGATGTGGCGATCATGAAAGGCCTTGGTCTTGTCCTTGTATATCAATGCGTTCTCATAGGCCTCCCGCCGGATCTCTTCTAATTCGCTGAGCTGGAGTTTCCGTTCTTATCCTCCTGCATCGAGGTCAAGGTTACATTTTCGCACTGCCCAAAAGGCGCGGTGTTCCAGCTCTACAGGAAGGTGACAGGCCTTGCCATATACCACGCGATATGGTGACATTCCGAGTGGGGCCTTGTATGCAGTCCGATATGCCTAGAGTGCTTCAGCTAATTTGTCGGACTAGTCCTTCCTGTCTGGTCTAACCGTCTTCTAGAGAATCAGCTTGATCTGACGATTAGACACTTCAGCCTGCCCATTGGTCTGCAGGCGATATGGGGTAGCTATACGATGATGGACCTCATATTTCTTTAGTAATGACCTGAAGTGGGCATGAATGAAGTGGCTTCCCCCGTCGCTAATCAGAGCGCGGGGTATTCCGAATCTCGTGAAGATGTACTGCCGTACGAAAGAAATGACAGTCTTGTGGTCAGCCCGTCTCACCGGATGGCCTCGACCCACTTCGAAAAATAGTCAATGGCTAGTAATACATACTCGAAGCCATGCAAGTTCGGAAAAGGGCACATAAAATTGATGCCCCAGACGTCGAACACTTCTACAACAATGATGGGCTGGAGTGGCATCATGTCTCTCCTGGTCATAGAACCGACCGACTGGCATCGTTTGTAGTGCTGGGCGTATTCGTGTGTATCTCTGAAAATAGTTGGCCAGAAAAATCCTGACTGCAAAATTTTGCAGCGGTTTTCCGTCCCGAGAAATGAGCACCACAAGCATCATTGTGGCAAAAAGATATCACACTGGGGATCTCAGAATCTGGGATGCATCTTCGAATAATCTGATCCGCTCCAATGCGGAAGAGCAGTGGGTCATCCCAAAGGTAGAATTTGGCTTCTGCAGTGAATTTGAGTTTCTGGTCCTTGGATTGGTTCACGAGAATCTTGCCCATGGTAAGGTAGTTCGTGATATCCACGTACCAGGGGAACTCAACAGAGTGAACTGCCAAAAGAGATTCATCTGGAAATTGCTCATGGATAGGCAGGGAATAAGGAATGTGGTTTGGGTCCAGTCTTGATAGGTGATTCGCCACAACATTCTGCTTTCCTGCTTTGTCACGAATTTCAATATCAAATTCCTACAATAGAAGGATCCATCTAATGAGTCATGGTTTGGCATCCTTCTTTGCCAACAAATGCCAGAGGGTGGAGTGGTCAGTGAAAATGATGACCTTGGACCCTAATAAATACAATCTGAATTTCTCCAACCCGAATACTACTGCTAGTAGTTCTTTTTCGGTGACAGTGTAATTGCGCTGAGCCTCATTCAGCATTTTGCTAGCATAGTATATGACGAAGGGTTGTTTCTCCCGACGCTGACCTAAGACAGCACTAACGGAGAAATCAGAAGCGTCGCACAACATCTCGAAATCAAGCTACCAGTTGGGTGGTTGGAGAATCGGGGAGTCGAAGACAATGTTTCGTAAAGTCTCAAAGGCACTGAGACACGAGGTGTCAAATTCAAATGGGACATCAGCAACCAGGAGATTCGTCAAAGGCCGTGCAATTTTCGAGAAATCGCGTATAAATCTCCGATAGAAGCCGACGTGACCCAAGAATGATCTAATCTGCTTGACCAAGCTAGGTGGTGGTAAGTGGGAAATAATCTCAGATTTAGCTCGATCGACCTCGAGTCCATTTTTGGAGATCCTATGCCCTAGTACTATGCCATCCCTCACCATGAAATGGCTTTTCTCCCAGGATAGTACTAGGTTTACCTCAATACACCACTTCAGGATCTTGGTGAGGTTATCAAGACAAGATGCGAAATCATCTCCGAAAATGGAGAAGTAATCCATGAATACCTCCACATAATCCCCAATCATGTCAAAGAAGATGGCCATCATACAACGCTGAAATGTCACTGGTGCGTTACAGAGGTCAAAGGGCATCCGCTTGAAAGTGAATGTTCCAAAGGGGCATGTGAATGTGGTCTTGTCTTGATCTTCTAGGTTAATCGCTACTTGATTATACCCAGAGTATACAACCAGGAAGCAAAAGAAATTGCATCTAGCTAACCGTTCCAAGATCTGATCAATAAAAGGCAAAGGAAAGTGATCCTTCTGGGTAGCCATGTTCAGTTTCCTATAGTCGATGCAGACCCACCACGATGTCGCAGTGTGGGTTGGGATGGATTCTCCTTTATCATTCTTCACAACGGTGAGTCCGACTTTCTTGGGCACTATCTGGATCGGACTCACCCACTGGCTGTCTGAGATTGGGTATACAATACCTACATCCAATCATTTGATAATCTCCTTCTTAACAACCTCTAGCATATTCGAGTTAAGCCATCTTTGAGGTTGTCTCGAAGGTTTCACCCCCTCATCCGTGTAAATGTGATGAGTGCAATATGAGGGGCAAATACCGCAAAGATCAACAATGCTCCACCCGATAGCAACGCTATGGTCTTGTAGCATAGAAATCAATTGATGCTCCTATTCTTGGGTTAAGTGGGCATTGATAATGACTGGATATGTCTCACTTTCGCCCAAGAACACATACTTGAGTGAGTCAGGTAAGGGCTTCAATTCAATCATGGGTGGGTCAGAGTCAGAAATGGGAGTGGGAGGAGCAAACTCAAGAGTGGGAATATGCTAATCCGTATGCACGTGAATTCCCGCTGATTCGCTTCTTGTAAAATAATCGGTTGTGACTACGTTAACGAGAAACCCGTTAGCTGTGGTTACGTCTTCCTACAACAACAGGGGCGGTTCAGCACTGTGTGGATCAGGATAGCTGGATTCAGGGGTGCTGGGTCAGAAGCACACCCTAACAGTCAGATCCTCAGGGGGATATGTGTAGTGCAGTGGTATCAGTCCCATGTGGATCAAGGTCCAAAACCCCTAATAGTGTAGACAAATGAGACATTGGGTCATCACAAAGGAGCCCAATGTTACCACAGTATGCCAAATCTTCGTCTTCACCATCCTCCTCTATGTGATCATAGTCTAAATTCTTTGCTACCCTGAATATGTCAAATCAAAGTCAGTCATTGCCTAGGGCTATCTCCATACACCCAGATTCATAATCAATGTTCGCTCAGGCTGTCGCTAGAAACGGGCGACCCAAAATAATTGGTGCATCTCGAAGATTAGGAGAGACTTCCATATCAAGAACGAAAAAGTCTGCAGGAAAGTAGAATCCACGGACTTTCACGATCATGTTCTCAACTACCCCCCTCGGTGTTTTGACTGATCTGTTAGCCAGCTGAATCATGACCGAGGTAAGCTTTAACTCCCCAAATCGAAATCGATCAAATACGGCAGTGGGAGTTAGGTTGATGGACGAACCCAGATCTAGAAGGACCCGATCAAATGGAGAATCCTGCAAGAAGCAAGATATGAGTGGGCTACCAGGGTCTTTCTTTTTCGACGGTAAGTCAGCTAGAATCACGGTGCTAGCCTCTTTGACAGTACCACCTGTCATCCAATTCTCGGCTATCGCTTCGGGGTACAATAGTCTTTGAAGAACCTAGCAACAACAGGAATGTGATCAATTGCCTCGAGGAGGGGGACCTGAATATGTACTTCTTTGAACATTGACTTCAGGTCCTCAAAATTCCGCGAGTCCTTTTTCCGTACTACATTTCGTGTCAGAGCCTCAGTAAAAGGGACAGGAATCTCAGGGTCAAGTGGCCTCTTACCCCTATCTACCGCAGGTGGCTCTTGAGATGAAGAAGGAGTCGAACCTGCCTGTTGCGAAGGGTGGGAAAAATTAGGACCTGCTTGCCTATGTGGTGGGTCGAATGTCTTCCTTCCACTCCTAAAAGAGACAGCGTGTGCATCGGCTTATTGTCCATGAGGCGGTGGGGGAGCGGAAGGGGCCGAATATGTGGGGTTCTACAAAGGCAGCTGGCCTTGCGCGTAATCGAGTGGTGCAGGAGGCGCCTATAATATGGCGTGTGCCTATCCCTGTGGTGCCTGAAACCTAGGTGGGGTGCCTTAGTTCTACACATATCAAGGATTCGGGATGGGTTGGGAGGGCAAGGCTCCCTGAGTTCTATGCTCCTGCAACAACTGGTTCTGCGTGTTCTGTATAGTCTATATCTGGTCAGCCATCGCCTTCATAATCTGTAAGCAATCTTGCGTAGATTTCCTCATTGATTCTTGCAGCTCCTCTTTTAGTGCCTCCAAAGGGTCAGCCCGCTTTAGAGGGTGACTGGCAGCTTAGTGCAGCAACCAGTATAAAGAGCGGGGTTGCTGCTGATGCAGGAATGGCTGCTACCTAGGGTACGTGTTTTGCGCATTCCCGTATTTCCTGGTCTGGTAGTATGGATCTTGACATGGTCTCTGTGAATTACCAGACCAGGAGAAGTTCGGATGCTGGCGCCAACCAGGGTTATATGTCTCTGAATACGAGTTATTACGCCCGTATCCTTGGATAGCATTGACATCTTTGTAGGCCGAAGATGTCTGAGACGTATATCCGTCAAGACGATACGTGTTATACTCCATGAATGGTGAGTACCCCTAGTCGTAGGGTGACAGATCTGGGTTATTTACGGGATCCTGATATGGGGGATCTCGTAAATACGGAGAAGATGCATCCCGAGTGAGTAGATTAACTCGAGCATGAGGGGCTCAGGGTGCATAGGAGGGTCTTGAGGTGGCAGAGCTCAAGTCAGATTGACCCTAACTAATCTGGTCAATCTTTTCCTCAATTAGGTTTATTCCATCCAGCTACTTGACAATGATATCCATGTCGGCTCGAATAGACTCTGTTTGAGCCTTGTGGGCACCAACCCGCTGCTGACCAGGCTGCTGGAACTAGTTCATGGATGCGGCATTCATCGAGTTCTCCGCTAAAGATTCGAACAGCTAAAATGCGCTGTTCTCGTCTTTCGTGAGGAAATTCCCACCACTAGATGCATCGATCAAATACCGATGTGTGTCATCCATCCCATGGTAAAAGATCTGAGCTAGGTGCCATCTGGGTATACCATGGTGCGGGCATTTCCGGAGAAGGTTGTGGAATCTGTCCCATGCTTCGTGTAACTTCTCCCTAGCTCCCTGGGAGAAGGTCGTGATTGCGCGTCGCATTGCGTTTGTTCAACCGATTGGGAAGAACTTTTGCAGGAATTCACATCGTAATTCCATCTAGGTTCCAATTGGCTTCCCAATGGTCTTAAACCAGTATGAAGCTTTATCCCTCAAAAAGAATGGGAAAAGCTTCATTAGAACGATCCCGAGATCGATATTCCTGGGTCGAATCATTTCTGCAAGTCGACTCAGGTCCTCTAGGTGCTGGAATGGATCTTCGCTTGAGTTCCCATAGAAGTGATTGCTGATCAACCCAATCACATTGGGCTTGATCTCAAATGCATCTCCACCTGCGAGAATTCTAACTAAAGGTGCGACAATTGGTGCAGCTGGGTCGTAGAAATCCCGCAGTTGTTCTCCTCGCGGCAGGTGCTACATCCTGTCAAGCACCATCAATATGCGATCCATGCTCTACCATTGTCGCTCCTCAAATTTGACCACCCAGGCTTCCAGACAAGCCATCAGGTCCAGATTCTCAATATCCTGACCCGATCTGGGTCTAGGTCTAGGATTAGCCATTGCGGCTATGGGAGTCGAAGAAGTGGGGGGAGAAGTAGGTCCTGGCGAGGTGACTCGCCTCCTTGGGAGTGGCTCCCAAGGTCCAACCAATTGAGGTCTAAGTGAACTCCTTCCTTGCATACACCACCCAACCCCTGGGTTGGTGTAGCCAAGCTAGACAAGGCTAAGGCCCTATCAATCATATGGTCCTTATGAATCAGATGACCAGATTTTTTGTTTTAGGTTTTAATTCCTGAAGAAATTCATCGTACAACTGACTGAAAGCGGTCCCGCCTCTTCGCTAACCCAACCAAGAGGTTGAAAACACCCAGTAGTACGACAACAAATTCAGGTTTTATTTCATGCTTTAAAATTTATTTTAGCCCATTTTCTTCAGTGGGGTTTTCTCTTGGTGAGTGGCCCACAAGGTGACCAAGCCCACCGGCTAAGAGCTATACTTGATTAAGTCTACATTAGCCCAAGTGTGGTCTCTAAGTTGTAACCCTAAAATTTACCCTAAGGTTCATGCACTTCTAGGGTTTTGTTCTGTTTCAATAGACCACAAAAGTAAAATTCGTTCTCTGATAACAATTGGAATCCAATTAACTTGAAATTTGGCGAGTAGATACCATCTTCAATTATCTTTCCACAGAATATTTTTTTGGAATTTTTACTATTTTAACTGAATTTTTATGGATTATTTAATGTCAGAGGGTCAGATCTGGAATTTTGATCCCTAGCCGATTTTTCACTTTGAAATAGTATCAATTGACCTTCAAAAAATCAATAAAAATATGGAAAATAAATCCACTGAGATCAGCTTTTAAACCCCACCATTTTTAGTCAAAAAAATTCTTGGATTTCTCAGAATTGCTTTTTAAAATTTGAAAAATTACGAATCTGAGTCAATCTGACCCCGTTGCACTTCGCAAATTTTGAAAAATTTTATACCTAGAAATTTTTCAAAATAATAGTGCCGTTTGAAAGATGGTTTGAAACTGAAGGTTTAGCCCAAATTTCATAATTTTTTTCTCACTAATGTTTAAGCAATCGAATTTTTAAATCAGACTTTGAAATCTGGCCGAAAATCAGAAAATGGTGGAAAGGCTTTTAAAGAGGGTTTGGGTTTGAAATCCAACTTTTCACAAAAAAGAAATGTTTTTTTTTTCGAAAACTTTTGCAAGATTTTTTTCTTCTTTTCAAGAGGGTATATATATTTTTTTAAGGGATTTTCATAAATATATTTTTTTTTTCTTTCTTTTAGCTTTTTCAAACTACCTAGGGTTAAAAAAGAAACCTAATCTAGATTTTTTTGAAATTCTTTTTTTATTTTTCTTTCACGAAAATGAATATATATATATTTCAAAAGAAATTGCACAAAGTAAATCCACTCCTAAGGTTCAAAAGAAAACCTAATCTAAAGAGGTGATGATGTGCACCTGATTTGTTCTTTGCTGCACTCGTTGTGTGCGCAGATCCCATTTTTTTCCGTGTTGTCCTGCACATCCAAAACAAAGTAGAGAGAGATTTATTAGTGATAGTTTAAAAGATTGAAATCAGAGAAAATGACGTTGCCTCCCCGGCAACGGCGCCATTAGTTTGGAAGCATAGAGCGTGTTTCGATAGGAAAAATGTCGTAGTATAGTGCGCAATATGATCAAATATTTATAAAATGATAACGAGACTTTGAGTCCTGGTCGTTCGTCTCTGGGAGGCGTTTGTTTAAATCTGAGATCGATCCCTTATCGCTCTACTTTATTTAGAATCGCACGCCGATTTCTAATCTTCGGATTAGAGTTTCACCACTTCTATTATGAATTCTAATTACGTGCGCGTGTGTTAAATAGATAACAAAGGTGAAAGTACGAGTTTCGATGCGCACAATTCTAGTTACGTGGTGGCTATTTACGGAAAATGCATTTATAGTTAGATCGTCTATATTTTTCGAAACCGACATGCTTGTTGCAAAATACATATATAAATGAAAAATAGACAACTTGAATCACACAATTTAGATTGCAACCAATAAGCTCATGGTGATTTCCAACATAGAGACATGTATATAAAATATATATTTTTCATTCATTCATTCAAAGGATGTTTGCAACATGGAAATTAGAGGAAAGCTTGTAAAGGAAAGCTTGAAAAACAAAAATCTAGCTAACAGAAAATGATTGCATACAGGAATCTATGGGGGGGTTTTGCATGCATCATTGGGGCAGAATAAGAGCTACACTACTAAGCAGTAAATGAAAGCAGTAACTACGAAGAGCTAAGTTACTAATCTAGCAGAAAAGAAGGGCATTCGGAGGTGGGCTCTGATGGCCTTTGAGTGGCAGAGAGGAGGACCGGCAGCCAATGGTGCTTAGGCCAGCCCTTGGAGAGAGGTTGGTGAGATGATCCAGCATCCTGGCATGGAGATGGTGGTGGCCATGGTGAGAAACTCATGGAGGTGGAGTGGAAGTGAATGTAGCTAACCTAAATGGAAGTGAATGAAGCCAAGAAATGGATTGAAGCCATGAATGTGGATTGGTGCAAATGGCCACCCATTAGGTCTTTTTATAGACCTAAGGGATTCTCTCTAGAGAAGTGTGGAACTCTCTAGAGAGACTCCAAGAGTGGCTGGCTAAGAGAGGATAGAGGTGGTTTCTTAGATCCACCATTTGTGGATCTAAGAATTTATGCCTCTTAGTTGCTAAATTTGGCAACCAAGAGTTGGCACCACTTCAAGAGAGTTCTAGAGAACTCTAGAGAAGTGTGTGTGCATGAATGGATGTGTGTGTGTGTGTGTGCGGCTGTGCCCTAGGTGTCTAAGAGGTCTAGGTTAGGTCCTAAGTGGTTTAGGTAAGTGTATGCCTTGAATTGGGGTTGCAAACTCTAATTGCTAAAGGGAAATTGCAATTAAACTTAACCTAAGTTTAATTGAATCAGTATGAACCTAATTGAGAGTGGAATAACTCAATTAGGTTGGGTTTAGGTCAATTGGACTCTCACTAAGTCCAATTGAACTTGTGTGGGTTGAGATTTGAGCTCAATTGGACTCAATGAGTCCAATTGACTTAGGTGATGGTGATTGACTTTGATCTAGGTCAATTGGGTTTGGTGAGGACCTAATTAGGTCCTTAGGTAGGTCTAGAGGTGATGTACTAGGGATAGGACACCTTAATTTAGGTTCCTATGGGGTTGGGATTAGGTCTAGGGAGCTAGAGATCCAAGATCAAGGCTTGAATCTCAAAACAGGAACTGGAGACCAGTTCCAGATGCCCAAAAACATGATCAGACGACTTATACTCAAAAATCAGAAGTCCAGACTTCAGTTTTGGACGTCCAGTTTGAGTCAGGGGAAATCTAGGTTCTGTTTTAGGTATTCTGCAAAAATTGGACTTCTGACAAAGTGTCTGGACGTCCAATAACACTGCAAAAGTGGGTTTAAGGTGTGCGGGAGTTGGCTAAGGGTTCTGGATGTCCTATAACTTATTTGGACGTCCAGATAAGGGTTAGAACTAGGGTTTTGGGCCTTCCTAGGGTGCTGTGACCTAATCTAAGGGTGGCTATGGCTTGGGGAAAGTCTTTAGGCTATCCTAGGGCTAGGATGGACCTAAGCTCTTCACATTTTACAGCTTTGTTCCTACTTAATAGAATATCAACCTTAACTCCCTTACAGCTTCTGCTCCAATCCTGCTGCAACACTCATTATTCCTGATCCAGCTTCAAATCCTGCTCCAGATCCAGCTTCTGATTAGCTTATTGCCTGCAATCGACATAATGCACTTAATCAACACATTATAACATTATTTCATGCATAGCTAAAGTAAAGCAATAAAGATGCAGATAATGCTTATGCATGCATGAATTACCCTAACTTATGCTAAGTCCTAGCCTAATTTAGGTCAATTAAGACCTATGATTGCCATGCAATCACCATCATCCCCTTCTTTTGACTCCAATATAATTTAGGTGGATACTCAACATGATCATCATCTTCGTCGGGTTGCCACCTTTCTTCATCCAATGCATAGCTACTTTCATACATATTCTCCTCCCACTTAAGGTGTGGACCTCTCAAGGAAGTGTCATCTAGTGGGGAGGTTTCAAAATGAGCCCCACAAAAGTAGCTATTCTTCCTTTCAAAATCCCCAAAAATTTCCATCCAACTTAGGGCGTGGCTTTCCCATAAGAGATGCATCTAGCGTAGATGGGTGCACGTCATCTTCAATGGGGTAGGTTGGGTGGCTAATGTCTTCCTTTTCTTGTTGGCCTTCTCTCGAAGATTCTCCTAATAATTTGATCATTTTGTCTTGCATTTTCTATATTTCCATCTTCAAGGTGGAGAAGTCATCACTATTTTTAGGAGAGAATTCAGGCTTAGGGTTATAATAGCTAGGAGTTTCTGTCCAACCATTACAATCAATAAGGGAGGGTGAGTTGGGTGTTTCTATGTTGTGTGGGATATTAGGCAAGGCAAATCTCGCTCCTAGGTTCTACTCAATGATATGGGGCTTAACCAGGCCAATACTCCTATAATAGGAGTAAAAAGGATCCCACTGGTTGTCATTTTGTCCATCAAAAGATGGACCATCATGGCGTATGGGATCAAAGATTGCAGAGTGGGGGTAAGGATGTGGACAAGAGGTGAAAGAGAGGTGATCAAATTGGTCCATTATAACTCACACCCTAGTCAGATTCACCCAAATACAAACACAAATCAAAGGATATTTTAGGTCTTTACCAATTTAGGCACTTGAGTTTAGTCCATTTTGTAGGTGACAAAATAATTTATCCAAACAATTACATGCCTACTTGTCAACATATGATATGCCTAAGAAGACCTAACTGGGACTTAGGTAATCCTCCCTAAATCCCAAAAAGTTTAGTCACCACCAAACACAGCAAAGAGGGATGCAAGTAGGGTCAAGCCCTTCCTTTGAAGCGTTGCTTTCGCGATTCTTCTTAACTACCCTCAATCCACAAGGTTTGGAGGCAACTTCACCTCTAAACTAAAGTTTGGGTCACTTTAGACCCCAGAAATAGGAGGCTCTAGTCCTAGCGGTTCCAAACCTAGGTGTCTAAAAGCGTGCCTCAATGCACAAGATACAAGTGTGCATACACCGCAAAAGATTTTGAATTTTGAATCGCACACCAAGTTTGAAAATCAAGTCCTTGGTTTTTAAATTCCCTCCTTTAATTAGTCTATTTTTTTCAAAAAATTAAATGTGACTTGTTAGGTCTATTGAATATAGATTGGTGGTCTTGAAATTAATCCAAATGCATTGGCATGACAGGTAGAAATGCAAAGTTAGAAGTGTATACCTGATTCTAGCATTCTTCATGCAATATGCAAGGTAGGAAATCCTAAATGGTCGTCCTAGGGCATGCAGCTTCTAGCAGGCAGTTCGTGATTTTCTTTTTTATGTTTTATATCTAATCTAGTTATGCACAAACAAGAAAAATAAAATCAATCCACAAAAGAAAATAAAAACCTAGGTCTAAATAAATGGGAACAGACTCCTGCAAAAATTTACCCAACACGAGCCTAAAACAAAATCGGGGAACAAACCCTTAAAAATGAATCCCAGAACAAGGGTCTCAAACCAAATTTGTAAGGAAAAATTAAGTCTAAAGTCCAAATCATACTCTAAATGTGTGGAGATGATCGTCACGTCCTCATCCTTCCTCTCCTAGCAATCTGGATCCTTGCAAGGTGGCTTGAACAATTTCTCCCCTAGTGATGTCAAGAGTCACCTCTCACGACGGTTGGTGTGATGGCGAGTCGTAGAATGTGTGTCGTAGAACGTTTCACTCGCACCAGAACAAAAAGATAAAGAGTTAAATATGCTTCCAAAATTTATGTCAATGTGAACAAATGAATGAATGCGATTTAATTAAGCCTGTTGCCTCCTCGACAACGGTGCCATTTTAACGAGTAGATTTTTCACTTTTGAAGATGATAGTTAAAATGATTCATCGTTGTAGTTCAAAGTGGTGGAAAATCAACTAATCAAAGTATTAAATTGAAATTATCCACTCAAGGGAGTGGGTCGTGTCCACAAGGAGGTAGTGGCCTACTGAAACTCATGCGGGTTAAAAATAGATGTTCACAATAAATTTCGTCAAGAAACTGAGTCAAAATCGCTTTCAGATTAAGTAAATAACAAGAGCTAATGCTGAAATAGTATTTATGAGAAAGAGGGAGGTCCTTTGCATAAACTCACCATAATATTTAATTAATAAACCAAAAAAATAACTCTTTGGCAATGGCATTCTTTGTAAAAACAAATGGGAAGTTTACTGTGCAAAAATAGGGGACTTGCTTTGGATGCCTTCCATGCATGGAGAGGATGGCCAGAGGGGAGGAGCTTGCTGGAGGTCAAGTGGAGCAAGGGCTTCACGGTGGTGGCGGCAGCAAGTCGCGGCGTGGTCAAAGATGTTATCGGAGATGAGGAAGGCTGGCGGCAGCTCGCTGGCTCGCGCAGGATGTCGTGGGCGGTTCTGAGGGAGTGGCTACCCTCGTGGGGTCGAGGTGAGGTGGATGGCATCAGCGGAGTGGAGAACCGTGGCCAATGGGAGCGGCTGCGTGGAGGTAACCGGCTAGAAGTTTGGGTTCCTCTCTGTTGGCCATCGATAGAGAGGAAGAAGAAGAGGAAGAGGAGGCTACTGAGGCTAGAGACGCGTGCGCAAGGGCACGCGCGCAAGGGATGATGATGGTGGTGCTGCGTATGAGGACGCGAGGGAGCACACTTGTGGGTGGTGCTCACGGTGGTGGTGCGCAGAAACATGGCTGCATGGTGAAGTTGATGGTGCGTGCAACTGTGCGCTGCTTTAGGCACGAGAGGCTAAGGGGGTTAGGCCTCTGTGCTTGGGCAACAGGGGGAGAGATGAAGAGGGGGGGTCCTCCTGTTGCGGTTGGCGGAGGAAGGCATGCAGTAGAGGTGTTGGCACACGAAGGAAAAGGGAAGGCACAGTCGCGGAGTCAGTGCAGATCTTCAGACGTCTGGGAAGATTCCTGGATGACTTAACTGAATGGCAGGCACATGGTTGAAGGTGCTAATGGTGGCTCGCAGTGGCGGTCGGGGGCGCGGTCGAGGGATGAAGGTTCACGGTGATGGTGTTGGCACATAGTGAAGGTGGAGAGAGGAATGATAACTGCGTGGCCTTCAGTCACATGCTCACGGTAAGCTGCACAAGCCACTGATGGCGTGGAGGTCTATCACCCTGCCTGCTCGCGGTGGTGTGGACTTGTGCACATGGTTGAGGCTGGAGGTGATGAGAGAAGCACGGTGATGGAGTGGGTAGTGGCCTGCTGAGCTCTCGGGTGAAAGCTCATTTTATGCTGCAGGAGGATGCATGTAGTGTGCGTTGCTTGAAGAAGAAGTGAAGCAACGAAGGTCGTAGAGAACAGAAATCCACGATTGTCGCTTGTGCATCTCCTGCATGCATCCATTGGAGAAGAAATAAATAAAATAAAGAAAAGAAATGAGGGTTTATTTATGTGCAAACCCTTAACTTCTATGTTAAATCCAAAACACTATATATAATGCACCTAATTGGTTAACTAATCAAATGCATGCCATTCTAACTCAATTCTAAATGCATTTAATTTTGAATGCAATGCATGAATTATGCAATCAAATCAAAACTCTAAACTAACCTATTTACATCATGATACATGCTAAATAAATGTTAAAAATAACTTAATATCTAGGCATTGAAATACCTAAATAGCCCACAAATATGGGTTCATCAGATGTCATTCTCAGAAACAAGGTGACCCAAGACAATTCCCTCAGGAACCATGAAATGGCTTTCTTCCCAAGAAAGAACCAAATTCACTTTGATGCAATGCTTGAGGATTTGGAACAAGTGCAGGAGGCAATCATCAGAAGATTCCCCAAATACCGAGAAGTCATCCATGAAGACTTCAAGGTATTCACCTACCATATCTGAGCATATCGCAAGCATGCACCACTGGAAGGTAGGGGGTGCATTGCAAAGGTCGAAAGGCATCCTACGGAATGAGTACGTCCCGTAGGGGCAAGTGAAGGTGGTATTTTCTTGGTCCTCAGAATGGATTGCTACCTGATTATAACTGGAGTACCCATCCAAAAAGTAGAAGAATCGATTTCCTGCTAGTTTCTCGAGTATCTGATCAATGAATGGAAGTGGGAAATGATCCTTCTTCATAGAGGCATTCAGTCTTTTGTAATCAACATACTCTCCACGAGTTTGCTATACTGGTCGGTATGGTTTCTCTGATATCAGTCGTGATCACGTTGAGTCCTGCTTTCTTAAGCACAACCTGGATTGGACTCACCCACTGACTGTCGGAGATCAGGTAGATGATCCCTACATCTAACCACTTGTAGATTAGGATTCAGGTGTCTCTGCATTTCACAGGATGGTCGTGTGCCCTCTTCAGTATAATTGCGGTGTGTGCAATATGAAGGGCTAATGCCATTAAGATCATCGAGAGTCCAACCAATGGCTCTCCGATGCTGCTGGAGGACAGAAATCAAACATGTTTCCTGATCAGAGGTAAGGTGGGAATTGATAATCACAGAAAATGTCTGATCAGAACCCAAAAAGATGTATTTTAGGTGATCAAGAAGCGGCTTCAGTTCCATAACAGGATTATCAGCAACAGCAGGTAGGTCGGGATGGTCCTTAGAAGAAAAGGTGGGAGCTGTGTGTGGGTCTAGATCTGTGCTAGGCTCCTCTATCTGTGGGGTATGTTCTGCTTGGGGCTGAGGGTCAGGAATAACCGAGTCATCCTCGAGAAATGTGTCCTCAACCATACAACTGATGTTGCATACTTGTTCCACTGCCCTGTAGTTAAATCCTTTCTAGTCCTTAAATATTTCAATTTTTAGTGTCTTGTTCCCGAATTTCAATTCAATCTGGCTCTCTTCGCAATTAATGTTTGCCCTAGCTGTTACTAAGAACGATCTACTTAATATAATCGGTGTATTCTTCAAATTCTCAAGAGTCTCCATATCCAACACAATGAAGTCCACAAGAAAGTAGAAATCGCTGATCTGAACCAAAACATCCTCAAGAACTCCTCTAGGTGACTTGATTGATCGGTCAGCTAATTGTAAAGTCACCTCAGTCGGTTTTAGCTCAGTCTCCTCGAAATGATCTAGTAGGGACGTAGGGATCAAATTGATGGAAGCACCTAAGTCTAAAATGGCTCTGTCAAAGTCCAAATCACCGATTTTGCATGAAATCAGAGGGGTACCAGGGTCTTTTGCCTTAGGCAGGAGTCTGCTAAAAATGATGGAGCTGGCTTGCTCCGATAGTATGATTGGATTCCTGCCTTTGGTCTGCGGCTTATGCTTAGGTGTACATACATCCTTCAGAAATCTCGCATAAGCCGGTACATGGAGAATTGCATCCATCAACAGGATGTTTATTTGGATCTGCTCAAAGAGCTTGACCAAGTCCTCCTTGAGAGCCATGGGTTTGGGTTTCCTCTTTCCTTTAGACAAGGCCTCCGGAAATGGAACCTCTGTAGGTTCCTCTAAAACTGGTCCAAGTTCTTGATCTAGGACAGGGGTATCCTGGATGACCAACCTAGGGTTTGGGTTTCCTTTACCAAGCTAAGAGTGGCTCAAGTAAAGTGGTTCCTGAGTTGTTTTTCCACTACGGGTGATAACAGAATTCAGTCCTGCCTGGTTCTGGGTTGGGGTAGGCAAAAGAGGCGATTGCTGCTGATAACCCACGTATGATGTCGAAGCCTCCATCCCATCTAGTGATTGATGGGAACACCATCATGAGTCCTAACTAGCTCATTTTGACCTAGAAAAGAGAACAAAAGCTCCTACATAGCCAACTGGATGTCTTAACTCAATGGATAACCATTCTGAGAGAAAACCAAGAAACGAGGGGTAAAATTGTAATTTTACCATTGCAGTACAACAACAGGTTTTCTCATGGGCTAAACATAGGTCAAATGGTCATAACAAGATAAAAAGTGAGTTGATTCAAACAGAAAAGGGTTCATGTGAATTCTAGAAATTAAATGACTTCTTGTAACCCTAAAATAGACCCACTTAATTTAACAAGGTTCTGATCAGGATAAAATTCACCTAAACCCTCTAAAAATCATGGACAAATATTCTATAGGGTTTAGAACATTCAATTTAGCCCTTAGAACCTATTTTGACCTAAATTGGGGTCTCAGAAAATATTTACCCTAAATTAGTTTTTATGTAAATTTCCCAGTCAAACGTGGTCAAACCTAAAATCCAACTTCACCATTGGATTCCTAAGGTCCAAATTAGGTTTATACCAAAATTTGGACCTAAGAGGAATTCATCTTGACCTACTTTGCAAACAAGTCCGGCCCAATTACATTTCCACCCCTATCTTTTGAAAACCTCTACAGAAACCCCCCTACTTTTATCTTCATTCTTTCTAATTAGGTCCCTCCACCATTATAGCAGAGGGAATCCTACTCCGGTGAGAAACTGAAGGCAAGATCTCTCTAATTTCTCAAAGAATCCCCTTCAAAATTGAAAGGGAGATTCTCTGAGAAATCTCCTCCAGTTTGAACACAATCAGAGGCTCTATTTGGCACCCAATCTCTCATGAAAATGCATGAGAGATTTGGGTCTCCTACAACCTTCCATCTCCGGCGAGCTTGTCGTGCTTGGAAGCTTGGCTTCCAAGCACAAATCCTCCCTCCAAGGCTTATAAAAGCTGACCCAAGCTACCCTGCACCTCCACAACTTGAAATTGGCCAGACAATCCCTCAATTTCGTCTCTTCCCCCTCCGACCAGTGGCTTAGCAAGCTTCGGCAGCCTCCCTCTCTTTATATCGTTGCCCAACCACAATACCAGTGGCAGGGTTCTCTTCCTCCTATTCATCCGTGTCACGCCATACCTGCCGATGCCTCTGCAGCCCCTTCATCGTCACAGTCCTCCCCCCACTGAGTGCTTCGTCTTCGGCGACGGCAATATGAGTTGGCCGCCATCTCTGCATCCCCCTTCATCTATCTACATCCAGCTAAGTCCTCTCTCCTTTCTAATCGTTTCTCCCTCTTTATTTCTTGAAAATGCCCCTCGACGCACGCAATCACCCTCACCTTCTTCATCTCCAACCAAACCTCCGGCGAGGCGTCCCTGCTGCTCCGCACCTCCATCCACCTCGCCAACCACCCCATAAGCACCGCAACACTCCGCTAACCATAAGCCCTCACTCCACTCACTGCGCCACTCCCCCAGAACACCCCCCGAACACACCCACTCTCACGCACACAGGGTGCCCTAGGCACGCATGCTCCAGCCACCCCACTCCAGACCAACCCCCGCACTACGTTTGTCGTGGTTTGGTGAAGCTCCCTAAGCTTTCTGACGAGTCCGCAAGGCCGTATTCGTGTTGATAGGTTTGGAGCCCTTGCTGCCATTGAAGCATGAAAGCAGCTATCTTGCAAGCTCGCCCTAGGTCTCTTTGCTCCAGGCTATGAGTCCCAGGTTGTGCGGACTCATCTCGCGAATAGCTCTAGTCAAGCAATTGGCACTGAAGACCAAAGTAGCAACTGCAATCAAGGAAGCCTCCTGTTGCGGTCGCACGTGAAGGAAGGTGGGAAGTTTAGTCCCACCTTGGATGATCGTGAGCAGTCACAGCGAAATAAGAGGAAAAAGTGAATAAGCCTCTTCGCCTCCTGACCACGGGGTGAGATCCCACTCACCTCTCACTGCCTCGTTCGTGACCTGATCCCCACTGACCTGGCCTAACCCGTATACCTGACCTGCACTCCTCGCCCACCACCGCACATCGGTGGACCTAGTCCCGGGCATGCACTTGACCCAGTTACCCAAGAAGTAGCTCTGGGAAAGCGAGCCTAAGAGAGAAAAAGGAAGAGAGATCGCAGGCGCGGATAAGGGTAGGTCTTGCTCTCTCACAGGAAAGGAGAAGAAGAAGAAGCCAAGGAAGAAGAGGGTGAAAGCCAAAGAAGCTAAGGAAGGAGAAGGCAAGGGCTGAAGAGGAAGAAGCTGAAGGCTAAAGGGCTAAAGAAAGAGAAAGAGAAGAAGGAACTGAAGGTAGATGGAAGAGGAATCGCCAGAAGGAAAGAAAGAAGAAGAAGGAGACACAGAGATAGAGAAAAAGAAGAAGAATAAGAAGCTAAAGGCAAAAGAAGCAAAGGCACAAGCACTAAGAAAAGAAAGAAAGAAGAAGGAAGGAAGCAGCCAGAGATCAAGAAAGGGAAATAGAAGCACTGTAGCAACCCTAAGTTTAAGACATCTGATTCACAAAATCAAACGTCCATTTTTTGTGCTTTCTTGATATTTTGTGGCTACATTTACATTTCTTGGATTATAACTCTGATTTTTCATTGCATATTATATTCAATTTTAAAGTTATGCCCTTAATTTTTAAACGCCAATTTGCTCCATGTGTTCGACCTCAGACTTAAAACTTCAAGTAATAAAATATATTTGTTTTCGAGCAATTTCAATTATACTACGACGCATACATTTTAAAACATTGATCTCGCCCGTTAAACATTTTGGCGCCGTTGCCAGGGAGCAACGGGCGATTTAGAAATCTTGATCACAATTTCTGACCTGGTACTAACTTGATATATCTCTTTTGTTGTGATTGTTTCAGGGGAAAAGATTCAAAGGAAGATGGTGATTGTGCAGCAATCATAGGTCTTAATTGACCTAGATTAGGCTAGAACTTAGCATCAGTTAAGGTAATTCATGCATGCATAAGCATTATCTGCATCTTTACTGCTCTTCTTTAGCTATGCATAAAATAATGTTATAATGTGCTGATTAAGTGCATTATGTCGATTGCAGGCAATAAGCAGATCTGGAGCTAGATCTAGAGTAGGATCTAAAGCTGGATCTGGAATAACGGGAGTTGTAGCAGAGCTGGAGCAGAAGGCTTAGTTTAGATATAGGAACAATAATGTAAGGGGATTAAAAGTTTGTTATTCTATTAAGTAGAAATAAAGCAGTAAAATGTGAAGAGCATAGGTCCATCCTAGCCCTAGGATAGCCTAGAGACTTCCCCAAGCCTTAGCCACCCTTAGATTAGGCCACAACACCCTAGGAAGCCTTAAAACCCTAGTTCCAACCCTTATCTGGATGTCCAGATAAGTTATAGGACGTCCAGGACCCTTAGCCATCTCCCGCACACCACAAACGCACTTCTGCAGTGTTATTGGACGTCCAGACACTTTGTCAGACGTCCAATTTCTGCAGAGTACCCAAAACAGAACCTTGATTTCCCCCTGACTCAAATTGGATGTCCAGAACTGAAGTCTGGACTTCTGATTTTTGAGTATAAGTCGTCTGATCCTATTATTGGACGTCTGATACTGGTCTCCAGTCCTTGTTTTGAGATTCAAGTCTTGATCTTGGATCTCTAACTCCCTAGACCTAATCCCAGCCCCATAGGAACCTAAATTAAGGTGTCCTAACCCTAGTACATCACCTCTAGACCTACCTAAGGACCTAATTAGGCCCTCACCAAACCCAATTGACTTAGATCAAAGTCAATTACCTTCACCTAAGTCAATTGGACTCATTGAGTCCAATTGAGCCTAGATCTCAACCCACACAAGTTCAATTGGACTTAGTGAGACTCCAATTGACCTAAACCTAACCTAATTGAGTTATTCCATTCTCAATTTGGTTCACACTCATTCAATTAAACTTAGGCTAAGTTTAATTGCATTTTCACCTTAGCAATTAGGGTTTGCAACCCTAAAATCAAGACCTACACCTACACAAACCCCTTAGGACCTACCCTAAGCCACCTAGCCATGTAGAGCATGACCACATACACACACACACACCCATTCACGTACACACTTCTATAGAATTCTCTAGAGATCTCTTGAGATGGCGCCACCTCTTGGTTGCCAAATTTAGCAACCAAGAGGCATTTAAATTGAGATCCACAATTTTTGGATCTCAAAGACCACCTCCACCCACACGTGGCTGGCCACTCTTGGACTCTCTCTAGAGAGCTTCACACCTCTATAGAGAGAAGCCATTGGGTCTATAAAAAGACCCCATGGGTGGCCATTTGCACCCATTCACATCCTTGGCTTCCATTGGCACCACTTACTTCATTAGCTCCATACACGCCCACCTTCACTTAGCTAGCTACTCCACCTCCACGAGCTCACCACCATCATGGAGGACACCATGTCGGGATGCTGGATCAACCCTACCTCTCTCCAAGGGTCAACCTAAGCTACATTGGCCGCCCCTCATTCTTCTCCCAACCACTCCAAGGCCATCGGGGACCACCCCTGAATGCCCTTTTATTCTTCTAGATTTAATTCATGCTCTTTATAATTTTATTATTTTTAATAATTGCTTAGTAGTTTAGTCTTACTTCTCCCCCAATGATGCATGCGAAATCCCCCCATCGATTCTTGTATGCGATCATTTTCTGGTAGCTAGGTTTAATTTTTAAGCATTTATGTACAAGCTTTCCTCTGGATTCCTTGTGCAACAACTCCCCAATGAATGAATGAAAACACATTCATATATATATATATATATATATATATATATATATATATATATATCCCTTTATGTGTTTGAAATCACCACGAGCTTAATAATTATCGTATTTGCATGATTTAAGTGCCTGCTCTTTAACTATCTATCTATTATGCATCAGCATGTCGTTTCCTGAGGATATTGAAAATCTAACAATAGATTCTTTCTCCATAACTAGTCACCACCTCACTAGAATCGTGCGCATAGAAACTCACACATTCACTTTTGTAATTTACTTAACGCATGCGCATGTGATCAGAGTTAATAATAGAAGTGGTGAAGTTTTAGTTAGGAGATTAGAAACCGGCGTACGTCTTTAAATGAAGTAGAGTAGTAAAAAAGAGCGATTTTAAAGGTGAAAGCAACGCCTCCCAGAGACGAATGACCAGGACTCAAGTCCCGTAATTTTTTTAAAACAATATCTTTGTTGGATCGTACTTCGCGACTATACTACGACACTTTTTCTATCAAATATGCGATCTACAATTTCCCAACAAACGACCGCACCGCAAACACACCTGGGGCAGGTAATCTCTGATTAGTCCTTTCTCTTAAGCCCCTCATTCTGAAAAGGAAAGACAAAATAAAATCAATTAAGGCTACCTACTTTCCATCTTTAGCTAAGTCACCAAAGTTGCCTGATTTTGATTTCAACAAATATTGACTTGTGCATCCATTTAAGGTAACTAGGGCTACCACCTTCTTGATTGAGCCCTAGATACCATATTTTTGGCAACTAAATTGGACCAAAATTAGAGCCAAATTAAGGATTCCAATTTAGGGTTTTAGAGACACATCTTTCTAAGCAAGAATCAACTATCTTGAAAGAGGTGTGCCTAAGCCTTGTCTGAAAAGACTTATTCAAGAGAAATCCTAAAATTCAAGCTCTTAATTTCACTTGAATCCTAAAAGAAATGACCTGAAGCTTCTCAAAGGACAAATAGGTGAAGTTGACCCCCTTGTTGGGTCAACCAACCTTGAAATTAGGTCACTTTTGCACTCAATACATCTAAAGTTCAAGTGGAATCCTAAGCACCTTTGCTCTTAAAATAAAACTGGTAGACTTAGGGGGTCAAGTTATCCATTCTAGACTACCTGGACCCTCAGTGACAAGAGAGGTCAGGTGGGGGAAACCCTATAACCCATGGGGGCACTCTACCGTGTAGGGGTCTTTACAGGACTCTCCCTCTCTGGCTGCCCAGGTAATTCTCAAGTGGACGACTTTCTGATTCAGGGGTATCATCTGGCCCGAACCTCCATAGTCATCCAAACATCTTTGGGTGCCTTGATTGGATCAACAACACATCCAGTCCCTCATCCCTTCTCTTTAGAGCACACACATAGATTTTCTTTAGGAGTCTCTATTCAAACCAAATCACTTCGATCCAAACTTGAATTCTGATTCTACATCTTGATTCCACCATCCGATTCAAATATGCAACCTGGTTACTTAGGAAGACCATTCAAGAAACCTGAATCACGAAGAATCATGAGAGATAGAATGATTGAGGATGCCCTTGAATTTTATGATATTGAATACAAAACCTCAAAACCAGTAGAAGACATTCACGTTAGTGTACCAACAACAACAACCTTCATCATAAATTGTGCCCAAGTGTTATTAAAAAAAGCTACAAAAGGATCAACCCGAGACATTCTCATAATAGGATACATTGAGATAGAAAAATTACATAACTTTGAATACCTCCAATGCATGACAAATCCTGTACTTTGGGAAAACACCAAGATGATCTTGAAAAATGGGAAGAGATGATGAGATTGTTGAAGCAAGTTATTGATCAGAAATACCCATACATGCCCCAAATAGTTCATGAAACATCTTGGAATAGTATTGAGGATCAATCTGATTTCCCAAATCCCGAGTTTGAGGTACAAGGTTGTTGTGGATTCCCAACCCAGATGGAAGATAACATGCCTAATCTTGAATTAGGTTGGGAAGTACCAACTGCAGGAGAACACAATTTTGAGCCAGCCCTAGAAAACCAACACCTTGGTTCACCAAGCATAGAATTCCGAAACTCCTGTAATGATGAGATTAAAATAGAACCTCTCGAGGGTGTAAAACCCGCCCCTTATTCTGATAAGGTGACCCTCGAAGGCAATTCTAACCTAGATTCTAGTAATTCAACCCACATCCTCAGCCTAGAATCTAGATCTGAAACTTATTGAGAAGATTACAAGGCCCCATATGTCGAATATCAAAGTTTGAATTAGGATTATGATTATGGGCCTTTGTTTGATGAATATCCCTCTCCAACATCCTCAGAGACACAAATTGATTTTTCAGAAGTCACGCCAATCTATGATACAGAAATCGAGGAGTTGGATGAGTGAGGTTTTGATTGGGTCTTTTCTATAAGCCTAGAACTTGAGCCTAGACCAGATAAGGACACTTCTTTGAGCTCAGAATCGAAGAATAGGCTAGACCCAAGTCAAGTTGCTGAGTCTACATCTTGTGATTTATTTTGGGGTGGAACCTCTAATCTCGAATCTGATTCATAATTTGATTCTCGCAATCTCTCCAATGGTTTCGAATCTTACCATTATTTCAGAGAACCTTTGTTTCCTAACAACGACAAGCCAATCTACGACCTCAGCTCACATGATTCATTCTCAGACTCCGACTCTGCGGTCCCTGATCCTGAGATCACTGATTTAAATTCAAGTTCCAGTGAGACAGAATCATTTCTTTTCGATCCTCAGGAATCAAAACCAGAAAATGTCGAGAGTAACTGCAACCCAGAGTTCGAATCTTTTCTTGACTCAGATTTTCTTCATCTTATAAACACTCTTCAAGCATTCACTTTCAAATTTGATGGGTACTATAAGGACTCTCTAAATGAACCCACATGTAATACCTTTCTAGAAAAGCCCTCATACACAATTCTTATTGAAGCCACCTCCTCCGCATATATAGAACTTATCCAAACCCATTTTCAACCCCAACCTGCAACCGGACTCAATTTCTATTCCGATTCCCCTTTTACTGAGCCGATTGCAGATGATTCGCCTCCACATCTTTATCGGGTTTCGGACATTGATCAAATCACAAATCATGCTCCATCATTCTCTGACACTCCTGTAGGGTTTCCGCATTATCCACTGAGTACTTTACTGGTCTCTACTATGACCAGGCTGATTCGACTCAGCCAAACCCTGAATTTACACTTCGACATCATTTTGAGCTCCATAGTATGTGGTGGTTTCCACATCTCTTGATCTACACTTATCAAACCACCATATTGATTGGGTTTGGGCTACATCATCAGCCCGTTGATCTAAACAAGCACCTAGTTGGACCAACCAGGCTCTTGATCAAGGTGCTTGTTCTACAAAACTCACCTGATTTGACCACTCCCTCTCCATACCATTTCCCGCTTGGCTGAAGGCATTGAATTTAGCACTTAACGGGAGGCAATCCATCATTCCAAAAACTCGAGATCCTTCTGATTATTCGTCTGTACTTCACGTCTATTGCACCCTGAGTTCGATTTTCTTAAAACAGTCGATCCCACCCCTAGTACACGTGCCAGAGCTTGAAATCGTCCGCAACAGTCACTCCCGACCCATTCGCCCACCCGATAAATCCTATTCTAAGTCCTTGGACCCAACACAATGTCACACCCTCGATTTACAATGAGGACATTACAAAACTTAGGCATGAGGGGGCGGTAAAGTGCGAACATACAAAAATCAAAAGCTCAGAAGGGTTCTCACAAAAAAAAATCTCATATTCCAAAAACACCAAAAAAATGAAAAAATTCTTGAAAAAGAAAAAAAAAATTGGAGGAGAAAAGAAAATTTGGAGGCCATACAAAACTTGAGGAGAAAAGTGAAAAGTGAAAAAAGGAGCACAAAATGAAAAGAAAAAAAAGAAGAGATAGTCATTAGTAAGAAATTAAGGGATTAACTAAGTTCTAGACCATATCAAGAAAAAGAAAATGAAAGGAAAAAAGTGCTAATGAGACGCAAAAGAGATTAGTAGGAACGCTGATCTTAGGTCTCTTGGGCTAGACTCTTAGGCTTAAAAATTCAAGTAACCGCTAAGATCTGGATAGTCCTCAAGAGGTTGGGGAAAATGCGAAGCTTAAGTATTAGGTCTAAGGCTTAGGGATAATTCAGCCTCGTTAACTAACCTCTAGTTTGCAGGACTTGGTAACCTAAGCACCCCAATCCACACACAGTATGGTTCAATGTGCATAATTATCAAAATCATGCAAAAGCATTTAAGTGTTCTGAAAAAGTCACCTAGAACAACACAAGTTGATTTGGATGAGTTCCCGACGCAGAGAGGTGGAAAATTCCCTTCAAAGATGCGCATTAACATATCGTCTCCTTGGTGCTTGTTTCCTAAGATATTTACATATCCTACTGGGACATGTAAGCACCTTGTGCTGGTTTAGATGCCATGGGAGGCATTATCACGAAATGTCGATTGCCAGGGTCTGGATTTGCCTACAAAACACCATGGGTGGGATTATCTCGAAATCTCGAAAGCCAAGGTTCTGGGGGTTGCCATGGGTGGTGCTATCACGAAGCTTCGATTGCTAGGGACCCTTCGAGGATTGATGATGAGGATGAGGAATCCGATACAGACCGTGTTGAAAAGCCAATTCGAAGTTAGAAATAAAAAGAAAAGAGAGAGAAAACTCTTCAAACAAAGAAAATCCTCTGTCTCTCTCTTACAAAAAATGCACTACAAACTGAACCGAGGCTAAAATACGTTACAAGCATGAGTGCTTTAACTGCGGAGTCCAATGAACCTTAGGATAGTTCATGTGGGCCTTAAAAATCTTCGCGGAGGACTGAGGCTAGGGCTGGTCAGGTCCGAATCGTGGTTGGTACTTGAGTACCTCTAGACCTACTTTCAGCATTCTAACCTAATCAAAAAGAAAAAAAAGCACTCATCATAATTTGTGAACATCAAGGAACTCATGGTCTAGAACAGAAGTTAAAACCTTAAAATTTTTCTAAGGGACTAGCGAAAGCTAGGCATGGGGGTATGATGGGAACACCATCATGAGCCCTAACTAGCTCATTTTGACCCAGAAAAGAGAACAAAAGCTCCAACATAACCAACTGGAGTTTTTAACTCAATGGATAACCATTCTAAGAGAAAAGCAAGAAACAAGGGGTAAAACTGTAATTTTACCATTGCAGTACAATAACGGATTTTCTTATGGGATAAACACATGTCAAATGGTCTTAACAAGATAAAAAGTGGCTTGATTCAAACTAAAAAGGGTTCATGTGAATTTTATGAATTAAATGACTTCTTGTAACCTTAAAACAGACCCACTTAATTTAACAAGGTTCTGATCAGAATAAAATTCACCTAAACCCTCTAAAAATCATGAAAAATATTCTATAGGGTTTAGAACATTCAATTTAGCCCTTAGAACCTATTTTGACCTAAATTGGGGTCTTAGAAAATATTTACCCTAAATTAGGTTTTTATGTAAATTACCCAGTCAAACGTGGTCAAACCTAAAATCCAACTTCACCATTGGATTCCTTAGGTCAAAATTAGGTTTATATCAAAATTTGGACCTAAGGGGAATTCATCTTGACCTACTTTGCAAACAAGTTCAGCCCAATTACATTTCTACCCCTATCTTTTGAAAACCTCTGCAGAAACCCCCCTAATTTTGTCTTCATTCTTTTCAATTAGCTCCCTCCACCATTATAGCGGAGGGAATCCTACTTCGACGAGAAACTGAAGGCAAGATCTCTCTGATTTCTCATAGAATCCCCTTCAAAATTGAAAGGGAGATTCTCTGAGAAATCTCCTCCAATTTGAACACAATCAGAGGCCCTATTTAGCACCCAATCTCTTATGCGAATGCATGAGAGATTCGGGTCGCCTGCAACCTTCCATCTCTGCTGAGCTTGTTGTGCTTGGAAGCTTGGCTTCCAAGCACAAATCCTCCCTCCATGGCCTATAAAAGCAAACCTAAGCCACCCTGCACCTCCTCAGCTTGAAATTGGCTAGAGAATCCCTCAATTTCGTCTCTTCCCCTCTGGCCAGTGGCTCAGCAAGCTCCGACGACCTCCCTCCCTATCTCTCATTGCCTAGCCACAATACCAGTGGTAGGGTTCTCTTCCTCCTATTCATCTGCGTCGCGCCATACCTGTCAACGCCTCTGCAGCCCCTTCATCATCACCGTCCTCCCCCCACTGAGTGCTTCATCTTCGACGACGGCAATATAAGCTGGCTACCATCTCTACATCCCCTTTCATCTCTCTACATCCAGCTAAATCCTCTCTCCTTTCTAATCATTTCTCCCTCTTTATTTCTTGAAAATGCCCCTCGACGCACGCAATCACCCTCACCTTCTTCATCTCCGGCCAGACCTCCAGCGAGGCGTCCCTGCCACTCCACACCTCCATCCACCTCGCCAACCACCCCATAAGCACCGCAACACTCCACTGACCATAAACCCTCACTCCACTCACCATGCCACGCCCCCAGAACACCCCTCGAACACACCCACTCTCACTCACACAGGGTGCCCTAGGCACGCACGCTCCGGCCACCCCACGCCACGCCGACCCTCGCACTACGTTCATCGTGGTTCGGCGAAGCTCCCTGAGCTTTCTGATGAGGCCGCAAGGCCATATTCGTGTTGACAAGTTTGGAGTCCTCGCCGCCATTGAAGCACACAAGTAGCTAGCTTGCAAGCTCGCCCCAGGTCTCTTTGCTCTAGGCTACGAGTCCCAGGTTGTGCGAACACATCTCTCGAACAGCTCCAACCAAGAAATTGGCACTAAAGACCGAAGTAGCCGTTGCAATCAAGTAAGCCTCCTGCTATGGGCACACGTGAAGGAAGGTGGGAAGTTTAGTCCCACCTCAAAAGATCGTGAGGAGGCACAGCGAAATAAGAAGAAAAAGTGAATAAGCCTCTTCACCTCCTAACCACAGGGTGAGGTCTCACTCACCTCTCACTCCCTCGTCCGTGACCCGATCCCCACGAACCTGGCCTAACCCGTATACCCAACCTGCACTCCTCGCCCACCATCGCACGCCGGTGGGCTTAGTACCAGGCGCACACCCGACCCGATTACCAGAGAAGCGACTCTGGGAGAGTGAGCCTAAGAGAGGAAAAGGAAGAAAGATCGTGGGCGTGGGTAGGGTTAGGTTTTGCTCTCTCGTGAGAAAGGAGAAGAAGAAGAAGCCAAGGAAGAAGAGGGCAGAAGCCAAAGAAGCTAAGGAAGGAGAAGGCAAGGACTGAAGAGGAAGAAGCTGAAGGCTAAAGGGCTGAAGAAAGAGAAAGAAAGGAGAAGGAACTGAAGGCAGAAGGAAGAGGAATCGCCAGAAGGAAAGAAAGAAGGAGCTACAGAGACAGAGAAGAAGAAGAAGAAGCTAAAGGCAAAAGAAGCAAAGGCACAGGCACGAAGAAAAGAAAGAAAGAAGAAGGAAGGAAACAGCCAGAGATCAGAAAAGGGAAATAGAAGCACTGTAGCAACCCTAAGTTTAAGACGTCTAATTCACAAAATCATACGTCCATTTTTTGTTCTTTCTTGATATTTTGTGGCTACATTTACATTTCTTACATTATAACTCTGATTTTTCATTGCATATTATATTCAATTTTAAAGTTGTGCTCTTGATTTTTAAACCCCAATTTGCTCCATATGTTTGACCTCAGACTTAAAACTTCGAGTAATAAAATATATTTATTTTCAAGCGATTTTAACTATACTACGACGCATACATTTTAAAACATTGATCTCGCCCATTAAACAATGATGGAGTAGAAGGGGCCTGATAGACATAGTGAGCATAGCCCTGAGTCGGGTTCATAACACGCCTCTGGTTCAGCACATTATTTGGATTGGGCAGAGGTTGCGAAGGGAGTGCACCAGGTTGGTGGGGATTTGCCATCTGGGCGAGTTGATTGCGAACCTCTGTGATCTCATCTTTGTGCTATTTTTGCATAGCCACATTCATCTTCTGAATGTCAGCCAGAGTTTGAAGGATGAAAATCATTTGATCTTCTCAAGTTGGCCCGGTTTGGTAAGTCGGGTTGGGCTGAGGCTAAGGCAGCTGATAAGGATGAGAGATTTGTGGTCATGGATGATATTGAGGTCTCTGATTTTGATTATTCCCAGACCACATGAAATTAGGATGATTATGCCATTCAGGGTTGTAGGTGTTCGAGAAAAGATTGTTCTAGATGGCATTGAGGTCCTCGCAGGTCCAAGGAACCTCGGAGAAATCAGAAGTCAAGGGTTCAGAGTTCCCCCAACTAGAGTAGGTGGATCCGGAGTTTCCTCCGAACCCTAGATCAGATGGGGGTGGGTATGGATCCATCCCCTGAGAAGATCGGTGGTAGATGTTCTGCACAGCCTCCCTCCCAGAGGGTGGTTGTGTGAACGGGTTTTGTGCAGAGGTGGCTCGCTGCAGATGTTGAGTCAACTCATCCACCTTCTTCTCAATGATCGAGACCTTGTCTAGGTGACTAGCCACTAACTCCAAGTCGACGGAAGAGGACAAGCCCTACGTCTCATGTGCTCCCCACAGATTTGTCAACTCACGGGCATTCGTCTGGTAGAACATGCCCATGGATTCATTATTGATGGAGTTCTCGCACATGTTCTCGAGAATCTCCTACACGGTGTCTTCGTGTTGACCCATGATGTTTCCTCTACAGGTCACATTGACAAATAATCAAATATCCTCACGGAGTCCCTGGTAAAAAGACTGGACTTGTTCTCATTTAGGAACTCTGTGGTGGGGGCACTTTCACATGAGATCCAGAAAGCGATCCCATGCCTGATGAAGCAGTTCTCCTGCTTGCTACATGAAATGTGTGATCTGGTGCCGCAGAGCATTTGTCCGACCAACAGGGAAGAACTTTTTCAGAAACTCAGATTGCAGTTCAGCCCATGTGTTAATTGAATGAGTTAGGGTTTGGTACCAATGAGCGGCCTTGTCCATGAAAGAGAAGGAGAACATTTTCATGAGCAAGATATCCTGATTTTGAGCTTCTGACCCGAAAGTCTAGGCCAGATGCTTGAGGTGCTTGATATGCTGGAAAGGATCTTTGGAATTAAGCCCGTGAAATTTAGGAATAGATGAATCATGTTGGGCTTTAGTTCATTATTAGGACCTCCAGCCGAGATTTGGACTCGAGGTTCGATCGCCACAACAGGATTGAAATGATCTCGCATCATAGGATGCTGTAGTGGATTCATAAAGGGATGGAATAGATTGTTGAGATGCTGAAGCTGATTCTAGAGATTGTTTTCTTCTTCTGCTAGTTATTCCATGAGTATGGATGAAGGAGATCTAGGCTCAGATAAATCAGAAGATATGTCGATCTGGTCAGGTGGTTGCATAAACAAAGAGGTCGAGGCTTAGCCTCGATGGGAGTGAATAGCTAAAGGAGGCCTCAAGGGTGGTCTTAGGGACCTCCTCCCAAACATTCATCGATGGAGAAGACGAGGGATAGAAGGTGTGATGATCTTTGAATTACTATAAAGGTTCGAGGCGGATGATACCCCTAGATCAGAAAAGTCGTCCACCTGAGAATTACCTGGGCAGCCAAGAAGGGATAGTCTCGCAAAGACCCCTACACGGTAGAGCATCCCCACAGGTTACAGGGTTTCCCCCACCCGACTTTCATTGTCACTGAGGATCTAGGTAGACCAAAATGGATAACTTGACCTCTTAAGTCTGCCAATTTTAAGTTTGGAGTGTGGGTGCTTTGGATTTCACTTGAACTTTAAGATGTTGTTGTGAGTGGTGAGCTAATTTGAAGATTTGTTGACCCTGCAAGGTGGGTTAACTTCACCTGATTTGTCCTTGATTATTAGGTCTCGCTTTTAGGTTTCAAGTGAGATTTAGAGCTTAATTCTTTTTTTTTTTTTGAAACAGTGAGGATTGCTATCATGAACCGATAGCAATCTGGAGGGTAGTATATTTCTTATCAAAAAAGCATTACAAAGGAGATTCCCAACTATGTATGAGTGACCAGCATTCCTTTACAATGTTCTCACATCTCACCGGTCTCTCCTAAAAAAGCTTATCATTACGTGCCCTCCACACACACCACAAAGCAGCTGCCATAGCCCCTAATGGCCGACCAGGACTGATGAGCCTTTGCCACAGTGAGTCCTAGGAGGGAAGAGGCTCTAGACAAACCATCCTCCAAATCTTGTCCATGACCAAGCAAGAGGAGAAAATGTTCATTGCACTATCAAAGTGTAAACCACAAAGAGGGCAGGCATTTAGAACAGTCCCCATCCTTTTGTGCCTCAAATCACTAGTGATCAAACCTTCCCGTCTACAAGGCCACAAGAATATCTGAACCTTCAAAGGGACTCTCAAGAGCAAAATCTTTCTATCAACAGGATCACATTCCACCTCACGGTTGGATCTAATAATTTTCTCATATGCCTACTGCATTGAGAAGATACCCTGTCAGCCATATGTATCTGTCGCATTCCTCGTAAGATGCACCTGCTGTAGATCAGCCATTAGGTTCTGCCTCTCCTCCTATAATCGAGTGCCTGATCTACATTGTTGCAGCCCTTCCATCCTCCAATAATCCTCTACAGCAGACCACTAGCTACTGACTGTGGCTTCCTTGTCTGCAGCAGCTGCATAAACTCTCGGGTAGACCTCTTTCAGTACCCCCAAATCAGACCATCGCTCATTCCACAAGCTCAAATTTCTGCCATCTCCGAGGCTAGGCTGCAGCAAGTGCCAATAGCTGCCAATTGCACTGATCACTGACCGCCAAAAAGGGGAGGGTTTCTTCGGTTGTAGCCTTTGCAGACTGCTATTTGATCCCCCATAGCTGTCCCTAATCAGATCAGCCATCAACCTCTCCTTACAGTCCAAAATCCTGATGGCCCATTTAACCAATAAAGCCTCATTGAACTCTTTGAGTGCCTTAATTTCCAAACCACCAATCTCCTTTGGCCTGCAGATATTGCTCCATCTAATGGGCTGCATGAAACCGCCCTCATGACCTGCTCCTTTCTAGAAGAATCTCTTCCTCATAACATCCAATCTCTTCCAAATACACTTAGGAGCCCTGAATATGCTAAAGTAGAAGACCGGTATGGCTGTAATGACCGAATTGAGAAGGATTAGTCTTCCACCCTTAGACAAAAATTTACTACTCCATCCTTTCAGCTTTCCAGAAACCTTATCAAACAAGACATTCCAATCAGATTTTTTCAATTTTGCAGCCCTCAATGGCAATCCTAGGTACCTCAGTGGCAGTTTAGTTTGAGGTGACCCCAATGTACCCTCCAAATCCATCTGCTCCTGCTCATTCATGCCAAAACAAATCAGGATAGACTTTTCCTTATTCAAACATAAGCCTAAAATATCCCCAAATATCTTTACCAGTAACCCCAGAGCATGTGTCATAGGCTTGGACCCTTCCACAAAGAACACCGTGTCATCTGCATATTGCAAAATGGGGGCCAGATTTGTCCTATTAGATAATGAGTACCCTTTGATTATACCCACCTGTGCCAATTTGCAAGCATATCTTGCAAGCCCATCCACCGCAAGGTTAAAAACCAACGAGGCTAGAGGGCATCCTTGTCTAACCCCACGCTGGGGCTGGATCCAAACCCCACAAGGCTTACCATTGATCAATGGAGAAAATAAAGCAGTAGTGATACAATGTTTCATCCATTGGATCCATAAGGGGGGAAAGCCTCTTCTTCTAAAAACCTCCCAAAGATACGGCCAAGAGATCGAATCATAAGCCTTCTGGAAATCAACTTTCCACACGAATGCCTTGTATTTCCTTCTATGCCATCCACTAACCATTTCCTGAGCCAAAATAAAAGATTCTTGAAGTGATCTGTTAGGCAGGAATGCAACTTGTATCGAATGGATCAGGCCCTATAAAACATTTCTCAGCCTATTAGCCAAAATCTTGCTGATGACAAGATAGATGGAATTTGACAGGGAGATCGGCCTAAAGTCTAAAAATTTTTCTGCCCCCATTGATTTAGGCAAGAGAAAGAGATAGGACTTGTTAATCCTCTCAAACCCAGCATTTCCCACCTCAAATTCTCTGCTAACATCCATCACTTCCTTGCCCACCACACTCCACATCTCTCTGTAAAACAAAACTTGTATTCCATTAGGGCCCAAGGAACCTGCCATATTTAATTCTCTGATTGCCTGTAGGGTCTCCTGTTCAGTGATGAGTGCAGTCAGCTGATCAGCCTGTTCACTCGTCACCCTAGGACCATCACTTCCTGCCATTCTCCATTTCCCCCTCTTAGCTTCCCGAGATGCCTCTCTATAATATTTAATGGCTTCAGATTTAATCTCCTGATTGGAAAAGACCCTATGTCCATCATTGAGAATAGAGGAAATAAAGTTAACACGCCTCCGAGAGCTAGCCGCAAGATGGAAAAATTTTGTATTGGCATCTCCCTCCTTATGCCATAACTGCCTTGATCTCTCCCTCCAATCAACTTCTTGTTTAAGATCTTCATCCAATACCGCACCCTGCCACATTTTCCTTTCAGCCAATTCTTCCTCAGATAAGGGGCCAGTTGCTTCCTTAGAATCCAGCTCCTAAATTTTATTCAGAGCTTCCCTCCTCCTCTGCTACCTCATCAAGCTAACAGTAAACCCATATTCTTTTAAGACAGTGCGCAAATCAGCCAGCTTGGTTGCCAAACTAACAGTAGCAGACCCCTCCACCTTTTTAGCTCGCCACCAAGAGCTAACCATCTGATAGAAGCCCGGTTCATTCAGCCATGATCTTTTCAGTTTGAAATAAGAGCCAACATGTGTTTCTTCCCCACTGTCCCTCACCAAAGGGGTGTGATTAGAGAAAGGTCGGTTCAATCCACTCACAGTCGATAACTGGAATCTTTCAAGAATGTCCACATTCCCAAAAAATCTATCTAGTCTGGATGCCAGCCCATTTCCATTGCGCCAAGTAAATTCCACACCAGAAGATGGATACTCACTCAAATGCAGAGATTGAACCATCATCTGGAAGCCAATAGCCGAACTGTCTGTGCTACCATTAGGCCTGTCTACCCCTGTTAGCACACAATTGAAATCCCCACCCGTCAGCCATATTTCCCCCTGCACCAACTCAGCCACAGCAGACCACTCCTCCCACAGCTCCTGCCTGGCAGATGCAACACATGGTCCATATACCCCAGTAATCCAGAAACACTCCAGCCCTTGGTGAGTCTGGAATTTGCATGTTAGCATATGCCTGGCTTTATGAACCTTCAAACAATGAGCCCACACCTTCCTCCACCAGATAGCAATACCCCTCGACCTCCCCTATGCATCAATCTGCACACAATCGTTCAGCCCTGAAGCCAGCAAGTCAGACCAAAGCCTATCAGAACTACTTTCAATGTGTGTCTCTTGAATGAGAGCACACTCAATTCCCCATTCTCTCAAATATCTCATTAGAGAAGCCCTCCGGCTTTTGTCGTGCAACCCACGCACGTTCCAAGTGAGGATTCTCATCTATCCTCACTGGACCCCTCCCCCCTGAGAGATTGGCATTTGCATACCTGCATAACTTTCGCAACCTCGTCTTTGTCCATCAGAATGATAGCCTTTGATTTTCTCTGTCGAAGGCTATATGGTGATCTGCCCTTACTAGTCTTTGTGCAAGAACCACCTTCACATTTAAGGCCTTCCTTCTCCTACAGGTCCTGTTTATCCTTCAGAGACACAAGTGGCGTGTCAAGATTCCCCTGCTCCTCAATCTCCATATCACCTGACAACACATCCCCTGCCACCGTGGGCGTTGGTCCTACCGTTTCCCCCCCCACCCGATTCCTCCTTTTCTTCATTCTGAACCTCCCCCATCTCCCCCACATGGAAGTCCTTACGAGTTTCAACAGTTAGGGATTCATCGGCGCGAACTGTGCATAGTTCCTGCACAGCTACCTCCTCACCAGCTGTAGGTCCAGACGACTTAAGTTGCTTTGCTACAGTGTCACCCACCAAGAACCTCAGCCTCAGCATCCAGGAGCTCCCACCACATCTCAGAATCAGACTATCAGGTACAGAGCCAGCTAAAAATACATCGACCATCACATTCAGCAGGCGCCCATTGCCCTCAAGCAGTCTGATAACCGTGTCCTCTGCCACTAATGCAAATCCTGAGATCATTAAGGATACGACCTCCTTCGACCTCAGATGCAAAGGTAGTCCCTCGATCTCAAGCTTTCCCGATCTGGATCCTACTCTCTGGGGTGGTCTCTCCGGCAAGGCTCCATCAAAGGGAGACACCAGTCTCCAGATCACCGTGAAGCCATTGTTGCAGGATGTTTGAATATGCATCTTCTCAACATCCACCATACCCAAGCCAAAGAGGACAAAACACATATTTGACAGAAAAGAAACCTACCAAGAGTTGGTCGAAAGGGAGAGAGAGTTTACCAGGGAGCGAACATTCTCCGCCGTCGGTCTTCCAGACATAACCTCCCCGACCAGAGCTCCACGCAAGGCCATCTCTGCCGCTTTGATGTTCTCTATCATAGGAACCTCCACATCAACCGTAAGCCCCCCTGGTTTGCGTAGAGATGGGGGCGGAGGCGGCATCTGCACAGCCCTAAAATTCAAACTTCTAGAGGGTGGGAAAGGACATTCTTTCATCTGTCACCCTACACCCCTGCAGGAATCCCTTTTGTGACCGAGTCTCCCGTAGCCCAAGCACACTACGGGAGATCGGCAAGTGGCCGCCATATGTCCCCGCCACCGACAGCAGAAACATACGGTCTTGCCGAGCCCCTTTGTTCCCCTTCTCTTAGACCACCTAGCATCCATCCCCCTTTTGCCGTAAGCATCAGAATCCCTCCGCTCCTTCCGCCTCCAACCCCTTGACCTCCAAGTATGCCATCCTTCACCATCCCTACTACCACCAGCCGTCGCCCCTGAATCGCCTGTCGTCGCTCGCATCTTCCTCCCTCAGGGTCTATCCCTCCTTCACAAAAATATATTCTTAGAGCTTAATTCTTAGGGTTTGCTTATTTAGGTAAGTTCAATCATGGCTCAGGACACACATAGTTTGGGAAGATTGATTCTTGTTTTAAGCAAGTGTGTCTCTACAACCCTTGAATGGAAACCCTAATTGGCTCTTAGTTGGTCAATCAATTAATTCCAAATCTAGTACCTAGGGCTCAATCATGAAGGTGGTAGCCCTAGGTGTCTTAAATCCCTAAGTAGGTGCAAGAATCAGGTTTGGGATGCTTTCTAAAAAGAATGTATCAAATCAAGCAACTTGTGATGATTAATCTAAGAATAGAATGCAAGTTAGCCCTAATTGATTTTTTTCTTCTTTTAGCTTTTTCAGAATCAGGGGCTTAGGAGAAAGTGGATGGAGTTTACCTGCCCTTGGAGTGTTTGCTGTGTGTCTAACTCTCCTTGATTGGATTCCCCTGCATATATCACAACAAAATAGATAGAGCAAGTTAGTGTCAAATTAGATATTGCAACCAAGAAATCAAATTGTGCGTTGCTCCCCAGCAACGGTGCCAAAATGTTAACACGAAATTGTCAATGTTTAAATAATGCGTTATAATATAGGACAAAATCGAATTAAACACTTGGTTTGTTCACACAAATGGCGACAAGGGCATAAATGTGTAGATGATTAAAATGTTAGGGACCTTTTTGTAAATAATTTAAAAAGTTAAGGGTCATTATGTGATAAAAAGAATCTATCTGGACTGGAATGCAAACTAGGTCAAGGTGATCTCTGATTGAGCCCAAATTTTGGTAAAAATCTAATTTGGACCCAAGGAATCTGATAGTGAAGTTGGATTTAGGTTTTGATCAAGTTTGACTAGGTAAATTCCATAGAAACCTAAATTAGGGCAGCTGTCTGTCTGAGACTCTATTTTAGGTTAAAATGGGTTCAGATGGTCAAATCAAGGATGTCAAACCCTAAAGAATATTTTTCTATGATTTTTAGAGAATTTAGATGAATTTTTTCCTAACCAGAACCTCAGTTAATTAAGCAGGTCTATTTTTAGGATTTCAGATGTCCATTAATTCTTGAAATGCGTGAAAACTCATTTCTGTCTGCATGGACCCACTTATTAGACATTAATGACCATATGACCTTTAATAAACCCCTGGCATACCCTATGGTTATTCTATATTTGTGATAAGATGGTAAAATTTCAAAAATAACCATGTTTTCATCTTTTCTTCTCAAAATAGAATATCAAGCACTTAGGACCCCCTGAGGTTATGTAGGAGCTTTTATCAACTTTATCATACCAAAGTGAGCTAGTTATGGCTCATGATGGTGTTCTCATCAAGTCCCCACCATCAATCCTCGTAGGGTCCCTAGCAATCGATGCTTCAAGATAGCACCGCCTAAGAGTGTGTGAATTATGGTGCTTAGGTTACCGAGTCCCGCAAATCAAAGGTTAGTCAACGAGATCGAATAATCCCTAAACCTTAGACCTAATACATAAGCTTCGTATTTTCCTCAACATCTTGAAGACTATCCGAATCTTAATGGATATATGAATGTTTAAGCCCTAAAATAAGCCCAAGACGCCTAAGATCAGCACTCATACTAATCTCCATGTCTCTATCACTTTAGGACTTTTTTTTTTCTTTTGATTTGGTCTAGATCTTAAGTAGATTCCATAATCATTTACTAATGGCTCACTTTTTATTTCAAATTGTAGCTCCTTTTTGACAATTTAAAACACCTCCTCTTATCCTCCTCAAAATGATATACAATTAATCTCTCAAAATTTCCTTTCCTTTCTCCATTTTTTTTGTGCTTTTTCAAAAAATTTTTTTATTTTTTGGGTTTTTTGAATATGTATTTTTTTTTGTGAGAACCCCTCAGAAGTTTTAATTTCTATGTGTTTGCAGTTTAACAACCCCCATGCCTAAGTTTTGCAATGTCTTCATTGTAAATCGAAGGGTATGAAATCAGTTGGGGTTCATGGGTTAGAACAGGGTCAAAAGGGTGTGTGAACAAGTCGAGATGACTGTTGCGGACGATTTCAAGTTTTGATACGTATACCAAAGGTGGAGTCGGCTGTTCTAAAATTGAATTCAAAGTGCAGTAAACGTGTAGCTCAAAAGGATAATCAGTTTTTGGAATGATGGGTTGCCTCCTGTTAAGTGCTAAATTCAATGCCTTCGACCGAGCAGAAAGTGGTCATGGAGAAGGAGTGGTCAAATCAAATGAATTTTATAGAACAAGCACCTTAATCAATAGCCTGGTTGGTCCAACCAGGTGCTTATTCATATCAACAGGCTGATGATGCAACCCAAACTTAATCAATCTAGTGGGTTGATGGATGTGGATCAATAGATGCGAAAACCACCAGATATTTTGAAGTTTAAACAGATATGGAAGTGAGAATCCAGGGTTTGGCTGAGTCAATTTAGCCTGGTCAGAGTAGGGATCCTCAAATGAGAATGGAGCTGTAGAAGATGTAGAAATCCTACTAGAGTGATCTAAGAAGGATGGGACATGATTTTCATTCTGATTGATATCTGAATCCCGATCAAAAGATGGAGAAGAATCATATGTGATCGAATCATTAAGAGGAGAATCAAAGTAGAAATTGCTTTCTATGGTAGTTTGAGGTTGGGATCGGATTTGAGAAGGCTCTATATGTGCTGTAAGAGAGGTGGTTTCCTTCAAATCATTGACCTCACGTCAGAATCAAAGGACGAATCATGGTCACTAAGGTCGTAAACTGGCTTGGAGTCATTAGGAAACAACAGTTCTCCGAAATCAGAGTAAGATTTGAAATCGTCGAAGAACTTGCAAAGATCATGTTCTGAACTTGATTCCAGATCAGAGGTTCCACCATAGAATGAATCAAGATATGTAGAAGCAACAACCTAACTTAGATTTAACCTAATTTCAAATTTCGAGCTCAAAAAGGTGTCCTGATTAGGCATGAGCTTAGGTGCATAGTTCCTTGGATAGACCCAATCGATTCCCAACTCTTTCAACTCCTTGATTTCTGTATCATAGATTGGCATGACTTTCGAAAAATCAATTTGTGTCTCTAAGGAGGTTGGAGAGGTGTATTCATCAAATATAGGCCCTGAATCGTAATTCAAATTTAAAATCTGACTCTCATCATTTTGGGCCTCATGATTATCCCAAATAGGCTCGAATCTAGATTCTAGGTTAAGGGTAAGGATTGGATCACTAGAATCTAGGCTGGACTCTATTAGGATGTCAGAATCATTCTTAAGAATCACCTTAATAGGATAAGGCTCAGGATTTACACTCTTGAGAAGTTCTATTTTAGGTTCATCATTACAGGTGCCTAGGAATTCAAGGCTTGGTGAACCAGCCTCTCGATTTTCTAGGGCAGGCTCGAAATCGGGAACACCTGCAATCGAATCCTCCCAACCCATCTCAAGATCAGGTATGTCAATTGTTATGAAGTTTGAATCTGAATTCATTTGGGTTGAGGGTCGACAATGACCTTGATCATCAAACCCAGGATTTGTGGAACTATGTTGATCATCAGAATTCCTCCAAGATGTTTTATTATCTGACAAGTATTTTTGTTCAATGATTCTATATAACTCATTCAGCAATTCTTCCTGTTTTTCCATGAGATCTTGGTTTTTTTCCAAAAGTGAAGGATTTAACCAACATTGCAGATACTCGTTCCTATGTAATGTCATTAATTCATTGTATTCTGCGAAGAGATCATCCTGGGTCAAACCGTGTTTTATTTGTGTCCATGCTATTTTGAAACGATTCAGAATGTGGTCTGTTGTTTTTATAAATTTATCCCGAATGTCTCTATCTAAGGCTTCATAATATTCTTCATGGTGTCTATAGGCAGCTTCAATCATCTTATCCTTGATAGTCATTTGGGACACAGGTTTCTTAATAAATTTTCCTAACATGTCAGGTTGCATTTTTTAATCAAGTGGTGGAATCAAGATGTAGAATCAATTTCAAATTCAGATTGGAGTTGATTAGATCACATTAGAAATCCCTGAGAAAATCTAATGAGGTCTCCTAGGTTAAAAACCTAATGACCTTCTTGTGTGTGTGCAATAGAGAAAATGTGAGGGACTAGATGTTATTTGGACCCAATCAAGGCACCCAAAGATTTTTGGATAACTAAGGTGTTTTGAGGCAGATGATAACTCTGAATCAGAAATCCGCACACTCGAGAAATACCTGGGCAGCTAGGAAGGGAGAGCCTCGCAAAGACCCCTACACGGCAGAGCGTCCCCATAGGTTACAGGGTTTCCCCCACCCGACCTTCCTTGTCACTGTAGTTCCAAGTAGACCGAAATGTACGAGCTTAACACCTTAAGTCTACCAATTTTATTTCTAATTAGTGCCTTGAGTTTCAATTGATTAGAATTTGATTTGATTGTGACCTAATTTGGAGGTTGGTTGGACTACAATGTAGGTCAACTTCACCTGACCTGCCCTAAAGATGTTGGAATGAAATCTAGGTGAAGACCCAGAAATCACCCAAAATTGACTCTCAGGTTATTAGGTCCACAATTTTTAAGGTTCAAGTGAAATTAAAGCCTCATTTTTAGGGTTCTTATTGGTTAGATCTTTTCAACCAGAGGCTTGGGTAGCACGCAAATGCGGAAAGGTATGTTTCCTTTTATGCAAGCAAGATGAAAGCTAGCTCTTCAAAACCCTGGTGTTGAAACCCTAATTGGCTCTATTTTAAGTCCAATTCTCAAGCAGTTCTTCTTGGACTTCAAACAAGAAGTGCATAGTCCAATAAGATTAGAAATTAAGCAGAATCCCTAGTTGGTGCAGGAAATCATGGTCTGGATTTCTAAATAGAATCGCATCAAGCTTCAATCAGATATTGATTTTTCTCGCAAATAAGGAAACTTGACTTTAAATGAAAATTAATATGAAAATAAGGCAGGTAGTTCCATATTGATTGTTTCCTTTTTGTCTTCCCAAGATTAGGAGGTTGATTAGGGAAGAACAAAAATTACCTGCCCCAGGAGTGGCTATTTTGTGCAGAAGATTACCTCGTGATGTACCTCGCAAAATCACAAGAAATCAAATAGAGCAAGTTAGTGCTCAAATATAATCAATTAAAATAAAGAATATCAATGAATTGTGCATTGCTTCCCAGCAACGGCGCCAAAATGTTAACACGCAAAATCAATGTTATAAAAGATGCGTTGTAGTATAGGTCAAATCTCTCAAAAATAAATAAAATTTATAACTCGAATTTGAAGTCTGAGGTCAAACACAAGGAGAAAATATGGAATTCACACACTAATCAAGATGAATATATAACTAGCATAGAAATAAGCCAAGAATGATATTCAATGAATAATAACTACTCAAAACTGATTTTCAATGTAAAACATGAGTATATCAAGAGTTAACTATGACAAAAAGACACCTAGAACAAAATAATGGTGATTTAGATCACCAATTATTAGTCTAAGCACATATATATCAACTTTTCAATGAATATGAAATAAATGAACAATGGTTAGACGTCTGGCTCTCAAATCAGACAACTTAAATGTCACCTGCTACAGTGCTTTCTTCTGATCTTCAGGCTTTCTTCTTCTCTCTTCTTCCTTCTGCTTACGCACAGGCCTTCTTTTTCTCTTCTTTCCTTATTCACAAGCCTTCTCTTCTTCTTCCTTCTCTCTTTACAGCCTTCTCCTCTTCTTTTAGCTCACACACAGGCCCTCTTCTTCCTTCAACGACCACTTCTTATGCTTTTCTTCTTCTACAAAGCTCTTCCTCCTTCTCAGGGTCTTCTCCTTCTTAGCGACTAAGTGTCGCACATCTGCACAGAGGAGAAAAACCCACCCCTCCCCCGCTCTCTCTCTTTCCTTCCTTCTTTTCCTTTCCTCTTCCTTAGACAACCGATCTTAATCGGGTATTCGGGTTGAACAATAGCCAAGTCCAGGCTCATCGGGGGTGGTGATGAGTGAGGAGTGTATAGGTTAGGTAGGTAAAGTCGAGTGTGAAGGGACCTCACCCCATGTGTTTGGAGGCAACAAGCCACAAGCAGAAAATCATTTTATGCGTGCACAGTCCTCTTTCCACGAACAAAGTAGGACTAAATCCCACCCCTTCTCGCATTTTGCTGTGGTGAGGTGCTTTCCAATTGTGGCAGAAACTGAGGCGAAGGCTTCAATCAAGGACTTGGAAGTGGTCCTGGGACTACTCCATGCTACCTGAAGGTGTAACCTAGGGCTTGAGTGGCCTTGAACATGAAGAACAACGTCAGAGGGATGACACGACGGTGAAGCATCGACATGATACCTGAAACACAAAATACAGGCTAAAAGCACCGTTTAAAAGGCTCAAGAGATCACCGTAGGGCATGGAATGTGATGGCGGCATTCGTGGGATGATTCATGTGTGGATGATGGAGAACGGTGATGGAGACAAACTGTGAAGGATGGGTTGTTCGGTGGCTCTTTTGGTTGGATGAAATTGCCAATAGTGAGAGGGGTTTTGATGGACGTGAGTTGGCGAAGGTTGTGAGGGTGTTGGCGAGGTGGTTGGAGGTGTGTAGCATGCGAATGACCTTGCCGGAGTTCGGCTAGAGGTGGAGACGAAGGTGGCAAGCGTGGAGGTCAAAGGGTTATTTTTGGGTTTTGAATAATGGAAATTAAACTAATAACCTAAGGGAACCTAACTAACCTACTCTAATTGGACGAAAGGGGGGATTTCTTACATCGGTGGTACATCGGACGTGGAGAAGATGAAATCTCCTGTGATAGGAGCGGCGACAACGAGAGGACGTAGGCAGCAACTGCCAGTATTGCGACGCATGGAAGAAGGTAAGGAAGAGGAATCCACCCGCTATGGTCTATGAGGGTGGATGAGGAAGGTGGTCGGAGAAAGTCACCAGAGCTCATGGAGCATTCAGCCGGAGAGGAGAGAAGGAGATTTTCCAGCCAAAAACAAGCTAAGGATGTAAGGTTGTGCACGGCCCGGCTTTATAGAGCTTCAGGGAGAGCTTTGGATCAAAAAGAAGGATTTACAATGCTTGGGCTTGAAGGAATAGAACCCAAGATTCTCGTGCATTCGTACGAGCAATCTATGGGGACTTGGAACTCCAAAATGATCTTAGATAATTCGTCTTCGTGTGAACATCAATCCCACCAATTTTGGTTGGATTTGATTGTCATTTGAGTAGGATTCAGGTCGGTCAAAGGTTTCTTGGAGGTCGGGTTTGACCTCAATGGTGGAAGGGGCTTTTGTGTGAAGGAGATGATGAAGTTAGGGGGTATTTGCAAGGATTTCAAAAGTTAGGGGCATATGTGTAAGGAAAAGAATCAGAAAAGGACTGGAATACAAACTAGGTCAAGATGATCTATGATTGGGTCAAAATTTTGGTACAAACCTAATTTTGACCAAAGGAATCTAATGGTAAAGTCAGATTCTGGTTTTGACCAAGTTTGACTAGGTAATTTATACAAAAATTGAAATTATGGCAATTATCCAACTATGATTATTTTAGGTCAAATTGGATTCCAATGGTCAAATCAAAGGTACCAAACCTTAGGGAATATTTTTCTATGATTTTTAGAAGGTTTAGGTGAATTTTATCCTGACCAGAACCTCTTTTAATTAAGCAGGTCTATTTTTAGGATTTTAGATGTTCGTTAATTATTGAAATGCGTGAAAACCCATTTCTGTCTTGCATGAACTCACTTATTAGACATTTATGACCATTTGATCTTTAATAAACCCCGTGATTGTTCTACATTTAGGATATTCTGTTAAAATTACACTTTTAGCCCTATTTTAATGTTTATTTCTCATAATGGATATGCAGTGAATTACGATCTTCTGCCGGTTATGTAGGAGCATTTATCAATTGATTATGACTAATTAAAGCTTGATATGGCTGATAATGACGTTATCATCAGATAAGTTATATTGTATACTTGCAATATATTATACTAAGTATTTTCAACTTATTTAAACCGTATTTATACTGTATTATAGTATTTATAGTTTATTTATATGAAAAACCATCTTAAACCAATATTTAATTGTATATAAATTAAAATAAAGCTTCTAAAATATAATAAAAATATGTAATAAATAATTTATTATTTATATTAATATTGTATTAAGTCAATTTGATAATTAATTAACTAATTTATACTTTAATTAAGTAATTAACATCTAATTTAACATGTATAAAGAATAAAGTTTAACTAATTTTATTATATAATAAAGTAACTTATTTTTACAAAGTAATTACATAATTATGTAGCCCTATATAAGGGTTTTACAATGATATAATTTATTTTTAAATTAAAATAATTTATGACCCTGAAATTGACGGCCAAAATCCCTAATTCCGAACGTAATGTAGCACCAAGTGGCGCTGATTTTAGCTACTTCTATAGTGCCACATCGTGCGCTGTGGAAGCACCAATGCAGTATATCATGATTTTGTGCTTATTCCTCTTCGGTCGTCAGGTGTTTGGCACCAAAGAAACTCCATGCTACTAATCCTCGATTTGCATGCCATGTACGTGTGTGTGGGTGCATGCATGTGCACGTAAGTGTGGGCTATGTGGGCTCGATGTTTGAGCTTTGAACCGGATTTAATGAACCTAAATATGAACTAGGGTATCCCTAGTAGAGGTCTGGTCCCACCCTGTAAAGGGTGCTGTGTATCCCTTAAAAAGGACACCTATCCACTAATAAACCTAATTTTTGACTAAGTGAACTGGTCAAAACCGACCCTAAAAATGCCTAAGTTTGAGTCCTCTTGTGTTTGACCATACGTATATATGTAAATATATAGCATACTCAGTATAAAGTATATGTATATAAATAATGTAAATAAATAAGTATACGTATGTATAGTATATATATGTAGTATGTATATATGTATACGTCGAGTAAGTAAGCATGTTTGAGGTCTTATGTAAATATATAACACTTAGAGCTTTAGTGACAGTTGTATCTGTCACTGTACATACATATATATGTTAGTATAGATAGTAGTTTTTACCTTAGGTTATGTATTTAGTTTACTAAGGTTTCACTAGCGTATATATCTGTTACTATATGTGTAATATATGTTACCAAAGATGTTAGTATAATAACTTAACTTAGTATAGTAAATATTTTTATACCTATATTTAGGTATTATCTATATTAATTGTAAATAATTAACATAGAATAGTTATATATAGTTTTTAATGCTTGTTTGTGTATATATGTTTTCAGGCATTGTAATTGTTTCTTTGTAAATAATTAACCAAATTCTTTCATTCATTGATTCATTCATTCATTTTGTAAATAAAATTAATATTTTTGGAATAAAAGAATGTTTTTGGACTTAAAGAGTGATGTATATCAATAACTGTCTCCTAGAGAATGAACTGGAATAAACCAGTAAAAATTAAGTAAATAATTAAAATTTACGCGACATCGGTTTGCATTTGTGACATATACTATAACAACGACATTTAAAACACCATTTTTAGTACGAATCAGAAGTCGACGATCATATTTTTGGTGCCATTGCTGGGGACAAAAACCCATCAACAGCGTTTTATTGTGATTGTTTGACAATTATCACAGAAAGTCAATTACTGTGCTATGAGTGGTTTAAGTCATTTGTAGCACCTTGATGACATCTGATTGAGGCAGTTGTTGAGGTACTATAGGGATATTTGGTATCTGATCTGACGTGGCTATTTGACTGAGTGGTTCATGACTACTATTGGAAAATTTGAGTTAATTTCTTATATTGAATAGGTGCTTAATGTGGGATATAAGTGGTGATCCAAATCACCATTTTTAGAATTCTTTCATATTCTTTCTATCCCAACAATTCTTAAAATACAATTTGGGCTAATATTGAATATATTTTTTATTATTGATTATTATTGCATATCTTTATTATTGTGCTCATTAATTCATATTTTGATTAGTGTGTGAGTTCCACATTTGCTCTCTGCGAATGACCTCGGACTCAATTTCCTGATTTCGAGCACTCTTATAAATTTAAATGTTGTAAAAGTATTTTGTCAACTATACTACGATGCAAGATTCTTCTTTCCTTAAAATTTGACGAAGTCGCGCATTCAACACCGAGGCTACTCCTTTGAAGGAATAGAATGGGAAGAGGAGCTAGCCTGAGAAGTATCATGACCCACCTGCCTACATGGTGGGTCCTTTGTAGCTTTTCCACTCCTTAGTGTGACAACATTTTCATCGGCATACTATCTGTGAAGTGGGGGAGGAGCAGAAGGGGCAGATTGGGAGGGATTCAATGACAAGGCCGGTTGACCTGAAACATAACTAAGAGGTACAAAAGGTGCTTGTAATACTGCATGTGCTTGTCCTTGTGGTACCTAGAACCTAGGAGGGTTGCCCTGGTTCTGTACATATCTTTGGTTAGGGACAGGTTGGAGGGCAAGGCTCCCTACGATCTATGCTCCTGTAGCAACTAGTTCCACGTATTCTAAATGTTCTGAATCTGTTCCACCATCATTTTCATGAATTTCAAATTGTCATAATTTGATTGTCGCATAGATTCCTTCAATTCTTCTCTTAATGCCTCGAAAGAGTTAGCCCACCTTGGAAGGTGATTGGCAGCTTGATGCAGTGGCTGATAACTAGAATGGGATTGCTACTAAGATGGGAATGGCTGCTACCTCGGGTATGTGTTTTGTGCATTCCCGTATTGTCTGGTCTGGTAGTGTGGTTCATGATTTGGTCTCTGTGAGTTACCAGACCAGGAAATGTTAGGATGTTGGTGCCAAATAGAATTATACATCTCTGAATACAGGTTATTACGCCTGTAACCTTGAATAGCATTAACATCTTCGTTGGCCGAAGATGTCTGAGATGCATATTCATCAAAGGAATACGCACTATAATCATCATGGGTTGCGTAACCCTAATTATATAGTGTCAGATCCAGATTATTCCAAGGTTCCTGATATGCAGGATCTCAGGAATATGGAGAAGATACATCTTGAGTGAGTAGATGTACTCGAGCAGAAGGGACTCGAGATGCAACCGAAGAGTAGGATGCAACTAAATTGCCAGGAAATCTAGGTCTAACTCGAATCAATTCATCGAGCTTCTTGTCGAGCAGATCCACCTTATCTAGCTTCTTGGTGATAATGTCCATATTAGCTCGAGTAGATTCAATGTGAGCTTCATGGACACTAACTCGTTGCTGTCCAGGTCGCTGGAATTGGTTCATCAATGCAGCATTCATTAAGTTCTCAGCTAAGGACTTGAATAGTTCAAATGCGTTGTGCTCGTCCTTTGCGAGGAAATTCCCACCACTAGATGCATCGACTAGGTACCGATGTGTGTCATCCAACCCATGATAAAAGACTTGTGTTAGGTGCCATCTAGGTACACCATGGTGTGGGATTTCCTAAGAAGGTCATGAAATCTATCCCAGGTGTTATGCAATTTCTCCCCTTGTCCTTGGGAGAAAGTTGTAATTGCACGCCCCATTGCATTTGTTTGACCAATCGGAAAGAACTTTTGGAGGAATTCACGATGTAATTCTACCCAGGTTCCAATCGGCCTCCCAATGGTCTTGATCCAATAAGAAGCCTTATCATTGAGAGAGAATGGAAAAAGCTTCATGAGAACAATCCCTATATCAATATTCTAAGTCAAACTAATTCTACGATTCGACTCAGATCCTCAGTGTACTGGAAGGGATCCTCATTCGAGTTTCCATGAAAATGAGTCTGGATTAGACTTATTATGTTTGGCTTCAACTCGAATGCATCTCTGCCTGTGGGAATCTAGATTTAAGGTGCCACAATTGTAGCTGCCAGATCATAGAAGTCCCGCAGTTATTCTCTGTGAGGTGGATGCTGCATCCTATCCAGTATGGTGAGAATCCTGTCAATTCTCTGCTCATATCTCTGTTCTAATTCCTCGACCATGGCTTCTAGACAAGCCATTGGGTCTAGATTTTTGGGTTCCTAACCAGGTATAGGACCAGGATTAGCCATTTTAGCTAATTGAGAGGAGGATGAAGTTTGGGATGAAGGGTCGGGCGAAAGTCACCTTTGTTGCCTCAGGATTAGCTCCCAAGGTCCAACTAGTTTAGGTCTTAAAGACCTTCCTTGCATACACCAATAACAAGGGTTGGTGCAGCCAAGCCAAACAAGGCTAAGGCCTTGTTAATCAAATTGGTCCTTTAGAATCAGATGACCAGATTTTTTGTTCAGGTTCAAATTGTTAAAGAAAATTTGTTGAGAAACCAACTGAAAATGATCCCTGCCTCTTAAGCTAACCCAACTAGTCTGTTTATGAGGGGACTAAGAGGAAGGTTCTTCCTTTGTCCTTTGCCTCCGATTCCTTTGTACTCCTTAGACGCGGTCGTTTGACACTACCCTGTAGGCTTGGTCACCAGGTTTGGCTAAAGAGGTTGAGACCACCCAGTAGTCAAAAGACGAATTTAGCTTATTAAGATATTCTTTATGATTTTTTAACCTTTTCTTCAATGTGTGTGTGGTGAGTGGCCCACAAGGTGACTCAAGGCACTGACTACCACTGGGCTCGATTGAGTCCAGGCTAGTCCAATGTGGTCCTAGGGCTCATGCATTTTTAAGTTTTTTTTCAAGCAGCAAACCATAAATTAAAGAAATACTCTCTCAGATAAAATTGGAATCCAAATAATTTGAAAATTGGTAGGAAGATTTCTTTTTCAATAATCTTTTCAGAGAATATATTTTCAGAATTTTTACTATCTCAAATAAATATATATGAATTTTTAACTAACAAGGGGTCAGATATGAGATTTTGACTTTGTGTTGGTTTTTCCTTTTGAAATAGTGTCAAATGTGATCCAAAAATTATGGAAAAATATGGAAATGAAATGTAATTTAATTATATTTCAAACTCCACCATTTTTGAGTCATTCAGATTTGTGTGTTGATCAGAATCAATTTTTGAAGTTTAGAAAAATTTTGATTTCAGTCTATTTGACCCTTGTGTACTCCATGAATTTTTTAAAATACAATAATTGAGTTTTCTTGGAAAGATAGTTTGAAAATCTAGTTTCTACCCAAATTTCATGAATTTTGGACCAATACAAACATAGCAAATGAATTTCATATTTGTATCCAATTTCTGGCCGAGTTTCTAAAAATAGTAGTAGCAATTTTTTTTAATTTTTTTTTATGGCAAAGCAATTCCTAACTACCTAACAAATCTAGTCCTTTTCTTTTTCAAATAACTCCTATCCTAATCAAGTCTTAATCTAAAAATACCACTGAGATAATCGTGTGCACCTGATTGTCTTCACCCGCACTCGATGTGTGTGCAGTTCCTCTTTTCATTCCTACACACCAAAGAGAAATACACTAAATCAGATATTAAATCAAGAATCGCCGCTCCTCCCCGGCAAAGGCACCAATTTGCTCAAGCGTAAAATCGCGTTTAAGATAGTACGTCATAGTATAGCATGAAAATATGTCGAAACAAATAAATATAACGAGATGTTGAGTCCCGGTCGAACTCAGGGAGGCAGAAAATGACTTTATTATAATAGTGATTCAAAACTAACTATAACTAAATATTAACCACAATAAATATAAAGTGAATTAGACAATTGTTTTATCATGAGTTTCAACTAGAACTAAACAATTAAAGCATGCAATACTAGAACTAGAATTAAAATAATTATCTAAGCTACTAGAACAAGGGCACAAAGGGTGGTCCTTGGTGGCCTTTGGAAAGGTTGAGGTGAGCAGTAGCGGTGCACCATGCTAGTCTTGATGGATGCTTCAGAGGAAGATAGAGCTTGGAGGTGTATGGAGATGTTTGGAAGGAGAAATGGAGGAGATGCCTTCATATGGGGGCTCTAGGGTCCGTTATCTAGCCAAAATGAGGGGCAAGACTGGTATTTGGCCCTTCAATTCATGCAATAGCCTTGGATCAATCAGATCCATTGATTGGCAGATCAACGGCTCTGATTTTGCTTCAAAATAGCCACCATAACGACTTCAATGCACGCACTTGCTCAGATTGTGCCATGTGGCATGCTCTGGTCCACCCAATCTCGATCGCAAAGCTATGGCCCCACGTGCTCCACTGCCTTCGCCTCTTTCATCATGGCTGTCCATCTTCTTTGCTTTTTAGATGGTGTTGTAGGGCTCCGATCAAGTTGATTTTTGCGCCGTTGGACTGCGCTCATTGATCCAGATTCATCTGTAAGGTTGGATTTGGCATCTGAGGTTTGGATTTTCACCACCTTGCTTCTTGGCCTTTGCTCTTCCATAGACTTCATAAGCGTTGGATTCCCGTCGTCATCCTATACAGATCTGTACGATTGGATTTATCATCCGCAACCCTGAATTACCTGCAATTATTATGATCTCTCATTTAGGGCATAATATAGCATTATTATTTACAAAGCTAACAAATCGACTATGATGTAAAATAAGATGCTTATGCATGCATTATTCTTAAGTTAAGTTAGGATCTAACTTAATTCAAGTAGATTAGGACCTATGATTGCTATGCAATCACTTATCTTTTAGGTTCCCATATTATAGTGTACACTGACCACACAGCAGTATGGCATCTTCTAGCCAAGAAGGACGTGAAATGTCATTTGGTTAGATAGATCTTGTTGTTGTAGGAGTTTGATTTAGAGATTCGTGACAAGGCTAGGAAGCAGAATGTGGTAGCTGACCACTTATCCCGCCTTCCTTCTAAAGTGATTTCTCCTTCTCTTCTTATTGTTGACCACTTTCTTGACGAGCAATTGCTGGTCATTCATTTTAGTCTTCCTTGGTATGCTAACATTGTCAACTACTTGGATTTTGGAGCAATTCCCCTTGATTGAACTCCACATCAGGAAGACAAACTTAGAGCCAAAGCCAATCATTACTTTTGGGAAGAACCTTGGCTATTCAAATCTTATCTTGACCAGATTATTAAAAAGTGTGTCCCTGATAAGGAGATAGATACCATATTGTCATTCTACCATGACTAGGCTTGTGGAGGTCATTCCTCAGCCAAAAAGATTACTACCAAAGACCTACAAAGTGAATTCTTTTGGCCCACGATCTTCAAAGATGCACATGATTTTACTAGGGCATGTTCACGTTGTCAGTCTCTCGGCAGTATTGGCTGCCGAGACATAATGCCCTTGAATCTGATTTTGGTGTGCGAAGTCTTTGACATATGGGGCATTGACTTCATGGGACCTTTTCCAAATTCTTTTAGCTTCAAATACATGTTGTTAGCGGTTGATTATGTTTCAAAATAGATTGAAGCCATCCCCATGAGAACAAATGATCATAAGGTTGTTAATCAGCTTCTTCCGAATTGTATCTTTTCTCGATTTGGGGTACTAAAAGCCATCATTAGTGATGGAGGGTCTCACTTTAGGAATATCCACTTTCGGTCCCTGCTTAGAAGGTATGGGGTGATACATAGGATTGCAATACCTTACCACCCTCAAACCAATGGACCAGATGAAGTGTCCAACTGAGAGATCAAGAAGATTTTATAGACTACCATCAGACCAAATAGGAAAGATTAGTCTTTCTGCCTTTCTAATGCGTTGTGGGCATTTAGGACACCTCACAAAACACCATTAGGAAAGTCCCCATTTAGATTGGTATACAAGAAACCCTGTCATCTTTCCGTAGAACATGAGCACAAAGCCTACTGGGCAATCAAAAAGTGTAACTTGGACCCAGAGAAGGCCGATGATCATAGAAAACTACAAATTTTTGAGCTAGATGAATTAAGGAATGAACCACATGAGAGCTCGAGGATATATAAGGCTAAACTCAAGGCCTTCCATGACCGTCACATTCATAGGAAAACATTTCACCTTGGTCAAAAAGTCCTCTTTGACTCAAGACTAAAACTCTTCCCAGGGAAACTCAAATCAAAGTGGGCTGAACCTTTTACAATCTTGAGAGTATTTGACAATGGAGTTGTCAAGATCATTAAGATTAAAAAATATGAACCTTTCATTATCAATGAACAAAGATTGAAACCCTTCATTGAGCTGCATGATTTCAGACTTGTCAATTATATCATTTCGCTCCTATATTTGGAACCTACTTCTGATTCTACGTCAACTGGGTTTGCACCTAGTTGAAGCCGTAAAACTTACCAACTATCTTTTGTATATAGCTATTTTCATCTTTCTTTCTTTTTCATTTCTTCCTTAGGTGTCTATCTTTGCATTTTTATCATGCATTCATAGTCACATTTGTCCTACATTTCACTACTTAGCCTGACTTACAACTCTAATACTTGTATTAAATTTGAAATCATCCGCACAAAGATTTTTATCTCCTCATTCCGACTTTCTTTTGTCACATAGTATAAGTTAGTGAAAAGTAGAGCATGCATTTGCATTCACTCTATTCATACAATGAGGACATTACATCATTTAAGTATGGGGGGGTGTAAATGGTGAAATACAATTATAGATACACCTATAGTGTATATGGTATAATATTATTGAAAAATACAAAAAAAAAATTGAAAAACAAAATTACAAAGACAAAGATACAAAAAAAATTGAAAAATAAAAATTCTAAAAATACAATAAGGGACCTATTGTACTTATTATTGGGTGAGAACTCCATAAAAAGAATTTCAAAGGAGGGAAAACCTTTGAAGGTCATATAAGTGTTTAATTATGATCTTATAGCTGAAAATAAAAATAAAATAAGTGTTTATGGACATTCAACTTTTGCTGGTTAGACTTTCTGGGCCACAGTAGCTTGATTCGCTCAGGCTTAATTTGGCTTAGTACACTTAAGCATTAACAAGATAGATCAGAATTTCTCCTAAGTTAGGACGTATTCTTGTACTTGAGTCACCAGTATAGGATTCGTTGGTTTGCTTTTGCTTGGGAGTCTAAGTAACCATGGTTTACACTACATAGTGTTGGGAAAGACAAGGTGAACTTTGTTTCAAAAAAAAAAAGACAAGGTGAACTTAAAATTCAACCCTAATGTTCATTAAGGAAGGTGGAGTCCTTACCTGTGCATGCAGGTAGACTCTTTATCCTAGTCTTTAGTCTTGTGTTTAGGAGTAGCTCTTTCCACCATAGTACTCATCCACCAAATAAGTATACTTTACCAAACAAAGTTGTAGGAGACATACTGACAATTTGCTTTCATAAAAAGAAGAAAAATCAAGAAAAAATCAAAAAAATGATTAAAAGAAGAAAAAAAAGAAAAAATCAAAAAGATTGAAAAAAAGGCATTCTTTTGAATAAGTCAAGTATGTTCTCCAAAGTCCTGTACAATATTTTTCACCAAAAATATTTTCAGGGTGCATCACAAATACCCTATTTCCCACCAAATATTCTTTTGGACCACAATGCAATAAGTGTTGGGTTTGAGTCCACTCATTTTTTAGAGTAGATCCGAAGACATGAGCTGAAGCTGGGACCAACCTTGACTTAAAAAGACGTGAAACCCGAGATTGAGTTTTAGGGTTCATTTGGTTAGTCCTGACCATTCACTGAGCACAACCATAACCTCTTAGCTTTTGAGCTATGTAAAACCCCTTGAGTCTTGGAAATCGTACTTAAGGTTTAAATATCAAGAGTCCTAGTTAGTAGAGAGATGTATGTCATATCAGTCTTGAGTTCTAGTAGTCTCCCTAACCAACTAGTTCTCACAATGTCTAAATATAAACACAAGTTGGCTTTTCAGAAAAATTTCAACTTAAAGATCATCTTAAACACTTAACAATTGAAAGAGAAAATACACTTAATGAGTTGTTTGCTAAGGGACTAACAAAACCTAAGCATGGGGGTATGATGAGGTGTAGCTCATTATAGCTAAAATATCCAAGTTAAGTTAGAAACTAAGTTAAACACTATCTAATTAACACAATAAATGGGTTCAATGTGGGATTTAAGGAAAATGACCTAAAATATCAAATTAGGGTTAAAAATGCATAATTAGGTCAAATTAATGAGATATTCTATTCACACATACAAATTTATGATCCAATTATCAATTGAACACATTTCTAAGCTCAAAAGTTCAAATCAGGGGTAAAATTAACTTCTAATATGTTCAATAAAGCTTCAATAAAAATTCCATTGCATTTGGATATCAATAGAACCTTGAAACCCTCATATTACATTTAGGACCTCATTCATTCACATTTCTTTAGGCATAAATCCTTCCAGGGGTTTCTTCGTAATTTGCAGGGACCTCTTTACAAGCATCCAAGGATCGCTCTATCATCATTTCAGAAACTTATGGGCTTTTTCCTTAGATGTGTACCGTCTCACTTAAATCCCTTGCATGCAAATTTCCCATAACATCTTAGTTGCTGTTTGCACCTCAAAACACGCCTATAAGAACACCTTCTTATGCTATTTTCTAGCATTAACTATGTATATTATAATCCTGTAGTTGCATTTGTAAAAACGCTTGCATGCATGCATTTAATTGAGAGGAGAAGAGAATGGAATAAATGGCTTGCATTTTTACATTTTTCTTCAAGTGTCTCTTTGCAAAAGTCCCCTCTCCATATTTTCATCTTTCTTTCTTCTTCCCACGGCTTTTCTCTCCTTCCCGCGGCTGCGTCCTTCCCGCGGCTGCACTCTTCCCGCAGCTGCATGCAGCAGCCACGCAGCACCTCTTCCCGTCACGTCTCCCTGCCAACGCCGCTCCCTACAGCTGCAGCCAACACGCCCCTCTCCCCTCCTCTATAAGTAGCTGCAGCTTCATCCTCGCGAGGGAGCGGTTGCAGCTACTGAAAAAAACCCGCAGCCACCTTCCTCGCCCGTTCTCCCCTCCCATGCGTCGGCCCTCCGTCGAGGAGGCACCCGACGAGCAGGAGAACCCACTGTGGTGCTCACCACCACAGTGGGAACACCACCGCCCAGCTCTTCAACGAGCCGGTGGGCGTGGTGTTTTCTTTTCTCTTCGTTTTCATCTCCACGCCATTGCTGCCGCTTCAAGGTCCGAAGCTTGAAGCAGCAGCAGCAGCAGCAGCCCAGCGGCGACAGCAGCAGCAGCAGTACCCCCGCCTCCTCCGCGACCTTCCCCGCAGGCGCGCAACCCTCCGCGCGCGCCTGCAGGCCCATTCCCCGTCTCCGCCTCTGCTCTGTCGCCTCTGCAATTCCACCCGCGACAGGCCGCTGCGCGCACTGCAGCGGCCGGCTACGGCCTCGCGCCGACCCCCGCGAACCTCTGCAACCCTCCGCGACCGACTGCAGACTCCCCGCCGCCCTCTCCGAGCACGCCATCGCCCGCTCTCCTTCCTCGCACCCGGCCTGCAGACGCGTCACCTTCTCCGCGCGAAGACGCGCCTGCATCCGCGATCTTCAGACGTCCGCCTCCGCCTTCAGACGACGCGGCGTCAGACGTCCGCCGCCGCGAGCAGACGCCTTAACTCGCTGCCATCGTCCGCGCTCGCGATCTCTCCCGCCCGCTCTTTCTCTCTCTGGCGCTCTCTCTCTCTCCGCGATCTCTCCCGCCCGCTCCCTCTGTCTCCCGCTCTCTCTCTCTCACGTATTCTCTATCTCTCTCTCTCTCTCTCTCTTTTTTTTCACTTACAGCAACACACACACACCCATTCACCGACACACACACTCACACACTAATAGTAACTTATATACATACATATATATATATATGTATATATATATACATATACATATATCTATATATATATACTTATATATACATAGTATATCTATATAGTTATGTATACATACATATAATATAATATATATATATATATACATATATAATATATATATATATATATCTATATATACACATACTCATATACATATATATATATATACATATCTATATACTTATACATATACACATATATATATACATACATATCTAGATACATATATACTTATATACATATATACATAGCTATATACATATATACATACATATATATATATCTATATATATCTATACATATATACTTATACATTTATATACATACATATGTACATATACTTTCATGTTATTTATTATACGCTGTATCGCGGGGATATCTGCACCAGTTGCTGATATTCCCTGATACACGCGTACAAAAAAGCGTGGTCCCATACATCATCCATCCTTCATCCACACTCCACGCGGCACCTAGTCGTGTTGGTTGCGTCTCTCTAGACGTCGGCTGACTCGACATAGTGCTACACTCCATCGTCACCTCCACCCCCACCCCTTTATATATATACTACATATAAATCTATAGCTACTATATTTACTTTCTATCTGTTAGCTTCCTTCTTAGTAAAAAGATAAAAAAAAGGTATAAAAGTGAAAAGATAATCTTTGATTTGCAGGTACCCCCGTCTTGCAAGTAGCAAGACGTGTTTTGAAACTCTATTTTGGCTAAAAGCCAAGGACACAATTTTGAGGGTGTGCCTCAAGAACAAGGATTACCAGAAAAAAAAAACCTAAATAAGAAAAATACCAAAAATAGAATAAACAAACGGAAGAGACGCATTTTAAGGAAAACGTAGAAACTCGACTTGAACCCCACTTCCCTGAGTTCGACCCTGGGCTTAAAAGTGACAAGATAAAATCAATTAGGCCAGGTTAAAAATTTTGTAAAGAGATGGTTAGGTCTGAATTAGGTTAACCACTATACATATTTCAACGATAAAAACATCATATTAACAACCTATCCAGGCCGACGCATCATAACTTTTCTGGCGCCGTTGCCGGGGAGGTGCGCTTTCGAGTAAGTTTCTATCCAATTCCTTTAAATTTGTCTCTTCTCTCTTCACGGGTATTGTTGTTTTTGGTGTGCAGGTGAACCTGGTGGAAGGAGAAGAAGGCTGACGAAGTCGAGGACGTGAGCAGATCCAAGGCGGGAACGAGAGCGTGAAGACGCCGACATTGCATTGGAGCTTCGCACACGTTGCCGAACAAGTAGGTTTTCTTTTCTCATCAAATTAGTGTTAACTTGCCACCACAAAAATAAAAAAAAAAAAAAAAAAAATTTTAAAACTAAAAACTAGAAAAACTTTTTGGGATTTCTTGAGGGCAAGTGGATTAAAATTCACTTGATTGATTGGTTGTCTTCACTCCCACTGCCCCGGATTTCCCACCTTACTTCGCATAGCGAAAATCCGAGAATCTTCATTCTTAGATTTTTCGCCGTGGGAAGTATTCTTTGAGGCAAAGAAAAAGATTGCTTGTATCCCTCTTTTGCCTCACTTATCTTTAATTCAGGATCACATTTTTGGTGGGGAGACTTGGAATTGAGTTGATTCCAACCCCACCACGACTTTTCAAATTTGCCTGTGATTCGATCCTGAATACTTCAACCCCAAAAATTTTATTTTCTTTATCTTTTGGTTGAAGCCTTGTGTGTGGAAATCATTTCTGGTGATTGGGAGCACTTGAATTGAAGTGCTTTGGCTCCCTGTCACATTGATATAAAACTGATTCGTGCATCCACACTTAGAAATCTCCATTTAGGGTAGCCCATTGCATTTTAGCATGCATTAACTAACTGATAATTGAAGAAGGGTTTCTTGGGTTTTAGAAGGAAAACCTGTATTTTTGCAAAAAACCCGGAGATTGGTTGAATTGGTAATTCAGCAAAACCCTAAAATTCATACTACTTAAGGCTGAACTCTAAAAACCATTCGCCAATAAAAACTTCAATTCGGGGAGATTTCCCCGTTGCATGCTTGTTCTTACACACTCTTAAAATCAATCACTTGGGCATTACCCGTAAACAACGCCCTTCACATTCCAAAAGCACTTGACCCTAAGCCTCTAATTAAAACTGGTAGTAACTTGACCCTTACTGAGGATTGGAGGTCTAACTACCTGTGTGTAGCGACTACGTGCTGGTGAGAGTTCCCGCGTGCTATCGGGTGTCTAAGACTGGGGCAAACGGCCTTTCAATCTGGCCCGGTGGTTCCGCGGTGCTCGCATTCGGTTCCGTAATTCGTGATAGTAGGTAACTTAGATCTTTAGGTCTAAGGGCACACTGTAGAGGTTAGGAACTTGACTGTATTGATTTGTAATCAAGTGTACCTTTGCGGCGTCATTTCTCTCATCCCTATTCCCTTCTCATCTCCCCAATTCTTCCTGCGGTAGTGCATGTTTGGGAGGAGGTCACAAAACCCTGAACTATTTGAATTGACTGATAAATCTAGAAAACAAGTCGAATCGTCCTCCTCCTCCACAAACATGGCTGCACGCCCACCCCCAAATCCCGAGGGAGGAAACCGCCCTCAGAACCCACCAGGTGGTGGAGCCTTAGATCCCATAACCCGCCTCCAAGCCCAAATGGAAATGTATAATGAGCAAATCGAAGCCATTCGGGAAACATTGGAGGAAATGCAGAACCCTCCCGAACGGGAGGAGCCTAGGTCTCTTAGCTCTTATCAGAATCCCGCTGCTACAGAGACCATAGGACAAATTCGGGTCCCCATGGGCGGGGACGACTTTGAATTAAAACCAAATATAATTGGCCTAATCAATTTTCACTTTCATGGTCTTGCAAGTGAAGACCCATTTCTCCACTTGGAAGACCTAACCCGACTTGCTGAAACCGTTAAACCAAGAAATGTCGGGTTATCTATAGTCCTCATGAAGATGTTCCCGTTTTCATTACGGGATAAAGCGTCGCAATGGTTACGCACCCTTGGTAGAACCATCCACTCGTGGGAAGAGATGCAAACAGCGTTTCTCAAGAAGTTCTTCCCAATCGGGCGGACCAATGCGCTTCGCCGTGCTATCACTTCATTTACGCAACAAAACGGCGAACAATTTCATGAGGCATGGGAGAGGTATAACGACCTCCTCAGGAAGTGTCCGCACCACGGTCTGCCTAAGTGGCATATAGCCCAGATTTTCTACTATGGGCTAAATGAGACTTTGAAGCAGATTGCAGACGCTTCCTGCGGAGGGAACTTTATGAATAAAGACGAGAATGGAGCATTCGAGCTGTTTGAAAATATGAGTGAAAACTCGATGAACAATGCTTCCATTGTCGCCTTTAATCGTACCAGCCAGCCCCGAAATGTCCACGAAGTTGACATGGGACCCTCCCATTCATCCACTGATCTAAGCCTTATTGCACAAAAACTGGATGAAGTCTCCGTCGTGCACAAGAAGCTGGACGAGCTTCTGGCCAACCCCGCTCGATCTATGGCAAACACCACCTCTTCACCACTTCGTCACAATCCAAGTTCTTCTAATACCAGGCTTATCCCGAGAAACCCCGTTAGACCTTCCTTACCGAGTGTCGCGCCAAGCGACTCGGTAAGTCATGTGGAACTGGCTTCTGCGAGCCAGTATTTCGACACAGAGGACCAAGCCTCCGTGGGCTCGGACGCATATCTACATGCGGACGCGTCTACTGGCATAGAAGATGCTTGCGCCCTGGGGAACAACCCGTTCTCTACCACTTATAACCTGGGGTGGCGTAATCATCCAAACTTTGCATGGTCCAACAACCCGCAGCGCCAAAACCCCGCGGGTGGACCAATGCGACCGTCCGCACCCGTCATCCCAAGGGTCCAGTTTAATCCTATGGCAAATCCGCCATCAGGCCCTTGCGTACCACAAACTGAACACGCATCAAGCCCTCTTGACAAATTGATGCGAATGATGACGGAAATGTCAAAGCGCCATGAAGAGAACATGACCTCTCTTCAGCACCAATTGGCGCAGCAGAATGCCGAGATCAGTCAACTACGCATGGCGACTCGATCTCAGGGCACTCTTCCCGCCCAACCTGTTCCAAACCCGCGAAATTTCGTGCCCCGTGGTTCTCAACCACAGGTACGACCTTCTCAGGGACAGGTTAATCAAGTTCTGCAAGCTCCGAACATTCCACCGGGATTTCAGGCTAATCCTGCTGCAGCACCACACTCTTATATCCCCATTGCAAACCCTCCTCCACCGTATGATCCCACTGGACCCGCATCGTCCAATGCTATCACTACGAGGAGCGGTAAGCAGACCGTCGATCCGCCTCGACCTGATCCTGGCCCATCTTCTTCATCACCCTCTCATTCGGGATGCATACCGCATTCGCGAGAGGATGATGCACCAAAACTTGTGCCAGAATCAGTCCCATTCCCTGAGGCTCTACTAAGGGAGCCAAAAGGCAAAAAGAAAAATACGCAGGCCTTTGACAACCTACGTAATTTGTTCAGGGATGTAGAAATCAAGGTACCCCTGCTCGAGGCAATCGACCACATACCTACTGTCGCTCGATTTTTCAAAGACTACACAACACCCAGATGACAGTCAAAGAGGACTAAGAATCCGGTGGTTCTCTCGCCTCATGCGAGTTGTGCTATACTGTCAAACTTACCACCGAAGCAGAAAGACCCGGGCACACCACTGATTTCCTGTAGCATCCAAGGCTGCAGTTTTAACCGTGCCTTGCTTGATCTAGGATCTTCCATCAATCTCATACCGACCATCATGCTCAAAAAATTTTCCTTGGGAAATCTGAAACCCACCCCTGTCACGTTACAGTTGGCAGATCGTTCTGTCAAAATCCCGAAGGGTGTGGTGGAAGACGTGGTGGTTAGGGTCAACAGTCTCTGTTTTCCTGTTTACTTTCTTGTTTTAGATATGGAAGTTCCTAGTTCACTTTCTGATTGTCCGATCATCCTCGGTCGACCTTTCTTGGCCACAGCCCGCGCCCACATCGACTGCGAGTCGGGCTGTATTGAGATTGCCGTTGGATCTGAGAAGCTCAAGCTTAACATATTCAAGGCAGCCAAGAACTTTGATTGCGATTGCATTGAGGATGACACGTCTGACGAGGATATGGCCGTCAGCGCGTGTATCGGACTAATTGGGACCTATTCGGACTGCTGCGGATTACCTATAAACACTGATAACTGCCTGACCAACGCATACTGTGACGTTCCCCAATCCCTCCCTTGTCCAGTACCTTCTCCTGGCCAGACTTCTGACGAGGTTTTCTCCGCTTCCCATACCTCGTGGTCTGAGTCATATCCGGGCTACTCACTGTCGGTCCATACTCATGAAGACCGAATTGCCCTTTCTTCCCCGCCAAATCAGGCGGATTTACAAATCCACACTGGGACCTTGAGCCCATATACTTCTCACTGGGGCTATTCATTTTTGGATCCATCTATCCAAGAAGCCCCTCTTCTTGGCCAATCTGAAGGCCAGTTTCTTCCTCCTAACTTGTTCTCCTACCCGTCTGGGACACTCTCGTCCCAAGAAATGCCAGATCCTTCCCCATCCACTCCCGAGCTAAAAGTGCTGCCTAATACACTCAAGTATGTTTTCCTGGGACCAAATGAAACGCTCCCTGTAAGCATCAGTTCAAAATTAACCATGGAGCAGGAGTGCAAACTAACTAAGGTCCTCCTAGAACACAAGGCAGCTATTGGGTGGTCCTTATCAGACTTATCTGGTATTAGTCCCTCCTACTGCACTCATCGTATATATACGGAGGAGGAGGCTCGACCTTCTCGCGAGATGCAGCGACGTCTCAACCCTAACATGCGGGAGGTCGTTAAGAATGAAATCATTAAGTGGCTGGATGCGGGTATAATCTACCCGATCAGCGATAGCCCCTGGGTGAGTCCGATTCACGTTGTGCCCAAAAAGGCAGGACTCACCATCCGTGTCAATGACAGGGGCGAATCCATCCCTACACGCACTCCTACATCTTGGAGAGTGTGTGTAGATTATAGGAAACTCAATGCTGCAACCAAGAAAGATCACTTCCCGCTACCATTTATTGACCAAATCCTAGAGCGGTTAGCGGGAAATAAATTTTTCTGCTTCCTGGATGGATTCTCAGGATATAACCAGGTGGCAATAGACCCCCGAGACCAAGAGAAAACCACTTTTACCTGCCCTTTCGGCACCTTCACCTTTAGAAGGATGCCGTTCGGACTTTGTAACGCGCCAGCAACTTTCCAGAGATGCATGCTGGCGATATTTCATGACATGGTGGGTGACTTTCTCGAGGTCTTCATGGATGACTTTTCAGTCTTTGGACCATCTTTCGACGAATGTCTTGCCAACCTGACTCGCATCCTTAGGAGATGTATTGATGTAAACCTCGTGCTTTCCTGGGAAAAAAGTCATTTTATGGTGCACGAGGGAATTGTTCTTGGACATATCATCTCCGATAGGGGTATCGAGGTTGACAGAGCTAAGCTCGATATCATTGCTGATTTACCTGTGCCTGGTTCTGTCAAACAAATCCGCTCCTTCTTGGGACACGTCGATTTCTATAGGAGATTCATCAAAGACTTCTCCAAAATTTCTCGACCCTTAACTCATCTCCTATCAACCGACGTGCCCTTCGACATGGGCCCTGACTGTATACAAGCATTCACGCAGCTGCGTAATGCTGTCACCAAGGCCCCTGTTCTCCAGCCGCCTGATTGGTCCCTCAACTTTGAACTTATGTGTGACGCTTCAGACCTTGCAGTCGGAGCCATCCTGGGACAAAGACGCGATAGACACCCCTTCGTGGTATACTACGCCAGTAAGACGTTGGACGAGGCCCAGCGTAATTATACTACCACTGAAAAGGAACTACTGGCAGTCGTCTTTGGGCTGGAAAAATTCCATTCTTACCTTCTGGGCTCTCACGTTATTATTTTCACTGATCACGCGGCCATTCGCCATCTCATGCACAAAAAGGATGCCAAGCCTAGACTGATTCGTTGGATCCTTCTGCTCCAGGAATTTGACATTGAGATTCGTGATAAGGTCGAAGCCCAGAATGTTGTGGCTGATCACCTTTCCAGACTGGACCCTGACCATATTGGACTTACTCTGCCAATTAATGAAGTTTTTCCTGATGAGCACCTATTGGCAATAAATGTGGCAAGTGGACCGTGGTATGCCGACATTGCCAATTACCTTGCTTCAGGATCTCTTCCACGTGGCTGGCCTAAAAACCAGCGCGAGCGTCTCATGGCAGAAGCAAAGTATTATTTCTGGGATAATCCACTTCTTTTTCGGATAGGTGCTGATCAAATCATCCGTCGCTGTATTCCTGACAGTGAGTTCCCCGTGTGCTATCCTTCTGCCACGATCAGGCCTGTGGAGGCCATTTCTCTGGGAGGAAAACTGCAGCCAAGGTGTTGCAGTGCGGTTTCTTTTGGCCCTCCCTTCACCAGGACGCGCACACTTATGCCAAACATTGCACTAGGTGCCAGTCATTAGGGTCGATGGCACGTCGTGACATGATGCCCTTGCAACACATCCTAGCTGCGGAAATCTTCGACATCTGGGGAATTGACTTCATGGGTCCCTTTCCTCCATCCAACGGCTTCGAATTCATCCTCGTGGCCGTCGACTATGTTTCAAAATGGATCGAGGCTATTCCCGCGCGCCGTGCTGACCATGTTATCTCCACCCGATTCGTCAAAGACCATATCTTTGCGCGTTTTGGGATCCCTCGGGCCATTATCTCGGATGGAGGAAGCCACTTTACCCATGCTTCTTTTCGGGCACTTCTGAGGAGGTACGGAGTCCACCATCGTATCGCATCCCCGTATCATCCTCAGACGAACGGCCAGGCGGAAGTGTCGAACCGGCAAATCAAGCAGATTCTCCAGAAAACGGTTCGGCCTGACCGTAAGGATTGGTCCGACAAGCTGACTGACGCACTTTGGGCGTATCGGACCGCCTTCAAGGCCCCCCTTGGTATGTCTCCATATAGAATCGTTTACGGGAAGCCTTGTCATTTACTTGTAGAGTTGGAGCACCGTGCTTATTGGGCAGTTCGCCAATGTAACCTCGACCCAGACTTGTGTGAACGAGAAAGGAAACTCCAACTCCAAGAGCTGGAAGAGCTCCGTCGTGAAGCCTATGATTCTGCTCTTACCTTTAAACAACACACTAAGGCTTTTCACGACAGCCATGTTCGGCGGAAGGAATTTGAGCCATCTCAGCAAGTTTGGCTCTATAATGCCCGACTCAAATTCTTTCCTGGGAAATTAAAGTCCAAATGGACTGGTCCTTTTCTGGTCTCAAGACCATTCCCCAATGGGGCCGTCGAAATCGAAGATCCCAAATCTGGGCGTAAATTTACGGTCAACGGGCAGCGTTTGAAACCCTATCTGACTCATGAACCTGCCCCCGTTGGAGAAACCGTTGCCCTGCTGGAGGGTAACTAATTCTTTGCCTCATTCTGAGTCCAGCTGGGGACATTAAATTCAGCGCTTGTTGGGAGGCACCCTAACAGCACTCACCATCCACCATCACTTTTCACACCTCTATCGCAATCACTTCACTTTTCTCTTCACCACCCACCATCCACCCACCCTTCCACCCTGATCTATACCCTGAACCTCAGCTCTTGTTACCCGATCTTCCATCCTTCCTCTGCCTTTCCCTGCATGCATATGAGGACATAGCATTGTTTGGCATGGGGGGGTGGATAGGCATCCATAGGATCCGGGTATGTTATGGTATTATACAGTTCCCACCTATTTATAAATATGCAAAAAAAATAAAATAAAATAAAATAAAATAAAATAAAATAAAAATAAAATAAAATAAAAATAAATGGTGTTTAATAATGATCTTGAAGCTGAAACAAAAAGGCAATAAGTGTTTATGGATATTCAACCTCTGTTTTGAAGACTTTCCAGGCCACAAGAGCTTGATTCGCTCAGGCTCGGCTTAATTCACTTAAAGCATTGACAAAATAGATCAAGATCTCTCCTAACTAAGGATGTATTCTTGTACCTGAGACACCAGTACAGGATCCGTTGGTTTGCTTTTTCTTGAGAGCTTAAGTAAACTTGGTTCACACTACACATATCAGGAAAGACCAGGTGAACATAAGATCCAACCCTAGTGTTCATTAGGGAAGGTGGAGTCCTTACCTGTGTGCGCAGGTAGACTTTTTATCCCAGGCTTTAGTCTTGAGTTTAGGAGTGACTCTTTCCACCAAAAAGAAACTCTCCCACAAAAAAAAAAAAAAAAATCAGAAAATGGGAGTTGAGTTTTCCGTCATCATCTTAAGGGTCAATTCGAAGACATGAGCTGAAACTGGGACCAACCTGTACTTAAAAATTCGTGAAACCCTGGGATTGAGTCTTAATGTTCATCTGGTCAGTCTTGATCCTTCACTATGCACAAACCATAATTTCTTGAGCTCTCGAGTACGGCAAAAACCTCCTGGGTCCTGGAAATCGTACTTAAGGTTTAAATATCAAGAGTCCTGGTTAGTTGAGAGATGATCTATGTCATGTAAGACTTAAAGTACTGGTAGTCTTCTTTACAATTGGTTCTCACAATATTCGATAATAAACACACCTATATCACCTCAGAAGAAAATTTTCAGCTTAAGATCATTTCTAAATACGGTTTTGCTAGGGACTAGCAAAAGATAGGCATGGGGGTATATGTTTGCACCTCAAAACACGCCTATAAGAACGCCTTCTTATGCTATTTTCTAGCATTAACTATGTATATTATAATCCTGTAGTTGCATTTGTAAAAACGCTTGCATGCATGCATTTAATTGAGAGGAGAAGAGAATGGAATAAATGGCTTGCATTTTTACATTTTTCTTCAAGTGTCTCTTTGCAAAAGTCCCCTCTCCATATTTTCATCTTTCTTTCTTCTTCCCACGGCTTTTCTCTCCTTCCCGCGGCTGCGTCCTTCCCGCGGCTGCACTCTTCCCGCAGCTGCATGCAGCAGCCACGCAGCACCCCTTCCCGTCACGTCTCCCTGCCAACGCCGCTCCCTACAGCTGCAGCCAACACGCCCCTCTCCCCTCCTCTATAAGTAGCTGCAGCTTCATCCTCGCGAGGGAGCGGTTGCAGCTACTGAAAAAAACCCGCAGCCACCTTCCTCGCCCGTTCTCCCCTCCCATGCGTCGGCCCTCCGTCGAGGAGGCACCCGACGAGCAGGAGAACCCACTGTGGTGCTCACCACCACAGTGGGAACACCACCGCCCAGCTCTTCAACGAGCCGGTGGGCGTGGTGTTTTCTTTTCTCTTCGTTTTCATCTCCACGCCATTGCTGCCGCTTCAAGGTCCGAAGCTTGAAGCAGCAGCAGCAGCAGCAGCCCAGCGGCGACAGCAGCAGCAGCAGTACCCCCGCCTCCTCCGCGACCTTCCCCGCAGGAGCGCAACCCTCCGCGCGCGCCTGCAGGCCCGTTCCCCGTCTCCGCCTCTGCTCTGTCGCCTCTGCAATTCCACCCGCGACAGGCCGCTGCGCGCACTGCAGCGGCCGGCTACGGCCTCGCGCCGACCCCCGCGAACCTCTGCAACCCTCCACGACCGACTGCAGACTCCCCGCCGCCCTCTCCGAGCACGCCATCGCCCACTCTCCTTCCTCGCACCCGGCCTGCAGACGCATCACCTTCTCCGCGCGAAGACGCGCCTGCATCCGCGATCTTCAGACGTCCGCCTCCGCCTTCAGACGACGCGGCGTCAGACGTCCGCCGCCGCGAGCAGACGCCTTAACTCGCTGCCATCGTCCGCGCTCGCGATCTCTCCCGCCCGCTCTTTCTCTCTCTGGCGCTCTCTCTCTCTCCGCGATCTCTCCCGCCCGCTCCCTCTGTCTCCCGCTCTCTCTCTCTCACGTATTCTCTATCTCTCTCTCTCTCTCTCTCTCTCTTTTTTCACTTACAGCAACACACACACACCCATTCACCGACACACACACTCACACACTAATAGTAACTTATATACATACATATATATATATATGTATATATATATACATATACATATATCTATATATATATACTTATATATACATAGTATATCTATATAGTTATGTATACATACATATAATATAATATATATATATATATACATATATAATATATATATATATATATCTATATATACACATACTCATATACATATATATATATATACATATCTATATACTTATACATATACACATATATATATACATACATATCTAGATACATATATACTTATATACATATATACATAGCTATATACATATATACATACATATATATATATATATATATCTATATATATCTATACATATATACTTATACATTTATATACATACATATGTACATATACTTTCATGTTATTTATTATACGCTGTATCGCGGGGATATCTGCACCAGTTGCTGATATTCCCTGATACACGCGTACAAAAAAGCGTGGTCCCATACATCATCCATCCTTCATCCACACTCCACGCGGCACCTAGTCGTGTTGGTTGCGTCTCTCTAGACGTCGGCTGACTCGACATAGTGCTACACTCCATCGTCACCTCCACCCCCACCCCTTTATATATATACTACATATAAATCTATAGCTACTATATTTACTTTCTATCTGTTAGCTTCCTTCTTAGTAAAAAGATAAAAAAAAGGTATAAAAGTGAAAAGATAATCTTTGATTTGCAGGTACCCCCGTCTTGTAAGTAGCAAGACGTGTTTTGAAACTCTATTTTGGCTAAAAGCCAAGGACACAATTTTGAGGGTGTGCCTCAAGAACAAGGATTACCAGAAAAAAAAAACCTAAATAAGAAAAATACCAAAAACAGAATAAACAAACGGAAGAGACGCATTTTAAGGAAAACGTAGAAACTCGACTTGAACCCCACTTCCCTGAGTTCGACCCTGGGCTTAAAAGTGACAAGATAAAATCAATTAGGCCAGGTTAAAAATTTTGTAAAGAGATGGTTAGGTCTGAATTAGGTTAACCACTATACATATTTCAACGATAAAAACATCATATTAACAACCTATCCAGGCCGACCCATCAGTTGCCTTGCATGCACTATAGCCCATGAAGAACACAAGCTACAACTATCATCCATCCACAGTCCCATTGATCCAACAATTGATCTTCATTTAATCTTCGTGCACCCTCGCATCGTCACCCACCCAGATCTAATCCTACAGTGGGTTTTTGTCCAAAATCTTCTCACACGTGTCTCTAATCATCCCCACCATCCAAGCCCTAAATGCCTAATCATCTGACCTCACCGGTGACTTGATTCACTCAAACCTCTAATTAAGCACCTACGCTGACCCCTGCGTGTGACCACCAGCTCCCTCCCCATTTGAGTTGGTCCTTCATCCATGTCTGCAACTTCTCTTCCTTCTTCGTCGATTGCCGATGACAGGGACGATGTCTCCCGCTCCAATTCATCATTGTAGCGACCAGTTGTAGCCTAGGGACCTCATTCCTCAGCTAGAGACCTTTGCACCTCCCTTTGTCGTCATAGCAACCCGATGTGCATCCAAGTAACCCATTCCTCCAATTAGTTAGGATTTTACTGCTTTCTAGGATAGTTGCTAGTTGATGTGCAAACATCTAAATAGCCAAAAATGTCTATTAATGCATGTTCTTAGTGTCATATTAGCATCATGCATTGTAAATATTGCATAACAAGCATAATCATGCATTTAGGTCAAATTGTATAAATTGTATAGCAATTGTCTCCTTTTATGGTCAGGGACAGGGTTATTTTTAATCGGGACTTCAGACGGAAGAGCCAACCATACGGATCTAATCAGGGTGACGACGGGAGTTCAACGACTCCAAGATTACCTTGATCAGACATCTATAGTACCAGATATAGTCCGAGGAAGCCTAGAGATCAAGGGCCAAGATGGTGCCAAACCACGCTTAAAATGACAAATCCAACCACACGGATGGGTTCAGATCGATGATCACAGCCTAATGGCATGAAAATCTGCTCAATCCAACATCCATGGCACCTTCTACATGTCACAGAAGATGGACGGCCATGATGGTGCCACGTGGCACCATCACAGCTGCCCAAATCGGCCACAGTATCGCTCCCCATCCTATGAAGGCACGGCGAGGAAAGATCTTGGCCCTTTGATCTTGATCCAACGGCCGTAAGTACACATGCTTAAAACATAAGCACGACAAAGAAGAGTCGCTAGCGCAGCAGTCGAGCGGCGTTGCGCGAGCGCGGGGCACGCATTCAACTCGCAATCTGCAACGTGCGAGTGGTTAATCTCGACCGCACGATTGACTGCAGATGGCCCAGATCGCCCAATCGGACGCACGTGTGATCAAACGTACTACCTCACGCCCGATCACATGCGCAGTTAAGCGCAGATGAAGGTGCAAGTGAGGACAACTTTAAGCCATCAATCTTGAGATCGAACGGCTGAGATTTCAAGATCGTGGGAGAGCGTTAAGTTCACGAAAGGTGAGGAGGCGGGCATGCGCATGAGGCTGCGGCGATGTGGGGTCTTTAGTGATGCTTAAATCGTCACTAAAGACTCCCTCATTTAATGTTTTAACTATGTAATGACCAAATTGCCCCTATCCTTGCAACTATAAAAGGAGACCCCTACCCTACGAAATCCTCATCCCTTCACCTCTCTCCCTCTCCAAAGCTCAAGAGAAGCTTCTCCCACACTCGAGATGCTATTCTAGAGCCAAATCCAATTTTCTCGCCCCTATTACAGAAGTGGATCCTACGACGATGACGTGCTGCCTCATTCCCTCTTCTTCCTACTTTGTCCTCCTTCCCACTCCGTCCTCCTTCCAGGCGTCGCTCCGTCTGGCTCGTCCTTCAAGCATTCGTCGAGGAGGATAACATCTCTCTCCCTTCTTTTTAATCGCTTTCTAGAATAGAATTTTCCGCTTTTTAGTTGTAAAAATACTTTTATTATATCAAGTGATTGTTCTCTCTCTCTCTCTCTTTCTCTCTCTCTTATTGCTTATATCAATTCCATTGAATTTATCTCATTTTCAAACAAAAACACAAAAATATAATCGTGGATTTAAGATCGACGTAGCCTCCCTATGTTCCACCCAGAATTCTTAGAATTTCGATATAAATTTATCTGTTGACGGATTTCTTCACAAATTGAACTACAACGACAAGTTTTTCAAATCCAACTTAGATCGCGTAGTTTTCCGCTATCAACATTTTGGCGCCATTGCTGGAGAGGCAATGATTTTTTATTTTCTTTCCGCATTTCGCACACTTTATTATTTTCTAACTTGCTTTATTTCTCGTCTATTGTTTTTACCTTAACAAGGATTCTTCAGGTGGTAGGTCAGAGTAAAGTGCAGTTGAAGTCAACTGTAAGTGCTTCCCATTCTTCCCCCTCCATAGATTTCATTTCACAACATTAATTCAAACTCCAATTAACCTAGGTGTTTGCATAAATCCTAGGGTTAGTTTGGTTGTTTGGATTTCCACTCACATTCATCTCACCCTCATATAAAAAAAATCAACAAAAAGATATTTCTTGTGGGGTAAATAAACATACACACTACATACACCCACATTAAAGGCACATAACCTAATTCATTTTTATCTACTCAATCGGATTCTGATATGTGGAACTGATACACACAAAACAACATATAAAAGAGTACAAATTAGTCTAGGTCAATCATTTTGTGTGCCTAACTCAGTGGTGCTATTTTGGCCAATTGTTTGAGTTGTTTGGGCCACACCACTTAACCTAAAATCAACTCACCAAGTAGCATCCCCTTAGGGTTTTCAATTTAGGTCAATACCAGGCACTCCACTTTACTTTTGATTTCAAAAGGAAAAAGATCTTCACCCGTGCTTGAAAATCTGGTTTGCCTCAAAACTTGATTGAATTAACCTAATTTCAAACCCTAAAAGCTACTTAAGCAAGATTTGAACCTTAAAATCCACTCATCAAAAATAATCTTGTTTGAAAACCTTGGTTGTGAACGCACTCACACATACTCAATTGATCATTAAGGGCACAACTCATCTTAAGGGCCCACCACATTCCATAAGCACTACAATCCCAGGCCTAAATAAAATCAAGTAGACGTTGGCCTTAAGGACTGATTTGCTCTTCGGGGTCCAGTCTGAGATTGTTTACGATTAACCTATTTGTACTAATCAATCTGATGCCTAGCTAGGGGAGTAGCGTCAAACGACCGCGGCTGGGGGGTACACTAGGAACCAGAGGCGCAAGTCGAAGGAAGAACCTTCTCCCCAATCCCTCCTTCTAACTGGTTGGGTTGATTGGATGCAATTAGAGTAAATCGTTTATAATCTTAAGGCGGATTCTGAGAGTCTGTAGATCCTTAGGCTACCCCACTTAAGGACAGGCTTGTTTTGTTGTGCTGCAGGGTTCTTATCTCCAGTCCTTCCGACCTCTTCCTAGTTTATGCTGGGAAGGAGGTCATTGAATCCCCGATTGGAAGGACCACTAGAGTATTCTAGGAGGCGTAGATTGGATTTTGGCCAAATTGATCCCATGGCCGATCAACAGCCTCCACTTCCTCAGAATCCACAGGAGGTATTTCAAAGGCAGCTAGAATAAATGTAGAGAATGCAAGAATGGTTCCAGAGAATGTAGGATGCTCAGCCCTTAAAGGATTTTTATGATCCTTCAAATTACGGGGAATGTCCCGGCGTCCAGATTCCTGCTGAAGACATAGAAATCAAGCCCTAGGTATTAAGCCTGATCAAACACTTTCATGGGTTTGGCTCTGAGGACCCGTTTCAACACTTGGAGGACTTGACCACTTTGGTCCAGACCACTAAGTCGCGAAATGTGAATGAAGGGTAGATGATCATGAGGCTCTTTCCCTACTCTCTTAGGGATAAAGCTGCTCATTAGTACAGGACCATAGGAAGGCCAATTGCAACATGGAATGATTTGAAATCAGCTTTCCTAAAGAAATTCTTCCCTGTCGAACGTACCAATGCTCTGAGACGAGTGATTACTACCTTCACCCAGTGGCCAGGGGAGCAGTTTCATGTTTCCTGGGAGCGATTCCAGGACTAATTGCGGAGGTGTCCACACCACGAGGTGCCGAAATGGCAGCTCGTGCAGATCTACCACGGGTTGACTAAGCAACTCAGAAATCACGTGGATGCTTCTTGCGGAGGCAATTTCCTCAACAAAGATGCAGATAGCGCACACGATTTGTTTGAGGAGATGAGTGAGAAATCGATAAATCATGCCTCCATGGATACTTTTAACCGTTCCCAACAACCCAAATCAAATGTTAATGAAGTCCACAACTCTCATTCATTCGATATGGAATTGATTTGCAATAAATTAGATAAGGTGGACTTGGTTACTAAAAGGATGGAGGAGTGGATGGCTAGAAATTCAATGAACAATTCTCGATCCACTCAATCCCAGAATTCAGGATTCCATTCATCGCAAGCTCCTTCTGGACGGGAGTTCATGAATCAACTTGATGCGGCTCAAACTATGAGTCAGCATTATTCGAAACCCCACGAGTTCCAAACTGGGGCCTTTGATCCCAATTTCTCTGATCCCTCCCTTTCTTTCTCTCCATCCTCACCCTATGAGGATGTCTATGCTGTACAGGAAAACGTTAGGTCCAACCCTTACTCCAATGCTTATAATCCGGGTTGGACAAACCACCCTAACTTCTCTTGGAAAAGCCCAAGGCAGCAAACCCAATTCCGACCTAGCAACTATGCTCTGCAAAGACCAATGGGTCAGGGTCATGTTTACACTCAGCTTCCCCCAAATCAAGTCAATCAGCCAGCCTGGAATGCCCGTCAACCCGTAGGGTAGGCTGATTTGAACCGAAAAATGGTAGAAATGCAATGATCTATGCTCCAGCTCATGTAGCAAATGAAAACCTCACTGGACAACTTGCAAACCGGGTTCATTACTAATTCTCGTCAACCCGAATCTCTGCCATCTCAACCCATACCCAACCCGCGGAATATCTAGAATCTGGGCAATCAAGCCCAAGGGTACGAGAATCAGAGGACTTGCATGCACATGCTCAGGTGGTTGAGCAGGGTCCTTCCTCTTCTACTTCTTCAAATCAAAGGTATCTGGCTAATGAAGCCCCTCCAATCTTTCCTAACCCTCCCCATGACCCAAACCCGTATGTATCTGCTAATTCTGTTACCTTAAGGAGTGGAAAACAAACTCAAGATCCATAACCACACTGTTCTGATTTATCAAATCCTAGAGAGCCAAAGGAGAGAAAGGAGAACTCTAAAGAAGAAATCAAGGCTTAGGAACCTGATTTCAAAGATCTAACTCATGTTCCTTTCTTGAGGTTTTGATTAAACCTAGGAAGAAGTCGTTGATAGTAACGAGGAGCTCTTGAATATATTCAAGAATGTCGAGATCAATATCCTGCTCCTCGGTGTTATCTGACCGGTCGATCTTTCGCTTTTAAGTCGTTTGTAGTTTAATGTGGTGGAAAAATCGACTAATCAATTTTTAACAAGAAATAACCACTCGCAGAGGAGCGGGTCGTATCCACAGGGAGGCAATAACGTATTAAAATTCCCGCTACTTAAAAATGTTTGTTCGTAGTCAATTTGGACAAGAACCAAGCCAAGATTGCCTTTAGATTAAGGTTTAAGCAAGAAACAATGCTGAAATGGCAATTATGAGAAACTACAGGATATTTTCCGCAATGCAGAGTGAATAGAATATGATTAAAATGTGGCAATGGCAGAAAATGTAAATTTTAATTAACGTTTTACTGTAGCAAAACAGGGGAATTTTTCCCCGTTGTCTTGCGCGACGAGGAGCCGATGGCCGGGCGCGGGAAGCTCGGAGGAGGTCCCTTGGATCAAGGGCTTCGAATCGGTGGTGGCGGCGAGTCGGGCGGCGGCCGGAGGTGGCCGGACGAGCTCCGGCGGAGGTGCTGCAGCCGGAAGCTTGCGCAGCCTGTTGGCGTAAAGTCCGCCGCTTGCTGCTGCTGCGGGGGTGGCTACTGCTGCTGCCGTGGGCACTACTGCGGCTGGCGTGGCAGGCGTTCGTCTGCCGGCGCGGGGAAGAGGGCGCTGCAGGCGGTTCTGCAAGTGCGACGGAGGGTGCTGCAGCGCGGTTGGAGGATGGCGTGCGCTGCGGAGGGTCTGCGGAGGGCACTGTTGACGGTTCTGCAGGCGCAGTGGTGAACGGCGTGGACTGCAGGCGCTGTTGGAGGGTGCAGGCACGTGGGCTGATCTGCAGGCGTGCGTAGGTCTGCAGCCGGTGAGCGGTGGAGGGCGGAGGCGTGGGTGCGCGGAGGGTCTGCAGGAGGGCGCTTGCGCGGTGGTCTGCAGGCGGTTGGCGTGTGCGGTGGAAGCTGCAGGCGGCTGTTAGAGGATGCTGCAGGCTGGTCTGCAGGCGTTGGAGGAGAGCGCGGGCTGATCTGCAGGCGTGCGCAGGTCTGCAGCCGGTGAGCGGTGGAGGGTGCAGGCGGTCTGGTGGCCGGTTGGAGAGTGCAGGCTGAGGAAGTGGAGGTGAGCAGGTAACTTCAGACGTCTGGGAAATTTCCCAGACGTCTTAAGTTACTGAGAGGGTGGCTGATCAGTAGCTCGGTGGTGGTGGTCTGCGACGACGGCGAGGGAGTTGCACGCTAAGGTGCTCACGGTAATGCAGGCGAGCTCCGGATGGCGGTGTGGCCTGTCACACCACACGCCCACGGTGGTGGAGACTCGCCGCCACGGTAGAGGCCGGCAGTATGGAGTGGAAGAGAGAGGTTCTCTCTGCACAGTGGTGGGTCGGTGGCGGAGGCCTTCTGAACTCGGCTGCCTCAGTGCTCCTTTTGTAGTGGCCTGAACAAATTTGAAATCAGCGGCCGACCAGATCCACCGTATCCGCTCCCCCTTGAATGGCTCCTTCACTGCATCACCCGGGCGTTGGAGCGGCAGCCAGCCGTTCTGAAATAAGACGAATAAAGAAAATATTATTAAAATATTAGGGTTATTTATGTATAGACCCTCAACTTCTATGTTAATAAAAACAATATACCTAATTGGTTATCTAATTAGATGAATACTATTTTAAGCTAATTCTAAATGCACTTAAGATATGAATGCAATGTATGGATTATGTAATTAGATTAAAACTATGAATTAATCTATTTACATCCTAATTTATACTAAATAAATGTTAGAATTAACCTAATGTGTAGGCACTTAAATACTTAAATAGCCCACAACTATGGGCTAATCAAATACCCCCATGCCTAGTTTTTGCTAGTCCCTAGCAAAATTAAGCGAAACCTAGCACTCTAAGTAGACTAGTCAACTCACTTAGTCTTCCTTCAGAAGCATATTAAGTTCAGATTCTAAACCCAAGGTTCCTAAGTAGTTGCTAAGTTACAGACTAGGTCGGCTAAAGACGAGTTGCAAGCACAAGTTTCCCTGATTTCTGACTCTACCCTAAAGTTTATTGATCCCTGAGATTAAAGCATCCGTGCTTTTGCATTGGTCCGAGTTATTTGAGTTAAAGGAATTTTTTTTTTTAATATATATACTTTTTTTTTTTTTATTCTTCTAAGTCTAACCTCAGATCAGCTATCAACACGGTCTGTGTCAGATTCATTGTCCCCATTACCATACCTCGAAGGGTGCCTGGCTTTCGATGCTTCGAGATAGCACCGCCCATAACGACCCCAAGAACTCCTGGCAATCGACACTTCGAGATAGTATCGCCCATGGATTTCTTAAGCGAATTCAGGCCTATGGCAATCGGCACTTCGAGATAGGGCCGCCCATGGTACCTGAACTGCGCAATGTGCTTACATGCCCCCAGTAGGATGGATATCCTAAGAGACAAGCGCCGAGGAGGTAATATGTTACCATCGCATCCTCAAGGTGAGTATATACTCGACCCCTCCTGCGGCGGGAACTCTTCCAATCAAAATGTGTTTTCAAGCCTCTCTTAAGTCAAAACTAAGAGAACCAAATCTCTTTTCAGAAATTAAGTTAATTACCAGACCAAGTGTGAAAAATTTGGATGCTTGGGTTACCAGGACCCGTAAACCAAAAGGTAGAATAAGACTCCAGGTACTACCCCACCTTTTAACTCAAACCCTAGCTTCCCTTCCTCAACCTCTTGAAGAATGGTCCGCAACTTAACTCCTACTTAAGTTTTTAAGTCCACAAAGGACCCTAAAGGTCTAAAGCTAGTAACTTATTTAGCTTCTAAAGTTTGACCCTAGAATTAATTTAGTCTACGCTAGAGTTCTGATTTGCTTAAGAATGCAGGACTTAGCCAGTTAAGCTCAAAACTTTTTTTTTTTTTATATGTACAAATGTATGCAATTATGCTATGTATATCCCCAAGTACACCCCCCCATGCCTAAAATCTGCAATGTCCTCATTGCATAGAAGGATATTACCTGGGTCAAAGCTGGGCTGAATAGCCGAAGAACCTGCAAATCAGGTTCAAGAATTGCAGAAATAGGCCCTAAAAATGAGCAAAGCAAAGTTGGCCTAGAAAATAGGTAACCTAGGATGTTGGCGAGCTGATGATGAATCCCGATAGCAAATGCTCGCCCAACTAAAATGGGAATGAAATCTTCCCAGGTCACCAGAAGAGCTTCTAAAGGATAAACAGTTAAAATAACCTCCAAAGGGGTAGGGGTAGGATGACAAGGATCCTCCAAAAAGAATGGGGAAGGAATGGTATAGAGATAAACCCCCAGGGTAATGGACTGACTAAAGAAATCATCAATCCATACCCGATACTCCATTACAGAAAATATTGGTCTGTTAAGCCCCCTAGTCAGAACAAAAATGAGCAATTCTCTAAGGCAAGGATCGTCTAGGGTGTCCAAGTTACGAGGTTGTGGGATGGCCATAAGATCTAGGTTGGGTTTAATCAGCTTGGTGTCCATCCCAAACACTCTTTCTAAATCCTCAATTTCATCCCTAGCATTCCTTGCACCATCACGTGGATCTTCCTGCTCTTCATCAGGAGTCACAATTTCGCTTTCAGATATAAGAGAATCAGAGGGTGACTTCGAAGTGAATGAAGGCAGGTTGGAAGCAACAGATCTAGGGATTATCCTATCAATGTCATCCCCAGGTTTTTGTTCTTTACTCAAATCTTCCCCGGAGTCTATATGTGAATCCACATAAATCTTAGAAATTGCTTCCAAATTTTCCATCATTTTATCATGAGGAGAAATATCATCAATGGGTGTGCCAAGGAAACCTAATTTGGTCAAATTTGTGACATCCTCAGGGGCTAACTCTTCAAATAATACATAATCACCCTTAGTGTCACTCCAAATCTTGAATGTAGGTTCCTCATATAATTCATCTTCCTCCTCATCACACAATTCATCATGTACCCGAGGTCTAGAATCATTTAATATATCAGCAGATCCCCTAGGGTGCTCTATCTGAGGTAAATTATTTACATTGGTTACATCAGACTCCTCAGATAGGTCAATTTCTTTAGGGTTAGGTTCCCTAAGGGTGGGTTTGAGTTCCATATCGTGATCAGAAGGGAGGGTAGGATTAACAACTTGACTTTGACCCACTTCATCAAATGTCACGAAAATACTATCATCTGGGTCGAGGTCTTCCAATGGTACCATCATTCCCTTCTTTTGACTCCAATATAAATCAGGTGGATACTCAACCTTATCATCATCTTCTTCGGGTTGCCACCGTTCTTCATCCAATGCATAGCTACTTTCATGTGTTTTTTCCTCCCACCTAAAGTGTAGATCTCTCAAGGAAGTGTCATCTAATGGGGAGGTTTCAAAATCGATCCTCGAAAAGTAGCTATTCTCCCCAGAATTTCCCTTCAACTTAAAGTGTAGCTTTCCCACGGGAGATGCATCTATTGTAGAGGGGTGTACATCATCATCAATGGGGCAGATTGGGTGGCTAATTTCATCTCTTTCTTGTTGGCCTGCTCTCAAAGATTCTCCTAACAATTCACTCATTTCATTTTGCATTTTCTGTATTTCCATCTTCAAAGAGGAGAGGTCATTTTTATCATAAGAGAAGTCAGGCTCAGACTTATAGTACCCAGGAGTGTTTGTCCAACCATTATAAGTTTTCAGGGAGGGTGGGTTGGGTATTTCTTTGGTATGTGGGATATTGGGCAAAGCAAATCTTGCTCCTGAGTTCTGCTCACTAATTTGGGGCTTAACTAGGCCAATAGTCCTATAATAGGAGTAAAACGGATCCCAATGATTGTCATTATGTCCATCAAGGAATGGACCATCTCGGCGTCTGGGATCAAAGGATGCAAAGTGGGGGTGAGGGTGTGGGCAAGATGTGAAAGGATGAAAATCAATGTGGTCCATTCTAACTCACACTTCAATCAGAATTCCCCAAACAAGACACAATTCAAAAAGGACCTTTTAGGTCTTTCCCAATTTAGGCTTTTGATTTTAAGTCAGATTGCAGGTGAAAATACAATTTGTTCAATCAATTTACGCGCCTATTGTCGACCTACGGCTCGCCTAAAAAGACCTAGTTGGAGCTTAGGTGTTCTTCCCTAAATCTCAAATGGTCAAGTAAATCCAAAGACGGAAGATCGAGGGATGCAAGTAGGCCTAAGCCTTCCTTTGAAGCTGTGCTTTCGCGGTGCTCCTCCACTACCCCCAAAAATCCGTGACAGGGTATCCCCCTCTTTGGATTTACAAAACCTTTGATCTCAAGTTCCGAACACTTCAAAATCCAACGAAAGGAGGGCTCTTGTCCTAGTATTTCCAAACCTAAGGAGTGTTTAGAAACGTGCCGTGGTGCAAGTGAAATAAGTGTGCATGCACTGTCAAAGATTTTGAACTTTGAATCGCACGCCAAGTTTGAAAATCAAATCCTTGGTTTTTAAAATGTCCTTCCTTTAATTAGTCCTTTTTTCTAAAGAAAATATGTGACCACTTGTTAGATTTATTCAGTACAGATTAGGTGGTCTTCGCATTAAATCCCAAATGCAATGCGTGATCAAAAATAGGATGCAAAGTAAGAGAATGCGTACCTTGCCTCCAGCGATCTTCGATGCAAAAATGCACTCAATGCAGAAAAGCAAATCTAGAGGCTGCTCATACAGACCTAAATGGTTCGTCCTAGGGCAGGCAACTTCTAGCAGGCAGCTCATTTTTTTTCTTTTTCTATTTTTTTTAGAACTACTTATGCACAAGCAAATAAAAGAAATAATAAAAAAAAAATAAACCTAAATCTAAAGAAAAGGGAACAGGCTCCCAAAAATTACCCAACACGGGTCCAAAACAAAATCGGGGAACAAACCCCTCAAAATTTGCCCCAGAACAAGGGTTTCAAACTAACTGTAATGAAAAATTAAGTCTTCAGTCTTAATTCTATTCTAATTAAATTAGCGATTAAATACAATGGTGTCCGTCGCGTCCTCGTCCTTCTCCTCCTTTCAAAATTGCTTGTCCACTTCTCGTCTGGCGACGTCAAGGGTCGCCTCTCACAGTGGCTGATTCTTGCACAAAATTTCTCGCACAGAAAAGAAAATAATAGATGGTCAAATCTCTGTGCAATTGACAAATAATGAAAATAAAATTAGGCGAAATTATTGCGTCTGTTGCCTCCCCGGCAACGGCGCCATTTGACCGGTCGATCTTTCGCTTTTAAGTCGTTTGTAGTTTAATGTGGTGGAAAAATCGACTAATCAATTTTTAACAAGAAATAACCACTCGCAGAGGAGCGGGTCGTATCCACAGGGAGGCAATAACGTATTAAAATTCGCGCTACTTAAAAATGTTTGTTCGTAGTCAATTTGGACAAGAACCAAGCCAAGATTGCCTTTAGATTAAGGTTTAAGCAAGAAACAATGCTGAAATGGCAATTATGAGAAACTACAGGATATTTTCCGCAATGCAGAGTGAATAGAATATGATTAAAATGTGGCAATGGCAGAAAATGTAAATTTTAATTAACGTTTTACTGTAGCAAAACAGGGGAATTTTTCCCCGTTGTCTTGCACGACGAGGAGCCGATGGCCGGGCGCGGGAAGCTCGGAGGAGGTCCCTTGGATCAAGGGCTTCGAATCGGTGGTGGCGGCGAGTCGGGCGGCGGCCAGAGGTGGCCGGACGAGCTCCAGCGGAGGTGCTGCAGCCTGCAGCTTGCGCAACCTGTTGGCGTAAAGTCCGCCGCTTGCTGCTGCGGGGGTGGCTGCTGCTGCTGCCGTGGGCACTGCTGCGGCTGGCGTGGCAGGCGTTCGTCTGCCGGCGCGGGGAAGAGGGCGCTGCAGGCGGTTCTGCAAGCGCGACGGAGGGTGCTGCAGCGCGGTTGGAGGATGGCGTGCGCTGCGGAGGGCGCTGCTGGCGGTTCTGCAGGCGCAGTGGTGAACGGCGTGGACTGCAGGCGCTGTTGGAGGGTGCAGGCGCGTGGGCTGATCTGCAGGCGTGCGTAGGTCTGCAGCCGGTGAGCGGTGGAGGGCGCAGGCGTGGGTGCGCGGAGGGTCTGCAGGAGGGTGCTTGCGCGGTGGTCTGCAGGCGGTTGGCGTGTGCGGTGGAAGCTGCAGGCGGCTGTTGGAGGATGCTGCAGGCTGGTCTGCAGGCGTTGGAGGAGAGCGCGGGCTGATCTGCAGGCGTGCGCAGGTCTGCAGCCGGTGAGCGGTGGAGGGTGCAGGCGGTCTGGTGGCCAGTTGGAGAGTGCAGGCTGAGGAAGTGGAGGTGAGCGGGTAACTTCAGACGTCTGGGAAATTTCCCAGACGTCTTAAGTTACTGAGAGGGTGGCTGATCAGTAGCTCGGTGGTGGTGGTCTGCGACGACGGCGAGGGAGTTGCACGCTAAGGTGCTCACGGTAATGCAGGCAAGCTCCGGATGGCGGTGTGGCCTGTCACACCACACGCCCACGGTGGTGGAGACTCGCCGCCACGGTAGAGGCCGGCAGTATGGAGTGGAAGAGAGAGGTTCTCTCTGCACAGTGGTGGGTCGGTGGCGGAGGCCTTCTGAACTCGGCTGCCTCAGTGCTCCTTTTGTAGTGGCCTGAACAAATTTGAAATCAGCGGCCGACCAGATCCACCGTATCCGCTCCCCCTTGAATGGCTCCTTCACTGCATCACCCGGGCGTTGGAGCGGCAGCCAGCCGTTCTGAAATAAGACGAATAAAGAAAATATTATTAAAATATTAGGGTTATTTATGTATAGACCCTCAACTTCTATGTTAATAAAAACAATATACCTAATTGGTTATCTAATTAGATGAATGCTATTTTAAGCTAATTCTAAATGCACTTAAGATATGAATGCAATGTATGGATTATGTAATTAGATTAAAACTATGAATTAATCTATTTACATCCTAATTTATACTAAATAAATGTTAGAATTAACCTAATGTGTAGGCACTTAAATACTTAAATAGCCCACAACTATGGGCTAATCATTATCAAACACATACCAACTTATGCTAAATTTTTGAAGGATTTATGTACACAGAAGCGTAAGTCGAGGGAATATATTCTGGGGAAGGTGGCACTCTCCAAGCAGGCTAGTTTTGTTATCCTGCATCACCTTCCTCAGAAATAGAGAGATTCAGGTGCTCCTTTTATTTCTTGTGTCATCAGAGATTATACTTTTGATAGAGCACTTCTGGATCTAGGTGCATTTATTAACCTAATTCTAACTTCTCTTTATGAGAAGTTCAGATTAGGTGAACTTTGGTCGGCTTCAGTAATGCTACGGTTAGCACACCATTCGGTCACAAATCCATGAGGCGTTATTGAAGATGTTATTGTTAAGGTTAAAGATTTCTATTTTCTTATAGATTTCCTTGTCCTTGACATGGATGTACCTGAAAATCTAAGCAACATGCCCATCATTCTGGGGCATCCATTCCTGGCTACCGCTAAGGCCAATATCAACTGTGAAAGCGGTAGCATGGAAATCACCTTTAGGGATCAGAAATTGAAATTGGATATTTTTAAGGCGATTAACAAATTCAAGGATTATGGATTTATAGAGAAACTTGAGGAAGACAACTTGAACATTAAAACTTGTATGGCAGTTTCTACAATCGAAAGTTCCTCCTGTTGTGATAGATCTAAACTGCAACCCTCTCTGGCAAACCCGCCACATTTTGAAGAAGTTATTGATTTCATTCACTTTCAACCTCTTTCTCTTGATGAATCTTCATCAGCATTATCCTTACCTTCAATCCTAAACCCGTCCCAGCTTGAACTGAAACCATTGCCTGAGAATTTGAAATATCAATTTTTGGGACCTCAAAAGATGCTCCCTGTGATTATCAGTGCCAGATTAACTAAGGAGCAAGAGATTAAACTGATTAAGGTCCTAAAGGAACACAAGAAGGCAATTGGTTGGACCATTCATGACCTTAAGGGGATCGAGTCATCTTACTGCAATCATAGAATATTCTTGGAAGATGGATCCCGTCCTTCTCGCCAAATGTAGAGGAGATTAAACCCTAATATGCAAGAAGTGGTCAAGAAGGAAATTATTAAGTGGCTCAATGCAGAAATCATTTATCCGATCTCTAATAGTCCTTGGGTAAGTCCTGTGCAAATTGTTCCCAGGAAAGCCAAGATTACCGTTGTGACTAATGAGAAAGGAGAATCTGTCACAACTCATTTAGCTTCCTCTTGGAGAGTTTATATTGATTACAGGAAGTTGAATACAACCACGAAAAAGGATCATTTCCATTTGCCCTTTATCGATCAAATCCTTGAAAGACTAGCTGGGCATAAGTACTTCTGTTTCCTAGACGGTTACTCGGGATACAATCAAGTCCCTATCCATCCTGAGGATCAGGAAAAATGACTTTCACCTGTCCTTACGGAACCTTTTCTTTCCGTAGAATGCCATTCAGCTTATGCAATGCACCCGCGACTTTTCAAAGGTGTTTGTTTGCCATATTCTCTGACATGGTGGGAGAGTTTACGGAAGTCTTCATGGATGATTTCTCTGTTTCCGGAGAATCGTTCGATTCTTGCTTGGTTAATCTTGAAATGATTCTTAAAAGATGCATCAAAACAAGACTGGTCCTTAGCTAGGAAAAAAGTCATTTCATGACCGAAGAAGGCATCGTCTTGGGTCATGTAATCTCTGAACGGGGAATTGAAGTAGACAAAGCTAAGGTTGATGCTATCTCTAAACTTCCTCCTCCCACATCTGTCAAACAAATTCGATCATTTCTTTGTCATGTGGGGTTCTATAGGAGGTTCATGAAGGACTTTTCTAAGGTTGCTCGCCCTCTGAGCAACCTTCTCGCCAAAGATACGCTGTTTGATTTCAACAAATCATGCCGTAAGGCATTTGATTTTCTTAAAATGGAAATCACTTGTGCTTCGGTGTTGCAACTACCAGTTCAGACAGCCCCATTCGAGATCATGACCAACGCTTCCGATTACGCAGTCAAAGCTATTTTGGGTCAGAAGATTGACAGGAAGCCCTCTGTCATCTACTACGCTAGTAAAACTCTGGACAAGGCCCAGAGGAATTACACTGTTACTGAGAAGGAATTACTAGCTGTACTATTTGCTTTGGAGAAATTCAGGGCTTATCTCTTAAGGTCTTATGTCATAATATATATCGACCACTCAACCTTGAGACATCTCTTGGCCAAAAAGGATGCCAAACCCCGGTTTATTCGATGGATTCTTCTGCTTCAAGAATTTGATCTTGAAATCAAAGATAAATCCGAGGTATAGAATGCAGTGGCGGATCATCTTTCGAGACTTCTGAGTGATTCTTCTCATCCGGATATTTTGATTGTTGATACTTTTCCAGATGAGACTATCCTTACAATTTCAGGTGTCCAAACCCCGTGGTTTGCTGACATTGTAAACTATTTGGCCGTTGGTCAAATCCCTCAGGATTGGACTAAGCAACAACGAGATAGACTCAAATCTGAGGCCAAATATTACTTTTGGGAGGACCCTGAACTGTATCGCATCAGCTCTGATCAGATTATTCGCCGATGTGTTTCGGAGATTGAATTCAAAAGTATACTCGACTTCTGCCATGCATCTACGTGTGGTGGACATTTCTCTGGGAAAAAGGCGGCTGCAAAAATTTTACAATCTGGATTCTTTTGACCGTCTTTATTCAAGGATGCCCAGGAATTCTCGAGGTCATGTTCCCAATCCCAAGCATTTGGGAGAATAACTAAGAGAGACATGATGCCTCTAAACCTGATTCTTCCCATCGAAATCTTCGACGTTTGGGGCATCGACTTTATGGGACCCTTCCTCCCTTCATTTGGACATTAGTACATTCTCGTCACTGTTGATTATGTGTCCAAGTGGATCGAGGCCATTCCCACCTGAACTAATGACCACAAGGTGGTCATCGATTTCATCAAGAAGAACATCTTCAGTCGGTTCGCGATTCTGAGGGCCATCATTAGTGATGGTGGTACTCACTTCACTAATGCCCAGTTCCGTAATTTACTGGCAAAACACGGGGTAAATACAGAATCTCCACACCTTACCATCCCCAGATGAATGGATAGGCCGAGATCACCAATCGGGAGATCAAGAATATTCTTCAGAAGATGGTTAGGCCTTATCATAAAGACTGGACTCAAAAGCTTGAGGACACTCTTTGGGCCTACCATACGATGTACAAAACACCTATTGGCATGTCACCATTTGGTATGGTGTATGGAAAGGCATGTCATTTACCCGTAGAAATTAAACATAGGGCATTCTGGGCAATCAAACAATGTAATCTGGATTTGAGTTTAGCCGGAAAGACCAGGAAACTCTAACTATTTGAGTTGGAGGAGCTTAGAAACGATGCGTACGAGAATGCCAAGATCTACAAGGCTCGGATCAAAGCTCTTCATGACCAATTGATATCTCACAAGAGCTTTGAGTCGAACTAGAAGGTCTGGCTCTTTAATTCTTGACTTAAGCTCTTTCCCGGCAAACTTAGGTCAAAATGGAACGGCCCGTTCATCATCGATCAGATTTTTCCAAATGGAGCCATTCAGATTTCTGACCCAAAGATGGGTAATTCGTTTAAAGTCAACGGTCAACATCTGAAGCCTTTTATTGATCGTATTGTTCCAGAACTCGTCTCAGACATGGTTGCTCTCATCATGTTGTGATTTCTTTGGCTGAACTTCGCCTAGTTGATGTCATTAAACTTAGCAGTTGTACAGTCTGACTCGGAGCTGACCCGAGCATCACATTCAGGTGATATCTTCTACATTCTACCCTTCCTTTCATGTCTTTTATTCTCAATGCGGACATTGCATTAGCTAGGCATGGGGGGTGAATTCATTTCTAAATCAATTTGTCAGCTCTGTAGAATTCTTGTAAATTCTATTTGTTTTCTTATATATATATAATTGAATTAGGAAAGAATACTTGAGCATTAGGACTTTTCAATCTTAGAAAATATTACAGTATGATCTAAACACTAAGACCCTTCAGGTCTTTGGGCTTAATCAGCTCAGGTATCCACTAAAATGTGGATTTGTTTATCGAGTCCTTGCCATCTTGAATTCCATTTCAATTTTATTAAATAAATTTGAGTGATAAGTACACAACTTTTCAACCCTCCCTCTAATTTGAGGGAACTGTAAGTCTAAGCATCTACACACTATTTGCACTAACTCGTTGTTCGACGGTTTTAACGAAAATTGAGTAGCTAATGAACCTTCTAGGGTGGTATGGCTGGCAAGTTATCATGGGTAACAGCCCATAGGTAGGTTATCCAGAGCCCAGCCACTGAACCATTCTTTTCCTGCTACCTTTAGATAAATCTTAAATCAGGAAAGCCACCTACTTAGAAAAAAAAACAAAAAGAAAAAGAAAGTCCAAAAAAAAAATGAAAAAGAAGAAAAAGAAAGAGAAAAGGAGAAAAGAAAAAAATAATAATAAGCCACACTTCACCGCACGAGTATGCCTGGCAAGTTATTGTAGGTAATAGCCCATAGGTAGGTTGTCCAGATCCCAGCTCAAGAAATGCATGTAAGAATTCCTAAAACACTTAGGAAGAAGTGGAGAAGTAGAATAAGTCAGGGAGATATACAATGGATTTACCCTTGTATTAACCCCATAAAAAGAAAAGTAGGGAGAAAGCTACCGGTCGTATAGATACACCTTTAGGTAGAATTCTTTTTAAGGTCACCTAGGGGCGTAGAAACCTGAAATCCATTTTGATTACCGATCAATGAGTCTATCACATTCACAAAAAGATGCTTATAACTTAGGATTCTCATCAAGTCTTGGGTGGGTTGAGTAGCCGTAGAAAGTCGCTCTGTAACCCTAAACTCAAAAATCCAAAAAAGTTAGAAAAGAAAAAAAGGAGAAAAAGAGATCCTTCTTTGAATAAGGCGAGAGCTTGAGACGGTCTGTATTTTGGCAGATACCCGGGCACTATTGTGTCTTTGAAAGTTCAGATCCAAGGTAAAAATTTCTTAATGTTGAAAATGACTTTTGCCCGAGTAATCCAATCCTAATTCTTTTATAAATAGCATGTAGGTTTTGCTAGAGACTAGCAAAAGATAGGCATGGGGGTGTGATGTGCATACATCTAAATAGCCAAAAATATCTATTAATGCATGTTCTTAGTGTCATATTAGCATCATGCATTGTGAATATTGCATAACATGCATAATCATGCATTTAGATCAAATGGTATAAATTGTATAGTAATTGTCACCTTTTATGGTCAAGGATAGGGTGATTTTTAATCGGGGCTTCGAACGGAAGATCCAACCGTACGGATCTGATCAGGGCAAAGATGGGAGTTCAACAACTCCAAGATCGTCCTGATCGGACATTCGTAGCACCAGATATAGTCTGAGGAAGCCTAGAGATCAAGGGCCAAGATGGTGCCAAACCATACTTCAGACGACAAATCCGACCACATGGATGGGTTCGGATCGACGATCGTAGCATAACGGCGTGAAAATCAGCTCAATCCGACATTCGTGGCACCTTTTACATGTCACAGAAGGACGGCCATGATGGCACCACGTGGCACCATCACAGTCGCCTAAATCGGCCGCAGCACTGCTCCCCATCCTCTGAAGGTGCGGTGAGGTGAGATCTGGGTCGTTGGAGAACACACGCTTAAAATGTAAGCACGACAAAGAAGAGCTGCTAGCAAAGCGGTCGAACGGCGTTGCGCGAGCATAGGGTGCGTGATCGACTCGCAATTTGCTACGCGCGAGAGGTTAATCTTGATCGTGCGATCGGCTGCGAATGGCCCAGATCTCCCAATCGGGCACACGTGCGATTAGATGCACCGCCTCACACTCGATCGCACGTGCAATTAAGCGTAGATGAAGGCCCAGGCGAGAACGACTTTAAGCCGTTTAATCTTGAGATCGGACGGCTGAGATTTCAAGGATGTGGGATAGCATTAAGCGCACGACAGGCGAGGAGGCGGGCACGTGCGCGAGGCTGCGGTGACGTGGGGTCTTTAGTGACTCTTAAATCCGTCACTAAAGACCCCCTCATTTAATGTTTTAACTATGTAATGACCAAATTGCCCCCTATCCTTGCAACTATAAAAGGAGACCCCTACCCTACGAAATCCTCATCCCTTCCTTCACCTCTCTCCATCTCCAAAGCTCAAGAGAAGCTTCTCCCACACCTGGAATGCTATTCTAGAGCCAAATCCAATTTTCTCACCCCTGTTCCGGAAGTGGATCCTGCGACGACGACAACGTGCTGCCTCATTCCCGCTTCTTCCTGCTTCGTCCTCCTTCTTCCCACTCCGTCCTCTGTCTTCCAAGTGTCGCTCCATCCGGCTCGACCTCCAAGCATTCATCGAAGAGGATAACATCTCTCTCCCTTCTTTTTAATCACTTTCTAGACTAGAATTTTTCGCTTTCTAGTTGTAATCATTTCCTACTTTCTAGTTGTAAAATCATTTTTATTATATCAAATGATTGTTCTCTCTCTCTCTTATTGTTTATATCAATTCCATTGAATTTATCTCATTTTCAAACAAAAACGCAAAAAAAATATAATCGTGGATTTAAGATCGATGTAGCCTCCCTGTGTTCGACCCGAAATTCTTAGAATTTTGGTATAAATTTATCTGTTGACGGATTTCTTCGCAAATCGAACTACAACAGTGGGTTTTTCAAATCCAACTTCGATCGCGTAGTTTTCCGCTATCAACACTAATGTAGTGTAGATTAATTAGGAGTAGAATTATCTAGCGAATTATCTATGTGGTTAGTTTAGTTTAGATTAGCTTAGTGTAATCTCACTTGACCTAATCTCTCTGAGTAGTTTTGATCAGAGAGGCATCTCCACCACCCATGTGTTCATTCAGCTCCCTCACCACTTCACTATCATTTTCACTCACTCTGCTCATTATTTTGATCAACACACCACTTCATCCATCAGAGCCACTATGGATCTAAAGCTCCATAGCTTCTAGATTCATAGTACGTTCAATCCCACTTAAGGGTGATCCCATTCATTCCATTAGATCACAATCACCCTCCCTATGCTTTGGACTGAACTAATTTGAGCATTTATTTCAGATTTGATTAGATATGCTGATCGTAGGAATTTTGGATGAATTTGGTTTGAATCTAATTTGAATGATCAATTAAGTTTGTATTTGTTTGTGTGAATTAATTGAGATGGGCATGAGCTATTTTAATGAGATTTTCATTCATAATAGTGTTTATGCCCACTTTTTATCCCAGATCCTGAGTTTTGTTCTTCACAAGATAGTTAGAGCCAATGAAAATTAGTTGCACTGATTTGAGGCTCTAGCAATGATTCAATTGCTTTTAGAGAATCGCTGAACCATCCTGAACACCAATTAATGGTGTGCAAGAAGTATAGGTGATTATATCACCTTAGAGATGCAAGATTAAATGCCCAATCTGGGGTGACACATGAGTTCCTGATTCAAAGAGATTCTCAATCTGATATTTGAAGTCTGCCTAAGATTTAGATGATCTTAATGGAGATTTTGAGTTGTGTTACAAGTGGAATTAAAGTCTAAGATTAATCCCTTCTGCTTGTGCTATCCATAGCAAAGAATAAAGGATTAACTAACATTATAGGGTTTTCTATTCTCTGAATGGATTTCAATGATTCCCAAATTTTATTTGGAGATTTATAGTGTTTGAAACTTTATTTTTCAAAGTTTGAATCAAATCTGATGAGATTTGAGCAGCAGATGTTCAACTATTCTATTTCCCTGTTTGAATAGGTTTATCTAAAGGATCTAATCCCTGATTTCAAGAGCTTTTGGATGACTAAGTTTTCAAATCTAAGGATGGCATTAGGGAGTTTTGATTAGACCTTGAAAGTTTGACCAAAGCAATTCAATCTAAGTTTAGATCTTAGTAGCAGTACAACTGATGAGCTGCCACAGAATTTGCAGTCATTGTATGGAACTGTTTAAAAGTGATTTGAGGAATCTGAGGAGCTAGTACTATTTTGTAACGATAGGGATTTATAGAACAAGCATTCATGTACAAGCTTGGACTTCGTTCTCATTTGAATTTAGCTTGTAATTTGTGTTCTTAACTCTTTGTTAGCATATTTAATTACATAATCTATCCAACATTTGATTTTGAAATAAAATTGAATGAAAATCAAGTTTAAATACTCCAACATCTTTCATGTGATATGTCGAGTGTGTTTGAATGCTTTTTTGGATGTTCCATCCCATAAAACACATTTAGAGGCCTTAGGTTTTTATTGAAAACTTCATTTAAGGCCTAATTTGTGCGAGACTGAAAATATAGAAAAAATACAAGAAATTGTAAAATAATAAAATAAACATGTCTTAAGTAGGAATAGGTAGTTCTTTAAGTGTATACAAAGTTTCAAAGAATTCTGAACCCTTTAGCTGATAAAATATACCAGCCGACGGTTTAGAGTACTCTGAAAGTTAATAAAAGATTCCAACATGAAAAATACAAAAGAAATTTCTCTCTCTCTCCTCTCATCTCTTCTCTCTCTTCTCCTACATAAATTAAATATATAAATACCATAAAAATTCAAAAATATCCAAAAATACACAAATATATCTTGTATATAGTATTTACACTCGTAAACGTATTATATATATTTAAATAAGTATTTAGGTAGAGTTATTGTACATATAACTTAATTATATAATTATATACTAATTTATAATAGATTATATGTACTTAAATTAAGATAATTATAAATAAGTATTTAAACTTGTATAATAGTATCTATTACTGTACATATGTATTTAAGTATTTATAATATACCCTATTATACCTGTATATTGATTTATTTATGTATTTATTGTAAATAATTAGATTATTAAGTTAATTAGGTAAATTATTAAGTTAAAATAAAGTAATTTAGTAATTTAACTTATTACTAAAGTAATTTGTGTTGTAAATTTGTATATAATAATTTTAATTATTTTCAGCCTATTTATAATATATTTATACTAAATAATAGTATTTATAACTAAATTATGTGTATATCTATTAATAAGGTGTAATTAAATGCACATAAATTAAAATAAATGTTCTAAAATAAATTAAAAATGTATAATAAATACCTTATTATGTAACTTAACTAATTATTAGGTCAATTAAATCATTAAATATTAATTTGAACTTAATCAATGAATTAAACTCTAAATTAACATGTACAAATTACTAAGTTTAAGTAAATTTTAAATATAATTAAATAAGTTATTATCCTAAATTAATTGTATACCATATAATTTAATTTGAATTTGGACTTAATTTGGGCACTCAATTTGAGGCCTCAAATCAACCTCATCACACGCAGCATTCGCCAATTCAACTCCAAACATAATCCTACCTCGGTGGTGGATGACCGGTTGCTGCCATATAAAAGGAATTCCATTACACCCATTGTATAAAAGCAATTCCCTAGTCGACAACACATGGCTCACATATAAACCCATTACATCCATTGAGCATGAGCATAAATTGAGCATTATATAGGACTGGGAGCCTGGTTTAGTCTATCCCCAATTCGATTGAGCCGCGTATTGGGCCGAAACTATACATCAAGATACAAGTAACTAAGAACTAGGGGCTGGTTTATAGTAATAGTTGATCCAGCCTAAGAGGGACGTTGATCCTACAAATTGAACCGGGTCCAATTAAAAATATTTTGGTTCACCGTGAGTTAAAGTGTTGAATGAAGAGTGCAATGTGGGAATGAGTAAAAGCGACTAAGTGTTAAAGCAGTGTGTGTGCTAAGTTAAAAAGACTTAGTGTTGGCTGAGAGCTGAGTGTGAGTGTGTGCTATGTGTGTATGATGTATATAGTGTACGTGTATATATAAAGGTATATATATATATCATTATATAGTATATATATATAAAAAAATGATCCTATACTCTTTTGACGAGAAGATGGAAAAAATTCATTTTAATCGTTAGATTTCTCTTAAAATAATAGAAAGTTGAGGTTAAAAGACCCTCCTCTTCACTCTCCCTCCCCCTCACGTCCCTTCCTCTCCCACTCCCACCACCACCACCATCACCGAGACAAAACCCACCCACACACGGCCACCGTCGATCTCCCTTTCTATCTCTCTCACTCCCGCACGATTGGAGCTCTCTGGTGGCCTTCTTCGGCGACGTCGTCCTCCCACCGGGGGCCACGGTCTTGAGGTAACCCTTAACACCACAGCAGCCCCCACCACTACCGGTCTCTACCTCTAAGCACCACCAGCACCGACCCCTCCTCTTCTCCCTCTCCGCAGCACCCCAACCACGATCACCAGCACTGTCCCTCCTCTTCTCCCTCTCTGTAGCACCCCCACTACCACAACCACCACCGCCCCTCCTCTTCCCCCTCTCCACAACACCACCACCTCGACCCCTCCTCTTCCACTGCTTGAACACCCCTCCTCTTCCTTGTCCCCTGAACACCACCCTCCCTTCCCACACCACCACCGCCGCCGCCGTCGTCGCCTCTGAGCACCCCTTCCCCTCCCTCTCACACCTCTGCCCCCCTCGCCCACCTTCCCTGCCCTGACAACTCCCATCTGCCATCGCCTTCTCACCCTCCTCCCCTCTTCCCACCACCGCACCTCCTCACCTCTTCCTCGACCCCGCAACCGCCCATCCTCCTCTTCTCCCTCAACTCCATCACCACCACCCCTCCTCTTCTTCTACCATATAATGGCACCACCACACATCCTCCTCTTCTCACCCCCAAGTAATTTTTTTTTTACATTAATCTTCATGTTCTTAACGAACACTGAAATTTTGATTTCGAATAATATTATATATAGGCCTTTTATTCGATGAAGTTGAAGATAATGCTGGCAACAAGAGCAAGGTATCAAAAATCGATGGTCAATTCCTAAAGAAAATCTTGAAGGAACAAGAAAAAGGAAGCCAAATGGGCACCTCTCGCGACACCCTCCGTAATCGTCCACGGGCAACCTTCGAAATTTTGCAGTGTTCAATTGTTTTTCATGTAGACTTTTCTTCTTTCTTTTGTTTTTTCCCTGATAAGGTAGCATGATCTAATCATCTTGCAACTTGTTGGATTCATATTCTCTATTCCATCTATGGGAATGCCATATGCTGATATCCTTAGGCATACTAGAATGGAGTTCCTTTAGTACTTGGTGTGGAGTTGATGCATCTGATATTGTTATCCAAAATATAGTTTTTAATTTCACTGAGGTGTGAACGGGCAGTGCTGAGTTGGTTTGCAAGGTTTGGTTTGATCTATGTCCCTTTCAAGAAAAAAGAAAAAAGATTTGATCTATGTCCAAAGAAGGATTGAAGTCATCTTCAAACCTGAACTAACCCCTTCATGGACTCCAAACATTAGAATCCCAGCAATGTGGTACAAATAGTAAAATCTCTGTTACATGGTCGTGGCCTTCTAAAAATGTTCTGACCAAGACAATGCTTCTCTGTTAAATTGGATAAGCATAGGAGAAAATTGGGTTTTGCCTTGGATGCACTTCACCATCATTATTCATTACCTAATCATAAGCAGGTTTCTATTCCTGGGTTTGAAATCATTATATTAATAACGTGAACGTAGCACATGAAATTGACTACGAGGAATGAACCTGCAGATGATAGCTGATATCTCTTCTACGTTGATCGGTGCGCACAGAAGAAGCAGGGAACAAGTAGATATGATTCTTTTTTATTTTCCACTTTTTTGAGGCCAAATATGAATAAAAATTTTGTATGTCACATCCTTGGTGCATTGGTCTTTGTATAGGTATGTATGGTTTGACTTTTTGCATGCACGTAAGTGATCATCCATATTTCATTCATGTTTCCTAACAAAGTTATATTGTTGGATAAGTAAAATAAATTGGTTGGAAATTTGATCGCTAATGTCATAGCTTGCCCTATTGCTATAAAGTGGCATCAGTCTATGACATCCATCAACCAACAAGTTCAAAAGGAAAAATCATAAATCCAACCATCTCACTTGGACACTCACTCGAGTGCCTATTGCTTAGGACCAAGTCACTTGCCTTGATAGTCTTGAGCAAAAATGCATTTCCTTTAGTTGACGCACCAAAGTGCCTCACCTCAAGCTAGTGCCTAGCTGCTTGCCTTAATAGCTCTAATAAGGAGCCTAAGCATAAAACAGAAAGCTGCAAAACTCTTGGGAGCAAGAGTGTCTCACCCATGAAAGCTACTTAACCAAATAAGATGCAAAAAGAAAGATAAACAAAGACATCCAAGAAAAAGTCACAAGCAATTTGGAGAAAAAGTCATAAGAGGTTAGCGACTAACCATTTCATTAATGATGAATAAAGCTATTACAAATTATAGGCACCTTGAAATCCTCGTTAAACTATTGATATCTTGATACACATTCTCTACACAAGTATTTTCTTCCTCTAAAAATGATTGAAGTTCTTTGCAACAAAATAGCAAAAGGATAGCAACAGGCTTCGCCTACTCCTTAATGTGAAAGGGAAGCCGTCTAAAACTCATCCAAAACTGTCCAACATAAGATGAATGCACCCAAACCAACCTTGCAACCAGAGGATGAATTTCTTTGCAACATGCTCTTTTCCTTTTTTGCTTCCTAACTAAGGAATTAATTCTTCCCACCAACCAATGACTGGTTGGTGAAATTGATTCATAGATCCAAACTGAGAACACTTCTTTTTTGGGGGGAAAATATATCTTTTGGTTTCTTTTTTCTATTTCAATTCTATCTTTTGGTTTTTTTTTTCTTCAAAAAACAAACTAAAGCTGCTTATATGATATACCGAATGCAACCCACAAGGCAAATCCCAACATCAACTATTGAAACGTCATCAATCACAATACCATATGACTAAATCTACCACAATGACATCAAATTAATACACCTTACATAGGCATTTTCGACCTCTACTAACATCCACAAAGAGCATACATGCCATACCTTAAAATGTTTTAAGTGACAACAAAGGGAGAAATTGAAAGCTGTCTAGGGACATAAGACAAGTCCAAAACCTCACTCGCCATGTAGCATTCAGCTTGCTTTACATTCCTGGACATTACTAACCTTTGCTTAATAGCTCAAGGGATTCTATCATAACTACCCTATTTCCTAGAATAACCACCATTCCTATGTTGTTTTTTTCATTGACATTTATTTCCTTGGCATTATCAACAAGATTCATGAACTGGTCAAACCCTCGTATAGTGCCAATAACAACTTGATTTGCATTGACCTTGATTTGGAGCTTCTTGTCTATGTACTTCTTGAGATCCAGAGGCTACCCGCAGACGATTACGGAGGGCGTCACGAGAGGTGCCCATTTGGCTTTTTTTTTTCTTGTTCCTTCAAGATTTTCTTTAGGAATTGACCATCGATTTTTGAAGCCTTGCTTGTTGTTCCCAGCATTATCTTCAACTTCATCGAATAAAAGGCGTATATATAATATTATTTGAAATCAAAATTTCAGTGTTTGTTAAGAACATGAAGATTAATATATAAAAAAAAAAATCACTTGGGGGAGAAGAGGAGGATGTGTGGTGGTGCCATTATATGGTAGAAGAAGAGGAGGGGTGGTGATGACGGAGTTGAGGAAGAAGAGGAGGATGGGCGGTGGCAGGGTTGAGGAAGAGGGGAGGAGGTGCGATGGGGGGAACAGAGGGGAGTTGTCGGGGCAGGGAAGGTGGGCGAGGGGAGTGAAGGTGTGAGAGGGAGGGGAGGGGGTGCTCAGGGGTGGTGGCAGTGGTGGTGGTGTTGGAGGGGGGGTGGTGGTGGTGTTCAGGGGCAAGGAAGAGGAGGGTTGTTCAAGCGGTGGAAGAGGAGGGGTTGTGGTGGTGGTGTTGCGGAGAGGGAGAAGAGGAGGGGCGGTGGTGGTTGTGGTGCTATGGAGAGGGAGAAGAGGAGGGACAATGTTGGTGGTCGTGGTTAGGGTACTGCGGAGAGGGAGAAGAGGAGGGTCGATGCTGGTGGTGCTTAGGGGCAGAGATTGGTGGCGGTGGGGGCTGTTGTGGTGTTGAGGGTTACCTCAAGACCGTGGCTGCCGGTGGGAGGACGACATCGTCGAAGAAGGTCACCGGAGAGCTGTAGCTGTGCGAGAGTGAGAGAGACAAAGAGGGAGATCGACGATGGCCGTGTGTGGGTGGGTTTCGTCTCGATGATGGTGGTGGTGGTGGGAGTGGGAGAGGAAGGGACATGAGGGGAGGGAAAGTGCATAGGAGGGTCTTTTAATCTCAACCTTCTGTTATTTAAAGAGTAATATAATGGCTAAGATGGATTTTTCTCATCTTCTCGTCAAAAGAACCTTATCATAGGATCATTCCCCCTCCCCTCCGCCCCTCTCTCTCTCTCTCTCTCTATATACACACACACACACACATATAAGTATGTAGCATATGAATATAGTATATATGAATATAGGTATATGTTTAATAAATATAGTATATGTATATACGTAGTATACAAGTAATGTATAAGTGTTATTTTCCTTTTGTGCATATAAAGTCTTCAGTGACGTTTTTGAAGGCTTTAGCAACACTTAAGTTTGTCAATGTTGCCTTATATAGTAATTTAGTTAAGTTAAAGTTATATATATTGTCTATAGGATAAATAAGTGTATGTATATATGTGTAGTATATGATAAATATTATATATAGAGTGTACATACTTAAGTATTAGTAGTATATATGTAAGTAGATATATTATATGTGTGTACATATAATGTAGTGTACATATGTATATATATATATAGTTAGTGTATACATAGTTAGAGTATTTGTTTACCTTAGGTTGTACATAATTTATATAAGGTTTAGTATTAGTTAGTATGTTTGTATATATGTTAGTAAAGTATATGTTAGTATATTTAGAGCTATTTTTGCACCTAAACTTAGGTATTGATTAGGATAATTGTATATAATTAACATAGAATAGATTAAGTAGATTTTCATGCCTGTTTGGTTGTAAATATGTTTAAGGCATTGTAAGTACCATTAATTGATTCATTTTGTTCATAATTAACTTAATTCATTCATTCTTTGATTTATTTGTAAATAGATTTAACATTTTTAGAATAAAAGAGTATTTTTGGAACTTAGAAAGTAATGTATATCAATAATTGCCTCCCAGTGAATGATATAGAATAAACAAGTAAAATTATGTAAACAAATAAAATGACATGACACCTATTTACATTGTGATTATACTACAACAATGACATCATTAAAACACATTGTTTTTATGCAATATAGGTGGTTCGTGGATCAATTTTTGGTATCGTTATCGGGGAGTCAACTCTTTGTATGCTAAAAATATTCTTTTGTTCTTTCTTTGTACATATTTTTAATTTCTTTGTATATATTCATTCTTTTATTTATATTCTTTGTTGTATATAGATTTTTTTATTCATTTTATTCTTTGATTTATTTTTGTATATAATTGTCTTACTAATCATTTTGTGTTTTTGCAGCACTTGAGGAGGAGTAGGAGTGTGTCGTCTTTCTAGATGAGTTCTGCTTCCGGGAGGATTCGTTGTGCTTCAGACTCGACTTCATGGAGGAGTTTTACCCATTGGAGCTGCAATTTTCCCATTTTTAGTAGTGTAGTATAGATAGTAGTTTAGGTTTAGGAGTATATACATAGGATATTTGTTAGTCATAAGTTGTGAGAGAGCCTGTTCTCACACACACAGGTTGTAATAACTTGGACTCTGGACTCTCTTATTTCTCTCTCTACTCATCTCTCAAGGATCTCTATTTTTAGTATAGATTTCTTTTTCGATTTGATTTTGCCTTGTTGCATTAGAGAAATCCGAAAAAACTAGAAAAACAAAAATACCAAAAAATCTCATACTTAATCTAGCAGCAGCATCTCATAGGCATCCATACATAGGATTGCATTTCCTCCTACTAGATTTCAATTCAATCAAATTGCATCAAACTGTTGATTGCTGGAGTTTGGTACGCATCCTCTATCTTCCTTACCTCCTGCCATCTTGCATTTGACTTAAGTAAAAAGACCATCTCCTGTCTGAAAAAGAATAAAAAGAGAGACCAGTTGCCTGAAAAACACTTTTAAATATTCAAACATAATTCAAAAGGAGACATAATAACTTGTTTGAAATCTTGATTGCACTTTCATCTCTATCTATTGATTGAATATCGTGTACACACTATACGATCACTTAAGAACACAAACACATGGGTTTCTATCTCATCTCCTTGAGCAACCACAGGGTCTGGATTCTCACGCCAATCTTATCTAGATTCCAGGTGAATTTTAGAGGTCTACACCACGTTAGGCCTTCTATAGGATGCGTACGATTGTATTAATATACTATATGTTTGCATACTATATACTTTCGCATAGCAGACCCCGAGGAAAAATACGTGTTTTCTCTCTTGATCGATTGGTCTTGATTGCTACGAGATTGATATTGGGATTTCTATTTTTTGTATTTGATTGAGATTGAGTTTGCCTTTTGTGAGTTTGTGATTGCTTTGCGACATTTTTCAAAAATCGACTCATCCTAGAACCCATCACTAGTACCTCCCTTGGGTGCTAATGCCCAAGCCACTACTGTTAGTTTTCCACTAGAAGGGGGTGACGTAATAATTGCGGAAATAAATATAAACAATCTCAAAAATAGACAATCACACAAGTACACAAGTATTTTTAGGTGGAAACCCAAATCGGGTGAAAACCACCACCTAACACTCTCGAGTTAGGATTTTCCGATCAACCAAGTTGATCAAAATCCACTAAATCGAATCACTTTAAAACGAGGGTGATTCAACCTCAATTACAACCACGCTACTTAGACGAGGGTAGCGTACCTCAACCCCTTCTCTTCACGAGAAGGATTTTGTCTCGCAAAGGAGACGGGAATTTGCAAAGCGAATACCCAACCAAATAACAAAGATAAAACAAGTAATCCTATAGAGCCAACAAAGTAATATTTAACCTAAGCTTCTATAGGAAATAAGATGCTTCCCTTTGAAAGGAGTGCGTCGACGACGCGGATGCGTGTACCACGCGACGGCGCAACGTCACTCTCGTGAACAACGATGGGAGAGCAGGTGCGCAACAGCTTGATGCTCTCAAGAGAATGGAGCTTGAGCTTGGAGAGCAAGAGCTAGCTAGGACAAGAGAGTGGAAAGTGTATTACAAAGTGTTTCTTGTGTATCTTGGTGTGTTTTTGTGTTGCAAAGGTTCCCCTCTATTTATAGAGGCCTTAGGAAGGCTTTGGAAGGCTTAGGAAAGATTCTATAGCCGTTGGGTGCAAAGCCCAAGAGAATCAGCCCGAAATCAGGAATAATCATTGCACTGACAGGCTTATCAGACATCTAATTCTGGCATCAAACGTCTGGAAGTTCACTTTAAGACGTCTGATTTAAAGGTCAGACGTCTGATTTTGGGCGGGTCTCTTCCTGACTTGAATCAGATCTAAACAGGGTTCTTGTACAAGTCCATCAGACGACATATAGGACGTCTGGCACTATGTCTGGACGTCTGGAAACCTACTTTTACTGTGGGAATGGATTTTCTAAACGTTGCAACGGCTAGAAAATCTCTGAAAAGAGATTTTGGGTCAGCCGAGGCAAAACAGTCATTTATCAGACGCCTGGAAAGGCCTAAGGACGTCTGATAAGACTCTAACGGTCATATTCTTGAGTGTTTGTTAAGCCAGCCAACGGTCCACTAATTGGACGTCTGACAAAGTCATCAGACGTCTCCTAAGACGTCTGGTCTAAGTTCTGGACGTCTGATTTCATCAGACAGAATACTAAGTCCAGCCTAATAGTTATCAGACGTCTAAATCAACAGTCAGACGTCTTAAAATACTTTATCAGACGTCTGATTTGGGAATTAGACGTCTGGAAACTCTGTTTGAACCCTATATTGGTTTTCTAAGTGTTCTACAGAAAACTTAAGTATCTTAGGGTTGTGCGGGTGTTCCTAGGACTACTATTAGGGTAGTTTGAGGCTCTTTAACATGAATCTAAGTAACAAAAATAAAGAGCAACAGAAGAAACGAAAAAATACAAGGAGTACAAGAGAAGGAAATCTATCCTATTCTTCATCTCCTTCCTTCTTCAATCTATCGCTCCTCGCGAATCTCCTCTATTTTCCATCGAGCTCCTCTAATCCGTCCTGGATGCGAGCTCGAACTCCGTCTAATCACGTATCCATTTGCGATTGACCTGAAATCTAGGACTCAAAGTGCAAATGTTAAATGACACGTGTTTTGTTATCATCAAAACAAATGATCGTGGTGCTCTAGTACCAACAACTACATCCACTTCTATGCCTTCCACATCCAATCCAGTACCCCCAGAGCATCAAACTCCCATCCACCATTCCATCCATCGAGGGGATGAACATGATTCTACACAGTACAAGGATTTCGAAGAAGATCCTCCTCATCTTTATGCACATCCTCCACCACCACCTCCTCCACATGATAGGTTCTAACCTCCTCCCTACCCTAACTTTCCTAATCAACCACACCCGAAGAGAGGTGTACAACCTAACCTTCAACACTTGTACAATACACAACTGCAAATGAATACCCTTACACAACAGGTGCAACAGCTTACTCAAGCTATTAATCTACTTGCAAACCCCTGTCCCCAGGCTCGTAGATCTCAACTATGGGATTACTATAATCTCGAAGTTGCACCACCTATGCCTGTGATACGATATCCGATTGGAGGTCGTACGTGCTGCTAAATTGAAGCCGAACATTATTGTACTTATCCCTCACTTCCATTGTCTTACTTTTGAGGACCCTTTTCAGCATCTAGAAGAGGAAGGGAGGGGAAAAAGGAAAGGGTGAGACCTCTCTCTCCGCAAGCGCTCTCTTACCCTCGAAAGGAGAAGTTAACCTTTTAAATGCTTATTTGCCATATTGGTGGTTTGGACGTTCAAGCTGAATGGGCTCTTGGAGATTGAAGGGCCTTAATGGCATTAATTTTTCCATTAAGGCATGATTTGAACTTGTCTCTTTCATGGGAGTCTATGTGCTCAAACATCAGTCCATTCAAGTAGGTTTTTAATGGCTGTTGTTTGTCAAGTTTAAAAAGAAAAAGAAGAAAATTGAGAGTGAGATACAGAGTATACTATTGAAGATACAAAAGTATGTGTACATGCAGGCATTTATATACATATTTACAAATAAATATATGTATAACTTGAACAATTGGATGTGAATAGTTAATGAGTGAAGAATTGGAACTTGTAATAACAATAGAGAAACTTATAGTGTTCATTTTAAAGAAAACAAGCATTACACTAGAAAGTCAAAAGAAACTTATAGCATTACACATTTGTATTATGGCGAGGGCCAAGGGTGGTCGTCGATAGGCCCTCCAAGAAAGAGGAGCAAGGAGGAGAGAATGGGTGGCGGGAGAGAATGGAGAAGGGAGGGGGGGTTGATGCATACTCGAATAGGTCTTATTAATACGGTGATATTATCGTTGAAATTAGTATAGTGAGTTAACCTAAATCAAGTCTACACTAGTTTCACAAAATTTTTTTTAACCTGGCCTACTTGATTTTATCTTGGTCACTTTTAGGCCCAGGGTCGATCTCAGGGAGGTGGGGATTAGGAGATCAAGGAGTTTCTACGCCTTTCCTAAAATGCATCTCTTCCTTACATTTATTATGTTTTTGGTTTCTTCTACTTTTAAGGTTTTTTTTTTTGTGTGATAATGTTGTTCTTGAAGCACAACCTCAAAAATGAAGTCCTTGGCCTTGAGCCAAATGGTCCTTAGCTTGAAGTCAACTTAGGGTTCCAAAATAGATCTTGTTACTCACAAGATTGAGTACCTGCAAGACAAGAATTATCTTTTCTCTTTTATACTTTTCTTTTTGATCTTTTTAATAGCAAGAAATAAAAGACAAATGAAAGCAGAATAAATTGCAAGGAAAGAAATGAAAAGAAATACTTAGCTTAGCTTAGTGTGTGTGTGTGTGTCTATATATAGTAGATATAGAATATGTATATATATAGTTATATATTATATAGATAGGGGTGGATGTGCACGACGGTGCTAGGAGGTGCTGGGCTCGCGAGCTTCAGAGCTTGAAGACTTGCACTAATGGCGGGAGGAGAAGAAACAGCAAACAAAAATGAAAAAAGAAAGACAATGCAAACAAAAAAACAAACAAGAATCCACCACGCCCACCTGCTCATGACGGAGCTGGACGATGGTGGAGCTCACAGTGGTGGTCTGAGACCACTGTGAACTCTCTCCTACACACAGTGTACCCCTTCTCAACTTGTGAGAAGAGGCGCTGTGTATGGAGAAGGAGAGGGAGAGAGAGTGGCCGGCGGGTGTGTGTGGTGTTGTGTGTTGTCTAAGGAGTGGCGATGGGTGTGTGTCTGAGGGTGGAGGCCAGCCACCACAGTAGGGGAGGGTGCATGAAGTTTTATAGAAGGCGTGCACACCTCTTGCCATGCTGCAGCAGGGTAGGGTGCATGGAGACATGCACAGCAGCCGTTTGAATAAGAAAATGAAAATGCCGAAATTGCAATGCAACACACAATGAAGATGTTAATTATAGAAGTGGATTGAATGGCCATTTATTCTTACTCTCTTCCCCTCTTTATAAATGCATGCAAGTACATATTTACAAATGCAAGTATAGCTACATAAGATGCATGGGTAATGCTAGGAAATAACATAAGATAGCATATTTATTAGCGTAATTTACTGTGCAATTAAGGGTCGACCAAGGGTGGTTGGGCAGGAGGGGGAGGGGTTTATTGGAGGGTGCACACATGTGGGGGGAGGAGATGTGGGAGGAGGAGATATTTGGAGGCTTGCCTGGGGGGTAGGTCATTTAGAAGTTCCTAGAAGGGTGGTGAGGTGGAGGTGATGTGTAAGGTTAGGTGGGGCCACATGGGGAAATAGGGATTTGGTGGCACCACGTAGGCGGTTGATGTGGCAAGAATTAATTATTCTAGGAAGTGGTTAACATTGTCTCATGAGGCTTAGTGGTGGGGGTTACATTATTTCCTGGCCAACTAACTACGGCTGTTATCCCCAACAACGACACAAAAAAAAGATGTTCAACTACCTCACTTTAGTAATAATGTTGTTATTGTGCCGTAGTATAGTGAGCAAGGTAGTCAACATTTTTTTATAATTTATATCGGTTTAGAGTCCAGGTCGTTTGCTGAGAGGCTAAATTAGTATTTATTCACCAACTATTCTTAATTTATTACTTTTATTCTTTTTATTAAGTTAATGATGATTTAGTAAATAATAACTTAGATTTACTTAACTTAACTTACATGTGTAACACATACTTAACTTAGACTTAATTACTTAGTTAAGTAGTACTTATATAATTTACAATACTTACTAATAAGTCACTTAATTAACTAATACTTAACTTAATTACTTAAGCTAAATACTTAATTTAAACTCTAAACTACTTAACATATAATAACTTACTTCCTAATAACTTATATACACCACTTAGATTACCACTTAAGTTAGACACTTACTTAACTTACACTACAAAAAAAAAAACCTTTAGTGGCAAATTAGATAGTGGTATATAATGTATTTGCTACTAATTTCTTTGATTTGGGAATAATTTTTTTTTATGTCAGTATAACATCTTTTTGGATGACAATTAATTTTTGTGGCAAATATACATGTGAAATGACCTGGTGCCTTTTTAGTCGGATAAGACGTTTGGACTGTCAGTCAGACGTCTGTCCAGATGTCTGGACATATGTCTGGATGTCCGAAAGTAGGAGAATATCTTACATTCATTTTGCTTAGCACGCGGGCAGCGCGCAAAGTGTCTCTCTCTCTCCTCCACCCCCTTACCCAAACCCTAAAACCTCCCTATTTAAACCCTCCATCCACTCCACACCCCACCACTTGAACCACCACCACCTCCACCTTCTCCTTGCATCGGCCACGCCCCACCAGCCTCCTGTCTCTACTGTAGCCGCGGCAAGGAAGGAGAGGAGCCAACGAGGGAGAACGGGGAAGAGCGAGAGTGAGAGAGTGTGAGGGAGTGAGAGCGGGGGAGAAGGACAACTACCATGGGAGCTCGATGGAGCTCGAGGAGGAGTTCGTGGAAGAGCGGAGGACGTCGGCGGGGAGCTTCTCAAGCTCCTGCAGCTGCTGGAGCTGCCGTTGCATTGTCTGAGGGCGGAGGCACAAGTTGGGCGAGCTGCGTAGAGGAGTCCTGATACTGGAAGTTTTCCAGTATCACACGTCTGGAGGGTCGACCAGACATCCAAAGAGGCACCAGGACGTCGGAGGCCAAAGCCAGACGTTTGAAAGCATTATATCGCACGAGGTATGTGTTTCCTGTGCTACTTTCCGCCATGCAAATCGCAGCACAAGAAATGTTTGGCTGTTAATGGGTTTGCGTTTTCGTGCGCAGGTGCGGGGCATTGGAAAAGGCACGTAGTGTGCCTTTCCAGGCACTTTTGGACGTCTAACCTCATTGACAGACGTCCGACGGCACTTTTAGACAACCGGAGGCATAGTTTGACATCTAGAACTTCCTTCAGACGGTTGCAAAGGGATCCGGATATTTGAGGAACTCGCAAGAGACACAAGGTAAGATCTAACATCTTTTAAGACGTCTAGGACTTTGGACAGTAACCATATTTTTGGCCCATTCAGGGCCCAAACAGAATCAAATTTTCGCAAACGAAGTACCACTATTTTCCACTCGAGTTTCTCTACGTGTTCGTGTTGAGTGCCTACTATTTTAAGCTTGTCTGATGTAAATTAGTTGCCGGTACAAGTTACCAGCTAGTGGCGTGTTCGGAGCCCACGGAGACAACGAGATCTGCGGTGCAAGTCACCATTCCTCCCGTGATACCTAGTAGAGTGGTTTAATTCATTTGTTAAGATGTAAATAAAGAATATGCTTGCTTAGATTAAATTGATTGAAACTCTAGGATGTGGAATGAACCCTAGGGTAGAAATGTATGAGCTTGATGTTGAGCTACTATGTTTACTTGAGATACATGTTAAAAATATGAGTTGCTTGTATCTGAATGAGAAATTGAACTGTGAAACCACAAGTTGCATGTATATGATTGAGAATTGAATTGTGAAAACACGAGCTGCCTACATATGGATGATGAACGAGTTATGAATCATAAGATCTGAATATGGATAAATGAGATGAATATGAGCATGAACCCTACGGGGAAATAGGAGTAGAACTCCTATGTATGAAAGGAATCTGGAATGTAGACGGGAAGTGAGTTGGCCCTTGTGTACATGGTACCAAGGAGAGCAACTGTCCCTTTTAGTGTAGAGTGGAGCTAGCCGCCCTTGGGTTGAGACCCGGGGTTAGGATTGGCCACTCTACACCGACTCCTGTTGGCCCTCGTGTATGTGGTACCGAGGTGTGCTACTAATGTAGGGAGGGAGCTAGCCACCCCACGGGACCCAGGGTTAAGCTAGCCACCCTACACCGACTTTGTTAGGCCCGCTGAGCAAACTGAGGTAATCGGACGAGGGCACGCGGACTGTGGAGGGGCGAGACCCCTGTTTGGTTCTGAGGGGCGAGACCCCTGTTCTGAGAGGGCAAGGCCCTATACTGTTCCGTGCTGTACCTTAGGCGTACCCGCTAGCGAAAATGACTGGCCGCATGCCAGTGCGAGGTAGCTACCTGTGCGCTTATCACGCGTGCCATAGTCACCGCTACATTGCGACAGTGACCTCGGGGTGGTTGACTGGGTGTAGGACTACCGCGGGGACTCTCCTGACCAGAAGAGTACTACGTGTACCTTCTACTCCATGGAAAAGACTGCAATCAAAATCATTCCCACGAGGAACAAGCAAGATCAAGAATTACTTGAATCCTTGTGAAATAAATGAACCAGAAATATATAAATGAGATAAATGGAAATGATAATAAAACCTGGTTGCTTGTTTACTTTACTTGCACATAAATAATGTAAACACCACTCTACTCAGTGTTCACTAACTCTGTCTTTTCGTAACCCTATCCAGGACCAGGAGTTGAGCAGCCCGAGTTTCGAGCTGCAAAAGGTGGTGGGCCCAGCCGAGCCCAGCCGTAGTCATTTCTTTCCATCTCTTTCGTGTTTCTGCTGTTGTAGTGAGTAGTAGACATCTTTTTTTTACTGTTCTTGTTACTTTATGTTTTCTTTCTACTGTTGTTGTTGTGGTGGCATGTACTATTTTGAGACATTTGCTCTACTTTCCTTTACTGTTTCATTTTTCCTTCTACTTAGCTATATTGCATGTGTGGATGTGGTATTATTTCCTGCTTTTGGTTATTTCTCGTTGGACGACTAGGTCTTGGGATTAGTCGAGGCGAGCCGGTGATACGTTTCCTTACTCAACTCAGTAATTGAGTTAATTTTATTTAATTAAGAGTAGAGAAAAGTCACTTAGGTTAACTCAAAGTTATGTTGTGTAGTATAGGGTCGAATTAACCTAACATTTTAGAAATTTTTACTGGTTGAGTCCACGTCGTTCGCTGAGAGGTATAATTCATTCTAAATTCACCAATTATCTTTATTTTTCCTTTTAAGTTAGGAGGTATATTATGTTAATTATAAAAATATAAATTTTGCCAAATGATTTAAACTTTAAGAAATATACAAAATTCCATATGAAAAATACATTTACTCAAATTATGCACTTTATTAACAAGTAAACATGTTAATTTTCTATTTTATTTCAAAAGAAATAAGACAATAAGGGTTGTTCTATTAAAACATGCCTTATTACAACAAAAAGAAATTAAAATGATGTAAGAAAAATAAATTCTTTTCTTTACTTCTTCAGCTTCTCTTTTCTCTTTCTTCTTTCTTTCTTCTTCTCTTTCTCTTCTTTTTACTTATCCTTTATCTTTTACTCTCTCTCGAGTTCTTTTCTTTCCTCTCTTCTTCTGCTCCTGCCTCTTCCTTTCTCTTCTTTCTTTCTTCTTCTTAATTCCCTTAGTCTTCTTTTGTTCCTTAGTGTCTGTTCTCTTCCTTCCTTAGTTTCCTTAGCTACTGAGCCTTAGCACTTCTTTCCTTTAACTTTCCCTTGAACCACCAGTTGAACTAGGTTTTTCTACTTTTTAACCAAAAATTATTTTATTTGCGGCGATGTCCTTTCGAGGATACACAACACGCTGAGATCAGGGTGGGACCAGACCATACTCGATCCTCGCCTGATTTCATTAAGTTCAATTTCGATTTATTTTTCGGTTCATAGTTTCGAGCCAATCCGGCTCAATCGCCTCCCAGGCCTTGCCCTCCCAGGGCCACACTCGCTCATGCTCACTCGGGCACACACCCGCAGGCACACACATGCCTGCACACACACACACATGCTCAGAAGATCAGATGCTCAAATGTTCAGTTTGAGCCGAGCACTTGACGACTGGCATGGCTACTGCACAAATTCCTTTTATACTAAGGGGTGCGCTTGTAGTTAACCGATGTGGGACTATGTTCCCCCCTCCAGACCCAACTTTAATCAACGATTTCTCCTAACTCAGAGCTCCATTCCAAGTGATTCAAGGCTTGTTGGAAAGCTCTTGAGTAGAACTACAAGATTGCAGGGTCAATTTAAAGATAAGACGATGTTTTCCTCTTCAATTTGAAGAGTGAAATCAGGGGGTTCCTACGGTTTAAAATACCTGGAAATGGTTATTATGCTTACAGAGTCCATAGATGGACTTATCTCTCTTTTTTAAAAGTCTGAACAGGTTATACAAATGATTCCGCGGCTATAAATATAGGTTCTGAGTTCTCAAGAGCTTCAGGAACAACAGAGAAGCTTCAAGCTTCTCTGAAAGCTTCAGAGAACGGATTTACAACTTAAAATAGGTAGACAGACACAGAAGAACATTTCTGATAGATTTAAACAAGTTCTAAGGGTTGTAACAGATTGATCTGGGCAGGATTTCATTTCAAATTTCATCAAAATACCACTGCTATTAGTTTGGGTTCGAAAACAACCCAAACTAGCAGGGTTTGAATTCTCACCAAATTACAAGTCTGAGCTCAGTTTGATCACTCTAAAACTTTCCAATAGAATCTCAAGAACAACTTAAACTCCTCAATTTTTCAGTTCGAGCTCAAAACCAAAATCTTCTTCCCAAGTTTGACTGAAAGACCTCAAGTTTTGACTATCTATTTAAAGCCTTTTCCTAAGGAATTAAAGCCCCAAGTAGGATCTTCTCAACATCAGGAACTTGTTCAGCCTCCTTAATAGGTGTTCTAACCCTAGAAATTAGGGTTTCAAGCTCGCCTCCTGAGCTCCTAAACCACTTTGTTCGTCAGAGATTCTGGAAGGTTTTTACAATATTCTAAGGGCATAATTTACTTCAGTGCATTGCACTGAAGCTTTTGAATCCATCAAGTGCCTCTATTGAACCTCTGTTAGACTTCTCTAACTCCACCGAAGTTGGAGAAGATGAACTTCAATCTATAGCTCCAGTCACTTAATCCTCAAATAAACATCCTCAGAAAAATCACTGATTCATATTATATTATTCTGGAGCTTCACACCAAGTTCCACATGCTGAAGAACAGTTTTGACTCGTCGGAGCTTGCCGGAGCTCCGGTGAGTCCAACAAATGTATAAATTGTGTACAGATTGTAAAAACATGCCATTTTTAATCTGAAAAGGTTCCTGAGGTTGCAGGGATCCTCAGGGACTCAATTAATTCTCCATTATTTCATTAGAGTAAATATTTAACAGTGAAATTCATTTTTTAAAGGATCTGTGTTGATTAATGCTCAGGACTTGTTTTCCCACTCAATTGAGTGGTTAAAACAAGTCAACAGATAATAGCAGTCATAATTATATAGTTAATTAAGGATTTGAATTGCTCCTGAGCTGCCATTGACAGCGAGCTCAAGATCTTAATTATAAATTAGGCGTTTAGATTATAGATGATAATTATATATATTAAAGTGTAGAATATGGTCCTTAGGTGATGAATAGATGATGGAGAACTCTATGAAGGTGGTTCTAAACTCAGCTACTGTCGCCATGGATAGCAACAGTAATCGGTGGAGGTGAAGGTGATTTAGGCAAATCGATGATCATATTAATGTTTAAATGGATTAGAAATGGTCATGAGAGATAAAGAAAGGTGGACAGTGATTTCAAAAGATAAAACTAGGGCTCTGGCGAGCTCAAGGGTCTCGCCGAAGTCGAAGAAGATGACAACTAAAATCTGACATTAACTCTAATCTAACTAACTAAGCTATCCTACTCCTACTCCTCCTAATCTACTGTTACCTGGACGAAGGGGTCATTAGGGTTCCACCGAAGGTTCATGGCGGATGACGAAATCAAAGGGTGTAAAGAAGAATCTCCGGTGAGCGGATGTGAGCGGAGGCAGAGGACTCCTTGGTCAGCGCCTGTGTCCAGAGATGCGGCTGACCACGGCAGATCTCCTCGGCTGATCAGAATGGATGGAGGAAGTCGGAGAGTGAGATGGAAGGTCGCTAAAGTTGCAGAGGCTCGGCTCAGTGTTAGAAGAGGGAAGGGAGCCAACTTGAGAGAAATCGGAGGGGTGAGGGGGTATTTATAGTAGTTGGCGATGAAGAGAGTGGCGAGGTCTGGCCGAAGAAGGAGCTTTACCTCCGGTGTTATCTCCAACGATGGTGAGATTATCTCCCACTGAAAATTAGGGTTTTCAGTTAATCCAGACAAGTGGATGAAGATGAAGTGGTGAGCGCAAGCTACAAGAGCTTGGACAAAGAAAAGTGATGTCGGCAGGGCAGTGATCGTGCGGTGGCGTGACTCTCCGTCACTAGCCGTCCATTCGGCTGAAGAAGAAGAAGAAGAAGGAAAGGGACTTATATGCAATGAAACTTGATGAGAGCCTCATCATGAGCCATAACTAGCTCATTTTGACCCAATAAAGAAGATAAAAGCTCCTACATAACCTAGAAGAAGGCCTAAATGAAGGAATAAGTGCTCTGAGAAGAAAACATGAATTAAATGTTAAAACTGCAATTTTACCATTGCAGCACATAAACGGGATTTCTCAGAGGCAAAACATAGGTCAAATGATCTAAATGAGATAAAAAGTAGGTTGAGTCAATCAGAAATGGGTTCATGTGCAATCTAGGAATTAAATGACATTTGGTAACCCTAAAATAGACCTGCTTAAATCAACAAGGTTCCGGTCAGGATAAAAATCAAGTAAATCCTCTAAAAATCATGTAAAAATATCCTCTAGGGCTTAGAACACTCAATTTGGCCTTTAGAACCTAGTTTGACCTAGATTAGGGTCCTAGCTCATCAATTGATCTTTTGGGTTTTTACGCAAAATATTTAGTCAAACGAGGTCAAACCTAAAATCCAATTTCACCATTGGATTCCTTAGGTCCAAATTAGGTTTATACCAAAATTTGGACCTAAGGGGAGGTCATCTTGACCTACTTTGTAATTTAGTACACCCAAATCATAATTTGGTCCCTATCTTTTGAAAATCCTTGCAGAGAGGCCCCTAATTTCCTCGCCACCTTTGCAATCAGGTCCTTCCTCCATTGTTAGGGCAGAAGCAACCTCCGGCGAGGTTTAGAGAGGGATTACTCTCTGATTCCTCAGAGATCCCCTCCCAGAAATGGAAGGGAGACTCACTGAGGAATTCCCTTCCATCTATGGCCAATCACAATCTCTGGTGTGAACCCAATCTCTCGTGCGAACGCACTATGGATTTGGGTATATTAACCTCTTTCCTACTCCGGTGAGCCATCAAAGGCAAAGGTGTGCCCACCACGCTCTGAAAGCACGGTCCAGTGCCTATAAAAGAACCCACACCTCCGGCCGCTCAATTTTAGCTTGACTTGGCCGGACTTCCACCCCCAATTCGTCTCTTTCTTCTCCGGCCAAGTACCCAGCGAGCTCCGGCAAGCCCCCCTCCCCTCCCTCTTCGCTCTGCCACAAAACCAGTGGTAGAGACATCTTCCTGATTCTCCTTCGCGTCGCGCAATACCTGCGCATGCCGCCTCAGCCCCATCGTCGCCACCGCCTTCCTCCACTGGGCAACTTCTTCTCCGGCGACAGCAGGTACAGCTGTCCGCCTCCCCGTCCCCCTTATCCCTGTAGTTAGGTTTAATACATTCTCCATCTTTCCCTCTCTCTTTTCCCCCTTTTATTTCATTTAATTGGCCCTCGACCGATGCTGACCACCTCCATCTTCCTCGCCTCCGACCGACCTCCGGCGAGCTGCATCCACCATTCCGCCCCTCCACACGGCTCGCCAACCGACTCATAAGCTCTGCCTCACCACAAGGAACAACTTCCGCCCATCAACCATCCCTCTACACCTCCACCACAGTCCCCCAAACAACCCCACACTTCCGGCCACAGGTTGACCTAGGCACGCACGCCTAGGCCATCCCACGGCCTGCCGCATGGCTCACCACCTTCGCCGTGCCACGGCAAAGGTCCCCAGCTGGTCTGATTGAGCTGAGAGGCTCGTTTTGCGTTTGACAGTATCAAAGCTCTTGCCGCCATTGATGAAGGTTGAAGTAGCTTCGCAGTAGCTCCAGGCTTCAGGCGCAGCAGACTCGCACGAGCGGTGCGAAGAGGTCTGGCTCAGCAAGGAGCGCTGAGAAGTCTGCAGCTGTGGCGATTGCACGCAGGTCTGCAGGCGCGCGCGAGATTGGGGCAGAGACTTTAGTCCCACATCGTGGAAATACGAGGTGCCGCTATAGTATAAGTTGTTTTTGTGTTATCTGCTTATCGCCTCCGAAAGCACAGGGGTGAGGTCCCTCACCTGACCCACTCGCCTCGTCCGCGGTTTCACCTCGCGGATCTGGCGGGATCCGACCCGACCCTAACCTGAGCACTCCTCGCGCATCACCCACCTGCCGGTGCGCCTGGTCCCGGGTGCGAGATCCGACCCGAATACCCGTGGCTCTGGGAGAGCGTCCTTGAGCGAATTGCAGAGAGAGAGAGAGACGTTCGGGTAGAGGGGAAAGGGTAGGTTTTGCTCTCTGTGTATGCAGGCTGAACGTTGAGGAAGAAAGACTTAGCTGAGTGAGGCAGAGAAGAGAAGGAAGAAAGAAGGACTGCAGAGCCAAAGAAAGAGACCAAGGCAGAAGAAGAGCCTTCATAGAGAGCCAACACAGAATCAGAAGAAGATAGAAGGAAGAACAGAAGACCAAGGAAGAGGAAGAAGCATTCGCAGAAGAGAAAAGAAGAAGGAAGAAGGAGAGATTGCTGAGAAGAAGAGAAAGAAGCAAGGCAAAAGAGAGGCTGCAGAGAAAGAAATATCAGAAGAGAAGAATAACACTTTTAAGACGTCTGATCACAAGATCAGACGTCCAATTTCATTTCTTTTGTCATAATTACTTTTAACCGCATACATTCATATTTGAATTAAAGTTTTGAGTAAATTAGAGTGTTCAATTACATTTAAGATTAGTAGTAAATTCCAATTGCTCCCTGTGTTTGTCCTCGGATACTCCAATTTTTTAGTAATAAAATTCTCTATTTGTTTGAACATTTTGTCAGTTATACTACAACGTGACATTCTTTAAACCCGATCAACATTTTGGCGCCGTTGCCGGGGAGCAACGCGCAATTTATCACTAGTCTCTACATTCTTTTTATCATATTGAACACTAACTTGCCCTACTTTGCTTTGTTTTGATCTTGCATGTATTTCACGAGAAAATCACTCCCGCAAGCCAACCACTCCAGGGCAGGTAATTTCTTTTCTTCCTTAAATCATCCCCTAATTCTAAAAAGACAAAAGGAAGAAAATCAATTTAGGAATCAACTGCCTTCTTTATATAGTAATCACCATCTTTAAGGCAAACGTTTCCTAATTTTGCGAAAAATTTTTTCAAATGTCCTTGAAGTTGGGGCGATTTTTTAGATTCCATCCCACAAATTCATGTGCCTAATAGAAATAACGCTTAATCTCTGTGGACAACACATTTCTTACTTTTAAAGTCCAAAGAGAACCTTTTCAAAAAGAAAAAGAGGATTGGAAATAGAACCAAATTAGGGTTTCTACAGTTGGATCTTGGAGTGTTAGTCACACATACCTGCATAAAAGGAAATAAACTCTCCCGCATCAGTGTGCTACCCAAGCCCTTGATTGAAGAGATATTAACAAGACAAACCCTAAAAATTGAGCTCTAAAATCACTTGAATCTTAAAATTTTTGGACCTAACAACCTAGGAGTCAAATCAGGGTGACCTCTAGGCTCCAAACCTAGAATCATTCTTCCATCTATAGGACAGGTCAGGTGAAGTTGACCCCTTGGGTCAACCAACCTCTAAATTAGGTCACAATATCAAAACATCTAAAGTTCAAGTGAGAACCCTAAAGCACCTTTGAAATAAAAGTGGTAGACTTAAGATGTCAAGGTCCCCATTCTGGTCTACCTGGAATCTCAGTGACAAGAGAGGTCGGGTGGGGGAAACCCTGTAACCCGTGGGGACGCTCTACCGTGTAGGGGTCTTTGTGGGACTCTCCCTCTCTGGCTGCCCAGGTCATTCTCAGGTGGACGATCTTCTGATCCAGGGGTCCATCCGCCCCGAACCTCCATAGTCATCCAAACATCTTTGGGTGTCTTGATTAGGTCAAAAACATCTCCAGTCCCTCATCTTTTCTCTTTAGAGCATACACACACATTTTCAGTGAGACTCGTTATTCAGATCTGATCACTTCATAACTTAATCTTGATTCCAATTCTGATTCTACATCTTGACTCCACCACCTGATCCAAATATGCAGCCAAACCACTTAGGACCACCTGAATATCAGAGATCCATGAGAGATAAAATGATTGAGGATGCCATGAAATTTTATGAAAGTGAAGAAACCTCAACAACAGTAGGAAACATTCAGGTTGATGTCCCAACAACCACAACCTTTATCATAACTTGTGCCCAAGTACTATTAGCAGAAGCCACAAAAGGATCAACCCGTGACTTGATTATTACTGGATACATTGAGATAGAAAAACTGCACAATATTGAATACCTTCAATGTATGACAAATCCTCGACTTTGGAAGCAACACCAAGATAGTCTTGAAAAATGGGAAGAGATAATGAGATTAGTAAAATAAGTTATTGACCAGAAATACCCGTATATACCACAAACAGAGGAGGAACTATCTTGGGATAACATCGAGGATAAATCTGATCTCAGGTTTGAGGCACAAAATGGTTGTGGATTCCCAACCCAGATGGAGTATAATGTACCTGATATTGAAGAAGGTTGGGAAGCTCCAAATGCAGGAAAAGACCATGATGAACCCATTCTAGAATCCCAAAACTCCTGCAAGTATGAGAGTAGAACTGAACCTCTCGAGGGTGTAAATTCCGTCCCTTATTCTGACAAGGTGACCCTCGAAGGTTATTCAGACCTAGATTCTAGTAATTCAACCCACATCCTAAGCCTAGAACCTAGATCTGAAACATATTTTGAAGATTTCAAGGCCCCATATGAAGAAGATTAATCTTTTAATGAAGAATATGATTTTGGGCCTCGATTTGATGAATATCCCTCGCCAACCTCCTCAGAGGAACGAATCGATTTTTCGGAAGTCATGCCAATCTACGACACAGAAACCAAGGAGTTGGACGAGCGGGGTTTCGATTGGGTCTGGCCTACTAGCTTAGAACTTGAGCCTCTACCAAATAGGGACACCCTTTTAAGCTCAGAATTAACATTTAGGCTAGACCCCAGTCAGGCTGCTAAGTATACAACATATGATTTATTCTGTGGTGGAACTCATGATCTTGAATCTCATTCAAATTGTGATTTTCGCAAACTCTCTGACGATTTTGAATCTGACCATAACATCGAAGAAAATCTGCTTCCTGATTATAACAAGCCAATTTTCTTTGAAGCCACCTGCTCCACATATACAAAACCAATCAAAACCCGTTCCCTACCCCGACCCGTAACCGGACTCAATTTCTATTCCGATTTGCCTCTCACTGAGCCGTTTGCAGATGATTCAACTCCATATCTATACCGGGTATCGGGCATTGATCAGACCGAAACTCAGGAGCCATCATTCTTTGATCACCCCTGTAGGGATTCCACACCTTACATTGATTATTTTTCGGAACCCTACTCTGACCAGGCTGAGTCGACTTAGCCGAAACCCGAGTTTTCACTTCCATATCCATCAGAACTTCACTGCATATGGTGGGTGCCGCATCTACTGATCTACATCTATCAACTCACCAGACTTATTGGGTTTGGGCTGCATCATCAGCCCACTGATCTGAACAAGCACTTGGTTGGATCAACCAGGCTCTTAATCGAGGTGCTTGTTTTACAAAATTCCATTGATTTGACCACTCCCTCTCCACCCCATTTTCCGCTCGGCTGAAGGCATTAAATTTAGCACTTAACGGGAGGCAACCCGTCATCCCAAAAACAGAGACCCGTCTGATTATCTGTCTGTACTCCACATCTATTGCACCTTGAGTTCAACCTTAGACAGTTGGTCCTACCTCTGGTACACGTACCAGAGCTTGAAATCATCCGCATCATTCATTTTCGACCCATTCACCCACCCGATGTATCCTATTCTAAGCCATTGACCTCAACACTATTTCACACCCTCCGTTTACAATTAGGACATTGCAAAACTTAGGCATGGAGGGGTGATAAAGTGCATACATATAGAACCAAGAAAAAAGTCAGAAGGATTCTCACACACAAAAAAATTCACATAGGTCAAAAACACAAAAAAATTGAAAAATTATGAAAAAGAACAAAAAAAATGGGGGAGGGAGGAAATTTTGTGAGCCACAAGGAGGAGAAAAAGGAGCACAAAATGAAAAAGAAAAAGAAATAGTCATTAGTAAAAGATTAAGGAATTAACTGAAGTTCTAGACCAGATCAAGAAAAGAAATAAAGGAAAAGTGCTAAGGAGACATAACAAGAGATTAGCGGGAACGCTGGTCTTAGACCTCATGGGCTAAATTTAGCTTAAAAATTCATGTATCCATTAAAATTTGGATAATCCTCAAGAGGTTGAGGAAAATGCAAGGCTTAAGTATTAGGTCTAAGGCTTAGGAAGTATTCGGCCTCATTAACTAACCTCCGGTTTGCGGGATTCGGTAACCTAAGCACCCCAAATTCACACACAGTCGGGTTTAGTGTGCATAAACATCCAAACCACGCAAAAGCGTTTAATGTTCTGAAAAAGTCACCTAGATTAGGAGCGGCCAATCAACACAAGTTGATTTGGACGAGTTCCCGGCTCAGAGAGGCGGGAAATTCCCCTCGAAGATGCGTAACAACATATCGTCTCCTCGGTGCTTGTCTCTTAGGATATTTAAATATCCTACTGGGGGCATGTAAGCACTCTACTGGTTCAGATACCATGGGTGGCATTATCACGAAATGTCGATCGCCAGGGTCTGAATTCGGCCACGGAACGCCATGGGTGGGATTATCTCGAAATCTCGAAAGCTAGGGTTCTGGGGGTTGCCATGGGCGGGTTTATCTTGAAATCTCGAAAGCCAGGAACCCTTGAGGATTGATGATGGGGACGAGGAATCCGATACAAACCGTGTTGAGAAGCTAATCCGAAGCTAGACATAAAAAGAAAAGAGAGAGAAAAGCTCTCCAAACAAATAAATCTTCTATCTCTCTCTTACAAAAACGCACTGCAAACTGAACATAGGCTACAAATGTCTCAAGCACGGGTGCTTTAACTGCGGAGTCCAACAAACCGTAGGTTAGTTTCTGTGGGCCTTAGAAACCTTTGCGGAGGACTGAGGCTAAAGCGGAACAGGTCCGGATTTTGGTTGGTACTTGAGTACCTCTAGGCCTATTGTTGGCATTCCTACCTAATCACAAAAGAAAAGGAGAAGCACTTATCATGATTATTGACAGACACTCAGGGTCTAGAACAAAAGTTAAAACCTTGAAATTTTGCTAAGGGACTAGCAAAAGCTAGGCATGGGGGTATGATGAGAGCCTCATCATGAGCCATAACTAGCTCATTTTGACCCAATAAAGAATATAAAAGCTCCTACATAACCTAGAAGAAGGCCTAAATGAAGGAATAAGTGCTCTGAGAAGAAAACATGAATTAAAGGTTAAAACTGTAATTTTACCATTGCAGCACATAAATGGGATTTCTCAGAGGAAAAACATAGGTCAAATGGTCTAAATGAGATAAAAAGTAGGTTGAGTCAATCAGAAATGGGTTCATGTGCAATCTAGGAATTAAATGACATTTGGTAACCCTAAAACAGACCTTCTTAAATCAACAAGGTTCCGGTCAGGATAAAAATCAAGTAAATCCTCTAAAAATCATGTAAAAATATCCTCTAGGGTTTAGAACACTCAATTTGGCCTTTAGAACCTAGTTTGACCTAGATTAGGGTCCTAGCTCATCAATTGATCTAATTTGGGTTTTTATGCAAAATGTCCAGTCAAACGAGGTAAAACCTAAAATCAAACTTCACCATTGGATTTCTTAGGTCCAAATTAGGTTTTTACCAAAATTTGGACCTAAGGGGAGGTCATCTTGACCTACTTTGCAATTTAGTACACCTAAATCATAATTTGGTCCCTATCTTTTGAAAATCCTTGCAGAGAGCCCCCTAATTTCCTCGCCACCTTTGCAATAAGGTCCTTCCTCCATTGTTAGGGCAGAAGCAACCTCCGACGAGGTTTAGAGAGGGATTACTCTCTGATTCCTCAGAGATCCCCTCCCAGAAATGGAAGGGAAATTCACTGAGGAATTCCCTTCCATCTACGGCCAATCACAATCTCTGGTGTGAACCCAATCTCTTGTGCGAACGCACGAGGGATTTGGGTATCTTAACCTCTTTCCTACTCCGGCGAGCCATCAAACGCAAAGGAGTGCCCTCCACGCTCTGAAAGCACGGCCTAGTGCCTATAAAAGAACCCACACCTCCGGCCGCTCAATTTTAGCTTGACTTGGCCGGACTTCCACCCCCAATTCGTCTCTTTCTTCTCCGGCCAAGTACCCAGCGAGCTCCGGCGAGCTCCCCTCCCCTCCCTCTTCGCTCTGCCACAAAACCAGTGGCAGAGACATCTTCCTGATTCTCCTCCGCGTCGGGCAATACCCGCGCACGTCGCCTCAGCCCCGTCGTCGCCGCCGCCTTCCTCCACTGGGCAACTTCTTCTCCGACGACAGCAGGTACAGCTGTCCGCCTCCCCGTCCCCCTTCATCCCTGTAGTTAGGTTTAATACATTCTCCATCTTTCCCTCTCTCTTTTCCCCCTTTTATTTCATTTAATTGGCCCTCGACCGATGCTGACCACCTCCATCTTCCTCGCCTCCGACCGACCTCCGGCGAGCTGCATCCACCATTCCGCCCCTCCACACGGCTCGCCAACCGACTCATAAGCTCCGCCTCACCACAAGGAACAACTTCCGCCCATCAGCCATCCCTCTACACCTCCACCACAGTCCCCCGAACAACCCCACACTTCCGGCCACAGGTTGACCTAGGCACGCACACCTAGGCCATCCCACGGCCTGCCGCATGGCTCACCACCTTCACCGTGCCACGGCGAAGGTCCCCAGCTGGTCTGATTGAGCTGAGAGGCTCGTTTTGTGTTTTACAGTATCAAATCTCCTACCGCCATTGACGAAGGTTGAAGTAGCTTCGCAGCAACTCCAGGCGTCAGGTCTTCCAGGCTTCAGGCGCAGCAGACTCGCGCGAGCGGTGCGAAGAGGTCTGGCTCAGCAAGGAGCACTGAGAAGTATGCAGATGTGGCGATTGCACGTAGGTCTGCGGGTGCGCGTGAGATTGGGGCAGAGACTTTAGTCCCACATCGTGGAAATACGAGGTGCTGCTGTAGTATAAGTTGTTTTTGTGTTATCTGCTTATCGCCTCCGAAAGCACAGGGGTGAGGTCCCTCACCTGACCCACTCGCCTCGTCCGCGGTTTCACCTCGCGGATCTGGAGGGATCCGACCCGACCCTATCCTGAGCACTCCTCACGCATCACCCACCTGTCGGTACGCCTGGTCCCGGGTGCAAGATCCGACCCGAATACCCGTGGCTCTGGGAGAGCATCCTTGAGCGAATTGCAGAGAGAGAGAGACATTTGGGTATAGGGGAAAGGGTAGGTTTTGCTCTCTGTGTATGCAGGCTAAACGTTGAGGAAGAAAGACTTAGCTGAGTGAGGCAGAGAAGAGAAGGGAGAAAGAAGGACTGCAGAGCCAAAGAAAGAGACCAAGGCAGAAGAAGAGCCTTCGTAGAAAGCCAACACAGAATTAGAAGAAGATAGAAGGAAGAACAGAAGACAAAGGAAGAGGAAGAAGCATTCACAGAAGAGAAAAGAAAAAGGAAGAAGGAGAGACTGCTGAGAAGAAGAGAAAGAAGCAAGGCAAAAGAGAGGCTGCAGAGAAAGAAATATCAGAAGAGAAGAATAGCACTTTTAAGACATCTGATCACAAGATCAGACGTCCAATTTCATTTCTTTTGTCATAATTACTTTTAACCGCATACATTCATATTTGAATTAAAGTTTTGAGTAAATTAGAGTGTTCAATTACATTTGAGATTAGTAGTAAATTCCAATTACTCCCTGTGTTCGACATCGGATACTCCGATTTTCGAGTAATAAAATTCTCTATTTGTTTGAACATTTTGTCGGTTATACTACAACGTGACATTCTTTAAACCCGATCAAAAGCATACGAACAAAACTTAAGGACCTGTATGAGAATTAAGGACCCGATTGCAACGAATTTTAAGGACCAAAATGTAAACTCAAGTTTTGAAGGTTTATTTTAACTTAGATCTTTTTCAACTTTTTATATATGTTAGTAAATAAGGTAAATATTATGTTTTCGCCTTGAATTTACATTTTTGACCTTTTTAGGTTAATTTATTAGATTAAGTAAAATTACTTAAGTTATTATATACTTAGGTATACATTATGTTTAAATTTTTTTTTGAGAAAGAAATGAATGCTATTGAATCACCGATAGCAAACCAGGAGAGCTATTATTGATAATAAAAAATATTTACAAGTTCGACCCCCAATGTTGTATGAGACTCCAGCATAAATTTACAATATTTTCCACATACACTGGGGTCTCCTGAAAAACACACTCATTTCTAGCCCTTCATACAGCCCATAACACTGCCACCATATGTATGTAAGGCTTATTCCCATCCACAAGACAGCACCACAAATTCCCCCAAGTGGGTAAGGACTCGTTGCATACTCTCCTCCATACATAATCAGTGGTCGCACATGAAGAAAAGATATGAATGCTAGAATCATTATGCATCCCACGTAAATAACAAAACTGGGCGGGGGTCCCCATCCTTCTGTTCCTCAGATCTCCAGTAATCAATCCATCCCTCCTGCAGAGCCATAAGAAAATTTGTAACTTTAGTGGTATTTTTAACTTCCATAGCTTTTTCCCCATTTCTTCATTTTCCGCCATCCTGGAGAACATTATCAATATGTCATAAGCAGCCGCAGTAGAAAAATTACCTTCCCATTTGTATGTGTCATATTCATGAGGCATGGGTTTGAAAGCAGTAAGCTCTTGCATGAGACATTCATTCTCTACACAAGTTCTTGTTTCATGATTATTCCACCCACCATTATTTAATAACCACTGCTCCGAATCCACGTCCCAATAATCGGCTACCACCGCATTTTTATTTGCAGCCGCAGCATAAGCAAGGGGGAACGTGTCTTTAAACGTCCCTCCATGTACCCAATTTTCCAGCCAAAACTTGAAGCTTTTTCCATCACCTAAAACTGATTTGAAAAAATTCCAATTATCCTTCAGGGCACGCACCACGGAAGACCAAAAGGGGGACGGTTTACGTGGGTTAAGATGATTTATCTCATCATTGGTACTCCCATAACTGTCCTGGATAATTTCTGTCCATAATTTTTTTCCCCTGCAGCAATCGAATAGCCCACTTCAATAGTAATGCTTCATTGAATTCTTTAAGGGATCTAACACCCATACCTCCCATCTGCTTAGGTTTGCAAATTGATTCCCACTTCAAGGGTTGAAAAAAGGCCCCTTGATGAGAGGCCCCTTTCCAAAAAAATCTTTTCCGCATCACCTCCAGCTTTTTCCAAATAGAGTTCAGAGCTCTAAGGACAGAGACAAAGAAAACAGGAATCGAAGTGATAACAGAATTCAGTAATATATACCTCCCCCCTTTTGATAAGTATCTACTGCTCCAGCCCTCCAATTTCGTAGCTACCTTTTCAAAGAGGAAAGACCAATCTGCTTTCTTCATCTTAGAACATTTCAGAGGCCGACCCAGATATTTAATCGGCAGTGGAACCACAGGTGTACCAAGAATGGTGGAGATCTCATTCTGTAACCCACTATTCATCCCAAAACAGACCAGGGAGGATTTACTACCATTCAATCTGAGACCAGAAACCTCTCCAAAAATTTTTACCATATGTAACAGAGCCTGCACTTCTCTCTTGCCCCCTTCCACAAGAAAAATAGTATCATCAGCATATTGAAGTATAGGGGCTAGAGCCCTATGATTAGACAATGAATACCCCCTTATAAAATCATCCACTGCCAGTTTGCAAGCAAATCTAGCCAAAGTATCCACCGCAAGTTTAAAAATCAGAGGGGCAATGGGGCAACCTTGCCTTACTCCACATTGGGGCTGAATCCAAGAGCGACACGGTTTACCATTTATCAATGGAGAAAAAGAGGCTGTCGTAATGCACCTCTTCACCCATTGAATCAGTAAGGGTGGAAATTTCCTCCTAAGAATCTCCCACAAGTATGACCAGGAGACTGAATCATAGGCTTTGGAAAAATCTACTTTCCATAAGAAAGCCTTGGATTTTCTCCTTCGCCAACCCATAACAATCTCCTGCGCAATAATGAATGACTCTTGTAACGATCTCCCAGGAAGAAAGCTGACTGAACAGGCATTATCAAGTCCTTTAAAACCTCCCACAATCTGTTAGCAATAACGTTACTAATAATAAGGTAGATGGAATTAGATAGCTCAATGGGTCTGTAATTAGAAAAACTTTCCGCACATGATTTCTTAGGCAACAGAAACAGATAAGATTTATTCAACCTCTCAAATCTAGAGTTGCCCAATTCAAACTCATGAATAACCTTTAACACATCCACCTTAACAACATTCCATAGCTCTCTGTAGAAAAACACCTAAAATCCATCCAGATCGGAAGCACCTTCATTATTTAACTCTTTAATAGCTTTTAGCACTTCTTGTTTAGAAATATGGGTCACAAGCATGTCTCTCTGTTCATTAGTTACACAAGGGAAGTCCATTGCTGCCAGCCTCCAAGAACCTCTTGGAGCAGCCTTGGAAGTTTCTTTAAAAAATTTACTTGCTTCAGATCTAATCTCCTTAACAGAGGTAATATTTCTTTCTTCAACTTTAATAGATGAAATAAGGTTGAATCTCCTTCTAGCATTGGCTGCAAGATGGAAAATTTTTTTGTTCGCATCACCCTCTTTAAGCCATAGCTGTCTGGATTTTTCACGCCAATCCATTTTTATTTTCAGATCTTCATCCCCCACAACTGCTTGCATTTGCTGCCTCAGCTGCTGCTCCTATTGGTTCAAAGCCAGCCTGCACTCTTTCAGATCCAAATCCTTGATGATTGTCAAGGCTTCCCTCCTCTTCTGGTCTCTAATCAGATTCACAGCCTACCCATATTCCTTCAACATTTCACGCAGACCAGCCAATTTTGCAGTAAACTGCTGTGTGGCAATGCCTTGAACATCCTTGCTTTGCCACCACTGAGAAACCATTTGCATGAAGCCATCTTCCCTAAGCCAAGATCTCTTGAGTTTGAAGTATGATCCCGTGTCTGCATTCACTCCACTATCCCAAACCAAAGGCGTGTGGTCAGAGAACGGCCTATCAAGGCTCAAAACAGCTGATAGTTGATATCTCTCTAACAAACTAGGACTGCCAAAGAATCTGTCCAATTTGGAAATCTGTCCACTGCCATTCCTCCAAGTATACTCCACACCACTGATGGGATATTCAGTCAAACCCATGTTCTGCACAGCCAATTGGAAGCCAGTTGTAGAACTGTCCACTCTCCCATCCGGGTTATCATCACCAGAAAGATAGCAATTGAAATCACCCCCTAACAACCATGGGGTCTCTTGCACTCTTTGATGCATTGCATAGAGTTCCTCCCACAAGCCAACTCTGTCTGCTGCCACACAAGGACCATATATGCAAGATATAAACCATTCCATATCTCCTTGGGGAGATTGACATCTACAAGAAATTAGAAACCTATCACGAATAATTTCATTTACTGAAATGGAAGATTTTCTCCACCAAAAAGCCAGTCCTCCAGACCAACTAGTAGCACCCTTAGTTGCAATATCATTACGGCCCAATTGCTTAAAACAGTCCCATTCTTGACCATTTTCCCTCTCCAAGTGAGTCTCTTGTATAAGAGCACAGTCTATCTCCCACTCAGAGAGATATCTACACAATGAAGCCCTTCTCTGTTTGTTGCGTAGCCCACGCACATTCCAAGACAAAACTCTCATTTCTCATTAGAAAGATCCCCATTGGCCTTGCAGCCCACATATTCAACCATAATGGATTTAGCAATATTTTGCTCCTTAATAGGGGGAAAGGACTCCTTCCTTCTCCTTCTCAACATGTATGGAGATCTACCCACACCTCTTTTTTGATTGGAACCACTGCCATACTGCAAGTCAGTAGGAATAGCAAGCTGCATCTGGACTGGCTCTTTAAGCATCAAATCCCTTCCTGTCCTGCCCACTTCCATACTGCAGTTCATCTCAGAATCTGCCATTGGAGTCTCAACAACCTCCAGACAGCTGTCCTCTTTGACTATCATAGCTTGTCTGCTATCAGCAGTAATAACATCATCTTCCATCTGATGTTCCTCAGCCATGGCACAGTGACAATCCTTCCTCTTTTTGGGTTCAAGAGCATCAGCAGGAGGAATGCATCCACATCTATCACTCTGTTTTCTCTCCTCATTGTTGGTTCCAGGCTTCAATTCTTCCTCAAACGACTTATCTTGACCACATTCAACCTGCTCAGACACCTGTCCAAGAACAGCAAGCCTAACAAGCCAAGAAGTGCCCCTACATCTGATTGTGATTGAATTAGGAATTGAGCCAGCATTTGTAACTTCCACCTCAATTTTTAGAGACCTAATGTCCCCCTCTCCAATCAAAACTTCAGAACCATCACAGACTGATGCAAAACCTGCTAACATTTTAGAGACAACCCCCTTTAGCCGCAGGTGCAGTGGCAGACCAAAGATCTCAAGGAGAATCCTCCTAGAGGTCACTCTTTGTGGAGGACGCTTAGACAGAGCCCCATCAAATGGAGAGACCATTCTCCAAATCACAATGAAGTCTTCAAAAATACTTGAGCGAAAACTCAATTGTTCCACATCCAACATACCCAAACCATACACCAAGAAGCGAGACTGGGATAACATGGCTACCTTCCAGCCCGCAGATAAAAGATCCAAGGAACATACCAGGTTCTGAAGCATTTCGATCAACGGCCTGCCTGCCATGATCTCTCCAATCAAAGCACCTCTCAGTGTGATCTCTACAGTTGAGATCTCTTCCGAAGATTGGATCTCAACTTCAATTGTGTGGCTACCCAATGTCGGCAGCGGCGGCGGACGAGCTTCATTCTTAACCCTCCAGACAGGATGCGATACTGCCCTCTGTGATCGCCAAGAAATCCTCCTAGGGCATGACTCACGCTTGTGTCCTTCACTCCTGCATTCCAAGCATATCAGGGGGTTTTTACAAATCGCTGCCGCATGCCCCCTTCGTCTGCATCTGAAGCAAAGAACCTCTCCATTCTTTCTCCTCCAGGTACGTCTTCGAGCATTTTCAGATGACCTAAAGAACCTCTCCTGCCAAATCCACTCCCTTCCCCTCCAAGTCCTCGATCTCCACGTCCTACATTCACCTTCTACTCTAGCCCTGGATAGCTCCGCCCCATTACCGCCCTCCGCCCAGCATTGATCGCCCTCCTCTCGCCTTCTCCCCATCAACATTCACCCCCCATTGTCTTATCTTGATTATGTTTAAATTACTTAACTTATTAATTAAGGGAATGATTAATAGGATTTTGAGCCCAATTATTATCTAAATTATTAACAATGTTAATATCATTTTTAACTTATTTTAAGGTCCTTTACTAAATATCCCTTATTCTATATTTAACCCTTATAAATTCATAACCTTAGCTAATTAACTAGGAAGACTAGTTAATTAGGGGTAATTAGAGATCATGATGAGTCTCTCATCATACCCCTAAGCCAAAGTTTTGCTAGTCCCTAGAAAAATTAACTAAGACTATGATGATTTAAAGCACTTGGGTTTAAATTATAATAAATAGTAACTATGTAGAGGAAAGTTTAGGTCCAAAATTTTTAAGTTTAATATAAATGATTAATGTTCAGAGCATTTTGTGAAAATTTTCTTACTTAGACTTATACCTATAACATTTCCAAAACACACTTAAAATAATTTGTTAACAAGAATTTTATTCTGAATTAGAATTCTTCAAAAATCTCTTAATCTTTGTAACTATTCTAACTCAAATTAGAATACAAAGTGTTTTAAGGAAACAAAACTTGAGAATTGAGAATTAAATTTTAACTCAAAAACTCAATAGAATTAAGTTGATCCTTTGTTTATGATATTTGACTTTTATCAATTTAAGTTTAGGCAAATTAACCAGATACTCATTATTAATCAAACTTAGAGTAGAAAAACTTTAATTTACTAGCCTACAACACTAAACAATAACTTCTAGACCTAGGATTCTGTCAATTCTTCTCCTTGAGGTCTCAACTTAAAATCTTCAAAACCCGATTTCTTAGGCTTCATTGCCCAATACTAAGGTTTAGTAACTATGATTTTAAAATAGCTGTGCTCAGTGAAGAGATTTGTCCTAAAGGCATCCAAAGTTGTAAAAATCCTGATCTTAAGACATCAATTTCCAATCCCAATTATTCCAATTCAAGCCTTTGGCTTGGCCTTACTCAGGTTTGGTTGCTTTCTCCTCGCCATTTTTCTATCCTGAGGTTAACACTTTTTGTGTATATCTCCCCGGTAGACCTCTAGGTCTCTTATTGCTAATATTTTTATCTCCATATGTTTTTTTCACTTTTTCTATAGGTTAGAACACCCACTTGTAGCGAGGCGTTCTTTTTATTTGATGGAAGGAATGGTAGCATCCATTTGTATTGAGATGCTTTTATTTATTATGGAAAAATCGCATAAGCACCCTTTTGTAACGAGGCACTTAACTGCATGGTGTTTTATTTATTTTTTTTCTTTTTCTTTTTCTTTTCCCCCTTCTCATTTTTCTTACTAACTTTATTCACCAAATCCTCTTTCTAGGTGAGTGGCACATCCTTCACCCTTTCAAGAACCGCCCCGTGGAAATTCTTGGACTAAAGAGGATTCAGAACTGATCTCTTAACCTCTGTGTTTTCGCAGTCTCAGATGCCAACAAAACAAATCTATGTGTGTGAATTTAGATGTTTAGGTTACTTAGCTCTCAAACCAGAGCTTGGACAACAAAGCCCTTTACTCTCAGGTTCTTCAAATTCTTAGTTTCCTCCTATAGGATCCGTCAAGATAAAATTTTCAAGTCTAGTTATTTGTCTTTAGCCTGTAAGTCTTGTAAACTAAAATTCTACCAACTCTCTATTTAATTAACTTTATGATAAAATCAAATTTTCAAAAAGCAAAAAGATTACTTAATCTAATTTATTAGAAAGTTATAATTCAATTCCAAAACTTAAGTTTAAATCTTAACACACTTAGTTTCTTAATTCAAGGTAAGAATAGAAAAATAAATCTTTAAAAGATTTAAATATAATTAATTCAAATAAAATCTTGTTTTAAAAATTTTAAAAACAAAAGTGTGTTTTTACAAAATGTTTAAGTAAAAATCTAATTAAGAATTGAATGCTCTTAAATATTCGATATATATTCTATATACATTTTAATTTCTGACCTAAAAAAAAATTAAGCTCTTAATTATAGTAAATATATATATATTCTTCTTTTCTTCTTTATGAAAAATGAATATACCCCTCTTATTATTTTTATGAATTTTATTTTTCAGATTTTTGTTTTTATATATTTTTATTTTTATGTATATAAGATTTCCCAATTTTTATGAATTTTTCTAAAAATTTTTCAAATTTTAATGAAATTTTTTATTTTTTAAAATTTTTATCATTTTTATTTTTTTTAAATTTCGTGAATTTTTAATTTTTATGTGTTTTTATTTTAACCCACACTTAAAATAAAATTTTCACTTTAACACCCCCAAACCAAAATTTTACAATGTCCTCATTGTAAGAAGGGTGAAAAGATATTACACTTCATTTAGTATAGGGTGATGGAAGGAGTTAGATAGAGGAGATTAAAAATCTCTGTGCGGACGATTTCAAGTCTGACCAAAGGTCAGAGTGGTCAGTCGGACTAAATGAAGGTAATCAGTATGATATGAAGTGAAATTTTAAAGTAAGTGTAGAAGAAAATCAAAAAGAGTAAAACAGGAAACAGCTATGTACAAGTGTTAAGTTTTACTCCTTCAGCTAGGAGTAAACCCTAGTAAAGAACTCCTAAAAAAAATAAGTATATGGTAAAAACGGAGGAGTTAAGAAAGAATTGGATCAAAGACAGAAAATAGATTAAACTACCTAATCAAAACTCGTCCTGAAATTGCCTAGAATAGATCTCGCAGAACCCAAAATCATATTCTCGTGAAAGTCTCAAAAAGATCAGAGTGAATCTCGTAAAGATTGGATCTGATTAAGGTTGAGATGTAGAATATTAAAGATTAAGGCAATTCAAAAATGTTTCCACCAAGTTCAGAAGATCAACAGAGTCAGTTTTGATTCTCAATAATAGGTGGGTCATTTTGACACAAAATAGGTTGCTGATGTGGGTTTGGTGGATTATTTTCAGGAAGTATAGAGGATGGGTTATGATTAGAATCAAAGGCCCGATTAATGAAATGGACTTGGCCTTGATTATGCCTAGGATTTGGCAGATTCCTAGGATTCGGAATTGGCTGAGATGGAAGAGTACCTGGCTGACGAGACTCAGCCAAAAGCGTGATTTGATTTCGTAAATCAGCCACCTCTACTTTACATTGCCTATGGATCTCAGCGAGAGCTTCAGCATTTTGTCACTGACTCTCTGACATAGCTCTTAAAATTTGGTCTACCTGTGTATCTCTAATAGGCCCTACGGGGCTTTGCGAACCAGCGTAAAATGGCCTCGCATTGTGTTGCTGAGGGGGCAATGGAGGTGGGTTAAAATGGGTCTGATTTGATAATTTGGTCTTTGATTTTGATTTGGATCAGCCCAAGAGAAATTTGGGTGGCTTCTCCATCCAAGATTATAGGAATTTGAATAAGTGTTTAGTCTTGGAGTGTTTTCCTGGATGGCGTGTAATCCTAAAAAATATGGCGTGTTTTCTGCAACAGGAAAGGGTGGGGAAAAGGGTAGGTAAGATTGTGGGACAAAGGTCCCTCCTTGGGTTAGTGAAGGAGTAGATAGAAAACCCAAGGAAGATGGATCTCTAGAATCCAGATTATTCACAAATTCCCTCCCCATCCAAGATTATAGGAATTTGAATAAGTGTTTGGTCTTGGAGTGTTTTCCTGGATGGCATGTAATCCTAAAAAATATGGCGTGTTTTCTGCAACAGGAAAGGGTGGGCAAAAGGGTAGGTAAGATTGTGGGACAAAGGTCCCTCCTTGGGTTAGTGAAGGAGTAGATAGAAAACCCAAGGAAGATGGATCTCTAGAATCCAGATTATTCACAAATTCCCTCCCCATCCAAGATTATAGGAATTTGAATAAGTGTTTGGTCTTGGAGTGTTTTCCTGGATGGCATGTAATCCTAAAAAATATGGCATGTTTTCTGCAACAGGAAAGGGTGGGGAAAAGGGTAGGTAAGATTGTGGGACAAAGGTCCCTCCTTGGGTTAGTGAAGGAGTAGATAGAAAACCCAAGGAAGATGGATCTCTAGAATCCAGATTATTCACAAATTCCCTCCCCAAGGGAATTTGCGAAACAGGTGAATACGCGAGATTCATATCAAGTAGAGGCGTAAGAGTCTTCATTGCATTTCTGACCTCGTCGAGATGCTTTGCTACGATATCTACTTTGTCCAGTTTTTGTGCAATAATCTCTAAATCCTTTGAACTGGATGGATTACCGATCTCGTGAATGCCCTTATGCGGATTTTGATGATTTGTATTCGCGCCTTGCGTAAATTGTGACATAGATGCGTTGTTGATTGATTTTTCCGCCATCCCTTCAAATAATTTTGAGGCAGATTCTGCGTTGAGATTTAGAAAATTCCCTCCACAAGAGGCATCGACTAGATTGCGAATGCCCTATTGTAATCCATAATAAAAGATATGCATGAGTTGCCAACGAGAGATGTCATGATGTGGGCATTTCCTTTGCAATTCATGAAAACGTTCCCACGCTTCATGAATTGGTTCTCCTTGGTTTTGATTAAAAGTAGTAATAGCTCGCCTTAAAGCATTGGTTCGACCAATAGGAAAGAATTTTTTCAAAAATGCGGGTTCGAGTTCAGCCCAAGTTGAGATTGGTCTTGCTATAGTTCTATACCAATATGCTGCTTTATCTTTAAGGCTAAAAGAGAACATTTTCATAAGTAGGATTTCCCTATTTTGATTTCGAGGTCCAAGAGTTTGGGATAAATTCTTAAGATCTTCAATGTGTTAAAATAGAACCTCGGATGCAAATTCGTGAAAGTGGGGGATTAAACCTATGATATTTGGCTTTAATTCAGGATCATTCTCCCCAATAGGAATCCTAACATTAGGCTCTACTTGTGCATTAGATGGGTTGTAATAATCTCTAAGTAGAGGCCTTGGACGAGCAATCGATAAATCAGGGATTTCAAAACCTGCCTCAGGTCGAGGTAGAAGATGGGTTTGAAGAGTCTGTAGATTATTCAAGGCTACTGTTAATAGATTGATTTGTCTAGTTTTCTCAAGCATCCTAAGGTTCTGGTTCAGGAGTGCCTCATGAACATCAAAAGGCAGCATCTCCCCTTGACCAGAAGAAGGGATCTCGGGATTTAAATTCTGCATTGGATCCATAGAAGTAGATGGATCAGACGGGAAACCATTGGTTGCTTATCTGCAACTAGCCTAGGATCACCTGTCAACGATGGTATAAGAGGCAGATGCAAGGATCGCCTCCTGTCCATAAATGGAAAATAATGTGCAAGTACACACACACACCATCGATAAGAAAACACAGCACAAAAACCCGCAAAACAACGCAAAAGACACGGGTTTTGCTCTTCTTTCAAAGGAAAGAAGAGATTCCTAAGATACGCAAAAGTAATTTGACGCAATCAAATAGAGTAACAGTATCAAAATAAGCATCCTAATCTGTGTCTACGCAGGTGCGTACCTTAAAGCTCAAAGGTCTAAGGTCTAGGATTGAGACCTCTCATTACTGGCTCCCCGGGGCTCTAGTAGTGAGACAGACTTGTTGATCTTCGACTAAAGCCCTAAGAGGTGCAAAGAGGAGAGATAGAAAAATAGACTCGTGTGACTCTAGTGATCGCGTTGTGTGCACGAAAGCATGCAACAGATGATAGCGATTGAAAAACCCGCATGCATTCTGCAATCAGATTTAAGTCACAATTTTTACTTCCTCTTTATAGTTAATCTTTTTCAAAAAAATATCAAGTAAAATACAATGGCCGCTTTTTAAATCTTTTCAAACAAATATATGTGGTCTTTTTAAATCTCAGAGGACAGGGATCTACGCGGGTTTTCTCGTGTTTTCCCGTTGATGCAATAAAACAGTTAAAAGTTCCCGAGTCAGATTCGCTCTAACTATTAGCAAAAAATGCACTCTTAAGAGTGTATGCCTATGATATGCTACTGCTAGTCAGATAAAGATGTATTTTTGTATTATTTTTAGTTTTAATGCAACAATATAAACTACTCTAAAGACATACTAGAAATACTTACAACCAAAAATTGAAAAAAAGAAACAGAATCCTGCCTTCTCCTGAGATTACCCGCAAAGGTAAACCTGAAAAGAAGACAGAAAACAAAAAAAAAACAAAACAAAACACAACTAATTAGAACAAAAACATTAAAAACAGAAATATAATTACAAATACCTCCTAATTGGATAATTAAACCAACTAAATTTTAGTGAATTAAGGGATTGCCTCTCCAGCAACGGTGCCATTAAAATGATGTTTAGACGAAGCAATGCCAGGGAATGTTTTGATGAATGAAATGAAGCAAAATATTACCTCCCCGGCAACGGCACCATTAAAATGATGCGTTTCCTTACTCAACTTAGTAATTAAGTTAATTTTACTTAATTAAGAGTAGAGAAAAGTCACTTAGGTTAACTCGAAGTTATGTTGGTTGTGTAGTATACGGTCGAATTAACCTAACATTTTAGAAACTTTTACTGGTTGAGTTCAGGTCATTCGCTAGGAGGTATAATTCATTCTAAATTCACCAATTATCTTTATTTTTCTTTTTAAGTTTAGGAGGTATATTAAGTTAATTATAAAAACATGAATTTTGCCAAATGATTTAAACTTTAAGAAATATACAAAATTCCATATGAAAAATGCATTTACTCAAATGATGTACTTTATTAACAAGTAAACATGTTAATTTTCTATTTTATTTCAAAAGAAATAAGGCAATAAGGGTTGTTCTATTAAAACATGCCTTATTACAACAAAAAGAAATTAAAATTATGTAAGAAAAATAAATTCTTTTCTTTACTTCTTCAACCTCTCTTTTCTCTTTCTTCTTTCTTTCTTCTTCTCTTTCTCTTCTTTTTACTTATCCTTTATCTTTTACTCTCTCGAGTTCTTTTCTTTCCTCTCTTCTTCTGCTCCTGCCTCTTCCTTTCTCTTCTTTCTTTCTTCTTCTTAATTCCCTTAGTCTTCTTCTTTTGTTCCTTAGTGCATGTTCTCTTCCTTCTTCCTTAGCTTCCTTAGCTGCTGAGCCTTAGCACTTCTTTCCTTTAACTTTCCCTTGAACCATCAGTTGAACCAAGTTTTTTTACTTTTTAACCAAAAATTATTTTATTTGCAGTGAGGTCCTTTCGAAGATACACAACACCCTGAGATTAGGGTGAGACCAGACCCTACTCGGTCCTCGCCTGATTTCATTAGGTTCGATTTCGATTTATTTTTCGGTTCATAGTTTCGATCCAATCCGGCTCAACCGCCTCCCAGGCCTCACCCTCCCAGGGCCACACTCGCTCACGCCCACTTAGGCGCACACCTGCAGGCACACACATGCCCGCACACACACACATGCTCAGAAGATCAGATGCTCAAATGTTCAGTTCTCGTCGAGCGCTTGACAACTGGCATGGCTACTGCACAAAATCCTTTTATACTAAGGTGCGTGCTCATAGTTAACCGATGTGGGACTATGTTCCCCCCTCTAGACCCAACTTTAATCAACGATTTCTCCTAACTCAGAGCTCCATTCCAAGTGATTCAAGGCTTGTTGGAAAGATCTTGAGTAGAACTACAAGATTGCAAAGTCAATTTAAAGATAAGAAGATGTTTTCCTCTTCAATTTGAAGAGTGAAATCAGGGGGTTCCTACGGGTTAAAATGCCTGGAAATGGTTATTATTCTTACAAAGCCCACAGATGGACTTATCTCTCTTATTTAAAAGTCTGAATAGGTTATACAAATGATTCCGCGGTTACAAATATAGGTTCTGAGTTCTCAAGACCTTCAGGAACAATAGAGAAGCTTCAAGCTTCTCTGAAAGCTTCAGAGAATGGATTTACAACTTAAAATAGGTAGACAGACACAGAAGAACATTTCTGATCGATTTAAACAAGTTCTAAGGGTTGTAATAGATTGATCTGGGCAGGATTTCATTTCAAATTTCATCAAAATACCACTGCTGTTAGTTTGGGTTCGAAAACAACCCAAACTAGCAGGGTTTGAATTCTCACCAAATTACAAGTCTGAGCTTAGTTTGATCACTCTAAAACTTTCCAATAGAATCTCAGGAACAACTCAAACTCCTCAATTTTTCAGTTCGAGCTCAAAACCATAATCTTCTTCCCAGGTTTGACTGAAAGGCCTCAAGTTTTGACTATCTGTTTAAAGCCTTTTCCTAAGGAATTAAAGCCCCAAATAGGATCTTCTCAACATCAGGAACTTGTTTAGCCCCTTTAATAGGGGTTCTAACCCTAGAAATTAGGGTTTCAAGCTCGTCGCCTGAGCTCCAAAACCACTTTGTTTGTCAGAGATTCTGGAAGGCTTTTACAATATTGTAAGGGCATAATTTACTTCAGTGCATTGCACTGAAGCTTTTGAATCCATCAAGTGCCTCTATCGAACCTCTGTCAGACTTCTCCAACTCCACTGGAGTTGGAGAAGATGAACTTCAATCTACAACTCCAGTCACTTAATCCTCAAATAAACATCCTCAGAACAATCACTGATTCATATTATATCGTTCTGGAGCTTCACACCAAGTTCCACAGGCTGAAGAACAATTTTGACTTGCCGGAGCTCCGGTGAGTACAGCAAATGTATAAATTGTGTACAGATTGTAAAAACGTGCCATTTTTAATCTAAAAAGGTTCCTGAGGTTGCAGGGATCCTCAGGGACTCAATTAATTCTCCATTATTTCATTAGAGTAAAGATTTAACAGTGAAATTCATTTTTTAAAGGATCTGTGTTGATTAATGCTCAGGACTTGTTTTCCCACTCAATTGAGTGGTTAAAACAAGTCAACAGATAATAGCAGTCATAATTATATAGTTAATTAAGGATTTAAATTGCTCCTGAGTCGCCATTGACAGCGAGCTCAAGAGCTTAATTATAAATTGGGCGTTTAGACTATAGTTGATAATTATACATATTAAAGTGTAGAATAGGGTCCTTAGCTGATGAATAGATGATGGAGAACCCTATGAAGGTGGTTCTAAACTCAGCTACTGCCGCCATGGACAACGACAGTAATCGGTGGAGGTGAAGGTGATTTAGGCGAATCGATGATCATATTAATGTTTAAATGGATTAGAAATGGTCGTGAGAGATAAAGAAAGGTGGACAGTGATTTCAAAAGATAAAACTAGGGCTCTGGCGAGCTCAAGGAGCTCACCGAAGTCGAAGAAGATGACAACTAAAATCTGACATTAACTCTAATCTAACTAACTATCTAACTAACTAAGCTATCCTACTACTCCAAATCTACTGCTACCTGGACGAAGGGGTCAATAGGGTTCCGCCGAAGGTTCATGGCGGACGACGAATCAGAGGGTGTAAAGAAGAATCTCCGATGGGCGGATGTGAGCGGAAGCAGAGGACTCCTTGGTCAGCTCTTGTGTCCAGAGACGCGGCTGCCCACGACGGATCTCCTTGGCTGATCAGAATAGATGGAGAAAGTCAGAGAGTGAGATGGAAGGTCGCCGAAGTTGTAGAGGCTTGGCTCAGTGTTAGAAGAGGGAAGGGAGCCAACTTGAGAGAAATCGAAGGGGTGAGGGGGTATTTATAGTGGTTGGCGATGAAGAGAGTGGCGAGGTCTGGCCGAAGAAGGAGCTTTGGGAGCTTTACCTCCGGCGTCGTCTCCGACGACGGTGAGATTATCTCCCACTGAAAATTAGGGTTTTCGATTAATCCAGACCAGTGGATGAAGATGAGGTGGTGAGCGCAAGTTGCAAGAGCTTGGACAAAGAAAAGTGATGTCGACAGGGTGGTGATCGTGCAGTGGCGTGACTCTTCGTCGCTAGCCGTCCATTCGACTGAAGAAGAAGAAGAAGGAAAGGGACTTATATGCAATGAAACTTAAGGACCTATGTGAGAATTAAGGACCCGATTGCAATGAATTTTAAGGACCAAAATGTAAACTCAGGTTTTGAAGGTTTATTTTAACTTAGATCTTTTTCAACTTTTTATATATGTTAGCAAATAAGGTAAATATTATGTTTTCACCTTGAATTTACATTTTTGACCTTTTTAGGTTAATTTATTAGATTAAGTAAAATTACTTAAGTTATTATATACTTAGGTATACATTATGTTTAAATTACTTAACTTATTAATTAAGGGAATGATTAATAGGATTTCGAGTCCAATTATTATCTAAATTATTAATAATATTAATATCATTTTAAAATTATTTTAAGGTCCTTTACTAAATATCCCTTATTCTATATTTAACCCTTAAAAATTCATAACCTTAGCTAACTAACTAGGAAGACTAGTTAATTAGGGGTAATTAGAGATCATGATGAGTCTCTCATCAGCCGGCCTTGGGTCTTGTAGGGATCTAGGAACCGGATCGTAACAAGATGGTATCAGAGCAAGGTTGTCCCGAGAAATGAACCAATTGGTCCGTGAATAACCACTCACGTGCATATAACTAGGATAGCCACCACAACGTATCGCTTTGATATTCATTTCTGAGTCTTTTTCTCGATGTAATCCGGTATCGTTGACAACTCTTATTCTATCTCTTGCATCTCCTTGTCGGGGTGTTCCCAAGGCAAGCCATTGTCGTGGCCGTGGACATGGTCAGAGGGGCGGACGTGCCGGACCTGAGGAACCAGTTGACCCACCTCTCCTCCCAAGCATTCAGGCCCAGGATCTCGCCGAGCTAATTAGAGACATCGTGCGGGAGGAGCTCCAGCAGCCTCCACAGGCACCTGATTAGCCCATATTTATGGGCTATTTAAGTATCTAAATGTCTAGACATTAAGTTAATTTTAACATTTACATAGCATACAATAGGATGTAAATAAATTAATTCATATTTTTAGCTTAAGTGCATAATTTATGCATTTAGAATTAACCTAGGGTTGCATACATTTAATTAGTTAATTAATTAGGTGCACTATTTTAATTAACATAGAAGTTAAGGAGTTATGTATAAATAACCCTAATTATTTTATTCTTTTATTCTTCTTCTCCTTTGCGGGTAACTCCTCCGACTCCGCGTCCTCCTCCTGCGCATCACATTGATTCCACGGTATTTTGAATTTCAAATCTTGGTAGCCGTGGCTACAAAAGAGAAGGAAGAGCTGCCGTTGAGGGGAGGCCACCACCCATTCCACCACCATGTAGCATTCCACCACCGTGAGCCTCCATAGCCAAGCTCCGTCATACTGTGGGTCGGCGGGGTGACAGACCGCTGCGCCAAGAGGATGGACTTGACCACCACCATGCACGAGCTCCTTGAAGCTCGCCTACTATGAGTGCATCTACTGATGCACGACTTGTTACCACCATCATCAACCATCACCAGCATCCACCTCCATCTTCTTCCCTATTCTCTGTTTTTCCTCCACTCCACCAAAAAGAACCCAAAAAACCTCGCCACACCCGCTGCAGCACAAAGAGCTGCAACTCCTCCTGCCTGCGCCTCAACCATGCCAAGCGCGTCTGCCCTCCGTGCGCCTTCACCCCAGCAGCCCCCCGCTCCATTAGACCACGCTCGCACGCCCTTGCGGCCTACAGACCGCCCTCCAGCAGCGCTTGCAACCCACCGCGCGCCCTCATTTCACCTACAACGCACACGCTAACACCGTGCGCCATCTACCCGCACGCGCCTTCACCAGCAACACCAGCGCCCTCACCAGCACCTGCAGCGGTGCCAACAAAACCACCGCGCACGCCTGTGCGCCCTGCAGAGCCCACGCCTCCACCCGCCCCCACTGCAGCAACCGCACGTCGCCCACTGCAACGCCTGCAACCGCACGGCCACAATATCCTGCTTGCCCAAGTGGCCTGCAGAGCGCCCACGTGCCCACGCGCCCACGCCTCCACGCACTTGCAGAGCCCCTAACACCCGAGCATCGCGCCTCCTCGCACCTGCAACAACGCAGCCAATAGTAGCAACTTCCACCGCCGCCGCTTCTCTCCTCTGTCCGGCCGACTCCGGCCGTCTCGCAACTTGCCGCTACCATCGTTGCGGAGCCCTTGCTCCAGCCAATCTACGTCCAGAAGAGTTCTTCAAACAATCCTCTCTCCCATGCGTGAGGAGGAGAGAGGTAGAATCCTCTGTTTCAACCTCAATTAATAATTACATTTCATGCCATTGCCACAAAAATGAATTTTGATTTATGATTATTTTATTATGGTGAAATTGTGACTTCATACGCATGCTTTCTTATAATTACGTGGCTTTTGTTTTTCACATCTTTTGACATTGGTTTTGGATTAAGATGTGCACAAATTCTCTCTAATGCATGTCAATTGGAAATTACATAGATTCATCACGTATTTATTGAATATTTCAATGAGGAAAAATTTCACATATACCCTTACATTTTTTAGTTATTGTGTATCTTCTTTTCGTCGCATTTCATGTCAGATTTGACTATGGATTTCGCACTTGATTGAACGAATACGAAAAAAAAAATTATTCGTGATTTTATTACATCATTGCCTCCCTGTGAACACGACCCGCTCTTCTGTGAGTGGTTTAATTTTAATTTTAATTATTTTGTTAAGTGATTTTCCACCACTTTGATCCTACAACGATAAATCATCTTAATACATTATTCGAAAGTGAAAACTGTCTTATCAAATAGTGCCGTTGCCGGGGAGGCAATAGAAAAAATTAAATTGCATTCATTCATTCGTTCGTTCACATTGATTTAAATTTTGAATCATATTTAACTCTGGATTTTTTTTTCTGATGCGAGTGCAATGATCTGCGACACACATTCTACGATTTGCAATCACACCAGCCATTGTGAGAGGCGACCCTTGACGTCGCCAGAGGAGAAATTGTTTGAGCTACCTTGCAAGGAACTAGATCGCTAGGAGGGGAAGGACGAGGTTGCGACGACCATTTCTGCACATTTAGTCGTTGATTTGATTAGAGTAGGGTTAAGACTTTAGACTTAATTTTTTATTGCACATTTGGTTTGAAACCCTTGTTTTGGGGTACAGTTGAGGGGTTTGTTCCCCGATTTTGTTTTAGGCCCATGTTGGGTAATTTTTGGGAGCCTGTTCCCTTTTCTTTAGATTTAGGTTTTTAATTTATTTTGTGGATTGTTTACCTTTAATTTGCTTATGCATAAGTAGCTAAAAAAAAAAACAAAAACAAAAACATGAGCTACCTGCCCCTAGGTCGTATCATTTAGGATTGAATGAGCAGCATCTAGATCTAATTTCCTGTCTTGCATATTGCATGAAGAATGCTGGAATCAGGTATGCAATTCTAACTTTGCATTTCTACCTATCATGCAAATGCATTTAGATTAATTTCAAGACCACCTAATCTGTACTGAATAGATCTAACAAGTGGTCACATATTTTTTGGAAAAAGGACTAATTAAAGGAGGGATATTTAAAAACCAAGGATTTGATTTTCAAACTTGGCGTATGATTCAAAATTCAAAATCTTTTGCGGTGTATGCACACTTATATCTCTTGCACCACGGCACACTTTTAGACACTCCTTAGGTTTTGAAATACTAGGATAAGAGCCCTCCTATCGTTGAATTCTGAAGTGTTTAGAACTTGAGATCAAAGGTTTTGTAACTCCAAAGAGGGGGATACCCTGTCACAGATTTTTAGGGGTAGTTTAGAAGCACCGCGAAAGCACAACTTCAAAGGAAGGCTTAGGCCTACTTTCTTCCCTTGATCTTCTATCTTTAGAGTTGCTCTACCATTTGAGCTTTAGGGAAGAGCACCTAAGCTCCAACTAGGTCTTTTTAGACGTATCGTAAGTTGACAAGTAGGCGCATAACTGTTTTGATAACTTGATTTGTCACCTACAAGTGGACTTAAAATCTCAAAAGCCTAACTGATAAAAGAATAAAAAGTCCTTTTTGAATTGTGTTTTGCTTGGGGAATTTTGATTGACGTGTGAGTTAGAATGGACCACATTGATTTTCATCGTTTCACATCTTGCCCACACCCTTACCCCCACTCTGCACTCTTCGATCCCATATGCCAAGATGGTCCATCCTTTGATGGACATAATGACAATCATTGGGATCCATTTTACTCCTATTATAGGAGTATTGGCCTAGTTAAGCCCCAAATCAGTGAGCAGAACCTAGGAGCAGGATTTGCTTTGCCTAATATCCCACACACCATAGAAATACCCAACCCACCCTCCCTGAATAATTATAATGGTTGGACAGACACTCCTGGGTACTATAAGCCTGAGCCTGACTTCTTTCCTGATAGAAATGACCTCTTCTCCTTGAAGATGGAAATACAGAAAATGCAAGACGAAATGATTGAATTATTAGGAGAATCTTCGAAAGTAGGCCAACAAGGAAGAGATGAAATTAGCCACCCAATCTACCCCATTGAGGATGACGTACACCCCTCTACGCTAGATGAATCTCCAGTGGGAGAGCAACACTTTAAATTGGAGGGAAATTTTGGGGATTATGTAAGGGAGAATAGCTACTTTTTGATGATCGATTTTGAAACCTCCCCGTTAGATGACACTTCCTTAAGAGATCCACTCCTTAAGTGGGAGGAAGATACATATGAAAGTAGCTATGCTTTGGATGAAGAAAGGTGGCAACCCGAGGAAGATGATGATAAGGTTGAGTATCCATCTAAATTATATTAGAGTCAAAAGAAGGGAATGATGGTACCATTGGAAGACCTCGACCTAGATGATAGTATTTTCGTGATATTTGATGAAGTGGGTCGAAGTCAAGTTGTTAATCCTACCCTCCCTTCTGATTACGAGATGGAACTCAAACCCTGAAGGAATTGACTTATCTAAGGAGTCTAATGTTACCAGTGTAAACCATTTACCTCAGATAGAATACCCTAGGGGATTTGTTGAGATTTTAGATGATTCTAGACCTTGGGTATATGATGAATCGTATGATGAGGAGAAGGATAAATTATATGAGGAACCTACATTCAAGATTTGGAGTGACACTAAAGGCGATTATGTCTTATTTGAAGAGTTAGCCCCTGAGGATGTCACAAATTTGACCAAATTAGGTTTCCTTAGCACACCAATCGATGATGTTTCTCCTTATGATGAAATGATGGAAAATTTGGAAGCAACTTCTAAGATTTATGTGGATTCACATATAGACTTCGGGGAAGATTTGAGTAAAGAACAAGAACCCAGGGATGACGTTGATAGGATAATCCCCAGATCTATTGCTTCCAACCTGCCTTCATTTGTTTCGAAGTCACCCTCCGATTCGCTTATGTTTGAAGGCGAAATTTTGACTCCTGATGAAGTGCAGGAAGATACTTGTGATAGTGCAAGGAATGCTAGGAATGCAATTGAGGATTTGGAAAGATTGTTAGGGATGGACACCGAGCTGATTAAACCCAGCCTAGATCTTATGGCCATCCCACAACCTCGAAACTTGGACACCCTAGATGATCCTTGGCTTAGAGATATGCTCACTTTTGTTCTGGCCAGGGGGCTTAACAAGCCAATATTTTCTGTAATGAAGTATCGGGTATGGATTGATGATTTCTTAGTCAGTCCATTGCCCTGGGGGTTTATCTCTACACCATTCCTTCCCCATTTCTTTTGGAGGATCCTTGTCATCCTCCCCCTACCCATTTGGAGGTTATTATGCCAGTTTATCCTTTAGAACCTCCTCTGGTGACCTGGGAAGATTTCATTCCCATCTTGGTGGGGCGAGCATTTGCTATTGGGATTCATCATCAGCTCGCCAACATCCTAGGTTACCTATTTTTTAGGTTGGCATTACTTTGCTCATTTTTAGGGCCTATTTCTGTGACCCTTAAACTTGATTTGTAGGTTTTTTGGCTACTCGGCTACTAACAAAAGAACGGCAGCCCATCTTTGACCCAGGTAATATCCTTCTATGCAATGGGGACATTGCATATTTTAGGCATGGGGGGTGTACTTGGGGATATACATAGCATAGTGCATTCATGCATTTAGTTAAAGCATTTTGCATTGCATACATTTGCATTGAAAAAAAAAAAAACATTTTGTATTATTGAGCTTAACTGGTTGGCCCTGTATTCCTAGGCATAAGATCAGAACTTCAGGTTAGACTAAGTTGATACTAGGGTTGAACTTTAGGAGCTAAATGAGCTATTAGCTTTAGACCTTTAGGGTCCTTTGTGGACTTAAAAACTTAAGTAGGAGTTAAATTGTGGACCATTCCTTAAGGGGTTGAAGAAGGAAAGTTAGGGATTGAGTTAAAAGGTGGGGTGGTACTTGGAGTCTTGTTTTACCTTTTGGTTTACGGGTCCTTGTAACCCAAGCATCCAAATTTCACACACTTGGTCTTGTGTAAGTGATCACCTTAATTCCTTTCTTAAAAGAAATTTGGTTCTCTTAGTTTTGACTTAGGAGTGACTTGAAAATAGAATTTGATTGGAAGAGTTCCTACCGCAGGAGAGGTGGAGTATATACTCACCTTGAGGATGCGATGATAACATATTACCTCCTCGGCGTCTGTCTCTTAGGATATCCATTCTACTGGGGGCATGTAAGCGCATTATGCGGTTCAGGTACCATGGGCAGCCCTATCTCGAAGTACCGATTGCCACAAGCTTGAATTCGCTTAAGAAATCCATGGGCGATACTATCTCGAAGTATCGATTGCCAGGAGTTTTTGGGGTCGCTATGGGCGGTGCTATCTCGAAGCATCGAAAGCCAGGCACCCTTCGAGGTATGATAATGGGAACAATGAATCCGACACAGACTGTGTTGATAGCTGATCTGAGGTTAGACTTAGAGGAATCAAACAAAAAAATATATATATATTAAAAAAAAATCCTTTTTTCCTTTCTAGGTTGGCAATCATACCAACCTCAAATAACTCAGACCAATGCACGTGCACAGATGCTTTAATCTTAGGGATCAATAAACCTTAGGGTAGAGTTAGAAATCAGGGAAACTTGTGCCTGCAACTCGTCTTTAGCCGACCTAGTCTGTAACTTAGCAACTACTTGGGAACCTTAGGTCTAAAGTCTGAACTTAATATGTTTCTAAAGGAAGATCGATTGGGTTGGCTAGTTTACTTGGAGTGCTAGGTTTTGCTAGGGACTAGCAAAAGCTAGTCATGGGGGTATTTGATTAGCCCATATTTGTGAGCTATTTAAGTATCTAAATGTCTAGACATTAAGTGAATATTAACATTTACATAGCATACAATAGGATGTAAATAAATTAATTCATATTTTTAGCTTAAGTGCATAATTCATGCATTTAGAATTAACCTAGGGTTGCATACATTTAATTAGTTAATTAATTAGGTGCACTATTTTAATTAACACAGAAGTTAAGGAGTTATGTATAAATAACCCTAATTATTTTATTCTTTTATTCTTCTTCTCCTTTGCAGGTAACTCCTCCGACTCCGCCTCCTCCTGCGCATCACATTGATTCCATGGTGTTTTGAATTTCAAATATTGGTAGTCGTGGCTACAAAAGAGAAGGAAGAGTTGTCGTTGAGGGGAGGCCACCACCCATTCCACCATCGTGCAGCATTCCACCACCGTGGGCCTCCATGGCCAAGCTCCATCATACTATGGGTCAGCGGGGTGACAGACTGCCGTGCCAAGAGGATGGAGTTGACCACCACCGTGCACGAGCTCCTTGAAGCTCGCCTACTGTGAGTGCATCTACTGATGCGCGACTTGTTACCACCATCATCAACCATCACCAGCACCTACCTCCATCTTCTTCCCTATTTTCTGTTTTTCCTCCACTCCACCAAAAAGAACCCAAAAAACCTAGCCACACCCACTGCAGCACAGAGCTGCAACTCCTCCTGTTCGCACCTCAACCCTGCCAAGCGCGCCTGCCCTCCGCGCGCCTTCACCCCAGCATCACCCCGCTCCATCAGACCACGCTCACGCACCCTTGCGGCCTGCAGACCGCCCTCCAGCAGCGCCTGCAACCCACCACGCGCCCTCACTTCACCTCCAACGCACACGCTAACACCGTGCGCCATCTACCCGCACGTGCCTTCACCAGCAGCACCAGCGCCCTCACCAGCAGCTGCAGCGGTGCCAACAGAACCACCGCACACGCCTATGCGCCTTGCAAAGCCCGCGCCTCCACCCGCCCCTACTGCAGCGGCTGCGCGTCGTCCACTACTGCGCCTGCAATCGCACGGCCACAAGATCCCGTGCGGCCAAGCAGCCTGCAGAGCACCCGCGCGCCCACGCACCCACGCCTTCGCGTGCTTGCAGCTCACCCAGCACCCGCACACCGAGCCTCCTCGCACCTGCAGCACGCGCAGCCAGCAGTAGCAACGTCCACCGCCACTGCTTCTCTCCTCCGTCCGGCCGATTCCGGCTGTCTCGCAACTTGTCGCCACCACCGTTGCGGAGCCGTCGCTCCAGCCAATCAATGTCCAGAAGAATTCTTCGAACAATCCTCTCTCCAATGCGTGAGGAGGAGAGAGGTAGAATCCTCTATTTCAACCTCAATTAATAATTACATTTCATTCCATTGCCACAAAAATGAATTTTGATTTATGATTATTTTATTGTGGTGAAATTGCGACTCATACGCATGCTTTCTTATAATTACGTGGCTTTTGTTTTTCACATCTTTTGACATTGGTTTTGGATTAAGATGTGCACAAATTCTCTCTAATGCATGTTAATTAGAAATTGCATAGATTCATCACATATTTATTGAATATTTTAGTGAAGAAAAATTGCACATATACCCTTACATTTTCGAGTTATTGTATATCTTCTTTTTGTCGCATTTCATGTCAGATTTGACTATGGATTTTGCACTTGATTGAACGAATACGAAAGAAAAAACTATTCGTGATTTTATTGCATCATTACCTCCCTGTGGACATGACCCGCTCTTCTATGAGTGGTTCAATTTTAATTTTAATTGTTTTGTTAAGCGATTTTCCACCACTTTGATCCTACAACGATAAATCATCTTAATACATTATTCGAAAGCGAAAACCATCTTATCAGCACCTCTCCCTAAGGACGTGGAGGGGGAGTCTTCGGTGGGACAGAGAGAGCATCGCAGTGCCAGACGAGTAAGAGAGGGAGGGGGTGGTCCTCCACCACCCCTACCACACTCTGACACTTCCGAGCATGAGTCCTCCTTGCTTGGAGGCATGCCCGTTCCCCCATTGTAGCTACACCATGAGCTTTTCGGTCAGTTCCGGAAGCTGAAGTCCCCCTCCCTCAAGGGGAATGAGAGCCTGTCTGAGGTAGAGGACTGGCTGGAGTAGATAGAGAAGGTGTTCGACACCCTTCGCCCTCCTGTGGAGTGTCGCGTGGCCTTTGCCACGTACCAACTAGAGAGCGCAGCCACAGATGGTAGAGGGCAGTCAGAGGCCAGGAGGGGAGAGAGCTAATGTGGGACTAGCTCGTGGCTCTTTTCTGTGAGTAGTACTTTCTATAGACCTGGCAGGACCAGAGGAGGTGGGAGTTCCATACTCTTTGCCAGGGGACGATGACGGTTAGCGCGTATCGCAAGCGTTTCCTGGAGCTGTCACGTTTCACCTCGACAGTTGTGTCTACTGAGGAGGAGCGCCTGTGGAGGTTTACGGAGGGGCTCCGACCTGTGATTCGGGTGTATGTCAAACCCCTGAAGTTGCCCACTTTCTTTCATGTGGTTAAGGTAGCCATGACTTACGAGGAGACCAACCCAGCTGCGTGAGACACGGACAGCGGACGAAAGAGGCCCTACCAGCCAGAGTACTCTCAGGGCCATCGGGAGAGGAGGCACTCGGTGTCTGCAGGAGAGTCGTCTCGTTCCACGGGGCCACCAGTGGCCTTTGGGAGCCCTAGACAGGGGCCAGTTGCTACCACCGGACCCCTGCTCAGCCGCCAACAGGGACCTACTGAGAGAGGAGGTCGTGTACCCCTCTGCTACCAATGTGGCCAGCTGGGCCACATTAGGAGGGACTGCCCGTCTAGGGCCGGAGCACAACAGATGCTCCCCGCACTGAGTGCTGGAGGCCGAGCTGGCGGCCGTGGTCACCAGGTGCGTGGGGGAGGACAACAGTCACGAGGAGGGTACCGGTCAGCTGCTGCTCACCCGACCCAGAGTGTAGCTACTTCATCTGCACCGAGAGCTGAGGCTGTATCAATGCCCTAACACATAGAGATGCCAGGGCTTCGGGTTCTATGGTGGTAGGTATGGTTACCGTTTCTGCCAAATTAGTGTACATACTTTTTGATTCCGGTGCCACTCACTCTTTCGTCGCTACGAGTTTTGCTATCAGTTTGAGGCAGGGCAGTGTACTGTTAGAGGATCCATTTGTGATCAGAGGCCCAGGTGTCCAGTTGTTTGTAGCGGAGGAGGTCTACATGGACTACGAGGTCAATATAGGGGGACACAGCCTCCCCACTGACTTGATTGTGATCTAGATGGAGGACTTTGGCATGATCCTAGGGATGGACTGGCTGTCTGTCTATCATGCCTTGGTGGACTGTTTCGGGAGGAAGATAGTCTTCTCCATAATAGAGTTGCCTCCCTTTGAGTTTCACGGTGAGCCAGTGGATGGAGGTTTCATATGCATCTCTGCGCTTCGGGCAGCGAGGCTTTTGAGCCAGGGGTGTGAGGACTTCTTGGCCTGTGTGGTGGCAGAGCCTAGCCCCGTGGCTGACTTTCAGAGTATCCCGGTAGTTTGAGTACCCCGACATTTTCCCAGAGGAGCTACCAGGACTACTGCCTAAGCGTGAGATCGAATTTGAGATCTTACTAGTACTGGGGACCAGGCTCATTTCTACTACACCGTACCGGATGGCATCGCTTGAGCTGCGAGACCTCAAGTCACAGCTATAGGACCTATTGGAGAAGGGCTTTGTGAGGCCCAGTGCGTCCCCGTGGGGAGCCCCTGTACTGTTTGTAAAGAAGGACGGTATCCTACGACTTTGTGTCGACTACCGATAGCTGAATAGGGCCACTGTCAAGAACAAGTATCCGTTGCCAAGGATTGACGACCTCTTCAACCAGTTGTGAGATGCCACAGTGTTCTCTAAGATAGATCTGAGGTCAGGTTACCACCAGTTGAGGATCAGGGAGACTGACGTCTCCAAGACAGCTTTCTGTACCCGGTACGAGCACTACGAGTTCTCGGTCATGCCATTTGGGCTGACTAATGCCCCCGCTGCCTTTATGGATTTGATGAACAGTGCTTTCAAGCAGTACTTAGACCAGTTTGTGGTGGTATTCATCGACGACGTCCAGTTTGTGGTTGTATTAATCGATGACGTACTTGTTTACTCACGGGATCAAGTACAGCATGATCAGCATTTATGCATGGTCCTGGATATCTTGAGGTGACATAGGCTATATGCCAAGTACAACAAGTGTGAGTTTTGGCTGAGACAGGTGACTTTCTTGGTCCACGTGACTTCAGGAGATGGATTGGCTGTGGACCCAGCCAATGTAGAGGTCGTACTCAGGTGGGAGAGGCCACGCATAGTGACAGAGATACGCAGCTTTTTGGGATTGGCAGGTTATTACCGGCAGTTTATCGGAGGATTCTCTCAGATCGTGTGTCCTATGACTCAGCTGACTTGGAAAGACGTGCCCTTTGCTTGGACAGACGAGTGAGAGGCATGCTTTTAGGAGTTGAAGGAGAGACTGACTTCAGCTCCTGTACTTACCATCCCATACAACAGTGGTGGTTTCGTGGTTTACACCGATGCTTTGTTGCAGGGGTTAGGGGGTGTGCTCATGCAGTGGGGTCACATTGTCGCTTACGCTTTGCGGCAACTGAAGCCCCATGAGCATAGCTACCCTACCCATGACTTAGAGTTGGCAGTAGTTGACTTTGCGTTGAAGACATGGAGGCACTACCTTTATAGTGAGACTTTTGAGATCTTTATAGATCATAAGAGCCTTAGGTACTTGTTTGACCAGAAGGAGCTTACATGAAACAAAGATGTTGGTTAGAGCTCCCGAAGGACTACGACTGCAGCATCTCCTACCACCTAGGAAGGTCAATGTGGTGGCTGATGCCTTGAGCTGGAAGGCGCCCGCCTACTTAGCCAGCTTACAGGCACAGAGTTGGAGACTCATGGAGGAGGTGGGCAGTTGGCGACCCCGGGAATCACGGGGGTACTGTGGGGCAGTGATAGTGACGTGGCAGGCCCGACCAGAGTTGATAGACCGCATCATCGTAGGGCAAATGGTTGACTCGTACTTATAGACGCTGCGAGACAGGGTGCTGACGGGGGACCTAGGAGACTTTTCTTTCTCGGATGAGATACTACGAATGAAGGGACGCCTATGTGTTCCTAGAGACGAGGAGTTGTTGAGAGAACTCCTGACTGAGGCACATGGGTCCAAGTTTACCATACATCCTGGGAACACAAAGATGTACCATGATTTGCGACGCGACTTCTGGTGGAGAAGGATGAAGCAGGATGTTGATGAGTTTGTCCAGCAGTGTTTGGTATGTCAGCAGGTGAAGGCCGAGCACCACAGGCCTGCAAGGCCGTTGCAGCCACTTCCTGTGCCAGAGTGGAAGTGGGAGAGCGTTACCATGGACTTGGTGGTGGGTCTACCAGTTACCCAGTGGGGACACGACGCAGTCTGGGTGATAGTAGACAGGTTGACGATGACAACGCATTTCCTGCCGATCCGAGTCACCTTTGGACCAGCACAGTTAGCAGAGAGGTACATCAGAGATGTAATGTGCCTGCATAGAGTCCCACGTGAGATCGTATCCGACAGGGATACTCGTTTTACTTCCCAGTTCTAGGCTGAGTTTCAGCAGGCCTTGGGGACACGTTTGAGGTTCAGTACCGCATACCACCCCCTGACGGATGGGCAGTCAGAGCGCACCATATAGACACTTGAGGACCTTCTGCGCGCCTGTGTACTAGATTGGAGGGGCTCCTGGGAGGAGCATTTACCCCTGGCAGAGTTTGCATACAACAACAATTACCACTCGAGCATCGACATGGCACCTTATGAGGCCCTGTATGGACGGAGGTGTACTACACTCTTGAGTTGGGTCGAGGTGGGGACCAAGTGGGATGTTGGCCCCAGGCTGATCTGGCAGAGTTAGGAGGTGATAAAGCAGATTCACAGACAACTTCGCACTGTCAGGAGCAGGAAGAAGAGCTATGCCGACAAGAAGCGCAGAGAGGTGTAGTTCGAGGTTGGGGATCACGTCTTTCTCTATGTTTCTCCCATGAAGGGCTTGCAGCGTTTTGGGGTGAAGGGGAAGCTTGCATCGAGGTTTGTAGGGCCATTTGAGGTGCTGGAGTGGGTAGGACCCGTTGCTTACCGGCTTGCCCTTCCTCCCCAGCTTTCTGGAGTGCACGACATGTTCCACTTGTCCAACTTAGGAAGTACGTCACCGATCCCAATCACGTTCTGAGCCACAAGAGCATCGAGGTGGGGGACGACCTGACCTATCCCTAGAGGCCAATACAGATACTAGACAGAGTCGTCCGGAGTCTGAGATGGAAGTAGGTACCACTGGTGAAGGTTTTATGGAGAAGCCAGTGGTACGAGGAGGCAACCTAGGAGCCTGAGGCGGTGATGCGAGAACGATACCTGGAGCTTTTTGAGGGTACGTCTTTTCGGACCTACTTTGGTCCTCTTTAAGTTTGTTATGTGCTTTTACATTAGTTCCGCACCCTACGTAGCTCAAGTTTCGGAGACGAAATTTCCTTTAAGTTTGTTATGTTGAAATGACCCATTTCCTTTTTAGTCGGATAAGACGTCTGGACTGTTAGTCAGATGTCTGGACATATGTTCGGACGTCCGAAAGTAGGAGAATATCGTACATTCTTTTCGCTCTACGCATGGGCGGCACGTAGAGTCTCTCTCTCTCTCCTCCACCCCCTCACCCAAACCCTAAAACCTCCCTATTTAAACCCTCCATCCATTCCACACCCCACCACTTGAGCCATCGCCACCTCCACCTTCTCCTTGCATCGGCCATGCCCCACCAGCCTCTCGTCTCTACTGTAGCTGTGGCAAGGAAGGAGAGGAGCTGGCGAGGGAGAACGAGGAAGAGCGAGAGTGAGAGAGTGTGAGGGAGTGAGAGAGGGGGAAAAGGACGATGGCCGTGGGAGCTCGAGGAGTTCATGGAAGAGAGGACGTCGGCAGGGAGCTTCTCAAGCTCCTGCAGCTGCTGGAGCTGCCGCTACATCATCTAAGGGCGGAGATGCGAGAAGGGTGAGATGTGGAGAGGAGTTCTGATATTGGAAGTTTTCCAGTATTAGACATCTGGAGGGTCGACCAGATGTCTAGAGAGGCACCAGGACGTTCGGGGTTGAAGCCGGACGTCTGAAAGCATTATATTTCGCGAGGTACGTGTTTCCTGCGCTACTTTCCGCCATGCAGATCGTAGCACAGGAAATGTTTGGCTGTTAATAGGTTTGCGTTTTCGTACGCTGGTGCGTGGCATTGGAAAGGCACGTGGTGCGCCTTTGCAGGCACTTTTGGATGCCTGACCTCATTGACAGGCGTCCGATGGCACTTTAAGACGATAAGAGGCATAGTCTGACATCTGGAACTTCTTTCAGACGGTTGTAGAGGGATCTAGATGTCTGAGGAACTCGCAGGAGACACAAGGTAAGATCTGGCATCTTTTAAGACATCTGGGACTAGCCCCAGACGTTTGATTTTGGATAGTAACCGTATTTTTGGCTCGTTCATGGCCCAAACGAAATCAGATTTCCGCAAATGAAGTACCACTGTTTTCCACTTGAGTTTCTCTACGTGTTCGTGCTGAGTACCTACTGTTTTGAGCTCGCCTGATGTAAATTAGTCGCTGGTACAGATTACTAGCCAGTGGCATGTTCGGGTTTGCAGAGATGACGAGATCTGTGGTGTAGGCCCCCATTCCTCCCGTGATACCCGGTAGAGTGGTTTAATTCATTTATTAATATGTGAATAAAGAATATGCTTGCTTAGATTAAATTGATTGAAACTCTAGGATGTGAAATGAACCTTAGGGTAGAAATGTATGAGCCTGATGTTGAGCTACTCTGTTTACTTGAGATGCATGTTAAAAATATGAGCTGCCTGTATGTGAATGACAAATTGAACTGTGAAACCACAAGTTGCATGTATATGATTGAGAATTGAATTGTGAAAACACGAGCTGCCTGCATATGGATGAGGAACAAGTTATGAACCATGAGATCTGAATATGGATAAATGAGATGAATATGAGCATGAACCCTTTGGGGAATTAGGAGTAGAACTCCTGTGTATGAAAGGAATATGGAATGTAGACGGGAAGTGAGCTGGCCCTTGTGTACACGGTACTAAGGAGAGCAACTGTCCCTTTTAGTGTAGAGTGGAGCTAGTCGCCCTTGGGTTGAGACCCGATGTTAGGATTGGTCACTCTACACCGACTTTTGTTGGCTCTCACGTACGTGGTATCGAGGCGTGCTACTAGTGTAGGGAGGGAGCTAGCCATCCGATGGGGCCCGGGGTTAAGCGAGTCACCCTACACCGACTTTGTCAGGCCCACTGGGCAAACCGGGGTAGTCGGACGAGGGCATGTGGACTGTGGAAGGGTGAGACCCCTATTTGGTTCAGAGGGGCGAGACCCTTGTTTTGAGAGGGTAAGGCCCTATACTGTTTCATGCTGTACCTTAGGCGTACCCGCTAGCTGAAACGACTGGCCGCGTGCCAGTGCGGGGTAGCTAGCTGTGCGTTTATCACGCGTGCCGTAGTCACCGCTATGTCGTGACAGTGACCTCGGGGTGGTTGACTGGGTGTATGACTATTGTGGGGGACTCTTTCATCCACGAGAGCACCATGTGTACCTTCTACTCTACGGAAATGACTGCAATCAAGATCATTCCCACGAGGAACAAGCAAGATCAAGAAATACTTGAATCCTTGTGAAATAAATGAACCAGAAATACATAAATGAGATAAATGGAAATGAGAATAAAACATTGTTGCTTGTTTTACTTTACTTGCACATAAATAATGTAAACACCACTCTACTTAACATTCGCTAACTCTGTCTTTTCGTAACCCTATCTAAGACCAGGAGTTGAGCAACCCGAGTTTCCAGCTGCAGAGGGTGCTGGGCCCAGCCGAGTCCAACCGTAGTCGTTTCTTTCCAGCTCTTTCATTTTTCTGCTGTTGTAGTGAGTAGTAGACATCTTTTTTTACTGTTCTTGTTACTTTATGTTTTCTTTCCGCTATTGTTGTTGTGGTGACATATACTATTTTGAGACATTTGCTCTACCTTTCTTTACTGTTTTCTTTTTCCTTCTACTTAGCTATATTGCATGTGTGGATGTGGTATTATTTCCTGCTTTTGATTATTTCTCGTTGGACGACTAGGTCTTGAGATTAGTCGAGGCGAGCCAGCCTTGGGTCCTATAGGGAACTGGGAACCGAGTCGTACAACATGCCACTATTTGTATGATTTAGAGGCAAAATAAAATTATTCCACTATTTTTCTTTTTTATCAAACAACAATTAACATTAGAGACAAAAATATTTGCCGCTACATGTATCATACATGTTATTATACTAATTTATCAAAAGGAACTTAATAGCAATAAAATTATATGCTACTAAAAATTTTTGATGACCGATAAATAATATTAACGACAAATATATAGGCCACTATATGTATATAACATATTTTCATTATAATTTTCATATATAATTTAAATAGAGGTAATTATGAGTCATTAAAAATTTTTAGTTAGTCAATAATTATTACAATAATAAAAAAATTTTAATATAATATTTAATTTTATCTAATGTCATTATATTTGATGATATAAAAAAATTAATGTAATCAAAATGAAAAAAATCACGTACTTTATCATCAAATATGATTAAAAAAAATTTGACAGTGACACTAGAATGAAAAAATCCTCAAATTTTTCTGCCCAACGTATCTTTCCTTTCCTCTCCCATCTCCTTAAATCTCACTTAAATAAAAATTCCCATCGCGTGCCCTTTCCCTTCCCTTCCCCCGATCCAACCTCATCCCCTTGTCGGCTTCCCTCTATCATTGCTTGCCTCGACAATAACCATAGCTACAACAGCCACAACCACAACCACTACCACTACCATTACCGCAGCCCTCCCTGCGAGCACTCCTCCGCCACCATTCTCGACATCATAATGCTCATGCTAGTCCTCTTCTCCTGTGCCTTCCACCTTTACTTCTCCCTCTCGCACGTCGTCCGCTCCCTAACCTTCGTTCTCACCCCCACCCACACCTCCTTCAACCAGTCCCCTCTTCCCTACCTCACCGGTCTCCTCGCCTTCCTCATTGCCTTCACCGCCGTCGTGATCACCCTCGCCTGCACCAGGGGGGTGCTCCTCCCAGCGATGCCAGAACCCGAGGTGCTGGGGGCTGAAGGACGCGGCAGAGTTCGACGTGAAGGTGCAGACAGAGGAGGGGATGAGGTCGCCCTCGGATCAGGTGTGGAACGAGATCGAGAGCCTCCCGTGGAAGGGAGGTGGGAAGGGGGACAACCCCGACTACGAGTGCGTGAGGAAGGAGCTCCGGAGGATGGCTCCCCCCAACGGTCATGCCGTCTTGCTCTTAGGTCCCACTGTGGTTGCCCCCTCTCCAAGCTTGAGCGGTGGGGCCCCAAGAAGGGCCGCAGGCACAAAAAGTAAGCACCACTCACTCGCTCCCTCCTCACTCGGCCAACCCCTATTTCTCTCTCGTGCTTCAATTTCCTTTCAATTCTCGATCTGTATTGAGATTCCCATTGTTGTGCCATTACTTTGGAATTTCTTCCATTGCTCTTTTTCCTGATTGAAGTCTAACTTAACCATTTGTTGATGGCAGGCTCATATAATGAAGGTTAAGGATGGGAAAGAAAACAAAGGCTATGGTTTTGTTGCATACAAGACAAAGGATTTGGCATCAAAAGCCATAGAGGATTTAAGCAATGCAGAGTTTAAGGTGATGCACCTGTATGTAATGGCATTTGTGATTCTTGTTAATAACTTCCAGACAATTCTTTATTTTTGTGTGTGTGTATGTGTTTTTAACTTTTATCTGTTTGTTTGTGTCATGTTTAATTAGCATGGTATATGCATGAAGCACCAACCACCTCTTCTTCACTTATCCCTTCACCTAAGCTTATTAGAGGAGTGTTGGGGATTGGTCAATCAACTATAGTTTCAACTTTACATTTTGGAGCAGTATACATAATGCCCTTGCAAATGCTAATACGTTGGGGAAGGCATTCATCTTGCCATGGAGCATCTGACTGGAGCGTAATAAGGTCATCTTTCAATGGGATAGATCATTTAATAAGGGGGTTCTTCATCGCCTTAATATACTTTGTACGCATGAGTGTGATTAGCTCCCTTCTTTAATGAAAGCGACCCTTTTTTCCTTGTAAAAAAAAAGAGAGAAAACGAAATTCTTAGTGGATATCAGTAAGCTTGAACAAATCCATTGAATTTAGATTCATATTCTTATATAATTGATTGTGCACTCCTTAAAATGGGTTGAACCCCCCTTGAAATGGATTGAACACTCCTTTCTTTGGTAGAGGAGGGTGTGTGGTGTCTATAATATAGATTGGAATGAGGTATACTATCCTATCTCTGAAGATTGCGCAGGTGTTATGAATCTTCAAACAATAAACCAGTCTTTTGCACTAAATGGATTTTCTATGTGATGGGCAACAAGTAGATCTCTGCATTGAGGATAACTTAGGTGCTTCGAAAGGGGTATCTAACTTAAAATGGCTTGGTTGCTCTTATGCCTTCAGTTAGCTTTTTGCTGCCAAGCTTGGTGATGGATCTTGTTATAGCTTTTGATATGATGATTGGACAGCAATGAGGTTTTTTCCAAGAAGTTTCTTTGACTATTTGCAAATGCAGAGGAATGCCATGCATCCTTCTCTTCAAATTGGTCTATTGAATGAGAACAAGTGCATGGCTATTGGAACCTCAATGTTTCTCTCATCTATCTAGCAAACAATTGGTGATTTTTTCTTTTCTTTGGTGATTTCATAATGTTGCACATAGATGTTATCCATCTGCATCCAATTGTGGGAGCAATATCCACTAGAAATAGGATGATGTCCCTTTCACCATTGCATCTGCATATCCCTATCTGCAAAGAGATTGCCATATTTATTTGGAGGAGGACCAAGACACCTTTCAAGGTCAAGATCTTCGTTTGATTCCTTTTCTTTAAATGAAAGTTCCATGCTTGGTTTCTGCAAAGACAGAGGTTGATAACCAACGCCAAAAAAGGGCTCCTGAATCTGATCCTACTTGTAGCTTTTGTAACTTAGATTCAAAGAATTGCAATCACCATTTATTTGATTGCCCGTTTGCCAAGAAAAATTGAAGGTTGTGATTTCATAAGGATTGACTTTTTCCTCTATGGATTGAATTTTGAAGGAGTTTCTCTTGTGGGCAAGGCAACGTCAGGCCAGCATGCTATTGGTAGATAAAAGAGATTTTACGGTTTTGAACTGGTTTCCATTTTATATAGTTTTTCTTTTTTCTTTTCTTTTTATGGAAGTCTTAGTGAAGTAACATTTTTATTGTTAAAAAGTACAAAGGACAACCTTAATCTATTAATCTCACCTGATCTCTTTTTTGAAAGTACTAGTTTCTCTTGTTACATAATGAAGTCATCTGATTTGTTTTCTCTGCACTTGATAATGCAGGATCGACTTGATGAAACTTTGAGTTGAATACAAAGGTGCCTTCTTGAAAAAGCATGGTGTGAAGCTGGGTCTCATGTTTGGCTTTGTGAAGGTATGCTATGTTGGAATTGGGAGTGTCTAAGGGGGAATGATCAAACTTTCTTCATCTTACTCATTATGCTGAAGGCTGCTGTTAGTGGACTCCAAAATCAGTCCATTATCAATGCAGTAATTGATGGCGAGGATATCATTTACAGGGATTATATTGACATCAATATTGCTATTGGAATTCCCAGGAGGCTGCTGTTAGTGGACTCCAAAATCAGCCCACTATCAATACAGTCATTGATGGCGAGGATATCATAGAGAGGAATTATATTGACATCAATACTGCTATTGGAACTCCCAGGTTTTGTCAATTTACCATGTTTTATAACTTCATTTTCTATTTTTTGAAGTAGTTGCATTCCAAAGTAAAACTCACTTAAGGAGAACCAACGAAACATATTTCTATTGCCTCATTGCTTTGAATGGTGATATTCCTAACAGAGTGCAGAATATAGCATTTATTATGGTTCTGGTTTAGTAAGGGCTGGGAGACATATAACTGTAGAGTAGAGCTCTTGCTGTAGGATGTATTGCAACATCTTTGGTAATTACAAGGACTATGGAAAATTTGGTGACAATTAATTTGTTGCTAGTTATTTATGTTCTTTTCAAGCTAAAGAAGTTTTTCTCCTTTTAAATATAGCCTCTCTTAAAATTGTGAAATGGTTACTGCGGATTTAGAAAAGTTAAAAAAATCAGAAATTACATTTCAAATATAGCATCATCCAGATGGTGATTACAGTAGGGTAGGTTCTCCAGTATTAATGGGAGCCACACAAATCTTTTTACCAAAAATGTTTAACATCAACACAACTTAGGGAAAATAGTATAGAGGTTTATATCCACTACCCAAAAAAAAAAAAAATTGATCAAGAATTTGCCATCCAAGCATGTCTAATTTTAATCTAAATAAAAAAGTCTACTTCGAATAGAAATAGTTTACCTATTATCATGTGCCTCCTAGAAGGTCGTGATCAATTGTTATCATATGGGGCAATGGGAGATTTTCCAAGAATGTTTATAGATGTGTTAGTAAATTTCTAACCAAGGATAAGAGAGCATGTATAATCCCTTACAAGAAATTGCCTAGAAGGTGTGGTTCCTTTTTGGTCCACCTAAAGTTGCATTTTGCTTATATAGAGCACTTCTTAGGAGGATTACCTACTTTGGATATGTTTTGCTATTTGGAGAGCCTCCACTTCCAACCCCTGCACGTTGTGTAATGTTGAAGAGGAGAGTCATTTGCACTGCCTTCTCTCCTTCTCCTGCTCTTACATCTAGGCATGATGAGACTCAAATTGGGTCTCCCCTAAATGCATTTGGACTGACTAGATGGCACCATTAACTGTGATAAAACAATATTTGACATAAAAGTGGTAGCCTCAATAAAATAATTTTTTTTTTGGAGTGCAAGGATAAACACTGCTTTGGGTTCTGTCTTGCCATTGTTACCACTCACTCACTCTCTCTCTCATCAGGCTCTTCCTAAATACGTTACTAAGATTTGGAGGCCTTGCAGGGCAAAGGAAGTGATGGTGGCAAGAAGGGGACTTTGAACACCTATTCAAGTGTTGATCACCATAGGCTGCAATATCGATATATTTCTCAAATCTCTGGAAAAATGAAAAATTATATTCAATTTGATAATTCTATTCACCGTGTAAATAAATAGATAATGTGTAAATAGATTCATTGGCCCCAATAAATACTCAAGTGCTTAGGTCTTACCTCGTTGATTTAAAATTCACGTCAGACTTCTGTCTTCTTTTCTTCGGGGATTCTCATATCTAAGTGCGTTTTTTCTAGAGTGGTTGCGTTGTGCTACTTATTATAATTAGATAAAACTATTTTTTTGGAAGTTATTCCCAAAATTTAAAGTATTCTTGTGGGCATTACGATCTAAATCAGTTGTGACCATGAAGGGCCTTGATTCAAAGATGATATGCTGGGTTCCTGCGTCTTACTATCTTAGCAAAGTAATATGGTTTGGTAGTGCTAAAGGTTGCACAAAAATCCTTTTGTATCGGAGCAAGCTTCATGATCCCATTAGCTCTTTCTCCATCTCCTGCACAAACATGACTGTTATCATGTAAACATTTTGCAGTTTGCAGTTTACGGGATTGCAAGATGATTAGATAAACCATAGATTGTTGATACTTCTGCTAGAACATGGAGTTGTAGTTGATAGAGTGTACACAGGATCTTTTATGACATCTCTTGATATGGTAGGTTCTGATTGAACATTTCAATTATTGATTAGTCTTTGGGAAAAGAAATCTTAATTGAAATCTTTTCAGGATACAATCTAAAGAAATATGCAAGATTTTGGTAGAATCCAATTAACTTCGAAGTGTGGTGAATCAATCTGATGCTTGTTGTACTAATTAGCTTGTTGTTGAGTTGTTGAAGTTCCCCTCATGGAAGTTGCTAAACCTGTCTCTCTTTTCATACAGCATGGGCTTGGACCTTTCTAAGGGGATTGTTCGTAACAACCTCAAGGTAGGGGTTATTGAGCCTACAATGAATAAAGTGAAGATTATATAGGTACAATACTTGCATATATAATGTAGTATCAATTTAATGATAGAATGTTACCAAAGATAGAAGTTATTGCATATATGGCACAGTCTTAACAATGAATTTACTATAGCTATGACAAAGGCCAACTCCCAATCACAACACAAGGAAGCAAGGCAGTAGACATAACAAGACAGGCTTCTTGAATTGTTGGTCTCCAACTTTATTTTGAATTGTTGGTCTTTAAAAGGAGAATTTTGCATAGCTAAAGAGCATGTTGGGCTTCTAAATAGGAATGATGTGAAGCTCTGAAGAAGCATTGCAATGTGGGATGGATGCCAAAGTTTTATGATTTTACAGATGATTTTAGTTGGGTTGATGAAGTGCTTCATATGTTAGGATCCTCGTATTTTTATTTTTGCTATATTTTTATTTTATTTTCTCTTGTATTACCCTTAAGAGGGACATATGTACTTTGATGATCTGTGAGGTCAATAAAAAAACTTTGTACTCATGTTCTTATGTTTTGAGCTTGATAAAAAAATTTATTTTTTAGTAAAGAATAAAGTTAAGTCGTATATATAAGTATCATTAAAGTGAACCAATAGTGGTAATTAAATGGCAAAAGAAAGTGTTATTAAAGTATAGAATTAGTGACGATTTAGTGACATAAGAAAGTGCCATTAAAGTAAATCAATAGTGATGATTTAGAGATATAAATAATTGTTGTTAAATAATATCAATAGAGGTAATTAAATAACAAAAAAAGTCACTAAAGTAAATAAATAGTGGCAATTTAGTGATAAAAAAAATCATTAAATGATGGATATAGCGAAACTAATAGTGTTGGTTAAATTATCACTAATATAAATTAATAGTGGCAAATAAATTACTACTGTAGAAGATCATCAATGACATTATTTGCGATAATTAAGGTGTTGTTAATATCATTGATTTAGTGGTTATTGTATAATTGCTGCTAACCTTTTAGTGACGTCAATGAAGATGATAATTAAGCGATAATTATTTGAAGTGTCGTTAATTACATATAACAGTAAAAAAAAAGTCTATAGTGGCAAATATTAAATGCCCTTAAAGGTGATTTTTTTTTATAGTGTTAGTTAATTACTTAATTACTTAATTAAGGCTACTATCGGTTAATGACATAATTATATAATTAAAATATGTTGATTGCATGAATTATTTGCAAAAGATTTAAACTTCAAAAATAAGGCAATCAATTCCCTATACCGAGAAACATGTATAAATGAATAGAAAGAATGCATTTCATTATACTAAAAAAGATGTTTTAAAATAACTATTAAATTTGCAATATTTCCCATTAATCACAGGCTAATCCTTCACATAAGCACACACAAATAGAAGCCTCAAATTTGACTAAGTGTTGAAGCGCTTAAGTCTTCATGGAATGCTCATAGCACATCCAAGGCTTCAGCGTAAGCTCACTTCATAAAGACATGGTGGACTCTTCGTAGGATCAATGGCCTACATGAGCTAGATCGGTACCACTACTACACCCACCATCCATGTAAGGACACGTGTCACAACACCTAGCGCCTGGAGGCTACCTCGTAGGGCCACATCATCAGCAAAGTCAATGGTCAAGGTAGGCACTCGCCTGCACCCCTCATAGGTGTTGTTGCCGCTCGATGGGCTATAGCACACGATTCATTTAGTACACCTTCAGATGTCCTTTCAACTCCCAATGTGAGACTATTAGAGTCCCTTCTCCTTCAACGCACTCCTGTGCTCCAACTCTGATTCATAATCAAATTCTGATCGTTTCTTGGTAGATCTACACCAAATAATAACCCAGATCTCTAGAGTTATGATAGGTCTTTTGATTCCTTCCATCAATTGCTCGATTGAGTCACTGGAATTGCTTCAAATCAAGCTCTAAACTTAGCAGCTCGCCATTGTTGAGTGTTGCAATTGCTTCACTTGACATGTCTGCAATGCTTAACCTATTCTCTTTCTCTCTCTTCGTTCCTAAGAAGACTCTCAATGCCTATTACCCATTTTGCATGTCTAGAAGCTTAGTGGAAAGCTTCTTAGGCTTTAAAACACTTGGAGATCCTTATTCAAACCACAGATCAACAAAGGAAGGCTTAAAACATCAGATTGATTCAATTGTTAAACCAGATCCTCTAAATCAATTCTAGACGCTTTCAGAGGATTAAAATGACTTAGTTAAGCCTTGAATGGCCTGGAATCTCATCTTGAAACTCAAGTAGAACTCATCTACTGCTATAGGAACCCAACAATATCAGAGAATCAAATTGAGTTCACAATGTGGTGCTATCGAGTGTCACATTTTGTCCCACTTTTTAAGATTGCAACATTAACATTGCGATCTAGGCTTCCTCCCCTAGTAGTAAAGGTGGCCCATCTTAAGAGTAGCCCTTTCCTACTAGCCATCTTTACTAGAGGTAGCTCTACCTCTTGGGTAGCCCTTTCCTCTTATTATAGTGGAATTATACTCTGATACTATTCTATGATGCTTAAAGCTCTACACCAAGCTAGTTCATAGTTATCATCATTAAGTAATATGTCCCAAATGACCTTCTACCAATGATCGTCTGATAATTTTATATTAATTATGTGACTATTTTTCACTATTTTTTGAGTATTTATACTAATTTTAGATATATATTTACATTTGGTGAATAATGGTATTCTCTTTATTTTTATATTATAGGTGGGGTGAAAGGAGGATGAGGAGAGTTGGTTATCTGCATGATGACTTTCCAATTGAAGAGCAAAATTTTAGGAGGAGATTCATGCAAAAACATCAACAAAAGGATAAAGGTAAAGAAAACAAAGAAAGAAAAGGAGAGGAAAAAGTCCACTAGGAGCAAATGAGATGGTTGAAGCACTTTGTCCCAAAATAGGTGCTCAAAAATAAAGAGAAAAATCAATTTAAGGCTCATTTAAGTCTCTTTTAGCATACTAAAGTTGTTTTAATACAAAAATGAAACCAAAATTCTTATCTCTGATAGAATTTCAATGAGTTTTTGCCCAAATAAAACTACCATTTGGGATTTCAAGTCTTGAAGATACTCTCTACATAGCCCTCTAGACCCAAGGGGAGTCCTATCCTGCACCTGCTTTGCTTCTGCCCCTTTCCTTCAGCTTTTCTCTAGATGGGTAGGCTCTAGCAGCCACTACGTGTCTCTGTCTTCTCCTACCTTCTTCTCCATGCCACATTCGCTTCGCTGCTCCATGCCTCATCCCTCTTTCCTTGTCTATTTTCATTAACATTTCATTTGTTTGCATTATTTCAATTTTTAAATGCAATCATTTGTTTAATTAGTTGTGACTCTTGGTATTAGATCATCAATACAATTCTTTGTTTCTTTTACTTCTTGGTTGTTTGCTTCATTCTTGGTAATTAAGTTTATTTGATTGCATTTACATTTTCGTTTAGTTAGTCATGTTTTCACTTATGAATTTTTATGTTAATTTTTTTTTATCCAAAAACCCCTAAAAATTTACCTTACATTTCTTCATTTGAGGTTTAAATTTATGAAAATTTTCTTAATCTAATTCTTTGTATAAAAGAGTAAAGAATTATTTACAAACTAGTCCTTGCATTGTTACAATTTAATCTCCAAAATTTATTTTTGAATTTATTCTATGCGGTCTAGAAGTTCTGTTAGCATAAAGTTTGGTAAGAGTATTAGTCAAGTAGTTAGGTATGACAATAAATTTTTTTAGTATTTTTGAAATTTCCAAAAAATATTTCCACTTAAATTATGCTTAGGTCCCTGTGTGGCATTTTAGTCCCTTTGCTTATGTTCCATATTCTTCTCCCCTGTTAAAAATGTTGAAAAAAAATTGAAAATAAAAAAAACAATAAAAATATGTTTGCTTAAGATAGCAGGAAGCGTTTTGGATGGTGTTACCTCGTTATGGTACGACTCAAGCTCCCCTTTTAAGCGCATCTTTCCTATCTTTAGGTGTTTGGAATTATTGAGGCAATAGTAAATTCACATTACAACAATGGATTTATCATTCACGAATTCTTGAGATCAACTTACTTTCTCAAAATGCTAAATCTTATGTTAGGTTATGGCATGCCTCCAAGCTTATATATCATTGGCAATGTACTTGAGTTCACAATGTTGTGCTATCATGTGCGGGGTACAGGTGTCACAACTAACTTCAAGATCCAACAGGGAGGGTTAGAAGAAGAAGAAAAAACTCTATAATGCACTAGTAATGTTGTTGAGATAGCACTTAAAGAAGAGTTTGTATGGATGTAGGACAAAATGAGTAATGATAGAAGCTAGGAGTAATAGTTGGATTGAGAGGGTAGAAATAATAATAGAACAAGTTGCTATATCTTGAAGAGGGAGAGCATGGACAAACCTGTAGGATTTGATATTGAGCAAGATGCTAAACCAACAATTACGGAGGCACATCTTGCATTTTGGATTGGTGCTCTAACGAGAGAAAATTGAGGGAAGTAGGCTGATCAACGAAGGCAAAAAGGAATGTGCAGAAAAGAAAGATAGTACATAAAGCAGGTATGATATGATAATTTCAAAGTAGTATGCAGCGGCAATTTGAAATTGATTTTGTCTTTTTTGGATCCAACAATTTGAAATTAAACAAAAATTGCAGTGAATATTACCCACTGCAAATTTTTTTAAATTGCCAAGCCTCACTTGTGAATTAGCGGAACCTTTTGTGTGTTTCCTATAGGGTGTGAGGTGGCTACAGGTCCATTTTCTAAGGTGTAAGGATTCCAAAGATGGGCAACCCATGGCAATGAATTAGCTAAAGAACTTTTGATGAAATCATTAATGTTGAAGTTCAAGGAGACTTCTGAATATCATCATCAAGATTCCAAATTAGAGGCTTGATCAAGCTAGACGAGGCATGGTCCTTGTGCTACATACGTGCTAGTGGTTGCTTTGACCGAATTAATTTTGCTCATCTGTGATAGTTGCTTCCTTGTAGTGTATTAATTAATTCACAAATCCTTTATCTTATGTATGATGACTTTGACTGCAAATTGAGGAATATACTTATCGTTTTTGAAACTTTGCAGCTGCTTTTTGTCTTTCACAGATGTTATGCCTCGAAGTCCTTAGATTTTAAGGTGTCTTTTGGGTTTCAAACTTTAAGGGGATGTCTTATATATAGTATCTTTTTACATGTTTTGATCTTATGTTAGCAGAATTCATTTATTCTTCCCGTTGGCTTGATTTTGCCCTCGTAGAGGGTAGGGTCGGATAGACAGGACTTTCAACGTTTTCAACGGAAAATACAAAGCTGATATAATCACCTATATTCCACCAAATAGACTACTGGCATATATTACCATTCTTAAAATTTACACATCTAGACCAAATTTGGGGCATTTCTAATTTAATTGTCCAACAAAAACAGGGATATAGTTGGACGGTCGTTATACAAGTTTCTCGAGCCATTACTAATACTCAATCAAAGACCCAAAGATATTCACTATAACTTATTTACTAATACGGTCTTTCAAGTACAATGTTATGATCCTCTAGTTAAGAAGATTTCAATAATCAATTAATCGTGTGAAATATTAATTTTCTAACTGGAAGATCAATAGTTATATGTATTTTTTCTTAATCTTGGTGTTCGTCTCGATTGGTATGGAAGATCGCGAGAGGGTCCCTTTCGCATGCAGAAACAACATTGAAGGGAGGGATCAGATCGACCTATTGGGTTCTTTTGCTTGAAGACAACACTTTTCAGTTATCCGATGGATATCTTGGCAACTCGACTGAAGCAAACCGTCGTATTTGTTGTCCTTCGTGCAAGATATAATAGCTAATGTCACTGGAAGATAATCTTGTAAAGATGTGGGTATGAAAAATGTAAAAGTTAGACGTATTTTATAGGGTAAGAAAATGTTTATTATTTTATGTTAATGTAAAATTATTTAAAAAATATTTTACATCAATATAAAATCAATATGTAATCATTTTATATCAATAAAAGATTATTTTTACGCCGATGCACTAAAGCTCACGTCGGGATGTACATTTCCGTACATTTTCTCATCATACAATTCCATATATATAGCTATTTAACAATCCAAATGAGGCAGTGTAGGCAATCACCCGATTAGGCAGTGCAGCAAAACCATCGAGACTATTTGATACGACCAAGCTAACTCCCTAGAAAAATTCAATGGGCATCGGTAGGTTTGAAAATGGCAAATGAAAGGAAAAACCTTGCATGTGTAAGTTCCTACTATTTTTTTCCCTTCTTTGTGAGGGTCCAACATGAAGCAGTAGGATTAAACAAGCCCAACCCATTTATATAATATGAGGCCCACAACTAAAAAATAATGCTTGTAGTCTTACAAGGAAAATATATCTAACACTAACTCAAAAGCCTTTACAAGCATAGGAGGAAGGGAAGATGCGTGGAATTCAAGGATTGCCAAAATAAAGGCTTTTAGCATATTGAGAAGACGGCCTTACCAAACAGGCATAATAGTTGACTCCATCACACGCAATTTGGAGATGTTGCTCTTGCTGAAGAACTTCTCCGCCAAATCATTGCTGCAACGATCCTCCAAGTTTTTACAGATGAAATTAAAAGGAAGCTCACAAATATTTGAAGGAGGGTACCTTACCGGGTAATTAGTATAGTAATAAGGAACTCCTCGTTACCCACCCGCCAATCTATAATCTTGATGACCAAGAAGATATTCCAATCTAGACTCAGTGCGTCTAGGAATTTTCTTTTGAAAAATATAAAGGATGAGGCACCAGGGTGGCTTTCATCCAATTTTATTAATCAAGATGAAAAAATCTTTACATGAACCAAGAGGGAACTCACAAATGGGCCCGTCTAGCAATGCCAGAGGAGAAAATGACTCATTACTAGAAACCTTCCCATTCCAAGCCAACCACATGGCTCACAACATCACTACTATACTAATCTTGTCTCCAGCCTGGTCCATCAAAAGCTCCCACATAATGTCCCAAGAGGGCAAAGTAGTACCCACCACCTCACGCCAAACCCAATGGGTCAAGGGACACCTAGAGAAGGGGTGCTCAGTGTTGTCCTCTGCATCAGAACAAAATGCACAGTCCTACATTGGGGTCCCCATGATCGTCCTCTTGAGAGAGCCTATCACTAGTGTTAATAACGCTAGAATCGAATTTAGAACTTGTGCACTGTAGCATAGTTGATAAGAGCCAAATCAACACTTAAATTTATAATCTTGAATATGAGTTCAAAGTCATTCTCTAGGAGCAAAAATAAAGCATGACTTATCGCTATCAAAATCTTTCAGCTCGGGAATTAGAAACGATATGTTTGTTTAATCCTAGGTTTCTAATTCAAAAAGTACAAAAAGAAACTACCTGTTAGGGCTATGCACGTAAAGAGAAAGGGTTTGAGTTCTTTGTTAACACTTATTTTTATTTATTTATAGTGCAAAACCTGACCCTTCTACTAGGCCCAACGTGCCCTTAATAGGTTACCCCTCAGTGGGCACTCTTCTTTCTTTCAATGTATATGCATATATAATTTGAGCTTAGATATGCTCTATGGGGAACCTCCCTATTAAGGGCAGACAAGCCTTAGGAGAGGATTCCAGATATAGCATGTGTGTGCCTATGATCTAATGATGTGCCACTAATTTTAAGAATTTAAGCCTATTCTTCTTCTTCTCTTTTATCTTATCACTTAGCCTCTTCTTCTCTCTTTCTTTTGCTCTCTACTTCAAAACGAGCTTAGCAGCCCAATAGTGCCTCTTTACCTTCACCTTAATGGGCCATGTGTGTGTGTGCATGTTATGGGGAGTCAACCCCCTTATTCTGGCCGAGCAATCACAGGGTGCTGCTTCTTATAAACCTCCTCGCGAGGTCTTTACCCGCAGAGGTGGGACTAAAGATGCAAGCTAAAATTTGTGCAACATTGAAATTGTGCTGACACGCTTATCGAGGCCTAATCCAAATCAATTCTAAGCTAATCACATAATTAATCTAATTAAATGTTGATTATAATATATTTGATCAATAAAAGTTTGAATTATTGTATTGCAATAAAACCCTATAGATTTAATATTCACAAAAATTTATAATAAAACCCTTGAAAATAACTCAATTTTACGCATGGGTCCCTAGTTCACAGCTCTTCAGAGTAAACTCTTCAACGTTGCAGCCTCATTGGAGGAGATTCAGAGAAGCTTCTAGGACGTCTTTGGATTCTGATGAGTACCGCACGGGCTTCATGCAAGCTCCAGGAGGCTTTGTGCGAACTTCGAAGTTCGACATGAACGGAGTGTGGAGGTCAGCATCAGAGAAGATAGGCTTAGGTGGCAGAGGTCGGTCAGCTGAAATGGTAGTCCTCGAGGTCAGGAAAATAGCTTAAAAGCTTCTCCTAACCAACAACGAAGGCAGTGGCGTTGTTGAATTGGCGTAGGACCTGCATTGTCCTGTCGAGGTCGGAGAAGAAGGCGGAGAAGGTCAGAGTTGGGTGATGGCATCACCATCATCCTCTGTATCTAACTTAATTTAACTAAATTCCAAAGCTAAATGTACCTAATTAATACATTAAAGGGTATAATTCAATTTGGGCTAAATAAAGAGGAATTGAGTTAAATTAGGTTAATTCTACTATTTTAACAAACAAATTCAAGTGTAGAATAAGGGGTTAATTTATAATTAATTAAAGGTCAAATAAGTTTAGATTTCCAAGAAATAGGTTGATTTAGGATTTTCATTTAAATTGAATGCTTTTCTTAATAAAAAATTCGAATTTCAGCCTTATTTTAATTAAAATGGTTCTTGTTCGCTCGCTAAATTGGTATTTAAAATGTTGCGTTATAGTATAGTTGAAATAGCATTCAAATAAATAGAATTTTTATTACTTGAAAAGATTCTGAGGTCGAACACAGGGAGTAATTTAGCAATTTAAGAACTCAAGATCACAGTTAAAGATGTAAGAATTTGCAATCAATATATAAATGAGAATCAATGTTAATAGTGCAAAAAGATGGGAGTAAAATAGTGATTTAGATCACCAAATACTCCCAACGATATCTAATGAACTCAATATATATATATATATATATAGATACATATATATATAGATATCTACATATATATATATATACATACATATATATATATATATACATATATATATATATATATATGAAATCAAAGTAAACCTATCGTTTGATTATTAAATTAGACGGCTTAAACTACAAGCCTTTCTTAGTTCTTCTCTTCTCTGCCTTTCCTCTTCTTGCAGCCCTTCTTTCTCTGGCTCTCTTCACACAGCAAGGGAAGGGCGTCTGAATTCGACTAAGTGTTAGCCACGGTTCTAACCAAGGGCAGAACCCTCCCTAACCCACGCAGCTCTCTTCTCTCTCTCTCTCCCTCTATGTAGGATACGCTCTCCTAGAGCCACAAGGTAACCGGGTTATTGGACCTATCGTACCCGGGACCAGGCTCACCGGTGTGGGGTGGTGAGCGAGGTGTGAGCAGAGCTTAGGTGGGTATACGGGTCAGGCCAGGTTTGTTGGCAGAGGTCACGGACGAGGCCAGTGAAGGGTGAGCGCGTATGGGGACCCGACCCCCGTGTTCTTGGGCGAAGGGGTTAAAACACAAATCCCACTAATACGCCTTTGCGAGCTTGTCAGTGCACTATTTGGGACCAAGTTCCCACGGCTTCTTTGCATGAGCTGCAGTTGCTTGATTCGTTCAATTAGATGCGCTGCAGCTGCTGGAGTCCTCAATCGAAGACCTGGAGGCCTTCTTAGAAGTCTTCCGTACGTCCTAGAGGTGAAATTCTGGAGTGAAGGCACCTGGAGCAGCTTCAAAGCTTGCTCGAACTCGCTGTTAATGGCGAGAAGGAGCTCGACACCTGAAAACACAAAAACAACCTCTCGGCCCTGTCAGAATGCTCAGGGAGGATCGCTAGACTATGAAGAGTGTGACGGGGGGTTTTGTGTGGTGTCTCGTGGTCCATGCGTGTGTGTCGAGGTTGGTCTGTGTGCATGAAAGTGGGTGTGTTTGGAGGTGTGCGTGAGTGAGTGAAGTGGTGAATAAGGAGAGGGGAAATGAGCAGAGAGGTGAGGCGGAGGTTATAGGGTGGTCGGTGAAGGGGATGGTCGCGTGTAGCGGATGGAATCCTTCGCCAAAGTGGTCATCAGAGATGGAGGAGATGAAGTCACGGAGGGTCGTTGGTGGTCGATTTAAAGTGGGGTGAGTATGAGAATGAAGTACAGAAGGTAAGGGACTTAGCTAGGAGGTTGTTGGACAAAGCGAGGTGAGATGGCGTCGGTTGAGGTATTGCCGGCGCCAGAGACGAAGGTGGTTCCGGTGAGGGAGAAACGGTGAAGACGAACGGAAAAAGGACATCTGCTGGTACGGCAAGACGTGGAAATGAAGTGAGGGAGATGAATTCGTCGTTGGTATGGTGAACGGACAATGAGGAGAAGCAGAAGAGGTCGCCAGACGTCGAGGAACCTTTGGCCGTGAAAGAAAGAGAGGAATTATGGGGAATCTTGACCGATTTTGAGCGTAGGAAGTTTGGGGGGATCTGGGCTTTCTTATATAAGGATCTAGAGGTGGTTTGAACTTCGGAAACAAGCTTTCCAAGCTTGGAAAGCCTCGTCGAACTTGGAAGTTTCTTGATACCCAAATCTCTCATGCGTTCGCATAAGAGATTGGGTAGGTTTTAGGGCTTGAGATTGGTTTCAGAAGGAAGGGAATTTCTTGACGAACATCCCTTTCAATTTTGAAAGGGATTTGTCAAGAAATCAAGGAGTTCTTTCCATTTTAAGGTCGTTGGAGCAAGTAGGAATATGATTAATGGTGGTAGGGACCTTTTGTGAGAATGACAATAAAGTTAGGAGCCTGTTTGAAAGGATTTTGATAGTTAAGGGGAGAAATGAAATTAGACAGGACCAATTTGCAAATTAGGTCAAGACAAATTCATCTTGGGTCCAAATTTTGATACAAACCTAATTTGGACATAAGGAATCCAATGGTGAAGTTGGATTTTAGTTTTGATCATGTTTGACTAGGTAATTTATGCAAAAATCTAAATTAGGGTAAATGTCTATCTGTGGTTCTATTTTAGGTCAAAATAAGTTCTGATGGTCAAATTAAAAGTTCTAAACCCTATAGAATATTTTTCTATGAATTTTAGAGGGTTTAGGTGAATTTTATCTTGATTAGAGCCTCAGTTAATTAAGCGGGTCTATTTTTAGGATTTCAAAAGTCATTTAATTCTCAGAATATGTGCAAATCCTTTTCTGTCCGTCTTATCCCACTTTTTATCTTATTAAGACCAATTGACCTTCATTCAACCCCTGAGAAAACTTTTGGTTGTACTACATTCATGATGAGTTGGTAAAATTGCAGTTTTTTCTCTAGTTTCTTATTTTTCTTTCATAATGAAAATGCAATGACTTGTGACTCTCTAGCGATTATGTAGGAACATTTATTGACTTAATTGGGTCAAAATGAGCTAGTTATGGCTCATGATGGTGTTTCCATCCATTCTGATGAAAATAAATATAATCTAAATTTTTTAAAAATTATTTAAAAATAATCTATAAGGTTTAGAATAATTAATTTGATAAAAGAAACCTATTTTGACCTATAATAAAGGCTTAGGTAATTAATTAATACATTTTGAGCTAGAATGTAAATTGACCGATCAAATGTCATCAAAACCCAAAATTGAATTTACCATTAAAATCCTTGGGTCTTAATTAGGTTACCAGAAAAAGTTGAAATTAATTAGACTACTCCTCACCCATTTTGTATTTCAACCCCTAGGTTTTTGATTTCTTACATTTAGGCCCTTTTTCAATCGTCTTCACCCTCATACCCCATTGACAGATCTCAAGTGGTGAACTTCAAGCTTGAATTTCGATGGATCTGGTTGTCGGTTCACCACGAGACTTGGAGGACTTGATCTCCAACCTCTCCCATGCCTACCGATTGGTCTTCGCGGCTCCTGAGACCCTTTCTAGAGCTCTATTTTTGTGGTCAAAGCCACCGCGTCTGACTTGCGCTCACTGAAGCTTTTCTCACGGCTTCTAGATCTTTCAAGAGAAATCCTTTGGCTATAAAGCCTCTCTAGGGTCCTCCAAATACCCTCGTCTAGAAATCACGCCTAATCCTTCCCTCTTCTTCCTTGGGTGCTGCCATTGATGGACCTTGGAGCTGCTCTGACCCCTTGTCTTTTTCACTGCTCGTTGCCAACTGAGTAGGGATTTCTCTTCCCTGTTCCTCGACAAAGCTTCCTGTGAAGTTTAAGCTCCTGAAACCCCTTCACTTGCTCCAATTTCTTCCTCCCTTCATCGTTGGAGACTTACCAACATCTAAGGTATTCTCTCTCCTTTCTTCCAATTATGTTAGGGTTTTTATTCTACATATTCCACTGTAACTTCTAGGACCTTTACTTTGATCTTCAAACCACGCTATTGCCTCCACCGATCACCTCCATGGGAAGCTTTTGAAGCTTCTTCAACAAACCACCACATACACCCAATCACGCCTTAGAGCTAGGCACATGCTTCGGGGCATCACCCTAAAGCTTCTAGATCTGATTTGGGATTGAAAGGTCCCATATTTTATTCCTAGGGCATTGTCGGACTCCTCCATCATCCCCCACTCCGGTGAGCACCTTCGGTCACTTCGTTGATCCAACCACCATGTTAACACCATCAGAAATTCAGTGAGGACCTTCTGAGCTTCGTCCACCCTTCATTAGGCCCCTACGACCACCGGCTGGCATCGACCACCGGTTCTCGACGCCGGTCATGCTCCAGTGTGGTTACCGGCTGTGAAGAAGAAGAGAAGAAAAATGTCTAAGGACCTTTTTGCAAGAAAAGGACCCAATTGCAAGGTTCCTAAGGGCTGAAACGTGAATATCCAGGGACCTAATCGCAACAATGCTAGGGCAGATTTGTGAAAGTTGTCATTTGGTTTAGATTTTGGCTTGAAATGAATTGTTGATTGCATAATTTGTTCAAGCACTATTACTAATGCTTTTTTAGAGCTTTGATTGCATTAATTTATTCAAACATTATTGTTGATATTTTATGGATGTTTAATCAAACAAATTCTCTATTATTTCTTCAATTGAGCATTGACTATTTTTTCTTCGCACTTGATTTTACCTCATCAATTGGAATATTAAAAGTGTGATTACGGACTTTGAAATTTCGAGAGTCTACAAGATAGTGGTATTTGCACATTTTTGCTCCCAGAGACAACCTTGGATTACTTTCAATTCGAGATTACAAATTTAAATGTTAACCCTGCTCTAGTCACCTATACTATGAAGTGATGTGACTTTTTAATTCGACTTAAGTGGCTTAACATTTTGGCATCGTTGGCGAAGAGCAACGTGTAATTACCACTATTTTTTTGAATATTCATCTTTTATTATTTGATTTCTATCTCATTTGCCCTACTTGGTTGTTGTTTTTGCATTATCTGAGCTTGGATCGACTTGGTCAACCACTTCAGCAAAGAAGCAACCACACCACAAGCAGGTAACTCTCTTCCCTTTCACTTCCTTATTCTCCATTTCTCTGTATAGATATAAAAAAAACCTAGGACTCTAACCTTACCTTATTTTCCTAGTATTATCGTTTATGGCAACAATTTTCTAATTTAACTATGGTTAAGGAGATATATTTCTTAGAGGACACTACCCAAAGATTCATCTGCCTATAGGGACGTTTGTACTTAACTGAATCATTAGACTAACACTTTCTTGATTGAGTCCAAGGGTTACTTAAACTAAATTGGACTCCATTTAGAGCCAAATTAGGGTTTCAATTTTAGGATTTTAACGTGTTACCATACATTTGCAAAATTTATAAAGGAAAATCATTACCTGTAGTGTGTGCTACCCAAGCCCTATCTGAACTAATTTAAAAACTTAAACCCTAAAACTCTGGCTCTAAAATCACTTGAACCCTAAAAGTTGAGGCTTAATAACCTACTTTTAAAACCAAAATAGGGGTGGTTCGAGTGACTTAACTCGGATTTCATCCTCGAACCTTAGGATAGGTCAACTGAAGTTGGTTCACATTGTGAATCAATCAACCTAGAAATTTGGTCACAATTTGAATTAACTTTTAAATCAAGTGATAACTCAAGACATGCACACACATAAGGTCTAAAATTGGTAGATTTAAGACCTAACTCACACGTATTCGGTCTACTTGGACCTGTAGTGACAAGGAAGGTCGGGGTGGGGGAAACGCTATAACTCGTGGGGACTCTCTACCGTGTAGAGGTCTTTGCGGGACTCTCCCTTCTTGGCTGCCGAAGTAATTCTCGGGCAAATGAGTTTTTGATCTAGAGGTCCATCTACCTCAAACCGGCTATAGTCATCCAATTATATTGGGTGCCTTGATTGGGTACAAAACTTTTCCAATCCCTCTCCTTTTCTGTAGTGCATGCACGGGAGGAAGTCCTTAAGACCTCCATTAGTAGCTGATTCTCATCAGGGCTAGCACCCGACTAACTTATTTGGGTCCTCTTTTGATCTAGTTCCTATCTCCTCTGACCCATCTACATCTGAACTAGGTTCTCCACATCCTGATTCTGACTCGATGGAGAACCCTGGTCAAGAAGAGGGGGAGGGGTGATATTTAGCACCTTTAGAACCAGTTGCAGACTCTCACAGACTTAATTAATGCATTGGCCAACCCCCGATAGTGTCCACGAATGTGGGATCACTATAATCCTGCAGAAGTAGCTATCGAACCTAGGGTATGCATTCCGGCTAGGGAACCCAAGACTGAGCTCAAGTCGAATATTATCAACTTGATCCCTTATTTTTATGGATTGGGTTCTGATGACCCATTCTAGCATATTTAGGAATTGAAACATTTGGCTCAGACCCTCAGGCCAAATGTGTAGAACTAGAGCACCCTACTCATGAAGATGTTTCCCTTCTCTCTAAAGGATAAGGCTGTCTATTGGGATTGGTCCCTAACTCAGTCGATTAATACCTGGGAAGAGTTGCAGGCTTAATTTCTGAAGAAAATTTTCCCAGTAGGGTGTACTAGTGCCCTGAGGTACCATATCACACATTTCACACAAAATGTGGGGGAACCTCTTCGTGAGACATCAATCTCATGCGAAAATGCTTGCATCATGGAGTTCCTAAATGGGAACAAGTCCAGTCATTTTACCAGGGCCTCCATGAAGAGATCTGACTCTTCGTCAATGTGGCCTGTGGAAGCAACTTCATGGGCAAGGATGAGGACACCGTTTGGAAGATTATCGAGAACATGTCCGAGAACTCCATAAACAATGTATCCATGGGATATTCAACAAGACGACTATCGGCGCATCGATGAACCTATGCCGGGCACACGAGGTGCGAGACCTATCCTCCTCCGTTGACATGAAGATTGTGGCCAATCAACTTGATAAGGTCTCAATTATAGAGAAGTTGGACGATTTGACTTGCCAACTACAAAAAGTCCCTTCTCAACAAAGCATGCATGCATATCCACCCATAGGGAGGGAGGCTGTGCATAATATTCACCATTCTAGGATGGACACTTATCCATCCACATCTAACTTGGGTTTTGGGGGAGACTTTGAACCCATTTATTCTAGTTGGGGGTCCTTTGAACCCCAACACTCTTATTTTTTTGGAGTTGCTCAACCCTGTGAGGAACACCACGCCATTCAGAATAACCCTTATTCCAACTATTATAACCTTGGATGGCGTAATCATCCAAATTTCTCGTGGTTGGGGAATTCTTATCCTCGAAATCCTAGACCTTAACATCATCCCTGACTACAAATTTCGCACTCATATCAGCCCGCTCAACCTAGGCCCAACCTAAATTTTCAATCTGAGGCTAGCAAGGATGACCAAATGAGCATGATCTTACAAACCCTGGCTGATATGCAAAAGACCAATGTTGTGATGCAGAAGCAGCAGAAAATGTGGAAATGGCAGAAATGCACAACCAGCTCATACAGATGGCTGGGACTCGATAGCCTGGTGCATTCCCTTCCCAATCTTTACCTAACCCTAACAACATGCTGCACTAGAGGCGTGTTGTGAACCCAAGTCAGGGCCAAGTTCACTATGTCTATCAGACCCCTTCTGCACCTCCACCTCCTGATGGTTTGGAGGCTTCAGCATCATATATGGATTATCAGTAGCAACCGCTTATCTTGCCAATGCCAAACCCTAGTCAGGCACGATTACACGTCATTACAACCCGTAGTTGGAAAACTACTCAGGACCCACATTACACTAGCAAATCCAATCTAAGTAGTTTTAATTCTAAACCTAGGATGGAAGTTATGGACACCCCAATTCCAAACCCAGAACCTGAACCCATCCTAGAGAAACCTAAAAATGTTCCATTTCCGGAAGCCTTGACCAAAGGAAATAGGAAGACAAAATCCGTGGCACCTGAGGAGGACTTGGTCAAGCTCTTTGAGTGATATAGACACATTTATTTAGGTTAAAATGCCTATTCATGCATGTTCCTAGGCTTAGATTTTCATTTCATGTTATAAATATTGCATAACATGCATAATTTTGCATTTAGAGTAGTATATATTTTAGATTAATTAGGTCCTTTTCATGGTCAGGAGAGAAGAAGACTTATTTCATGGCCTCAGATGGATGATCAGATCATACGGATTTGATTAAGATGACGATCTGAGTCTAACGCCTCTGAATTCGTCTAGATCGGAGAACCGTACCATCATACGAAGTCCGAGGAAGATCAATGGCCAGGTGGCAATGCGACATCCATACATGTTTTAGATGGGAAATCCAACTGTATGGATGAATCTGGAGCGACGATCGCAGTCCAGCAATGTGAGAATCATCTCGATCAGAGCACCGTGGCACCCTCTACAAAGGAAAGAAGAATGGATGGCCCAGGTGGTGCCATGTGGTGCCATCCAGGCTGCCCAACGTTGGCTAGCAGTAGCGCACCGCTCATAGCCGCAGTCACGCGCAGCAGTAGTGCAGCGCATGCCAGCGCGCACATGCGCACGGTGCGGGGAGCACGGGAGCATGAAGCGTGCAATGCGCGATGCGCGTGCCAGCGGAGGATAGGTGCGGATCTTCAGCAACGCAACCCTTTAGTGACACTTGCAGCGGTCACTAATGGTTTGTGCACGCCAGAAAGAGGAATTGAAGGGAGGATTTTTAGCGACAGTTGCAGCAACGTTTATGGAGGTCAGTAATGACCCAGATGCGAATTTGTTCTTCCTCCACTATAAAAGGACCTACCCACCACCATTCCAAACCATCTCTTCCTTTCTTCCTCTCACCACCTCCAAGGCTCTAGAGAGAGCTTGTCTCAAGCCTAGGATGGTCCTCTAGAGTAGAAAATCAAATAGTTTTCCCTCCCCTCATCCCCATTCGTGGAGCATCCCATGGTCGTGCTTTCACTGCCCTTCGGGAAGAAGATCCTCGCTGCGACGCCATCTTGCCCTGCCCTCCGTCCTCTAACTTCGTCCACGTTCGTCCTGCTCCTCACCACCATCTCCAGGTGACGTCAGAGCGAGTCGTCCTTCGAGCAACCATCGAGGAGAATTTCTCTCACCTCATTCTATCTTTTTAAGCTTTCATAGTGTAGATTTTTCTGCTTTCGTAGTTGTAACAAACAGTTTCTCATGAATAGATGATTGTTTCTCTCTCTCTCTCTCTCTTTCTCCCTCTCTCTCTTATCTTTTTGTAAGTAGATAAAGTTTTCATTGACTGAATCTCTTGCTTGCTAAAAATACCAAAAAAAGTTAGAAAAGGCAAAACAAAGTAAACAAATAAAAATGAAACGTGGATGTTTCAAAACCAAACGTTCGCCTCCCTGTGTTCAAACTGTGACTCACTTTTTGAGTTTCGGTATAAATTTATTTGACCATGAGTTTTGCAACTACGACAGCAGATTACTTGTAACCCTGATTTCAAACTCGTGAAACACGTGCGATCATTGAGCATGTGCAAATAAGCATCCCTTTGATGTATGCAATTCGCCACATACCAGCTTACACACGATTCTTGAAAGATTTGTGTACACCAAAGAGTAAGCCGTGAAACAAAGATGGGAGCCCAATTGTGTTGTTAAAGCAAGGTAGCTCTATTATTTTAAGTAAGCTCCCATAAAAATTGAAGATCCTAGCACTCCATCTCCTGTAAGATTGGGAAGCTAGAATTTGATTGTGCTTTTTTGGATTTAGGAGCATCCATTAATCTGATTCCAACCACCCTACTAGATCATTTTGAGGAAACAAATCTAAAATCGACTGAGGTGACACTATAATTGGTTGACAGATCAATTAAGTCACCAAGAGGAGTTTTTGAGGATTTGTTAGTTAGGGTGCATGATTTCTATTTCTCGGTGGATTTTATTGTGTTGGATATGGATACTCTTGAAAATTTAAGAGAAACACCCATTATCTTAGGGAGACCGTTCCTAGCAACAGCTAGGGCGAACATTAACTGTGAAGAGGGTAAGATAGAATTAAAATTCAGGGACAAGACTTTAAGGGTAGATATTTTCAAGGCCCAAAAAGGAATAAACTATGGGGCAATTGAGGAAATATGCGATATTTGATCATTAATTGAGGATTCAATTACTGAGGAATGCCAAAATTTTCAAGAACCTTAATCCCAAGGAAATCCTAGCCTACATAATAAGGAGTTTGAAGCTAATTTAGCCCCATTCTTGGCTCCTACCTGATGGTAATGCCATCATTCTTCGTAACTAACTTGAATTATTTAGAATCAAGAGATAAATGCTCCTAAATGATCACTTGGGAATAGTAATTCCACTCTAATCTATTTTGAGGAAAAGACAATAAAATAAGGTTAATTCTGTTGTTTTAACAAAACATCACGAATGCAGATTAGCGATGAGATTATTCAGGGATTAATTAGAGGTAAATTGAGCATTAAAGTCCAAAAAGTGGGTCTACATTGACTGAAATAGGGTTTCACGCATTTGAGAATCAAAACAAGATTGAAAACCCTAATTATCAACCCTAGTTGAATTGAAAAGGTTTTGGTTAGGATAAAATCAATATAAATGTCTTAAATTTTATATAAAAATATTCTAAGAGGTTTTGTACCTTTGGTTTGACCATTAGAACATATTTTGACCTAGAACAGAGATTTAGATGGGATTTTACCTTATTTGGGCTTCTATGCAATTTATCCAATCAAACATGATCAAAACTCAAATCCAAGTTCACCATTAGATTTCTTGGGTCCAAATTAGGTTAACACCAAAATTTGGGCCCGATCAGAGTTCATCTTGACCTACTTTGTAATTTGGCCCAAAGAAACTCTATTTCTTACACTTAGCCCCTAAGATTTCAAGTTTCTTGCATTTAGGTCTCTCCACCATTGTCATGTGAACATTCCACCGACCGAGCTTCAAGAGAGAATATCTCTCTCAAATCAGTATAAAATCCCTCCAAATTTGGAGGGATTGGTGTTCAGACCCAGGGGAATCCAATGAACTTGATTCCATGACCTAACTTGAAGCCAAGATCCATAGAGAGCTTGAGATTTTAGGGATCCTAAATTTCCAAAAATTATGGCTCAATCAGTCTCTTTCCTTGAATTAGAGCTTGGATTTAAGCTCTATATAAAGCCCCCATGATTCCAACGTCTTCCCCAGTCTGGTCTAGGCCAAAAATAGCTCTTCCCTTCTTCCTCCGATTGTCTCCACCATGACTCTGGTGAGCTTCATCGACCCCTTCGCTCTGTCCACTCGATAGTCAAATCGAGTGGCCCAATCTCTCCCTCAACTTCCTTTGCTTCTTGCTGGTCGTAGCAGAAGCGTCCTCGCCCTTTCTTCCTTGGTGCTCCTCTCACTAGAGGTCTTCGTCTCCTCCACGACCGGCAACCACACCAGAATGGATTCCACCCCCCTTTCGTCCGGAGTTAGGATCTTCCTCTCCCTCTCCTTCTTTAGGTTAGCTTTAACTCCTCAAAACCCTAATTCAATCGCTTGTCCACACTCTTCCCCTCATCTTCTCCAACGTTGGTCGTGCCTCCTGTGAGGCTGTGAGGCCAACATACACACCTACATGCCTAACCATCACCACCAGAAGCTCCCTCATCATCCACCAAACACAAGCCCCTTACCAATTGGGAGTTTCAACCACTCGTTCGCCCCATCGGATGACCCACCCTTTCATCGTCATCCGGCCAATCCACACCTCCTACCACCAAATCAAGACTGCCATTGCATTCCTTGATCCACGAAAAACATCAAGAACTATTTAATTGGGTCACTAGGCCGTTTTATTGCATTTCAGGTCGCCACTGGAGCCCCTCCGCCACTGTCACCTTCTCCATTGTTATCTGCCGCGCTCCGTCGACCTCAAGGCCTGGTTCCATCACTGGGAACTGCGGACTAAAACCACGAAGGCTTCCAAGCCTTCAATTGGATGAAGGCGCAATGGTAGATGCTCTAATCAGATGCTCAATCCTATGCAGCTGCATGCAAGAAGGCATCCATTTAGTCCTACCTCGTGGGCTTCAAACTTCGCACCACACATAAAAGAAATTCTTCACAATGGCTCTTTGCGTCTACACAGAGGGGTGAGGTCCCTCGCCTCACATGACCACGCACACCTCACCCACCACACACGCTGGTGGGCCTGATCCCTGTTCATGACCTGATTACCTGACACTGTTCACACCCGTATACCTAGTTAAAAAAGGAAGAGGAAATTCTAAGGAGGGTTAGGAGAGGTTTTGCCTTGGGGTACATGCATGTGCCTTGAGAATCATGCACACACACCCAACACTTAGTGAAGTTTTGATCCTTGTGCTTGTGCTGAAGCTTTGAACAGTTAAGTCATCTGCCTCTTATGTCCGACATCTGTTAAGGCTTTGATGATGGTACTATGGACATATTTGATATCTGGTTGACGTGGTTATTTGAGATAAGTGGTTCAAGACCATTGTTTGAAAATTGAATTGGATTAAAACCTTGGGATATGTGCTTAATTGTGGAATTAAATTGGTGATTCAAACCATCATTTTTATTCTTCTTTTTTATCCCAGTGACTTTTGAGATACAATTTGTCTTATTATTGAATATATTTTGATTATTGATTTTCATTGCATATCTTTATTATTGTGCTTATTGTTTAATATTGCGATTAGTGTGTGAATTCCACATTTGCACCCTGCAAACGACCTCAGACTCACGATTGTTTTTAAGCACTTATAAATTTAAATATTGTCAATTCACTTTTGTTGACTATACTACGACGCATATTCTAAATTCAATAAAAGCGCACTCAACACTACCCTTGTTTCTAAGGCCAAACCCGAATCCCCAACCATTGCTAATAACCCTGTATTGGAGTTGAAACCACTCTCAGACCATCTAAAATATGTATTCTTGGGTTCTAATCAAACGTTTCCTATGATTATTCCCATCTTACTCTTGATCAGGAAACGCGATCTATTTCTATCCTCCAGGAATATCGTAGAGACATTGTCTGGACTTTCAATGATTTGACTAGAATAAGTCCCTTGTACTGCACTCATCGAATCTACGTCGATGAGGGCTCACGACCTTTGTAGGAGATGCAGAGAAGGCTAAATCCAAACCTCCAGGAGGTCATGAAGAAGGAAATAATCAAGTGGCTTGATATGGGTATCATTTACCCCATCTTTGATAGTTGCTGGGTGAGTCTCATCTAGGTAATGCCTAAAAAGGCGGGGCTCATCGTGATTATGACTAAATACGAGGAAACCATCCCAACATGGATTGTAAATTCATGGAAAGTCTGTATAGACTATTGGAAACTAAATGCCTCCACGAACAGAGACCATTTTCCGCTCCTGTTTATTGACCAGATTCTTAAGAAGCTGGTAGGAAATCATTTTTTCTATTTTTTGGATGGTTACTCTGGATATAACTAATTCATCCTAAAAATCATGAAAAGACCACTTTTACCTGCCCTTACGGAACCTACACATTTCGTAGAATACCATTTGGGCTATGCAATGCACTTGCCACCTTTTAATGGTGCAAGCTAGCCATATTTTCTGATATGGTAGGTAAATATCTTGAAGTCTTCATGGATGACTTCTTGTTCTTTGATCAGACATTCGATGAATGCCTGAAACACTTGGTTCAAATTCTCCTATGATGCATCAAAGTGAACCTCGTTCTATCATAGGAAAAGAGTCATCTTACAGTTCTTGAGGGCATCGTGCCTGTTTGTGGCGAAATGAGTAGATTTATGAAAAGTATGCGTCGTAGTATAGTCAACAAAATCGTACAAAACACTTAAATTTATAAACTCGAAATCGACTTGGAGTCCGAGGTCGTTTGCAGGGAACAAAGATGGAATTCACACACTAATATCAATTCAAGAATAATGAGCACAATTAATTAAGCACAATAAAAGATATTCAATGAAGAAATTGGCCAGAAATTCAATAATAATTAATAATATCTCAAGAAGTCATGGGATAAAAAGAAAGAGAGAAGTAAAACAATGGTGATTTAAATCACCACTTAATTCTCTTAATTAAGCATGCATCACAAGTATTCAAATAATTCAACAGTAACTCTAATCAAGCACTTAATAATGGTAGAGGGTTTTGAACCAAGTCAGACATCGGATGTGTATCAAATGACTTAACTATCAAGGCACAGCAACACAGTAAAGCGCACAAGGGCACCGAGCCTCTCAAGGCATAAGACTTTAAGGCTCCTTCTCAAGCATAGCACAAGGGCGAACACCCTTCCTTAGAGGCTAAGTGTTAGCCTTCAGCACGTGCCCCAAGGTCATGAAAGCCACAACAAAACCCTCCTCCCTCCTCCTCACAAATTCTCCTCTTTCCCTTCTCTTAGAACCGGGCTTACTCGGGTAATCAGGTCATAGCAGTATCGGTTCCAGACTCACTAGGGGTGTGGGTGAGTGAGGAGTGAGGGCTGAGTGTGTGGGGGACCCGACCCCCTGTGTTACTGGGTGAGGAGCCTCCTTCTAAAAATCCTTATATTCACAGTAGAAGCTTCCTCCATGCCTGATGTGGGACTATCCCATGTCCTTCCTTCGCGTGACGCAACAGATGGGATTCTCTTGCAATTAGAGCCATTGCTGGCGTGCTTCATCCGATTGGTGCTCCAAATAGGTTCCTGAGGCGAGTCCGTAGCACCTAGGCATGGTAGAAAGGCTGGAGCAGGGCGGTCGGAGGTGGTGACGATGACAGCGATGACGATAAAGACCTGAAATCACAAATACAGGCTCAAGAGTTCCAACTAGAATGCTCCTGAGCTTCACCAAGAGGTGGTGAAGGTGATGGTGGTGTTCTTGTGGTGTGTCACGGAGCGTAGGGGTCTGTCGAAGTTGGGGAAGGCGAGTGAAAGTTGGGTTGTTCGGTGGAGGTTTTGAGTGGGTGGAAGGGTGAATAGGTAGAGGGCTTTTGGTTTTGGAGGTGTGGAGGAGGTGATGGTGGTGTTGTTGGAGTGGTTGGTGGTCTCTGGACGGCGTGTGACGTCATCGTAGCATGGTCGGAGTGGAGGAAGATGAAGGGGAAGGTAGTGATTTGGTGGTCGAAATAGGTGACTAAGGAGCTAAACCTAATCTAGAGAAGGAGAGGGAGAGTTTGGGAACCTAACTGGCAGACGAAAGGGGAGAGATGGCACCGGCTTTGATTGGCCGACACCGGAGAAGGGAAGTCCTCCGGTGAGGGAGCGGTGAGGAAGAAGAGGGCCTAGGAAGCTCTCGCTGGTATTGCGAGGAGCAGAAGATGAAGACGATCTCGCTACCTATGGTATGTGGTAGCGGGCGAAGAAGGGGGTTGGAGAAGACTCGCCAGAGCTATGGCAGAGGCGACCAAAGAGAGGAATTTGAAGAGTTTGAGGCCTAAAATCGAGCTAAGGAGCAAGGCCTTGCAAGGGGGGTTCTTTTATAGAGCTCAAATTCGAGCTCTAGATGAGGAAAGAAGCTCTAATTGACTTGGGAATCAGGGCACGAGGTACCCATAGATTTTGTGCATTCACATGACCTCCATGCTACAAATCAGGGTGTAAGATCTTGATAAAATTAATCCTCATCATCTGAACACCAATCCACCAAATTTGGTGGGATTTGGTGATGATCTGATACCTTTTTGATGCGGTCAAAGGTTGGTTGAAGGTTGGTTTGACCTCTAATGGCAGCAGGGACCATTCTACAAAGAAGATAATGAAGTTAGGGACCTTTTTGTAAAGATTTCAAAAATTAGGGGCTTGATTGAGAGGAACAGCGTTTAAAAGGACTGAAATTCAAACTAGGTCAAGATGGACTCTGATTTTGACCAAATTTTGGTAAAACCTAATTTGGCCCCAACGAATCTATTGGTGAAGTTGAATTTGAGTTTTGACCAAGATTGACTAGGAAATTTGCGTAGAAACACAAATTAGAGCAGAATTCCATCTGTGACTCTGTTCAAGGTAAAAACAAGTTCAAATGGTCAAGCCAAGGGTATCAAACCTCTCAGAATATTTTTATATGAATTTTAGGAGGTTTAGATGAATTTTATTCTGACCAAAACCTCTTCAATTCAAGCAGATCTGAAATTAGGGTTTTGTGTTTTGATTCGGTTCTTGAAGTGCGTGAAACCTCGTTTCTATCTATGTGGACCTACTTGTTTGACTTTAATGTTCATTTGACCTTTAATTAACCCCTGAAAAATCCCATGGTTACTCTGCATTCATGATGTAATGTTAAAACTACAGAATTAACCTTGTTTTAATGTTCTCTCAAAATGGATATGCGTGGAAATGTGGCTCTCAAGTGACTATTCAAGAGCATTTGTTAATTAATCCTCACTAAATAAAGCTAGTTATGGCTCATGATGGCGTTACCATCATACCCTCATGCCTAACTTATGTTAGTCCTTAGCAAAATCTCATGGAAAGAACTAGATCTCTAGACCATGCTTTGAAGTTCAAATGCTTGATTTGTGCCACTATAGAAATTAGATTAGAATGTCAATAATAGGCCTAGAGGTACTTAAGTATCAATCAAGATCCAGACTTGACGAGCTTCAACCTGGGTTTGCAGTGAAGGTTTCTAAGGCCCACAAAAATTGCCTAGAGGTTCGTTGACCCCAGCGGTTAAAGCACCCATGCGTAGATGTATCATGTCCAAGTTCAATTTGCTAGTGCATTTTTAGTAAGAGAGAGATAGAAGGATTTTTCATTCGGAGAGTTTTCTCTCATTTCTTTTTATTTTTCCCTAAATCTAGCCTCAGATTGGCCCTAAACATGGTCTGTATTGGATTCCTTGTCCCCACCATCAATCATTGAAGGTCCCTAGCTTTCGATGCTTCAAGATAGCACCGCCCATGGCAACCCCCAGAACCCTGGCTTTCGACACTTCAGGATAGTGCCGCCCATGGCATTCTGTAGCAAAATTCAGGCCTTGGTAATTGACATTTCGAGATAATCCTACCCATGTCACCTGAACCAGCATATGGTGCTTACATGCCCCCGATAGGATATTTAGATATCCTAGGAGACAAGCACCGAGGAGACGATATATTATTATGGATATGGTGCTTACATGCCCCCGATAGGATATTTAGATATCCTAGGAGACAAGCACCGAGGAGACGATATATTATTATGGATCTTCGAGGGGAATTTCCCACTTCTCTACTCTGGGACCTCGTCCAATCAACTTGTGTTGTCGAGTCGCTCCTAAGCTAGATCTTCGAGACGATTTTTTAGAATAGAACACTTTTGGCATGATTTTCTTTATTAAGCGCATTGAACCAGACTAGTGTGTGGATTATGGGTGCTTAGGTTACCAAGTCCCACAAACCAGAGGGCAGGCAATGGGACCAAATAATCCCTAAGCCTTAGAGCTACTACATCAACTCCTCACTTTCCTCAATCTCTTGAGGATTAATCCAGGTAGCATTTCAGGACTTAATCTTTTTGTTTTGATTTGGTTTAGAACTTAAGTAAATCTCAGAATCATTTGCTATGACTATCAATTTTTTCTTGATTTTGCTCCTTTTTGACATTTTGAATTTCCTTTTCTTTTCTTCCTCAAGGAATATTCCCAATCAATCTACAAAATTTCTTCCCCTTTCTTTATTTTTTTTATATGTATTTTTTTTTGTGAGAACCCCATAGAGAATTGATTTTCCATTTGTTTGCACTTTAACACCCTCCATGCCTAAGTTTTGCAATGTCCTTATTGTAAACTAGGAGGGTACAAAGTGTTGGTGCTAGAGCACCTCGATTGGTTATTTTGATTATAACAAAACACATGTCATTTAACATGTGCACTTGAAGTCTTAGATTTCAAGTTAATCACAAATGGAGACGTGGTTTGACGGAGTTCGAGCTCGTATCTATGGCAAATTGGAGGAGCTTGATGGAGAACAAAGGAGCTTCGTGAGGAGCGATAGCTTGAAGAAGGAAGGGGATGAAGAATAGATATATTTCCTTTCCTTTGTACTATGTTTTTTTTTGTCTCTTTTGTTGCTCTTCATTTTTATTTTTTAGATTCATGTTAAAGAACCTCAAAGAACCCTAACAGTAGTCCTAGGAACACTTGCACAACCCTAGGATACTTAGGTTTTTTGTAGAGAACTTAAAAAATCAAAATAGGATTCAAACAGCCTTTTCAGACGTCTAATCTAGATTTTAGACGTTTGATAAAAACTTTTAAGACGTCTGACTGTTGATTCAAATGTCCGATTATTTAGGTTGGACTTAGTTCTATCTGATGAAATCAGATGTCCAGACCTTAGTCAAGATGTCTTATAAGACCTCTGATGCTTTTGCTAAAAGTCCAATTAGTGGACCGTTGGCTTCCTTAGCAAACATTGAGAAAATGACTGTTAGCCTCGTATCAGATGTCCGTAGAGGACCTTAGATGCCTGATACATGACCGTTTTGCCTTGGCTGACCCAAAATCTCTTCTTAGAGATTTTCTAGCCGTTGTACTCCCTTGGGAATCCATTCCCACAGAAATTAGGTTCCCAGACGTCTTAAACGGGTTTTTCAGATGTTTGATGCCAAGACCAGACATTTGATGACCCTGTCAGAATCATGATTAATTCTGATTATAGCTTGATTTTCTTTGGATTTGTACCCAACGGCTATGGAAGCTTTCCAAGGCCTTCCAAAGCCTTCCTAAACCCTCTATAAATAGAGGAGGACCCCTTGGACACCTAGACACACCAAGCAACATACCTTCACATCATTTTGTGTCCTTTGATCTTAAGAAGAAAGCTTTAGCTCTCCAAGCTTAGTTCTACATCTAGAGAGCTTGATTCCTGTGCACCTGCTCTCCCATCGATGTTACGAGAGCGTTGCTGTGCCAAAGTGTGGTTCACGCATACGTGTCACTGATTCGACGCACTTCCAAGCAAAGGGAAGCATCCTAACACCTATAGAAGCTTAGTTTAAGTATTACTTTGTTGGCTCTATAGGACTATTCGTGTATTTGTTACTTTATTATTTGGTTGGGTATTCGCGTTTCGAATTCCCGTCTCCTTCGTGAGATAAAATCCTTCTCGTGAAGAGAAGGGGTTTGAGGCACACTACCCTCATTCAAAGTAGTGTTGTTGTAAGAGGTTGAATCACCCTCGTTTAAATGATTCAGTTAGTGGATTTGATCGACTAGGTCAATTGGAAAATCCTAACTCAAGAGGGTTAGGTGGTGGTTTTCACTCGGGTTGTGTTTCCACCTAAATATACTTGTGCCTAATTGTGTGATTGCTATTTTTGTGAGATTGTCTTTTTTAATTTCTTTTTATTACGTCACGCATATCTCACCCCCTCCAACTAGGGAATTACACAAAGTTAGCTTGGTTCAAGGATTAGAACAGGGTCAAAGGGCAGGTGAATGGGTCGGGATGACTATTGCGGATGATTTCAAGCTTTGATATAAGTACCAAAGGTAGAGTTGGCTGTTTTAAAGATGAACTCAAAAGTGCAGTAGGAGTGTAGCTCAAAAAGATGATTAGAAGGGTCTCAGGTTTTTGGAATGATGGGTTGCCTCCTGTTAAGCACTAAATTCAATGCCTTCAGCCGAGCAGAAAGTGGTCAAGGAGAAGGGGTGGTCAAATTAGAGGAATTTTATAGAGCAAGTACCTTGATCAATAGCCTGGTTGGTCAAACTAGATGCTTGTTCAAATCAATAGGCTAATGATGTAGTCCAAACCCAATTAGTCTGGTGGGTTGATGGATATGAATCAGTAGATGTGGATCCCACCCGTTGCTTTGCAGTTCAAAAAGATGTGGAAATGCGAATCTAGGGTTTGGCTGAATCAGCTCAGCCTGATAAGAGTAGGGGCCCTCAAAAGAAAATGAATCTGTGGAGGATGTAGGAGCCCTATGGGTAAGATCAGAGAAGGATAAGACGTGATTCTCAGTTTGATCAACGTCCTATTCTCGATCAAAAGATGAAGGTGAGTCATATGCAGCTAGATCAGAGAGAGGTGAATCAGAGTAGAAATTGATTCTGGTGGCGGGTCAGGGTTGGGATCGAATTTTGGAAAACTCTGGCTCTGAATATGTGATGGAAGGTGTGGCTTTTTCAAAATCTAGGTGCGGAGAGGGCTCTTCTAGAAATGATTGAAAGATAGGTTCATCTAGAGAGTCTTCATGATGTTCATTCAAATAAGATGTAAATGCCTGGGGAGTGTTTATAAGATCATGGAACTCTAAGTCAGTGAAAGATTCGAACTCTTGATTGTGGACACTCTCAGCACTTACTGTTTTTGATTCCTGCAAATCATAGCAGAATGATTCCAACTCAGTGGAACATGATTTTGAATCAATGATCTTGGGATCAGGGACCTCAGAATTAGAATCAAAGAATGGATCATGGATATTGTGGTCGTAAACTGGATCGTAATAATCAGGAAACAATGGATCTCCGGAATCAGAGTAAGATTCGAAATCATCTGAGAATTTACGAAAATCAGTTTATGAACCTAATTCCAGATCGAGATTTCCACCATAGGATAAATCATGATGCATAGAATCAATAGCCTTTCTTGGATCTAACCTAATCTCAAATTTCGAGCTCAAAGAGGTATCCTTATTAGGCATAGGCTTGGGGTCTTGGCTCTTATGGTAGACCTAATCAAATCCTAACTCTTCCAACTCCTCGATTTCTGTATTGTAAATCGGTGTGACTTCCGAACAATCAATTTGCATTTCTGAGGAGATTGTAGAGGTGTATGATGTGCATACATCTGAATAGCAAAAAATGTCTATTAATGCATGTTCTTAGTATCATATTAGCATCATGCATTGTAAATATTGTATAACATGCATCATCATGCATTTATGTCAAATTGTACAAATTTTTTTTTGAACTGAACAGGTGTGCTATCGAATCACCGATAGCAGTCCAGGAAAGCTTTTATTGATTAAATGAGGGCAAAAAATTACATGAATGAACCCCATTGATGTATGAGATTCCAACAATTGTATACAATATTATCCACATTCACTAGTCTCTCCTGAAACAAACTCTCATTTCTAACTCTCTACACCGACCATAATATTGCCACCATGGGCAAATATGGTTTATTCACCCTCAAGAAGGAGCTCCATAGATTCTCCCACGTGGGAATAGTTTCCCTGCATACCTTCCTCCAAATGCAATCTGTTATCATGCAAGTGGAAAAAATATGAAGACTGGAGTCATTATGCATCCCACACAAATGGCATAAATGAGCAGGGGTGCCCATTCTCCTATGCCTCAAATCTCCCGTTATCAGGCCATCTCTTCTACATAACCACAAAAAGATTTGTACCTTTAGTGGTACCTTCAATTTCCATATCTTCTTCCTAATCTCATCAACCTCTGGCATCCTAGAAGAAATGATGAGTTTTTCATAGGTAGCCGTTGAGGAGAAAGCCCCATCCCATTTGTATGTGTCACATTCCTCAGGCATAGTTTTGAAAGCAGCAAGTTCCTGCAGAAGACGTTCATTTCTACCCATGATCTTGTTCCATGGCCATTCCCCACCTCATTGTTCGACATCCAATTCTCATAAGCCGTGTCCCAATAGTCACACACCAAAGCATTTTTATCAGTAGCAGCCAAAAATGCAAGAGGGTACCTATCTTTTATCACCCCACTAGGCAACCATTTTTCCAACCAGAATTTGAAGTTTTTCCCATCACCCAAGACAGACTTGAATAAATTCCAGTTATCTGCCAAAGCACGCACCACAGGTGACCATAAGGGAGACGACTTATGAGGATTCAAGCGTCTCTTCTCATCATTTGCCACCTCATAGCTATCCTGAATGATTTTTGTCCACAGTTTTTTCCCCCTTGGAGCAGTCGAACTGCCTGTAGGATCTAAAGATATAGGATATATGGCTATGCGCACAAAAACTTAAGAACAATATTAGTAATAACAAGACAATTTACAGAATCAATCAAACAACAGAAAATTGGCATAATATGTGTAGTGGTTCCCTTCCCTTGAGTACTCCACTACCTAAGCCTCCCAGCTTAGGATTTTTAACCTGATTCTCTCAACCCTGAGAGAATTAATTTACTAAATCGAGGTAATTAACGGGTTACCTTAACCCAAGTACAAAAACGGGTTTGTTACAACCCAACAAGCAAATGCTCAAGAACAAATGAAATATAGGTGTAAGAAAAAAAGATCTTACAACTAAATTTCCAAGCCTTTCAACAAATGTAAATATAATGCTATCGATTTGAGAGCCTAGAATGAGCGTGAATGCCTTGACAATGAGTGAAGAAATCACATCGAAGTGTTTGCAAAAGTGTAGAGAAATTGATAGCAGCAAACTATTCCTTCTTTTTCAAAATATTGTGAGAATATGAAATATAGCTCTAGAATTTTTCTTTTCTATTTCTCATATGCAAACTAAGGGTCCAAGGGTTTACTTATAGAGTTTAGGACCTCAAGGATTCGTCTACTAGACGTTGGGGTTTAAATTCTAACATTTATATAGCCAAAATTAATTTTCTAGCCATTCAGAATTGAGCTAACGGCTAACTGGTATCGGTACTAAAGTGTGGGTACTAGTACTCGTTGCTTCCAGATTTGGATTTTAAACTCTTAACACAAATCTGTAACCCACTTGTATCGATATTGATCATTAGTACCGGTACTCATTACCTCTAGTACCGGTACTGATCATGAGTATCGGTACTTACAGGGTACATGTTTGTTTCTTGAGAAAATCAAAACCTGTAACTTACATGTACCGGTACTAAACTTTAGTACCGGTACTTGTGGGTTAACAAGTACCTTTTTTAAGTGATTTAATCAATTACGTTCTTTGAAAATGATCGTAATATTAATCCTAATTTATCTCTAATTATTTTTACGATCTAAGTTATATTCCTTTGTTAAGAGACATACATTCTATAAATAAAAAATTTAAATTAGAAAACTAAAGGTTAAAGATGATCTTCTTCACTTCGACTCATCTTTGTCATCATCTTCTCTTTCTCATCATCATGCCTCCATCACTTCCTATTTGCCTTGATCTTCACTTAAATATGAAAGAACTCAATTGCAAACATTAATCCATAATAATTTTGTTAACACCAAAATAAGATGTGGAACAAAGTTCCAACAATCTCTCCCTTTTTGGTGTTAACAAAACTATCTTGCAAATAGATAATTATAAGAATAAAAATAATTTTTAACAATGTTATATGAAGGAAAAAAAACTTTAAATTAAATCCTCCCCCTCAATATATGCTCCTCCTAAAAATATTACTATTTGGCCTCTATCTTTCTCCCCCTTTTTGTCAATCACAAAAAAAATGAAGAAATATCATACCATAAAATTTACCAATAGTAAAATGGAGCTTGTGGATACCAAATATCTCTCGTCTAACATTCTTGGTCTTCATTCAACCTATAGAATGGTTGAAGTGTTCCGTTATGTGCCTTGAACATCCATTGATTACTTTGATCTACTCCTGGAAAACAAATATCTTTTCTAGGTACCCATTTTCTTGTATTTCCTTTAGAGTTAGTACCTTTCAAATCCTGAGATATATAGAACTTTTTATTGTTAGATCTATAATTCTTGGGATTTTTAGCCTTTTGATACATCCATGCATGCCTAGGTGCATGTGATTCAGTATGTGTATTCTTTTTATTCTGAAATTTTGATTTTATAGATTCACAAAATTCAGTATTTAACCTAGTTATTATTTTGAGATTATTTAAAGTACCTTCAAAGTTCTCATAAATATCTTCTAATTCTACTATCTTTGCATGCAACTGATTGTTAGTTTCTTTTGACATTTCTAATTCCATTTTTAAACATGATTTATCTATTTCTAATATTTGATAATTATTTTTTAAAACCTTATTTTCCTTTTTAAATAACCTAGCTTTATGATATAGTTCTTCATAAGCTTCTAATAATTCTTCAAAAGAAAAATCAGGGTTTACCACTTCTTCTGTGTCTTCTGAAGTTGCAATAAGATAAAGGTGTGCGACCTCATCTTCATCCGATTCACTAAAGTCAGTCTCCATGTTAGAGTCGCTATCATCCCATGTCGCTTTAAATGCTTTCTTCTTCTTCTTCTACTTCTTGAGCTCCTTTGTTTCTTTCCTATTGTCCTCCTTCTTGTTTAAGGGGCAATCTTTTCACAAATGGCCCTTCTTGCACTCATAATAAATAATATTAGAAGAAATTTTATTTACTTGCTTACCTTGTTTCTTGAGGAATTTCTGGAATTTCCTAGTGAGCATTTCCATCTCCTCGTCTTCGGATTTTGATGTTGTTGAGTCTAAGTCCTCCTTGATTGCTCTAAAAGCAATGCTTTTCTTCTTGCTTGTTGCCTTCTCATTTTTCTTGATATTCTCCAATTGGACTTCATATGCCATGAGGCTTCCAATTAGGTCATCCAAGGAGAGAGTAGAAAGATCTTTTGCCTCTTGGATGGCTGTGGTCTTTGGAGACTAATCGCTTGTAAGGGATCTTAAGATTTTCCTCACAAGCTGCTCCTCTTTCAGCTTGACTTTTAGATTTTTTATTGGATTCACGATCTCTTCAAACCTTGTGTACATGTCCTTGATTGTTTCTCCTTTTTCCATCCTGAAACACTCATAATTTTCTGTTAAAATAGAAATACATGTTTCTTTTACCTTGCTCGTTCCTTCATAGGTGATTTGCAAAGTATTCCAAATCTCATAGGCGGACTCACATGCGGAGATCCGGTTGAACTCTTCCCTTGATAACTCACAATAGAGTGCGTTCATGGCCTTCCTGTTTCCCGCAATCTTTTTCTTTTGCTCAGCTGTCCATTCAACTCCTTCCAGTAGTTTTGGATCCATGTACCTCTCTTGAATGAGAGTCCACGAATCTTCATCCATGGCTTTGAGAAAGACTTGCGTCCTCCTCTTCCAATATCCATAGTCCATCCCATCAAAATAGGGAGGACGGGTAGAAGACTGTCCTTCGGTGCGCCTTGATGTAGATGCCATTGCGAGTTGATTTGTTACGCCTTCTCGCAACTTGGCTCTGATACCACTTGATAGGATCTTTAGCTCTGATACCACTTGTAGGATCTAAAGATATAGGATATATGGCTATGCGCACAAAAACTTAAGAATAATATTAGTAATAATAAGACAATTTGCACAATCAATCAAACCACAGAAACTTGGCATAATATGTATAGTAGTTCCCTTCCCTTGGGTACTTCACTACTTAAGTCTCCCAGCTTAGGATTTTTAACCCGATTGTCTCAACCCCGAGAGAATCAATTTACTAAATCGAGGTAATTAACGGGTTACCTCAACCCAAGTACAAAAACAGGTTTGTTACAACCCAACGAGCAAATGCTCAAGAACAAATGAAATACAGGTATAAGAAAGAAAGATCTTACAACTAAATTCCTAAGCCTCTCAACAAATGTAAATATAATGTTACCAATTTGAGAGCCTAGAATGAGCGTGAATGCCTTGACAATGCGTGAAGAAATTACGTCGAAGTGTTTTCAAAAGCGTGGAGAAATTGATAGTAGCAAACTATTCCTTCTTCAAAATATTGTGAGAATATGAAATATAGCTCTAGAATTTTTCTTCTCTATTTCTCATATGCAAACTAAGGGTCCAAGGGTTTATCTATAGAGTTTAGGATCTCAAGGATTCATCTACTAGACGTTGGGGTTTAAATCCCAATGTTCATATAGCCAAAATTAATTTTCTAGCCATTCAGAATTGAGCCAACGGCTAACTGGTACCGGTACTAAAATTTGGGTACTGGTACTCGTTGCTTTTAGATTTGGGTTTCAAACTCTTAACACAAATCTGTAACCCACTTGTACCGGTACTGATCATTAGTACCGGTACTCGTTACCTTCAGTACCGGTACTGATTATGAGTATCGGTACTTGCAAGGTACAGGTTTGTTTCTTGAGAAAACCCAAACCTGTAACTTACATGTACCGGTACTAAACTTTAGTACCGGTACTTGTGGGTTAACAAGTACCTTTTTTAAGTGATTTAATCAATTACGTTCTTTGAAAATGATCGTAATATTAATCCTAATTTATCTCTAATTATTTTTACGATCTAAGTTATATTCCTTTGTTAAGAGGCATACATTCTATAAATAAAAAGTCTAAACTAAAAAACTAAAGGTCGAAGATGATCTTCTTCACTTCGACTCATCCTTGTCATCTTGCCTCTTCCTTGTCATCATCTTCTCTTTCTCATCATCATGCCTCCATCACTTCCTGTTTGCCTTGATCTTCACCTAAATCTGAAAGAACTCAATTGCAAACATTAATCCATAATAAGTTTGTTAACACCAAAACAAGATGTGGAACAAGGTTCCAACACTGCCCACTTCAATAGTAGGGTGTCATTAAATTCTTTGAGGGATCTGATTCTCATGCCACCATATTTCTTAGGCGAACAAATTGAATCCCATTTTATAGGTTGGAGGAAGGCACCTTGGTGAGAAGCCCCTTTCCAGAAGAACCTCTTGCGCATTACGTCAAGTTTTTTCCAAATTAACTTTGGAGCTCGGAGAACAGAGAAGAAGACTGGAATGGATGTGATAACTGAATTTAATAAAATATACCTCCCCCCTTTCGACAAGTAGCGACTACTCCAGCCCTCTAGTTTCGTAGCCACCTTTTCAAAGAGAAAAGACCAATCTGTTTTCTTCATTTTTGTGCACTTCAGTTATAAACCCAGGTATTTGATTGGCAGTGAAATCATAGGCATGCCCAGGATGGTGGAGATGTCATTTTGGTCTGTACCATTCATACCAAGGCAGACCAAGGAGGACTTACTTCCATTTAATTTTAAACCAGTAATCTCACAAAAAATGTTGACCATATAATATAGCGCCTGCGCTTCCCTCTTCCCAACTTCCACAAAAAAAACAGTGTCATCCGCGTATTGAAGAATGGGGGCCAAGGCCCTACTGTTAGTCATCGAGTATCCCCTTATGAATCCATCTGCTGGCAACTTGCAAGCATATCTTGCCAAGGTATCCACTGCAAGATTGAAAATCAAGGGGGCTAATGGGTAGCCTTGCCTTACCCCACACTGAGGCTGAATCCAGGTTTGACATGGATTCCCATTTATCAGGGGGAATAGGAAGCAGTCGTGATGCATCTCTTCACCCATTGTATCAAAAGAGGGGGGGGATTTTCTCCTTTTAAGAATTTCCCAAAGATATGGCCAAGAAATTGAGTCATAGGCTTTAGTGAAATCTACCTTCCATAAGAAGGCCTTGGATTTTCGTCTATGCCATCCCATCACCATTTCTTGCGCCATGAAGAACGATTCCTGCGGTGACCTCCCAGGTAGGAAAGCAGATTGGACGGGCATAATCAAATTTTGTAATACATCACGAATTCTGTTGGCTAAGATCTTGCTGATGATAAGATAGATGGAATTCGATAAAGTAATAGGCCTATAATATGAAAATTTCTCCGCACCCAACTTGTTTGGTAGCAAAAACAAATAAGACTTATTCAGTCTTTCAAAACCATAGTTGCCCTTTTCAAACTCATGTATAACTTCCATCACATCCTTCTTAAGAACGTTCCACATTTCCTTGTAAAAGAAGACCTGAACCCCATCCGGTCCTGGAGCTCCCTCATTATTCAAATCTTTGATTGCTTTCACTGTTTCATGTTCGATAAAAGGGGCAACTAACATAGCCACCTGATCACTGCCGACACACAGAAAATCAGCCGAAGCCATCCAAGGAGCCTCTTGGTGTAGCCTTGGCTGCTTCTTTAGAGTAACAGCCAGCTTCATATCTAATTTCACGAGTAGATGTAATGGTTCTCTCACCCACTTTGATAGATGAGATGATATTAAATCTTCTCCTAGCACTGGCAGCAAGATGAAAGAATTTCGTATTGGCATCACCTTCCTTGAGCCACAGTTGTCTAGATTTCTCACATCAGTCCATTTCTTTCTTTAATTCCTCCTCCCCAATGACCTGCTACAGATACTTCCTTTGTTCTTACTCCTAGGCACTCAGAACCAACCTTCACTCCTTCAAATCAAACCTTTGGATCTCTGCCAGTGCCTCAACCCTCTTTTGCTCTCTGATAGTCACCACTGTCTGTCCATATTCCTTCAACTTGAGCGCATATCTGCTAGCTTTGATGTAAGCTGCTGTGTGGCCGAGCCAGTCACATTCTTATTCTGCCACCAACTGGACAACATATCTACAAACCCCTCTTCTTTGAACCAAGACTTTTTAAGCTTGAAGTATGAACCAACATCCGCATTCACCCCACTGTCCCACACAATTGGTTTGTGGTCAGAGAATGGTCTATCAAGGCTCATAGTAGAAGACAGGTGGAATCTTTTCAAGAGGCTTGGGTTGCCAAAGAACCTGTCCAACCTTGATACCAGTCCACTACCATTTCTCCAGGTGAAATCCACCCCACTGACAGGGTATTTTGTGATGCCCAATCTCTACACAGTCAATTGAAATCCAGCCATTGCACTTTCAGAACTGCCCCTAGGTCTGTCTCCACTTGATAAAGGACAGTTGAAATCACCACCAACAAGCCATGGTACCTCCTGGACTCTTTGATGCACTATTGACAAGTCCTCCCAAAGTTCCACCCGACTAGCCGCTGCACAAGGTCCATATGTGCATGAAATGAACCAATCCAGATCACCTTGAAGGTTCTGACATCTACAGGTAAGCACATGTCTATTGTAATGGATTTCAATCATTTTAAGGTTGGATTTTTTCCACCATATTGCCATCCCACCAAATTGTATTATATAGTAATATCTTCTTTTTTGGTGGCCAGAGATAGGGTGACTTTTAATCGGGGCTTTGGATTGAAGATCCAATCGTATGGATTTGATGAGGGCGATGATTAGAGTTCAACGACTCCAAGATCATCTCGATCGGACTTCTGTAGCATTAGATATAATCCGAGGAAGGTCAGAGATCAAGGGCCAAGATGGTGTCAATTTGCACTTCATATGCCAAATCTGACCACATTGATGGGAACATCATCATGAGCCATAACTAGCTCATTTTGACCCAATTAAGTCAATAAATGCTCCTATATAACCGTCAGAGAGTCACAAGTCATTACATAATCATTCTGAAAGAAAAATAAGAAATTAGGGTTAAAATCATAATTTTACCAGCTCATCATGAATGCAGTATAACCATGGATTTTCTCAGGGGTTGAATGAAGGTCAATTGGTCTTAAAAAGATAATAAGTGCGTTAGAACAATCAGTAAAGGGTTTGCACATGTTCTGAGAATTAAATGACTTTTGAAATTCTAAAAAGAGACCTGCTTAATTAACTGAGGTTTTGTTCAGGATAAAATTCACCTAAACCCTCTAAAAATCGTAGAAAAATATTCTCTAGGATTTAGAACCTTCAATTTAACCATCAGGTTTTGACCCAAAATAAAATCACAGACAGACATTTGCCCTAGTTTGGATTTTTACACAAATTACCCAGTCAAATATGATCAAAACCAAAATCCAACTTCATCATTGGATTCCTTAGGTCCAAATTAGGTTTGTATCAAAATTTGGACTTAAGATGAATTTGTCTTGACCTAGTTTGCATCACATTTCTACCCTTACTTTTAAAATCCTTTCAAATAGGTCCCTAACTTTGTCATCATTCTCACAAATAGGTCCCTACTCCCATTAAACCTATTCCTACTTGCTCCGGCGACCTTAAAAAGGAAATAACTCCCTGATTTTTTGACGAATCCCTTTAAAATTTGAAAGGAAAGTTCGTAAAGAAATTCCCTTCCTTTTGGACCTAATCCTAAGCCTTGAAACCTACCCAATCTCTTATGCGAACGCATGAGAGATTTGGGTATCAAGAAACTTCCAACTCTGGTGAGCTTTCCAATCTTGGGAAGCTTGCTTCCCAAGCTCTAACAAACTTCTGATGACCTATAAAAGACTCCCTAGATCACAACAGATTCCCTAAGCTTGAATTCGGCCAGAGATTCCCTCTAATTCCTCTCCCCTCCTCCAACCGATTTGCTCTTCGAGCTCCAGCAACCTTCCCTACCTTCCCTCGTTGTCTGACCACAATACCAGTGGCAAATACTTCTTCCTTGTCTTCTTCCGTGTCGCCTAGTACCCGCCGGTGCTCCTGCCCCCTTCATCCTCGCCGTCCACATCTCTCTGAAAAGCTTCATCTCCAGCACTGGCTGCACCTCACCCGGCGATAATCCTGCTCCCCTTCGTCTGTCTCCTTTCCTAAATGACTCCTCGACTTCCCCTCTTCGTTTTCTGACCCTCGTCGCCTCATTTCGATCGCCGACTCGCCCCGTCGCCCTTCGTCTTCCACCTTGCCGGCGTACCTTCGGTGAGCCCTAGCGGCTTCCACACTCGCCCAACCGCGCCACTTCCACACTCCTCACCATCGCCTCGACTCACCGACCAAAACCCCTCAAGTAATTGAGGGGATTGGCCTCTCTATCACCCCCCCGACTCACGCACTCTCACACACAATCCGCAAGGTCAACAGACCTCCACAACCACCTGCACGTGATGCCAACATTGCCGTTCAATTCCCCACCTCACGGCGAAGCTTATGAACTGTTTTAACTAGGGATTTTAGCCCGTTTTCATGCTTGCAGGTCCCAGGTCTCCGTCGCCCTTACCGAAGGTTCAAGTAAAGCTCGAAGCTCGCTTCAAGCACTTGTAGACCCCAGACAAAGTCCCAGGTGCTGTAGAACACTTCCAAGATTGCAACCAAGGAGCCAATTAGGCTCTTTGACTGAGCCTTTGACCACAATTTTGCAAGGAAGTCACTGCAGTTGTGCACAGAGGAAGGAGGTGGGATTAGTCCCACATCGGTTGTCGCAAAGCCCCTGCGCCTGCATCAATTGTAAAAGTGTTGGTGGCTATTTGCCTCCAAACACGGGGTGAGGTCCCTCTCACCCACACACGCCTCGTCCGTGATCTCTACTCGCGGACCTGGCCTGACCCATTTACCTGCTTAGCCAAGCACTCCTCGGCTGCTACCCCATTGCAGGCAGCCCTAGATACGGGTGCATGTGTACCCGATAACCCGATATCCTAAGAAAAGGCCCTGGGAGGGCGGAGCCTAAGAGAGAGAAGGAAGGAGAGATCGCGCGAGGGTAGGGGAGGGTTTTGCTACTAAAGGCATTAGCTGACACTTAGCCAATTTGAGAAGTTCCCCTCCCCTGTGAGAAGAGGAAAGCACAAGTAGAAGTAGAAGCAGAAGCAGAAGGCAGCAAGAGTAGAAGCAGCCGCAGCAGAGAAAGAAGAGAAGAAGAAGAGGCTGAGAAGAGAGAAAGAAGGCTGTGCACTATAGCATCAGACATTTAAGCCATCTGATCCCATCTTCAGACATTTGATTTGAGTTTCTAAAGTTATAATTAACTCTGATATTTTGCTTCTGCTTACTATTATTGTATAAGGGTAATTGGTAATTTAAATCACCATTTTACCCTCCATTTTGCACATTAATCATCGATTTTTATATTATTCTACATTAAGATTTTACTTATATATTGTGTTCAGTTATGAATTATGATCTTGAGTTTTAAATTCCATATTGCTTTCTGTGTTCGACCTCGGAATCTTTTTCGAGTAATAAAATTTATTTGTTTAAACGCTATTTTTGCTATACTGCAATGCGACATTTTTAAAACACCGATCTAGCGTTCGAACATTTTGGCGCCGTTGCCGGGGAGCAACGGGCAATTTAGAACTCTTGATTGCAATTCCTGATTCAGATTCTAACTTGCTATATCTCTTTTGCTATGGTTGTTTATGGAGAAGATGCATTCAAGGAAGATCAACTGCACAACAAACACACCAGGGGCAGGTAAGTTCTAACCACTCTCTCTTAAGCCCCTCATTCTGAAAAGGATAAAAGGAAAATCAATTAGGGTTACTTGCATTCTTTCCATAGATAATTCATCAAGTTGCCTGAGTTGATACGTTTTATTTGACAACAAATCCTGATTTGTGCACCCACTTAAAGCTTAAGGTATCTAGGGCTATCACATTCTTGTTTGAGCCCTAGGTACCACATTTGGACAAATTAAAGTGGACCAAACTAGAAGCCAATTAAGGATTTCAGTTTAGAGTTTGTAAAGACACACTTGCTTAATCAAGAAATCATTTCCCCAAACAATGTGTGCCTACACCTTGATTGAACTGATCTATTCAAGTAAAATCCTAAAAAAATCATGCTCTTAAAATCATCTGAACACTAAAAGAGGGACCTAAATTTTCAAGGACAATACAGGTGAAGTTGACCCACCTTGTTTGGGTCAACCAATCTTCAAATTAGGTCACTATTGCACTCAACACATCTTAAAGTTCAAGTGAAATTCTAAGCACCCTTGCTCTTAATTAAAACTGTTAGAGTTAAGAGGTCAAGTCCCCATTTTGATCTACCTGGAACATTAGTGACAAGAGAGGTTGGGTGGGGGAAACCCTGTAACCCATGGGGGTGCTCTACCGTGTAGGGGTCTTTGCGGGACTCTCCCTCTTTGGCTGCCCAGGTAATTCTTAGGTGGACGGCTTTCTGACTAAGGGGTATCATCCGCCCCGAACCTTTATAGTCATCAAAAATTTTTTGGGTGTCTTGATTGGGTCCATCACATTCTACCTCTCATCTACTCCATCGGTACATGTTTGGGAGGAGGTCTCTAAGACCATCCTTGAGGCCTCCTTTAGTCACTCATTCACGTCGAGGCCAAGCCTCGACCTCCTTGTTTGTGCAACAACCCAATCCTATTGATATCTCTTCCGATTCATCTGAACCTGATTCTCTTTCATTCATCATCATGGCACAACCCGCAGAAGAAAATAATCTTGAAAATCAACTCCAGCACCTCAATGATCTATTCCAAGCCTTTGTGAACCCACTACAACGTCCAATGATGCGAGATCACTATAATCCTGCTGCGGTAGCAATCGAACCTTGAGTACAAATCCCTACTGGAGGTCCTGACACTGAACTCAAGCCCAACATGATTCATTCCATTTCCAAATTCCATGGGCGTAATTCTGAAGATCCTTTCCAGCATATCAAACAACTCAAGCATCTGGTCCAGACCTTCGGGTCAGAAGTTCAAAATCGAGATATTCTACTCATGAAAATGTTCTCCTTCTCTCTTATGAATAAAGCTGCTCATTGGTACCAAATCCAAAGGCATCTGATCAACACCTGGGCGGAACTTCAATCTGAGTTTCTGAGAAGGTTCTTCCCTGTTAGTCGGACAAATGCTTTATGACACTAGATCACACATTTCACACAAGCAGGAGAACCACTTTACGAAGCATGGGATCGTTTTCTGGATTTCATTCGAAAGTTCCCCCATCACGGAGTTTCTAAATGGGAACAAGTACAGTCTTTTTACCAGGGACTCCGTGAGGATATTAGATTATTCGTCAATGCGACTTGCGGAGGAAACATCATGGGTAAACACGAAGACACCGTGTGGGAAATTCTCAAGAATATGTGCGAGAACTTCATCAATAATGAATCCATGCATGTTCGACTGGACGGATGCTCGTGCATTGACGAATCCAAAGGGAGCACATGAGATGCGGGGCCTGTCCTCTTCCATCGACTTGGAACTAATGGCCAGTCATTTAGACAAGGTCTCTATTATTGAGAAGAAGGTGGATGAGCTAACTCGACATTTGCAGTGAGACACCTCTGCACAAAACTCGTACACACAACCACCCTTTAGCAGGGAGGTCGTGCACAACATCTGTCACCGACCTTCTTAGGGGATGGACCCATAACCACCTCCGTCTAATTCTGGCTACAGAGGAAACTCTGGATCCACCTACTCTAGTTGGGGGAACTATGAACCCTCATATTCTGATTTGCCAGAGGTCCCTCAGACCTGCGAGGACCTCAATGTCATTCAAAATGATCCATTCTCAAACACCTACAACCCTGGATGGCATAATCATCCCAACTTCACGTGGGCAGGAAATAATCAAAATCAAAGACCTCAATATCCGCCCCGACCACAAGCTCCTCGTCCATATCAGCCGCCTCAGCCTCGGCCTAACCCAACTTATCAATCTAGGCCGACTCAGACAAATCAAATAACTCTTATCCTTCAGAATCTGGTTGACATTCAGAGGACGAATGCGGTTATGCAAAAATAGCACAAAGACGAGATCATAGAGGTTCGCAATCAACTTGCCCAGATGGCAAATCCTTGCCAACATGGTGCACTTCCTTCACAACCTCTACCTAATCCGAATAACGTGCCAAACCAAAGATGTGTTATGAGCCCAAATCCGGGCCAAGCTCACTTTGTTTATTAGGCCCCTTCTACTCCATCACCCGACAGGATGGAGGCTTCGACATTATATACGGGTTACCAGCAGCAAGCACCTCTTCTACCCACTCCAAACCAAAATCAGGCAGGATTAAATTCTGTTACTACCCGCACTGGCAAAACAACATAGGACCCACCTTATCCAAGCCAAACCAAGCCTGGTAATACAAACCCTAACCCAAGGACAGTATCCAGGACACCTCTATCCCAGATCAAGAATTTGGACCCATTCTAGAGGAATCATCTAAAGTTCCATTTCCTGAGGCCTTGACCAAGGGAAAGAGGATAACCAAAACTGTGGCACCCGAGGAGGACTCGGTTAAGCTCTTTAAGCAGGTCCATATAAACATCCCCACGATGGATGCGATACGCCACGTACCAACTTACACATGATTTTTGAAAGACGTATGCACACCAAAGTGTAAGCCGCGAACCAAAGATGGGAATCAAATTGTACTACCAGAGAAAGCCAACTCTATCATTTTGAGCAACTTCTCGCCTAAGGCAAAAGACCTAGGCACCCCTTTGACCTCCTGTGAAACCAGTGATATACGATTTGCCTGAGCTTTATTAGACTTAAAAGCCTCCATAAATTTGATACCCACATCCCTACTAGACTACTTCGAAGAATCTGAGCTTAAACCGACTGAAATGACCTTACAACTAGTAGATCGATCAATTAAGTCACCAAAAGGAATTCTCGAGGATGTCATAGTAAGGGTGCATGATTTTTATTTCCTAGTGGATTTCATCATTTTAGACATGGATGCTCCTGAGAATGTGAAGAATACATCGATCATATTAGGGAGACCCTTTCTAGCCACTGCTAGAGCCAATATCAATTGTGAGGAGTGATTGTGCAGCAATCATAGGTCTTAATTGACCTAGATTAAGCTAGAACTTAGCATAAGTTAGGATTATTCACGCATACATATGCATTGTCTGCATCTTTACTGCTTTCCTTTAGCTATGCATGAAATAATGTTATAATGTGCTGATTAAGTGCATTATGTCGATTGCAGGGAATAAGCTGATCAGGAGCTGGATTTGAAGCTGGATCAGGAATAATAGGAGTTGCAGCAGAGCTAGAGCAGAAGGCTTAGATTAGATGTAGGAATAATGATATAAGGGAGTTAAAGGTTTTCTATTCTATTAAGTAGAAATAAAGCAGTAAAATGTGAAGAGCTTAGGCCCATCCTATCCCCAGGATAGCCTAGAGACTTCCCCAAGCTTTAGCCACCCTTAGATTAGGTCACAACACCCTAGGAAGCCCCAAAACCCTAGTTTCAACCCTTATCTAGACGTCTAGATAAGTTATAGGATGTCCAGGACCCTTAGCCAACTCCCACACACTTCAAACCCACTTCTACAGTGTTATTGGACGTCCAGACACTTTGTCAAACGTCCAATTTCAGCAGAATACCCAAAACAGAACCCGAAATCCTTCCTGACTCTGATTGGACGTCCAGACAACAAGTCTGGACTTCTGATTGTTGAGCATAAGACGTCTGATTCTATTATTAGACATCTGATACTGCTCTCCAATTCCTGTTTTGAGATTTAAGCCTTCATCTTGGATCTCTAGGTCCCTAAACCCAATTCCAACCCCATAGGAACCTAAATTAAGGTGCCCTAACCCTAGTACATCACCTCTAGACCTCCCTAAGGACCTAATTAGGTCCTCACTAAACCTAATTGACTTGGATCTTAATCAATTCCATTAGCCTATTCAATTGGACTCATTGAGTCCAATTGAGCCCTGATCTCAGCACACACTGTCCAATTGGACTCAGTGAGAGTCCAATTGACCTAGACCTGACTTAATTGAGTTGTTTTACTCTCAATTAAGTTTTCACACACCCAATTAAACTTGTATTAAGTTTAATTGCACTTTACCTTAGTGAATTAGGGTTTATAACCCTAATTTGAGACATACCTTGACCTAAACCCACTAGAACCCAACCTAATCATCCTAGCCACCTAAGTTTCGACCCACACACACCCACACACACCATCCACACGAAAATATCTAGCCTAGAGTTCTCTAGAACTCTCTACCATGTGTGGTTGCCTTGGTTGCCAAAAATAGCAACCAAGAGCCATTCAATTTTTAGATCCACATTTGGTGGATCTAAAAGCCACCATCCACCCTCTCTCTCTCACTCTCCCACGAGCTCCCACCATAGGCCTCTCTAGAGAATTCCATAATTCTCTAGAGAGCTTCCATTAGGTCTATAAAAAGACCCCTTGGGTGACCATTTGCACCCATTCACTTCCTTGGCATCCATTCCACTTAGAATAGCCACTTCCATCTCCACTCCACCTCCACTAGTTGAGCACCACCATGGAGGCCACCATCTTCACGCCAAGAAGCCGGATCAGCTCCCCAACCTCCAAGGGCCGGCCTAAGTTCCATTGGCCACCCCTCCATCTTCTCTCAACCACTCAAAGGCCATCGGGGACCACCCCTGAATGCCCTTCCATTCTATTAGATTTAGATTATGCTCTTCGTATATTTACTGCTTTTATTACTGCTTAGTAGTGTAGTCGTACTTCTCCCCCAATGATGCATGAGAAATCCCCCCGTTGATTCTTATATGCAATCGTTTTCTGGTAGTTAGGTTTAATTTTTAAGCATTCATGTAAAAGCTTTCCTCTAGATTTCCTTGTGCAACAACTCTCCAATGATGAATAAAATTGCATTTTATATATATATATCTCTTATGTGTTTGAAATCACCACGAGCTGAATGATTATTATATTTGCGTGATTTAAGTGCTTGTTCTTTAATTGCCTATATATTACGCACCAGCATGTCGTTTAAATAAAGTAAAGAGGCTTTAAGATCGATTTCAAAAGCAAAAAAATGCCTCCCAGAGACGAACAACCGGGACTCAAGTCTCGTTATATTTAGAAGTCAATTTTTGATGAACGTTTTTGCACGACTATACTACGATTTTCGACGACTTTCAAATGCGCGAAAACGGCATTTCTATTAAATGGCGCCATTGCCGGGGAGGCGACGTCATTTTCTTTGATTTTTATTTTGGAACTATTACTAACGAATTGGCCTCTACTTTGTTCTTGATGTGCAGGACAACACGGAAGAAAAAAATGGGATCTGCGCACACAACGAGCGCGGAAAAGAAATCAGGTGCACATTAAATTCTCTTAGATTAGGTTTATTTCCTGAACCCTAGGACTAGATCTACTTCCTGCAATTTCTTTTGAAAAAAAAAAAAGATTTTTCTCATTTTCCTGAAAAAGAAAAAAAAAAATCAAAAAGGAAACTTTTGAAAAAAAAATCTAGATTAGATTTCTTTTCGAGCTTAGGTTAGTTTGAAAAAAAAAATATTTTCTGTGAATCTTTTGAAAAATTCTTTTTGAAAAAAAAAAACGTGCAAAAGTTTTGAAAGAAAAAAACATCCTTTTTAGTGGAAAGCCTAGATTTGAATTCAAATCTCTTTAAAAGGCTTTTCCACCATCTTCTGATTTTCGGTCAGATTTCAAATCTAACTTAAAAATTCGATTGGTGAAAAATTCGTTAGCGAAAAATTTTGAAATTTAGGCTAAACCTTCATTTTCAAACCATATTTTAATTTCCACCATTACTTTAAAAAAATTCCAAGCATAAAATTTTTAAAAATTCGCGAAGTGCACCGGGGTCAGCTTGACCCAGATTCAAAATTTTTCAAATTTCAAAAAGCAATTTCGACCAATTTGCAAATCTGTTTTGACTAAAAATGGTGGGGTTTGAAAGCTGATCTCATTTTCTTTATTTTTCATATTTTTCCTGAATTTTTGAAGATCAATTGATGCTGTTTTAAAGTGAAAAACCGACCAGGGGTCAGAATTCCAGATTAGACCCCCTGATATTCAAAATTCCCTAAAAATTTGGTTGAAATAGTAAAAATTCCAAGAAAATATTCTATGAAAAACTGATTGAAAAATGAATCTACTCGCAAAATTTCAAATTAATTTGATTCCAATTATTAGTAGAAAATCGACATTAATTTTGTGGTCTGCTGAAACAGAGAAAAGCCCTAGAAGTGCATGCAACCTTGGTCAAACCCTTAGGGTTACAACTAGAGACCACACATTGGGCTAAATTAGACTTAATCAAGTCTAGTTAGCCGGTGAACTTGGTCACCTTGTGGGTTACTCACCACAAACCCCACTGAAGAAAACGGGTTAAAATTAACTTTAAAATACGAAATCAACCTGAGTTCGTTGTCGTACTACTGGGTGAGTTTAATCTCTCTTGCCAAACCTGGTGACTAAGTCTGTGGGGTAGTGTCAAACGACCGCAGCTCGGGGGTCAACGGAACCGGAGGCATATGCCAAAGGAAGAACCTTCCCCTTAGTCCCCTCGTAACCATACTGGCTGGGTTAGCTTGAGAGACGGGATTCACTTTCAGTCGGTTGTACGACGAACTTATCTTCCAGAATTCAAATCCCTAACGAAAACTTTGGTCACCAGATCTATAAGGACCACTTGATTGACAGGGCCTTAGCGTTGTCTTGCGTGGCTACACCAACCCAGGGGTTAGGCGGTGTATGCACGGAAGGAGGTCACTTCGACCTCACTTGGTTGGACCTTGGGAGCTGCTCCCAAGGAGGCGAGTCACTTCTTCTATCTGTTGAGCCGTGATGGCTAACATTGGATCTGGACCTAATCAGGATCCAGAAGAGCTGGACCCAGGAGCTTATCTGAGAACTTGGGTCACTGAATCAGCTCAACCTTGGGATCAGAACCCAAGGTGGCGAAGACGACTTTTCGCTTCGCCTGATCCTACTCCTCGGGTTACTGAAATGGTTAACCCATATCCTAACCCTGGATATTATGACCCATACTAGTCGGTCCCTCAAAGGATCGCATCTTATAACCCAGGATAGGGATTTCGTACTCCTGCTTCTCACCCATGGAACATGGGTAGACCTGATTCACCCCCTGGAACCCCTGAAGAGCTACCAATGCATATGCGGCCACATTATAGAATACAGAGAGCTATAGTGAGCGCTAAGGAAAAGGCCGCATCCTATCTATGCGAAATCCAGGCTATCATTAAGCCGAACCAAAGATAAAGCTGGATTCCGCATCAACAAGCTGTGATGGAGCTCCTTCAGGAAACAACAGAGATAACAAGGCGAATGGGACAAAATCGGGAAACTCAAGAACTATTGCTTTTGAGATATCAAGTGGAAAATAGCATTGAAGACCTCGAAGAATCTGAAACAACTACGCCAGAAGAACACACAGAAGATTCTCGGGAGTAGATGCCCGAAGATCACTCAAGGGAAAAAGAATCTAGCATGGATATGAAACAGGAGCAGGAAGTATGCCGAATGGGTTCATCTGAAATTGAGGAGGAAAGGACTGATATCTCCAGGACTGAGCCGCAATCAGATTATCCTGAATCCTGGGAGACACCTATCAGGTTAGATGACCCAATCGAGACAAGGGAAGTAGATCTAATTGAGGATATGGATCTTGAGGCAAGCATTACATGCGACACTACTGATCAATCTAGGCCACTTCCCATTGTAGGTGAACCTGTGCTAGAGCCAACATCTTCTGATCTACACTCTTCTTCTTTCACCTACATCCCTAATTCGGATATTAGAGATTCTGAGAGGACACTTTCTATCCTTGATGCAAACATCCGAAAATCAGAAGTAGCTATGGATGCTTTGATCGAAGAAATAAATATGCTACCTGAGGTAGGAATTATTGAGGAACCCAATGCATATGAGGGTAAAGCTTTGAGCAGAATGAGCTGGAGATGCACCTATCATCCTAGTCAATCTAACAGATGGCTCGACTCTGAGACTGAAGAGTCAGCCTCTGATGAATCAGAGATGGGTACTGATGAGGACGAAGTAATTTCTGACGAGGATTTTAGTGACCTCCCCACAGATTTCTACTTTTACGGATACCCCCATATGACCAGAGCCTGGAGAGGGAATGATCTTTGATGTCAATTATCATTATGAGGATCCCTATGACTCAGATTCTGGTTCTGAGGTACATTTTGATCTACTCCCTCAGCAACTTTCTGCTGAATTGTGGGACATGATAAATCAGCTGAATCAACATCATGATCCCCCTTCTGATTATCCTCTATTTTCCACCACCACTCCACACTTTCTTATAGCTAGACATTTTGGAGTAGGGGTGCACAATCAACTAGTTCGTATCTCCGGACCACTGATTCTGGGAGCATACGAGCATATCTTTCTCTTAATCTTAGCCGGCTCCTATGCTAGAAATGACACATCTGATTGAGTTTTCACCCAGCTGGAGGCGTTAAACTTAGCACATATAGATACCATTCGCCCCACATTCTACCATCATTTTTATATAACCATTTTTATACATAACATATTTTTGTTTTAGTATATTTCCCTTTTCTATATTGCATGTTAACAGGTTGGTCGATGCTGAATGTATATTTCCAGGAGCAATTCCAGGTGATTTCTACCCATTCTCTCCTTGCAGCATTTATTTTCTTTTACATTCATGCATGAGGACATGCAAGAACTTAGGCATGGGGGGGTAGATACAGAAAAACTGAAAAAATTTTTTTGTACCAACACTTAAGAAAACCTCGGAGCTGCATGCAAAACGTACTTTAAGACCTTAAATAAAAGAACCGACTCCACCTCCAATGCTCTCATTGGAGCTAGAAATCGTTCGCAACAACCAATTCTGACTCACCTGCTCACCTTTTGTTCTAAATTTAGGGTCAAGCTGATTGTAACCCAATACGGGAAATTCACGAAGTACAAATTATATGAGGTTGCATGTTTATAGCATATATAGATATTGCATTCATGAATAAGATTATTTTATTAAGAGAATGCATTAAGGATTTTATCCTTTAGTTGATTCCTGTAATCTGGAATCCAGTATAACTTTTCACACACACGTAGAATTTGCAATGGATTCATGGTGAATGCTGATAAACGTCTTCAGCCTGTCGAGAAGAAGTAGTGCTTCTTTTCCTGAACCCTTGGACAATGTTTTGGGAGTCAGGCAGATTTTCCTCCAAAAATCCACCAAATAGTGTGAGATGAGAGTAGAGTGTATTGGTGCTCTAAGATTAGTGCAAGGAATCTGGAATCCTAGATAATTAAGTGATGATACTCTGAGATTAGATATAGTTTTCGCTCTCGGTTCCTGCGTATACATTTTTGTGCGAAATTGTGAGAGCCACCGAATAAGGCAAATACGCGAAGAGCGAGTTTTCATAAAACTAGGGCTAAGGTGGATGGTTACGACCATTCTTTACGGAATCCTTAGCTGAAGGAGGGTATTGATGTCAAGGTCAAAAATACACAGTCCTATCCATCTCTCCCGGTGCCGTGAGTAGGCACTTCCACCAAATAAGCCACCCAATGTCTCTTGAGTACCACCAATCCCTAATAATGCCTCCTCAATAAAGTTCATGGATGTATGTCAGTTGTGTTATGCTGAAAAACAAAAAAAATTATTAAAAAAAAATTGAGAAAAAGAAAAAGAATGATGAAAAGAAAGAAAAATTGAAAAAAAAAATTTAGAAAAAGAAGAAAAAGCAAAGAAAAGAATGAATATTTAGTGTTTATTTCATCGAGGCAATACCACCAAATAAAATTGAGCTCCACCAAATATGACCTTAACCTATTTTTCTTGTGTTTCTGACCGCCCGAATACTGGCTGATGAATCCCGACTTAGTGTTAGGGTTATGAGAACTCAATTAAAGTGTTAATACCTAGTGAGACCACCAAATATAGATCCTATGTGTGAATCTGGTGAGGTTGTGAGCTCTAAGAAAAAGAAAGAAAAAGAGTAAGAGAGAATGAATACAAAGAAATCAAAAGGGAGCATAGTTTTTCTCGTCTTTCTCTGAGTTAAGTTACTTAGTAATCCGGGAATCTAGATTCTGTAGTACTAGTCTCTATGTAGCACCAAGTGAGAATGAGCCACCAAATATATAATCCTTTCCCTCAGAGATTCTCTACCTAAGCCTAAAGCTAGGGTGGAATTCATAAAATATCTTGAATACCCCGAGGGAAGAAGTCCGCCTATCCCGCTAGAATTTTTACTAGGGGTCAAGCACAGGCTTTAGAGGTGTATTAGTTCACTCTAATCCGTTGCAAAAGCTACATAGCTGCACCTTCACGATTGTCTGGATTTCTAGAGCATAGGATGAAAACAAAAAGGAGAAAAATATCTATGCAAACACTTGATAAAATAACCAGTCCCTTAGGAACCCTTGCTGTAAATAATTTAGTCTTACATTTGCTAGGGACTAGCAATATTTAGGCATGGGGGTATGATTGTGCAGCAATCATAGGTCTTAATTGACCTAGATTAAGCTAGAACTTAACATAAGTTAGGGTTATTCACGCAAAGATATGCATTATCTGCATCTTTACTACTTTCCTTTAGCTATGCATGAAATAATGTTATAATGTGCTGATTAAGTGCATTATGTCGATTGCAGGGAATAAGCTGATTAGGAGCTGGATCTGAAGCTGGATAAGGAATAACAGGAGTTGCAGCAGAGCTGGAGCAGAAGGCTTAGATTAGATGTAGGAATAATGATGTAAGGGAGTTAAAGGTTTTCTATTCTATTAAGTAGAAATAAAGTAGTAAAACGTGAAGAGCTTAGGTCCATCCTAGCCCTAGGATAGCTTAGAGACTTCCCCAAGCCTTAGCCACCCTTAGATTAGGTCATAACACCCTAGGAAGCCCTAAAACCCTAGTTCCAACCCTTATTTGGACGTCCAGATAAGTTTTAGGACGTCCAGGACCCTTAGCCAACTCCCGCACACTTCAAACCCACTTCTGCAGTGTTATTGGATGTCCAGACACTTTGTCAGATGGTCAACTTCTGCAAAATACCCAAAACAGAACCTGAAATCCTTCCTGACTCTGATTGGACTCCAGACAACAAGTCCGAACTTCTGATTTTTGAGTATAAGACGTCTGATTCTATTATTAGACGTCTGATACTGCTCTCCAATTCTTGTTTTAAGATTTAAGCCTTCATCTTGGATCTCTAGGTCCCTAAACCCAATTCCAACCCCATAGGAACCTAAATTAAGGTGCCCTAACCCTAGTACATCACCTCTAGACCTCCCTAAGGACCTAATTAGGTCCTCGCTAAACCTAATTGACTTGGATCTTAGTCAATTCCATTAGCCTATTCAATTGGACTCATTGAGTCCAATTGAGCCCTGATCTCAGCACACACTGTCCAATTGGACTCAGTGAGAGTCCAATTGACCTAGACTTGACTTAATTGAGTTGTTTTACTCTCAATTAAGTTTCCACACACCCAATTAAACTTGTATTAAGTTTAATTGCACTTTACCTTAGTGAATTAGGGTTTATAACCCTAATTTGAGACATACCTTGACCTAAACCCACTAGAACCCAACCTAATCAACCTAGCCACCTAAGTTTCGACCCACACACACCCACACACACCCACACACACCATCCACATGAAAATATCTAGCCTAGAGTTTTCTAGAACTCTCTACCATGTGTGGTTGCCTTGGTTGCCAAAAATAGCAACCAAGAGCATTCAATTTTTAGATCCACATTTGGTGGATCTAAAAGCCACCATCCACCCTCTCTCTCTCACTCTCCCACGAGCTCCCACCATAGGCCTCTCTAGAGAATTCCATAATTCTCTAGAGAGCTTCCATTAGGTCTATAAAAAGACCCCTTGGGTGACCATTTGCACCCATTCACTTCCTTGGCATCCATTCCACTTAGAATAGCCACTTCCATCTCCACTCCACCTCCACGAGTTGAGCACCACCATGGAGGCCACCATCTCCACGCCAGGAAGCTGGATCAGCTCCCCAACCTCCAAGGGCTGGCCTAAGTTCCATTGGCCACCCCTCCATTAAAGTGTTAATGCCTAGTGAGACCACCAAATACAGAACATATATGTGAATCTGGTGAGGTTGTGAGCTCTAAGAAAAAGAAAGAAAAAGAGAAAGAGAGAATGAATACAAAGGAATCAAAAGGGAGCATAGTTTTTCTCATCTTTTTCTAAGTTGAGTTACTTAGTAATTCGGGAATCTGGATTCTGTAGTACTAGTCTCTATGTAGCACCAAGTGAGAATGAGCCACCAAATATATAATCCTTTCCATCAAAAATTCTCTACCTAAGATCAATGCCGGGGTGAAATTCATAGAATATCTTGAATACCCCGAGGGAAGAAATCCGCCTATCCCGCTAGAATTTTTATTAGGGGTCAAGTACAGGCTTTAGAGGTGTATTAGTTTTCACTCAAATCCGTTGCAAAAGCTACATAGCTGCACCTTCATGATTGTTTGGATTTCTAGAGCATAGGATGAAAACAAAAGGGAGAAAAATCTCTATGCAAACACTTGATAAAATAACCAGTCCCTTAGAGACCCTTGCTGTAAATAATTTAGTCTTGCATTTGCTAGGGACTAGCAAGATTTAGGCATGGGGTATGATTGCACAGCAATCATAGGTCTTAATTGGCCTAGATTAAGCTAGGACTTAGCATAAGTTAGGGTTATTCATGCATGCATACGCATTATTTGCATCTTTACTGCTTTCCTTTAGCTATGCATAAAATAATGTTATAATGTGCTGATTAAGTGTATTATGTCGATTGTAGGCAATAAGCAGATCTGGAGCTGGATCTGAAATAACGGGAGTTGTGGTAGAGCTGGAGCAGAAGGCCTAGTTTAGATGTAGGAATAATAATGTAAGGGGGTTAAAGGTTTTCTATTCTATTAAGTAGAAATAAAGTAGTAAAATGTGAAGAGCTTAGGTCCATCCTATCCCTAGGATAGCCTAGAGACTTCCCTAAGCCTTAGCCACCCTTAGATTAGGTCACAACACCCTAGGAAGCCCTAAAACCCTAGTTCCAACCCTTATCTAGACGTCCAGATAAGTTATAGGATGTCCAGGACCCTTAGCCAACTCCCACACACTTCAAACCCACTTCTACAGTGTTATTGGATGTCCAGACACTTTGTTAGACGTCCAATTTCAGCAGAATACCCAAAACAGAACCCGAAATCCTTCCTGACTCTGATTGGACGTCCAGACAACAAGTCTGGACTTCTGATTCTTGAGTATAAGACGTCTGATTCTATTATTAGACATCTGATACTGCTATCCAATTCTTGTTTTGAAATTTAAGCCTTCATCTTGGATCTTTAGGTCCCTAAACCCAATTTCAACCCCATAGGAACCTAAATTAAGGTGCCCTAACCCTAGTACATCACCTCTAGACCTCCCTAAGGACCTAATTAGGTCCTCACTAAACCTAATTGACTTGGATCTTAGTCAATTCCATTAGCCTATTCAATTGGACTCATTGAGTTCAATTGAGCCCTGATCTCAGCACACACTGTCCAATTGGACTTAGTGAGAGTCCAATTGACCTAGACCTGACTTAATTGAGCTGTTTTACTCTCAATTAAGTTTCCACACACCCAATTAAACTTGTATTAAGTTTAATTGCACTTTACCTTAGTGAATTAGGGTTTATAACTTTAATTTGAGACATACCTTGACCTAAATCCACTAGAACCCAACCTAATCAACCTAGCCACCTAAGTTTCGACCCACATACACCCACACACACCCACACACACCATCCACACGAAAATATCTAGCCTAGAGTTCTCTAGAACTCTCTACCATGTGTGGTTGCCTTGGTTGCCAAAAATAGCAACCAAGACCCATTCAATTTTTAGATCTACATTTGGTGGATCTAAAAATCACCATCCACCCTCTCTCTCTCACTCTCCCACGAGCTCCCACCATAGGCCTCTCTAGAGAATTCCATAATTCTCTAGAGAGCTTCCATTAGGTCTATAAAAGACCCCTTGGGTGACCATTTGCACCCATTCACTTCCTTGGCATCCATTCCACTTAGAATAGCCACTTCCATCTCCACTCCACCTCCACGAGTTGAGCACCACCATGGAGGCCACCATCTCCACGCCAGGAAGCTGGATCAGCTCCCCAACCTCTCTCCAAGGGTCGACCTAAGTTCCATTGGCCGCCCCTCCATCTTCTCTCAACCACTCAAAGGCCATCGGGGACCACCCCTGAATGCCCTTCCATTCTGCTAGATTTAGATTATGCTCTTCGTATATTTACTACTTTTATTTACTGCTTAGTAGTGTAGTCGTACTTCTCCCCCAATGATGCATGCGAAATCCCCCCGTTGATTCTTGTATGCAATCATTTTCTGGTAGTTAGGTTTAATTTTTAAGCATTCATGTAAAAGCTTTCCTCTAGATTTCCTTGTGCAACAACTCTCCAATGATGAATAAAATTGCATTTTATATATATATATCTCTTATGTGTTTGAAATCACCACGAGCTGAATGATTATTATATTTGCGTGATTTAAGTGCCTGTTCTTTAATTGCCTATATATTACGCACCAGCATGTCGTTTAAATAAAGTAGAGCGGCTTTAAGATTGATTTCAAAAGCAAAAAAAGCCTCCCAGAGATGAACGACCGGGACTCAAGTCTCGTTATATTTAGAAATCAATTTTTGAGGAACGTTTTTGCGTGACTATACTACGATTTTCGACGACTTTTAAATGCGGAAAAACAGCTTTCCATCAAGGAGGGCCAAATTGAATTGAAATTTGGGAGCAAGATACTAAAGATCGACATCTTTAAGGCCCAACAAGAAATTAATTGCGGAGTCATAGAACAAATTTGTGATATTGAAGCAGTGGTTGACGACTTCATAGAGAACCCGACTATTTCTGATCAACCACAAGAGGATGAAAACCCACAATTAGAGGAGCCTGAACTCAACCTAGACACACCTATAGCTCCTTCCTTTTCTCCTAACACCCATCCGGAATTACTTGCTGCTGTTGAAAACCTAGTTTTGGAATTAAAGCCTCTTCCCGATTATCTCAAATACATCTTTCTGGGTTCCAATCAGACGTTTCCTGTGATTATCAACTCCCGACTCACACCTGATCAGGAAACACTCCTGATTTCTGTTCTCTAGCAACATCGAAGAGTCATTGGATGAACTCTCAACTATCTCACTGGTATCAGCCCCTCATACTGCACACACCACATCTACACTGAAGAGGGCTCATGACCATCCCGTAAAATGCAAACGCCTGAATCTCAATCTGCAAGATGTGAAAAAGGAGATTATCAAGTGGTTAGATGCAGGGATATCTACCCCATCTCCGACAGTCGGTGGGTGAGTCCAATCCAGGTTGTGCCTAAAGAGGCATGGTTCACCGTTATCACGACTGAAATCGGAGAAGTCATACCGACCTGTATAGCAAACTCGTGGAGAGTCTGCATTGATTACAGAAGACTCAATTCCTCCATGAAGAAGGATCATTTCCTACTACTGTTCATTGATTAGATTCTCAAGAAACTAGCGAGAATAAAATTCTTCTACTTTCTGGACAGGTACTTCGGTTATAATCAGGTCACAATCCATCCCAAGGACCAAGAAAAGACCACCTTCACTTGCCCCTTCGGAACTTACGCATTCTGAAGGATGCCATTCGGTCTCTGCAATGCACCCGTTACTTTTCAGCGGTGCATGCTTGCCATATTCTCAGATATGGTAGGTGAGTACCTTGAAGTCTTCATGGATGACTTCTCGGTATTTGGTGAATCATTTGATGATTGCCTCCTGCACTTGGTCTAGATCCTCAGGCGGTGCATCGACGTGAATTTGGTTCTTTACTGGGAAAAGAGCACTTCATGGTACCTGAGGGAATAGTCCTGGGATATCTTATCTCTGAAAAGGGCATCTGATTAGCCCATATTTGTGGGCTATTTAAGTATCTAAATGTCTAGACATTAAGTTAATTTTAACATTTAGATAGCATACATTAGGATGTAAATAAATTAATTCATCTTTTTAGTTTAAGTTCATAATTCATGCATTCAAAATTAACCTAGGGTTGCATACATTTAATTTGTTAATTAATTAGGTGCACTATTTTAATTAACATAGAAGTTAAGGAGTTATGTATAGATAACCCTAATTATTTTATTCTTCTCCTTTGCAGGTAACTCCTTCTCCGCCTCCTCCTTCTGCGCATCACATTGATTCTACGGTGTTTTGAATTTCAAATCTTTGTAGCCGTGGCTACAAAAGAGAAGGAAGAGCTGCCGTTGCGGGGGAGGTTTCCACCCCTTTGTTCCTCACTGTGCTCAGAGAACCTTGCTTCTCATCCATTCATACCATCGGCCTCCCACCGCGGTAGTGCGACTCCATCACCGTGGGTGTGTGGGGTGACCGCCCACATTGCCGAGAGTCCCTGTAATTCCTCCTGCCTCACGCCATCACCCAGGCCTGCACCTTCATTCTCAGCACCCACGCTTCAACACCCACGCTCCAGCACCCACGCCACCGCGTGCCATCTGCCCACCGCGCACCTTCACCAGCAGCTCCGACGCACCCACCAGCACTTGCACGCCCACGAGCTAGCATGCCTGCCCACTGCGTGCCTTCACCAGCCAGCACGTCCACGTGCCTTTGCTCCTGCAGGGCGCCCTCCAGCAGCGCCTTCAGCATGCCCAGCGCCCCCGCTTCAACCCTTCCTCGCGCCTCCCTGCAGCACCTGCAGCCGGCGCCATCAGACCTGCACGCGCCTGTGCGGCCCGCAGAGCATCGCCCCTCCATGCGCCCACGCCCTACGTGTGCCTGCAGTGCCCGCACGCTGCCTCTCCTTGTGCCTGCAGCACACGCGGCTAGCTACAGCATCCTCCACCGTTGCCACTTCTTTCCTCCGGTGGGCCAGCTCTGACCACCATCCATCGAGTCGCCACCACCATCAGGTGCAGATCGGAGAGGGCTACCTCTGGTCGCCAACTTGCCGTCCATCTCTCCTTCATCCGTGCACAAGCTTACCCGAAGCTAATCCCTTGTTTCAACTTCAATTAATAATTACATTTCATTCCATTACCACGAAAATGAATTTTGATTTATGATTATTTTATTGTGGTGAATTTATGCCTTAATGCTTATGCTTCTAGATAATTGTTAAACCTTATTATTCATCTCTATGTGCATTGAATTTAATTTTGAATGACATTTTCGTATGCATGCAAGTGAGTAGTGCATGGCATACCTTTGCACATGAATAATTTTCTGATGTAAAAATTACATTCACACCCCTTAACCTGTCAATAAAATTAAGGTTTACTTTCAGAGCTACACAGGATTATTTGATCTGGCGAATAGTTTAGTGAACTTGATTTTGACCTAATTGCGAGTTTTACCTCCCTATGGACATGACCCGCTCTCCTGTGAGTGGTTTAATTTTAATTTTAATTATTTTGTTAAGTGGTTTTCCACTACTTTGATCTTACAACGATAAATCATCTTATTACATTATTCGAAAGCGAAAATCGACTTATCAAATGGCGCCGCTGCCGGGGAGGCAACAGACGCAATAATTTCACCTGATTTTATTTCTGATTATTTCTCATTGCACAGTGATCTGACCATTTATTATCTTTTCAGTGCGAGGAATTTGTGTGAGGAATTTGAGAGAGGTGATAGGCACATCTGGAGGGCGATGTTGACCTTGAGTGACGCCTACACGCGGGGAAGACGAAGGAGACCTGGATCCTGCCTCCATAGGAGATTCTCTGTTTCATAAGTTTTATTTCTATTTTCTCACCCGTGTAGTAATTGGGACTGATTTTTGGGAGCCTGTTCCCTTTTCTTTTTTTTTTTTTGTTGAAATAGAAAGGAGAGCTATCGTCTTACGATAGTAGTCTGGAGCAGTATATTATGTGCAACGTAAGGGAAATTACAAAAAGGATCCCTAAGAGTGTATGAGGGACCAGCACTCTCTTACAATACTCTCACAACATACCGACCTCTCCTGAAAAAGTCTCTCATTCCTTGCCTTCCATACACACCAAATAGTAGCAGCCATGTGGACATGTGGCTTCCCTCTCACCTCAAACCTGTGCCAGATAGAATCCCATTCTGGTAATGGCTCCTGACAAATTTTTCTCCAGATGGCATCAGTGACAAGGCAAGAAGAAAGGAGGTGATTTACATTGTCAGTACTCATCTCACACAAAAAACAAACATGGTGATCAGTACCCAACATTCTGTGGCATAGATCACTTGTGATTAAACCATCTCTCCTGCATAGCCAGAGGAAAATTTGTACCTTGAGAGGAATTTTTAACAACTAGATCTTCTTGTCAATGGAATCATATCTCCAACCATCTTCAATGCTCAACATTCTGTTATAGCCAGATTGGACACTATAAATCCCCTCCCAAAGGTATCTGTCCTCCATTCTAGGCCTAGATCTGAAGCTCTCAAGGTCTGATATAAGCCTTCTCTTTTCTTCCCACAGCCGGGTAGCTCTTTTGTTGGACTCCTCACCATTCAGATTCCAGCTGCTGCTGCTGTTGCAGGACTAGACCTTGCTGACAATGGCATCCTTGTCAAATGCTGCAGCAAAAACTCATGGGTAGAGCTCCTTCAAGACACCCAGCTCAGACCAGCCCTCCTTCCAGAAACTGAAGGACCTACCATCTCCAAGTGATGGTTGCAGCAGATGGAAGTGATCAGTCAATGCCTTAGTCACAGATTTCCAGGAGGGAGAAGGACAGTTGGGCTAAAGTTCGGACAGCATGATGTTGGATGCTCCATATCTGTCTTTAATCAGAACAAATCACGGTTTCAGGTCGCCTTGCAGCAGTTTAACAGCCCATTTAAATAGCAAGTTATCATTAAAATGCTTCAGGGATTTAATCCCAAGACCACCCCTCTCTTTAAGATAGCAGATCTGATCCCATTTGAGAGGCTGCAAGAATCTACCCTCATGTCTAGCTCCCTTCCAAAAGAACCTCTTCCTCATCACATCCAACCTTTTCCAAATGGATTTTGGTGCTTTGAATATGAAAAGTAAAAAATAGGGATGGAGGTGACTACCGAGTTGAGCAAGACAAGTCTTCAACCTTTGGAGAGGAACCTGCTATGCCAGCCATCTAATTTCATAGAAATCTTGTTAAAAAGGTAGTTCCAATCACTTTCTTCATCCTAGAACACCTCAAAGGCAGCCCTAGATATCTGATAGGAAGACTGATGCGGGGAGTCATCAAAATAGCTGCTAAAGCATCTTGCTCCTCCTCAGGTAAACCAAAGCAGACCAAACTAGACTTATCTCTATTCAACCTCAATCCAGAAAGCTCACCAAAAATATTAACCATATGATGCAGAGCCATTGCTTCATCCATGGACCCTTCAACAAAAAAAACAGTATCATCTGTATACTGAAGAATGGGAGCTAGATTATTCCTACAAGATAGTGAATATCCTTTGACAAGACCAGCTTCAGCAAGCTTACAACCAAAACAAGCCAAACTGTCAACTGGCAAATTGAAGATCAGGGGAGTCAGGGGACATCCTTGCCTGATGCCACATTGGGGTTGAATCCACGCACCATAGGGTTTTCCATTTATTAGAGGGGTGAAGGAGGCAGTGGTAATACATCTTTTAACCCAACAAATCCAAGTAGAAGGAAAGCCCCTTCTTTTAAGCACATCCCACAGATAAGGCCAACTGATGGAGTCATAAGCTTTACGAAAGTCAACCTTCCAAAGGAAGGCCTTGCACTTTCTCTTATGCCAGCCACAAATCATCTCTTGGGCAAAGATAAATGATTCTTATAGAGATCTGCCAGGGGGGAATGCTGATTGAGCAAGGTGGATCAGATCTTTCAAGACGGGCCTCAATCTATTGGCCAGGACCTTGCCAATCACCAAGTACAAGGAGTTAGAGAGGGCAATAGGTTTAAACTCCTGAAAGGATTCGGCACCCGGGGTCTTTGGCAGAAGAAACAGATAAGATCTATTTATCCTTTCAAAGCCAAAATTGCCACTTTCAAACTCTCTAATCACTTCCATAACCTCAGTGCCCACAATGTCCCACAGTTCTTTGTAGAAGAAAACTTGGATTCCATTAGGACTAGGCGACCCTTCATAGTTGAGATCCTTAATGGCCTTTAGGACTTCAGCTTCAGATATGGGTTCAATCAGGCTGGACCCCTAAGACTCATTAATTTTGGGTAGATCACTAGCTGTCATCCTCCAACTACCCCTACCTGCAGCTCTTGAAGATTCCTTGAAATACCTGACAGTCTCAGCTCTGATATCAGATAAGGAGGTAATTCTCTGCCCCTCTATAACAATTGAAGAGATTAGATTAGTTCTTCTCCTAGAACTGGCAACCAGGTGAAAGAATTTGGTGTTTGCATCCCCCTCACTTAGCCATAGCTTCCTAGAATGCTCCCTCCAATCCATCTCCAGTTTCAGGTCTTCTTCAATCACCACCCCCTGCCATCTCTTTCTATCTGCAAGGTCCAGCTCAGACATATGAGCCACAGCTTCCTTGGTATCTAGTTCTTGAATCTTCAGCAAGGCCTCACGACGCTTCTGATGTCTGAGAACAGAGATAATATCTCCATATTCCTTCAGCATACCTTTCAAAGCCATAATCTTGGAAGCCAATCTGAAGGTAGCCGTGCCTTCACCCTGTTGTGACCTCCACCAGCTAGCAAACATGTCTTTGAAACCTAGTTCCCTCAGCCAAGATTTTCTAAATTTGAAGTAGGAACCAGCCACCACCTGTTCACCATTGTCCCACACCAAGGGTGTATGGTCAGAGAATGGGCGTTCAAGACCACAAACAAATGACATCTGGAAGAGATCCATCAGCTCAGTATTGCCAAAAATCCTGTCAATCTTGGACATGAGCCCATTACCATTCCTCCAAGTGAATTCAGTCCCTGACGAAGGAAAATCACACATTCCAAAGGCCTGGACCATCAATTGTGATCCAGTGGTAGAGCTGTCCACCACCCCATTAGGTCTGTGACTCCCCAATAAAGTACAATTGAAGTCCCCTCCAACAAGCCAAGCCCCCCCATCTACAAAATCTACAGCCAGGTTCCAATCCTCCCATAGCTCCTGCCTCCTGCTAGGATCGTTTGGACCATACACACCTATCACAAAGAAGACATTGTCCCCCTGGCCTCTTTTGAATCTGCAAGTCAGAAGGTGCCTAGCCACAGAAACCTCCTCCAAACACAGCAGCTACTTCTTCAACCAGATGGCAATTCCCCCAGATCTGCCATTGGAATTGACCACCACAAGGTCATTTGCAAGACCTGCCCTTATCTCCTCCCACGCCTTGTCAGACTCACAATTAATGTGTGTCTCTTGAAGGATGGCACAGTTGATTTCCCATTCACGTAGATATCTAAGTAGAGACCCCCTCCTACTTCTATCATGTAGCCCATGCACATTCCAGGTTAGGACCCTCATTTGGGAGTCAGGTCTGTCCCCTTCTTAGTTGCAGAAGCTCTGCCAACCTTCATCACAGCTGCAATGACAGATTCATCAACTCTTTGTGTAGGAGTGTGCCTTCTTAGCCTCAGCTTGTAGGGAGGTTTCCCAATCCTAGCAATAGAAGGAGTCTTTGACTTCAAGTGCACGACATCAGCCATAGGAGAGCAATTCTGCAAGTCCAAGGAATTCATAGAGGAGTCCACCAGAACAGAATCAACAGGCTCACCAGAATGGGCTTTCAGGTCCTCAGCCACAGCTTCATACATTCACTTCCATCCCTTCATCAGCCACCACTACAGCTACCTCTTGGATCAGAGGTACTTCAGCCACATCCTCCAGAGCTTCAGTCCTCATCTCCTCAACTCCCAAGCTCCCTACCCCATCTACCAATTCCCTACCTTTAAAGCATTCTGCCACCACCTCCTGACTAGCACAGTTTGGTTGCAAGGAAGGAACTTTGGTTTTTCAGCACCTCAGCATAAGAGGGGAGGTCTTGGATCAGAGGTACTTCAGCCACACCCTCCAGAGCTTCAGTCCTCATCTCCTCAACTCCCAAGCTCCCTACCCCATCTACCGATTCCCTACCTTTAGCACATTCTGCCACCACCTCTTGACTAGCACAGTTTGGTTGCAAGGAAGGAACTTTGGCTTTCAGCACCTCAGCATAAGAGGGGGGGTGATGTCTAGGCACGACCTCCCTGTTTGCCATAATAAAATTCAAAAGGAGCATCCAAGAGCTACCCCCACATCTGAGGATTAGTTTATCAGGAATGGTACCTGCCCTGAAGACCTTCACCCTCACTTTCAGAGCACTGGCATCTCCTTCAGTCAGACCAACAATAACATCCTCGGCCACAGATGCAAACCTGGCAACCATGTTTTCCACCACCTTCCTAGACCTTAGATGCAAAGGCAGACCTTTGATCTCAAGAACACCAGACCTGGAAGCCGTTCTTTGAGGGGGACACTCAGGCAGAGAGCCATCAAAGGGGGATACCAGCCACCAGATCACTGATAATCCACCCAATTTGCTAGTCTGAAAATAGTACTTCTCTACATCTACCTCATCCACATCAAAAGGCACAAATCGCGACGAAGAGATAACTGCAATTTTCCAAGCATCAGTTGATAAAGGAAGAGATCTCACCAATTGCCGAATTCTGTCCATTGAAAGGGTACCCACCATTACTTCTCCAATCAAAGCACCATGCAGTACCAGCTCCGCTACCTTGACATCCTCGGTCAGGGGAATCTCCACATCCATAGCATGTCCCCTGAGAGTTGAGGGGGGGGGTGGGAGGGGCATCTGCAGGTCACCCCTAGGCTACGAAGGTGTATTGCAATCCCTGCCCCCAGAATCACTGTAAGTCACCAGGCAGGCATCCCGTTTGTGACCAAATCCTCCACACGCAAGACAAAGCAGTGGCCGTCGGCAGGTCGCCGCCAGGTGCCCCTGAAGCCGACATCTAAAGCAAATCACCTCCCTCCGACTTCTACCCCAGCCACCTTGAAAACCCCTCCTGCCCAGGGTCCTAACTCCATCAGGCACATGGACGCCACGCACCTTCCTGTGCCAAGATCGCAAGCACCATATTGCCCATTCGTCAGAGTCATCGACACGAGCGTCAGGGCCCCTCAGGTGGCCGGCCATCCTTGCTGGAGCTTCCCACCCAAAGGAGAATTCAAATTTCGCCGGATCTTCTCTCTCCTCCATCTGTTCCCTTTTCTTTAGATTTAGGTTTTTAATTTACTTTATGGATTTGTGGATTGTTTACCCTTAATTTGCTTGTGCATAAGTAGCTAAAAAAAAAAAAAACACGAGCTACCTGCTATAAGTTGCCTGCCCTTAGGTCGAATCATTTAGGACTGAATGAGCAGCATCTAGATCTAATTCTTGTCTTGCATATTGCATGAAGAATGCTGGAATCAGGTATGTACTTCTAACTTCACATTTCTACCTGTCATGCAAATGCATTTGGATTAATTCCAAGACCACCTAATCTCTATTGAATAAATCTAACAAGTGGTCACATTTAATTTTTTGAAAAACAATAAAAGGGACTAATTAAAGGAGGGACATTTTAAAAACCAAGGGTTTGATTTTCAAACTTGGTGTGCGATTCAAAATTCAAAATCTTTACGGTGTATGCACACTTATATCTCTTGCACCACGGTACACATTTATACACTCCTTAGGTTTTGAAATACTAGGACAAGAGCCCTTCTACTGTTGGATTCTGAAGTGTTTAGAACTTGCGATCAAAGGTTTTGTAACTCCAAAGAGGGGGATACCCTATCACAGATTTTTAGGGGTAGTTAAGAAGCACCGCAAAAGCACAGCTTTAAAGGAAGGCTTAGGCCTACTTGCATCTTTCAATCTTCCATCTTTGCAGTTGCTTTACCATTTGAGATTTAGGGAAGAACACCTAAGCTCCAACTAGGTCTTCTTAGGCTATCCGTAGGTCGACAATAAGCACGTAAATTGATTGAACAAATTGTATTTTCATCTACAATCTGACTTAAAATCAAAAGCCTAAATTGGGAAAGACCTAAAAAGTCCTTTTTGAATTGTGTTTTGCTTGGGGAATTCTGATTGAGGTGTGAGTTAGAATGGACCACATTGATTTTCATCCTTTCACATCTTGCCCACACCCTTACCCCCACTTTACACTCTTCGATCCCATACACCGAGATGGTCTATCCTTTGATGGACATAATGATAATTATTGGGATCCATTTTACTAGTATTATAGGAGTATTGGCCTGGTTAAGCCCCAAATTAGTGAGCAGAACCTAGGAGCGGGATTTTCTTTGCCCAATATCCCACACACCATAGAAATACCCAACCCACCCTCCCTGAATAATTATAATGGTTGGACAGACACTCCTGGGTACTATAAGCCTGAGCCTGACTTCTCTCCTGATAGAAATGACCTCTCCTCCTTGAAGATGGAAATACAGAAAATGCAAGATGAAATGATTGAATTGTTAGGAGAATCTTCAAGAGCAGGCCAACAAGAAAGAGATGAAATTAGCCACCCAATCTACCCCATTGAGGATGATGTACACCCCTCTACGCTAGATGAATCTCCCGTGGGAGAGCAACACTTTAAGTTGGAGGGAAATTTTGGGGATTATGTAAGGGAGAATAGTTACTTTTCGAGGATCGATTTTGAAACATCCCCGTTAGATGACACTTCCTTGAGAGATCCACGCCTTAAGTGGGAGGAAGATACATATGAAAGTAGCTATGCATTGGATGAAGAAAGGTGGAAACCCGAGGAAGATGATGATAAGGTTGAGTATCCACCTGAATTGTATTGGATTCAAAAGAAGGGAATGATGGTACCATTGGAAGACCTCGACCCAGATGATAGTATTTTCGTGACATTTGATGAAGTGGGACGAAGTCAAGTTGTTAATCCTGCCCTCCCTTCTGATCACGAGATGGAACTCAAGCCCACCCTTTGGGAACTTAACCCTAAAGAAATTGACCTATCTGAGGAGTTCGATGTTACTAGTGTAAACCAGTTACCTCAGATAGAGTACCCTAGGGGATCTGCTGAGACTTTAGATGATTCTAGACCTTTGGTATATGATGAATCGTATGATGAGGAGAAGGATAAATTATATGAGGAACCTACATTCAAGCTTTGGAGTAACACTAAGGGCGATTATGTCTTATTTGAAGAGTTAGCCATTGAGGATGTCACAAATTTGACCAAATTAGGTTTCCTTAGTACACCCATTGATGATATTTCTCCTCATGATGAAATGATGGAAAATTTGGAAGCAACTTCTAAGATTTATGTGGATTCACATATAGACTCCTGGGAAGATTTGAGTAAAGAACAAGAACCCAGGGATGACGTTGATAGGATAATCCCCAGATCTGTTGCTTCCAACCTGCCTTCATTTGATTCGAAGTCACCCTCTAATTTGGTTATGTTTGAAGACAAAATTTTGACTCCTGATGAAGTGTAGGAAGATACTTGTGATAGTGCAAGGAATGCTAGGGATGCAATTGAGGATTTTGAAAGATTGTTAGGGATGGACACTGAGCTGATTAAACCCAACCTAGTTCTTATGGCCATCCCGCAACCTCGAAACTTGGACACCTTAGACGATCCTTGGCTTAATGATATGCTCACTTTTGTTCTGACCGGGGGGCTTAACAGACTAATATTTCCTGTAATGGTGTATTGGGTATGGATTGATGATTTCTTTAGTTTGTCCATTACCTTGGGTGTTTATCTCTGCACCATTCCTTCCCCATCTCTATTGGAGAATCCTTGTCATTCTCCCCCTACCCCTTTGGAGGTTGCTATTCCAATTTATCCTTTAGAACCTCCTCTGGTGACCTAGGAAGATTTCATTCCCATTTTAGTTGGGCGAGCATTTGCTATTGTGATTCATCATCAGCTCGCCAACATCCTAGGTTACCTGTTTTCTAGGCCAGCATTACTTTGCTCATTTTTAGGGTCTATTTCTGCGATCCTTGAACTTGATTTGCAGGTTCTTTGGCTACTCAGCTGCTAACAAAAGAACAGCAGCCCATCTCTGACCCAGGTAATATCCTTCTATGCAATGGGGACATTCCAGATTTTAGACATGGGGGGGTGTACTTGGGGATATACGTAGCATTTATACATAGTGCATTCATGCATTTAGTTAAAGCATTCGCGTTGCATACATTTGCATTAAAAAAAAAAAAGAGAGAGAGAACAAAGAGAAAAATATTTTGTAATGATTGAGCTTAACTGGCTGGGCCCTGCATTCCTAGGCATAAGATCAGAACTTCAGGTTAGACTAAGTTGATTCTAGGGTTGAACTTTAGAAGCTAAGTGAGCAACTAGCTTTAGACCTTTAGGGTCCTCTGTGGACTTAAAAACTTAACTAGGAGTTAAGTTGCGGACCATTCCTCGAGAGGTTGAGGAAGGAAAGCTAGGGATTGAGTTAAAAGGTGGGGTAGTACCTGGAGTCTTATTCTACCTTTTGGTTTATGGGCCTTTGTTACCCAAGCATCCAAATTTCACACACTTGGTCTTGTGTAAGTGATCACCTTAATTCCTTGCTTAAAAGAAATTTGGTTCCCTCAGTTTTGACTTAGGAGAGGCTTGAAAACACAATTTGACTGGAAGAGTTCCTGCCGTAGGAGAGCTGGAGTATATACTCACCTTGAGGATGTGATGATAACATATTACCTCCTCGACGCTTGTCTCTTAGGATATCCATCCTACTGGGGGCATGTAAGCGCATTGTGCGGTTCAGGTATCATGGGCGGCCCTATCTTGAAGTGCTGATTGCCATAGGCCTGAATTCGCTTAAGAAATCCAAGGGCGATACTATCTCGAAGTGTCGATTGCCAGGAGTTCTTGGGGTCGCTATGGGTGGTGCTATCTCGAAGCATCGAAAGCCAGGCACCCTTCGAGGTACGGTGATGGGGATAGTGAATCTGATGCAGACCGTATTGATAGTTGATACGAGGTTAGACTTAGAGGAATTAAAAAAAAAAAAAAGATATATATATATATATATATATATATATATATATATATATATATATATATATATATATATATATATATATATATATATATAATCCTTTTTCCTTTCTAGGTTGGCAGTCATACCAACCTCAAATAACTCAGACCAATGCACATGCACGGATGCTTTAATCTCAGGGATCAATAAACCTTAGGGTAGAGTTAGAAATCAGGGAAATTTGTGCCTGCAACTCGTTTTTAGCCGACCTAGTCTGTAACTTAGCAGCTACTTGGGAACCTTAGGTCTAAAGTCTGAACTTAATATGTTTCTAAAGGAAGACTGATTGGGTTGGCTAGTCTACTTGGAGTGCTAGGTTTTGCTTGGATTTGCTAGGGACTAGCAAACACTAGGCATGGGAGTATTTGATTAGCTCATATTTGTGGTTTATTTAAGTATCTAAATGTCTAGACATTAAGTTAATTTTAACATTTAGATAGCATACATTAGGATGTAAATAAATTAATTCATATTTTTAGCTTAAGTGCATAATTCATGCATTTAGAATTAACCTAGGGTTGCATACATTTAATTAGTTAATTAATTAGGTGCACTGTTTTAATTAACATAGAAGTTAAGGAGTTATGTATAAATAACCCTAATTATTTTATTCTTTTATTCTTCTCCTTTGCAGGTAACTCCTCCATCTCCGCCTCCTCCTGTGCATCACACTGATTCTACCGTGTTTTGAATTTCAAATCTTTGTAGCCGTGGCTACAAAAGAGAATGAAGAGCTGCCGTTCAGGGGGAGGTCTCCACCCCTTTGTTCCTCACTGCGCTCAGAGAACCTTGCTTCTTATCCATTCATACCATCGGCCTCCCACCGCGGTAGTGCGACTCCATCACCGTGGGTGTGTGGGGTGACAGCCCACACAGCCAAGAGTCCTTGCAATTCCTCCTACCTCACGCCATCACCCACGCGTGCACCTTCATTCTCAGCACCCATGCTTCAGCATCCACGCTCCAGCACCCACGCAACCGCATGGCTTCACCAGCAGCTCCAGCGCACCCACCAGCAGCTGCACGCCTGCGAGCTAGCGTGCCTACCCACCGCGCGCCTTCACTAGCCAGCACACCCGTGTGCCTTTGCGCCTGCAGAGCACCCTCCAGCAGCGCCTTCAGCATGCCCTGTGCCCCTACTTCAACCCTTCCTCATGCCTCCCTGCAGCACCTGCAACTGGCACCATCAGACCTGTGCGTGCCTGTGCGGCCTGTAGAGCGCCGCCCCTTCACCCGCCCACTCCTTGTGCGTGCCTGCAGCGCCTGCAGTGCCCGCGCACTGCCTCTCCTTGCACCTGCAGCATGTGCGGCCAGCAGCAGCATCCTCCACCACCGCCACTTCTTTCCTTTGGCAGGCTGGCTTCGACCACCATCCATCGAGCCGCCACCACCATCAGGTACGGATTGGAGAGGGCTACCTCTGGTTGCCAACTTGCCGTCCATCTCTCCTTCATCCGTGCACAAGCTCACCTGAAGCTAATCCCTTATTTCAACCTCAATTAATAATTTCATTTCATGCCATTGCCACGAAAATGAATTTTGATTTATGATTATTTTATTATGGTGAATTTATGCCTTAATGCTTATGCTTCTAGATAATTGTTAAACCTTATTATTCATCTCTATGTGCATTGAATTTAATTTTGAATGACATTTTCGTATGCATGCAAGTGAATAGTACATGGCATACCTTTGCACATGAATAATTTTTTGACATAAAAATTACATTCACATCCCTTGACTTGTCCATAAATTTAAGGTTTACTTTCAGAGCTACACAGGCATTGTTTGATCTGGCGAATAGTTTAGCGAACTTGATTTTGACCTAATTGTGAGTTTTGCCTCCCTGTGGACACAACCCGCTCCCCTGTGAGTGGTTTAATTTTAATTTTAATTATTTTGTTAAGCAGTTTTCGACCACTTTGATCCTACAACGACAAATCATATTAATACATTATTCGAAAGTGAAAACTGACTTATCAGCATCCAGGTTGATCGAGCCAAGGTGAATTTGATTTCCAAACTCCCTATGCCTAGCTCGGTTAGAGACATCCAATCTTTCCTGGGCACGTCGATTTTTACTATCGATTCATTCCCAATTTCTCGAAAATTGCACACCCCCTAACTAATCTTTTATCTAAGGATGTTCCTTTTGAAATTACCAAGGAGTGCACTCAGGCATTTGAGGTCCTGCATGATCGAGTTACCCAAGCACCTATCTTGCAGCCCCCTGATTGGTCTCAACCCTTTAAGATCATGTGCGATGCATCTGATTACGTTGTAGGTGCGGTACTTGGGCAAAAAATAGATGGAAAACCTGTGGTCATTTACTACGCCAACAAAACACTTGACAAGGCTCAGCGTAACTACACAATTACTGAGAAAGAGCTGATAGCTAAAGTATTTGCCCTGGAAAAGTTCAGAGCGTATCTTTTGGGTTCCCATATTATCATTTACTCAGATCACACTGCTGTGAGGCATCTCCTTGCGAAGGACGCGAAACCTCGACTAATCTGCTGGATCTTGCTGCTACAAAAATTTGATCTTGAGATTCGCGACAAGGCATGGAAACAGAATGTGGTAGCTGATCATTTATCCTGTCTTCCTTCTGATATTATCAACCCTTCCGAACCTTTTTTTTTTTTTTTGAAACTAAAAGGAAAGCTATCATATTACGATAGCAATCCGGGAGGACATTTTATTGATAAAGAGGTGAATAAAAAATTACAAATCAGAGCCCCATTTATGTATGAGAGTCTGGCACTCATTTACAATTTGCTCACAACATACCGGTCTCTCCTAAAATAACCTCTCATTTCTTGCTCTCCACACACACCAGAGAGTTGCTACCATGGGCAGGTGCGGTCTCTCCAAAATTAAAAAATTATGCCACAAAGAATCCCACGGGGGGAGTGGTTCCTGACAAGTCCTCCTCCATATTACAACAGTAATCAAGCAAGAAGAAAAAATGTGGTTAAGACTATTAGTGTGCATTCCACATAGGTGGCATTCATGAAGAGCAGCTCCCATTCTTTTGTGCCTAAGGTCTCCTGTTATCAAGCCCTCCCTTCTGCAAAGTCAAAGAAAAATTTGTACCTTGAGGGGGATCTTCAAGAGCCATATTTTTTTGTCAATGTGATCATAACCCCAACCTCTGCCATCTTCCATAATCTTTCCATAAGCACACTGAACTGTATAAATTCCATCCCAAACATAGCTATCTTCCACTCCAGGTTTGGGTTTGAATCTTTCCAGGTCTGAAATCATGTTCCTTCTTTCTTCCCACAGCTGGGTGCCTACCCTGATGGATTCAGCTTCATTCAGTTGCCAGCAGGCCCCTGTTTCAGACCAGTAGCAGCTCACAGTCCCTGTTTTGTCCCTTGCTGCAACAAAAACCCTCGGGTAGGATTCCTTCAAAGGGCCCAGTAGGGACCAATGTTCACACTAGAAGTCAAATGTTCTGCCATCTCCTAATACTAGCTGCAGTAGATGCCAATTACCTTTCAGAGCTTGAATCACAGACTGCCAGAAAGGTGATGGTTTGATAGGAAATAACCTCTTTATCGCACTGTTGGACTGACCATAGCTATCTCTAATCAGCTCGGTCCAAGGTTTCTCTTCCCCCTTCAGAGTTTTTATGGCACATTTGATCAATAAAGCCTCATTAAATTCTTTCAAGGATTTGATTCCCAATCCCCCACTTTCCTTGGGCCGACAGATTTGCTCCCATTTTAACGGCTGCATAAATCTACCTTCATGCTTGGCACCTTTCCAAAAGAACCTCTTTCTCATTAAATCCATGCACTTCCATACAGATTTTGGAGCTTTGAAGAGGGAGAAGTAGAAAACGGGGATCTAGGTAATAACAGAGTTCAACAAGATGAGTTTGCCACCCTTAGATAGGAACCTGCTATTCTATCCTGCCAACTTGACTAAAATCTTATCAAAAAGAATGTTCCAGTCACTTTTTTTCATTCTTGAGCATCTTAGGGGCAGCCCCAAATATCTGATGGGAAGATTAATGCGAGGGGTCCCCAAAATATCTGAAATGGCTTCTTGTTCCGTCTCATTCAGGCCAAAGCACACCAGATTGGACTTCTCCCTATTTAAATTCAGACCTGAAATGTCACCAAAGATATTAACCATATGACCAAGTGCGTGGGTTTCACCCTCTGACCCTTTCACAAAAAAGATCGTATTGTCTGCATTCTGGAGAATAGGAGCTATGGCTCTCCTGTTAGAAAGGGAGTACCCTCTGATAATACTTTCCTCAGAGAGTTTGCAAGCATATCTCGCCAAACCATCAACAGCAAGATTAAAAACCAAAGGGACCAAAGGACATCCTTGCCTTACCCTGCACTGTGGTTGAATCCAGGCCCCACAAGGCTTCCCATTGATCAAGGGAGTGAAAGAAGTAGTAGTAATGCACCTTTTCATCCATTGAATCCAGAGAGGGGGAAATCCTCTTCTCTTGAAAACCTTCCACAAATTGGGCCACAAAATAGAATCATATGCCTTACGGAAATCAACTTTCCACATAAAGGCTTTACACTTCCTTTTTTGCCAACCACACACCATCTCCTGGGCCATGATGAAAGACTCTTGTAAGGATCTATTAGGAAGGAATGCAGATTGGGTTGGATGAATCACATCTTGTAGAATGGGCTGTAGCCTATTTGCCAAGACTTTGCTAATCACTAGAGAAATAGAGTTCGAGAGAGTTATAGGTCTGAAGTCCTGAAATTTCTCTGCACCTTGTGTCTTTGGCAGCAAGAAAAGAAAGGATCTGTTGATTTTATCAAAGCCAAAGTTTCCCTCTTCAAACTCCTTAATAACATCCATCACTTCTTTACCAACCACACCCCACATCTCTTTGTAGAAAAAAACTTGGATACCATCAGGACCAGGAGAACTTTCATTATTTAAGTCTTTAATGGCAGCCACTGTTTCTTTCTCAGTGATGGTTGCTATCAAACTAGATACTTGTTCCCCAGAGACATTAGGTGAGTCACTCGCTGCCATCCTCCATTGACCTCTCCCTGCAGCCCGTGACGAATCTCTAAAGTACTTGATGGCCTCGGCTTTAATATCTGGCATAGATGAGATTCTCTAACCATCCTTGAGTATGGATGAGATTAAGTTGATCCTTCTATGAGAGCTGGCAGCCAAGTGAAAAAATTTGGTATTGGCGTCCCCCTCTTTAAGCCAAAGTTGTCTGGAATGTTCCCTCCAATCCGTCTCCAATTTTAAGTCTTCTTCAGCCACCACATCCTACCACCTTCTTCTGGTTCTGAGCTCCTGGTCAGTTAGAGGAATAGTAGCTTCTTTTGAATCAAGGCCTTGGATTTCCAACAGCGCCTCATTGCACCTCTGATGTCTCACAATAGACACTGCAGCCCCATACTCCTTTAGCATTGTTTGCATAGCAGTCAGCTTGGATGCAAGCTTGATAGTGGCCATTCCATCTACATGTTTGGCCCTCCACTAGCCTTCAAGCATCTCACGGAATCTCGATTCTCTCAACCAAGATTTTTTAAATTTAGAATAAGAGCCAGCAAGCAGTTGTTCCCCTTCCGGACCTATTACTGAACATTTTCCCGATGAGCACCTCTTGACTATCAGTACAGGACTTCCATGATTTGCTGATCTAGTAAACTACTTAGCATCACATCAGATATTGTCTGATTGGCCAAAAGTCAAGAAGGACAAATTACTTTCCGATGCCAAGTACTACTTTTGGGAAGACCCATATCTCTTCCGCATTGGTGCTGAGCAAATCATTCGATGATGTGTTCCGAACGTGGAAATTCAGGACATTTTGTCCTTCTACCGTGACCAGGCATGTGGTGGACACTTCTCTGGTCACAAAACCGCAGCAAAAGTCCTCTAGTGCGGCTTCTATTGGCCCACAATTTTCAAAGACGCATACGATCACCGTAAGACATGCACTCGTTGTTAGACCTTAGGCAACATGGGCCACCGTGATATGATGCCCTTACAGTCGATTCTCGTATGCAAAATCTTCGATGTCTGGGGGATTGATTTTATGGGACCCTTTCCTGTTTCGGATGACTTCGAATACATTCTTCTCACTGTTGACTACGTGTCCAAATGGATTGAAGCCATTCCGACTCGAACCAATGATCATAAGGTGGTTATCAAATTCATTCATCAGAACATGTTTTCTCGGTTTGGGATTCCACGTGCCATAATCTCTGATGGAGGGACCCATTTCACGAATGCTCAGTTCAGATCACTGATGACCAAATACGAGGTCACATTGAATCTCTACTCCTTATCACCCCTAAACCAACGGTCTAGCTGAGCTATCGAATCGGGAGATCAAGAAAATCCTCCAGGTCACTATTCGACCTGACAGGAAAGACTGGTCATCCTAACTTTCGGAAGCTTTGTGGGCTTATAGGACTGCCCACAAAACCCAATTAGGCATGTCTCCCTTCAGATTAGTGTACGGGAAGGCATGTCACCTCCCCGTTGAATTGGAGCACAAAGCCTATTAGGCAGTACGGAACTGCAATCTTGATCTTTCTAAGATAGTAACCCACAGAAAGCTTCAAATGAGTGAGATCAATGAATTATGCCACGATGCGTATGAGAACTCGCGAATTTACAAAGAGCGGGTCAAGGCCTTTCACGACAAGCATAGAAAGATCTTTTTCCCTGGTTAGAAAGTTCTACTCTTTGATGCCAAACTCACTATTCCCAGGAAAACTCAGATCAAAATGGATTGGACCTTACCTTGTTCGACGAATCTTTGGAAATGGAGCTGTCGAAAGTAGTCAACTCAGCCACGATTCAGAACCTTTTGTTGTGAACAGTCAGAGACAAACCGTTCATTGAACTCACCAATACAAATTTGGCTGAGATATCTTTTACCCTCCATTCTCCCTGAGCTCATTGCGCTCGGCTGATGGCGTTAAACTCAACGCTTAACGGGAGGCAGCCCGTCATTTCGAAAAACCAGAAACCCTTCTTGACACATCTTATACTGAACTCATATTGCACTTTAGGGTTCATCTATTAGAACAGTCGACTCCACCTCTGGTACCCGTACCTGAGCTTGAAATCTTCATCAACAGTCATCCCGACCCATTGACCCACCCATCACTTGTTCTAATGAATGATCTAAGTTGATCTTGAACCTACCTAATTTGCAATGAGGACATTGCGAATCATAGGCATGGGGGTATTAAAGTGTAAAACACCATGAAAATCATTTCACAAGAAAGGGTTTCATAAGAAAAATCACATATTCCAAAAATAACAAAAAAAAAAATCTTGAAAAAGAATAAAAATATGAGAGGAGAGGAAATTTTGAAGGCATATCAGATTGTGAGGAGAAAAAGGGAGGAGATAAAAAGGTCAAAAAGGAGCACAATTTGAAAAGAAAAGAAAAAGAGGTAGCCATTAGTAAAAGATTAAGGAATTGACTTAGCTCTAGATCATATCAAAAGAAAATGAAAGATAAAAAGTGCTAATAAAATAAAAAAAGAGATTAGTAGGAACGCTGATTTTAGGCCTCTTGGGCTATAATCCTAGGCTTAAAAATTCAAATACCTACTAAGATCTGGATAATCCTCAAGATGTTGGGGAAAATGCGAAGCTTAAGTATTAGGTTTAAGGCTCAGGGATTATTTGACCTCGTTAATTAACCTCTGGTTTGTGGGACTCGGTAACCTAAGCCCCCCAATCCACCCACAGTCTGGTTCAGTGCGCCTAAGTATCAAAATCACGCAAATGCATTAAACTTGTTCTGAAAAAGTCACCTAGATTAGGAGCGGCTAATCAACACAAGTTGATTTGGATGAGTTCCTAGTGCGGAGAGGCAGGAAATTTCCCTCGAAGATGCGCAATAACATATCATCTTCTCAGTGCTTGTCTCTTAGGATATCTACATATCCTACCGGGGGCATGTAAGCACCCTATGCTGGTTCAGATGCCATGGGTGGCATTATCTCGAAATGACAATTGTTAGGGTCTGGATTTAGCTACAGAAAGTCATGGGTGGGATTATCTCGAAAGCCAGGGTTCTGGGGGTTGCCATGGGCGGTGCTATCTCGAAGCATCGATTGTCAGGGATCCTGCGAGGATTGATGATGGGGACTAGGAATCCGATACAGACCGTGTTGTAAAACCAATCCGAAGCTAGAAATAAAAATAAAAAGAGAGAAACTCTCCAAAAACAAAGAAAAATTCCTTTGTTTCTCTAACAAAAACACACTACTAATTGAACTTAGGCTAAAACATGTTACAAGCACGGGTGCTTTAACCGTGGAGTTCAACGAACCTTAGGTTAGTTCCTATGGGCCTTAGAAACCTTCACAGTAGACTGAGGCTAGAGCTAGTCAAGTTCGGATCTTGGTTGGTACTTGAGTACCTTTAGGCCTACTATTGGCACTCTAACCTAATCTACAAAAGGAAGCACACAACAAAGTTTTTAAGCATCAAAAGGTTTTATGGTATAGAATCAAAGTTAATACCTTGAAATTTTACTAAGGGACTAGCAAAAGCTAGGCATGGGGGTATGATGGGAACACCATCATCAGCCATAACTAGCTCATTTTGACCCAATTAAGTCAATAAATGCTCCTACATAACCGCCAGAGAGTCACAAGTCATTGCATAATCATTTTGAAAGAAAAATAAAAAATTAGGGTTAAAACTATAATTTTACTAACTCATCATGAATCTAGTATAACCACAGGTTTTCTCAAGGGTTGAATGAAGGTCAATTAGTCTTAAAAAGATAACAAGTGGGTTAGAACAATCAGAAAAGGATTTGCACGTGTTCTGAGAATTAAATGACTTTTGAAACCCTAAAAATAGATCCGCTTAATTAACTGAGGTTTTGATCAGGATAAAATTTACCTAAACCCTCTAAAAATCATAGAAAAATATTCTCTAGGGTTTAGAACCTTCAATTTAACCATCAGATGCCGTTTTGACCCCAAAATAGAACTACAGACAGGCATTTGCCCTAATTTGGGATTTTGCATAAATTACCTAGCCAAACTTGGTCAAAACCAAAATCCAACTTCACCATTGGATTCCTTAGATCCAAATTAGGTTTGTATCAAAATTTGGACTCAAGATGAATTTGTCTTGACCAAGTTTGCAAATAGGTCTTGTCTAATCACATTTGTACCCTTAACTTGCAAAATCCTTTCAAATAGGCCCCTAACTTTATCATAGTTCTTACAAATAGGTCCCTACCACCATTAAAGCTATTCCTACTTGCTTTGGCGACCTTAAAAAGGAAAGAACTCCCTGATTTCTTGACGAATCTCTTTAAAATTTGAAAGGGAAGTTCGTTAAGAAATTTCCTTCCTTTTGGACCTAATCCTAAACCTTGGAACCTACCCAATCTCTCATGCGAATGCATGAGAGAGTTGGGTATCAAGAACTTCCAACTCTAGCAAGCTTTCCAAGCTCTAATCGACTTCTGATGACCTATAAAAGACTCCCTAGATCACAACAGATTCCCTAAGCTTGAATTCGGCCAAAGATTCCCTCTAATTCCTCTCCCCTCTAGCCGATTTGCTCTTCGAGCTCCGGCGACCTTCCCTACCTTCCCTCGTCATCTGACCACAATACTAGTGACAGACTCTTCTTCCTTGTCTTCTTCTGTGTCGCCCAGCACCCGCCGGCGCTCCTACCCCCCTTCATCCTCGTCGTCCACATCTCTCTAAGCAACTTCGTCTTCGACGTTGGTCGCACCTCGCCCGGTGATAATCCCGCTCCCCTTTGTCTGTCTCCTTTCCTAAATGACTCCTCGACTTCCCCTCTTCGTTTCCAGACCCTCGCGGCCTCATTTCACCGCCGACTCGCCCTGTCGCCCTCCGTCTTCCACCTCGTCGGCGTACCTCCGACGAGCCCTAGCGGCTTCCACACTTGCCTAACTGCACCGCTTCCACACTCCTCACCATTGCCTCGACTCACCGACCAAAACCCCACAAGTAATTGAGGGGATTGGCCTCTCTATCACCCCTTCGACTCACGCACTCTCACACACAATCCGCGAGGTCGACAGACCTCCACAACCACTCACACGTGACTCCAACACCGTCGTTCAATTCCCCACCTCACGGCAAAGCTTATGAACTATTTTAACTAGGGCTTTTAGCTTGTTTTCGTGCTTGCAGGTTCCAGGTCTCCGTTGCCATTACCAAAGCTTCAAGCAAAGCTTGAAGCTCGCTTCAAGCACCTACATACCCCAGGCAAAGTCCCAGGTGCTGCGGAACACTTCCAAGATTGCAATCAAGGAGCCAATTAGGCTCTTTGACTAAGCCTTTGACCATAATTTCGTGAGGAAGTCGCTGCAGTTGTGGGTAGAGGAAGGAGGTGGGATTAGTCCCGCATCGGTTGTGGCAATGCCCCTGCGCCTGCATAAATTGTAAATGTGTTGGTTGCTATTTGCCTCCAAACACGGGGTGAGGTCCCTCTCACCCACACAGGCCTCGTCCGTGATCTCTGCCCGAGGACTTGGCCTGACCCGTTTACCTTCCTAGTCAACCACTCCTCAGCTGCTACCCCACTGCAGGTAGCCCTGGACCAAGGTGCACGTGTACCCGATAACCTGATATCCTGAGAAAAGACCTTGGGAGGGCGGAGCCTAAGAGTGAGAAGGAAGGAGAGATTGCACAAGGATAGGGGAGGGTTTTGCCGCTGAAGGCATTGGCTGACACTTAGCCAATTTGAGAAGTTCCCCTCCCTTGTGAGAAGAAGAGGAAAGCAGAAGCAAAAGGCAGCAAGAGTAGAAGCAGCCGCAGTAGAGAAAGAAGAGAAGAAGAGGCTGAGAAGACAGAAAGAAGGCTGTGCACTGTAGCATTAGACATTTAAGCCCTCTGATCCCATCTTCAGACGTCTGATTTGAGTTTCTAAAGCTATAATTAACTCTGATATTATGCTTCTACTTACTATTACTTATTACTGTATAAGGGTAATTGGTGATTTAAATCACCATTTTACCCACTTCATTTTGCACATTAATCATTGATTTTTATATTATTTTGCATTAAGCTTTTACTTATATATTGTGCTCAGTTATGAATTGTCATCTTGAGCTTTAAATTCAATATTGCTCCCTATGTTCGACCTTGGAATCTTTTTTGATTAATAAAATTTATTTGTTTAAATGCTATTTTAACTATTCTGCAATGCGACATTCTTAAAACACCGATTTGGCGTTCGAACATGCACGAATGGGTTTGGATTGATGATTGCAGCCTAACGGTGCGAAAGTCGGCCTAATCCGACATCCGTGGCACCTTCTACAAGTCACAAAAGATGGACGGTCAAGATGGCGCCACGTGACGCCATCTCGGTCGCCCAAACCGGCCTAGCGAATTCATGAGGACTCGCTGTGCCTTCTCTCTCCTCAACTGCACCATCACTTCTTTGCCGTTGGATCAAGATCTAACGACTGTGAGAGATGGACCCAAAGTTATCTTTTCGACAATCCACCACGATAGCGCATTGGTCGTGCACATGTGGCCAAAGCAAAGGTCGCGGGTTCAAGCACCACGCACCATAAAATTAGCTGAGGATGCAGGTGCGGGCTTAATTGAGATGTTGGATGGCGAGCAGGCAGTGCAGATGCGGGAGACGTGGCGCACCCAAAGCGTGCGAATTGTGCATGCACTATTCGACGCGTAATCGCACGGGTGATTTGACGCGGGCGCGATGAGTCGTAGCAGCTTATAAGCTTGAGATCGGATGGCTAAAATTGCGAGAACGTGCATGAGCCGTTTGCACAGAGAAGAAGAGGCACACGCAGGAAGCTTGCACGTCGCCCACGATCTAGGCTTTGGTGAGGATTTTATCTGTCTCTAAAGGCCCTTGCATTAATGTTTTTAAGATAAAATGACCTTTTTGCCCCCAACCTCTACACCTATAAAAAGGTCTACGACTCCCACATTTCAATCATCCCTTCACTTCTCTCCCTCTCCAAAGATCTAAAGAAGTTGGTCCCAAACCCAGGATGCTCCTCTAGAGTTAAAATCAAAGTTTTCTCTTCCCCGTTCCGGAAGTGGATACCGCGACGACAATGCCCTACCTTGCCCTCGGTTCTTCTTACTCTATTCTTCTTCCGTCTTCATCCTCTGTCTTCCAGGTGTCGTCCTGTTCGGTTCATCCTAAAAGCAACCGTCGAGGAGGATAACATCTCTCTCCCTCCCTTATCATTTTCTAGAATAGAATTTCCTGCTTTCTAGATGTAATCATTTCCTACTTTCTAGTTGTAGGAATAGTATTAAATACAAAGTGATTGTTCTATCTCTTTCTCTCTCTGTCTCTCTTAGTGTTAATATCAATTTCATTATGATTATCTCACTTTCAAAACACCAATACCAAAAAAATATAATCGCGGATTTTAAATCGACGTAGCCTCCCTATGTTCGACAAGGAATCTCTTTATGAATTTTGGTATAAATTTATTTGTTGGCAGATTTCTTTGCAAATCATACTACGATGACGAGTTTTCAAAACTCAATCCCATTTGTGTAGATCTTTCGCTATAACATTTTGGCACCATTGCCGGGGAGGCGACGATTCTTGATTTTCTTTCCGCATTTTGTGCACTTTATTATTTTCTAACTTGCTTTTATTTCTCTTCTATTTTTTTGCAGGTAAATCAACAAGGAATCTTCAAGCGGTAGAAATGAGTAAAGTGCAGTTGAAGATAACTGTAAGTGCTCCCCATTCCTCCCCCTCCATAGATTTCATTCCACAACCTTAATTCAAACCCCAATTAACCTAGGTGTTCGCATAAACCCTTTGGATGATTTGATTTCCACTTCCACTCATCTCACTTTCGTAAAAAAAAAAAAGATACTTCTTGTGGGATAAATCAATATACACACTACATACACCCATATTCAAGGCACATAACCTAACATGATTTTTATCTACTCAATCGAGATTCCGACCCATGGAACCGGTACACATAAATCAACACATAAAAGAGTAGAAATCAGTCTAGGTTAATCATCTTGTGTGCCTAACTCAGTGGTGTATTTTGGCTAATTGTTTGAGTTGTTTGGACTGCACTTCATTTTAAAATCAACTCATCAAGTAGCTTCCCTTTAGGATTTTCAATTTAGGTCAATACTAGGCACTCCACTTTACTTTTGATTTCAAAAGGAAAAAATCTTCACCCGTGTTTGAACATCTAGTTTACCTTTAAAACTTGATTGAACTCACCTAATTCTAAACCCTAAAAGCTACTTAAGCAAGATTTTAACCTTAAAATCCATTCATCTAAATAATCTTGCTTGAAAACCTTGATTGTGCATGCACTCACACATCTTCAATCAATCATTAAGGGCACAACCCATTTTAAGGGCACACCACATTCCATAAGCACTGGAATTCTAAGCCTAAGTTAAAATTGATTAGACGTTGGCCTTAAGGACTGATTCACTCTTTAGGGCCCAGATTGAAATTGTTTATGATTAACCTGCTTGTACTAGTCAATCTAATGTCTAGCAAGGGGAGTAGAATCAAATGATCGTGACTAGGGGGTACACTAAGAACCGGAGGCATAGCCGAAGGAAGAACTTTCTCCCCAGTCCCTCCTTCTAACTGGTTGGATTGACTGGATACAAGTAAAGTAAATCGTTTATAATCTTAAGACGGATTCTGAGAGTCTGTAGATCTTTGGGCTACCCAACTTAAGGATAGGCTTATTTTGTTGTGCTGCAGGTTCTTATCCCCAGTCCTTCCGACCTCTTTCTAGTTTATGCTTGGAAGGAGGTCATTGAATCCCCGATTGGAAGGATCATTAGATCATTCTAGGAGGCATAGATTGAATTTTGGCCAAATTGATCCCATGGCTGATCAACAACCTCCTCTACCTCAGAATCAATAGGAGATGTTTCAAAGGCAGCTGGAACAAATGCAGAGAATGTAGGGCGCTCAGCCCTTGAGGGATTTTTATGATCCTTCAAACTACGGGGAACATCCCGGCATCTAGATTCAGTTGGAGACGTTGAAATCAATCCCTAGGTGTTAAGTCTGATCAAACATTTCCATGGGCATGGCTCTGAAGACCCGTTTCAGCATTTGGAGGACTTGACCACTTTGGTCCAGACCACCAAAGCGCGAAACGTGAATGAAGAGCAGATGATCATGAGGCTCTTTCCCTACTCTCTTAGGGATAAAGCTACTCATTGGTACATAACCATAGGAAGGCCGATCGCAACGTGGAACAATTTGAAATCAGCTTTCCTAAAGAAATTCTTCCTAGTCGGGCTTACCAATGCATAGAGGCGGGCGATTACTACTTTCGCCCAGCGGTCGAGGGAGACATTTCATGTTGCTTGGAAGTGATTCTAGGACTTATTACGGAAGTGTCCACACCATGAGGTGCCAAAATGGCAGCTTGTGCATATCTTTCACCATGGGTTGACTGAGTAACTCAGAAATCATGTGGACGCTTCTTGCGGAGGAAATTTCCTCAACAAAGACATAGATAGCACGCACGATTTGTTTGAAGAAATGAGTGAAAATTCAATCAATCATGCCTCCATGATACTTTTAACTGGTCCCAACAATCCAGATTGAATGTTAATGAGGTCCACGACTCTCATTCATTCGATATGGAACTAGTTTGTAATAAACTAGATAAGGTGGACCTAGTTACCAAAAGGATGGAGTGGATGGTGGAAAACTCTGCAAACAATTCTTGATCCACTCAATCCCAGAATTCAGGATTTCATTTTTCACGAGCTCCTTCTGGACGGGAGTTTGTGAATCAACTGGATGTGGCTTAACCTGTGAGCCAGCATTGTTCGGAACCCCATAGGTTCCAAACTGGGGCCTTTGATCCCAGTTTCTCTGATCCCTCCCTTTTTTTTTCTCCATCCTCGCCCTATCAGGATGTCTATGCTGTACAAGAGAATGTTAGGCCCAACCCTTACTCCAATGTTTATAATCTGGGTTGGAGGAACCACCCTAACTTCTCCTGGAAAGACCCATGGCAGCAGACCCAATTCCAACCCAGCAACTATGCTCTGCAAAGACCAAAGGGTCAGGGTCATGTTTATACTCAACTATCCCCAAATCAGGTCAATCAGCCAGCTTGGAATGCCCATCAACTGTAGGGCAGGCTGATTTGAACCGTCAGATGGTAGAGATGCAAGGATCTATGCTCCAGCTCATGCAGCAAATGAAAACTTCACTGGAAAACTTGCAAACCAAGTTCATTGCTAATTCCCGTCAACCCGAATCTTTGCCATCTTAACCCATACCCAACCTGCGTAATATACAGAATCCAAGCAATCAAGCCTAAGGGCACGGGAATTAGAGGGACCCACACGTACATGCTCAGGTGGTTGAGTAGGGTCCTTCCTCTTCTGCTTCATCAAATTTGAGGTTTCTGGCTAATGAAGCCCCTCCAATCTTTCCTAACCCTCCCCAAGTCCCAAACCCTTATGCATCTGCTAACTCTATTACCTTGAGGAGTGGAAGGCAAACCCAGGACCCACAACTACCCTATTCTGATTTACCAAATCCTAGAGAGCCTGAGGAGAGAAAGGAGAACTCTGAAGAAGAAATCAAGGCTTAGGAACCTGATTCCGAAGATCTGACTCATGTTCCTTTTCCTCAGGCCTTGATTAAACCTAGGAAGAAGAAGCCTGTTGATAGTAACGATGAGCTCTTGAATATATTCAAGAATGTCGAAATCAATATCTCGCTCCTCGATGCTATCAAACACATACTGGCTTATGCTAAAATTTTAAAGGATTTATGCACAGAGAAGCATAAGTTGAGGGAATCTGTTCCAAGGAAGGTGGTACTCTCTGAGTAGGCTAGCTCTGTTATCCTGCATCACCTTCCTCCGAAAAAGAGAGATTTAGGTGCCCCTTTTATTTCTTGTGTTACACCTTTGATAGGGCACTTTTGGATCTAGGTGTGATGCGAAAAGTCACGTGATTTGTAAAAGTGGGTTTTTAATATCGTTGTAACATGCGAATTTGCATATGCTCTTAAATTTATATTCCTAGATAGGGGAGTATCTAGGGTTGTCCAAGGAGGTGGGTTGCTTGCAAATCAACTCTCTTTCTTAGAAATAAATCCCAACTTTCTTTTTGGTATTTTAAATATGTAATTTTTTTATTTTGAAAAGATTAGGGCAAAATGCGAATTGTGATGGAGAGTACTAACACCTATAATTACTTAACTAAAACTTAAGAGATAGAAATATCCTCTCCCTAAGCTCACTCTAGGCAAGTGGAGGCCTAGAGTAATTAGGAAGAAGAGGTGAAACAAGTGCTAGAACAAAAATAACAATTGCAATAGAAAGTAAAAAGAAGGCAATTTGATTAAGTAGAATTTGTGTTCTTTTCAAAGACAAGTAGAGGAATGCTTCTACTAGAAATGAAAAAATCTAAAAGTAATAAAAGAAACACAAATCCTCTTGCAAAATCTGGTGGAGAAGGGAGTCTTCTTGCTCCAAGTCTAGCTTCTCCTTGGCTTGAAAAGAGGGTCTCCTTCTTCTCCTTCCTTGAAAGCTCCTCCAAGGTGGCTGCTACCACCTTCAATGCTCTCCTCCAAGGGTGGGCGTGCACCACCCTCGAGCTTTCCTCCAATGTGGCGTGGACCACCTTCAAGACCTCCTCCAAAGGTCTTCCTTGCCTGGCTCCTCCTTTGGCTAGCGTAGGCTCCAGAGAGAACCGAAGAGGGGAAGGCACCAAAGGGACAGAATATCCCCTTAATCTTCTTCTTCTTCTCTCTTGGGCGTGGGCTCTAGGTAGAGTACGAGAGTGAATTTGCTAGCCAAGGATGGTTTGAATGGTGGTGGGTAGTGGTCTTTTTATGGGGTAGGATGGGGGGTTAAGGTGACTCTTGAAATGGAGGGTTAAGATGGGAAGATGGAGGTGGTTAGGTGATCCTAGGGTTAAGGATGGTTGGTGCCACCTAAGGGGTGTAAGGGGGGTAGTTATGGGTGGCCAAGGGGCACCTAAAAGTGGCACCAACCATGGAGAGGTGCCATGGGTTGGCGCCAACTTTGAGGCTTCTAGAAGGGGGTCGAGGTGGATGGTGGAGATGGCTTGGAGGGGTTATGTGTAGGGTGGATATGGGGGTTAAGGTTGGCACCAAAAGGGAGGTAGTTAGGGTTGGTTTTGGCACCAACTTTAGGTGTATTTTGGTGGCTAGTTGAGGGGTGAAAGGTGGTGAAGAGGTGGCGCCAACTTTGAGTAGAGGTGGAGCTAGCTTAAGTAGGCTTAGGTGGACTTGGAGTGGTAGGTTATGTAGGTGGAGCTAGGGTTAGGTTTTTGGTGCCATGGAGGTGGATGCTTGCTAAGCTAAGCTAAGCTAAGCTAAGTTAGCTTAGCTAATGGTGGAGTAGAGGAGGAGGTGTTGGAGCTAGGGTTTGGAGGGAAGAGCTGGATCTGAAGAATCTGGAGCTGAAGTGGAGCTAGCAGCTGCTGAAGAGGTCAACATGGGACTACTCTAGCTGGCTTAGCTAGCTACTAAGCCAAGCTAAAGTGAGTTGGCTTCTGTTGAATGGAGCTGAGGTGAGCTGGGTCTGGTGCTCCTAGGGTGGATCAAGCTGGTTGAGGCAGCTAAGGTAGCTTAGCTCAACTAAGTTAAGCTAAGCTAAGTCCCCAGGAGTTGGACTTGAAATTCCTGAGCTGGGATGAATTTATCTTCAGCTGGTTTAAGTTGAGTGGAGCTGGATGTAGCTGGATCTGAGTTGGGGTGAACTCCAGTCAACTCTGCTGAGCTAGCTAGAGCTCCTTGTGGACTAGTAGGAGCTGAGATGAGTTAGACTCAACTAGGTTGAGCTGGATCTGAGCTGACTTGGGCTAGGGTGGGCTAAGATGAGCTCTCTTGAGCTGTCATTCAGCTGAGATTAGCTGAATGGAGCTGGGATGTGCTAACCCTAGTTCAAGTGAGCTAGGTTCCAACTGTAGTGAGCTGGATCAAGCTGAGTTTCAGCTAGTCTGAGCTCCTCCTTCACCATTTGCCTTCTTGAGTACTAGGGTTTTAGGGATCTGTATATCTGTTCATCCCTAACACTCACAAAAACACATTAAAACAACAAAAGAAAATACAATGCATGCCTAACCTAGTTAATGCCTAAATGCTGCCCAAAAATCCATTTGCGGAGTAAAATTCTAAGAGCTAGGTTTGTTTTAATGCATAAGAATGATGATAAATTGGCATTTTTCACACCCCTGTGCTTATCTTTTGCTAGTCTCTTAGCAAAACTTTAATTTTTTTGGAAAATGAAATTTTTGGGAAATCTAATTTTTTCGACTTTTGAGGAGAAAAAAGATTAAGGGACCTTGGTTGATCTAAGCACAGGAGGCACTGGATTTGTTAAGGATAACATCGGGATTTGTTTTTGGATCCAACCATTAGACAAAACGGGATCAATATATCCTCCAGAAAATTCACAAATTAACCCCTTGTTAATTCAGATGACTTGAAATTTTTGTTTTTAGGAATTTTCTGCCTCATGAATCCGCTTCGCAACTTGCAAAGTCCTTTAAAACCTTGTGCCCGTGCTTATGAAAAGCCAACATTTATAAGGGTGTGTTAATTTATTTATTATTATTATTTTCTCCCCCATGCTTATTTTTAGCTTAGTCTTACAACAGATGTGTTGGGATCATCATTCCCGTTACCAATCCTCGAAGGGGCTCTGGCACCAGTACTTTGGGATAGCACTGTCCATGACACCACCTAGGAGCTCACAACCCCAAAAGACAATGCGGTGTAAAGGGGTGCTCCAAGCAAACTCAAGCTCTTGCTTCGAGACTATAGGTAAAGCACCGTCTAAGACACTTGAGCTGCTAAAATGTGCTTTAATACTCTGTCTAAAGATATGAAATATAGATATGGAGCAGCACTGAGGTGGTAATATGTTGACATCGCGTCCTCAAAGGAGGTATTTTCCTCCTCGGCGGTGGGAACTCAAACCAATGATCTGCTTCAAACTTTTACTAAGTCCAAACAAGGGAGTTTTTCAAATTTTTAGTTGTTTTTAAGTGTTGGCTTGTGTGTGAGAATTGACACAAGAAGTTCCTCAAGACATGCAAGTTTTTGAATCAGAAACTAAGCCAAATACTTTCCACATTATAAAATAGGATCAAGTCACTTGAACTATCATGACTTCAGGTGGAATTTTTAGAGAAGGATATCTGATCTAGTCTAAAATAGACCCTAAAATTCTAATGATCAGATCCACATCCTCATCCCTAATTTGTTAGAGATTAAATCCCATTGTACCAAAAGTGAGTTTTTCGACTTTACTCCCGATTTCAAAATTTTTCCTCAAAATGTTTTCAATATTTTTATTTTTTTTTGGGTATGCAAGCAGGGAATAAACTAAAGAAAAATGCATGTTTTTAGGTTTTGAAAATCCTAAATAGATCGTCATATTTTAAAAACACCCCCCCTATGCTTAAGATATGCAATGTCCTCATACATTAGGAGGGAAATGGGATCACCTTAATGAAGAACGGTCGATTTTAAGATGGTAAACATCTGAAAGTAAAAGAAAAAAAGTAAAGCAGGAAAAGAAATGATGGGTTACCTCCCATCCAGTGCTATCTTTTATGCCATTCAGCCGAGCGTAGTGTGCATTAGTGATTAAGGGTGGCTGGCTCAGTAAAATTAAAAGATTCAGACAAAAGATTAGGCATATGATCAAAATAGGGCTTTAAACATTGGCCGTTGACTTGAAAAGCCGAATTAGTTTTTGGATCAAAAAAATCAACAATGCTGTATGGATATGTTTTATAGACAATAAAGGGGCCGGTCCATTTAGATTTTAATTTGCCAGGAAAAAGACGTAATCTCTCATCGAAGAGCCAAATGTGTTGATTAACGTCAAAGTGTTTCCAAGCAATATATTTGTCGTGAAATTTCTTTGTTTGGTCTTTATAAATCCTCGCGTTTTCATAGGAAAAATTACGTAATTCTTCCAATTCAGTTAATTGTAATTTTCACTGGATACCGGCATCAGATAAATTCATGTTGAGTTGATTGCCCAAAAAGCCCTATGTTCTAGTTTTACGGGAGATGGCATGCCTTCCCAAAAATCAGATGGAAGGGAGACATGCCAAGAGGGGTTTTAAAAATGGTACAGTAGGCCCATAAAGCGTCGTCCAATTTGGTGGACCAATCTTTACGGTCGGGCCTAATTGTCTTTTGTAAAATATTTTTAATTTTCCGGTTAGAAACTTCAGCCTGGCCATGTGTTTGGGGGTGATAAGGTGTGAAAATTTTATGACTAACTCCATATTTAGAAAGAAGGTGACGGAATTGTGAGTGGGTGAAATGTGAGCCTTCGTCACTGATAATGGCTTTTGGAATGCCGAATCTTGAGAAAATATTTTTCTTCAGAAATTTGACAACCACACAATGATCACTAGTACTGGTGGGTATTGCTTCTATCCATTTTGAAACATAGTCGATTGCGACTAATATATATAAATACCCACCAAAGTTGATGAATGGTCCCATGAAGTCGATGCCCCAAACATCAAAAATTTCAACCTCTAAAATAGGATTAAGGGGCATCATATCCTTCTGAGTCATGTTGCTGATGCTCTGGCAAAGCACACAGGACCGAACAAAGTTATGAGCATCTTTGTGCAAGCTAGGCCAATAGAATCCCGGATTAAGGATTTTAGCTGCAGTTTTCTTGCCCAAAAAATGTCCGCCATAGGCCATTGAGTGACAATGTGTCAAAATATCATGGATTTCAGAATTGGGTACACATCGTTGAATGACCTAATCGGCACAAATGTGGAAAAGGTCGAGCTCCTCCCAAAAATAGTATTTAATATCAGCAAATAACTTATCCCGTTTTGTTATTGGCCAATCAGTGGGGATTCATTCTGTTGCTAAATAGTTTGCGATGGGTGCAAACCAAGGGAGGGTTGTAGCAGCTAAAATGCTTTCAATGGGGAACTGATCAGGTGGGGTCATTATGTCATTCATCATAAGACGAGAGAGATGGTCGGCCACTACATTATGCGATCCCGCCTTATCCTTGATTTCCAGGTCAAATTCCTGGAGCAGCAGAATCCAATGGATAAGGGGGGGTTTCGCATATTTCTTTGTCAGCAAATATTTAATTGCTGAGTGGTCGGTATATACAGTGACATGTGACCCCAAAAGATAAGATCTAAATTTTTCTAAGGCAAATACAATGGCAAGAAGTTCTTTTTCAGTAACTGTGTAATTCTGTTGTGCATCATCAAGAGTTTTGCTAGCATAATATATCACAATGGGCTTATTGCAAATTCTTTGCCCTAGAACGGCCCCTACAGCAAAATCTGAGGCATCTTTCATTAATTCAAAGGGACTATTCCAATCAGGTCCCTGCAAAATTGGTGCCTCAGTAACCACTTTTTTCAACCTCAAAAAGCTCTCCAGGCACTTATCATTAAACTCAAATGGCTGGTCGTTAGTGAGAAGCTGACTTAAGGGCTTGGAGATCTGGGAAAAATTTTGTATAAATCGACGGTAGAAACCCACATGACCCAAAAAGGATCTGATTTGTTTGATAGTAGTGGGTGGTGGGAGCTTATATATAGCATCTATTTTTGCTTTATCTACCGTGATTCCTTGTTTTGAAATAACATGGCCTAAGACAATACCTTCCTGGACCATGAAATGACTTTTTTCCCAACTGAGGACCAGATTGACTTCTATGCAATTTTGGAGAGTTCTGTCAAGGCTTTTGAGACGATGGTCAAAAGAATCTCCAAAAATAGAGAAGTCATCCATAAAGACTTCTAAACATTCACCTACCAAGTTTGAAAATATTGCAAGCATACACCTTTGAAAAGTTATAGGTGAGTTGCAAAAACCGAAGGACATCCTTCGGAAAGCAAAGGTTTTGAAGGGGCAGGTGAAAGTTGTTTTGTCCTGGTCCTCAAGATGAACTGCTACCTGATTATAGCAGGAATAACCGTCCAGAAAATAGTAAAAATCCCGTCCGGCTAACTGCTCGAAGATTTGATCAATAAAGGAGAGAGAGAAATGATCCTTCTTGGTGGCGGTGTTTAATTTTTTATAATCAATACACATGCACCAAGAAGAGGCGGTTCGAGTGGCTACATTCTCCCCATTATCATTAGTGACAACTGTTAGTCAAGCCTTTTTGGGCACAACTTGTATTGGACTAACCCAGGAGCTGTCAAAAATGGGGTAGATGATATCAGCATCCAGCCACTTAATAATCTCCTTTTTTACCACCTCCTGCATAATAGGGTTCAAGCACCTTTGTGGTTGGCAGGAGGGGCGAGAATCGTCCTCTAAATATATATAATGTGTACAATAGGACGTATGAATATCCTTAAGATCAGAAATGGTTCAGCCAATAGCTTTTCGATATTTACTCAAAACCTGGAGAAGTTTGTGCTCTTGAGCCTCGGTAAGTTCAGAATTTATAATCAGGGGCAGGGTGTGATTAGGACCCAGGAAGACATATTTAAGGGAGTCAGGCAAAGGCTTTAATTCCAATTGTGGGCTCAGCTTCGAAAGAATTTCTGCTTTGTGGGTTAGTGGTGAGGTGAGAGTGAAAGGGTCAACTGGAGGGTTAGCTGGACGTGTGGTTAGGGTGGAAGGGTGAGAAGATTATTCAGGAATCGTATTGATGGCAAAACAGGAACCTAAATGGAAAATCTGTAAAGTTTCCTCGACAATGTTTTCTATTTCTGAATCCGAATCATCAAAGAAATTTGGTTCTTGGAACCGCCTAGAGGCTTGAAAAATGTTTAGGGTTACAGATTCACCACCACACATGATCTTCATCTTTCCAGAATCACAATCAATATTCACGCGGGCGGTGGCTAAAAATGGTCTTCCAAGAATAATGGGGGCAAACTTTAGTGCTTCTGGTATCTCTATGTCTAGGACTAAAAAGTCTACTGCAAATAGACAAATTTTGACCTGGACAAGAACATCCTCAACAATTCCCCTTGGTTTAATTGTAGATCGGTCAGCTAATTGGAGAGTAACCTCAACAGGCTTTAATTCACCGATCTTAAATTCCTCAAAAATAATTGTGGGGATAAGATTAATTGAGGTACCAAGATCCAACAAAGTGCGATCAAATGAGGTATCATTAATGATAACTTGAATTAGGGGGGTGCTGGGATCTTTTCTCTTAAGAGGAAGTCGACTTTGCACAACTGAGCTGACTGTCTCTGGAAGGATCACCTTTCCTAAATTTCGGGGCTGCCTTTTCGGGGTACACAAATCTTTTAGGAATTTTGCATAGGCAGGAATGTATTTAATGGCATCTAGGAGAGGGGTATTAATTTCTAGTTGCCCAAATAAATCCATTAATTCCTTCTCAGTGGGCTCGGATTTCTTCTTTTTCTTATTTGAAGAGTGGAAGGCTTGTGGAAATGGAGTAGGGTTTCCCTGTTTTGCATTAATTGGTTCCTAAACAATATGAGAGGAACATTGGGAAGAGTTAATCTGTGTTTCATTAAAGCGGGCTTCTTTAACAGGCAGGGGATTGTGAGTGGTTTTCCCATTCCTTAAAGTAACTGCATTTGTAGTTTGGTTGTTTCTAGGATGAGGGTGGGAAGTCTAACTGTTATTGAAACCTGGTGGATGCTGAGGTGCTGGTTGAATGGGTTGACTGGGATATCCACCTTGGAACTGATTCCTTTGATTATTTGGGTTGGGCATGGGTTGGGAAGGTAAATTCCCAATAGGTTGATGATCAGGAGTAACCTTAACTTGGTGTTGCAAGTTGGTAATCATGTAGGTTACTTCTGTCATTTGAGTCTGCATTCTTTGCAGAGTTTTCATGATCTGATTATTAATATCGTCCTGGGATGGTCCAGGTTGATACATAGGTTGCCCATAATTCCCAAAATAGTTTTGTTTGGGAAAAAGATTCGGGTTTGGGTTTTTCCAGGAGTGATTCGGGTTAGTCCTCCAGTTTTGGTTGGAAGTGTTGGAGGGGTTTCTAAATTGCTCTTGGAAAGCATAAATATTTTTCGAGGTGGGATCAAAAATATTTTGATCAAAATTCCCAGTCAAATCTTGCGGGAAATCAGCCGGAAATTACTGACCAGCAGATGTGGCATCAATGTTGTGCAGATTTTCTCTTCGGAGAATATGTGGAGGGTTAGTGTGTGGAGAGTGAACGTGTGGAACTTGTTTATTTGTGAGCTTTTCTTCCATTTTCTTTTGGTGAATTTGCATCTGGTCTTGAACTAACATATATAGATCATCTTGAGTGACTGGAACAGAGGTGGATTTGGAGTCAATTTCATGGACTCCGTGTCTAGAGTTTTGTGTTATGCCAAAAGTGTCCATTGAAGTCATGTTAAATGAGTTTTCACTCATTTCTTCAAAGAGAAGATAGGCACTTTCGGCATCTTTGTTAAGAAAATTGCCCCCACATGAGGCATCCACAAATCATTTCAATTGATCTTCTAATCCATGATAGAAGATCTGCACTGACTGCCATTGTGGAATTTCATGGTGGGGACAACTTCTTAGAAGTTCCTGAAATCTTTCCTAGGCTTCGTGGAGGGGTTCACCAATTTTCTGTTGAAAGGTCATTATGGATCTTCTTAATGCATTCGTTCGATCGATCAGAAACATTTTTTTTTGGAAAAATGCTTTTTAATTAGGGCCAGGTGGTAATAGGGCTCCCAACCGTTCTAAACTAATGAGATGCTTTGTCTTTAAGAGAGAGAGGAAAAAGTCTCATTAACCACATGTCTTCTTGCACATTACGGGAACGAGTGGCTTGAGCGAGGACAGTTAATTCCTCGAGATGACAAAAAGGGTCTTCTCTTGGAAGACCATGAAAATGTTTGATGAGGTTTAGAATGGCTGGTTTGATCTTGAAATCCCCTTGTGGTATGACCACCCTTGGTCTTTCCTTGTAATTGGAAGGATTATAGAAATCTTTAAGAGGAACGACAGGCTATTGGCGGGGTGATGGATTTTGCCCTTGGTTAGCTAGGTTTGTGATAGTCCTAGCTAAATCTTCTTGATTTTGTTGTAGTCGAATCAAATGGTCTACCATTAAGGCAAAGGGATTTGGATTTTGAGTTATAATTGGAGGGCCACCTGGCCCTGTTGGAATTTCTGGTTGCTCCAAATTAGGAAGGTGAGGTAGAGTGAAGTCAGCTTGTGGGTCGGCTAACGGGTTAGAAGTGGAAGCAGAATTTTTTTGTCGGCTTCCTGGGTTTTCCATTTTTTTAGAAGAGGAGGGAGAAGAAAATAATGAGTTTGTGCTGAAGGGGGCGAAATTAGATGGTCCCTCAAGGTGTGGTTTTTGTGACCGTCGCCTGTGCATGCACTGTTTTGGAAGAATTGGAGGGGAGGAGAAGAGAAAGAGATGAGAGAAAGTGTGCAATTCAAATAAACAAAACTAGACCTAACTTAAGTGCGACTCCCTAACAATAAACCTAAGACTTGGTCTACATAGGAAATAAGTAATCAATAGTGAATACCCATTCTGTCAACAAATCTAGCCAAGTTGCTTAAGGGGAGGTTTGGGCCTAAACGTTTCCCAGGGAAAACCCCAGGTGCTTGTACAAACCTGCACCTGGTCGTTTGACACGGCCCCTCAGCCTAAACACCAGATATAGATGACAAAATTGGTATTAACTAAAGAAAGCTTAAGACCTATATAGCAAGCCTATTCTGATGAAGCCTTAGGGGTCAAGTTGCTATGGATTTTAGTTAGGTCTAGGATGCTATAGTGCACACGGAATGCGGAGGGCGTTAATTGGGTTGTTGCCCTATTATTTCAATTTTTTTCTTTTGTGTGTGTGCAAGAATTGAAAAGTGGTTCCAACGCAAATTAAGTTGTCACATAATTTTTTTTTGTATTTGTCTTTTAGGATTCAATTTAATTGAATATGCTTTAGGGTTATTCTTTTTAAATGTTCAAACAAGTTTGAAACTCCACAATCAAAGGAAAAATAAGTTGTATGGGTGATGGTATATTTTCTTTATATTGTGGGACTAAAAAATAAGAAAGAAACCCTAATTGGATTTAAACCCTAATGCAGAAAATTACTACCAATTAATTCTTTTTAGGCTTCTTAAATAGGTAGTGGCTCAAACAATGCAACCAACACCACTACCTTATGTAAAATCAAACAGGGATTCCAGAAAAGATTTTGTGAGATTTTATGAATTTGTTTGTTAATTGTTTTGAATTTTTATTTGTACTGGTGTCAAAGTTCAGAAATGATATTTGTAGGTATTTTGGACTTTTCAGTATTACCACTGACTCAGAAAATTTTGGTAATTTTATATGATGTGTAAAATTTTACAAGGATTCCAGAAAGCTAAATTTCACAAAAATTGGATGAGTGTAAAAATTTTAAAAATTTGTGGACAGTAGCAAAATAGGAAGATTAGAGGGTGTGACCCCTATGCAGTCCACGAATTTTTAAAAATTAAATACAAAGCCAATTGATCTAAAATTTGGAACAGATATTCCTATCTCAATTTGAAATCACTATATGAAATTTTATGATTTTAGGAGGCCTATGGTGTTAGAAATTGATTTTTCAAGTCCAGATAGAAATCTAGACCTGAAAAATAGAACACCAATACTTGAAATGCAGTGGTGTTAATGAAACATTCAAGCAAACAATGAATTTTAATGAAAATCACTCCACTTAATTATGATGTTTGGGATCCTGAAAATCAATTTTAATATATTTTTGGTAGTTTTAATTAATTATTTGACCAGAAAGGGAAACCAACCTGAAAATCCACGGGAAGAAAAGGGACTTTATGCTTTCGCTTCCAATTTCCCGCTTTCCCACTGTAGTTCCTGCACACACAAAAGAAAAGAAAGAGGAGAGGATGAGATCTACTTCAAGCAAGAGAGAAATGACTAATGCAAAGCCGTGCCTCCCCGGCAACGGCGCCAAAAAGTGATGCGAAAAGTCACGTGATTTGTAAAAGCGGGTTTTTAATGTCGTAACACGTGAATTCGCATACGCTCTTAAATTCATATTCCTAGATAGGGTAGTATCTAGGCTCATCCAAGGAGGCGGGTTTCTTGCAAATCAACTCTCTTGCTTAGAAATAAATCCCAACTTTCTTTTTGGTATTTTAAATATGTAATTTTTTTATTTTGAAAAGATGAGGGCAAAATGCGAATTGTGATGGAAAATACTAACACCTATAATTACTTAACTAAAACTTAAGAGATAGAAATATCCTCTCCCTAAGCTCACTCTAGGCAAGTGCAGGCCTAGAGCAATTAGGAAGAAGAGGTGAAACAAGTGCTTGAACAAAAATAATAATTGCAATAGAAAGTAAAAAGAAGTCAATTTGATTAAGTAGAATTTGTGTTCTTTTCAAAGACAAGTAGAGGAATGCTTCTACTAGAAATGAAAAAAATCTAAAAGCAATAAAAGAAACATAAATCCTCTTGCAAAATCTGGTGAAGAAGGGAGTCTTCTTCTCCAAGCCTAGCTGCTCCTTGGCTTGAAAAGAGGGTCTCCTTCTCCTTCCTTGAAAGCTCCTCTAAGGTGGCTGCTACCACCTTCAATGCTCTCCTCCAAGGGTGGGTTTGGGGTTCCCGGGGTGGATCAAGCTGGTTGAGGCAGCTAAGGTATCTTAGCTCAACTAAGTTGAGCTAAGCTGAGTCCCCGGGAGCTGGTCTTGAAATTCCTGAGCTGGGATGAATTTATCTTCAGTTGGCTGAAGTTGAGTGGAGTTGGATGTAGCTGGATCTGAGCTGGGGTGAACTCCAGTCAACTCAGCTGAGCAGGCTAGAGCTCCTTGTGGACTAGTTGGAGCTGAGATGAGCTAGACAAAACTAAGTTGAGTTGGATCTGAGTTGACCTGAGCTAGGGTGAGCTAAGATGAGCTCTCTTGAGCTGTCATTTAGCTGAGGTTAGCTGAATGGAGCTGGGATGAGCTAACCCTTATTCAAGTGAGCTAGGTTCGAGTTGTGGTGAGCTGGATCAAGCTGAGTTCTAGCTAGTCTGAGCTCCTCCTTCACCATTTTCCTTCTTGAGTGCTGGGGTTTTAGGGATTTGTATATCTGTTCATCCCTAACACTCACAAAAACACATTAAAACAACAAAAGAAAATGCAATGCATGCCTAAACTAGTTAATGCCTAAATACAGCCCAAAAATCCATTTGCGGAGTAAAATCCTAAGAGGTAGGTTTGTTTTAATGTATAAGAATGATGATAAACTGGCATTTATCAAGGTGCATCCATTAACCTAATTCTGACTTCTCTTTACAAGAGGTTTAGATTAGGTGAACCTCAGTCGACCTTAGTAACGCTACAGTTAGCGGACCATTTGGTCCCCAATCTGAGAGGTGTTATTGTCAAGGTTAAGGATTTCTATTTTCCTATAGATTTCCATGTCCTTGATATGGATGTACCTGAGAATTTAAGGAACACGTCCATCATTCTAGGGCGTCTATTCCTGGCTACTGCTAAGGCCAAATGTTGAACGTTACGAGTTACTACGCTAACGTATTTGGTTTTGAAGAACCTATCGTTGTAGTATGAAAGCGAAGAACTTGTGTTCAACAAATAAAATTTATAACGGAATAGAAATCCCAGGTCGAACTTAGGGAGGCGGACGTTTGATTTAAAAATACGCGTCTGTTTTATTTGTCATGAAGTAAATTAATCGACTAGAAACTATCTATCTATTTACACTAAATAGAAGAGAGAGGGAGAATATTACAAACAAAAATGAAAAAGAGATGTAGAATGAACATGGAATTCATTAACAACGAGATTGTTCATTATACTATTCATTATGACTAGAAAGCGGGAAAATGATTACACTAGAAAGCAGTAAATCTACTCTAGAAAGCAGTAAAAAGAATGGGGAGAGAGATATCCTCCTCGACGGTCGCTTAGAGGACGAGCCGGACAGGACGACGCCTGGAAGATGGGGAACAGAGCAGGACGAAGGAAGATGAAGCGGGAAGAATGGGAATGAAGCAGCACGTCGTCGTCGTCACGGGATCCACTTTCGAAAGGGGGACGAAAATTTGACTTTATCTCGCGAGAAGCATCCTGGGTTTGGGACAAGCTTCTCTTGAGCTTTGGAGAGGGAGAGAAGAGAAGGAAGGGATGGGAATTTCGTGTGGAGGGGGTCTCCTTTTATAGTTGCAAGGAGTAAGGGTAATTTGGTCATTTTAATTAAAAATATTAAATCAGGGATCTTTAGTGACGGATAAAACTGTCGCTAAAGCCCCATCGTGGGCGTAGTGGGGTGCCGCCCACGCGGCCGCTCGCCTCCCACGCGTAACGCGCGCTCCAAGATCTGCAAATCTTAGCTGTCTAATCGTGAGATCGGACGGCTTATCTCGCATCTCGTAGCGCCTTCGCATCGCGCAACGCCCACGTCCGATCTCGCGTGAGGTGCATGCGTGCGATAGTACGTGGGTGCTATTGAGCGCTCATGACCGCTCGATCGCGATCTGATGCTTCTCGCGCCCGGTCGCCGCGATTCGAATGTGCGCCTCTCCTTCTCGCGAGTGCGTTCACCCGCTGCGCTACAGCGGCTCTTGTGTCACGAGAAGAATTTGTGTGTGCGCGATCAGGACCGTTGGATCAAGATCCAATGGTCAAGGTGGCTTCTTCAGGTGCGGCTCTGAGGATGGGCGCGCTGGTTGGGTGCAATCTCAGCCGTTGGATCTTGATCCAACGGTGGAGATTCGTGGGTGCTAGCATCTTCAGAAGTTGAGGGCGGTCGGTTGGGTGGTCGAGATGGTGCCACGTGGCACCATCTTTGCCGTCCATCTTCTGGATGATGTAAATGGTTCCACGGTTGTCGGATTGAGTCGAATTTTGCGTTGTTTAGATGCGATCGTTGATCCGAATCTATTTGTGTGGTCATATTTGTCATTTGAAGTGTGGATTCACACCATCTTGGTCCTTGATCTTCTAGGGTTCCTCGATCTCTATTTGATGCTACAGATGCCTAATTAGGGTGATCTTGGAGTCGTTGAACTCCAATCGTCGCCCTGATCACTTCTGTACGGTTGGGTCTTCGATCCAAGGCCCTGATAAAAGGAGACAATTAACCTCCATTTTATTCAAACCAATCAAAATGCAAGATGATGTATGTTATGCAATATTTATAGTGTGTAATGGAATCCTATGCTTAAGAACATGCATAAATAGACATCTTAAGCAGTGTAAACATGTTTACATCATACCCCCATGCCTATCTTTTGCTAGTCTCTAGCAAAAACTATATGTTATTTATAAAAGAATTAGGTTGGATTATTTGGGCTTGAGTTATTTTCAATCACTAAGAAAATATTTACTTAGGATCTAAACTTTTAAAGACACAACAGTACCCAGGTATCTGCCAAAATACAGACTGTCTCAAGCCCTCGCCTTATCCAAAGAAAGAAATTTCTTTTTCTCTTTTTCTTCTTTTCTAATTTTTTTGGATTTTCGAATTTTTAGGGTTTAAGAGTGGCTTTCTACGGTCATTCAACTCATCTAAGATTTGATGAGAACCCTAAGTTCTAAGCATCTTATTGTGAATGTGATAGACTCGTTGACCGATAGTAAGAATGAACTTTGGATTTCTACGCCTCTAGGTGACCTTGAAAAGAGAATTTTGCCTAAAGGTGTATCTTTACAACCGATAGCTTTCTCCCTACTTTTATTTTTACGGGGTCAACACAAGGGTGAATCAAATGTATATCTCCCCAGTCTACTTCTCCGCTTCTTCCTAAGTGTTTTGGAAGTTTTCAGTGCATTTATTGAGTTGGGTTCTGAATAACCAGTCGATGAGCTATTACCACCGACAACTTGCCAGCCATACTCGTGCGGCGAAGTGTGGCATATTTCTTTTTTTCTTTTGTCCTTTTTTTTTCTTTTCTTTTCTTTTTGATTTTCTTTTTCTCTTTTTAAGTAGGTGACTTCCCTAGTCTAAAATTTACCTAAAGGCAGTAAAAAGAGAAAGGTCCAGTGACTGGGCTCTGGATAACCTACCTATGGGTTGTTACCCACGATAACTTGCCAACCATATCACCCTATAAGGTTCATTAGCTACCCAATTTCCGTTAGAATCACCGATTAACGAGTCAGTGACAAGATAGTGTGTAGATGCTTTAGGATTAAAGTTCCCTCAAATCAAAGGACGGGTTGATAAGTCGTGTACTTATCATTCAAACTTATTTACTCCAATTACAATAGAATTAAGATGGTGAGGACTCAAAAAATAAATCCACATTTTAGTATATACATAGGCTGATTAAGTCCAATGACATGAAGGGTCTTTGTGTTCAAATCATAATGTAGTATTTCCTAAGATTGAAAATTTTCTTAAACCCAAATTCTCTTTCCTAATTCCATAATTTTTTAAAATATAAATAAAAGAAAATAAAACAAATCTATGGAGCCGACGAATAAATTTAGAGATGAATATCCACCCCCCCATGCCTATTTAATGTAATGTCCTTATTGTATTAAAAAGACATAAAACATAGTGGAATAGCGTAGAAAGTACCTGAATTGCGTGAATGTCGGGTTCGCTCTAAGATAAAAACCAAAAGGAACTGTATACGTGTTGAATTTAGTGCTTCAGCTAGGCACACTATACAAAGAAGAGAAATAAAGAATTCACAGGTGCAGGTCAGAATCAGAATAAAAAGATGAAAGCTCAGACCTGCAAGCAGATGTCCACAGATGTGGACCAAATTGTGGTGCAGACCCATACCCCATAATCGAGAATATCTCTGGTTCTGGATAAAAATTACCCAAAACCTAAAATCAGTATGCAAGCGGGGTCAGGCCTACGATTTATGAGGATGCAACCCAAGACCAAAAAGTCAGGTTACAGAGAATTCAAACTCCAAAGGATAATCAATGAATGTGTGCTTGGGTTGGACATCCTCAGAACAGATATTGTAAGGGTCCTGGTTTGATGATTTTAGATGAATTAGAACCCTTAGACGCGGTCTTCTACTTCCTTTGGAATTTGCTTTCCAAATCAAAATTTCCCGGCTCTTATCCTCCTCATTCAGAATGTCAAGTTTTGGGACCTCTTGCATATTAATCACCTCGTCTGAAATTTCCAAGTCTAAAAGATGTCGCTGAATCAGAATTGACTTGGGCCTAGTTATCTCAAAAACAGAATCATCGATAAGCTCAATGGGGTGTAACTGATAATCAGGGCATTGGATTGAATCATCTAGAAAATGCGATTCTGGATCCGTAATATGAGCCCCAATAAGATCAGTTTCTTCAGTCATTGGGCTATCAAATGATTTATCAGATTCCTCAGGCCTAATTGTCTCACAGAAATCATATTCTGTAAACTCGCGTGAGACTTCGCAAATTGAATCTTCACCGTCAGAATCAAAGAAATCAAGATCCGTATTAATGTATGTCCCAAAATCATCTGTCACTTTCTTATCCATGGAGACATACGTTTCCTCGTACCCTGGCTCAGGGATCTCAGGTGAAGAAATCAGATCATCCTTAATTGGTTGCTCTAATTCAATCTGGTCAGCCTCGTAACACGTGTCCCCCCAACAGGTGCCTGAGCGGGTTCTGACATTGGCTCTCCTGGAGGGAGTTCATCCTGAGAATCATCCCACGACTGAACTAAAGCAACCATAAATCTCATCCTCAATTTCGCTAACTTCCCAAGTAGAAACTCACCTAGGTTCTTATCCTTAACATCCTGGAGCCAATCCAACAAATACTTATTCAAATCATCAATCATTTCGATCAGGGGCTCCAATCTCTCAATGTAAGGTATTGGCTGAACTTCTAAAGATTGTATGATATTCCTCAAGTTAGCCAAAACCTTATCTTGAACCTGGTTACCCTGAATCAAATGAGTTGGTTCAGGGTTGGGCGGGTTTGGGATCAATGCAGAGGAGTTAATGAATTGAGATTCGTTATACCCTTCCTAATAATAGGTCATTTCAGATTGTTCAAAAGGTGATGATGACCTAAAGGCAGTGTAATCAGAGGATGGGTAAGGATCAATGTATCCTTCCTGATTGTAGATCAAATTAGGTTGTGCATGAAAGGATGATGATATATAATCGATGTGGCTCTGAGAAGGATAGAAATCGTAATCATAGTGTTCAGGGTTAGACCCTAAACACGGAGGTCCAGAACTGTATCCCCAATATGAGTTATCCCAACTAACTGATGGTTGAATACAGTACGAGTCGGGATAATCGTCATGTTGAGGATAATTCAAAACAGGAGGGAAAGAGCGAGAATGCGTATAATATGTGGAAGGATTCATGATAAATGGGAGGAAGAAAGGTGCTCTGCAATACAAGCAATCAAACCTGTCCTTAAGTGGGTTGGCCTAAAGACCTACAGACTCCCACAACCCATCTTGAGATAAAGGAACGATTTGATATGCTTCTGTTTGTTCAATCCAACCAGTTAGAAGGAGGGACTGGGGAGATGGTTCTTCTTTCGGTTTACGCCTCCGGTTTCTAGTGTACCCCCCAGCCACAATCGTTTGATTCTGTTCCCCTAGCTAGACATCAGATTGAACAGTAGAAATAGATTAATCGAAAATAATCTTGTTCTGGGCTCTGAAGAGCGAGTCGAATCCTTAAGGCCAATGTCTACTCTGTTTTATTTAGGGCTAGGTTTGAATATGCTTTTGGAATGTGATGGGCCCTTTATCTGGGTTGTGCCCTTAATGATTGATTGATGCGTGTGTGCGTGCACAACCAGTGGTTTTCAAGCAAGATTATTTTTGATGCGGTGAATTTTAGAGTTCAAATCTTGCTTAGTAGCTTTTAAGATTCAACTTTAGGTGTTTTCAATCAAGTTTTGTTGGCACACCAGGTTTTGAAAGCATGGGTGAAAATGTTTTCCTTTAAAACTTAAAGAATGTGGAGTGCCTGGTAAATCCCTAAGAGTTGAACCTAATCGGCTGCTACTTGATGAGTTGATTTTAACTGAAGTGGTGCGGTCCAATCAACTCAAATAATTGGCCTGTTGCACTACTTAATTAGGCACACAAGTGATTACCTAATCTGATTTCTACTCAATTATGTGTTTGGATGTGTGTACCGGCTCCAAAGATTAGTTTACCAGTTGAGTTTGAAAATCAGATGAGGTTGTGTACTTCTGAGATTTTTTTAATTTTTTTTTCTTTTTAAATGTGGAGGTTGGGGCGGGTGTAAGTGTCAAACAAACAAACAAAACTAACCTTAGAGTTTATAAGGACACCTAGGTTGATTGATGTTTGTGTTATTATGTGATGAAATGAAAACTAATGGGTGGGAGGTGGGGGATAACTCACAAAACCTTCAACAGCACTTTGCTCCGATCTACCGCGTTTGCTCGTCTCGAAAGAGTACCTGTAATCACAATAAGAAAGGAGAGAAGTGAGGTAAATGATTCGTAAGTTGTAAAAATGAGAAAAAAAATCAACGAGCGTCGCCTCCCCGGCAACGGCGCCAAAATGTTGAACACTACGAGTTACTATGCTAGTGTATTTGGTTTTGAAGAACCTGTCGTTGTAGTTTGAAAGCGAAGAACTCGTGTTCAACAAATAAAATTTATACCGAAATAGAAATCCCAGGTTGAACTCAGGGAGGCGGATGTTTGATTTAAAAATACGTGTTTGTTTTATTTGTCACGAAGTAAATTAATCGACTAGAAACTATCTATCTATTTACACTAAATAGAAGAGAAAGAGAGAGAGAATATTACAAACAAAAACCAAAAAGAGATGTAGAATGAACATTGAATTCATTAACAACGAGATTGTTCATTACACTATTCATTACGACTAGAAAGTGGGAAAATGATTACACTAGAAAGTAGTAAATTTACTCTAGAAAGCAGTAAAAAGAATGGGGAGAGAGATATCCTCCTCAACGGTCGCTTGGAGGATGAGCCAGACGGGACGATGCCTGGAAGACGGGGAATGGAGAAGGATGAAGGAGGATGAAGCGGGAAGAATTGGAATGAAGCAGCACGTCGTCGTCGTCGCGGGATCCACTTCCGAAAGGGGGACGAAAATTTGACTTTATCTCGCAGGAAGCATCCCGGGTGTGGGACAAGCTTCTCTTGAGCTTTGGAGAGGGAGAGAAGAGAAGGGATGAGAATTTCGTGTAGAGGGGGTCTCCTTTTATAGTTGCAAGGAGTGAGGGTAATTTGGTCATTTTAATTGAAAAACATTAAATCAGGGGTCTTTAGTGATGGATAAAATCATCGCTAAAGCCCCATCGTGGGCGTAGTGGGGCGTCGCTTGCGCGGTCGCTCGCCTCCCACGCGTAACGTGCACTCCACGATCTACAAATCTTAGCCATCCAATCGTGAGATCGGACGGCTTGTCTCTCGCCTCGCAGCGCCTTCGCATTGTGCAATGCCCGCATGCGATCTCACGTGAGGCGCGGGCATGCGATAGCGCATGGGCGCTATCGAGCGCTCCCTACAGCTCGATCGCGATCCGATGCTCCTCGCGCCAGCTCGCCCTCGCCCGCTCGCCCGCTTACTACGATTCGAATGTGCACCTTGCCTTCTCGCGGGCACGTTCACCCGCTGTGCTACAGCATCTCTTGTGTCATGAAGAAGAATTTGTGTGCACACAATCAGGACCGTTGGATCAAGATCCAATGGTCAAGGTGGCTTCTTCAGGTGCGGCTTAGAGGATGGGCGCGCCGGTTGGGCGCAATCTCAACCGTTGGATCTTGATCCAACGATGGAGATTCGTGGGTGTTAATATCTTCAGAAGTTGAGGGAGGTCGGTTGGGCGGTCGAGATGGTGCCACGTGGCATCATCTTGGCCGTCCATCTTTTGGATGATGTAGATGGTGCCATGGTTGTCAGATTGAGTCGATTTTCACGTCGTTAGGCTGCTTTCGTTGATCCGAATCCATCCGTGTGGTCGGATTTGTTGTTTGAAGTGCGGATTCACACCATCTTGACCCTTGATCTTCTAGGGTTCCCTAGTCTCTATTTGATGCTATAGATGTCTGATGAGGGCGATCTTGGAGTTGTTGAACTCCAATCGTCGCCCTGATCACATCTGTACGGTTGGATCTTTGATCCGAGGCCCCGATAAAAAGTTTGCCCTATCCCTGAACATAAAAGGAGACAATTAACCTCCATTTTATTCAAACTAATCTAAATGCAAGATGATGCATGTTATGCAATATTTATAGTATGTAACGCAATCCTATGCTTAAGAACATGCATAAATAGACATCTTAAGTAGTGTAACATGTTTACATCACCAATATTAACTGTGGGAGCGGTAGCATGGAAATCACCTTTGGGATCAGAAATTGAAATTGGATATTTTTAAGGCGATTAACAAATTTGAGGATTGTGGATTTATGGAGGAACTTGAGGAAAATAACTTGAATATTGAAACATGTATGGCTGTTTCTGCAATTGAAAGTTCCTCCTGTCTTGATGAATCTAGCCCACAACCCTCTATGGCAAACCCACCACATTCTGAAGAGGTTATTGATTTTGTTCACTTTCAACCTCTTCCTCTTGATGAATCTTCATCAGCATCATCCTTACCTTCTATCCTAAACCCACCCTAGCTAGAACTGAAACCATTGCTTGAGAGTTTGAAATATCAGTTTTTGGGACCTCAAAAGATGCTCCCTGTGATTATCAGTGTTAGATTAACTAAGGAGCAGGAGATTAAACTGATCAAGGTCCTAAAGGAACACGAGGTTGCAATTGGTTGGACCATTTATGACCTTAGGGGGATCGAGCCATCTTACTACAATCACACAATATTCATGGAAGATGGATCCTGCCCTTCTTGCCAGATGCAGAGGAGATTAAACCCTAATATGCGAGAAGTGGTCAAGAAGGAAATAATTAAGTGGCTCAATGCAGGAATCATTTATCCGATCTCAGATAGTCCTTGGGTAAGTCCTACACAAATTGTTGCCAAGAAAGTCGGGATTACCGTTGTGACTAATGAGAAAGGAGAATCTGTCACAACTCGTTCAGCTTCCTCTTGGAGGGTCTGTATAGATTACAAGAAGCTGAACACAGCCACGAAAAAAGATAATTTCCCTTTTCCCTTCATCGATCAAATCCTTGAAAGACTAGCCGGGCAAAAGTGCTTCTGTTTCCTGGACGGTTACTCAGGATACAATCAAGTCCCTATCTATCTCGAGGATCAGGAAAAAATGACTTTCACCTATCCCTACAGAACCTTTGCTTTTCATAGAATGCCATTTGACTTATGCAATGCACCTGCGACTTTTCAAAGGTGTATGCTAGCTATATTCTCTGACATGGTAGGAGAGTTTATGGAAGTCTTCATGGATAATTTCTCTATTTTTGGAGAATCGTTTGATTCTTGCCTGGCTAATCTTGAAATGATCCTTAAAAGACGCATCAAAATAAGATTGGTCCTTAGCTGGGAAAAGAGTCATTTCATGACACAAGAAGGCATCATCTTGGGTCATGTTGTCTCTGAATGGGGAATTGAAGTTGACAAAGGTAAGGTTAATGTTATCTCCAAACTTCCTCCTCCCACATTTGTCAAACAAATTTGATCATTTCTTGGTCATGTGGGATTCTATAGGAGGTTCATCAAGGACTTCTCTATGGTTGCTCGTCCTCTGGGCAACCTTCTTGCTAAAGAAATGCTGTTTGATTTCAACGAATCATGCAGTAAGGCATTTGATTTTCTTAAAACGATAGTCACTTGTGCTCTGGTGTTGCAACCGTCGGTTTGGACAGCCCCATTTGAGATCATGACCGACGCTTCTGATTATGCGGTCGGGGCTGTTTTGGGTCAAAAGATTGATAGGAAGATCTCTGTCATTTACTACGCTAGCAAAACTCGGGACAAGGCCTAGAGGAATTACACTGTTACTGAGAAGGAATTGCTAGCTGTAGTATTTGCTTTGAAGAAATTCAGGGCTTATCTCTTAGGGTCTCACGTCATAATTTACACCGACCACTCAGCCTTGAGACATCTCTTGGCCAAAAAGGATGCCAAACCCCAACTTATTCGGTGGATTCTTCTGCTTCAAGAATTTGATCTTGAAATCAAAGATAAATCTGGGGCACAGAATGTGGTGGTCGATCATCTTTCGAGACTTCTAAGTGATTATTCTCATCTGGATATTCCGATTGCTGATATATTTCCGGATGAAACTATTCTTACAGTATCAGGTGTCCAAAGCCCATGGTTTGTAGACATTGTAAATTATTTGGCTGTTGGCCAAATCCCCCAGGATTTGACCAAGCAACAACGAGATAGACTCAAATCTGAGGCCAAATATTATTTTTTGGAGGACCTTGAACTGTACCGCATCGACTCTAATTAGATTATTCGTCGATGTGTTCTGGAGAATGAATTCCAAAGTATACTTGAGTTCTGCCATGCATCTATGTGTGGTGGACATTTCTCCAGGAAAAAGATGGCTGCAAAAATTTTGCAATCTAGATTCTATTGGTCGTCTTTATTCAAGAATGCCTAGGAATTCTCAAGGTCATGTTCCCGATGCCAGGCACTTGGGAGCATAACTAAGAGAGATATGATGCCTCTAAACCCGATTCTTCCTATCGAAATCTTCAACGCTTGGGGCATCGATTTCATGGGACCCTTCCTTCCTTCATTTGGACACCAGTACATTCTCGTTGCTGTTGATTACGTGTCCAAGTAGATTGAGGCTATTCCCACCTGAACCAATGGCCACAAGGTTGTCATCGATTTCGTCAAGAACATCTTCAGTCGGTTCAGGATTCCGAGGGCCATCATCAGTGATGGTGGTACTTATTTCAGTAATGCCCAGTTCCGTAGTTTACTGGCAAAATATAGGGTAAATCACAGAATCTCCACACCTTACCACCCCCAAACGAATGGACAGGCCGAGATCTTCAATCAGGAGATCAAGAATATTCTGCAGAAAATGGTTAAACCTGATCGTAAAGATTAGACTCACAAGCTTGAGGACGCTCTTTGGGCCTACCGTACGGCATAGAAAATGCCTATCAGCATATCACCGTTTCATCTGGTGTATGGAAAGGCGTGCCATTTACCCGTAGAGATTGAACATCGGGCATTCGGGGCAATCAAGCATTGTAATTTGGATTTGAGTTTAGCTGGAAAGACCAAGAAACTCTAACTATCTAAGTTGGAGGAGCATAGAAACGACGCATATGAGAATGCCAAGATCTATAAGACACAAACCAAGGCTCTTCATGCCAATTGATATCTCGCAAGAGCTTTGAGCTGAACTAGAAGGTCTGGCTCTTTGATTCTTGACTTAAGCTCTTTCCCGGAAAACTTAGTTCAAAATGGAACGACTTGTTCATCATTGTTCAGATATTACCAAACGGGGCTATTCAGATCTTTGACCTAAAGATGAGCAATTCTTTTAAAGTCAATGGTCAACGTCTGAAGCCTTTTGTTGATCGTATTGTTCTAGAACCTATCTCAGATACGATTGCTCTACTCATATCGTGATTTCTTTAGTTGGACTTTGCCTAGCTGTTGGCATTAAACTCAGCACATGTACAGTCTAACTCAGAGCTGACCCGAGCATCATATTCAGGTGATATCTTCTACATTCTACCTTTCTTTTCATGCCTTTTATTTTCAATGAGGACATTGCATCAGTTAGGCATGGGGGGGTGGATTCATTTCTGAATCATTTTGTCAGCTCTGTGGAATTCTTGTAAACTCTACTTATTTTTTTTTCTTTATTAAAAAAAAAGAAAAAAAAGAAATTTAATTAGGAAAGAATAATTGGGCATTAGGTATTTTCAACCTTAAGGAATAATACAGTAGGATATAAACATTTAGACCTTTCAGGTCTTCGGGCTTAATCAGCCCGGGTGTCTACTAAAAAGTTGATTTGTTCATCGAGTCCTCACCATTTTGAATTTACTTCAATTTGGTTAAATAAGTTGGGTGATAAGTACACGACTTATCAACCCATCCTCTGATTTGAAGGGATTTTAAGTCTAAGCATCTACACACTATTTGCATTGCTCGCTTTTCAACATTTTTTACGGAAATTGGGTAGCTAATGAACCTTCTAGGGTGGTATGGCTGGCAAGTTATCATGGGTAACATCCCATAGGTAGGTTGTCCAGAGCTCAGTCACATGACCATTCTTTTCTTGCTGCTTTTAGGTAAATCTTAGATTAGGAATGCCACCTACTTAAAAAAAAGAAAAGAAAAGAAAAAAAAATATAGAAAAGGAGAAAAGAAAAGAAAAAGAAATAAGCCACATTTCACCGCACGAGTATGGCTGGCAAGTTATCGTGGGTACAACCCATTGGTAGGCTGTCTAGAACCCAGCTCAAGAAATGCATGTAAAATTCTAAAACACTTAGGAAGAAGCGGAGAAGTAGAATAAGCTGGGGAGATATACATTGGGTTCGCCCTTATGTTGACCCTATAAAAATAAAAGTAGGTAGAAGCTACTGGTCGAATAGATACACCTTTAGGCAGAATTTCTTTTCAAAGTTACCTAAGGGCGTAGAAATCCAAAGTCTGTTCTAATCACCAATCAGTGAGTCTATCACATTTCACACAAAGATGCTTAGAACTTAGGGTTCTCTTCGAGTCTTGGGTGGGTTGAGTGGCCATAGAAAGTTGCTCTGAAACCCTAAACTCAAAAGTCCAAAAAATATTAAAAAAGAAGAAAAGAGGAAAAAGATTCTCCTTTGAATAAGGTGAGGGCTTGAGGCGGTTTGCATTTTGGCAGACACCCGGGTGTTATGTCTTTGTAGTTCAGGTTCTTAGTAAAAGTCTCCTAGTGTTGAGGAATAACTTTTGCCTAAGAAATCCGACCTAATTCTTTTATAAATAGCATATAGCTTTTGCTAGGGACTAGCCAAATATAGGCATGGGGGTGTGATGTTCATACATCTAAATAGCCAAAAATGTTTATTAATGCATGTTCTTAGTATCATATTAGCATTATGCATTATAAATATTGTATAACATGTATTATCAAGCATTTAGGTTAAATTGTACAAATTGTATAGTAATTTCTTCTTTTTGGTGGCCAGGGACAGGGCAACTTTTAATTGGGGCCTTGGATCAAAGATCCAACCGTATGGATCTGATCAGGGCATGATTAGAGTTCAACGACTCCAAGATTGTCTCGATTAGACTTCTATAGCATCATATATAATCCGAGGAAGGTCAAAGATCAAGGGCCAAGATGGTATCAATCTACACTTCATATTACAAATCCGACGGCACGGATGGGTTCGGATCGATGATTGCAGCCTAACGGCATGAAAATCAGCCCAATCTGACATCTGTGGTACCTTCTACAAGTCACAGAAGATGGACGACCAAGATGGCATCACGTGACTCCATCTCGGCTGCCCAAACCAACCCAGCTAATTCATGAGGACTCGCCGTGCCTTCTCTCACCTCAACCACGCCATCACTTCTCAGCCGTTGGATCAAGATCCAACGGCTGTGAGCGATGGAACCAGAGTTATTTTTTCGACAATCCACCACGATAGTGCATTGGTCGCGCACTCGTGGCCGAAGAGAAGGTCGCGACCTCATGCCCCGTGCACTGCAAAATCAGCCGAGGACGCGAGTGGAGGCTCAATTGAGCCATTGGATGGTGAGCGGGTGGTGCAGATGTGGGAGACGTGGTGCACCCAGAGCGTGCAGATCATGTACACGTTATTAGACAAGCAATCACTCACGCGATTTGACGCAGGTGCGCGATGAGGTGCAGTGGCTTATAAGCCGTCCGTTCTCGTGATCGGATGGCTAAAATCGCGAGAACGTGCATGAGCCGTTTGCACAGAGAAGAAGAGGCACGCGTAGAAGGCTTGCACGTCGCCTACGATCTGGGCTTTAGTGACCATTTTATCCGTCACTAAAGGCCCTTGCATTAATTTTTTAACACAAAATGACCTTTTTGCCCCCAACCTCTACACCTATAAAAAGGCCTACACCCCCCACATTTCAATCTTCCCTTCCTTCACTTCTCTCCCTCTCCAAAGCTCTAAAGAAGTTGGTCCCAAACCTGGGATGCTCCTCTGGAGTTAATCAAAGTTTCCTTTGCCCCATTTCGGAAGTGGATCCCGCGACGACGACGACCCCCTGCCTCACCCCTGGTTCTTCCTGCTCCATTCTTCTTCTTCCATCTTTGCCCTCCGTCTTCCAGGTGTTGCCCTGTTCGGCTCGTCCTCCAAGCAACTATCGAGGAGGATAACATCCCTCTCCCTTCTTTATCTCTTTCTAGAGTAGAATTTTCCACTTTCTAGCTATAATCATTTCCTGCTTTCTAGTTGTAAAAATAGTATTTAGATAAAGTGATTGTTCTCTCTCTTTCTCTCTCTCTCTCTTTTAGTGTTAATATCAATTTCAATATGATTATCTCACTTTCAAAACAAAAATACCAAAAAAATATAATCGTGGATTTTAGATTGACGTAGCCTCCTTATGTTCGACCCGGAATCTCTTTACGAATTTCGGTATAAATTTATTTGTTAGTGGATTTCTTCGCGAATCATACTACAATGACGAGTTTTCAAAACTCAATCTCGTTTGCGTAGATCTTCCACTATAACAATGTACTCATCAAATACAGGCCCAGAATCATGATCCTGATCTAAAATCTGATACTCTTCACATTGGGCCTCATGATCATCCCAAATAGGCTCAGATCTAGATTCTAGGTTAGGGGTAGGAATTGGGTCACAAGAATCTAGACTTGGTTCTATTAGGATGTCATAATTACTCTCGAGGATTACCTTAACAGTATAAGGTGTGAGAATTACATCCTCGAGAGGTTCTGACTCTAACGGTATAAGGTGTGTTTGAGAAATCAAGGCATGATGGGTCAGCTTCATGGCTTTCTAAGGCTAGTTCAAAATCAGGAACACCTGTAATTGGATCCAGCCAACCAACATCAAGTTTAGGTATGTTAATCTGCATAAAATTTGAATCTGATTACATTTGGGTTAGGGGTCCACAACACCTCTATTTTCAAACCCGGGTTTTGGAAAATCATGTTGATCCTCAATGTTGTTCCAAGATATCTCATAAGTTTCTGAGGAGATATATGGGTATTTTTGATTGATGGCTTCATACAGCATATTCAGCAATTTTTCACGTTTCTCCATGTGACCTTGGTGTTTTTCCAAAAGTGGGGGATTTGACCAACATTGTAAATACTTGTTGCTATGTAATTTCTCCAATTCAATATATTCTAATAAGAGATCATCCCGGGTTGAACCATGTATCATTTGTGTCAATATCATTGCAACACGGTTTATAATGTGGGTTGTTTTTGAAACATTAACCTGAATGTGCCTATATGGATCAAAGGTTTTGTAATACTCATCATGATGTCTAAGAGCATCCTCAATCATCTTCTCATTCATGCTCATTTGAGATTCAGGTTTCCTAAATATTCTTCCTAAATTGTTAGGTTGCATTTTCAAATCAGGTGGTGGATCAAGATGTAGAATCAAATTTAGGTTCAGACTAATCGATTAGATCAGATCAAAAATCCCTAGAGGATCAACCCTAATGAGGCCTCTAGGTTAACAACCTAGGGACCTTTCCTGTGTATGTGCTCTAAAGAATAGATGAGGAACTGGATATGTATTGAACCCAATCAAGGCACCCAAAGATTTTTGGATGACGAAGGTTGTTTCGAGGCGTATGATACCACTGAATCAAAAATCCACACACCCGAGAATTACTTGGGCAGTTAGGAAGGGAGAACCCCATAAAGACCCTTACACGGTAGAGCATCCCCACTGGTTACAGGGTTTCCCTCACTCGACCTTCCTTGTCACTGTAGTTCCATGTAGACCAGAATGTATGAATTGAAACCTTAAGTCTACCAATTTTAGTCCTACTTTGTGTCTTGAATTTTACTTGATTTAGAAGTTGATTCAATTTGTGACCTAATTTGTAGGCTGGTTGACCCACAAGGTGGACCAACTTCTCCTGACCTGCCCTAAAGATGGAGGATGAAATTTGGGTCAAGACCCAAAAATTCACCCTGAATTGACTCTTAGGTTATTAGGTCCAAAATTTTAGGGTTCAAGTGAATTTAGAGCCTAATTTTAGGGTTTGCTTGAATAGATCTGTTCAAGCAAGGGCTTGGGTAGCGCACAAATGCGGGAATGTCAATTTCCTTTAATGCATGTAAGTGTGTATTAACACTTCAAAACCCTAAAGTGGAAACCCTAATTGGTTCTATTTCCAAAGTCCAATTTGATCTCAAATGTGGCACTGATGGGGGCACGCTTCGCGAATTAAAATTAGGGTTTGAAGGACCCATCATCGTAGCTCACAAAATGCATCTATTAGATAAAATTTATAATCGAAACTCGAAAAGTGAGTCTCGCATTGAACACGGGGAGGCGAACGTTTGGTTTTATAAAAATTCGTGCTTCACTTTATTTCTTTTTGTCATTTTTATCTTTTCTAATTTTTTGGTATTTTAATAGGCAAGAGATCAGATCAACAATTGCTTATCTAGCTAATTTACTTGCGAAAATATAAGAGAGAGAGGGAGAAAGAGAAGAGAGAGAAACAATCATCTATTCATAAGTGTTTGTTACAACTACGAAAGTGGAAAAATCTATACTACGAAAGCGAAAAAGATAGAAAGAGGTGAGAGAAATCCCCCTTGATGGTTACTCGGAGGACGACTCGCTCTGACGTTGCCTGGAGGAAGGTGGTGAGGAGTAGGATGAAGGAGGACGTAGCTAGAGGATGGAGGATGGGGCAGGATGACGTTACGGCGAGGATCTTCTTCCCGAAGGGCGATGAGAGGACGACCACGAGATGCTCCATGAATTGGGATGAGAGGTGGGAAAACTATTTGATTTTCTACTCTAGAGGAGCATCCCAAGCTTAGGACAAGCTCTCTCTAGAAGCTTGGAGGTGGTGAGAGGAAGAAAGGAAGAGATGGTTTGGAATGGTGGTGGGTAGGTCCTTTTATAGTGTAGGAGGAAGAACAAATTCGTATCACGGTCATTACTGACATTCGTAAACGTTGCTACAGATCCCTGCAGTTGTCGCTGAAGATCCACCCTTCAATTCCTCTTGCTGGCTCTCACAGACCATTAGTGACAGCTGCAAGCGTCACTAATGGCCTGTGTAGCTGAAGATTCACTCCTATCCTCCATTGGCACCTGCTCCACTGGTGTGCGCATCGTGCGCTACGCGCTTCACGCACCCGTGCTCCCCACGTCGTGTCGCGCGTGCACGCTGGCATGCGCTGCTACTGCGCATGGCTACACCTGTGTGCAGCGCGTTGCTGCTGCGCATGGCTGCGGCTGTGTGAGGGCGCTACTGCTGGTTGGCATTAGGTGGCCTAGATGGCTCCACGTGGCACCATCTGGTCCATCCATTCTTCTTTCTTTTGTAGAGGGCGCCACGATGCTCAGATCGAGATGATTCCTACGTTGCTGGACTACGATCATCACTCCGGATCCATTCGTACGATGGGATTTTCCATCCGAAACCTGTATGGATGTCGCATTGTGATGAGAACCTCATCATGAACCCTAACTAGCATAATCTAACCTAGGTATGCAAGAAAAAGCTCCTACATAACTCAAAGAAAGGCTTAACTCAGAGAATTCTGAGTTTAAGAAGAAAACAAGTCATAAGGGGTAAAAATGCAATTTCACCAACACAATCTGCAAACAGGGTAACTCAGGGTCCAAACACAGGTTAAACTAACCTAATAAGAAGGAAAGTGGGATGATCTGATCCAACAAGGGCTACAGCAACTCCAGGGAATTAAATGACATTCTGTAACCCTAAAAGAAACCCACTTCAATTCATGTAGTTCGAGGCATTGTAAAAATCAACTAAACCCTCTAAAACTCATAGAAAAATAATCTCTAGGGTTTAGAAGCTTCAATTTGGCCTTAGAAACCCATTTTGACCTACATTGAGAACCATGCCCAATTAATGATTTAATTTGGATTTTTACGTAAATTGACTGGTCAAACATGGTCTGACCTAGAAAAAAAATTCACCATTAAAATCCTTAGGTCCAACTTAGTCATGTATGAAAACTTGAGCCTAAAAAGAGACCTCCTTGACCGACTTTGCAATTTGGTCTTCATTATTTACTTTTTGACCCTCAACTTTCGAAACCCTTGCATTTTGGCCCCTAATTTCATCTTCATTCTTTGCATTTTGGTCCCTCTTGCAAGTCTCTGCGTAGCACCATGCTCCGGCGACTTTGCGCGGAGCATGGCGCCGCGCAGGGTGAGGGGGGCGTCCTGCCAAGAGAACGCGGAGTTCCCTGCGATGTCTGCTATCGTAGGGACTCGGCCATGCCACCTGACGATGCCCACACCTTCCGTGCGAACGCGCGAAAGGTATGGGTCTCGTCTCCGACCATACTCCGGCGAGGGACGCACGTCGCCAGCGTGCGTCTGCCCCTCCGCCACCGCCTTTATAAAGACCAGCGTCGCCAGCTGTTTCTCGCAGCTTGGTCTTGACGGAGAATACCTCATCCCTTCCTCTCTCCCCACTCCGATAGGAACCCACCAGCTCCGGCGGCTCCTCCTCCTTCTCGTCACTCTGCTGCAATACCTGCAGCAGAGTCACCTGCACCTGATCTCCCCGCGTCGCGCCGCACCAAGCATGCGCCTCCCTGCCCTCTTCCTCGTCGCCCCTCTCTCCCTCTGGGTGTTTCATCTTCGGCGACAGTCGGTACAACTGCCTACCGCTCCGGCCCCCCCTTCGTCCCTGTAGGTAAGTAATAGTTATTTCCCTTCCTCCCCTCTTTCTTTTCCCCAACTTGTTTTGCTTGATCGCCCTACGCCCACGCCTGACCACCTTCATCTTCCCCACCTTCGGCCACTCTCCGGCGAGTCGTTCCCGTCATCCCACAACCCCATACGACTCGCAAACTGCACCAAAAGCTCCTTCTCACCTCACCAAACACCCTCCACCCCTCCACTGCCACTCCACACCTTCGCAACGACCCCCCGAACAAACCCATTTTTCCGACTACAGTCCAACCTAGGGCTGCTGCCATACACCGCCTCATGCCTCGCCACCACCCGCACTGGCTTCGCTGCACTTCGGCGAAGCTCCCTGCATCTTCTGATTGGGCCGAGAGGCCATTTTTGTGTTTTAAGGTCACGCCACCTTCGCCGCCATTGCTGGGTAGGTGAAGCTCCTTCACCTGCAGCTGCAGCTTCGATCTCGCCCAGGCGCTGGTCCCAGGTCGCGCGGAGTGTTTCTGCGAAGAATCCCAGGTCTGCAGCTGAGGCAAACCCCTCGCGAGTTGCTGCAATTTCCTACAGCCTCCTCGCCTGCGGATGCCAGTCGGGAGGTGGGACTTTAATCCCTCCTCGGAAGTGCGTGGCTCAGTGCCCGCACAAAAATTATAAAAGTGTTCGAGGCTATTCGCCTTCGAACACAGGGGTCAGGTCCCTCACGCATGTGCGCGCCACGCGCTCGCCCTCGCCCACGCTCACACCTTGCGGGTCTGGGCAGGATTCGAATACCCGACACTACGCACACCTCGCCCACCACCGCACATCGGTGGGCCTGGTCCCAGGCGCGATACCCGTACCTGAATACCCGGCTCTGGGAGAGCAATCCTATGAGAGAAATCTGAGAAAGAGAGACGCGGGGAAGGGTAGGGGTAGGTTTTGCTTTGACCAGTTGTGTGAGTGTGCAGGAGTAGAAGAAGAAGAAGCGGAGAAGGAAGAAAAGAGAAGAAAGGAAGGAGAAGAAGAGAAGCACTGTAGCAGACCTGCAGTTAAGTCGTCTGACCACTACATCAGACGATGGTTGAGCAGCGGCCAGAGGAGATAAAGCATAGAGGAAGGAAGAAGAAAAGAAGAAGACTTGGCCTCCAGAGAAAAAGAAATCAAACGAAAGATAAAGAAAGAAATAGGAAGAAAAGAGAAGAAAGAAGAAGAGAAGAAGACAGGACGAGTAGAAGAAGAAGATGAACAGCCAGGAACAAGAAGAAGAAGAAGAAAGAAGAGGGAAGAAGACAGAAAGCACAAAAAGAAGAAAGAAGAAGGCACAACCGTGAGAGAAGAAGAATCCAAGACAAAAAATTCTCTCTCTCTCTCTTATTTTTGTAATCCAATAGAGAAACTTTGTACTTCTAGAATTCCAGTAGCTCCCTGAGTTCGACCTCGGGAAACCAAACTATTTCCGAGTAAATTTTGATAGTAACGACAACTGTAGCTGTCTTGTCTTATACTATAACGACTGTACTATAATAAACACAAAGCAGCAGCGCGGTTAGCCGTTCTTCACTTGGCGCCGTTGCCGGGGAGCAACAGCTATTTTAGAAGTTTTGAACTCTTTATTTAAAAATTGCTAATCTTTTTCTCTCTTGTGTGCAGGTAAAGGAAAAGAATTGGAAGAGCAGCCGCACAACAAACACTCCAACAAATAGGTAATCTTCATCAGCCCTCTCGTAAACTCCCTTGAAATCTAAAAAGAAACGAAAAGAAGAATCAACTTAGGGCTACCTGTGTTATACTTAGTAACTCACCAAAGTTGCCTAATTTTTCATTTCAACACATTTTAACTGTCCATCCAATTAAGGTAACTAGGGCTAAAACCTTCTTGATTGAGCCCTAGTTACTAAAATTTGAGGCAACTAAAATAGACCAACTAGAGCCAACTCAAGGATTGAAAAGCTAGGGTTTTTAGAGACACACCTTCTATTAACAAAGAAAAGATCTTCCCAAAAAGAGGTGTGCCTAAACCTTGTTTGAAGAGATCTATACAAAAGGAACCCTAAGCAAATCAGGCTCTTAAATCCATTTGAACCTTAAAAGAAAGAACCCAAAAGCTCTCAAAAGGAACAAGAGGTGAAGTTGACTCCTTGGGTCAACCAACCTTAAAATTAGGTCACTTTTTCACTCAAAATACTTAAAAGTTCAAGTGGAACCTTAAACACCTTGATCTTAAAGTAAAAGAGGTAAACTTAAGAGGTCAAGGTCCCCATTCTGGTCTACCTGGAACCGCAGTGACAAGAGAGGTCGGGTGGGGGAAACCCTGTAACCCGTGGGGACGCTCTACCGTGTAGGGGTCTTCGCGGGACTCACCCTCTCTGGATGCCCAGGTAATTATCAAGTGGACGATCTTTTTGATCAAGGGGTCCATCTGCCCCGCACCTCTATAGTCACCCAATAATTTTTGGGTGTCTCGATTGGGTCCAGCACCTTCTAAACTCATCTATTCCAACAGTGCATGTACGGTAGGAGGTCCTTAAAACCACCCTTAAGACCTCCTTTAGAATTTCACTCTCGTCAAGGCCAAGCCTCGACGCCCGTGTTTGTGCAGCAACCCCACCACATTATTCTCTCATCTGATTCAGAACCAAGCTCTTCTTCTTCCCCCATCATGGCTCAGCCAGTTGAGGAAGAAAACAATCTGGAGCACCAGCTCCAGCGACTCAATGACCTCTTCCAAAACTTTGTCCACCCACTGCAACGTCCTATGATGCGGGACCATTATAATCCTGCTGCGGTGGCCATTGAGCCTCGAGTCAGAATCCCGGCTGGAGGACCTGATTCCGAATTAAAACCCAATATGATTCATGCTATACCTAAATTCCATGGGCTTAATTCCGAAGATCCCTTCCAGCACATCAAACAGTTGAAGCATCTGGCCCAAACTTTTGGGTCAGATGCACAAAATCGGGACATTCTTCTCATGAAGATGTTCTCCTTCTCTCTCATGGACAAGGTCGCTCATTGGTATCAAACTCAGACTTGGCCGATCAACACTTAAGAAGAACTTCCGTTTGAATTTTTGAAGAAGTTCTTTCCCGTTGGTCGAACCAATGCGTTGCGCCATCAGATTACTCACTTTACTCAGCAAACAGGAGAACCTCTCCATGAGGCATGGGATCGCTTTCAGGATCTCATGAGAAAGTGCCCCCACCACGGAGTTCCTAAATGCGAACAAGTCCAGTCTTTTTACCAGGGACTCCGTGAAGACATCTGTCTTTTCGTCAATGCAACCTGCGGAGGAAATATCATGGGTCAACATGAGGACACCGTGTGGGAGATTCTCAAAAACATGTGCGAGAACTCCATCAACAATGACTCCATGGGATTATTCGACAGGATGAATTCCCGCGCATCAATGAACATCAGGGGAGCACGAGACGCAGGGCCTGTCTGCATTAGTCGACCTGGAATTAATGGCCAGTCGATTGGACAAGGTCTCAATCATTGAAAAGAAGGTGAATTAGCTGACTCAGCACTTGTAGCGAGCCACCTCTGCGCATAGCTCCTTTGCACAGCATCCTTCCACACGGGAAACTGTGCAAAACATTCTCCACCGATCTTCTCCTAGGATGGATCCATACCTATCCCCATCTGATTCTCGGATCGGAGGGTCATCCGATCCCTTCTATACCAGCCCAGGGAATTCCATTCCCCCTTTTTCTGATTCTCTAGAGGTTCCTCAGACCTGCGAGGAACTCAACGCCATCCAGAATGACCCATTCTCCAACACCTACAACCCTGGATGGCGAAACCATCCCAACTTCCAGTGGGCGGGAAATTCCCAAACCCAACGACCACCCTTTCAGTCCCGCCCACAACCCCCGCGTCCTTACCAGCCGCCTCAGCCTCGGCCCAACCCTACTTATCCATCAGGGCCAAACTAGGATCAAATGTCCCTTATCCTTCAGACTCTGGTTGACATTCAAAGAATGAATGCGGCTATCCAAAAACAACACAAGGACGAACTTACAGAGGTCCGAAATCAGCTGGCCCAGTTGGCAAATTCTCGCCAGCCAGGCACACTTCCTTCCCAACCTCTTCCTAACCCAAATAACGTGCCAACACAGCGGCGCGTTATGAACCCAAACCCAGGCCAAGCCCACATGATTTATCAGGCCCCCTCTGTTCCTTCACTTGACGGGATGGAGGCTTCCACTTCTTTTGCGGGCTATCAGTAGCAACCCATCTTACCCAATCCCAACCAAAACCAGGCAGGACTTAATTCCGTGACAACCCGTAGTGGTAAGGAAACCCAAGATCCACCTTATCCAAACCACTCCAAGCCTGGTAGTGATCCCAAGCCTAGGACAGTAATCTAGGACGTTCCTACCCCTATCCCAGATCAAAGACCTGGACCTATCCTATAAGAACCAACAAAGGTTCCATTTCCCAAGGCCTTGACCAAGGGAAAGAAGACTACCAAGCCCGTGGCACCTGAGGAGGACCTGGTCAAGCTCTTTGAGCAGGTCCACATAAACATCCCCTTGATGGATGCAATCCGCCACGTAGTGGCTTACACACGATTCTTAAAGAATGTGTGTACACCCCAGCGTAAGCCGCGAACCAAAAGTAGGAGTCCAATTGTACTGTCAGAGCAAGCCAGCTCTGTAATCCTAAGCAGACTTCCACCCAAGGCTGAAGATCCTAGTACTCCCCTGATTTCCTACAAGATAGGTGATACCCAATTTGATAGAGCATTGCTAGATTTGGGTGCTTCCATAAATCTGATACCCACATCCTTACTTAACCATCTAGAAGAATCTGAGCTAAAACCAACTGAGGTGACATTACAATTAGCAGATCGATCTATAAAGTCACCAAAAGGGATTCTCGAGGATGTTATTGTAAGAGTGCGGGATTTCTACTTTCCTGTAGACTTTATAGTCTTAGACATGGACGCACCTGAAAATCCTAGGGATACACCAATCATTCTAGGGGGACCTTTCTTGGCTACTGCTAGAGCCAACATCAGCTGTAAGGAGGGCCAAATAGAGCTCAAATTTGGAAATCAAACCCTGAAAATTGATATATTTAAGGCCTAACAAGGAATCAATTGCGGTGTCATCAAACAAATTTGTGACATTAGGGCTTTGGTTGATGAAACACCCTTTCAGAATGACCTGATTATACCTCATCAACTGCAGAAAGAACTTAACCCGCAAACAGAGTCGAATCCAGGGTTAGACAAACCAATAACTCCTACCCTTGAACCTCACATCTATTCTGAACCACCCGCTGCTGCTGATAACCCCATCCTCGAACTAAAGCCCCTTCCTGATCACTTGAAATACATCTTTCTGGGTTCTAATTAGACCCTTCCTGTGATTATCAATTCCAAGCTCAATCCCAAACAGGAATCTCGTCTGATTGCTGTCCTCCAGCAACATCGCAGAGCCATCGGATGGACTCTCGATGATCTGATTGGAATAAGTCCCTCTTATTGTACTCATCATATCTATTCAGAAGAGGGCGCATGACCTTCTCGTGAAATGCAGAGACGCTTGAACCTCAATCTGCAGGGGGTCGTGAAAAAGGAGATCATCAAGTGGTTAGATGCAGGGATCATCTACTCGATCTCCGATAGTCGTTGGGTGAGCCCAATTCAGGTTGTGCCTAAAAAGGCAGGGCTCACCACCATAACGACTGAAATCGGAGAAGTCATTCCTACCCGATTAGCCAACTCGTGGAGGGTTTGTGTAGATTACCGACGACTCAATTCCTCCACGAAGAAAGATCATTTCCCACTACCTTTCATTGAACAGATTCTCGAGAAATTAGCGGGAAATCGATTCTTCTACTTTCTTGACGGGTACTCCGGTTACAACCAGGTGGCAATCCATCTTGAGGACCAAGAGAAGACCATGTTCACCTGCCCCTTCGGAACGTACGCATTCCGAAGGATGCCTTTCGGTCTTTGCAATGCACCCGCGACTTTTCAGCGGTGCATGCTTGCCATATTCTCAGATATGGTAGGTGACTATCTGGAAGTCCTCATGGATGAATTTTCAGTTTTTGGAGCATCATTTGACGATTGCCTCCAACACTTGGTCCAAATACTCAGGCGGTGCATCGATGTGAATTTGGTTCTTTCCTGGGAAAAGAGCCATTTCATGGTGCCTGAGGGAATTGTCCTGGGACACTTAATCTCGGAGAAAGGCATCCAAGTGGATCGAGCTAAGGTTGATATAATCTCTTGCCTTCCTATGCCTAACTAGATCAGGGACATCCGTTCTTTTCTGGGGCACGTCGATTTTTACCGATGATTCATTCCTGATTTCTCGAAAATCGCACGTCCCTTGACTACTCTTCTCTTTAAGGATGTACCCTTTGAAATCTCTAAGGAATGCACACTAGCCTTTGAAAACCTTCGTGACCGAGTCACCCAGGCACCTATCCTACAATCTCCTACTGGTCTCAACCATTTGAGATCATGTGCGATGCGTTTGATTTCGCTGTAGGAGCGGTCCTGGGGCAGAAAGCTGACAGGAAACTCGTGGTCATCTCTACGCTAGCAAGACACTTGACGAGGCTCAGCGTAACTCCACAGTTACGGAGAAAGAGCTGCTAGCCGTAGTATTTGCCCTTGAAAAATTTCGATTGTATCTCCTGGGTTCCCACGTCATCATCTACTCAGATCACACGGCTGTGAGGCATCTCCTTGCCAAGAAGGATGCGAAGCCCCGACTAATCCGATGGATCTTGCTGTTGCAAGAATTCGATCTCGAGATTCGCGACAAGGTGGGAAAGCAGAATGTGGTAGCCGACTATTTGTCCCATCTTCCTTCTGAGATTATCAACCCTTCTGGACCCATCACGGAACATTTTCCTAATGAGCACCTGCTGACTATTGGTACTAGCCTTCCATGGTTTGCTGATATAGTAAACTACTTGGCATCTCATCATATCCCGTCTGATTAGTCGATGGCCAAGAAAGACAAATTACGCTCTGATGCCAAGTATTGCATTTGGGAAGACCCATACCTCTTCCGCATAGGTGCTGATCAAATCATCCGGAGATGTGTTCCGGAAGAGGCAGTCAACAATATCCTCTCTTTCTGCCATGACCAGGCATGCGGTGGCCATTTCTCTGGACATAAAACCACATCAAAAGTCCTCCAGTGTGGCTTTTGCTAGCCCACACTGTTCAAAGACGCATACAGTCACTGCAAGGCATGCAGTCGTTGCCAAACTTTGGGCAACATGAGCCATCGCGACATGATGCCTTTGCAGCCGATTCTCGTATGCAAAATTTTTGATGTTTGGGGGATTAATTTTATGGGCCCCTTTCCTATTTCGGATGGTTTCGAATACATTCTACTGGCCGTGGATTACGTGTCCATGTGGATCGAAGCCATACCGACCCGAACTTGCGATCACAAAATCGTTCTCAAATTCATTCATCAAAACATTTTCTCAAGGTTCGGGATTCCTCGTGCTATAATCTCAAATGGAGGGACCCATTTCACAAATGCTCAGTTTAGGTCACTGATGACCAAGTACGGGGTGTCTCACCGAATCTCTACTCCTTATCACCCCCAGACTAATGGTCTAGCTGAGCTATCAAATCGGGAGATCAAGAAAATCCTGCAGGTCACTGTTCTACCTGACAGGAAGGACTGGTCGTCCCGACTTCCGGAAGCCTTGTGGGCCTATAGGACCACCCACAAAACCCAATTAGGCATGTCTCCCTTTAGACTGGTGTATGGGAAGGCATGTCACCTTCCCGTTAAACTAGAGCATAAAGCCTATTGGGCAATACAGAACTGTAATCTAGATCTTTCGAAGGCTGGAACCCACAGAAAGCTTCAAATCAGCGAGATCGATGAATTACGCCTGGACGCGTATGAGAACTCGCGAATCTACAAGGAGCAGGTTAAAGCCTTCCATGACAGGCATATCTTGAGAAAGATTTTTCATCCTGGTCAGAAGATCCTACTCTTTGATGCCCGACTCAAACTTTTCCTTGGAAAGTTGAGATCCAAGTGGGTCGGACCATACTTGGTCCGACAGGTTTTTGGAAATGGAGCCATCGAAATCAGTCCGCTCAGCCACGATTCCGAACCTTTCATCGTGAACGGTCAGAGACTCAAGCCGTTCATTGATGTAACTTCTACTGATTTGGCTGGATCATCTTATATCCTCCATTCCCCTTGAGCTTATTGTGCTTAGCCGATGGCATAAAACTCAGCGCTTAACGGGAGGCAGCCCGTCATTTTCCTTGAAAACCTAAAACCTTTTTGACACCTTTGTGCACTTAAGGTTCACCCTTTAAGACAGCCGACTCTACCTTAGATGCTTGTATCTGGGATTAGAAATCGTTCGCAACAATCACCTCGACCCATTCACTCACCAAAATACCTATCCTAAGGAATGAACCAAGCTGAATAAAAACCCCCCTAAGTCACAATGAGGACATTGCAAACCTTAGGCATGGGGGGGTATGAAAGTGCAAAACTTGTAAGAAAAGGTTTTAAACAAAAAAATTCACATATGCCAAAAACACCATAAAAATTAAAAATTTTTTTTCGAAAAAAATAAGAGAATAAGAGGAGAAAGGAAATTTTGTGAGAGAAGGAAAAGAAACAAAATGAAAAAGGAGCACAAAAATATGAGAAAAGAGTAATAGTCATTAGTAAGAAACTAAGGAATTGACCAAAGTTCTAGACCTCATTCAAGAAAAGAAATGAAAAGTGCATGGTGAGATTAGTAAGAACGCAAACCTTAGGCATTCTTGGATAGACTCTTAGTACCTATTAAGATCTAGACACTCCTCAAGAGGTTGAGGAAAATGAATAGCTTAAGTATTAGGTCCAAGGCTTAGGGAGTATTTGACCTCATTAACTAACTTTTGGTTTACGGGACTCAGTAACCTAAGCACCCTAACCTCACACACAACCTGGTTCAGTAAGCATAAAAATCAAAATCACGGAGAAGCGTCGCAAAATTCTGAAAAGAACACCTAGAGTAGGAGCGGCCGATCAACACAAGTTGATTTAGACGAGTTCCCAGTGCGGAGAGGTGGGAAATTCCCTTCAAAGATGCGTAACAAAATATCATCTCCTCGGTGCTTGTCTTTTATGATATTTACATATCCTACTGGGGGCATGTAAGCACTCTGCTGGTTCAGATTCCATAGATGGCATTATCATGAAGTGTTAATTGCCAGGGTCTGGATTCGGCCACGGAACACCATGGATGAGATTATCTCGAAATCTCAATAGCCAGGGTTCCGGGGGTTGCCATGGGCGGTGTTATCTCGAAGCATCGATTGCCAGGAACCCTTGAGGATTGATGATGGGAACAAGGAATCTGATACAGACCGTGTTGAAAAGCCAATCCTAAGCTAGAATTAAAAAGAAAAAGAGAGAGAAAACTCTCCAAACAGAAAAATCTTCTATCTCTCTCTTTCATAAAATGCACTGTGAACTGAGCCAGGGCTAAAATCATTTCAAGCACGGGTGCTTTAACCACAAAGTCCAATAAACCTTAGGTTAGTTCTTGTGGGCCTTAAAAACCTTTGCTAAGGACTGAGGCTAAGGCTAGACAGATCTGGATCTTGGTTGGTACTAGAGTACCTTTTAGGCCTATGGTCAGCATTCTGACCTAATCTAGGTTCAAATGACAAAAGCACTTATCTGAAACCATTGAGAACTTCATGGTCTAGAACAAAGGTTGAAACCTTAAGTTTCTGCTAATGGACTAGCAAAAGCTAGGCATGGGGGTATGATGAGAGCCTCATCATAAACCCTAACTAGCACAATCTAACCTAGGTATGCAAGAAAAAGCTCCTACATAACTCAAAGAAAGGCTTAACTCAGAGAATTCTGAGTTTAAGAAGAAAACAAGTCATAAGGGGTAAAAATGCAATTTCACCAACAAAATCTGCAAACAGGGTAACTCAGGGTCCAAACACAGGTTAAACTAACCTAATAAGAAGGAAAGTGGGATGATTTGATCCAACAAGGGCTACAGCAACTCCAGGGAATTAAATGACATTCTGTAACCCTAAAACAAACTCACTTCAATTCATGTAGTTCGAGGCATTGTAAAAATCAACTAAACCCTCTAAAACTCATAGAAAAATAATCTCTAGGGTTTATAAGCTTCAATTTGGCCTTAGAAACCCATTTTGACCTACATTGAGAACCATGCCCAATTAATGATTTAATTTGGATTTTTACGTAAATTGACTGGTCAAACATGGTCTGACCTAGAAACAAAATTCACCATTAAAATCCTTAGGTCCAACTTAGTCATGTATGAAAACTTGAGCCTAAAAAGAGACCTCCTTGACCGACTTTGCAATTTGGTCCTCATTATTTACTTTTTGACCCTCAACTTTCGAAACCCTTGCATTTTGGCCCCTAATTTCATCTTCATTCTTTGCATTTTGGTCCCTCTTGCAAGTCTCTGCGTAGCACCATGCTCCGGCGACTTTGCGCGGAGCATGGCACCACGCAGGGTGAGGGTGGCGTCCTGCCAAGAGAACGCGGAGTTCCTTGCGCTGTCTGCTATCGCAGGGACTCGACCATGCCACCTGACGACGCCCACACCTTCCGTGTGAACGCGTGGAAGGTATGGGTCTCGTCTCTGACCATACTCCGGCGAGGGACGCACGTCGCCAGCGTGCGTCCGCCACCGCCTTTATAAGGACCAGCGTCGCCAGCCATTTCTCGCAGCTTGGTCTTGACGGAGAATACCTCATCCCTTCCTCTCTCCCCACTCCGATAGGAACTCACCAGCTCCGGCGACTCCTCTTCCTTCTCATCACTCTACTGCAATACCAGTAGCAGAGTCACCTGCACCTGATCTCCCTGCGTCGCGCCGCACTAAGCACGCGCCTCCCTACCCTCTTCCTCGCCGCTGCTCTCTCCCTCTGGGTGTTTCTTCTCCGGCGACAGTCGGTACGGCTGCCTGCCGCTCCAGCCCCCCCTTCGTCCCTGTAGGTAAGTAACAGTTATTTCCCTTCCTCCCCTCTTTCTTTTCCCCAACTTGTTTTGCTTGATCGCCCTACGCACACGCCTGACCACCTTCATCTTCCCCACCTCCGGCCACTCTCTGGCGAGTCGTTCCCGTCATCCCACAACCCCATACGACTCGCCAACTGCACTAAAAGCTCCGCCTCACCTCACCAAACACCCTCCGCCCCTCCACTGCCATTCCACACCTCCACAACGACCCCCCGAACAAACCCATTTTTCCGACTACAGTCTGACCTAGGGCTGCCGCCATACACCACCTCATGCCTCGCCACCACCCGCACTGGCTTCGCTGCACTCCGGCGAAGCTCCCTGCATCTTCTGACTGGGCCGAGAGGCCGTTTTCATGTTTTCAGGTCACGCCCCCTTCGCCGCCATTGCTGGGCAGGTGAAGCTCCTTCACCTACAGCTGCAGCTTCGATCTCGCCCAGGCGCTGGTCCCAGGTCGCGCGGAGTGTTTTTGGGAAGACTCCCAGGTCTGCAGCTGAGGCAAACCCCTCTCGAGTTGCTGCAATTGCCTGCAGCCTCCTCGCCTGCAGACGCCAGTCGGGAGGTGGGACTTTAGTCCCTCCTCGGAAGTGCGTGGCTTAGTGCCCGCACATAAATTATAAAAGTGTTCGAGGCTATTTGCCTTCGAACACAGGGGTCAGGTCCCTCACGCATGTGCGCGCCACATGCTCGCCCTCGCCCGCGCTCACGCCCCGCGGGTCTGGGCAGGGTCCGAATACCCGACACTACGCACACCTCGCCCACCACCACACGCCGGTGGGCCTGGTCCCGGGCGCGATACCCGTACCCAAATACCCGGCTCTAGGAGAGCGATTCTATGAGAGAAATCTGAGAAAGAGAGAGACGCGAGGAAGGGTAGGGGTAGGTTTTGCTCTGACCAATTGTGTGAGTGTGCAGGAGCAGAAGAAGAAGAAGCGGCGAAGGAAGAAAAGAGAAGAAAGGAAGGAGAAGAAGAGAAACACTGTAGCAGACCTGCAGTTAAGTCGTCTGACCACTACATCAGATGACGGTTGAGCAGCGGCCAGAGGAGATAAAGCAGAGAAGAAGTAAGAAGAAAAGAAGAAGACTTGGCCGCCAGAGAGAAAGAAATCAAAAGAAAAATAAAGAAAGAAATAGGAAGAAAAGAGAAGAAAGAAGAAGAGAAGAAGACAGGATGAGCAGAAGAAGAAGATGAACAGCCAGGAACAAGAAGAAGAAGAAGAAAGAAGAGGGAAGAAGACAGAAAGCACAAAAAGAAGAAAGAAGAAGGCACAGCTGTGAGAGAAGAAGAAGAAGCCAAGACAAAAAATTCTCTCTCTCTCTCTCTCTCTCTTAATCCAATAGAGAAACTTTGTACTTCTAGAATTCTAGTAGCTCCTTGAGTTCGACCTCGGGAAACCAAACTATTTCCGAGTAAATTTTGATAGTAACGACAACCGTAGCTGTCTTGTCTTATACTATAACGACTGTACTATAATAAACACAAAGCAACAGCGCAATTAGCCATTCTTCACATTGCCCCTTGGCTATTGATCTTCCTTGGACTCTGTATGACGCTACGGTTCTCCGATGTAGACTATTTCAGAGGCATTAGACTTTGATCGTCATTTTAATCAGATCCATACAGCCCGATCATCCATCCAAGGCCCTGAAATAAGTCTTCTCTCCTGACCATAAAAAGACCTAATTAACCTAAAATATATACCACTCTAAATGTTGAATGATGCATGCTATGCAATATTTATAACATGAAATGTAAATCTAAGCCTAGGAACATGCATGAATAGGCATTTTAACCTAAATAGATGTGTCTATATCAGGCACCTTGGACTCAAATAAGAAATTTAGTCCAAGATGTTTAGAAAATAAAGCTTAAATTTCTAATAGGTAGAGGAAATCAGGATATGGATCTCTAATCAAATCATCCCACTTCAATCAGATATAAATTAAGTTCACAAATTAGGAAACTTTTATCTTTGAATGATAATTAGTAGAAAAATAAGGCAAGTGAATCCAAATTCATTTGTTTCCTTTTTCTCTTTCCCAAGATTAGGAGGTTGATTAGGGAAGAAGAGAAATTTTACCTACCCCAAGAGTGGCTGATTGCGCGAAAGATCTCTTAGTGATGTATCTTGCAAAATCACACGCAAAATAGATAGGGAAAGTTAGTAATCAGCTCAATCAATAAGATACCTCTAGTGGTGAATTACGTGTTGCTCCCTGACAACGACACCAAAATGTTTATGGTGAAATGAGGAGATTTATGAAATGTATGCATCGTAGTATAGTCGACAAAATCGTAGAAAACACTTAAATTTATAAACTCGAAATCTACTTGGAGTCAAAGGTCATTCGTAGGGAGTAAAGATGGAATTCATACACTAATCTCAATTCAAGAATAATGAGCATAATTGTTGAACGTGCGAGTTGCTATGCTAACGTGTTTGCTTCTGAAAACCTTGTCGTTGCAGCTTGAAGCGAAGAACTCGTGTTCAACAAATAAAATTTATACCAAAATAAAAATTTCGGGTCAAACACAGGGAGGCTACGTCGATCTATATTCGCAATTATACATATTTTTTAGATTTTTTCTTGAAAAGCGAGGCGATGTAATTACAATGAAGCCATAATAATAATCAGACTAAAAAGGGAGAGAGAGAGAAAACATGCATTCAATAATTCAAAATGTTTATACAATAAAACCAAATAAGAATTACACTAGAAAGTGGAAAATTAGTTACACTAGAAAGTAGGAAAATTCTACACTAGAAAGCTGTAAAGAAGAATGGGAGAGAGAAGTTATCCTCCTCGATGATCGCTTGGAGGACGAGCCGAACGGAACAACTCCTAAACGAAGGAGGATGGAGCAGGACGAAGGAGGTCGAAGCAGAAGAACGGAAATGGGGTAGCACGTCATCGTCGTCGCAGGATCTGCTTCCGAACGAGGGACGGAAATTTGACTTTATCTTGCGAGGAGCATCTTGGGTGTGGGACAAGCTTCTCTTGAACTTTGGAGAGGTAGAAAAGAGGAGGAAGGGATGAGAATTTCATGTGGAGGGGGTCTCCTTTTATAGTTGCAAGGAGTGGGGGCAATTTGGTCATTACAACTCTTAAAGCATTAATTCAGGACCTTTAGTGATGGATAAAGTCGCCGTTAAAGGTCTAAACGTGGGTGTAGTGGGCGGCGCACGTGCGCTCGCTCGCTTGCCTGCGTGCTCAATGCACACGCACGTCCAGCCAATCTCAGCCTTCCGATCGTGAGATCGGACGGCTTAGATCGCGCTACGCCCGCCTCCTCAGCGTGTGCCCCATTGCATGCGATGCCGCGTTACGCGCGGGCGTGTGTGGGTGCGTCATCTTGATTGAGCGTGCGTGGCCGTTGGATCGCGATCATGCGGTCGATTGAAGGCGCGCCTCCACTCCAATTTCAGCGTGGCGAGGCTCGAATGCGTGCCTGCGCTTCGCGTTAGAGCGCTCGACCAATGCGCTGGGGGCACGTTTGTGTCGAGCGCTTAACTTCAGCGTGGGCGCATCGCAGCCATTGGATCTTGATCCAACGGCGGGGAAGGGCAGATGCGGAGGCCTTTAGCGGGTGCGTGCGGATGACTGGGTGGCCAAGATGGTGCCACATGGTGCCATCTTGGCCGTCCATCTTCTGGATGATGTTGATGGTGCCACGGGTGTCGGATTGACTCGATTTTTGCGTCGTTATGCTGCCATCGTCGATCCAAATCCATCCTTATAGTTGGATTTGTCGTTTGAAGTGAGGATTCACACCATCTTGACCCTTGATCGTCTATGGTTCCCCAGTCTCTATCTGATGCTTCAGATGTCTGATTAGGGCGATCTTGGAGTCGTTGAACTCCAATTGTCGTCCTGATCACATCTGTATGGTTGGATCTTCGATCCGAGGCCCTGATAAAAAGTTTGCTTTGTCCATGAACATAAAAGGAGACAATTAACCTCCATTTTATTCAAACTACTCTAAATGCAAGATGATGCATGTTATGTAATATTTATAGCATGCAATGCAATCCTATGCTTAAGAACATGCATAAATAGACATCTTAAGTAGTGTAAACGTGTTTACATCATACCTCCATGCCTATCTTTTGCTAGTCCCTAGCAAAAACTATATGCCATTTATAAAAGAATTAGGTTGGATTATTTGGGCTTGAGTTATTTTCAATCATTAAGAAACTGTCTACTTAGGATCTGAACTTTCAAAGACACACAGTGCCCGAGTATCTGCCAAAATGCAGACCGCCTTAAGCCCTCGCCTTATTCAAAGAAAATTTTCTTTTTCTCTTTTTCCTCTTTTTTAATTTTTTTGGATTTTCAAGTTTTAGGGTTTAAGAGTGGCTTTCTACGGCCATTCAACTCACCCAAGATTTGATGAGAACCCTAAATTCTAAGCATCTTCTTATGAATGTGATAGACTCGTTGATCAGCAGTTAAAACGGACTTCAGATTTCTACGCCTCTAGGTGACCTAAAAGGAATTCTGCCTAAAGGTGTATCTTTACAACCGGTAGCTTTCTCCCTACTTTTATTTTTTTACGGGATCAACACAAGGGTGAATCTAGTGTATATCTCCCCAGTTTTATTTTGGGAATTTTCAGTGCATTTATTGAGCTAGGATCTGGACAACCGATCAATGAGCTGTTATCACCGACAACTTGCCTGCCATACTCGTGCGGCGAAGTCTGGTTTATTTCTTTTTTTCTTTTCTTTTCTCCTTTTCTTTTTGATTTTTTTTTTAAGTAGGTGGCTTCCCTGGTCTAAGATTTACCTAAAGGCTGCAAAAAGAGAAAGGTCCAGTGATTGGGCTCTGGACAACCTACCTATGGGCTGTTACCCACGATAACTTGCCAGCCATATCACCCTAGAAGGTTCATTAGCTACCCAATTTCCGTTAGAATTGCCGAACAACGAGTCATTGCAAAGAAAGTGTGTAGATGCTTAAAACTCAAAAATTCCCTTAAATCAGAGGGTGGGTTGATAAGTCTTGTACTTATCACCCAAACTTATTTACTCCCATTATGATAGAATTAAGATGGCGAGGACTCGAAAGATAAATCCACATTTTAGTGGATACACAGGCTGATTAAGTCCAAAGACCTGAAGGGTCTTTGTGTTTAGATCCTAATGTAAAATTTCCTAAGATTGAAAAGTCCTAATGTCCAACTAATCCTTCCTAATTTTGATTTTTTTATGTATAAATAAGAAGAGAAAAATAATTTACATGAATTTCACAAAGCTGACCAAATGATTTAAAAATGAATCCACCCCCCATGCCTAGCTGATGCAATGTCCTCATTGAAAAAGAGAAATGAAAGAAAGGGTAGAATATGAAAGATGTCACCTGAATATGAAGCTCATATCAGCCTTGTGTCATATGTACAACTGCTGAGTTTAATACCGTCATCTAGGCGAAGTCCAGCCAAAGAGGTCACAAAATGGCTAGAGCAACCGTGTCTGAGACAGGTTCTGGAAGAATACGGTTAATAACAGGCTTCAGACATTGACCGTTAACTTTAAATGTGTTACCCGTCTTTGGGTTAGAAATTTGAACGGCTCCATTTGGAAAAATCTGGTCAATTATGAATGGGCATTCCATTTAGATCTAAGTTTGTCAGGAAAGAGCTTAAGTTTAGAATCGAATAACCAGACCTTCTGGTTTGGCTCAAAGCTCTTACGAGAAATCAGTTGATCATCTAGAGGTTTGGTCCAAGCCTTGTAGATCTTGGCATTCTCATAAGCATCATTTCTAAGCTCCTCCAACTCAGATAGTTGGAGTTTCCTGGTCTTCCCAGCTAAATTCAGATCTAAATTGCATTGTTTAATCGCCCAGAATGCCCTATGTTCAATCTCTACGGGTAGATGGCAAGCCTTTCCATACACCAAATGGAATGGAGACATGCTGATGGGCATTTTATACGCCGTACGGTAGGCCCAAAGAGCGTCCTCACGCTTTTGAGTCCAATCCTTGCGATCAGGCCTAACCATTTTCTGCAGAATGTTCTTGATCTCTCGATTGGAGATCTCGGCTTGTCCATTCATCTGGGGATGGTAAGGTGTGGAAATTCGGTGATTAATCCCGTATTTGGCCAACAAATTCTGGAATTGGGCATTAGTAAAATGAGTACCACCATCACTGATGATAGCCCTCAGAATCCCGAACCTACTAAAAATACTTTTCTTGACAAAATCGATGACCACCTTGTGGTCATTGGTTCAGGTGGGAATCGCCTCAATCCATTTGGACACATAATCAACAGCAACAAGAATGTACTGATGTCCGAATGAAGGGAGAAAGGGTCCCATGAAATTAATGCCCCAAACATCAAAAATTTCGACAAGAAGAATTGGGTTTAGGGGCATCATATCTCTCTTAGTTATGCTCCCGAGTGCTTGACATTGAGAACATGACCATGAGAAATCCTGGGCATCCTTGAATAAAGACGGCCAATAGAAGCTAGATTGCAAGATTTTTGCAGTCGTCTTTTTCCCAGAGAAATGTCCACCACACCCAGATGCATGGTAGAACTTGAGTATACTGTTGAATTCATTCTCCGGTATACATCAGCGAATAATCTGATCAGAGCCAATGAGGTACAGCTCAGGGTCCTCCCAGAAGTAGTATTTGGCCTCAGATTTGAGTCTATCCCGTTGTTGCTTGGTCCAATCCTAGGGGATTTGACCAACGGCTAAATAGTTAATAATGACAACAAACCATGGGGTGTGGACACCTAAAACTGTAAGAATAGTTTCATTCGGAAAAGTGTCAGCAATCGGAATGTCCAAACGAGAGGAATCACCTAGGAGTCTCGACAAATGATTCGCTACCACATTTTGTACCCCGGTTTTATCCTTGATTTCAAGATCAAATTCTTGAAGTAGAAGAATCCAATGAATAGGCTGGGGTTTAGCATCCTTTTTGGCCAAGAGATGTCTTAAGGCCGAGTGGTCGGTATAGATGATAACAGGAGACCCTAAGAGATAAGCCCTAAAATTTTCCAAAGTGAACACTACAGCTAGTAATTCCTTTTCTGTAACAGTGTAATTCCTTTGGGCTTCATCCAGAGTTTTACTAGTGTAGTAGATGACAGAGGGCTTTCTATCAATTTTCTGACCTAGGACAGCCCCGACCACGTAATCAGAAGAGTCAGTCATGATCTCAAAAGGGGTTGTCCAAATTGGTGGTTGCAAAACTGGAGCACAGGTGACTGTTGTTTTCAGGAAATCAAATGCCTTTCGGCATGATTCGTCAAAAACAAACAGCGTTTCTTTAGCAAGAAGATTGCTCAAGGGACGAGCAACCTTCGAGAAATCCTTGATGAATCTTCGATAGAATCCCACATGGCCAAGAAATGATCGGATTTGTTTAACAGACGTGGGAGGAGGAAGTTTAGCGATAGCATCAACCTTAGCTTTATCCACTTCAATTCCCCATTCAGAGATTACATGACCCAAAATGATGCCTTCTTGGGTCATGAAATGACTCTTTTCCCAGCTAAGGACCAATCGTGTTTTGATACATCGCTTAAGAATCATTTCTAAATTAGCCAAACAAGAGTCAAATGATTCTCCGAAAATAGAGAAATCATCCATGAAGACTTCCATAAACTCTCCCACCATGTCAGAAAATATGGCTAGCATACACCTTTGAAAAGTCGCAGGTGCATTGCATAACCTGAAAGGCATCCTACGAAAAGCAAAGGTTCCGTAGGGACAGGTGAAAGTAGTTTTTTCCTGATCCTCGGGATGGATAGGAACTTGGTTGTATCCTGAGTAGCCATCAAGAAAACATAAGTACTTCTGCCCGGCTAATCTTTCCAAGATTTGATCGATGAAGGGCAGGGGAAAATGATCCTTTTTAGTGGCTGTGTTTAGCTTCCTATAATCAATACAAACCCTCCAAGAGGAAGCTGAACGAGTTGTGACAGATTCTCCTCTCTCGTTAGTCACAACGTTAATCTCGGCTTTCTTTAGAACAATCTGTACGAGACTTACCCAGGGACTATCAGAAATTGGATAAGTAATTCCTGCATCGAGCCACTTGATGATTTCCTTTTTGACCACTTCTCACATATTTGGATTTAATCTCCTCTACATCTGGTGAGAAGGGTGGGATCCATCTTCCAAGAATATTCTATGATCACAGTAAGATGGCTTGATCCCCCTGAGGTCATGAATGGCCCAACCAATTGCCTCCTTATGTTCCTTCAGGACCTTGATCAATTAATCTCTTGCTCCTTTGTTAATTTAGCACTGATAATCACAGGGAGCATCTTCTGAGGTCCTAAAAATTGATATTTCAAATTCTTAGGCAATGGTTTCAATTCAAACTGGGGCAGGTTGATGATTGATGGTAGGGTAGATGCTGAAGATTCAACAAGAGGAAGAGGTTGTGAGTGAACAAAATCAATAACCTCTTCAAAAGAAGGAAGGTTAGCCATAGAGGGTTGCGGGTCGAATTCGTCATCCAAGGAGGAACTTTCGATTGAAGAAACCATCAAACAAGTTTCAATGTTTTCATTATCCTCATCAAGTTCCTCAATAAATCCACAATCCTCAAATTTGTTGATCGCCTTAAAAATATCAAATTTCATTCGTTGATCCCCAAAGGCGATTTCCATGCTACCGCTTTCACAATTAATGTCGGCCTTAGCGGTAGTCAGGAATGGATGCCCCAGAATGATGGGCATGTTCCTTAGATTATCAGGTACATCCATGTCAAGGACAAGGAAATCTATAGGAAAATAGAAATCCTTGACCTTAACCATAACATCTTCAATAATGCCTCGCGGATTTGTGACCGAGCGGTCCGCTAACTGTAGTGTTACTGAAGTTGGCCGAAGTTCACCTAACCCAAACTTCTTGTAAAGAGAAGTCAAAATTAGGTTGATGGATGCACCCAGATCCAAAAGTGTTCTATCAAATGTGTAATCTCCGATGACATAGGAAATCAACGGAGCACTAGGATCTCTCTTTTTCTGAGGGAGGTAGTGCAGGATAATAGAACTAGCCTGCTCGGAGAGTACCTGTTATGAATGCGAGGCTTCATACGTTTTTAAGACATTTGGGAGGTGCCCCAGACGTCTAGAACCACTTCCAGACGTCTGGGATTCGATTATTTTCAGCACGCGTGTTTCGTATGCACGCCTGAGCGCGCAGACTTGCGAGCGTCTCTCTCTCTCTCTTTTTCCCTCTCCCTCCTGCGCCCTATATCCCGCTCTCTCTCTCCTCCTCGCGCGGCCTTAAAAGGCCACGCCCTCGCCCTCACTCCCGTCACCTCCGCCCCCATCCTCTTCTCCTTCCAGTCGGTGCTCGAGAGCGAGCGCGAGTGAGCGGCGGCGACGACAGCCGCGGCGGGTGCGGGAGGAGGTGCTGCGCGAGGGAGGAGGCATCGGCCGTGAGGGCTCGAGCCTGCCGGGGCAGCGGGAGCCGGCCAGCGGGGGCGCAGCGGATGCGGGGTGACGCGGGAGGCCTGCTGCAGCTCGAGCAGCAGGCGGACGAGTCGCGGCGCGGCCGAGCGTCGCGAGCGGAGGGCGAGCTGCGCCCTGATTCTGGAATTTTCTCCAGAATCAGACGTCTGGCGTACAACCAGACGGCGTGGAGGACGTCTGGAGGACTGTCCAGACGTCTGAAAGGTGAGTTATTTCCTTATTTCTTCCTCTTCTTCGACTGACTGTAGTAAGAGAGAGAGGAAATGGGTACGCGCAGGCTGTGGATTCGCATTCAATGCGAATCAGACGTCTGACAGTGGTGCCAGACGACGGGAGTGACTTCCAGACGTCCTGGGTGACCATCGGACGTCTGGGAACTAGGCCAGACGCCCCCGCAGGCTTCTGGATGTCTGAGAGACCACGCAAAGGAAAGGTAACCTCTGATCCACTTTTAAGACGTCAGGAAGAGGTTCCGGACATCTAATTTTGCATTGTTTTATCGTTTTCGACCCGTTTAGGGCCCGTTCGGAGTCCGTTTTCCACGTTTTGAGTTGCGTGCTTTTCGAAATTAAATGCTCTACCTGTCTACAGTAGCTATATACTGTTTTGAGAAACTCCTTGTGTTTGATCCTTGTGATAGGACCCCGTTCCGTTGCAGTCTCGGGAGTTGCGGAGGCACGCGGGATTCCAGACCACGCCCCCAATACTCTTGTTGTAACCGGTAGAGTGGCTTTTAAGTTTGTTAGTATAATCTGTTAAATTATGGAACCATAAAGAGAACCTAGGACATTGCATGAATCCTAGGAATGAGAAACTAGAATGAATGGTAGATCCTAGGGTGTTGCATGAATCCTAGGGCTGGAAAACTAGATTGTATGATAGATCCTAGGGTATGACATAAATCCTAGGATGGGAAGAACTAGTGGAATATATGAATACTGCAGTCTTGGAAAATGTGGAAAGGAAATAATAGCTACCTGTAAATTGGTTTAACAGCTGCCTGTTATGAATAAATGAGCATGTCTGAGAATATGGGATGTATGAACGTGAAACTGGAAAGGTGAAACCTGAATATGCTGAGTTAAAAGAACTGGAACCCTACGGGGAATTAGGAGTGTAACTCCTGGAAAGAGAAAGGAATGGAATTGAGAAAGAAAGACGTGGTAGTGTGCTGTCTCTTGGGTACGTAGTACCAAGGGACGTACCTGTACCTATTTAGTGTAGAGCGGAGCCAGCCGCCCCAGGGACCCGGGGTCAGGACTGGCCACTTTGTACCGACTTGCTGGCCCTCGTGTACGTAGTACCGAGGAGAGCTATTAGTGTAGGGAGGTACTAGCTACCCCACGGGTCCCGGGGTTCTGCTAGCCTCCTACACCGACTTGTTAGGCCCACTAGGCAAACCAGGGTAGTCAGGCGAGGGTGCGCGGACTGTGGAGGGGCAAGGCCCCTGTTTGGTTACTGTGGAGGGGTTGGACCCCTGTTACTGAGAGGGCTCTGCCCTGTACTGGTTCCGTGCTGTGGTTTGGGCGCACCCGTTAACGGAAACGACTGACCGCGTGCCAGTGCGGGTTAGCTACCTGTGCGTTTATCGCGCGTGTCGTAGTCACCGTTATGTCTGTCCGTGACCCTGGGGTGGTTGACTGAGAGTAGGATCACCACGGGGGACTCTCCCGGCCAGGAGAGCACCACGTGCTACTTCTACTGCTCGGAAAAGATTGCAATCAAGATCGTTCCCACGAGGAACATTCGAGATCAAGTGAAGGATCTGAGAAATAGATAAATTTTGAAACAATAGAAAGACATAAATAGAAGAAGAAAGAAAATTAAAACAGCTACTGTACACTTTACTGTTTCTTTAGTTTAGCTGCCACTCTACTCAGCGTTTTGCTGACGTGTTACACTTGTTACCTTTCAGGACCAGGAGTTGAGCAGCCAGGGTCAGCGGCTGCAGAGGACGCTGGGCCGAGTAGGGTCCAGTAGAGTTACCACTGTTCTCTTGTACCTCTTTTTGTTCCACTATAGTGAGTAGTTTTGTTTCCACTGTACTTTTCTTTACCTGCAGTTCATATTATGTTATGAATGTTGTTCTACTGTTGTGGTGGTATATACTATAGTGGTTTCTTTCCTTACTGCTGTATTTTCTTACTGTTAGTTATATTCATGCTGAATGTGGTTTATTTTACTGCTCTTTGGGTTACTTCCTCGTTGGACGACCATGTCTTGGGTTTAGTCGAGTCGATCCGGTTCTCATGTCTCGTAGGGACTCGGGAATCGGGTCGTTACAGTATCACCTTCCTCGAAACAAATTCTCTCGACTTATGCTTTTGTGTACATAATTCCTTTAAAAATCTTGCGTAAGCTGGTATGAGCTTGATAGCATCAAGGAGCGGGATATTGATCTCAATATTCTTAAATAGATTCAGAAGCTCCTCATTGCTATCAACAGACTTCTTCTTCTTTGATTTGATTAAGGCTTCAGGAAAAGGAACATGAGTTAGATCTTTGGAATCAGGTTCCTGAGCCTTGATTTCTCCTCTAGAATTCTCCTCTCTCTCCTCAGGTTCTTCAGGATTCAAAAGATTAGAATAGTGTGGTTGTGGATCCTGAGTCTGCGTACCACTCCTCAAAGTGACAGAATTTATAGATGCATAAGAATTTGGGTCTTAGGGAGGGTTAGGATTGATTGGAGGGGCTTGATTAGCCATGAATTGTTTATTTGCAGAAGAAGAAGAAGAGGACGAGGAACCCTGCTCAACCACCTGAGCATGTGCGTGTGGGTCCCTCTGAATTCCATACCCATGGGCTTGGTTGCCCGAATTCATAATATTTCGTAGGTTGGGTATGGGTTGGGATGGTAGAGATCCAGGTTGACGAGAGTTAGCAATGAGCCCGGACTGCAAGTTGTTCAGCGAGGTTTTCATTTGCTGCATGAGCTGAAGCATGGATCCTTGCATCTCTACCATTTGTAGGTTCAAATCAGCCTACCCTGCGGGTTGACAGGCATTCCAAGCTGGCTGATTGACCTGATTCGGAGGCAACTGAGTATATACATGACCCTGACCCATTGGTCGTTGTGGAGCATAGTTGCCGGGTCAGAATTGGGTCTGTTGCCTCGGGTTTTTCCAAGAGAAGTTAGGGTGGTTTCTCCAACCCAGATTATAAGTATTAGAGTAGGGGTTGGATCTAACATTCTCTTGTACAGCACAGACATCCTCATAGGGTAAGGATGGAGAGAAAGAAAGGGAAGGATCAGAAAAACTGGGATCAAAGGCCCCAGTTTGGAACCCGTGGGGTTCCGAAAAATGCTGACTCACAGGTTGAGCCACATCAAGTTGATTCACGAACTCCCGTCCAGAAGGAGCTCGTGAAGAATAGAATCCTGAATTTTGGGATTGAGTGGATCGAGAGTTGTTCATAGATTTTCCAGCCATCCACTCTTCCATTCTCTTAGCAACCAAGTCCACCTTATCAAGTTTGTTACAAATCAATTCCATATCAAATGAATGAGAGTCATGGATTTCTTTGACATTTGATCTGGGCTGCTGGGATCGGTTAAATGTATCCATGGAGGCATGATTGATTGAATTCTCACTCATTTCCTCAAGTAAATCATGTGCACTATCTGCATCTTTATTGAGGAAATTGCCTCCGCAAGAAGCATCCACATGATTTCTGAGTTGCTCAGTCAACCCATGATAGAAGATCTGCACGAGTTGCCATTTCAGCACCTCGTGGTGTGGACACCTTCGCAATAAGTCCTGGAATCGCTCTCAGGCCACATGAAACTGCTCCCCCGACCGCTGGGTAAAGGTAGTGATTGCCCGTCTCAAAGCATTGGTACGTCTGACTGGGAGGAATTTCTTCAGAAAGGCCGATTTCAACTCATTCCAAGTTGCAATTGGTCTTCCTATTGTCTTATACCAATGCACGGCCTTATCCCTAAGAGAGTGGGGGAAGAGCCTCATGATCATTTGCTCCTTGTTTACGTTTCGTGCCTTGGTGGTCTGGTCCAAAGTGGTCAAGTCCTACAAGTGCTGAAACGGATCTTAAGATCCAAGCCCATGATAATGTTTGATCAGGCTTAACACCTGGGGCTTGATTTCTATGTCACCAGTTGGAATCTGGACACCGGGACGTTCCCCGTAATTTGAGGGATCATAAAAATCCTTCAAGGGCTGAACGCCCTGCATTCTCTGGAACCATTCCTGCATTCTCTGCATTTGTTCCAGCTGCCTTCGAAATTCTTCCTATGGATTTCCAAGCAGAGGAGGTTGTTGGTCGGCCATGGGATCAATTTGACCAAAATCCAATTTGCGCCTCCTAGAATACTCTAATGGTCCTTCCAATCGGGGATTCAATGACCGTCTTCCCAGCATAAACTAGGAGAAAGTCGGAAGGACTGGGGATAGGGATCTTGCAGCACAACAAAACAAGGTTGTCCTTAAGTGGGGTAGCCTAAGGATCTATTGACTCCCAAAACCTGCCTTAAGACTGTAAATGATTTACTCTATTTACGTCTGTTCAATCTAACCAGTTAGAAGGAGGGACTGGGGAGAAGGTTCTTCCTTCGGCTTTCGCCTCCGGTTCCTAGTGTACCCCCCAGCTGCGGTCGTTTGATGCTACTCCCCTAGCTAGACATCAGATTAATAAGTACAAGTAGGTTAATCAAAGACAATCTCAGACTAGGCCCTGAAGAGCAAATCAGACCTTAAGGCCAACGTCTACTCAATTTTATTAAGGCCTGGGATTGTGGTGCTTATGGAATGTGATGGGCCCTTAAAATGGGTTGTGCCCTTAATGATTGATTGAGATTTGTGTAAGTGCGTGCACAACCAGGGTTTTCAAGCAAGATTATTTGTGATGCTTGAATTTTAATGTTCAAATCTTGCTTAAGTAGCTTTTAGGGCTTCAAATTAGGTGGATTGCAATCAAGTTTCTACGAAAACCAAGTTGTCAAACATGGGTGAAGATTGTTTTCCTTTAAAGCCAAAAATAAAGTGGAGTGCTTGGAATAGATCTAGATTGAAAACCCTAAGGAGGAGCTACTTGATGAGTTGATTTTAAGTGGAGTGGTGCGGCCCAAACAACTCAAACAACTGGCCACAAATGCACCACTAAGTTAGGCACTCAAAGATGATTAACCTAGAATGATTTCTACTCTTTTATGTGTTGCTTTGTGTGTACCGATTTCACAGATCAGAACCCGGTTGAGTAGAAACAAATCAATTCAGTTAAGTGCCTTGAATGTGAGTGCACGTTGTGTGTTTGTTGAAAATTGCCCCACAAGATTTTCTTTTTGTTATTTTTTTTTATATAAATGAGGGTGGAATGAATGTGAGTGAGAATCCAAACAACCAAACTATTCCTAGGATTTATGCAAACAACTAGGTTAATTGGAATTTGGATTTAATGTGGCGAATGAAATCTATGGAGGGGGAAAAAATGGGGAGCACTAACAGTTGTCTTCAACTGCACTTTATTCCAGTCTACCGCTTGATGATTCCTTGATAGAGGTCTCTGCAAAATAATAGACACAATAGAAAGCAAGTTAGAAAATAATAAAGTGCAAGAAATGCGAAAAGAAGATCGGAAATCGTTGCCTCCCCGGCAACGGCGTCAAAGTTTGAATGTACGAATTGCTACGCTAACGTGTTTGGTTTTAAAACCTTGTTGTTGTAGCTTGAAAGTGAAGAACTCGTATTCAATAAATAAAATTTATACCAAAATTGAAATTCCAGATCGAACACAGGGAGGCTATGTCGATCTATATTCACAATTATATTTTTTTAAGAATTTTTCTTGAAAAGCGAGGCGATGTAATTACAATGAAGCTATTACAACAATCAGACTAAAAGAGAGAGAGAGAGAGAAAACATGCATTCAATATTTCAAAATGTTTATACAATAAAATCAAATAAGAATTACACTAGAAAGCGGGAAATCAGCTACACTAGAAAGCAGGAAAATTCTACACTGTAAAGCTGTAAAGAAGAATGGGAGAGAGAAGTTATCCTCCTCGACGATCGCTTGGAGGACGAGCCGGATGGGAAGATGCCTGGACGAAGGAGGACGGAGCAGGACGAAGGAGGTTGAAGTAGAAGAACGGGAATGGCGCAGCACGTCATCGTCGTCGCACGATCCGCTTCTGAACGGGGGACGAAAATTTGACTTTATCTCGCGAGGAGCATCTCGGGTGTGGGATAAACTTCTCTTGAGCTTTGGAGAGGTAGAGAAGAGAAGGGATGAGAATTTCATGTGGAGGGGGTCTCCTTTTATAGTTGCAAGGAGTATGGGCAATTTGGTCATTACAACTCTTAAACCATTAATTCAGGACCTTTAGTGATGGATAAAACCGTTGCTAAAGGTCTGAACGTGGGCGTAGTAGGCGGCGTGCGCGCGTCCGCTAACTTGCTTGCACGCTCAACGCACGCGCACGTCCAGCGAATCTCAGCTGTCCGATCGCGAGATCGGACGGCTTAGATCGCGCTACGCCCGCCTCCTTAGTGTGTGCCCCATCGCGTGCGATGTCGCGTTACACGCGGGCGTGTGTGGACGCGTCATCTTGATCAGGCGGTCGATTGAAGGCGCGCCTCCGCTCCAATTTCAGCGTGGCAAGGCTCGAACGCGCGCCTACGCTTCGCTTAGGGTGCTCGACCAACGCGCTGGGGGCACGTTTGTGTCGAGCGCCTAACTTCAACGCGGGTGCGTCGCAACATTTGGATCTTGATCCAACGGTGGGGAAGGGCGTATGCAGAGGCCTTCAGTGGGTGCGTGCGGACGATTGGGCGGCAGAGATGGCACCACGTGACGCCATCTTGGCCGTACATCTTCTGGATGATGTAGATGGTGCCACGGGTGTCGGATTGACTTGATTTTTGCGTCATTAGGCTGCAATCTTCGATCCGAATCCATCCGTGCAGTTGGATTTGTGGCTTGGAGTTAAGGTTCATACCATCTTGGCCCTTGATCTTCTAAGGTTCCTCGATCTCTATTTGATGCTACAGATGTCTGATTAGGGCGATCTTGGAGTCGTTGAACTCCAATCGTCGCCCTGATCACATCTGTACGGTTGAATCTTCGATCCGAGGCCCCGATAAAAAGCTTTCCCTGTCTATGAACATAAAAGGAGACAATTAACCTCTGTTTTATTCAAATTTCTCTAAATGCAAGATGATGCATGTTATGCAATATTTATAGCATGCAATGCAATCCTATGCTTAAGAACATGCGTAAATAGACATCTTAAGTAGTGTAAACGTGTTTACATCAATAATTAATTAAGCACAATAAAAGATATTCAACGAATAAACTAGTTAGAATGCTATTCAATAATAATCAATAATGTCTCAAGAAGTCATGGGATAAAAAGAAAGAGAGAAGCAAAACATTGGTGATTTAAATCACCATTTAATTCTCTTAATTAAGCAAGCATCCCAAGTATTCAAATAATTCAATAGTAACTCTAATCAAGTACTCAAATAATGGCAGAGTGTTTTGAACCAGGTCAGACGTCGGCTATGTGTATCAGACGACTTAACTATCAAGGCATAGCACCAAGTAAAGCGCACAAGGGTGCTAAGCCTCTCAAGGCACAAGACATCAAGGCTCCTTCTCAAGCATAGCACAAGGGCGAACACCCTTCCTTAAAGGATAAATATTAGCCTTTAGCACGTGCCTGAGGTCATGAAAGCCACAGTAAAACCCTCCCCCTCCTCCACACAAATTCTCCTCTTTCTCTTCTCTCAGAACCGAGCTTCCTCGGGTAATTGGGTTGTAGCAATATCAGTTCCAGACTCATCGGGGGTAAGGATGAGCGAGGAGTGAGGGCTAAGTGATTTTGTGGGGGACCTGACCCCTTGTGTTACTAGGTGAGGAGCCTCCTTCAAAAAATCCTTATATGTGCAACAAAAGCTTCCTCCACACTCGATGTGGGACTATCCAACGTCCTTCCTTCGCATGATCTAGTAGCTGGGATTCTCTCACAATTGGAGTTGCTGCTGGCATGCTTCATCCAATTGGTGCTCTAGACAGGTTCCTGAGGCGAGTCTATAGCACCTCGGGGTGCTAGCAAGGCCAGAGTAGGTCGGAGCAAGGCGATCGGAGGTGATGACGATGACGGCGATGGCAGTGAAAACCAGAAATCACAAATATGGGTTCAAGTACCCCAATTAGAATGCCCCTGAGCTTCGCCAAGTGGTGGCGAAGGTGATGGTGGTGTTCCTGTGGTGTGTCGTGAAGTGTAGGGGTTTGTCGAAGTCGTGGAAGGCGAGTGGAAGTTGGGTTGTTCAGTGGAGGTTTTGAGTGGGTGGAAGGGCAAATAGGTAGAGGGCTTTTGGTTGTGGAGGTGTGACGGAGGTGATGGTGGCGTTCTTGGAGCGGTTGGTGGTTTGTGGAAGGCATGCGACCTCGTCGGAGCACGGCTGGAGCGGAAGAAGATGAAGGGGAAGGCAGTTATTTGGTGGTCAAAATAGGAGACTAAGGAGCTAAACCAAGTCTAAAGAAGGAGAGGGAGAGTTTGGGAACCTAACTAGTAGACAAAGGGGAGAGATGGCACCAACTTTGAATGACCAGCGTCGGAGAAGGGAAGTCCTCCGGTGAGGGAGCGACGAGGAAGAAGAGGGCCTGGGAAGCTCTCGTTGGTATTGCGAGGAGAGGAAGGAGATGAAGATGATCCCACTGCCTATGGTATGTGGTAGTGGGCAAAGAAGGAGGTTGGAGGAGACTCGCCGGAGCTACGGTGGAGGCGGCTGCAGAGAGGAATTTGAAGACTTTGAGCTAAGGAGCAAGGCCTTGCGAGGGGGTTCTTTTATAGAGCTCAAATTTAAGCTCTAGATAAGGAAAAAAGCTTTAATTGGCTTGGGAATTAGGGCACGAGGTACCCATGGATTTCGTGCATTCGCACGACCTCCATCCTACAAATTAGGGTCCAAGATCTTGATAAAATTAATCCTCGTCGTCTGAACACCAATCCCACCACATTTGGTGGGATTTGGTGATGATCTGATGCCTATTTGATGTGGTCAAAGGTCGGTTGAAGGTCAGTTTGACCTCCAATGGTAGCAAGGATCGTTCTCCAAAGAAGATGATGAAGTTAGGAACTTTTTTGCAAAGATTTCGAAATTAGGGGTTTGATCGAGAGGAACAGAGTTTAAATGGACTGAAATGCAAACTTGGTCAAGATGAACTCTGATTTGGCCCAAATTTTGGTACAAACCTAATTTGGTCCCAAGGAATATAGTAATGAAGTCGAATTTGTGTTTTGACCAAGTTTCGCTGGAAGATTTGTGTAGAAACCCAAATTAAGGTAGAATTCCATCTACAACTTTATTCAAGGTCAAAATAGGTTCAGATGGTCAAACCAAAGGTATAAAACCTCTAAAGATATTTTTCTATGAATTTTAGGAGGTTTAGATGAATTTAATCCTAAACAGAGCCTCTTCAATTCAAGTGGGTCTGAAATTAGGGTTTTGTGTTCTGATTCGGTTCTTGAAACACGTGAAACCCCGTTTCTGTCTGTGTGGATCCACTCATTTGACTTTAATACTCATTTGACCTTTAATTAATCCCTGGAAAATCCTGTGGTTACTCTACATTCATGATATGATGTTAAAACTACAGAATTAACCTTGTTTTAATGTTCTTCTCTTAAAATGGATATATGTGGAATTATGGCTCTCAGGTGACTATTCAGGAGCATTAGTTAATTAATCCTGAATAATAAAGCTATTTATGGCTCATGATGGCATTACCTTCAGTGTTTGGACACCTTGTGTCTGAGCAGTGTATCCAAGTTGACCGAGTAGAGGTGAATCATATTTCTAAACTTCCTTTGCTTTCTACGATCAATGATATTTGATTTTTTCTTGGGCATGTTGGATTTTACCAATGTTTTATTGATGATTTCTAAAAAATTTTATGCCCCTTTACTTCTCTTTTCTCAAAGGATATCCCCTTTGAGATGACTAATGAGTGTGTTCGCTGATTCGAGATCTTATGCGACCTAGTAATTGAAGCCCTGATCCTGCAATCTCTTGATTGGTCTTAGTCATTTGAGATCATGTGTGACGCATCTAATTATGCATTAGGAGCGATGCTTGCATAGAAGATTGTGGAGAAACCAGGGGTAATATATTACACCAGCATGACACCTAACGAGGCTCAGTGTAGTTACACTATTACATGGAAAGAGATGTTGGTCGTAGTATTTGGTCTGGAGAAATTCATATCATACCTCCTGGGGTCCCATGTTATTATTTACTCGGATTACACTACGGTGAGGCACTTGCTCGCGAGGAAGGATGAGAAACTGAGGCTGATTAGATGGATCTTGCGTCTGCAAGAATTTGACCTCAAAATACGTGACAAGGCAGGAAAACAGAATGTAGTCATTGATCATCTTTCCCATCTTCCACCATTGACCCATTCGGACATATTACCGAGCATTTATCAGATGAACATCTTCTGGTCATTCAAGGACTTCTCTAGTTCATTGATACTGTGAACTACTTGGCCACTGGGAAGGCCCCATTTGAGTGGGCCATGACCAGACGAGACAAGTTGATTGCTGATGCCAAGTATTATTTTTGGGAACACTACAACAAATAAGGGTTTTGTTCACGATCAAAAGCCATGACCAAATGGCTTATAACCATCATTAATTAGCAACAACAAAATTTACGCTGTGGAAGGGTCTTTGGTGATGGTTCGGTTCCACCCAAAACCGTGACCAAAGGCTTTGGTGACGGTTCCACCTAAAATTGTTACCAAAGCCGAATTGCTTTGGTCATGGTTCCAGATAAATTCATCATCAAAGCCCCCACCATTAGCTAGGTTCAACAGCTTTGGTCACGTTTGTAAATTGTGACCAAAGACTTTTAGTCACAGTTGTAGAACCGTGACCAAAGAGAGAGCTTTGATCATGGTTAATAGCCATGACCAGAGTTTAGCATGGAAGAAAGAGGGTTCCTTTGGTCACTGATCGTACGGGTTTCATGAGTTAGAAATCAAGGTTACAAGTAACCCGTCGTCGTAGTTGCAAAACTCGTGATCAAATAAAATTTATACCGAAACTCCAAGGGAGTCCTGGGTCGAAGACAGGGAGGCGACGTTTACTTTAGTTGAAAATCACACTTCATTTTGTTTGTTTTTGGTATTTTACGGTTTTGTTTTTATTTTTTTTGTATTTTTGAAAGAAGACAAGTAGAATGAATCACAAGAGATATGTAACAAATTTGATATATATATCACTCCAATGTCAATTACAATAAACTATGAAAGCATAAAAAGAGGGGGGGTGAGAAGAAATCTTTTGAATCGGTTGTTCAGTGAGACGATGACACCTGGCGAAAGCTCGGACGAAGGAGGTGAGGAGCGGGACGACAGAGGTGAGATGCAGGAGGATGTCGGGTAGAGGAAAGCTTCGGCGTGGCTCCAGAATGGAGGTGAGAAGGCGGAGATGATCTGCTACTGGAATAGAGGTGGAAGGATGGCTCCAAGGAGACCTATGAATGTGGATGCTAAGAATGACGAATATATGGTGAGGTAGAGGTTCGCTACACTAATAGGAGCCTTGGGAGCTTGAGAGTAAGCTTTAATGGAGTGTTGGTAGGCTTACTAGAGCTTAAGAGTAGGTGGGAGTAGAGTAGGTAGAGATGAAGAGGAATGGGGGGTGTAGGGGTGTTTATATAGTGGAAGGAAGAAGAGCATCTCGTACACAGGCATTCAGCGACAGCTATAAGCATCACTAAAGGCCGCTCAAGTTGTCGCCAAAAGATTCGTGCCTCTTCAATGCCTTGGCTGGCGCACGCATTGTGCAGGCCATTTAGTGACAGCTGCAAGTGTCACTAAAGGCTCGCTCTTCTGTCGTTGTAAAGCTTGCGCCCAACGCCTACACCCGCAACTGTCATAGGCACGGCAATCGTTGGCCGTTGGATCAGGCATAGATGGCTATGATTGCGAGAGGAGAGCATGCACCTACCAGCATTTGAAATTTGCATCGCTGGCGTGTGCGCTGGCAGCCGTTGGATGATACATCGCACGGTCGAGATGCGCTCGCAGATCACGTGCACTCTGATTTGAATCGCGTACCTCGTGCGATTGTGAAGATCGGACGGTGGGTGCTGCTCACAGTCGACTTAAATGCATGCCCCAGATGGCATGCATGTGATTTGGAGTGTGCCTTCGCATCGGCGGGCGGTGTTGGATCACGAGTAGGGAATCTTGACCGCTCGATTGTGATCGGGAGACCCTATTGCAGCTAGCACTGTAGCAGGGTGCAGGGAATCGCAGCTTGATCTCGTGCTCGCTCTTTGAGAGCGCTCGACCTCACTGCTGCGCCACATTTGCGGGTGTGTTGCGAAGAATAATTGCTCTCACGTGGTGAGGGCGGCCTCTCAGCCATTAGATTTTCATCCAACGGCTGAGATCACTCGATAGGCAGCCTTTGGAGATGTGGTGGGCGGCTTTGGGTGCTCCAGATGGTGCCACGTGGCAACATTTGGACCGTCCACCCTTCATTGCTTGCAGAGGATGCCACGGTGCTTGGATCAAGGTGATTTCTATGTTGTCAGACTGCGATCATTGCTCCGGATCCATCCGTATGGTCAAATTTTTCATTTGAGATCCGTAAGGACGTCGCATTGCCTCCTAGCCATATAAAATGAAGGAATTAATATACAAAACATGAAACTATCCTAAATGCCATGCAATGGATGTTTATCATAAATAAGCAATTTATCATGAATTCATGTGTGTTTATCATACCCCCATGCTTACTTTTTGCTAGTCCCTAGAAAAATTAATCTAAATGCTGTGTATAAAAGTATAATCAGGATTCGAGTATTTAGGAAAAATTCGTTGATTGCTTTAGAAAATCTCAACCCCAAGACCTAATTACAATAACTCAACAGTGCCTGAGTGTCTGCTAGAATGCTAACCATCCAAGCCCTCATCTTATTTGAGAAGAGAAGATACAAAATTTTTTTTCTTGTTTTTCTTCTTTTCTATTTTTGTTTGTACATTTAGAGTTTGAGAGTTCTGGGATAACTTTTTACGGCTTCTCAACCCGCCTAAAACTCGAAAAGGACTCTAAGTGCTAAGCATCTTGTGAAAATAGTGAAAGACTCACTAGATGGCTGTGAAAACGGACTTCGGGTTTCTACGACCCTAGGTGACCTTGCCTAGAGGTTTATCTTTTCGATCAGTAGCTTTCTCCCTACTTTTATTTATGGGGTCAACATAAGGGCGAACCTAGTGTATATCTCCCTGGTTTATTCTACTTCCCCACTTCATCCCTAAGTGTTTTGGGAATTATTGTATTTTTTTTTTTTTGAGCTGGGTTCTGGACAACTGGCTAATAGACTATTACCCACGATAACTTGCTAGCAATACTCGTGCAGTGAAGTGTGATTTTTTTTTCTCCCTTTTCTATTTTTATTTTTATTTTTATTTTTTTCTTTCTTTTCTTTTTTTTTTTTGTTTAAGTAGGTGGCTTTCCTGATCTAAGATTTACCTAAAGGCAGTATAATGAAAATGGTCTTGTGACTGGGCTCTGGACAATCGACCGATGAGCTATTACCACTGACAACTTGCCAGCCGTACCACCCTAGATAGTTCACTAGCTACCCAATTTTCGAAGAAACCGTCGAAAAGTGAGTGCAAAAAAAAGTGTGTAGATGCTCAGGCTTAAAGTCCCCTCAAATCAGAGGGTGAGTTGATAAGTCGCATACTTATCATGCTAATTTATTAGCCAAATTAAAAATGAATTTGAATTGGCGAGGACTCAAGACTAAGTCCACGTTCGAGTGGACACCCGAGCTAATTAAGCCCGAAGACCTGAAGAGTCTAAGTGTTTAGGTCTCAAAGTATCAATTTCTAAAGTTTGAAACTCCTAATGCCTAAGTTCTTGTCTCCTAATTATTTTTTAATAGAATAACAAAAATAAGAAATTACTGTTACAGCTGACAAAAAATTATAAGATATTTCCACCCCCCCATGCTTATCTATTTCAATGTCCTCATTGTTCAAAATGAAAGCATGTAGGAAAGTAGAAGTGGAAGTATAGCACTTGGTTTCTGTGAGACTCTAGTGAGCTTGGAACAGTCTTTAAATGTACTGAGTTTAGTGCCTTCAACTGGGAGATGATCGGCCCGTGGTAGTTAAGGCAAGGTAACAGCAACCTTGTCTGAGACGGGTTCAGGGAACACATGGTCAACAATGAGTTTGAGACACTGTCTGTTGACCTTGAAGATATTACCCATCTTTGGGTCAGAGATTTCGACGGCCCCATTAGGGAAAATCCGCTCAATAACGAACGGGTCGTCCCACTTAGCCTAAGTTTTCCAAGGAAAAGCTTCAATCGAGAATCAAAAAGCGTGAAATCAACTGGTCATGGAGAGCTTTGGTCCTTGCCTTATAGATTCTGGCATTTTTATAAGCATCATTTCGAAGCTCCTCCAACTCAGATAGTTGGAGTTTCCTGGTTTTCCCAGCCAACTCAAGGTCAAAATTACATTTCCTGATGGCCCAAAATGCCTTGTGTTCAAGTTCTACGGGTAAGTGACATGCCTTACCAAACACTAGATGGAACGGAGACATACCGATAGGTGTTTTGTATGCCATATGGTAGGCCCAAAGAGCATCATCTAGATTTTGGGTCCAATCCTTCCTATCAGGCCTAACAGTTTTTTGCTAAATGTTTTTGATCTCCCGATTGGAGACTTCAGCCTGTCCGTTCGTTTGAGGGTGGTAAGGTGTGGAAATCCGATGATTCACCTCGTGTTTCCCTAGTAAATTACGAAACTGGGCATGAGTGAAATATGTGTCACCATCACTGATAATTGCCCTAGGAACCCTGAACCGACTGAAGATATTTTTCTTCACAAAATCGATGACCACCTTGTGGTTATTGGTTCGGGTGGGAATTGCCTCAATCCATTTAGAGATGTAATCAACAGCGACTAGAATATACTGGTGTCCAGATGAAGGATGGCAGGGTCCCATAAAGTTGATGCCCCAAATGTCAAAAATTTTGACGGAAAGAATTGGGTTCAGAGGCATCATATCTCTCTTAGCTATGTTCCCGAGTGTATGGCATCAGGTGCGTGACTTTGAGAATTCCTGGGAATCCTTAAATAATGATGGCCAATAGAATCTGGATAGCAAGATTTTTGCTGCCGTCTTTTTTCCGGAAAAGTGTCCAGCACACATAGATGTGTGGCAGAACTTGAGTATGCTATGGAACTCAATTTTCGGGATGCATCGACGAACAATATGGTCTACGCTGATGTGGTACAGCTCAGGATCGTACCACAAATAATATTTGGCCTCAGACACAAGTCTATCCCGTTGTTATTTGGTCCAATCCTAGGGGATTTGACCAATGACCAAATAATTGACAATATCTGCAAACTTGGGGGTTCATATACCCGAGACTGTAAGGATAGTCTCATCTGAAAAAGTGCTAGAAATCGGGACATCCGGATTAGGAGAATCAATTACGATTCTCGAGAGGTGATTTGCCACTACATTTTCTGCCCCAGTTTTGTCCCTGATTTCAAGATCAAATTCTTGAAGTAGCAAAATCCAGCAAATATGTCGGGGCTTGGAATCCTTTTTTGGCCAAGAGATGTTTCAAGGCCGAGTGGTCGATATAGATGACACGAGAACCTAACAAATAAGCCCTGAATTTTTTTAAAGCGAAAACTACGACTAGCAATTCTTTTTCAGTAATAGTGTAATTCCTCTAGGCTTCGTCCAGAGTCTTGCTAGCGTAGTAAATCACAGAGGGCTTTTTCTCAATCTTTTGATCTAAGACAGCCCCGACAGCATAATCAGATGCGTTAGCCATAATCTCAAATGGGACTGTCCAGACCGGTGGTTGCAACATTGGGGCACAGGTGACTGCCGTTTTTAATAAATCAAATGCCTTACAGCATAATTCATCAAACTCGGACGGTGTGTCTTTGGCCAAGAGGTTACTCAAGGGCTGAGCAACCTTCGAGAAATCCTTAATGAATCTTCTGTAGAAACCCACATGCCTAAGGAAAGAGTGGATCTGTTTTACGAATGTGGGTGGAGGAAGTCTAGAGATAGCATCCACCTTAGCTTTATCAACTTCAATACCCCGACTAGAGACCACGTGACTCAGGACAATGCCTTCCTGAGTCATAAAGTGGCTCTTTTCCCAGCTAAGGACTAGCCGTGTTTTGATGCATCTCCGGAGGATCAATTCCAGGTTAGCCAGGCAGGAATCAAAAGAATCTCCGAAAATGGAGAAATCATCCATGAACACCTCATGACAATCTCCCACCATGTCAGAAAAGATGGCCAGCATACACGTTTGAAAAGTCCCAGGTGCATTGCAAAGCCCAAATGGTATTCTACGGAATGCAAAGGTTCCATAGGGACATGTGAAAGTCCCAGGTGCATTGCATATGCATCCTCATAGAATGAGGATGGAGAGAAGGATCAGAAAAACTGGGATCAAAGGCCCCAGTTTGGAACCCATAAGGTTCCGAGAAATCCTGGCTCATAGGTTGAGCTGAATCAAGTTGGTTCACGAGTTCCCGCCCTGTGGGAGCTTATGAGGAATGGAATCTTGAATTCTGGGATTGAGTAGGTAAAAAAGTGTTTCCTAAATTCCCAGACATCCATTCTTCCATTCTCTTAGCAACCAAGTCCATTTTGTCCAGTTTATTACAAATTAATTCCATGTCAAATGAATGAGAATCCTGGATCTCATTAGCACTTGACCTAGGTTGTTGGGACCGGTTGAATGTATCCATGGAGGCATGATTAATTGAGTTCTTGCTCATTTCCTCGAATAGGTCATATGCTCTATCTGCATCCCTGTTGAGGAAATTGCCTCCGCAGGAGGCGTCCTTGTGATTACGGAGTTGCTCAACCAACACGTGATAGAAAATCTGCACGAGTTGCCATTTCGGTGCCTCATGGTGTGGACACTTCCTCAAAAGTTCCTGGAATCGCTCCTAAGCACCATGAAATGGTTCCCCCAGCCGCTGGGCGAAAGTGGTAATCGCCTGTCGTAAGGCATTGGTCCTTCCGATAGGGAAGAATTTCCTTAAGAAAGCCAACTTAAGAGCAGCCCAAGTTTCAATTGGCCTTCCTGACGGAATCCGTTCTGGTTCATTTGGAAGTCGTCGGAAATCGTAGTATAGTCGTGCAAAAATGTTCGTCAAAAATTAAGTTTGTAAAAATTATGAGACTTGAGTCCCAGTCGTTTGTCTTTGGGAGGCATTTGATTTTACTTTTGAAATCGATCTTTTTGTTGCTCTACTTCGTTTAAAAACACATGCCGATTTCCAATCTCCTAACTAAAACTTCACCACTTTTGTTGTTAACTCGGATTACGTGCGCATGCGTCAAATAAATTATGAAGGTGAACGTGTCAGTTTCTATGCGCACAATTCTAGTGAGGTGGTGACTATTTATAGAGAAAGCGTCTATCGTTAGATTTTCAATATCCTTGGGAAACGACATGCTTGTGCATAATGGATAGACAGTTGAAGAGCAGGCAACTAAAATCACACAAATATGATAATTATTAAACTCTTGGTGAATTCAAACATATAAAGAGATATGTATATATAAAAATACATTTTCATTCATTCCATTGGAGAGTTGTTTGCACAAGAAATTTAGAGGAAAGCTTGTACATAAATGCTTGAAACGAAAATCTAGCTACCATAAAATGACTGCATACAAGAATCAATGGGGGATTTCGTATGCATCATTGGGGGAGAAGTTAAGACTATGCTGCTAAGCAGTAAATAAAGCAGTAAAAATTATGGAGTGTAAACTAATTCTAGCAGAATAAAGGGCATTTAGGGGCGGCCAATGTAGCTTAGGCCGACCCTTGGAGAGAGGGAGGAGTGATTCAGCATCCCGGCATGATGTCCTCCATGGTGGTGGTAGTGAGCTCGTGGAGGTGGAGTGGCTAGCTAAGTGGAAGTGGGCGTGAATGGCACCAATGGAGTCAAGAGTATGAATTTGCCAAGTGAAGGGATGTGAATCGATGCATTTGGCCACCCATGGGGTCTTTTTATAGACCCAATGGCTTCTCTCTAGAGAGGTGTGGAACTCTCTAGAGAGAGTCCAAGAGTAGCCGGCCAAGAGGTTATGAGATCCAAAAATTATGGATCTCATTTGAATGCCTCTTGGTTGCTAATTTTGGCAACCAAGAGGTGTCGCCACTTCAAAGAGAGTTCTAGAGAACTCTAGAGAAGTGTGTGTGTGTGAATGGGTGTGTGTGTGTATGGTCGTGCTGTAGGTGTCCAAGAGGTTTAGGTTAGGTCCTAATAGGTTTGGGTAGGTGTAGGTCTTGAATTAGGGTTACAAACCCTAATTGCTAAGGGGAAAATGCAATTAAACTCAACCTAAGTTTAATTGAATGAGTGTGAACCTAATTGTGAGTGAAATAACTCAATTGGGTTGGGTTTAGATCAATTGGACTCTCACTAAGTCCAATTGAACTTGTGTGGGTTGAGATCTAAGCTCAATTGGACTCAATGAGTCCAATTGACTTAGGTGAAGGTAATTGACTTTGATCTAAGTCAATTGGGTTTGGTGAGGACCTAATTAGGTCCTTAGGTAGGTCTAGAGGTGATGTACTAGGGTTAGGACACCTTAATTTAGGTTCCTATGGGGTTGGGATTAGGTTTAGGGAGCTAGAGATCCAAGATTAAGGCTTGAATCTAAAAACAGGGATTGGAGACTAGTACCAGACGTCCAATAATGTGATCAAACGACTTATACTCAAAAATCAGAAGTCCATACTTCAGTTCTGGACGTCCAATCTGAGTTAGGTGGAAATCAAGGTTCTGTTTTGGGTATTCTACAGAAATTGGATGTCTGACAAAGTGTCTGGACGTCTAATAACACTGCAGAAGTGGGTTTGAGGGGTGCGGGAGTTGGCTAAGGGTCCTGGACGTCCTATAACTTATCTGGATGTCCAGATAAGGGTTGAAACTAGGATTTTAGGGCTTCCTAGGGTGTTGTGACCTAATCTAAGGGTGGCTAAGGCTTGGGGAAGTCTCTAGGCTATCCTAGGGCTAGGATGGACCTAAGCTCTTCACATTTTATTACTTTATTCTTACTTAATAGAATAGCAAACCTTTAACCCCCTTACATTATTGTTCCTATATCTAAACTAAGCCTTCTGCTCCAGCTCTGCTACAACTCCTGTTATTCCTGATCCAGCTTTAGATTTAGCTCCAGATCAGCTTATTGCTTGCAATCGACATAATGCACTTAATCAGCACATTATAACATTATTTTATGCAAAGCTAAATGAAAGCAGTAAAGATGCAGATAATGCTTATGCATGCATGAATAACCTTAACTTATGCTAAGTTCTAGCCTAATCTAGGTCAATTAAGACCTATGATTACTGCGCAATCACTTCCTATGGTCTGGTACCATTGTGCGGCCTTATCCCTGAGAGAGTGGGGGAAAAGCCTCATGATTATTTGCTCTTCATTCACATTCCTTGCTCTGGTGGTCTGAACCAAAGTGGTCAGATCCTCTAGGTGCTGGAATGGGTCCTCCGAGCCAAGCCTGTGGAAATGCTTAATCAAACTTAAGACTTGGGGCTTGATTTCTATGTCTCCGGTGGGAATCATGACGCCGGGATGCTCCCTATAGTTTGAAGGATCATAAAAATCCTTCAAGGGCCGAGCGCCTTGACCATGTATACGTTGGAGCCATTGCTGCATCTGCTGCAATTCTTTCAATTACCTCTGAATCAGCTCCTGTTAGTTCGGGGGCGGGGGAGGTGTTTGTTGATCTGCCATGGGATCTTCTTGGCTATAGCTCAACCTCCACCTCCTAGAATGGTCTAAAGGTCCTTCCAATCTAGGATTCAATGACCTCCTTCCAAGCATACACTAGAAGGAAGTCAGAAGGACGGGGAAAAGAGGGAACCTTGCAGCACAAGAATACAAGCCTATCCTTAGATGAGGTAGCCTAAAGGTCTACTGATTCTCAGAATCCGTCCTAAGATTATGGACGATTTACTTTACTTATGTCCAAGCAATCCGACCAGTTAGAAGGAGGGACTGGGGAGAAGGTTCTTCCTTTGGCTTGCACCTTCAGTTTTTAGTGTACCCCCCAGCTGCGGACGTTTGATGTTACTTCCCTAGCTAGATATCAGATTGACAAGTATAAGTAGGTTAATCGTGAATAATCTCAATCTAGATCCCGACGAGCGAATGAATCCTTAGGGCCAACGTCTAATTGATTTTAGTTAGGCTTGGGAAATTGGTGCTCTGAATGTGATGGGCCCTTAATGGGTTGTGCCCTTAATGATTTGTTTGAGAATGTGTGAATGTGCACAACCAAGAGGTTTTCAAGCAAGATTATTAATGATGAGGTGAGTTTTAGGGTTCGAATCTTGCTTAATAGCATTTAGGATTCAAATATTAGGTGTTTTCAACCAAGTTTTGTGAGGCAAACCAAGTTTGTTTTTAAAAGCACGTGTTCAAGTATTTTCCTTTAGAAATCAAGAAAAATATTGAGTGCCTGGCTTGACCTAGTTATTGAATCCTATGGGGCAGCTACAAAATGAACCTATTTTATATTAGGTGGTGCGGCCCAAACAATTCAATCAATCGGCTCAAATGCACCACCGATTAAGGCACACAAAAAGGTGATTAACCTAATATGATTTCTACTTTTTCATGTGTTGAATTCGTGTATCGGGTCCATAGGTCGGAATCCCGATTGAGTAGATGAAAATCAAGTCAGGTTATGTGCCTTTGATGTGGGTGTATAGAGTGTGTAAATTGATTCATCCCATAGAAAATATCTTTTTATTTTTTTTTATAAGATGTGGGTGAGATTGGTGAAGGTGGCAGACAAGACAAAGTATATCCTAGGGTTTATGCAAATACCTAAGTAGATTAGGTCATGGTTATGATTGTGGTGAAATGGACTAGTGGGGGGGAATGTGGGGGACACTTATGAAACACTCTACCCGCACTTTACTCTGATCTACTGCACTTGGATCTCCATGCTAGGGTACCTGTAAGACAGTAGATCAAAGACAAACGGGGTTAGTGCTATGTAAATGCAAAGAAAAGTAGAAAACAATAAAGTAAATTCCATTTCCTCCTCGGCAACGGTGCCAAAATGATCGCACGGGTTTCACGTGTTTGAAATCGAGGTTACAAGTAACCTGTCATCATAGTTGCAAAACTCGTGATCAAATAAAGTTTATACCGAAACTCCAAGGAAGCCCCAGGTTGAACACAGGGAGTTAAACGTTTGGTTTTATAAAAATCTTCCCTTCACTTCTATTTGTTTTTGTCATTTTTTGTCATTTCTAATTGTTTTAGTATTTTTTAGCAAGCAGGAGATTAGGTCGATGAAAACTTTATCTACTTGCAAAAGGATAAGAGAGCGGGAGAAAGAGAGAGAGAGAAACAATCATCTATTCATGAACAACTGTTTGTTACAAGTACGAATGCAGGAAAATCTACACTACAAAAGCATAAAAAATAGAATGAGGTGAGAGAAATCCCCCTCGATGGTTGCTTGGAGGACGACTCGCTCTGACGTCTCTTGGAAGAAGGTGGTGAGGAGTGGGACAAGTAAGGACGAAGCCGGAGGACAGAGGATGGGGCAGGATGGCGTCGCGGTGAGGATCTTCTTCCCGAAGGGTGGTGAGAGGACGGTCACGGGATGCTCCACGAATGGGGATGAGGGGAGGGAAAACTATTTGATTTTCTACTCTAGAGGAGCATCCTGGGCTTGGGACAAGTTCTTTCTAGAGCCCTGGAGGTGGTGAGAGGAAGCAAGTAAGAGATGAAGAAAAATGGGAGGGGTATGAGTCCTTTTATAGTGGAGGAAAGAATTAAATCCGTATACAGAACATTTAGTGATGGTCATAAATGTCGCTGAAGACAGCCCACGCTGCCGCTGAGCATGCGTGTGTGCTCACTCTGCTGTGTGCATGCTCTAGCACATGCGTGAGCATGGGCAGTCTAGATTGTGCCATGTGGTGCGATCTGGGCCGTCCATCTTCTTGTCATTGTAGGGGTTGCTACATAGGTCGAATTGAGTCAATGTTTGTGCTGTTGGGCTGCGATCTTCGACCTGAATCCATCCACACAGTCGGATTTGTCATTTGAAGGTCTAAATTATGTCACCTAGTCCTTTGGCCGTTGATCTTCCTCGGACTGCATACGGTGCTATGGGACTCCGATCGAGGCGATTTTGGAGGCGTTGGACTCTGATCGTCGTCTTGATTAGATCCGTATGGTTGGATCGTCAATTCAAGGCTCTGAAATAAATATCCTTCTCTCCTGATCACAAAAAGGACGCAATTAACCTAAATTATATACAACTACTCTAAATGTAGAATGATGCATGCTATGCAATATTTATAACATGAAATGCAAATCTAAGCCTAGGAACATGCATGAATGGGCATTTTACCCTTAATAATTGTGTCTACATTACCAGCCCACGGTGTGGTGGAGCTCGACCTTGGAGATGCACGGTGGTGGTGATGGAGGTGAGCTCGAAGCTCTTCATAGTGGTGGAGTCGGGGCGGAGTCTCCACGAGCCCAGTTGAGCTCTCTCTTTCTTATAGTAGTAGGGGAAGATGAAGAAGAAGATGGAGCGTGGAGAAAGGTCAGTGAGATCTGCATCCTCCACTCCTCTTCATTGCCGCATTCATTGCCTGATCTGGCCATAAATGGCTTGTCACGGAGGAACAGTTGCTACTACACGAAGAAGAATATAAAAACATGTCGATTATTTATATACAAAGCCCCTATATTTCTAACTATTTAATCCATATAATGTATGCATGCAAACTAAATGATGCTAAATAATTTATATATGAATGTAATGCATACAAGCAAATATGTATAAGCTACATTATTTACATCTTAATACATGCTATGTATAAGTTAATATTACTCTAATGTCTAGGCATTTAAGTAACTAACTAGCCCACAATTATGGGCTCATCATTGATTGCATAATTTATTCAAGCACTATTGCTAATGCTTTTCTAGAGCTTTGATTGCATTAATTTGTTCAAACATTATTGTTAAAAGTAACGATTTCAGGCTTTGAAATTTCGAGAGTTTACAAGATAGTGGTATTCATGTATTTTTTCTCTCAAAGATGACCTCAAATTTCTTTTAATTTGAGCTTACAAATTTAATTGTTAACCTTGCTCTAGTCACCTATACTACGAAGTGACGCGACTTTAATTCGGCTTAAGCGGCTTACCAGTGGGCAGGAAGCTCCGGTGTGCAATCGCCTTAATTCCTTGAGGCTTTTGCTCACTAAGGCTTGGCGACACTTATGGGACGGTTGGCGAGCGATGCAATTGTGTGGAGACTGATAGAGAGCTTTGCTGAAGCTCTCGTCGACCATAGGGACAAAGACAGAGAAGATGCAGAAATAGAGGGTATTTCCTAAATCTAACATGCCTAAATTATACTATAGAGAGAGAGGGATAGAAGGAACTACCTAGGAGTGGATGAGGAGGTCGGAAAATGTCTGGTGGTGACTGGCTAGACACGAAGACGACGACGGGCCAGAGCAAGAAGACCGGCAGTGAGGAATGGGTCAAAGAGACCCTGCTGCGGGTGGCGAGGGTTAGATGAAGGTGAGGAAGATAATGGTGCTGCTCTTAAGGTTGGAGCATGCATGGAAGAGGAGGTTGGAGGGGGCCACCAGGGTTGGAGGAGATGATGGTCAAGGTAGGGAAGGAGGGTAGGAAACTCGACCAAACTTCGACGAAAGGAATCATAGGGACCTCGTGAAGCTTTATAAATGAATTTTATGTGAATTAAGGCGAGATTAGAACACTGTAAATGGACGATTTAAGAGTGGATTCACATGATCTTTGATTGAGATTTGCGAGCTCCACTGATGGAATCTAGAGCTAGAATTTGCGCTATGATGCTCAGCTTTGATCAAGGAGCAATCCCACCAAATTTAGTAGGATTTGGTCGTGTAGTTTAGGAGATCCAGAGATCCAAAGTTCACACAAAGCTCCAAGGCAAGAGCTTGGTCGGGTTGCTGAAGGTTGAAGGTAGCTGACATCAGCATGACATTAGCTAAGGATCAGAAAGAAAAAAATTTGGACCAAAATGAGAGAAATTTAAAACTTGAGGGTCATTTTGAAAGGTAGGTGAAGATGAAATCAAAATGGTCTCAACATTTTAGGGTAACCTAATTTAAACCCAAGGAATCTAATGATGACTTCAATTTTGAGTTTTGATGAATTTTTCTTGGTCAATTTGAATTTTAACCTAAAATGTAATAAATATTATCCTTAAGTCAATTTGAATTCTTTCTGTAAAATTGATTATTCTTAACCTTAGGAGATATTTTTCAATGATTTTTAGAAGGTTAAGATTACATTTATTTTCATCAGAACTTGATGGGAACACCATCATGAGCCCTAACTAGCTCATTTTGACTTAGAAAATATAATAAAAGCTCCTACATAACCTAGAGAAGAGCCTAATTCAAGGAATAACTGTTCTGAGAAGAAAATAAGAAACAAAGGGTAAAACTATAATTTTACCATTACAGTACATCAACAGGATTTCTTAGGGGCTAAACATAGGTCAAATGATCTTCACAAGATAAAAAGTGGGTTGGTTCAGTCAGAAAAGGATTCATGTGCAAACTAAGAATTAAATGACTTCTTATAACCCTAAAATAGACCTACTTAATTCAACAAGGTTCTGGTCAGGATAAAAATCAACTAAACCCTCTAAAATTCATGGAAAAATGTCCCCTAAGGCTTAGAACATTCAAATTGGCCTTTGGAACCTGTTTTGACCTAAATAAGGGTCCTAACTAAATATTTGACCTAAACTAGGTTTTTGTATAAAATGTCCAATCAAACGTGGTCAAACCTAAAATCCAACTTCACCATTGGATTCCTTAGGTCCAAATTAGGTTTGTACCAAAATTTAGATTTAAGGAGAGGTCACCTTGACCTACTTTGCAAAATAGTCCACCCAATTACATTTTGACCCGTAACTTTTGAAAACCTTTGCGTAAATCCCCCTATCTTCCTCACCACTCTTTACAGTTAGGTCCCTCCACCATTGCAGTGGAGGAGTCCTACTCCGGCAAGGATTTGAGGAGGATTTCTCCCCGATTCCTCAGAGATTTCCCTGATTTGGAAGGGAGATTCTCTGAGGAATTCCCTATCATCTGAACACAATCCCTAGATCTGATTCTCACCCGTGTGAACACTCGAGAGAAATGGGTATCATCCGTACCTTCCTTCTCTAGCGAGATTCTTGCGCTTGGAAGCTTTCCTTCCAACCACAAGGACCTCTACCAGTATCTATAAAAGGACCCTCTCCTCCGGTCGCTCAGAATTAGCTTGGCTTGGCCGGAGAAAACCCTCCAATTTCTTCCCTTCTCCTCTGGCCAAGTGTCCAGCAGGCTCCGGCAACTCCTCCTCCTCCTTCTCGTCGCTCTGCCATAATACCAATGGCAGAGACATCTTCACCTCCTTCCTCCGCGTCGTGCCATACTTGCACACGTGCCCAAAGCCTCTTCGTCGTCGCCGTTCTCCCTACACTGGAAGCTTCTTCTCCAGTGGCGGCAAGTACGGCCAGCCACCCTCCTATCCCCTTTCATCCTTTTAGTTAGGTCAAATCTCTTCCCCTCTCTCTTCTCTTTATTTCCCCCATCTTTATTGCTATTTTTATCCCCTCGACGCCGCAAACCACCACCATCATTCTCATCTCCGACTGACCACCGGCGAAGGTCCTTCCATAGCTCCACACTTCCACATGCCTCGCCAGACCCCTCATAACCTCCTCCATCATCCACTGAGCATTTTCCCCACCTTCACTAATTGCCATACCCTTCACAAGAGCCCTCGACCAAACCCACCTTCACTGCCACAGAGCGACCTAGGCACGCACGCCTCGGCCACCCCGCGGCTAGCCACCCACCGCTTCACCTTCGCCGTGACACGGCAAAGCTACCCATGTGGTTTGATAGGGCCACAAGGCCATATTTGTGCATTTCAGGTTTGACCCCCTTTCTGCCATTGAAGCACGAGCAAGCTTGCTTGCAAGCTCACTTCAGGCTGCTACGCTCCAGGCGAACAGGCTCAGGTGACGCGGGTTGGTCTTGCGCACATGTCCAGCCAGAGAGCGATCTTGAGAGAGCACCCAGCCGTAGCAATTGAGCAAAGTTCTCCCTACGGGTGCGCAAGCGAAGCGGGTGGGACTTTTAGTCCCACCTCGGAAAGTTAGGAGTGAGGTGAGTGCTTTAAATTGATTTTGTGTTTCTTACTTATTGCCTCAAGAACATAGGGTGAGGTCCCCTTGCCCTCTCACCTGCCTTGTCCGCGACCTGCCCGACCTATTGGCCCTGCACTCCTCGCGCAACACCCATGCCGGTGTGCTTGGAGCCGACTGCGCGTAACTCGACCCGAATACCCGATTGATTGGCTCTGGGAGAGTGAACTGAAGAGAGAAATAGAGAGAGAGAGTGTACGCGGGGAGGGTAGGGGTAGGTTTTGCACTCGTGTTTGTAGGGAAATGAAGAAGGAAGAGGAGGCTAAAGGTGCCAGCCGCAGAGAAGGAAAAGAGGAGGAAGCTAAGGCTAAGGAGGAAAAGAAAAGGCACTGTAGCAGAGAAGGGTGCGGCTAAAGAAGAAAGGCAGAGAAGGCAGAAGACAAGGAAGAAAGAAGAAGCCGAAGCTGAGGAAACAGAAGGAAGGAGAAGGCACTGTAGCTGAGAAGGAAAAGGCGTGGCAGAAGAAGAAAGAAAAAGAAGGAAATCAGAAGCCAGAGAAAAGAAGGCAGAAAGAGCCAAAGTCAGAGAAGGAAATTAAAGAAGAAGAAGGAAAGAAGCCAAAAGACATCTCGGCTCAAGTCAGGGAAGGAGAAAGAAGAGAAGCTAAGAAGGTAGAGAAGGAGAGAAAGAACCAAAGAAGAGGAAGTTGAAAAACAAGTCAAAGAGAAGAAGAATCAAACACTTTTTATCCAATTCTTTTCAATTTCTCTTTTATTGCTACATTTTAGTATTCATAAACTCCTGCATTATATTTTGAATTAGATTTTGAGTAACTTTAAGTGTTCAAATTGCATCTATTATTGAGATTAGTGTATGAATTCAATTTGCTCCCTGTGTTGGACCTCGGACTTAACATTCGAGTAATAAAATTTATATGTTTTCAAAGTGATTTCGACTATACTACGACACATTTATTTTAAACCCGACTTTGGGCTCCTGTAAACATTTTTTGCGCCGTTGCAGGGAATGATCTCAATCTCGCGATTTAGCTTCTGTCAACAGAACCCTTTCAATTAAAGTGACTGAAATTAGGGTTTTTAAAAGTGAGTTAACTCTAAATTCTCAAACAACCCTAGGTCAGTTCATGTAAGCTCACTTATTGGAATTTTTAGCTCAATTGATCTTTAATTAAGTATAGGTTTACCCATTAGTTAATCTGCACTTGGATTGTCCTGTTAAACAACATAATTAACCTATTTTATGGCAATTCCTCTTCATTCAGCCAAGATTGAATTATACCCTTTTATATATCAATTATTTGAAATTAGCCTTGGAAATTAGTTAACTTAAGTTACATAAAGAGGATGATGGTGCTACCATCAACCAAGCCACCTCACTGCACAAGCCAGAGAAAAGTCGCACCTTGAGAGGTGCCTTAATGCTCCAGATTCGATGGCAAGCCTTATCTAGGTGATTCGGTGGACCTTAGTTAGTAAGGATGTCATAGGTTTTGGTGGGAGTGAAGCATCCATCTCCATCTGTAGTAGTTAGGCCCATCCCCTAGGGTGAAATGTCTTAAGTAATTATGCAGCTCTTCCTACTGGCTCAAGGAGCAACCATCCTATAGCACTTCAGGCATTGGAATCCTCCAAGAACTGTCTTACACGCTCCAGCAATCTACTACACATGCCTCTTGCATTGTAGATTGGGCAAAGACCCTGGGAACCTCTCCTGTAGCTTCCACTGCCTCGACTAGCCACGACACTAAGAAGAGAAGTGGCTACCATCCCCAAGTTGGGGGTAAAATGCTCCCAGTTCTCGGTCAACGTCTTAACAACATAGCACCAGAACGAGGACTCACCCCTGTGGTGCTGCACGATCCAAGTGGGGGAACGACACCTCCATAAGAGTCATGGACCACCTCCTGCCAATGACCCCACTCTCCCTACATAAGATGAAGAGCCCACTTCAACAAAAGAGAGTATGCCACCTCCTTCATCCTACATACCCCCAAGCCATCCCTCCTTCTAGGTCTGGAATTCATCACCCATCACACTGGTTACAAAAAGCAACCATCTTGCACGTAGCCTTTCCAGATGAATCTCCTACTGACCATCTCAAGACGTCATAGGGCCCCCTTTCTTGGGCGAAAGAGGGAGAAGTAGAAGGTGGGAATTGTAGAGAGGATAGAGTTGATGAGGATTAACCTCCCACCTCTGGAAAGCAACCTGCCACTCCAACCCGTCAACCTAGATGTGAGCTTCTTGAAAAGAAAAGCCTAGTCCATAGCTCTCATTTTCTTGGCCTAAAGGGGATGACCAAGATAGCGTACTGGCAGCGACACAAGTGACGTTTGAAACATTGAGCTAGCTAATAGCCACCTTCCACCTATCATCTTGATGGAAACACACCAAAGAGGATTTGACCCCATGAATATGAAGACCAGTAATATCTCCAAAGACCTGGACAATCATTCTAATCGCTTATGCCTGTGAAATCTATTCCTCTACAAAGAAGACTATATCATCAGCATACTACAATATAGGGGTGAGAGACCGCCGCTTTGGCCATACCGTAAAACCCCTGATGAGTCTAGCATCGACTGCCCTAAAGGTCAGCCTAGCCAGAGTATCGATAGCCATGATGAAGTGGAGTGGTGCAAGTGGACATCCTTGCCACATCCCCTTCTAGGGTCGGATCCAAGTGCTGGTAGGCCTCCCGTTGAGGAAAGGCGAAAAGGAGGCGATCATCACACATCTTCTGACCCATCTCACCCATGTTTCCAGGAAACCCCTTCGCCAGAGAATCTCCCATAGAGAGACCCACAACACCATGTCATAGGCCTTCAAGAAGTCAACATTCCAAAGAAAAACCTTCAAACGATGTCACGTCCATGCCGCGACCATCTCCTGAGCCTCCATAAAGGACTCCTGTAGTGAATGCCCCCTAAGGAAGGCAGACTACACCAGACTGATCAAAGCTAGAAGCACACCCCTGAATCTATTAGCCAACACCTTACCAGTGATCAAGTAAATGGAGTTGGAGAGAGCTATAGGCCTGTAGTCTCCCAAATTCTCAATGCTCGGCCTCTTCGGTAGGAGGAAAAGAATGAAGCGATTCAACCTCTCAATGCCTGAGTTCCCTACTTGGAACTCCACCACTCTAAGAACATTCATCCTAACAACAAACCAAAACTCTCTGTAGAAGAGGATTTGAAAGCCGTCCGATCCTGGGCACCCTCAGCTTTCAATCCCTTAATAGTAGCCAAAACCTCCTCTTCGTTGATCCGCCTAGTCAACCCAAAGCATCATCCTCTATCAGAGATGGCATATCAGTGCCAGAAAGGCGCCAATCCATAGCTAGAAAGTCACAAGATTGATCGCCTATTCGATCTTGTTACTACTTTGAATCAGCATCCATCATCACAATTTTTTCATTATCGTGACAATAATGGCAATGTGCCCCTTGCATGGCTCCATAGATCCTTAGATCGATTTCTCCTTTTGTCTATTAGACTTTTTTGAAACTATGTTAAAAAGCTTATGTTGTAAAACTTTTATATATTCTATACTTTCGGATGTTTTACTTTTATATGTTGTAAATTTCAATTTGTTGGAATATTTTGTTGTTTGTGCATGTTATTATGTGAATGTTATGCATGCTATGTGATGGGAATACCAATTATATATAGGTTTGCATGTAGATGATTAGTATACGTGTTATTATGTGAATGTTATGTAGATTATGTCATGGAAAATGGATTATGTTAGAGAATCTACACCGACGGTTATATAACCGTCTCTATAAAGAAAATTGATGCTCAAGATCTTTACCAACAGTTTTCTAAATTGTCACCAAATCTAGACTGGTGGTAATACAATTGCCATTAAAAAGAAAATTGATGCTAAATATCTTTACCAACAATTTTCTAAATTGTTGCCAAAAGTTTTTCTAGTGGTTTTAAAACTATTGCCAAAAGTTATACCAGCGGTCATAAAACCCTTGGTAAAAGTCGACATTTACTTGCGGTTATGGAACCATCGACCAATGTATACATTTGTTGGCGATTCATTTCGTAGCGAGTTTGAACTTACATTGATGGTTCTTAACCAAACGATGGCAAAGATCTACACTGATAGTGGACTTGCCTTTACTTTTTTAGCAAGGGTTTTATACCTTTTGCCAACGATTTTGAACTTCCGCCAAAAGCCTGATTGCTTGTAGTGGTCACATGCCCCCTTTAGGTTATACATGGTGGCCATCCACCATCCCTTCTCCATAGTAATGTTGCGTGGTCTCCTACGAGCATGAAGGTTCTTGTTGTAATCATTGCATAATGAGGAAAGCAAAGGTGCCTATGGTTCCTTCAATTCCTTAGTTTTCTCGATGATAAGGTTCTTATCCATACATCAAGAAGAAGGAGATCTTATATGCTTGGATTTATAATAGTAGGCACATACTTGGGACACTGCTCATACTCCACATATAATTTCGCAAAAGTAATATAGTCGTTAAAAAGGATGGATGGGTAGGAATCAAGTGAATGTAATAAGATGTGGAAAAAGATTTCCTTATGTGCCTTCTTATGTGGGAGGTGACATACCCCCACCCCTACAATAAATCGAGCTCCACTGTCCTTGTGGGACCTACCTCCAAAATTTTTCCTTTTCCATGGGATGGAGGGTGGGGATTTCATGCATACGATCCTACATGTAAGAATATCACCTCTCCATAAGATATTGTGATTCTATTATAATATCTTAACCGTATCTTGATTCTAACTCATCCTGAGCATTCCAAGTCATTTTCGTTGTTAAGTTCCATAGTTATCAACTTGATTTGGACAAAGCTTAGGATAGAGTAGAGTAGAATATCCTCTTCCAAATTCTCTCAGCTTTTGGCTTCTCTTTGGAAGCTACTGACCTCCTTAAGAATTGTGTCCAGCACAGTGGTTCCTTTATTTTGGTGGATGGCATTTCCTCTCCTTTCATCACCATCTTGCAAACTCAAGCAAGGAGATCCTCTTTCCCCTTTCCTTTTTCATATTTTCATGAAGCCTTTTAGTTGGTGTTCAAATCAAATGTGAGGGGCTGGGACTATCACCCCTTTTTCAGTTAAAAGGAGTGTATCCCCCCTCTTTCCATTCTTTACATAAAAAACATCATTCTCTTAACTAATGGCTGCACCGAGAACATCAATTGCACTTTTGACTTTATCAAAGGTTTTGAGCTCACCTCAGGCTAATTGCATGTAAACATCGATTACAATTCCTGGTGCCTTTTTCCTAAGGATGAGAAGCATCAACATCATAAATGAGGATCTCATGCACATCCATAGTGGTAAATTATATGTAAAGATCACTAATGGTAACACCATTATTCATCATAACTAACTTGATTTAGTTGAAATCTAGTGATATATAAATGCTCCGAAAAGATCGTCTGAGGATCATAAATCCGTACTAAACTGAATGAGAAGATAGAAAAACGGGGTTAATTCTGCTATTTTACCATCCTATCATTGATGCATATTAATCAAGGGGTTAATTTAAGGTCAAATGAACTTCAAAGACCAATGAGTGGACTCAGAATAACTGAATCAGCGTTTTGCACATTTCGAGGATTAAAATATCACTAAAAACCCTAATTATCAGCCACACTCAAATTTAAAGGGTTCTGGTCGAGATAAATTTAATCTAAACCTCTTAAAAATCATTAAAAAATATTCTAAGAGGTTTGATACCTTCACTTTGACCATATAAACCCATTTTGATCAAAAGCAGAGATTTAGATGGGAATTTGCCTGGATTTGGACTTCTGTGCAATTTACCTAGTCAAACGTGGTAAAAACTAAAATCCAAGTTCACCACTAGATTTATTGGGTCCAAACTAGGTTAACACCAATATTTGGGGCTAATCAGAGTCTATCTTAACCTAGTTTGCATTTTGACCCTTAAAATCTATGCATCTAAACCCTATGTTTCACATTTCCTTACATATATGACCCTAACTTCTCATCGTCTTCAAGAAAATACCCCTACCACCATCTTCTTCATTTCTGCATTCTTATTGGTCTGAATAGAGAGTCAAACCTAAAGCCACATTTTAGACCCAATCATTTAAAATCACCAAAACCAGCAGAGATCTTCCTTAGATCCTTCCCGATCCATCAAGTCTCATTTTGGACCCAATCAATGCCGGAATCTCGCCAGCAAGCTTGAAGTTTCAAATCTTTGAAATCATCCATGAAGCAAGACCAAACTTTCTTGTTTTTGCCTCTAATTGAGAGGGAACACCCTTTATATAAAGGTCCTACTTGTCCAAGCATAAATTCGTGCTCAATTGGTCGATTCTCACCTGCTTTCTTCCTCCATGCTGGCGACTTTGAAGCACCATCAGAGCTTCACCATCCTCCTTCCTCACCCTCTACCAAGTACAATAGGTAAAGGGGTTTCTTTCTCTGAGCTTCCACGAAGCTTCCCATGAAGCTTTGTGCCTGGAATCCTCCTCCACTCCAGTCATCTCTGTCTTCTTCATCCCCTCCAGCGTACCTCTAGTAGGTAATTCCCCTCCTCCTTTCATCCAATTAAGTTAGGTGTTCTCTTTGCCTTCCTTCTAATTAGCTTCCTAGAGCTTCTTTGCTCTAATATCCCTCTCCTTATCTTCTTCGACACAGGCCACTCTCTTCCATGACCGCCGTCATCATCTTAGCCCCTCCGCCTTCCTCTACCTTAATTAGGCAAGGCATAAGGTTCCCCGCCTCTACGAGATACTTTTTCCTAACCTAATTGAACACCACATTGCCCTTATTAGCACCTTCCACCACGGCCATCGGAGCTCCTTCGAGCTTCACCGGACGACCACATTATGCATCCTCCCACTCAATTACCCCACCATTAGCTTCGCCTCACCACGACAAAGCTTTCCAAGTGTTTAATTGGGCCCCATTGGCTGTATTCTTGCTCGCAGGTTCCCATTGATGTAAACATGTTTACACTACTTAAGATGTCTATTTATGTATGTTCTTAAGCATAGGATTGCATTGCATACTATAAATATTGCATAACATGTATCATCATGCATTTAGATTAGTTTGAATAAAAGGGAGGTTAATTGTCTCCCTTTATGTTCAGGGACAGGGCAAACTTTTTATCGAGGCCTCGGATTGAAGATCCAACCGTACAGATGTGATCAAGGTGATGATTGGAGTTCAACGACTCCAAGATCTCCCTAATAAAACATCTGTAGCATCAGATAGAGATCGGGGAACCCTAGAAGATCAAGGGCCAGGATGGTGTGAATCCACACTTCAAACGACAAATCTGACCACATGAATGGATTCGGATTGATGTTCGCAGCCTAATGGCGCAAAAATCGACTCAATCCGACAATCGTGGCACCATCTACATCATCCAGAATATGGACGGCCAAGATGGTGCCATCTCGGTCGCCCAATCGATCGCACGCATCAGCTGAAGGCCTCCGCATCAACCCTTCCTCTCCATTGGATCAAGATCCAATGGCTGCAACGTGCCTGTGCTTAAGTTAAGCGCTCGACACAAATGCACCCACAGTGCGTTGGTCGAGCGCTCTAACGCAAAGCGCAGGTGCGCGTTCGAGCCTCGTCGAGCAGCAATTGGAGCGGAAGCGTGCGCTTGATCGGTCACACGATCGCGATCTAGCAGCCACGCACGCTCAATCAAGATGACACGCCCACGCTCGCCCTCTCGTAACATAGGATTGCATGCGTAGGTGTGCGCTGAGGAGGCGGGCGAGGGCACATCTCAGTCGTTCGATCTCGCGATCGAACGATCGAGATTTAAAGAACGTGGAAAGGCGTTGAGTGAGAGGAGGCGAGCGGGTGCGTGCGCTCCGCCCCACTACGCCCACAATGGAGCTTTAGCGACGGTTTTATCAGTCACTAAAACCCCTGATTTAATTTTTTCAAATTAAAATGACCAAATTGCCCTCACTCCTTGCAACTATAAAAGGAGACTCCCTCCATATGAAATTCTCATCCCTTCTCTTCTTTCCCTCTCTAAAGCTCAAGAGAAGCTTGTCCCACACCCAGGATGCTTCTCGCAAGATAAAGTCAAATTTTCATCTCCCTTTTGAAAGCGGATCCCGTGACGATGATGATGTGCTGCCCTATTCCCATTCTTTCTGCTTCGTCCACCTTCGTCCTGCTCCGTTCCTCGTCTTCTAGGTGTCGTCCCGTCCGGCTCGTTCTCCAAGCGACCGTCAAGGAGGATATCTCTCTCCCCATTCTTTTTATTGCTTTCTAGAATAGATTTACTGCTTTCTGGTGTAATCATTTTCCCGCTTTCTAGTCGTAATGTTTAGTGTAATGAACAATCTTTTTGGTGATGAATTCCATGTTCATTCTACATCTCTTTTGATTTTTGTTTGTAATATTCTCTGTCTCTCTTCTATTTATTGTAAATAGTTAGATAGTTTCTAATCAATTATTCTGCTTCGTGACAAATAAAACAAACGAGTATTTTTGAATCAAACGTCTGCCTCCCTGAGTTTGACTCGGGATTTCCATTCCGGTATAAATTTTATTTGTTGAACACAAGTTCTTCGCTTTCAAGCTACAATGACAGGATTTTCAAAACCAAAAATGTTAGTATAGCAACCCGTAGCTTCAACATTGTGGCGCCGTTGCTGGGGGGCGATGCACTTTGATTTTTTTTTTTTGCATTTGCCAACTTATGAATCATTTACCTCACTTCTCTCCTTTCTTATTGTGATTGCAGGTATTCTTTTGGGACGAGCAAATGCGGTAGATCGGAGTAAAGTGCTGTTGAAGGTTCTGTGAGTTATCCCCCATCCTCCCACCCATTTGTTTTCATTTCATCACATAATAACACAAACATCAATCAACCTAGGTGTTCTTATAAGCTCTAAGGTTAGTTTTGTTTGTTTATTTGACACCCACACCCGCCTCAACCTCCACATTTAAAAAGAAAAAAAATCTCACAGAGGTACATAACCTTATCTGATTTTCAAACTCAATCGGTAAATCGATCTTTGGAATAAGTACACACATCCAAACACATAATTGAGTAGAAATCAGATTAGGTAATCATTTGTGTGCCTAATTAAGTGGTGCAACAGGCCAATTTTTTGAGTTGATTGGGTTGCACCATTTCAATTAAAATCAATTAATCAAGTAGCTACCGTTTAGGTTCAACTCTTAAGGATTTACCAGGCACTCCACATTCTTTTAAGTTTCAAAGGAAAACATATTCACCTGTACTTTCAAAACTTGGTATGCCAACAAAACTTGTTTGAAAATACTTAAAGTTGAATCCTAAAAGATACTAAGCAAGATTTGAACCTTAAAATTCACCGCATCAAAAGTAATCTTGCTTGAAAACCACTGGTTGTGCATGCACACACACATCAATCAATAATTAAGGGCACAACCCAGATAAAGGGCCCATCACATTCCAAAGCACATTCAAACCTAGCCCTAAATAAAATAGAGTAGACGTTGGCCTTAAGGATTCGACTCGCTCTTCGGAGCTCAAAACGAGATTATTTTCGATTAGTCTGTTTTTACTATTCAATCTGATGTCTAGCTAGGGGAGCAGAATCAAACGATTGTGGCTAAGGGTTACACTAGGAACCGGAGGTGCAAGCCGAAGGAAGAACATTCTCCCTAGTCCCTCCTTCTAACTGGTTGGATTGAACAGATAGAAGTAGATCGAATTGTTTCTTTATCTCAAGATGGGTTTTGGGAGTCTGTAGGTCTTTAGGCTAGCCCACTTAAGGACAAATTTGATTGCTTGTATTGCAGGGCCCCTTTCTTTCTCCCGTCTCTCATGAATTCTTCCACATTTTATACACATTCCTTCTCTTTCCCTCCTGTTTTGAGTTATCCTCAACATGACGATTATCCCGACTCGTACTGTAATCAACCATCAGTTAGTTGGGATAACTCGGATTGGGGATACAGTTTCGGACCTTTGTGTTTAGGGTCTAACCCTGAACACTATGATTGTGATTTCTATCCTTCTCAAAGCCACATTGATTATAAATCGTCAACCTTTCATGGACAACCTAATACGATCTACAATCAAGAAGGATACACTAATCCTTACCCGTCCTTTGATTACACTGCCTTTAGGTCATCACCACCTTTTGAACAATCTGAAATGACGTATTATCAAGAAAGGTATAACGAATCTTAATTCGTTAATTCCCCTGCATTGACCCCAAACTCGCCCAACCTTGAACCAATTCATTTGGTTCAGGGCAACCAGGTTCAAGATAAGGTTCTGGCCAACTTGAGGAATATCATACAATCTTTAGAAGCTCAGCCAATACCTTGCATTGAAAGATTGGAGCCCCTGATTGAAATGATTGATGATTTGAACAAGTATTTGTTGGATTGGCTCCAGGATGTTAAGGATAAGAACCCGGGTGAGTTTTTACTTGGGAAGTTAGCGAAATTGAGGATGAGATTTGTGGTTGCTTTGGTTCAATCGTGGGATGATTCCCAGGGTAGTCCCTTTAGGAGAGCCAATGTTAGAACCCGCTCAGGCACCTGTTGGGGGTGATACGTGTTATAAGGCTGACCAGATTGAATTAGAGCAACCAATTAAGGATGATCTGATTTCTTCACCTGAGATCCTTGAGCCGGGGTACGAGGAAACGTATGTCTCCATGGATCAGAGAGTGACAAATGATTTTGAGACATACATTAATATAGATCTTGATTTCTTTGATTCTAATGTTGAAGATTCAATTTGCAAAGTCTCATGCAAGTTTACAGAATATGATTTTTGTGAGACGATTGGTCTTGAGGAATTTGAAAGATCATTGGATAGCCTAATAACTGAGGAAGCTGATTTTATTGGGGCTCACATTACGGATCCAGAATCGCATTTTCTAGAGGATTCAATTAAATGCCCTGATTGTTAGTTACACCCCATTGAGCTTATTGATGATTCTATTTTTGAGATAACTAGCCCTTAGTCAATTCTGATTCAGCCACATCTTTTAGACTTGGAGATTTTAGACGGGGTGATTAATATGCAAGAGGTCCCGAAACTTGACATTCTGAATGAGGAGAACAGAAGCTGGGAAGTTCTAATTTGAAGCAAACTTTGGAGGAAATAGAAGATTAAGTCTAAGGGTTCCAATTCATCTGAAACCATCAAACCAGGACCCTTACAACATTTGTTCTGAGGATGACCAACCCAAGCACACATTCATTGATTATCCTTTGGAGCATGAATTCTCTATAACCTGACTTTTTGCTCTTGGGTTGCATCCTCATAAATCGTAGGCTCGACCCTGCTTGCATACTAATTTTAGGTTTTGGGTAATTTTTATCTAGAACCTTAGATATTCTCGATTATGGGGTGTGGGTCTGCACCACAATCTGGTCCACATCTGTGGACATCTGCTGGCAGGTCTAAGGTTTCATCTTTTTATTTTGATTTTGACTTGCACTTGTGAATTCTTTATTTCACTTCTTTGTATAGTATGCCTAGCTAAAGCCATTAAATTCAGCATGTATACAGATCTTTTTAGTTTTTATCTCGGAGTGGAGCTGACATTCACGTAATTTAGGTTCTTTCTACTCTATTCCACTCTGTTTTATGCCTTTTTAGTACAATGAGGACATTGCATTAGATAGGCATGGGGGGGTGGATATTCATCTCTGAATTAATTCGTCAGCTCCATAGATTTGTTTTATTTTCTTTTGTTTATATTAAAGAAAAATGTTTTTGGAATTAGGAAAGAGAACTTGGGTTTAAGAAAATTTTCAATCTTAGGAAATACTACATTCTGATTTGAACACAAAGACCCTTCAGGTCTTTGGACTTAATCAGCCTGTGTATCCATTAAAATGTGGATTTATTTTTCAAGTCCTCGCCAACTTGAATTCTATTTTAATTTGAGTAAATAAGTTTGGGTGATAAGTACACGACTTATCATCCTGCCCTCTGATTTGAGGAAATTTTGAGTTTTAAGCATCTACACACTTTCTTTGCACTGACTCATTATTTAGCGATTTTAACGAAAATTGGGTAGCTAATGAACCTTCTAGGGTGATATGGCTGGCAAGTTATCGTGGGTAACAGTCCATAGGTAGGTTGTCCAGAGCCTAGTCACTGGACCTTTCTCTTTTTGCTGCCTTTAGGTAAATCATAGACCAAGGAAGTCACCTACTTAAAAAAAAATAAGAAAAAGAAAGTCAAAAAGAAAAGAAAAGAAAAAAAAGAGAAGAAGAAAATAAAAGAAATAAGCCACACTTCGCCGCACGAGTATGGCTGGCAAGTTATCGGTGGTAACAGGTCATCGACCGGTTATCCAGAACCCAGCTCAATAAATGCACTGAAAATTTTCAAAACACTTAGGAAGAAGCAGAGAAGTGAAATAAACTGGGGAGATATACACTGGATTCACCCATGTGTTAACCCTGTAAAAATAAAAGTAGGAAGAAAGCTACTGGTTGTAAAGAGACACCTTTAGGCAGAATTCTCTTTTTAAGGTCACCCAGAGGCGTAGAAATTCGAAGTCTGTTTTAACTGTTGATCAACAAGTCTATCGCATTCGAAATAAGATGCTTAGAACTTAGGGTTCTCATCAAATCTTGGGGGAGTTGAATGGCCGTAGAAAGCCACTCTTAAACCCTAAAACTTGAAAATCCAAAAAAATTAGAAAAGTGGAAAAAGAGAAAAAGAAGATTTTCTTTGAATAAGGCAAGGGCTTGAGGCGGTCTGCATTTTGGCAGATACTCAAGTACTGTTGTGTCCTTGAAAGTTCAGATCCTAAGTAAATATTTTCTTAATGATTGAAAATAACTCATGCCCAAATAATCTAACCTAATTCTTTTATAAATAGCATGTAGTTTTTGCTAGGGACTAGCAAAAGATAGGGATGGGGGTATGATGTAAACATGTTTACACTACTTAAGATGTCTATTTATGCATGTTCTTAAGCATAGGATTGCATTACATACTATAAATAATGCATAACATGCATCATCTTGCATTTAGATTAGTTTGAACAAAATGGAGGTTACTTGTCTCCTTTTATGTTCAGGGACAGGGCAAAATTTTTATCGGGGCATTGGATCAAAGATCCAACCATACAGATGTGATCAGGGCAACGATTGGAGTTCAACAACTCCAAGATCACCCTAATCAGTCATCTGTAGCATCAGATAGTGACCGGGGAACCCTAGAAGATCAAGGGCCAGGATGGTGTGAATTTGCACTTCAAACGACAAATCCGACCACACGGATGGATTCGGATTGACGATCGTAGCCTAACGGCGTGAAAATCGACTCAATCCGACAAGTGTGGGAGGGTTTATTCTCTTTAATGCAGGCAAATCTAAACTAACACTTCAATCCCCTAATGTTGAAAACCCTAATTGTCTCAATTCCAAGTCCAATTTGATCAGAAAATGTTCACCTTGGGTATCAAGTAAGAAATGTGTTAGCCCAAAGTGATTTAGAAATTAAGCATAGTCCCTAATAGGTACAGGCAATCAAGGTAGGAATTTCTTAACAGAATTGGCTCAAGCTTCAATTAGATATAAAAATTTTTCACAAATCAGGAAAACTTGCCTTTTAAATAATGATTACTATGAAAATAAGGCAGGTAGTTCCTACTTGATTTATTTCCTTTTTTATCTTCCCAAGATTAGAAGGTTGATTAGGGAAGAACAGAAATTACCTACCCTAGGAGTGGCTATTTTGCGCGGAAGATCTCTACGTGATGTACCTCACAAAATCATAAGAAATCAAACAGTGCAAGTGAGTGCTCAGATATAATAAAAAATAGCATAGAGAATAGTGGTGAATTGCACGTTGCTCCCCAGCAATAGTGCCAAAATGTTGAAGCGATCTATCGAGGGTTTATATTATCATCATCGTAGTTCAAATCCTCAATTGATCAATGAACAAATATAATTTATAACTCGAATATCTAAAAATGAAGTCCGAGATCGAACACAGGAAGCAAGTATTGCATTCATGTGCTAATCTCAACCAAAATATAAATGAGCACAATGAATGAAGGCAATAGTGATATTCAATGAATAATCTTTACTCAAAATTGATATTGAATGCGTAACATGAGTATTTCAAGAGTTTAAATGAACAAAAAGATATCTAAGCCAAAATAATGGTGATTTGAATCACCAATTATTACTCTCAAGCATATATATACTAATTACTCAATGAATCAAATAAATGAATAGTGGCCTGAACCACTTAAATCAATTTCCACGTGCTCAGAAGCTCATCAGATGTCGGCCTCTCAAGTCAGATGACTTAACCATCGCCTGCTACAGTGCTTTCGTCTCTTCTTTAGCTCCTCTTCTTCTTCTTCTTCAACCTCTTGCTCTTCTTCTTTGGCCTCAGCTTCTTCTTTCCTTCACAAGGCCTTCTCTTCCTTTCTTCCCTTAGCCTTTCCTTCTCATGCACAAGGGAGCACACCTCTCTCAGCAGCTAAGTGTTGGAAATTTAGTATGAAGAGCAAAACCCTCCCCTTCCCTGCTCTCTCTCTCTCTTTCCTGCCTCTTCCTCTTCCTCTCTCAGATAATTTGACCTTAATCGGGTAATCGGATCTGCAGTATCATGTCCAGGGCAGTGTGCATGTTGTCACATTTGAGGAGTGATAGGCTTAGGCTGTTGGGTGTGTGCGGGTAAGGAGACCTCACCCCCGGTGTCTCGAGGTAGTTAGACGTAAACAGAAATCCAATTTATGTGCTATCCTGTGTTCTTATCCTCATGATGTGGGACTAAATCCACATTTCTTCTTCACGCAAGTGCAGTAGAGGTTCTTCGTTCAATTGAAGCAGCTGCAGAGGGCTTGGTCTTCGATTGACCACCTGGGCGTGTACTTGGGATGAATCCGCTCGAGCTAGAGGGGATAGCCTGGGGCTTGCATGGTCTGGAGCTTGAAGAACAAGGTGGCGGCGATGGCGGAGTAGGTGGAGGATGACGAACACCTGAAAGGAGGAATGCGGCCTCTCGGCCCAATTAAACAAATTCACAAGTATTGTCAGAGGGTGTGGAGTGTGATGGCGGTGTCCTCGTGGTGTGGGAGTGCGTGGAGTGGTCAGGAAGAGGTGGAGATGAAGTGCGGAGGTGGGTTTGTTCAACAGGGAGTTTGGGTGGATGGAATGGCGAAATAGGAGAGCGGTTTTTATCGTGGTGGAACGGCGGAGGTGTAGGAGGTGTTGACGAGGCATTTGGGGGTGTGTAGCATGCAGAGGACCTTGTTGGAGGTGTGGCCGGAGTGGAGGAAGATGGAGGTGAACGGCGGCTGACGAGCCCATATTTGTGGGCTATTTAGGTATTTCAATGCCTAGATATTAAGTTATCTTTAACATATAAATAGCATACATTAGTATGAAAATGGATTAGTTTATTAATTTGCTTTTATGCATATTTTATGTGGTAGTATGCATTTCAATAGGCTACTTTAGTTTGCATCACTTTGCATTTCATGCATTGTTTGGAGTCTTATATATAAATAATCGAATAATCATTTTTTTTATTTTATTCTCTTCTTCTCTGAAGTAATGGCACCTCCGAACAATGAAGGCGCACCTTAATGGCCGAGGAAAGTGGATCTTGCACGTCCACATTGGTTGCCGCTACATCTCCTCCATGTTCCTGCAACATAAAAGAGGACTCCAACGACAGAGAGTAGTAGGCCTCCACCCCATTCCCTACTGTGCAGAGAACTCAGCTTCTCATCCACTCCACCACCACGGTCCTCAACCGTGGTAGTCTTCTCCACCTCGTGGGTGTGCATCATGACAGGACGCTCTGACAAATTGGAGCATCTGCATTACTCTGAGCACCTCAGCGTGCATATCCCTCCACCCTGCAATAGCAGCGTGAACAACCCTCACCACCATCACCAGCAACGTAGCCATGTGCCAACAACTGAGAGGGTAAGTCATCCTGGAAGTTTCTTGGACGTCTGAAGCCTCTCCCCCATCTTCATCTTCTTCTTCCATTTTCCTCTTCCTCTGTTTTCTCCTCCAACTCAACGAAACCCACCACCACTGTCACCAACAGACATCACCTTCACCAATGCCCCTTCGCCACTACCACCTCTCTTGTGCTCACGTGACCCTTCGGCTCCACCCTCTCCCTCGTGCGCTGTCACCATCACTAGCAGGCACCCACCGCATGCTACCTTCAGCAGATCGTGCCATCTCCAGTGGCGCACCCACTCCCCACGCCTTCCCATGCTCCACACCAAGCAGCGCCTGCGTGCATTGCTTGCTTGCGCACGCCCTCACATGTCACCTGTAGCTGGCTTTGCCTCCTCGCCAACACCTCCTCGCTCGCGTGTGCTCCTACAGCAGCACGTAGCCACCACCGCCTCTCCCTCGACTCCAATAGTAGTAGCACGTAGCCACCGCTCCTCTCCTCTTCCTCCGCCCGACTCCGGTCATGCCACACCTCACTGCCACCACCGTCGGATCCACGTCGGCCTACTCGACCTTTGGTGAGCTTCACACCTCCAGTAGTGGCCTCCTCTGTGCATGAGCTCGAGGGGAATTTTTCCCCTGTTTTGGGTCTTATTAGTTTTTACATTCCTATGCCATTGCCAATGAGAGATTTTTAATATATTGGATATTCTATTATGGTAAATTTATGAGCAAATCCCTCTTGTTATTCATTATTACCATTCCAGCATATTAAGGCATTGATGATCTAATCTAAAAAGGATTTTGTCTCGATTTCTTGATGAAATTTATTGTGAACATTTATTTTTGACCCGTGCGAGTTTTAATAGGCAACTGCCTCCCTGTGGAAACAATCCGCTCTCTCAAGTGGTTAATTTTAAATACTTTGATTAGTCGAATTTCCACCACTTAGAAATACAAATGACAAATTATTTGAATTATCATCTTGTTAAGCGAGAATTGACTCATTAAATGGCACCGTTGCTGGGGAGGCAACAGGCTTGCTAAACTTGCATTTATTCCTCTATTTGTTCACATTTAATTTGAGGCATATTTAATTTGTTCTATCTAGTTTGTGCAAGGAACCTCTTGGGAGAATCGTCGCACCCGCTTCAACATCTTCTCATTGTGGACCTTTGGCCACACTTGAGAAGGAGCTTCACATCTTGGTGGACCTTGAAGCCACCAACCTAGAGAGTAGATTTTTTTTTTTTAAAATCATCTTTATCATTTAGATAAACTTAGACTTCATTATTTGAGACCCTTGTTCTGGGGTATATTTTAGGGGTTTGTTCCCTGACTTTCTTTTAGGCCAGTGTTGGGTAATTTTTTGGGAGCCTGTTCCATTTTCTTTAGATTTAGGTTTTTATTTTCTTTCGTGGATTGATGTTCCATTATTTATGCATAAGTAGGTAAAAATAATAAGAAAAAAATAACAAAACACAAGCTGCCTGCCCCTAGGATGAACCATTTAGGTGTGTATGAGTAGCCTCTAGATTTATTTTCTACATTGCGTGCATTCTTGCATCGCTGATTGCTGGAAGCAAGGTAGCATTCTCTTTGCTCCATATCTTGATCATGCATTTGCATTTGGACTTAATTCTTAGACCACATAATTTGTCTTGAAATGATCTAAGTGGTCACATCAAATTTCTGAAAAGGACTAAGTAAAGGAGGAACACAGTAAAACCCAAGGAGTTGATTTGAGACATTGTGCTGCAGCTCAAAATTCAAACTCAAAATTTTACGGTGAATGCACATGTACATGACTGCACACTAAAGCACACATTTAGAAACGCCTAGGTTTTTGAGTTGCTAGGAAAGAACTCTCCTACCATTGGATACCAAAGTGCTTGAAACTTAAGATCAAAGGTTTTGTAACTCCAAGGAGGGGGATACCCTGTCATAGATTTTTGAGGATAGTTTAGAAGCACCGCGAAAGCATATCTTCAAAGGAAGGCTTAGGCCTACTTGCATTCCTTGATCTTCCATCCTTGGAGTACTTTACCATTTGAAATTTAAGGCAGGGCACCTAAGTTCCAATTAGGTCTTTATTAAGGCATTTCGTAGGTCGACAATCGGCATGTAATTGATTGGGCAATTTGTATTGTCACCTACAACTAGACTAAAATCTCAAAGACCTTAATTGATTAAAGACATAAAAGTCCTTTTGAATTGTGTTTGTGTTGTTGGTATATGCTTGGTAGGCAAGCTCTGAGGAGAAAACTCGTGTTTAATCCAGAACCTAAAAGAATCCTTAGGAAAGCCAACCAAGAGAGAAAAGAGATGGCTGAGGAAGGAGAAAATAGAATTGTGGAGAACCAACGATCTTTGAGAGACTATTTTATCCCTACCAACCAACCTAGCCATGCACTAAGAATACCTGGGGGGAACAATCCTTATGAAATCAAGAGCAGTACTATATCTCTATTACCCTCATTCTATGGTACTTCTAGGGAGGATCCCTATAGGCATTCGGAGGAATTCATCGAGGTCTATTCCATGGTGAGATTACAGGGTGTTACTGATGACACCCAAATGTGAACCCTCTTTCCCTTCTCCCTCAAGGATAAAGTGAAGCATTGGTATCACACTTTAGATGGTAGAGTGGATATTTGGGATACCTTGAAGGGAGAGTTTTTGAAAAAATACTTCCCCGTGAGCAAAACTAATCATTATAGGAGAGAAATCATAGGTTTTTCTCAAAAAGATGGAGAGCAATTTCATGATGCATGGGAGCTCTTCAAAGATTTGTTACGCTTTTGTCCCCATCATCAAGTGCCAAGATGGCAACTTGTAGAAAGGTTCTACACTGGATTAAATGATAAGCACAGGCAAACAGTGGATGGTGCTTGTGAAGGAACCTTTCTCACAAAAACTGAAGATGAGGCTTGGGAGCTTTTTGAGACTTTGAGTGAGAATTCTATCCACCTAAATTATTCCTATTTGGATAGGAAACCCACTCTTATGCAACGAAAGATTGAGGCAAATGAGGCAAGGGATACCCAGAATTTAGCCTTTCAAATTCAATTGTTGAACCAAAATATGGAAAGGCTTTTGTCAAACCCTAACCAGCTCACGCCAAATGCCTTCACTTCCCAAGCTTCTGAATGCTCCATTTGCCAAGGCAATATGCACGCTACTGTGGATTGCCACTTGGCCTCCCAATTCCGTGACCTTGTACAGGCAGACCTGAATGCCGCTCAAGGGTTCCGTCCCAGACCTTGTAATGACCCTTTTTCCAACACTTATAATGAGGGTTGGAGGAACCACCCCAATTTTTCATGGAGATAGGGGAATGTCTCCAATTCAGGGAATTACAAACCCCAACCCTTTCATTCTCAACAGTATAATCAACCTCCTATTCCCTCCCAACTATCCAAGTATTCTAAGATGGATGAGCATAAGGCCATGCTGAAGGCCATGTAGGAGAAACAAAGCATGATCATCCAATCTCATGACAAGGCAATCAATGAGATGAAATCCCAAATTGGATACCTTGTTGAGGCTATGAGCAAAAGGGAGACTGGGAAGCTTCCTAGTTCATTTGAGGAGAACCCTAAAGGGAAAGGAATTGTCTTTAGGGAGCATGCCCAGGCGATGACTATTCTGAGGAGTAGGAAAGAAATTTTCAAACCTGATGCTCCTATAGTCCCACCTTCTGAAAACCCATCCACCCTGACTTTCACCCCTACCGAAGAAAAGTCGTCCAACTCTTCTCCTCTTGAAATCACCTCACCGGAAGAGGTTGTCCCCTTTCCCCCACTTACCCGACATGACAGCCCTTGCACCCAGAGACCTAGAGTGCCCTTTCCAAAGTGCTTATTTGACTTTGGGCAGACTTCTACTGGCTCATCTGGAGCCAAAGATAGGATGGATGAAATCATGAAGACTTTCAAGCAAGTGCAAATAAACTACCTTTGCTTGAGGCCATCAAGCAGATTCTGTCCTATGCCTGCTTTCTAAAGACCTGTGTACGAAAATGTGGCAATCAATGAAACAGGTCCAATCAAAAGTTGTCCTACCTAATTCTATTAGCTCAATTATACAACATGGGCCACCCCAAAACTTAAGGACCTTGGAGCCCCATACATCTCAATGGTCGTTGGTGACCAACATATAGATGAGGCTTTGCTTGATTTGAGTATGGGGTTAAACATCCTTCCGAGCTACGTATATGAACAACTTGGAGGAGGTAATCTGAGGCCTTCCCTCATAATCCTCCAAGTTGCTAACCGATCTTTGAAGACACCACGGGGCCTGCTGAAAGATATCCTCATGAGAGTGGAGGATTTCTTCTTCCCCATTGACTTTCTGGTGTTGGACACTGACCCTACCAACAAACCAACCAAGCCCTCCATTATCTTGGTCCACCCTTTTCTTATGAATGCTTTAATTAATTGTCACACTGGGGCATTAAAAATGGGCTTTGGGAATAGGAAAATTCATCTTAATGTGTTTGATGCTTATAAACAAGTTGGATTTGAGGGTTGTTCCCAAGTTGAGGTGGTAGATGACCTAATTGAAGAGACAACTCCTGCAATTTTATGTGATGACCCCCTTCAGCATGTCATGCTAAATGAGAATTCCCATCTCTTAGAGGAATGTGAAAGGGATGTACTAGAACTTGAGGAATTGCTTGGAGTTTCTATTGAGTCTCTCTCCCGATCATACTTGCCTAAGGTAGATCTGCTACCTGAGATGGGGGCCTCTATTATGAAACCCTCAACCATACAAGCCCCCGACCTTGAACTGAAACCCCTCCTAGATTCTCTCAGGTATGTATTCCTTGGGACAAATGATACGCTCCCTGTAATCATCTCATTTGCACTATCTGAGGAGCAAGAGGGAGCCTTGCTAGACTGCTTATCAAGGCATAAGGAAGCCATAGCTTGGACAATCGCTGATATTAAGGGTATAGACTCTACACTCTACATGCATCACATTTACACTAATGATTCTATCAAACCATTTCGAGACATGCAATGACATCTTAACCCTAACATGAGGGAGGTGGTTAAAAAGGAGATTCTGAAGTGGTTGGACGCTAGGATCATATATCCCATCACGAATAGCAAATGGGTTAGTCCAATCCATGTGGTGATAAAGAAGGCAGGCTTTATGGTAGAAACTAATGACCAAGGAGAACAAGTGGTGACCAGACCCTCAACTGGCTGGAGGGTCTGCATAGACTACCACAAAATGAACACTGCTACTGATGTAAACACATCTATTTGGGTTAAAATGACTATTCATGCATGTTCCTAGGCTTAGATTCGCATTTCATGTTATAAATATTGCATAGCATGCATCATTTTGCATTTAAAGTTGTATATAATTTAGGTTAATTGCATCCTTTTTGTGGTCAGGAGAGAAGGATATTTATTTTGGAGCCTCGGATTGATGATCCAACCATATGGATTTGGTCAAGATGATGATCGAAGTCCAATGCCTCCGAAATCGCCTCGATTGGAGTCTCGTAGCACCATATGTAGTTCGAGGAAGATCAACAGCCAAGTGACTAGGTGACATAATTCAGAGCTTCAAATGACAAATCCGACTATGGGGATAGATTTGGGTCGATGATTGTAGCCCAACGGTGTGAAAATCGACTCAATCCGACCTCTGTAGTAGCTCCTATAACAAAAAGAAGATGGATGGCCTATATTATGCCACGTGGCGCAACACAGGCTGCCCATGCGTATGCACGCACATAGCAGTGTAGGTGCGTACGCGTGCGCGGAGGCACGCATGTGCATAGCATAGTGCCAGCGTGTGAGCGTACGCGTGAGCGACACGTCACGCGGAGCGCGGGCCAGTGTAGCAGTAGCATGGGCGTGTGGGCTATCTTCAGCGATGTTTGTGGCTGATCTTCAGCGACACTTACAGTCGTCGCTAATTATTCGCACACTAGCAAGGCCAGTTATGCGTGCCAGTAGGCATGAGCTGCCTACAGCGACACTTCTAGCGATGGCCTGGAGGTTGCTAATGGTCCCATACCTATTTTTACCTCTTCTCCTCCACTATAAAAGGACCTACACCCCCTCCCTTCCAAGCCATCTCTACCTACTCTACTCCCACCTACTCCTAAGCTCTAGCAAGCCTACCAATGCTCCATTAGAGCTTACTCTCAATCTCCCAAGGCACCTATTAGTGTTGCAAACCTCTGCCTCACCAAATATTCCTCCTTCTTCCCATCACCATTCATAGGTCACCTTGGAGCTGTCCTCTCACCTCCATTCTGATAGCAGATCATCTCCGTCTCCTCACCTCCATTCTGAAGATACGCTGAAGCTTTCCTCTACCTGACGTCCTCCTGCATCTCACCTCTGTCATCTCGCTCCTCACCTCCTTCGTCCGAGCTTCCAGCAGGTGCTGTCGCCTCACCAAACAGCCGCTCAGGGAGATTTCTTCTGACCTCCATCTCTTTTTATGCTTTCGTAGATTATTGCAATAGACATTCATGATATATGTCATAATTGTTCCATATCTCTTGTGATTTATTGTACTAGTCTTCTTTCAAAAACACAAAAAAAAACAAAACCCTAAAACACCAAAAAGAAACAAATCGAAGCGTGGTTTTCAATTAAAGTAAATGTCGCCTCCCTGTGTTTGACACGGAACTCCCTTGGAGTTTCGGTATAAATTTTATTTGATCACGTGTTTTGCAACTACGACGATGGGTTACTTGTAACCCCGATTTCAAACACGTGAAACACGTGCGATCATTTTGGCACCGTTGCTGGGGAGGCAACGGAATTTACTTTATTATTTTCTGCACTTCTTTGCATTTACATAGCACTAGCCCTGCTTGTCTTTGATCTACTATCTTGCAGGTACCCTAGCATGGAGATCCAAGTGCAGTAGACCAGAGTAAAGTGTGGGTAGAGTGTTTTGTAAGTGTCCCCCACATTTTCCCCCACTAGTTCATTTCGCCACACTCATAACCAAGACCAAATCTACTTAGGTGTTTGCATAAACCTTAGGTTAGACTTTGTTTGTCTTGTTTGCCACATTCATCCACCTCACCCCCATTTTTAAGAAAAAAAAAATAAAAAGATACTTTCTGTGGGATGAATCAATTTACACACTTTATACACCCACTTCAAAGGCACATAACCTGACTTGATTTTCATATACTCAACCGGGATTCGGACCTGTGGACCTAGTACACGAATTCAACATATAAATGAGTAGAAATCATATTAGGTTAATCACCTTTCTATGTGCCTTAATCAGTGGTGCATTTGAGCCGATTGATTGAATTGTTTGGGCCGCACCAGTTAATCTAAAAGAGGTTCATTTTGTAGTTGCCCCAGAGGATTCAATAATTAGGTCAAGCTAGGCACTCCATATTTTTTTTGATTTCTAAAGGAAAAGTACTTGAACCCATGCTTTTAAAAACAAATTTGGTTTGCCTTACAAAACTTTGTTGAAAACACCTAATATTTGAATCCTAAAAGCTATTAAGCAAGATTCGAACCCTAAAACTCACCTAATCATTAATAATATTGCTTGAAAACCTCTTGGTTGTGCACATTCACACATTCTCAAACAAATCACTAAGGGAACAACCCATTAAGGGCCCATCATATTCCAGAAGCACCAATTTCCTAAGCCTAACTAAAGTCAATTAGACATTGACTCTAAGGATTCATTCACTCGTCGGGATCCAGATTTAGATTATTCACGATTAAGCTACTTATAGTAGTCAATCTGATGTCTTGCTAGGGGAGTAGTGTCAAACAACCGCGGCTGGGGGGTACACTAGGAACTGGAGGCGCAAGCCAAAGGAAGAACCTTCTCCCCAGTCCCTCCTAACTGGTTGGATTGCCTGGTCATAAGTAGAGTAAATCGTCCATAATCTTAGAGTGGATTCTGAGAGTCAGTAGATCTTTAGGCTACCCAACCTAAGGACAGACTTGTATTTTAGTGTTGCAGGGTCCCTTCTCTTCCCCGTCCTTCTGACTTCCTTCCAATGTATGCTTGGAAGGAGGTCATTGAACCCTCGATTTGAAGGATGATGTAAACATGTTTACACTACTTAAGATGTTTATTTATGCATGTTCTTAAGCATAGGACTGCATTGCATACTATAAATATTGCATAACATGCATCATCTTGCATTTAGAGTAGTTTGAATGAAATGGAGATTAATTATCTCCTTTTATATTCATGGATAGGGCAACCTTTTTATCGGGGCCTCGGATCGAAGATCCAATCGTACAGATGTGATCAGGGCAACGATTGAAGTTCAACGACTCCAAGATCGCCCTAATTAGACATCTGTAGCATTAGATAGTGATCGGGGAACCTTAGAAGATCAAAGGCCAAGATGGTGTGAATCCACACTTCAAACGACAAATCTTACTACACGGATGGATTCGGATCGACAATCGCAGCCTAACGGTGTGAAAATCGACTCAATCCAACACCCGTGGCACCATCTACAACACTCCGAAGATGGATGGCCAAGATGGCACCACGTGGCACCATCCCAGCCGCCCAACCGGCCTCCAAGATCGCTTCTGCTATCTTTCTCCAAAAGGCTCGGCTGATCTCAGCCATTGGATCTTGATCCAACAGTTGACCTTGCCTAGCTTTTTAACATCTACACGACTCAAAAGACTACGTAGCACAGCAGAGACGACGCTACGGGCGAAGCAGAGGTCACAGGGTCGAGCCCCTTGAGCCTCAAATCAGGCGGGGCATGAAGCAGGCTCAATTGAGCCATCGGATGGTGAGTGGATGGTTCAGATGTAGAGACGTGGCGTGATCTGGGCACACGAATCACGCACGCGCGATCAAATGCACGTTTCAATGCTCGATCTGATGCAGGCACAGTTAAGGCGTGGCGAGGAATGCATCTCAGCCGTTCGAAATCACGATCGAATGGCTGAGATTCAGCGAACGTGAGCGTGCGTTGAGCGTGTGACAGGTGAAGAGGTGCGAGTACGCCGCCCACATCGACCACGTTCGGACCTTTAGTGATGGTTTTATCCGTCACTAAAGGTCCTGAATTAATGTTTTTAGAGTTGTAATGATCAAATTGAACCCCACTCCTTGCAACTATAAAAGGAGACCCCCTCCACACGAAATTCTCATCCCTTCCTTCTCTTCTCTCCCTCTCCAAAGCTCAAGAGAAACTTGTCCCACACCTGGGATGCTTCTCACGAGATAAAGTCAATTTTTCATCCCCCTTTCAGAAGGGGATCCCGCGACGACGACGACGTGCTGCCCCATTCCTGTTCTTCCGCTTCGTCCTCCTTCGTCCAGGCGTCATCCCGTCCGGCTTGTCCTCGAAGCGACCGTCGAGGAGGATATCACTCTCCCCATTCATTTTACTACTTTCTAGAATAGATTTAGTACTTTCTAGTGTAATCATTTTCTCGCTTTCTAGTGTAATGAACAATCTTTGTGATGATGAAATTTCATGTTCATTCTACATCTCTTTTTTGGTTTTTGTTTGTAATATTCTCTCTCTCTCTCTCTTCTATTTATTGTAAATAGTTAGATAGTTCTAATCAATTAATTTACTTCGTGATAAATAAAACAAATGCGTGTTTTTAAGTCAAATGTCCACCTCCCTATGTTCGACCCGGGATTTTCATTCCGGTATAAATTTTATTTGTTGAACACGAGTTCTTTGCTTTCAAACTACATCGACAAGGTTTTTCAAAACGAACACGTTAGCGTAGCAACTCGCTCGTTCAACATTTTGGCATCGTTGCTGGGGAGGCGATGCTCTTTGATTTTTCTTCGCATTTTTACAACTTACGAATCATTTACCTCACTTTTCTCCTTTCTTATTGTGATTGCAGGTACTCTTTTGAGATGAGCAAGCGCAGTAGATTGGAGAAAAGTGCTGTGGAAGGTTCTGTATGTTATCCCCCACCTCCCACCCATTAGATTTCATTTCACCACATAATAACACAAACATCAATCAACCTAGGTGTTCTTATAAACTCTAAGGTTAGATTGGTTGTTGTTTGACACCTACACCTGCCCCAACCCCCAAATTAAAAAAAAAAAAATTAGAAAAATCTCACAGAGGTACACAACCTCATCTGATTTTCAAACTTGATTGGTAAACCAACCTTTGGAGCTGGTACACACATCCAAACACATAATTGAGTAGAAATCAGACTAGGTAATCATTTATGTGCCTAATTAAGTGGTGTAACAGGCTAATTGTTTGAGTTGATTGGGCCACACCACTTCAATTAAAATCAACACATCAAGTAGCTGCCACATAGGTTCAACTCTTAGGGATTTACCAGGCACTCTACATTCTTTTAAGTTTTAAAGGAAAACATCTTCACCTGTGCTTTCAAAACCTGGTGTGCCAACAAAACTTGTTTGAAAACACCTATAGTTGAATCCTAAAAGCTACTAAGCAAGATTTGAACCCTAAAATTCACCACATCAAAAATAATCTTGCTTGAAAACCACTGGTTGTGCATGCACACACAAATCAATCAATCATTAAGGGCACGACCCATATAAAGGGCCCATCATATTCCAAAGCACATTCAAACCTAGTCCTAAATAAAATAGAGTAGACGTTGGCCTTAAGGATTTGACTCGCTCTTCAGACCCTAGAACGAGATTATTTTCGATTAGTCTATTTCTACTATTCAATCTGATGTCTAGCTAGGGGAGCAGAATCAAACGATCGCGGTTGGGGGGTACACTAGGAATCAGAGGCACAAGCTGAAGGAAGAACCTTCTCCCCAGTCCCTCCTTCTAATTGGTTGGATTGAATAGACTGAAGTAGATCAAATCGTTCCTTTATCTCAAGATGGGTTTTGGGAGTCTGTAGGTGTTTAGGGTAGCCTACATAAGGATAGGTTTGATTGCTTGTATTGCAAGGCACCTTCCTTCCTCCCGTCTCTCATGAATCCTTCCACATATTACATGCATTCCCGCTCTTTCCCTCCTATTTTGAATTATCCTCAACATGACGATTATCCTGACTTGTACTATAATCAACCATCAGTTAGTTGGGTAACTCGGATTAGGGATACAGTTCCGGACCTCCGTGTTTAGGGTCCAACCCTGAACACTATGATTGTGATTTCTATCCTTCTCAGAGCCACATCGATTATAGATCGTCACCCTTTCATGAACAACCTAATACGATCTACAATCAAGAAGGATACACTGATCCTTACCCATCCTCTGATTACACTGCCTTTAGGTCATCACCACCTTTTGAACAATCTGAAATGACCTATTATCAGGAAGGGTATAACAAATCTCAATTCGTTAATTCCCCTGCATTGATCCCAAACCCGCCCAACCCTGAACCAACTCATTTGGTTCAGGGTAACCAAGTTCAAGATAAGGTTCTGGCTAACTTTCGGAATATCAAACAATCTTTAGAAGTTCAGCCAATACCTTGCATTGAGAGATTGGAACCCCTGATTCAGAAGATTGATGATTTGAATAAGTATTTGTTGGATTGGCTCCAGGATGTTAAGGATAAGAACCCGAGTGAGTTTCTACTTGGGAAGTTAGCGAAATTGAGGATGAGATTTGTGGTCACTTTGATTCAATCATGGGATGATTCCTAGGATGAACCCTCTTCAGGAAAGCCAATTTCAGAACCCGTTCAGTCACCTGTTGGGGGGGACACATGTTACGAGGCTGACGAGATTGAATTAGAGCAACCAATTAGGGATGATTTGATTTCTTCACCTGAGATCCCTGAGCCAGGGTACAAGGAAATGTATGTCTCCTTGGAACAAAAAGTGACAGATGATTTTGGGACATACATTAATATGGATCTTGATTTCTTTGATTCTGATGGTGAAGATTCACATTGCGAAGTCTCACGCGAGTTTATAGAACACGATTTTTGTGAGACGATTGGGCCTGAGGAATCTGATAGATCATTTGATAGCCCAATAATTGAGGAAATTGATCTTATTAGGGCTCACATTACGGATCCAGAATCGCATTTTCTGGAGGATTCAATTCAATGCCCTGATTGTCAGTTACACCCCATTGAGCTTATCGATGATTCTGTTTCTGAGATAATTAGATCTAAGTCAATTCTGATTTAGCCACATCATTTAGACTTGGATACTTTAGATGAGGTGATTAATATGCAAGAGGTCCTGGAATTTGACATGCTGAATGAGGAGGATAGGAGTCGGAAAATTTTGATTTGGGAAGCAAGTTCCGGAGGAAGTAGAAGATTGAGTCGAAGGGTTCCTATTAAGCTGAAACCATCAAACCAGGACCCTTACGACATTTATTCTGAGGATGTGAAACCCAAAAACACATTCAATGATTATCCTTTTGAGTTTGAATTCTCTGTAACTCGACTTTTTGGTCTTGGGTTGCATCCTCATAAATCGCAGGCCCGACCCTGCTTGCATACTGATTTTAGGTTTTGGGTAATTTTTATCCAGAACTTGAGATATTCTCGATTATGGGGTATGGGTTTGCATCACAATCGAGTCCACATTTGTGGACATCTATTGACAGGTCAGAGGTTTCTTTTGTTTATTCTGATTCTGACCTGCACTTGTGAATTCTTTATTTCTTTTCTTTGTATAGTGTGCCTAGCTGAAGGCACTAAATTCAGCACATATATAGTTTTTTTAGTTTTCATCTCGGAGCGGACTGACAGAAAGCCATTTTCGCGCATTTGAAAGTCATCGAAAATCGTAGTATAGTCACGCAAAAACGTTCGTCAAAGATTTGATTTTTAAAGATAACGAGACTTGAGTCCCGGTCGTTCGTCTCTGGGAGGCGTTGTTTTTGCTTTTGAAATCGATCTTAAAGACGCTCTACTTTATTTAAACGACATGCTTGTGCGTAATATATAGGCGGTTAAAGAACAGGCACTTAAATCATGCAAATATGATAATCATTTAGCTCAAGGTGATTTCAAACACATAAGAGATATATATATATAAAATGAAATTTCATTCATCGTGGGAGAGTTGTTGCACAAGGAAATCTAGAGGAAAGCTTATACATGAATGCTTAAAATTAAATCTAAAATTAAATCTAACTACCAGAAAACAATTGCATACAAGAATCAACGGGGGGATTTCGCATGCATCATTGGGGGAGAAGTAAGACTACCCTACTAAGTAGTAAATGAAAGCAATAAAAATTATGAAGAGCATGATCCTGAGCTAAAAGAATAGAGGGCATTCAGGGGTGGTCCCCGATGGCCTTGGAGTCGTCAAGAGGAGAATGAGGGGCGGCCAATGTAGCTTAGGCCGACCCTTGGAGAGAGGTAGTGTTGATCCAGCATCCTGGCATGGTGTCCTCCATGTTGGTGGTAGTGAGCTCGTGGAGGTGGCGTGAATGGCACCAATGGAGAGCAATTGCCAAGGGAGTGAATGGGTGCCAATGGCCACCCATGGGGTCTTTTTGTAGACCCAATGGAAGCTCTCTAGAGAATTATGGAATTCTTTAGAGAGGCCTATGGTGGGAGCTTGTGGGAGAGTGAGAGAGAGAGGGTGGATGGTGGTTTTTAGATCCACCAAATGTGGATCTAAAAATTGAATGGCTCTTGGTTGCTATTTTTGGCAACCAAGGCAACCACACATGGTAGAGAGTTCTAGAGAACTCTAGGCTAGATATTTTCGTGTGGATGGCGTGTGTGGGTGTGTGTGGGTCGAAACTTAGGTGGCTAGGTTGATTAGGTTGGGTTCTAGTGGGTTTAGGTCAAGGTAGGTCTCAAATTAGGGTTATAAACCCTAATTCACTAAGGTAAAGTGCAATTAAACTTAATACAAGTTTAATTAGGTGTGTGAAAACTTAATTGAGAGTAAAACAACTCAATTAAGTCAGGTCTAGGTCAATTGGACTCTCACTGAGTTCAATTGGACAGTGTGTGCTGAGATCAGGGCTCAATTGGACTCAATGGGTCCAATTGAATAGGCTGATGAAATTGACTATGATCCAAGTCAATTAGGTTTAGTGATGACCTAATTTTGTCCTTAGGGAGGTCTAGAGGTGATGTACTAGGGTTAGGGTACCTTCATTTAGGTTCCTATGGGGTTGGAATTGGGTTTAGAGACTTAGAGATCCAAGATCAAGGCTTAAATCTCAAAACAGGAATTGGAGAGCAGTATCAAATGTCTAATTATAGAATCAGACGTCTTATACTAAAAAATTAGAAGTCCAGATTGTTGTCTGGACGTCCAATCAGAGTCAGGAAGGGTTTCGGGTTCTGTTTTGGGTATTCTGCAGAAATTGGACGTCTGACAAAGTGTCTGGATGTCCAATAACATTGCAGAAGTGGGTTTGAAGTGTGCGGGAGTTGGCTAAGGGTCCTGGATGTCTTAAAACTTATCTGGACGTCCAGAGAAGGGTTGAAACTAGGGTTTTAGGGCTTCCTAGGGTGTTGTGACCGAATCTAAGGGTGGCTAAGGCTTGGGGAAGTCTCTAGGCTATCCTAGGACTAGGATGGACCTAAGCTCTTCACATTTTACTGCTTTATTTCTACTTAATAGAATAGAAAATCTTTAACCCCCTTACATTATTATTCCTACATCTAAACTAGGCCTTCTGCTCCAGCTCTGCCACAACTCCCGTTATTTCAGATCCAGCTTCAGATCCTGCTCCAGATCCAGCTCCAGATCTGCTTATTGCCTGCAATCGACATAATACACTTAATCAGCACATTATAACATTATTTTATGCATAGCTAAAGGAAAGCAGTAAAGATGCAGATAATGTGTATGCATGCATGAATAACCCTAACTTATGCTAAGTCTTAGCTTAATTTAGGTCAATTAAGACCTATGATTGCTGCGCAATCACGGACCTGACATTCATGCAATTCAAGTGCTTTCTATGCTCATCCACTCTGTTTTATGTCTTTTCAATACAATGAGGACATTGCATTAGATAGGCATGGGGGGATGGATATTCATCTCTGAATTTATTCGTCAGTTCCATAGATTTATTTTCTTTTATTAAAAAAAAATTTGTGGAATTAGGAAAGAAAACTTGGGTTTAAGAAAATTTTTAATTTTAGGAAATACTACATTATGATCTGAACAAAAAGGCCCTTCAGGTCTTTGGACTTAATCAGCCTGTGTATCCACTAAAATGTGAATTTATTTTTTGAGTCCTTGCCAACCTAAATTCTATTTTAATTGGAGTAAATAAGTTTGGGTGGTAAGTACATGACTTATCAACCTACCCTCTGATTTGAGGGAATTTTGAGTTTTAAGCATCTACACACTATCTTGTCACTGACTCATTATTAAGTGATTCTAACAGAAATTGGGTAGCTAATGAACCTTCTAGGGTGATATGGCTGGCAAGTTATCGTGGGTAACAACCCATCAACCGGTTGTCTAGAACCCAGCTCAATAAATGCACTGAAAATTCCCAAAACACTTCGGAAGAAGCGGAGAAGTAGAATAAATTGGGGAGATATACACTGGATTCACCCTTGTGCTGACCCCGTAAAAAAAAAAAAAAGTAGGGAGAAAGCTACCGCTTGTAAAGATACACCTTTAGGCAGAATTCTTTTTTAGGTCACCTAGAGGCGTAGAAATCCGAAGTCCGTTTTAACTACCAGTTAATGAGTCTATCACATTCACAATAAGATGCTGAGAACTTAGGGTTCTCATCAGATCTTGGGTGAGTTGAATGGCCGTAGAAAGCCACTCTTAAACCCTAAAACTTGTAAATCCAAAAAAAAAAAAATTAGAAAAGAGAAAAAAAAAGAAGAAAAAGAAAATTTTCTTTGAATAAGTGAGGGCTTGAGGCGGTCTGCATTTTGACAGATACTTGGGCACTGTTGTGTCTTTGAAAGTTCAGATCCTAAGTAGACATTTTCTTAATGATTGAAAATAACTAATGCCCAAATAATCCAACCTGATTCTTTTATAAATAGCATATAGTTTTTGCTAAGGACTAGCAAAAGATAGGCATGGGGGTATGATGTAAACATGTTTACATTACTTAAGATGTCTATTTATGCAAGTTCTTAAGCATATGATTACATTGCATGCTATAAATATTGCATAACATGCATCATCTTGCATTTAGAGTAGTTTGAATAAAATGCAGGTTAATTATCTCATTTTATGTTCATAGACAGGGCAAACTTTTTATCGGGGCCTTGGATCCAATATCCAACCGTACAGATGTGATCAGGGCGGCGATTGAAGTTCAATGACTCCAAGATCTCCCTAATCAGACATCTGTAGCATCAGATAGTGATCGGGGAACCCTAGAAGATTAAGGGCCAAGATGGTGTGAATCCACACTTTAAACGACAAATTCGACAACACGGATGGATTTAGATCGATGATCGCAACCTAACGGTGCGAAAATCGACTCAATCCAACACCCGTGGCACCATCTACAACACTCAAAAGATGGACAGCCAAGATGGCGCCACGTGGCACCATCCCAGCCACCCAACTGGTCTCCAAGACCGTTGCTGCTATCTTTCTCCTCAAGGCTCGGCTGATCTCAGCCGTTGGATCTTGATCCAACGGCTGACCTCGCCTGGCTTTTTAACAGCTACGTGACTTAAAAGATTGCGTAGCGCAGCAGAGATGACACTGTGGGCAAAGAAGAGGTCACGGGGTCGAGCCCCTGCGAGCCTCAAATCAGGCGGGGGCATGGAGCAGGATCAATTGAGCCATCGGATGGTGAACGGACGATTCAGATGCGGAGATGTGGCGTGATCTGGGCGCACGAATCATGCACGCACGATCAAATGCGCGTTTCAACTGATGCAGGCACAGTTAAGGCGCAGCGAGGAGTGCATCTCAGTCATTCGGTCTCACGATCGAATGGCTGAGATTCAGCAAACGTGAGCGTGCGTTGAGCGCGTGACAGGCGAAGAGGCATGAGCGCGCCGCCCATGGCGGCCATGTTCGGACCTTTAGCGAGATAAAGTCCCCACGTCCGTCACTAAAGGTCCTGAATTAATTTTTTAGAGTTGTAATGACCAAATTGCCCCCACTCCTTGCAACTATAAAAGGAGACCCCCTCCACACGAAATTCTCATCCCTTCCTTCTCTTCTCTCCCTCTCCAAAGCTCAAGAGAAGCTTGCCCCACACCCGAGATGCTTCTTGCGAGATAAAGTCGATTTTTCGTCCCCCTTTCGGAAGCGGATCCTGCGACGACCGCGATGATGTGCTGCCCCGTTCCCATTCTTCTGCTTCATCCTCTTTCGTCCTGCTCCGTCCTCCTTCGTCCAGGCTTCGTCCCGTCCAGCTCGTCCTCCAAGCGACTATCGAGGAGGATATCTCTCTCCCCATTATTTTTACTGCTTTCTAGAATAGATTTACTGCTTTCTAGCGTAATCATTTTCCCGCTTTCTAGTGTAATGAACAATCTTTCTGATGATGAAATTCCATGTTCATTCTACATCTCTTTTTTTATTTTTGTTTGTAATATTCTCTCTCTCTCTTATTCTCTCTCTTCTATTTATTGTAAATAGTTAGATAGTTCTAATCAATTAATTTACTTCATGACAAATAAAACAAATGTGTGTTTTTAAATCAAACGTCCGCCTCCCTGTGTTCGACCCGAGATTTTCATTCCGGTATAAATTTTATTTGTTGAACATGAGTTCTTTGCTTTCAAACTACAACGACAAGGTTTTTCAAAGCCAAACACGTTAGCATAGCAACTTGCTCATTCAATAAAGGACCTTTAGACCATTCTCGGAGGCGGAGGTTGAGCTTTAGCCAAGTAGATCCCATGGCTGATCAACAACAACCTCCCCCACCCTCGAACCAGCAGGAGCTGATTTAGAGGCAGTTGGAAGAATTGCAGTAGATGCACCAATGGTTCCAACGAATGAATGGTCAGGGCGCTCGTCCCTTGAAGGATTTTTATGATCCTTCAAATTATGCGGATTGTCCCGATGTTGTGATTCCCGCTGGAGATGTTGAGATCAAGCCCCAGGTTTTGAGTCTAATTAAACACTTTCACGGGCTTGGCATAGAGGACCCATTCCAACATTTGGATGACCTGACCACTCTGGTTCAAAAAACCAAATCGCGGAATGTGGATGAAGAGTAGATGCTCATGAGGCTTTTGCCCCATTCACTCAGGGATAAGGCCGCACATTGGTATCGTACCATTGGAAGACCGATTGCTACCATTGGAAGAATTCCTGAAGAAATTCTTCCTAATTGGGCGAACCAATGCATTGCGATGGGCAGCCACTTTTGCCCAGCGGCAGGGGGAATCGTTTCATGAGGCCTGGGAGAGATTCCAGGATCTGTTGTGGAAGTGTCCACATCACGAGGTGCCTAAATGGCAATTTGTGCAGATTTTTTATCACTAGTTGAATGATCAACTCCGTAATCATGTGGATGCTTCTTGCGGAGGCAATTTCCTCAACAAAGATGCAGATAGCGCGTATGATTTGTTTGAGGAAATGAGAGAAAATTCTTTAAACCACTCCTCCATGGAAACCTTCAACCGATCTTAGCAAACTAGATCAAATGCCAATGAGGTCCAAGATTCTCATACATCTGATATGGAATTGATCTGCAATAGATTAGATAAGATGAATTTGGTTGCTAAATGAATGGAAGAGTGGATGTCCGGAAAATCTAATTTTTCTAGATCCACTCAATCCCAGGGATCAGGATTCCATTCTTCACAAGCTCCTATGGGATGGGAGTTTGTGAACCAACTGGAGTCGGCTCGACCTTCGAGCCAACTCTTCTTGGAACCTTATGGGTTCCAAACTGGGGCCTTTGATCCCAGTCTTTCTAATCCTTCTTCATTCTCATCTTATGAGGATGTTCATGCTATGCAAGAGAATGTTAGGTCCAACCCTTATTTGAATTCCTACAATTCTGGTTAGAAAAATCATCCTAATATCTCTTGGAAAGATCAGGGGCAGTAGACCCAATATCAACCCAACAACTATGTACCACAAAAACCAATGGTCAGGGTCATGTATATACTTAGTTGCCCTTGAATCAGGTTAATCAGCCCATGTGGAATGCTCAACAACCTGCCGAATAGGCTGACTTGAACTTGAAAATGGTAGAAATGCAAGGGTCAATGCTCCAGCTCATGCAACAGATGAAAACTTTGCTGAACACCTTGCAATCTGGACTTAGTATAAACAACCGACAACCCAGATCTCTACCATCACACTCTGTACCAAACCCAAGGAATGTACAGAACCGAGGTGTTGGGCCTCAAGGGTTTGGTAGTGATGGGGAGTCGCATGCTCAAATTCATGCTATCTATCAGCCAGCCCCTCCCGGAGCGAGCCAAGTTCCTACAATAATCGACCGGGAGCCTCTTATTTTTCCCAACCGTCCCCAAGGCACTAACCAACAGCATTTTGCCATGGCAAACACCATTACCTTGAGGAGTGGTAGTAGACACAAGGGACCTACCTTACCCCATGTCAACCCCATTAGGCCCTGTAGCAAGAATTCCAAACTCCCAACTAAGAATGTGATCAACAAAACATCAGAGTCGGATTTGGGAGTATGTTGTTATTATATGGGCAAACAGAAAAAGTCGAAGGAGAAATTGGAGGAAAGGATGTCCTTACTTCACGCTTTCAAATTGACAATCATTTTACTCCTCACGGCTATCGGATCAATCCCCACCTATGCCATAGGTTTACTGAATGCATATAAAGAAAGGCGTAGAGCGAAATCTGAAAATAATAGGAGAGTAGTTTTGTCCGATAACATAAGCACACTGATCCTAAATAAGCTACCTCCTAAGAGGCAGGACCTGGGAGCCCTGCTGATTTCCTGCACAATAGGAAACATTACTTTTGACCGGGCCCTCCTCGACTTGGGTGCTTCCATTAATGTGATCCCTACCTTACTACACATGGAATTGGGTTTAGGCTACCTGAAATACACTGACATAACCTTGCAGTTAGCTGATAGATCCATTACAAAACCAAGGGGCATTTTGGAGGATGTTTTAGTTAATGTTAATGATTTGCATTACCTTGCTGATTTCATGGTCCTAGACATGGAAAACCCAAAATAGCTCAACCACACCTCGATTATTTTGGGAAGACCTTTCCTGGCTACTACCAAGGCAAGGATTGATTGTGAATCGGGAAATATAGAAATGGCCTTAGGGGATAAGACAAATCGATTCAATATTTTCGAGGTCTCAAAGAAGAATAAAATTAAGTGTGGTTTGATGGAGGAAGCTTGGTAGAATAGAGGAAGTAATGGACATACATACCTTAGACAACCTTTTAATGGCCAACTCAACCCAAACTCGGAAAGAAGGTCACACAGTTGCGGAAATAATTGAGGACAAAACAAAAGTGCAACCAATTGTAGCAACGCGAGATGAGGAAGATATACATGAAATCAAAAATTTGTTGGATGATTCACATGATCAAGATAAAACCCAACAACATCCTTATCCTGAATCTTAGAGTTTGAGGTCCAACTTGTGGGTGGGAATTTTGAGAATCAGGGTGGTTGGTTTAAGAACCCAGAGTGTGAGGATGAAATTGAACATTGGGGAAGAACTCTTCAAACATTAGGTATTCTAGAGTACCCACAAATCCCCAGCACATCACAAAACCCTCATCGTCCTTTTTACCCAACCATTGCACAAATTCTATACCCAACCACACTTTCTCTGTAACAAATCAACAAAACTCCCATTGGAGACCATTTGGACTCTCCCTGCACCACTAGCTTGCCACTTTCATTGTTCATCTCTTTGGTAAGCCCATTTTCATCTTCGAGACCCATACCTGGGGACCCAGAAACTGTGTTGTTGTGGCCTCAATGTTTAGTTATTTTTCATTGAGGACCTCGCCTAGCTGGAGGCACTAAACTCAGCACATGTAAAGATTATTCCAAGCTGACCAGAGTCTCTCGGAAACCAGGTGTTATTCTTCTACTTCTACTCTCCTGCATGCTTTCATTTTTCACAATGAGGACATTGCAATAGCTAAGCATGGGGGGGTGGACAAATTTTATAACCTTTTTGTTAGCTGTAACAGTAATTTCTTGTTATTTGATTCTTATAAAAAAAATTGAAAATTCAAAAAGATAAAGAAAAAGAATTAGGAGAAGAGAACTTAGGCATTTGGAGGTTATTAACTTTAGGAAATGATACGAGAGAACCTAAACACTTAGACTCTTTAGGTCTTCTGGTTTAATTAGCCTGGGTGTCCACTCAAATGTGGACTTAGTCTCGAGTTCTCACCAATTAAAATTCATTTTAAGTTGGTAAATAAATTGGGATGATAAGTATGCGACTTATCAACCCTCCCTCTAATTTGGGGGGACTTTAAGCCTAAGCATCTACACACTTTTTTTTGCACTGACTCACTTTTCAGTGATTTCCTTGGAAATTGGGTAGCTAATGAACTATCTAATGTGGTTTGGCTAGCAAGTTGTCAGTGGTAACAACTCATCGGCAGGTTGTCCAGAGCCTAGTCACAAGACCATTTTCGTTGTATTGCATCTAGGTAAATCTTAGATCAGGGAAGCCACCTACTTAAAAAAAAAAGAAAAGAAAAAGAAAAAAAAATATATATAGAAAAAGGAGAAAAGAATAAAAAAATAAACAAACCACACTTCACCGCACGAGTATGGCTAGCAAGTTGCCGTGGGTAATAGCTCATTGGCCGGTTGTCTAGAACCCAACTCACAGAAAAATGCACAATAATTGCCACAACACTTAGGGAAGAAGCGGGGAAGTAGAATAAACTGGGGAGATATACACTGGGTTTGCCCTTGTGTTGACCCCATAAATAAAAGAAGTAGGGAGAAAGCTACCAATCGAAAAAATAAACCTTTAGGCAAGGTCACCTAGGGTTGTAGAAACCCGAAGTCCATTTCAACGGCCGCCTAGTGAGTCTTTTACTATTTTCACAAGATGCTTAGCACTTAAAGTCCTTTTCGAGTCTTGGGCGGGTCAGGTAGCCGTAAAAAGTTATCCCAGAACTATCAAACACCAAAAGTATAAAAGAATTAGGAAAGAAGAAAAATAAAAAAGTGTATCTTCCCTTTTCAAATAAGGTGAGGACTTGGGCGATCTGCATTCTGGTAGACACCTGGGTACCGTTGATTTTTTATTTTTTAGGACCTTGAAATTTTCTATTATTAATAAACAACTTAGGCCTAAGTGATATAATCCTAATTTTGCTTTTATACATAGCATATAGTTTAATTTTGCTAGAGACTAGCAAAAGATAGGCATGGGGGTATGATGTAAATACATCTATTTGAGTTAAAATGCCTATTCATGCATGTTCCTAGGCTTAGATTTGCATTTCTTGTTATAAATATTGCATAGCCTGTATCATTCTACATTTAGAGTAGTTGTATAAAATTTAGGTTAATTACGTAATTTTTGTGGTTAGGAGAGAAGGATATTTATTTTAGAGCCTCAGATTGACGATCCGACCATACGGATCTGATCAAGATGATGATCGGAGTCCAACGCCTCCGAAATCACCTTGATCGGAGTCCCATAGCATCATATGCAGTTCGAGGAAGATCAACGACCAAGGGACTAGGTGACATAATTTGGAGCTTCAAATGACAAATCCGACCACGCGGATGGATTTGGGTTGACGATCGTAGCCCAATGACGTAAAAATCGACTCAATCCGACCTCTGTAGCAGCCCCTACAATGAAAAGAAGATGGATGACCCAGATTGCACCACGTGGTGCAACCCAGCCTGCCCATGAGTACATACGTGTCCCCGTATGGGCATAGCAGCGCGGGTGCACACGCGTGCGTGGAGGCACGCATGCGCATAGCATAGTGCCAGCGCATGAGCGTGTGCGTGAGCGACACAGCATGTGGGCTAGTGTAGCAGTAGTGTGAGTGTGGGCTGTCTTCAGCAACGTTTGCAGTAGATCTTCAGCAGCACTTACAGTCGTCACTAATTATTCACACTCCAGCAAGGCCAGATGTGCACGCCAGCTAGCATGGGATGCCTACAGCGACACTTCCAATGACGGCCTGAAGGTCGCTAATGGTCCCATACCTATTTTTGCCTCTTCTCCTCCACTATAAACGGACCTACACCCCCTCCCTTCCAAGCCATCTCTACCTACTCTACTCCCTCCTACTCCTAAGCTCTAGCAAGCCTACCAGCACTCCATTAAAGCTTACTCTCAAGCTCCCAAGGCATCTATTAGTGTAGCGAACCTCTACCTCACCAAATATTCCTCCTTCCCATCACCATTCATAGGTCACCATGGAGTTGTCCTCTCACCTCCATTCTGATAGTAGATCATCTCTGCCTCCTCACCTCCATTCTGAAGATACGCTGAAGCTTTCCTCTACCCGACGTCCTCCTGCATCTCACCTCTGTCATCCCGCTCCTCACCTCCTTCGTCCGAGCTTCTGCGAGGCACCGTTGTCTCACTGAACAACCGCTTGGGGAGATTTCTTCTTACCTCCATCTGTTTTTTTGCTTTCGTAGATTATTGTGATAGACATTCATGATATATGTCATATTTGTTCAATATCTCTTGTGATTTATTCTGCCAGTCTTCTTTCAAAAACACAAAAAAAAACAACACCCTAAAACACCAAAAAGAAACAAATCGAAGTGCGATTTTCAATTAAAGTAAACGTCGCCTCCCTGTGTTCGACCTAGGGCTCCCTTGGAGTTTCAGTATAAATTTTACTTGATCATGAGTTTTGCAACTACAACGATAGGTTGCTTGTAACCTCGATTTCAAACACACGAAAGACGTGCGATCAGCTACCCAGAAGGGTCACTTTCCCTTGCCCTTTATTGATCAGATCCTTGAGAAATTGGCAAGGAACAAGTATTTCTGCTTTTTAGACGGATATTCTGGATATAACCAGGTTGCAGTCTTCCTTGATGACCAGGATAAGACAACTTTTACTTGTCCCTATGGCACTTTTGCGTTCAAGCGTATGCTGTTTGGATTATGTAATGCACGAGCAACCTTCCAGTGGTGTATGATGTCTATTTTTTCAAACATGTTTGATGAGTGTGTCGAGGTTTTTATGGATGACTTCTCCATTTATGGCTCATCTTTCAACCAGTGTCTCCTACACTTAGAGAATGTGCTAAAGAGATGTAAGGAGACTAGTTTGGTCCTCAGTTGGGAGAAAAGCCACTTCATGGTATAGAAAGGCATTGTAATTGGGCATGTTGTGTCTGAAAGGGGCTTGGAAGTAGATAAGGCTAAGGTTGATTATATTTCCAAACTCCCATTGCCCACGAATGTCAAATAGATTAATTCCTTTCTGGGACATGAGGGCTTTTATAGGCGATTTATTAAGAATTTCAGCAAAATTTCTAGGCTACTTTACGACATGTTGGCGAAGGAATCTTCCTTCAATTTTGATTCAAAGTGTGCCATGGCTTTTCACACTCTGAAGGAGGCCTTGATCTCTATGCCTATTATCTAAGCTCATAATTGGTCACTCCTATTTGAGCTAATGTGTGATGCTTCAAATTATGCAGTGGGAGAAGTCCTTGGACAAAGGGCTGAGGGAAGACCACATGTGCTGCACTATGCCAGCAAGACTTTAACTGAACCACATCAAAACTACACAGTCACTGAAAAGGAATTACTTGCTGTAGTTTTTGCTCTGGAGAAGTTTAGGTCTTATCTTCTTGGCTCTAAGGTGGTCATTTTTACTGATCATGCAGCAGTGAAACATCCCATTGCCAAGAAGGACTCTAAGCCATGTTTAATTAGGTGGATTCTATTCCTTCAAGAGTTTGACTTGGAGATTCGTGAAAAAAAAGGAGTGGAAAATGTAGTGGTTGACCACCTATCTCGCCTCCCACTTGATGACTCTCCATCCGGAGACATCCGCGAGACATTTCCTGATGAAACCCTTATGGTGGTAACACCAACTTCACCCTAGTATGCTGATACCGTCAATTACTTGGTCACTGGAGAGACTCCTGGCTCTTGGGATGAGTAGAAACGAAAGATATTCATTTCCCAAGCTAGATTCTTTCATTGGGAAGAGCCATAATTATTTAGACTTGGACAAGACCAAGTATTGAGACGATGTGTGCCTGAAGAGGAGGAACAAAGTGTGTTGAGATTTTGCCATGATCTTCATTATGGAGGACACTTTGGTGCTAAGAAAATGGCTTTTAAGGTTCTCCAGTTTGATTTTTGGTGGCCTACTTTATTTAAGGATTCTCATAACTTTGTTAAGGCCTGTATTAGATGTCAATAGACTGGAACAATTGGAAAGCGGAATGAGATGCCTCAACACCCTATCCAACCTGTGGAAATTTTTGATGTTTGGGGGATAGACTTCATGGGTCCCTTCCCTTTGTCCCATGGATATGAGTATATCTTGGTGGCAATGGATTATGTCTCTAAGTGGATAGAGGCCATTCCTATGTGCACAAATGACCACTCTGTGGTCTTGAAATTTGTGAAGGCCAATATCATATCTCACTACTAATGGATTATAAAGGCCACAATGGATCAAGTCTATCGAGGGTTGTTTTTGGGTTTTGAAGATGGGAAAGGACCTAGAGAACTAAAAGGGACCTATCTACCTACTCTAATTGGACGAAAGGGATGGAGAGGCGGCGGCTTTGATTAGCCGATGCTGTGGAAAGTGAATACTCTGGGGAGGGAGATGGCGGCGAGGAAAGGGTTGGAGATGCCGGGGCTTTGGCTGGCCACTGTCGGAGGAAGATGAGGAAGATTGCTGTGCTTCCAATTTGGTTGTTGGAGGTACAGATGAGAGAGATCAAGAGGGTTGCTGGAGCATAGGTTAGAGCCGGCCGTGGGAGAGAAAGAAGAGGGATTTGTGGCCTTAAACCTAGCTAAGGAGGTAAGGAAGTCGATGCAAAGCTTATATAGAGCTCAAGACATGCTGCAAATTAGGGAGGAAGCTCGACGAGCTTTGAAATTTCAAGGGAAGAAATCTCTAAAATTTTGAAGGTTCACAACATCTTTTGGCTTTGATTCCAAGTCCAAAAAGTTGCTCAGATGATCGGGAATCATCTTGGGAACATTATTTCCAATTTTGGAGGAGATTGATTGAAGGATCAGAGAGCTTTCCTTAAGTGAAGGTCGGTTGCTCGATGGGTTCAGGAATTTTTCTCACGAGAAGGTAGCAGGGACCTATTGGTGAAGAATATGACAAAGTTAGTGGGGTGAACACAAATATTTCAAAAGTTGAGGGGCTTGGTGAAAGGAAAAGAATACGATTGGACTAAAATGCAAACTAGGTCAAGATGATCGTTGATTGAGCCCAAATTTTGGTTCAAACCTAATTTGGACCCAAGGAATCTGATGATGAAGTCTGATTTAGGTTTTGACCAAGTTTTATTAGGTAATTTGCATAGAAACCCAAATTAGGGTAATTATTTGTCTAAGACTATTTTAGGTCAAAATGGATTCCAATGGTCAAATCAAAGGTCCTAAACCATATAGAATAATTTTATATGATTTTTATAAAGTTTAGGTGAATTTTACTCTGATCGAAACCTCAGTTAGTTAAGGGGGTCTATTTTTAGGATTTTAGATGTCCATTAATTCTCAAAATGCCTGAAAACTCGTTTCTATCTACATTGACCCACTTATTAGACATTTATGAATATTTGAACTTTAATTAACCCCTGGGAAATCTGGTGATTATTCTACATTTAGGATATTTTGTTAAAATTGCAAATTTACCCCAATTTTACTATTTATCTCTCAAAGTGGATATGTAGTGAATTATGGCTCTTTGGCGGTTATGTAGGAGCATTTACCTATTGATTATGACTAATTAAAGTTAGATATGGCTGATGATGATGCTATCATCATAATGAAAAAGTGAAGGGTTATCTGTGTAATTTGTATAAAGGCCCTTGTTCTAAATAACCATAAAACTCACTGAGTGGAGTGTGAACTGTAAGGAAGCCATTGTCTTGCAACCCATAGGTGTGCTTTTTCACCACTCAATAAATTGCAACACAGGTTATATTCAGGTTTAGATGTTAGAAACTGGTAGATGTGTTGCATTTATAATGTAGTGAATAGAAAATCTTTGCTCCAAAATTTTAACTCAGGAAAAATGAACCAATTGCAATACTATAATTTACCATAATGGCCTGCTACACCTATACTTCCAAATTGTCATCATAATAAGCTTCCGTTTGATAGGTTAATTCTAACTATTATCCCCTATTACTAATAAATGTTTCTGTACTTCCAGTTTAGTAAGAAATTTGCATCACAACCATCAGATGATATATACTATGCATAAACCAAGAATATGTTGAGGAGCCTTGGACTTGAACAATACACGAAGAACTTTAAGAAAGGGATGCTCACTGACCAGACCTTGCATCTTTTGACAGACAGGTAAATTGAACAACACCATTTCCAAATACATGCTAGTTGCCAACACAAGCCTACAAATCTATGCTAGTTCATATACATACATGTCCTTGGGCACGTGGGAACATATTGGCACAACCCTAAGTGCATGCAAGTGCACGTCCACATGCAAATTGTATGCATATAAATACACACAATGGCATAAACACATTGCCTAACATACCAAAAGATTAAGTTTTAGATGTTCTGAAATATTTCTAAGACATGCTTCCATTCCCCACTGTAGTGCTTTGCAGGAAGTTTGGGTACCTCTAGGCCCAAGGCTTATTATTCTTGATCACATCTGAAGGTGAGGATGCTTGTTCACATTATTTTGATTTCTATATTAATGTTCTTGTGCATGACGTCCAACATGTAGGGATCCAGAGCCTAATTTTTAGAATTTTAGGATTGTATAAGGATCCTATTTTTTAGAATTAAAAAAATATCCCTACCTTTGCCATCGACGACATTAAAAGGTTTTTTTTAACAAAGGTAACTATTTGCCGTCGCTTATTACAGAAAGTGAGGGGAAAAATATTTTTGCCATCGATTCTTAAAATAACCGACAACAAAAAAAGGTATGCTTTTTACTGAATGAAAGGTTTTTGCCATCGCTTATTTCAAAAAGTGATGGCAAAGCTATTTTTACCATCGCTTGTATAAGCGATGGCGTTTCCTTTTAAACGATAGGAAAACTCAAAATATGGCACGTTAATGCAGGAAAAAGTAACGTAAAAATGGCATTGCTTATTTTATAAGCGACGGGAAATCAGCTTTCTGTCAATTGTCAAATGATGGCAAAAGATTCAATCTATCCACTGGATGAACGATATTTTGACATTGGATGTTCCTTATAACCGATGGGAAAAAGAAATAGCGATGCTACTTATGTTGTCGCCTTTTGGCATTGGTTAAAAGGGTTTTGTCGTCAGATTTCAACCGACGGCAAAAGTTGAAATTGTTGTAGTGTAAGTGATTTCTTCTCCATGTGTGGTCCAAACTGTGTAGTGAAGCCACCAACTGGTACAAATTAAGTGTTCAAATACTATGTTGCGATCATGCATAAATACATTCAAACAACTTTTGCATGGATAACAAATTCTCTCATAGAAGTCTCCTCTTCTATATTGCTTCCTATCTTCATGGAATGCCTAGTCTAAGAATGAAATGACTCTGCTCTTATATCGAAAATAATATGAAATCCTCAAACCAATTCAAGACTTATCCATGGAAACCTATAATCAAATAAATCCACAAATAATGAAAGTAAGTTACATCAAGAAACATCAGGTATTTGTATATTTTAGTTATTATTTTCATTTGATAGCTTATTCTTGAAGATTTGATCACAACATTACTTGTTACATGCAACCCGTGCCTGGAGAAATTTTGGCAGCATCTCCCCACACTTCTCTAGTGTACCCCCAAGACTAACCTCAACTAGATTTCCTTAACACCCAATTTAAGGTGCTTAAGAAACCTAGGTAAGTTTAGTTAGTACACCAGAGAAGAGCAGAAAGATGTCATTGAGATTTCCCTAAAAATGGATTACATGTAACAAGTAACACCTAAGTTGTGATCAAATCTTCAAGAACTCTCCTTAGTTTGAAACTTTACCAAACTGAGGATGATCAAGACTTGTGGCATATTATAAAGATAATACATCATGCATGTATGTGAGATGTACATACATTAACGCATTGTCCATATGACATGATTAAAAGTCTTGAATGAGCAAGTATATTAACACAATTCAACCTATACCTTAAGTGCTATATTTCTTATTGTCTGTCCTCGGGTGCATGTAAGATTGTGCAAGTGTATGTACAAATTGCATAAATAAATACAAACGAAGAAAACAACAGTCATAGCATAAGGTAGATATTGTGTTATAAAAATTCAAGACATTGTGTCATAACAGAAAATGCTCCACAGTTCTCAAGACAATGTAACAGTTCATAAAGGAAGTATGCAAAAGCATAATAGATTGGATATCACAAGACTTGGCTGATTCAGTAACTACTTTGGTTGCTAAAAAAAGATTTACATTAGCTTGATAGCCATAGTTTGTCAAATCTTATATATTTATATAACAAGAGTATTAGCTACTCTTTGATTGTAATTTCTCTTGCCAATAACAAGAGTATTAGCTAGACTACGGAGATTATCAGACTATGATCTAGCTCCCTTAAAAATAATGACATTTCTGTTTATCCAAATTCTACACAGAAGTGGAAAATACCTTGAGTAGTTGAACAAAACCTGTTTTATTTTCCTAGTAAAACTAGAAGATTACATGATGCCCGGGCTACTCTTTGAAATTTACTCCCTAGAGGAAAAGTATGTACCCACTTCTGACTCAATTGCCCAATTACTCGTCATCTCCATATGACTATATTCCTAGTTTCCTCTAGCAAAATCCTTCTTTTCCTATTACATTTTATTATACAACGAGGACTAGGATCTCAAGAGGGATATAGAGCCCTGCAGGACTTATGCCTTTTTATTAAACAAATGCCATGACTACTATACTCTTGATCCTCTCAACTACAACATTTTCTACTGCTATTGGAGTTTCCCCCGACTTGAAGTCTTTGCACCTTCACTTTATCTACACCTATGTGTAGGATCTAAAGGGCACAAGCACACTAGAAGGGGGATGAATAGTGTGGTAAAAAAAATATTGCAAATAAAACAAACCACAAAAAATACTACACCAAATATATAGTGGTTGCCCTCACTTAGGTACTCCACTACCAAAGTCTCCCAACTTAGGATTTTTAGCCTGATTCCCTCAACCCCAAGGGAATCAATTTACTATAAATCGAGGTAATTAATGAGTTACCTCAACCCAATTACAAGATCAGACAAAAAATAGAAAATTACAAGTGTAAGCAAGAAACAAATTAGCTTACAACTTAATTCCTAAGTCTCCAACAAGAATTAGCATAATAGATAGTTGATATATCAATCTAGCGAAAAGTAGTAAAGCGTAAAAAGTGATTTTATGAGGAAGAGCAGATTCACCAGAAAATCTTGTTGCAAGGTGGGAATCTTCTTGAAGAAAAGATGCAACAAGCCTATCACCCTTGCAGCTAGAATTGAGAAATATAGAAACTGGAGCAAGGAGAATTTTTATGCTTGTGTTATGTGCAAATGACACATAAAAGGTGTTTTTATAGGCCATTAAACACTTCCCCTACGATTATTAGCCATTGGGGGCAAAATGGGAAGATTAGAGATAGGATTAGTTGCTAAATAGCTGTTCAGATTAGGCACAATGGTTAGTTGGTACCGGTACTAAAGTTGTGGTACTGGTACTGACTACTCACAGTAAACCAGTAGCCAGCCCAACAAAGCCTGGGTACTGGTACTCATCATAGGTACCGGTACTTAGTGGTTACAGTTGAGTACCAACTAAGCCACTATGTATCGGTACTCATGATAAGTACCTGTACTTGTGACACAGATTTAAGTCAAGTTAAAAACTGTGACCAACATGTACTGGTACTGGTGATTAGTATCGGTACTTGTAAGGTCTAGGCACTACCCCTATTTATAAACTGAGCACCTGGTACCGGTACTCATGATGAGTATCGGTACTTGTTGTTCATAGTTTGGGACTAAGACCCAAACTTGTGCCTAGCATGTATCGGTACTAATGAACAGTATCGGTACTTGCAACAAGTACCTTGAATAAATTTTATTAATTAATCTTAGTGCTATTTGAATGCAAATATACGATTAATATGTCAAAGAAACGATATTAATTTTCAAATGAATGATTGAATGTGAGTATGATACTTAATTATCTTTATTTTGATTTTAACTCCTAAATCAATTTTTCTTGTTAGGAGACATACAAAAATCTAAATTACAACACATAAAACAATCTTCATTCTTCATGCCATCCACACTTCCTCCCTGTTAACATCCATACTTCCTAAATCCTGTGATTTCCTGCAAATAACACTTCACAAACTCATTAGTTTTAAAATAGTTTTGTTAACACTAAAACATAAAAGAGAAGTGGAACTTGGTTCTAAAATTTCCCCCTCTTTGGTGTTGACAAAACAAAAGAAATACCCATATTTAAAATGATAGAAACCTCATAGGAGAAGGAATACAAGAAACTCCACTAGAAGTGAAACCTCCCTCTTAAACTAAGCTTCCTTATTTTAAATGTGAAGTATTTTCCATTTCTTCCCCTTTTTGTCAATTCAACAAAAAAGTATAATAATGTGCATAGGAAATGACCAAGCATGGGAAAAGTATGTAGAAGAAAAATGAACTTTCAAGCAACATCATAAAAGTCATACATCATAAAGAACATGAACAAAAACATTAACATATTTGAAAGTCATACAACATAACATCTAAAGAAACATATTTAAATTGTCTCATAAAACAAAATGTAAACTAAACTAATTTCGAGCTCGTTTCCAGATATACTTTTGAACATGTCCACTACCATCTCCACTATCATCATCATCATCATCAGCTTCTTCATCTTTATCATTTTCTTCATTTCCAAGTTCTTCATCGTCACTTTCGGCATAAGAGATTTCTTCATCATCTTCATTTTCTTCTTCTTCTTCATCATCATGAAGGATAGGTTCTTCTTCCGTCATTGGAGAGGAAACGTGAGACAGGACTTGAAAATGGTTTTGTCGTCTCTCACTATATTCTTGGGGCACTTTTGATTGAGTATGTTTCCATTGCTTAGGATATTGAGTGGAAGAAGAAAAACGAGAGGACTTTATAGAAAGTAAAAGATAATGGAACTTGCGCTCAATGTGACTAAAAGCAAAATCAAGATTTGTAAGATTTTGACCAATATAATCAAAGGTGTTAACCATATTAGGATCGATTCTAGACACATGAGATAAATTTACCTAAGGCATTTCAACTTCGGGATATGGATACACAACATTCTGCACCTACACCGATGATCAGTAACCATCGGTATAGGTCAAAATGGCAGTCGCTGTAAGTCTAAAGAGCTATTCCGACTGGCATTGAAGGTGTTCTCTTAAGAGGCGTCGTTATAGGCAACACCGACGGTTTTTGACCATCAGTGTTGTACCTAGACCTACAGTGATGGTCACACCTAGAAGCTGGCTATTTTTTATGATCATAGAAACAGCAACGCTTTTACCCGTCACTATAAGGTAAAAAATGTTGCTAAAACCATTACTACCAGTAATAACTCTAATTGACTTTTTAACATAAAACCAACATGGCTTAGATTTGTCAATATAGATATCAAAGCAATATCTTAATAGAATTAATGATGATAACACCATCATCAACCATATCTAGCTTTATTTAGTCACAATCTATTAGATAAATGCTCCTACATAACCCCCAAAGAGCCGTAATTCGCTGCAAATCCATTCTGAGAGATAAACAGTAAAATAGGGGTAAATCTACAATTTTAACAGAATATCTTAGTTGCAGAATAATCACGGGGTTTCCCAGGGGTTAATTAAAGGTCAAAAGGTCATTAATATCTAATAAGTGGGTTCATGTAGACAGAAATGGGTTTTCACGTATTTTGAGAATTAATGGACATTTGAAACCCTAGAAATAGACCCACTTAATTAACTAAGGTTCTGGTCAAGATAAAATTCACCTAAACCTTGTAAAAATCATAAAAAAATATTCCCTAAGGTTTGGTACCTTTGATTTGACCATTTGAACCCATTTTGACCTAAAATAGTCTTAGACGGATAATTACCCTAATTTGAGTTTTTGCATAAATTACCCAGTTAAAATTGCTCAAACCTAAATCTGACTTCACCATGATATTCCTTGGGTCCAAATTAGGTTTTTACCAAAATTTGAGCCCAATCAGAGAGCACCTTGACCTAGTTTGCATTTCAGTCCAAATACTCTTTTTATCACACAATGGCCCCTAACTTTTAAAATCCTTGCAAATATCCCCTAACTTCATCATCTTCTTCACAAGTAGGTCCTTACCACCTCCATACCTACAGAACTCCTAAACCCACCTCACCGGCAACCTTCAATCAGGGATACTCCCTGATTTCATGGCCAAACTCTTCCAAATTTGGAAGGAAGAATCATGAAGAGCTTCCCTACAATCTGAGCTGCATCTTAGGCTCTAATTCCTACTCAATTCCTCATGCAAACCTTTCAAACATTCAGGTGTCCTACATGTGCGTAAGCCCCAAGCTTTCAAGCTTGGTTTCCAAGCTTGGAAGGACCTCCTATGCATATAGAAGACCACCTGATGCACGCCTTACTTAGCTCATTTTGGCCGATGTCTCCATCGTCATCTCCTCTCTCTGGCTGAAAGCTCCACAAGCTTCGACGAGCTTCTTAATCGAGATTCTTCACTGGCTGTCACAAACTATAGTTGGCTGGTTACTTTTCTTCAAGCTCCTCCGTTTCTCACAATACCAGCGAGGGCTGTCTTCTCCTCTCTTCCTCGTCGTTCTCCCTCATAGGAGATTTCATCTTCCCCACGTCCGGCTTACCACATATGTGGGCACTCCTTGCTTTCATCCAATCAGAATAGGTTAGATAGGTTTCTTTAGATCCTTAGGTTAATTTTCCATCTTCAAAACCTAAAAATATCCCCTCGACACCGACGCCACCGCTTCATTCATAGTACTCTGACCGTGTTCTTCATGGCTGCTACATCCAGGACACCTGATGCATCTAGGGACCTCTCCCAGGTCCTTTATTGGGGATGCCAACCTCAGTAGCTGCCATAGCTTGAAGGCATTTCATCACTGTAGGCGCACACGAAGGAGTGGCTTTAGTGCCACATCATGAACAGCCAAGCACTTGGCAGCGTTTATTAAGTTTTTGTGCTATGGCCTTGTTGCCTCAGAACACTCGGGAGTGAGGTCCCTACTCACCCACGCAGTCGACCTAACCTACCTAGACCCAACACTCCTCGGCTACGACACCCACGCACGTAGCCCTGGATCCAGTTATGCATACCCGAATGAGAGAAGAGGAGAGGAGAAAGGAAAGAAAGAGAGAGTGGGGGAGGGGTGGGTTTTTCTCCTCTGTGCATTAGCCAACACTTAGCCATGAGAGCTTGAAAGATGAAGAGGAAGAGGCTGAAGGAGAAAACCTGAGGGAAGAAAGGAAGAGAAGGCTCTGTGAAGTGGAAGACTTGAAAGGTGAAGAAGGGGTCATGCCAGAAAAGAGAAAGGAAAGGCAGTAGAAGAGAAGAAGAAGTTAAGGCAGATAAGAAGACAAGATCAGAGGAAAAGCACTGTAGCAGGCGACATTTAAGTCGTCTGAGCCACCTGCCAGATGTCTGATTACTGTTCATTCATTTCATATTCGTTAAGTAATTGATATATGTGTGCTTAGAGTAATAATTGGTGATCTAAATCACCATTATTTTGTTTTAGGTATCTTTTTGTCATAATTAACTCTTGATATACTCATGTTTTACATTGAAAATCAGATTTGAGTAGTTACCATTCATTGAATATCATTATTGTGCTTAATTTTCTATGCTCATTTATACTTTGATTAAAGATTAGCGTGTGAAATCCTATTTGCTCCCTATGTTCGACCTTAGACTTAATTTTAGACATTCGAGTAATAAATTTTATTTCTTGACAAGTGATTTCAACTATACTACAATGTAACAATTTAAAAACATCGATTTCACCCTATCAACATTTTGGCACCATTGCCGGGGAGCAACACGTAATTTGCCGCTATTCTTTATTTTATCGGATTATATTTGAGCACTGACTTGTCCTATCTGTTTCTTGTGGTTTTGTGAGGTACATCACGAGGTGATCTTTCATGCAAAATAACCACTCCCAGGGCAGGTAATCTCTCTTTTTCCCTAATCTACTAATCCTTGGAAGAATGAAAAGGAAACAAAACCAATTAGGATTCATTTGCCTTATTTTTATAGTAATTTTCATTTAAAGGCAATGTCTTCCTGATTTGCAAAAATTTTCATATTTGATTGAAGCTTGAAGCGATTCTGATTAGAAATTCCCTACCTTGATTGCCTGTACCTATTAGGGACTACACTTAATTTCTAAATCACTTTAGGCTAACACACTTCTTGTTTGAAGCCCAAAGGTGAACATTTGTGGGATCAAATTGGACTTGACATAGAGCCAATTAGGGTATTCAACATTTAGGGTTTGAAGTGTTAGTACACATTTGCCTACATTAAAGAGAATAAACCTTCCCGCATTTGTGTGCTACCCATACCCTTGTTTTAAAAGATCTAAGCAAGAAGAACCCTAAAAATCAAGCTTTAAGATTCACTTGAACCCTAAAATTGTGGACCTAATAACCTGAGAGTCGATTCAGGGTGATTTCTAGGTCTTGACCTACATTTCATTCTACCATCTTTAGGGAAGGTCAGGTGAAGTTGACCTACATTGTGGGCCAATCAACCCCTAAATTAGGTCATAATCAAATCAACATCTTAATCAAGTGAAATTCAAGGCACAAACTAGGCTAAAATTGGTAGACTTAAGGTCTTAAGTTCGTACATTCCGGTCTACTTGGAACTGCAGTGCAAGGAAGGTTGGGTGGGGGAAATCCTATAACTCATGGGGACGCTCTACCATGTAGGGGTCTTTCCGGGGCTCTCCCTTCCTGGCTACCCAAGTATTTCTCGGGTGTGCGGATTTCTAATTCAAAGGTATCATCCGCCTAGAAACTACCTTAGTCATCCAAAAATCTTTGGGTGCCTTGATTGGGTCCAAATAATATCCAGCCCCTCATCTTTTCTCTAGAGCACATACACAAGAAGGTCATTAGGTTTTTAACCTAAGAGACCTCATTAGATCTTCTTGGGAATTTCTTTCAAATCTAATCAAGTTCCAATCTGATCCTGAGTTTGATTCTACATCTTGATTTCACCATCTGATTCAAATATGCAACCTTGCAATTTAAGAAGACTGTTTAGGAAACCTGAGTCCCAAATGAACATAAAAGAAAAGATGATTGAGGATGCTTATAGACACCACAAGGAGTATTTTAAAAGGGACATTCAGGATAAATTTCAGAAAATAATGGACCACATCGTGAACCGTGTGGAGATAATATGGATACAAATGAACCACGGTTAAACTTGGGATGATCTCTTAGCAGAACATAGTGAATTGGTGAAATTACACAACAATGATTGTATGCAATGTTGGTCAAATTCTTTATTTCCAGAAGACCTCCAGAAATTTTTGGAAAAATGGGGAGAATTGTTGAATAGGTTATATTGATCCATTGATCAAAAATACCTATCAGAAATTAATAAAACATCTTGGAGTGATTCTAGTGATCAACATAATTTCCCAAATCCCAAGTTCAAGAATCAAGGTTGTTGTGGACCCCCAACCCAAATGAATTCAGATTCAAATTTCATAACAGTTGACATTCTTGATCTTAAGATGGGTTGGGAGGATCCAATTGCAGGTGTTCCCGATTCTGAACAAGCCCTAGGAAACCAGGAAGCTAGTCCATTGAGATTAGACTTCCCCGACACCTATGATGATGAGCTTAAAATAGAACCTCTCGAGAGTGTAAATAATGCCCCTTATTTTGATAAGGTGACTCTTGAGAGCAATTCTGACATCCCTGTAGAGCCCAGCCTAGATCCTAGTGGCCCAATGCCTACCTTTGACCTAGAATCTAGATTTGAGCCTAATAGGTATGATTATGAGGCCCCATATGATGAGACATAGATTTCAAATTTGAAATACGATTCAGGGCCTGCATTTGATGAATACACCTCTCTAACCTCCTTAGAGACACTAATTGATTTTTCCAAAGTCACGCCAATCTATGATACAAAAACGGAGGAGTTGGAAGAGTTGGGATTCAATTAGGTCGACCCTAGAAGCCAAGAACTCGAGCATATGCCTACTAAGGACACCCTCTTTGAACTCAAAATTTGAAATTAGGTTAGATCCAAGTCAAGTTGTTGATTGTACACATCTTGAGTCTCTCTGTGGTGGAACTTCCAATCCAGAATCAGATTTGAAAATTTATTCTCGCAAATTCTCCGATGATTTTGAATCCTACTCTGATTTCATAGAACCTTTGTTTGCTGACAATTATGAACCAATCTACGACCTCAGTATCCATGACCCATTGATATAGACACATCTATTTAGGTTAAAATGCCTATTCATGCATGTTCCAAGGCTTAGATTTGCATTTCATGTTATAAATATTGCATAGCATGCATCATTTTGCATTTAGAGTAGTTGTATATATTTTAGGCTAATTAGGTCCTTTTTATAGTCAGGAGAGAAGAAGACTTATTTCAAGGCCTTGAATGGATGATCGGACCGTACGGATCTGATTAGGACGACGATCGGAGTTTAACGCCTCTGAAATTGTCTAGATCAGAGAACTGTAGCATCATACGAAGTCTAAGGAAAATCAACGGCCAGGGGGCAATGCAACATCCATACGGGTTTCAGAGGAAAATTTGACCGTATAGATGGATCTAAAGCGACAATCACAGTCCAGCAATGCGGGAATCATCTCGATCTGAGCACCGTGGCACCCTCTACAAAAGAAAGAAGAATGGACGACCCAGATGGCACCACGTAGCACCATCCAGGCAGCCCAACGTCGGCCAACATCAGTGCACCGCCGACAGCCGTAGTCACGTGCAACAGCAGTGCACCGCGCACAGCCACAGCTGCGTCCAACAGCAACACATCGTGCATAGTCGCAGCCGCGTGCAGCAGCGACGCACTGTGCACAGCCGTAGCCACGTGCAGCAGCAGCGCAACACATGCTAGTGTGCGCGTGCTACATAGCATGGGGAGCACAGGTGCGTGAAGCGCGCAGCATGTAATGCACACGCCAGTGTAGCTGGTGCCAGCGGAGGATAGGCGTGGATCTTCAGCAACGAGGCTTTTAGTGATAGTTGCAGCTATCACTAATGGTCTGCGTGCACCAACAAGCCGAATTGAAGGGCGGATTTTCAACGACAGCTGCAAGGATCTGTAGCGACATTTATGGATGTCAGTGATGGCCCAGATGCGAATTTGTTCCTCCTCCACTATAAAAGGACCCACCCACCACCATTCCAAATCATCTCTTCCTTTCTTCCTCTCACCACCTCCAAGGTTCTAGAGAGAGCTTGTCTCAAGCTCAGGATGCTCCTCTAGAGTAGAAAATCAAATAGTTTTCCCTCCCCTCATCCCCATTCGTGGAGCATCCCGTGGCCGTCCTCTCACCGTCCTTTGGGAAGAAGATCCTCACTACGACGCCGTCTTGCCCCATCCTCTGTCCTCCGACTCCATCCTCCTTCATCCCACTCCTCAACACCTTCCTCCAGGCAACGTCAGAGCGAGTCATCCATCGAGAGATCGTCGAGGGGGATTTGTCTCACCTCTTTCTATCTTTTTATGCCATCGTAGTGTAGATTTTCTTGCTTTCGTAGTTGTAACAAACAATTCTTCATGAATAGATGATTGTTTCTCACTCATTCTTTCTCTTTCTCTCTCGTATATTTTTGCAAGTAGATAAAGTTTTCATCGACCTAATCTCTTGCTTGATAAAAATGCAAAAAACTTAGAAAAGATAAAAACAACCAAAAATAAATAAAAGCGAAATGCGAATTTTCGAAACCAAACATTCACCTCCTCGTGTTTGACCCGGGACTCACTTTTCGAGTTTCGGTTATAAATTTTATCTGATAGACACGCTTTGCGAGCTACGACGATGGGTCCTCCGAACCCTCATTTTAATTCACGAAGCGTGCCTCCATCACCCATTCTTCGACTCTGACTCTGAGGTCCCTGATCCCGAGATCACTGATTCAAAATCAGGTTCCATTAAGATGGAATCATTCCTTTTTGATCTTCAGGAATCAGAAACAGTAAGTGTCAAGAGTATCTGCAATCTAGAGTTTGAATCTTTTCTTGACTTAGATTTCCATGACCCTATAAGCAATCTCTAATCATTTACTTTTGATTTTGATGGGTATTCCGAGGACTCTCTAGATGAACCTACTTTTGAATCCTTTGTAGAGGAGCCCTCAACTCACATAGTTTTCATTGAAGCCACTTCTTCTGATCTACATACAGAACCTTCTCAAATCTGATCACAACCCCGACTCACCACCGGAATTAACTTCTACTCTAATTCTTCTCTCGATGATCCAGTCGCATATGATTCTCCTCCATCATTTAATCGAGTTTTGGACATTGATCAGACTACTAATCACGTCCCATCTTTCTCTAATCACTCTTATAGGGTTCCTACATCCTCTAAAGACTTTGTTTCATTTGAGGATCCCTACTCTGACCAGGCTGATTGGAATCAGCCAAACCCTAGATTCTCCCTTCCATATCTTCTTTAGCCTCATAGCATCTGGTGGGCTCCATATCTCTTGATTCACATTTATCAATCCACCAGATTGATTGGGTTTGGGCTGCATCAACAGCCTATTGATCTGAATAAACACCTGGTTGGATCAACCAGGCTATTGATCAAGGTGCTTGTTCTGCAAAATTCTTCTGATTTGACAACTCCTTCTCCATGATCACCTTCTGCTCGGCTGAAGACATTGAATTTAGCACTTAATGGGAGGCAACCCGTGATTCCAAAAACCTGAACCCTTCTTATCATCTTTTGTGCTTCATGTCTATTGCACTTCTGAGTTTAGAGTTAAAATAGCCGACTCCACCTCTGGTATTCATACCAGAGCTTGAAATCATACACAGTAGTCATCCCGACCCATTCACCTACCCTTTGACCCTGTTCTAACCCATGAACCAAGCTGATTCCGTAGCCTCCGATTTACAATGAGGACATTGCAAAACATAGGCATGGGGGGTGTTAAAGTGCAAATGCATAAGAATTCAAGTTTTTGAAGGGTTCTCACAAAAGAAATACTCATATTAAAAAAACTAAATAAAATAAAAAATTGAAAAAGAACAAACAATAGAAAGGGAAGAAATTTTGTGTGCTTAATTGCAAATCTTTTTGAGGAGGACAAGATGAGGTGATTTAAATGTCAAAAAGGAGCTACAATTTAAAACAAAAAAGGGGATAGTCATTACTAAATGATTATGGAATCTTCTTAAGTTCTAGGCCAAATTAAAAGAAAAAAATTAAGTCCTAGAATAACAGAGAGACAAAAAGATTAGTATGAGTGCTGATCTTAGGCCTCTTGGGCTTATTTTAGGCTTAAAAATTCAAGTATTCATTAAGATCTGGATAATCCTCAAGAGGTTGAGGAAAATGCAAAGCTTTTATATTAGGTCTAAGGCTTAGGGATTATTCGGCCTAGATAACTAACCTCTGGTTTGTGGGACTTGGTAACCTAAGCACCATAATACACACACAAGTCTAGTTCAGTGCGCTTAATAATCAAAATCATGCAAAGGTGTTTACTCTTTTATGAAAAAGCTGCCTAGATTAGGAGCGGCTTATAAACACAAGTTGATTTTGATGAGTTCCTAACACGGAGAGGCGGGAAATTTCCCTTGAAAATGTGCAATAACATACCATCTCCATGGTACTTTTCTCCTAGGATATCTAAATATCCTACCGGGGGCATGGAAGCCCCTTGTGTTGATTCAAGTGCCATGGGAAGGATTATCCCAAAATGTCGATTGCTAGGACCTGAATTTAGCTACAGAATGTCATGAGCGGCACTATCTCGAAGTGTCAAAAGCTAAGGTTCTAGGGGTTGCCATGGGCGGTGCTATCTCGAAGCATCGATTGCCAGGGACCCTACGAGGATTGTTGGTGGGAACTAGGAATCCGATACAGACCGTATTCTTGAGCCAATCCAAAGCTAAAAATAAAGAAAAGAAAAAGAGAGAGAAAACTCTCCAAAAATGCAAAAAAACTTCTATCCCTTTCTCTTACAAAAAAAATGCACTGCAAACTAAGCCTGGAGTAACCATGTTACAAGAACGGATGCTTTAACCGCTGGGTTCAATGAACCTTAGGATAGTTTTTGTGAGCCTTAGAAACCTTCGTGGCAGACTGAGGCTAAAGCCTGGTCAGGTCTGGATTTTGATTGGTACTTGAGTACCTCTAGGCCTACTATTATCATTCTGATCTAATTTCTAAAATGAAGAATAAATTAGGACTCTGAGCTTCACGGCATGATCTAGAATTCAAGTTAATTTCATAAGATTTTGCTAAGGGACTAGCAAAAGTTAGGAATTGGGGTATGGTGATAACGTCATCATCAGCCATATCTAGCTTTATTTAGTTACAATCCATTGATAAATGCTCCTACATAACTGCCAAAGAGCCATAATTCACTGTAAATTCATTCTGAGAGATAAACAGTAAAATAATGGTAAATATGTAGTTTTAATAGAATATCTTAAGTGAAGAGCAATCACGGGGTTTCTCAGGGGTTAATCAAAGGTCAAATGGTGTTAAGACCCATGCTGTTTGAGCCTTTTAAGATGTCTGGACTGTGGGTCAGAAGTCTGGACACCTTCTCAGACGTCTAAAAAATAAAATTTTGAGTACGAGCTCGCGTCTGCACGCAGGCTACGTGTAGACAGTACTCTCATTTTTCCTCCCCTTCTTCTCTCTCTCCCCGCCACCAGCAAACCCTAAATCCTCAACCTTATAAAACCCCTTCCCCTCTCTCGTTCTCCTCACACCAGCCCCCTTCCCCTCTTCTTCTCCACTCCAGTAAGAGAGCCAGTGCGAGCGAGAGCGCAAGAGCGGCGTCGAGGAGGAGCGACGTGAGGAGAGAAGGAGGAGAGCGAGCTCGTGTGGGAGCTCACCGGGAGCGCACAGTCGGAGCGGCGCGCGCTCGAAGAGGAGTGCGTCGGGGGAGTCCTGGCGATGCAGGAGAGGGGGCAAGGCACGGCCACGAGTGGAGATGCAGGTAAGGGGGCGAGGCGTGGTCACACGCTGCGCGAGTGAGCAGAAGTGGGTTCTGGTTCTGGGTTTTTACCAGAATTAGACGTCTGGAGTGACCTCTAGACGATGGTGCAGACGTCAGAGGAGAGAGTTTCGTGAAGGTACGTTCTCTTTGCGGATGCAGGCATACAGGCCGCTTCGCTGCTACCCTTCACATGGGTTATTTTGAGAAGATATGCTAGTGGTGTGTTGGATTCGCTTCGGGAAAGCGCGAGACATGCCCTCCCACGCATTTCAGACGTTTGGGGAGCTTACCAGACGACTGAAAGCACTTTTAGACGTTCGGAGAGGTGGTTGGACGTTTGGAGCTGGGTCCAGATGGTCCAGAAGAGTTCCTGGACATCTGAGGATTGGCACAAACCTTGAGGTATGATACTGGACACTTTTAAGACGTCTGGACGTTCTTCCAGACATCTGATTTGAGTTAGAAACCCTATTTTTGACCCGTTTAGGGTCATTTGAGGTCCGTTTTACGCAAATAAGATGCCGATGTGTTGTGAGTTCCTCTAATTGATAGAAGGTTTTCTATACTATTCTGAATGTTCCTTTGTGATTGTTCCTTGTTATAGGACTTCATTCTATGGCAGGTTCGGGGCTTGCTGAGGCTCATGAGCTTGTTGTTCAAGCCCCCAATACTGCTGGGTTTACTGGTAGAGTGGCTTCCCCTAATTTAATTACAAACCTGAATGCATGTGTAGAATAAATGATTAGAATCTAGGATATGGCATGAATTCCTAGGATGAGAAATACTGGAAATGTCTGTATTGGATGATTGTATTGCAGTCTTGAATGAGTAGATAGAAATGATAACAACTGCCTGTAAATGAATAATAGCTGCCTGTGAAATATGAATTACTTGTGCTAGTTAACTATTGCATGTAACTTCCCTGTTGTATACACTAAATGACATAACACGAGCTACATGTATATAATTTGAGAGTGGTAATGTGAATGATGGAAATACAAGCTACCTGTGTATAACTTGAGTATGGAAATGTGAACAATAGCAATACAAGCTGCATATATATAACCTGAGAATGGAAATAGAAATGATGAAACATGGTATGGCATGCCATGAGGAACATGAGCATGAACCCTACGGGGAATTAGGAGTAGAGCTCCCGGAAATAAATGGAATGAATATGGAAATGTGAATGGGGAAGTGAGCTAGCCCTTGAGTACGGAGTACCAAGGAGAGCGACTGTCCCCCTGTTTATTACAGAGCAGAGCTAGCCGCCCTTAGGTTGGGACCCAGGGTTAGGATTGGCCACCCTGTGCTATCTTCTTGGCCCTCGCGTACACGGTACCAGGGAGAGCTACTACTGTAGGGAGAGAGCTAGCCACTCCACGGGGCCCAGAGTTTAGCTAGCTACCCTACACCGACTTGTTAGGCCCACTAGGCAAACTAGGGTAATTAGGTGAGGGTCGCGGACTGTGGAGGGGCGAGACCCCTGTTTGGTTCTTAGGGGCTAAACCCCTGTTTCTGAGAGGGCTAGGCCCTATACTATTCCATGCTGTACTTGGGCGCACCCGTTAGCGGAAATGACTGACCGCATGCCAGTGCTGGGTAGCTACTCATGCGCTTATCGCACGTGCCGTAGTCACCGTTATGTCTGTCCGTGACCTTGGGGTGGTTGACTAGATGTAGGATCACCACGGGGGACTCTCCTAGCCAAGAGAGCACCACGTGTGCCTTCTACTCTTTGGAAAAGACTGCAATCAAGATCGTTCCCACGAGGAACATTCGAGATCAAGAAAGAGATCTGATAAATAAGCCAATGGGTGAAATGGAATAATTTGTGAAATAATGTAATTAGAAAACAACAGCTACTTGTCCACTTTTACTGCTTTAGTTAGTTGGTTGCCACTCTACTCAGTGTTTGCTGACTTTGTGTACTCATAACCCCTGTTCAGGTCCAGGTGTTGAGTAGCCCGAGTTTATGGCTGCGGAGGGTGCATGGCCCAGTAGAGCCCAGTAGCTGTAGCTTCTCTTGTTGTACTCTTTTGTAGTAGTGAGTTAGACTCTTGTACCTTTATATTCTGTACTTTTACGTTCTGCAGTTTATATTCCTGTACCTGGGTAATTTTCTACTATTTTGGTGGTATGTACTGTAGTAGTTTTTACTTCTTTACTGTTTTACCCTTTTACTGTTAGTTGCTTAGCATAGTGAATGTGGTTTACTTTCCTGCTTTTTGGTTACTTTCTCATTGGACGACTGGGTCTTGGGATTAGTCGAGTCGAGTCGGTCTCGGGTCCTGTAGGGATTCGGGAACCGGGTCGTAACAAATGGTCATTAATGTCTAATAAGTGTGTTTATGCAGATAGAAATGGATTTTCACGCGTCAAGAATTAATGGACATCTGAAACCTTAAAAACAGTCCCGCTTAATTAACTGAGATTCTGGTCAAGATAAAATTCATCTAAACCTTCTAAAAATCATAGAAAAATATTCCCTAAGGTTTGGTACCTTTGAATTGACCATTGGAACCCATTTTGACCTAAAACATAGTCTTAGAGAGTTGCCCTAATTTGGGTTTCTATGCAAATTATCTAGTCAAACTTGGTCAAAACCAAAATATGACTTCACCATCAGATTCCTTGGATCCAAATTAGGTTTTTACTAAAATTTAGGCCTAATCAGAGATCACCTTGACCTAGTTTGCATTTCAGTCCAAACAAACTCTTTTTATCACACAATGGCCCTTAACTTTTGAAATCCTTGCAAATATCCCCCTAACTTCATCATCTTATTTACAAGTAGGTCCCCATCGCTTCCATACCTACAGAACTCTTAAACCCACTTCACCAGCGACCTTCAATCAGGGAATACTCCATGATTTCACGGCCAAACTTTTCCGAATTTGGAAGGAAGAATCATGAAGAGCTTCCCTACAATCTGAGCCGCATCTTGGGCTCTAATTCCTACTCAATTACTCATGCGAACCTTTCAAACATTCGGGTATCCTACATGTGCATAAGTCGCAAGCTTTCAAGCTTGGTTTCCAAGCTTGGAAGGACCTCCTATGGCCTATAAAAGACCCCCTAATGCAAGCCTTACTTCCTTAGCTCATTTTGGTCGATGTCTCCACCTTCTCCTCTCTCTGGCCGAAAGCTCTGTAAGCTCCGACGAGCTTCCTCGTCTACATTCTTCTCCAGCCGTCACAAACTATAGCCGACTGGTTGCTCTTCCTCAAGCTCCTCCGCTGCTCGCAATACCAGTGAGGGCTGTCTTCCCCTCTCTTCCTCATTGTTCTCCCTCACTAGAGGTTTCATGTTCCCCATGTCCGGTGTATCACTGGTGTGGGCATTCCCCCTTTTCGTCCAATCAAAATAGGTTAGATAGGTTTCTTTAGATCCTTAGGTTAATTTCCCATCTTCAAAACCCAAAAATATCCCCTCGACATCGTCACCACCGCTTTGTTCACAATACTCCAGCCGTGTTCTTCGTGGTTGCTACATCTAGGACATGCAGAGGCATCTGTGGACCCTGCCAGGTCCTTGATTAGGGGCACGAACCTCAGTAGCTGCCACAGCTTGAAGGCATTTCATCACTACAGGCGCACGCGAAGGAGTGGCTTTAGTGCCACATCGTGAACAACCAAGCACTTGGCAGCACTTATTAAGGTTTTGTGCTAAGGCCTTGTTGCTTCAGAACACTCAGGGGTGAGGTCCCCACTCACCCACGCACTCGACCCGACCTGCCATACCTAACACTCCTCGGTTGCGACACCTATGCACGCAACCCTGGACCCAGTTATGCATACCCGAATACCTGATTAAACAAGATATCTGGGAGAAGAGGAGAGGTGGAAGGAAAGAAAGAGAGAGTGGGGAAGGGGTGGGTTTTGCTGCTCTGTGCATTGGCCAACACTTAGCCATGAGAGCTTGAAAGTAGAAGAGGAAGAGGTTGAAGGAGAAGACCTGAGGGAAGAAAGGAAGAGAAGGCTCTGTGAAGGAGAAGACTTGAAAGAAGAAGGGGCCATGCTAGAGAAGAGAAAGGAAAGGCAGCAAAAGAGAAGTTAAGGCAGATAAGATAAAAAAATCAGAAGAAAAGCATTGTAGTAGGTGACATTTAAGTCGCCTGAGCCACCTGGCAGACGTCTGATTACTGTTCTTTCATTTCATATTCATTGAGTAATTGATATATATGTGCTTAGACAAATAATTGGTGATCTAAATCACCATTATTTTGTTCTAGGTATCTTTTTGTCATAGTTAACTCTTGATATACTCATGTTTTACATTGAAAATCAGATTTGCGTAGTTATCATTCATTGAATATTGTTATTGTGCTTAATTTTCTATTCTCATTTATACTTTGATTAAAGATTAGCATGTGAATTCCTATTTGTTCCTTGTGTTAGACCTCGAACTTTATTTTAGATATTCGAGTAATAAATTTTATTTGTTGATAAGCAATTTCGACTATATTGCAACGCAACGATTTTAAAACATCGATTTCGCCCTATCAACAATTAAGTCTGAACTTTACCATCAATAATGTTTACCTTCATTCAAGTAAGATTAAAGCAAAATATACAAGACATGACTCTTGAAATAACAAATTGAATTATTCATATTCACATCTAGTGAAATAATTTTTCTATATGATTCTAAAAGAAAATTGTGTATATACAAACACTATAAGCAACATAAGCCACAAGTATCTATTGATCTCAGTTTATACACTCTTAAACTGGTAAACAACATTCTAACCTAAGACTTGATGGTACAAGTGGCTCCTATTTTAGAAGCTATTCATCAAAATGTAAGCCCTCTTAGGTCTTCCTCCAATTGCCCTAATGGTTCATTGGTTGCCACATGCTTCAACTATGAAATCTTGAGCAGCTTGAAAAGGTTCTCGAACTCGAGATGATGCACAACTGCAAATCAATAAACATGATGTTATAGCTTTTGAAGAAAAAAGAAATTATAATTTACTTATACACAAATAAAATCAGCATTAACCTATCCATTAAGATAAAAAAAGAGATGAGTAACCTATTCTACTAGCAAATAGTAGATTAAGCCTGCCCTTTAATAGGAAGCAAGATAATAATAGAGGTAGGATTGGAAATAATAAGATGACCCATAGGAAATTATAGTGCAAATCCCTTATAGCTTTTCCAGAAATTAAAGAAACAAAGTTAACAACTAGTTAAGATTGGCTAAAGCATAAAAGAAATAGGAAGCAACAAAAGGAAGAAACCAAAGTTACCTGCTATTTCAATATGCTTAAGAAATTAGAGAATTCACAATAGGATATGAAGTCGTACCCCTTATAGGATGAGAAAAAACAAAGGAATAAAATGAGAGAAGGTGTAATCATGTAGAATGTTTGCAAGCATGCCTTTGACATGTATAGCTTCTTATGGATGATTTCCATTAACAGTTAGGAGTTTACAATAGTGATCATAGCAAGTTCATATTGGCATGACAAATTAAATCCACCTTGGGCAGCATAAAATCAAGATGTAATGTAGTACAGAACTTATGACAAGAGTAGAATGCTTAGAAAAATTGACACCAGGCTTTATAACTAGACTTGTGGTCATCATAGAGATGATGATCCTTAAGCAACTAACACTAAGAAAGTAATCTTATACTAAATTCGAAGAAAATCATTAATAATAACAAGAGCTTATTAACTATGTATGTGGGGTATCTCCTTCAAAAGAAACTACTTTTGTGGAAATCAAAGAAACAGGAAGCAACTAGTTAAAATCATGACATCTTGAGGATGTGATCTGTCACCAGCTATGAAAGAATGGACATTGGTTCTAATAACCATCCAACTTTTTCCTGGATTCTTCCTTAACCTCCTTTCTACTATGCATTTTCTCAACTTCTTCACAACGTCCCTATTTCCTCCTGCAGCATTAATGTTGGATAGTAAGATGTAGTTTTCAATGTTATTGGGTTCTAGATTGAACAAATTTTCAGCAACTTCTATCACAAGCTCATTGTTGGAATAGACTCTGCAAGTACCTAAAAGTGCTCTAAAAACACTAGCATCAGGTTCCTTGGGCATAGAGGCAATAAGTTCTCTAGCTTTGTCCAACTTCCATGCATGGCCAAGAAGGTTAACCATACAAGCGTAGTGAACGGCGTCAAGAATGATGTTGTAGCTAGAAGACATGCAATAGAATTGTTACGACCTGGTTCCCGAATCCCTACAGGACACGAGAATCGGACCGACTCGACTGATCCCAAGACCCAGTCGTCCAACGAGAAAGTAACCAAATAGCAGTAAAATAAACCACATTCACCATGCAAGTAACTAACAGTAACAAAAGTACAACAGTAAAGAAAAGAACTACTACAGTACATACCACCACAACAGTAGAGAATTAAAAACAGGTACAGAAATATGAAGTTTATAATAAAAGAGTACAAGGTGAAACAGAAATACTCACTACTACAAAAAAATGGTCCAACAAAGGTACAACTACTGGGCTCTACCAGGCCCAGCACCCTCCACAGCAGTAGGCTCTGGCTGCTCAACACCTGGTCCTGAAAAAGGTGACAAATATGACACGTCAGCGAAACGCTGAGTAGAGTGGCAACCAGCTGGCTAAGGAAAACCATAAAGGTGGACAAGTAGTTGTTGTTTTTAATTTCTTTCTTTATTTCACTATTTACTCTTTCTTGAATTATTTCTCAGATCTTTCTCTTGATCTCGAATGTTCCTCGTGGGAATGATCTTGATTGAAGTCTTTTCCGAAAAGTAGAAGTAGCACGTGGTGCTCTCCTAGCTGGGAGAGTCCCCCGTGGTGGTCTTACCCTCAGTCAACCACCCCAAGGTTGCTGACAGACGTAATGGTGACTACGGCACGCACGATAGACGCACGGGTAGCTACCCCGCACTAGCACGCGGTCAGTCATTTCCATTAATGGGTGCACCCAAAGCACAACACGGAACCAGTATAGGGCAGAGCCCTCTCAGTAACAGGGGTCCAACCCCTCCACAGTAACCAAACAAGGGTCTTGCCCCTCCACAGTCCGCGCACCCTCGCCTGACTACCCTGTTTGCCCAGTGGGCCTAACAAGTCTGTGTAAGATGGCTAGCTGAACCCCGGGGCCCATGGGGTGGCTAGATCTCTCCCTACACTAGTAGCTCTCCCCGGTACTGTGTACGCGAGGGCCAAAAGTCAGTACAAAGTGGCCATACCTAACCCCAGGTCCCTAGGGCAGGTAGCTTCGCTCTGCACTAAATAGGGGGTACTCCGTACTCAAGGGCCAGCTCACTTCCCCATCCACTTTCCCAGTTCCATTCTATTTATTTTCCAGGAGTTCTACTCCTAATTTCTCATAGGGTTCATGCTCATTTCTCAGGCCAAGCCATACTAGGTTTCATCATTTCAGTTTCATTCACATTTAGCCTGTGTTTCCAGCATTTAATATCAATTTATATAGAAGCAGCTCAAATTTAATTTCCAAACAACAAGAATTACATGTAGCAGTTACTAGCAGCAGTACTCTACATTTCACAGGCAGCTGTTATCCAATTACAGACAATTATCATTATTCTGTCTACTTATCCAAGACTACAATTCAGGTATTCAAGACATTCGTTTCAGTGTTTCTGTTCCTAGGATTCATTCCACACCCTGGGATCTATCATTCAATCTAATTTTCAGGTCCTAGGATTCATGCCATACCCTAGGATCTATCATTCAATCTAGTTTTCAGGTCTTAGGTTTCATGCCATACCCTAGGATCTATCATTCATTTCAGAGATGCATTAATGTTTGTAAATAACTAAGGGGAGCCACTCTACCCGCAAAACCGAGAGTAATGGGGGTGTGATCGGCAGGTCCACGTGCCTCCGCAACCCCCAAAGCAGCAACAGAACGAGGTCCTAACACAAGGATCAATCACAAGGAACCACTTAGAATAGGATACAAGTGTTTTAAACAAGTAGAGGAACTAATTCTGAGAAGAACGGAATCTTAAACATGGAAATCGAACCTCGAACAGACCCTAAACGGGTCAAAAATGACAACTCTAACTCAAATCAGACATTTGGAACACCTTCCAGACGTCTTGAAAAATGGTCCAGATCATACCTCACTCTGTGCTGCTCCTCAGACGTCCAGGGATCCTGCTGAATCGTCTGGACCCAGTTCCATACGTCCGACCTCCTCTCCAGACGTCTGGAGACACTCTTCGCCATCTGGTGCTGTGCCCAGACGTTTGAACTGCGTGGGAGGGAATGTCCCCGCGCCTTCCTGAAACGAAACCTGCACTTGCGATGAAAGCCTCCTCAACACGACACGTCTCAGCACTTCGACGGAACGGCCTGCATGGCCGTATCCGCAAATTGGAAGTAGAGGAGAAATTTTGTACCTCTCAGTCGTCTGGAGCTCCCACCAGATGTCACCCGCATCGTCTGGACGTAGGTCCAGACGTTTGATTCTGGGAAAAATTCCCAGAATCAGAACCTCCTCGCCTTCTTCCCACTGCGTGCGAGCTCACCACGCGGCCGCTCGCCCGCTGCTCGAGCTGCAGCAACAGCAGGGGAGATCTCCCTGGCACGATGCTCCTCTGCACACATGGTGGCCGGCCTCGAGCTGCTCCGGCGGGCTCTCTCTCTTCCTCGCGCACTCTCCCTCTTCTTCCCTCTTGCTGCACCTCTTCCTCTCCACATCGCTCCCGGCAACAGTTGCTGCCCTCGCTCTCGCTCTCACGCTCATGTTGGAAGAAGGAGGAGATGGTGGGGTGGTGAACGAGGGAGAGGGGAGGGGGTATTTGAAGGTGTGGGGGAGGCGTCTACAGGTTGGCGAGGGAAGAGAGAGAAAGAAGAAGGCGGTAGGTTGCAGTTTGCACGCGGCACGCATGCATACTCGCAATCTTACGCACGCCAAAATTTATTTCCAGACATCTGGAAAGGCGTCCAGATGTCTGACCAGACGTCTGGACCAAATCCCAGACGTCTTAAAGTGTGTTTGATGTCCCAGGTTTTAACAGCATAACAAACTGAAAGGAAGTTTCATCCCCGAAACTTGCACTAACTAGGGTACAGAAAAAGAACAATATACACATAACAAACTCAAAGAGGACCGAAGCTTGTCCGAAAAGACGTACCCTCAAAGTGCTCCGGGTACCACTCTTACATTATCGCCTCAGGCTCCCAGGTAGCCTCCTCGTACCACTGGCTCCTCCACAAAACCTTTACCATGGGTACTTGGTTCCGTCTCAGACTCTGAACGGTTCTGTCGAGAATCTGCACTGATCGCTCGGGGTAGGTCAGGTCGTCACCCACCTCGACGCTCTCGTGGCTTAGGACATGACTGGGATCGGTGACGTACTTCCTGAGGTTGGATACGTGGAACACGTCGTGCACACCAGAAAGCTGGGGAGGAAGGCCAAGCCTGTAAGCAATGGGTCCAACCCGCTCCAGGACCTCAAAGGGTCCCACGAACCTTGGCGCGAGCTTCCCTCTCACCCCAAACTGCTACAGGCCCTTCATGGGCGAAACACGAAGGAAGACGTGGTCCCCAACCTAAAACTACACCTCTCTGCGTTTCCGATCTGCATAGCTCTTCTGTCTGCTCCTAACAGTGCAGAGTCTCCTGTGAATCTGCTCGATCACCTCCTGACTCTGCCGAATCAGCCTGGGGCCAACCTCCCACTTGGTCCTCGCCTCAACCCAACTCAAGGCTCGAGTGATAACTGTTATTATATGCAAACTCCACCTAGGGCAAGTGCTCCTCCCAAGAGCCCCTCCAGTCCAGTACATAAGCACGCAAAAGGTCCTCAAGTGTCTGTATCGTGTGCTCAGACTATCCGTCCGTCTGGGGTGGTATGCTGTACTGAACCTCAATAGCATCCCCAGGGCCTGCTGAAACTCAGCCCAAAATTGGGATGTAAAATGGGTATCTCGGTCGGATATGATCTCCCGCGGAACTCCATGTAGACGTACCACATCGCGGATATACCTCTCTACCAACTGTGCTGGTCCCAAGGTAACTCGGATCAGCAAGAAACATGCCGTCTTCGTTAATCTGTCAATGATCACCCAGACTGCGTCGTGTCCTCGCTAGGTAACGGGCAGCCCACCACCAAGTCCATGGTGATGCTCTCCCACTTCTAGTCTGGCAATGGAAGTGGCTGCAACAGCCTTGCAGGCCTCTGATGCTCAGCCTTCACCTGCTGGCACACTAAACACTACTGTACGAATTCACCCACATCTCTCTTCATCCCCCTTCACCAAAAGTTGCATCTCAAATCATGGTACATCTTTGTGTTTCCGGGATGTATGGTGGACCTGGAACCGTGCGCCTCAGTTAGGAGCTCTCTCAACAGCTCCTCGTCCCTGGGAACGCACAAACGTCCCCTCATGTGTAGTACCTGGTCTGTAAAAGAGAAGTCCCCAGGGTCTCCTGACAGCACTCTGTCACGCAATGACTGTAAGTACAGGTCGGCCATCAGTCCAGTGATGATGTGGTCTATCAGCTCTAGCCTCGTCTGTCGTGTCACTGTCACTGCCCAACAGTGCCCCAGTAACTCTAGGAGCCGCCAACTGCCCATCTCCTCCATGAGGCTCCAACTCTGCGCCTGTAAACTGGCCAAGTGGGCAGGCGCCTTCCAACTCAAGGCGTCAGCCACCACGTTGGCCTTTCCCGAGTGGTAGGAAATGCTGCAGTTATAGTCCTTCAGGAGCTCCAACCAACATCTCTGTCTCATGTTGAGCTCCTTCTGATCAAACAAGTATCTGAGGCTCTTATGATCTGTGAAAATCTCAAAGGTCTCACCATACAAGTAGTGACTCCAAGCCTTCAGCGCGAAGACGATAACTGCCAGCTCCAGGTCGTGGGTAGGGTAACTATGTTCATGGGCTTCAGTTGACGCAAAGCGTAAGCGACAACGTGACCCCTCTGCATGAGCACACCCCCTAACCCCTGTAAAGAGGCGTCCATGTACACAACGAACCTGCCACTACTGTCTGGGATGGTGAGCACGGGAGCCGAAGTCAGCCTCTCCTTCAGCTCCTGAAAACACGCCTTACAAGCGTTTGTCCAAGTAAAGTGCACATCCTTCCAGGTCAACTGTGTCATAGGACGTGCAATATGCGAGAAGCCCCTGATAAACCGCCTGTAGTAGCTTGCTAGTCCCAAGAAACTGTGGATCTCAGTAACCATACGCGGTCTCTCCCACCTGAGCACTGCCTCAACCTTGGATGGGTCCACATCCAAGCCATCCCCGGAGATCACATGACCCAAGAAGGTCACCTCCCTCAACCAGAACTCGCACTTGCTATATTTGGTGTATAGCCTACGTCATCTCAGTGTGTCCAAAACCATCCGCAAGTGCTGTCCGTGTTGCATCTGATCTCGAGAATAGATGAGCACATCATCAATAAATACCACCATGAACTGGTCCAAGTACGGTCTAAACACCCGGTTCATCAAATCCATGAAGGCAGCGGGGGCATTGGTCAGCTCAAACGGCATGACTAGAAACTCATAGTGTCTGTACCGAGTGCGGAAAGATGTCTTGGAGACGTCTACCACCTTGATCCTCAACTGGTAGTATCCAGACCTCAAGTCTATCTTGGAGAATATCGTGGCACCTCGCAGCTTGTCAAACAAGTCATCAATCCTCGGCAACGGATACTTGTTCTTGATGGTGACCCTATTCAGCTGTCTGTAGTCCACACAAAGGCGTAGGGTACCATCCTTCTTCTTTACGAACAATACCGGGGCTCCCCATGGAGATGCACTGAGCCTCACAAAGCCCTTCTCCAGAAGATCCTGGAACTGAGACTTGAGCTCTCGCAGCTCAAGTGGTGCCATCCTGTACGGAGCTGTGGAGATGGGGCTGGTCCCCAGTACCAGTGAGATCTCAAACTCGATCTCATGCTTGGGCGGTAATCCTGACAACTCATCTGCGAACACGTTAGGGTACTCTCTGACCACCAGGATACTCTGGAAGTTTGCCACAGGGCTGGGCTCTACCACCACACAAGCTAGGAAGCCCTCACACCCCTAGCTCAAAAGTCTTACTGCCCGAAGTGTAGAAATGCACCTGAAGCCTCCATCCACTGGTTGCCCATGGAACTCGAAAGAAGGCAACTCCAGTATGGAGAAGACGATCTTCCTCTCAAAGTAGTCCACCAAGGCGTGGTAAGCGGACAGCCAGTCCATCCCCAGAATTACGCCAAAGTCCTCCATCTGTATTATAATTAGGTCAGCGGGAAGGTTGTCCCCCAACACTGACCTCACAACTTGTGTACACCTCCTCAGCTACAAACAGCTGACCACTCGGACCTCTGATCACGAACGGATCCTCTAACAACATACAGTCCTGCCCCAAACTAACAGCAAAACTGGCAGCGACAAACGAGTGTGTAGCACTGGAATCGAAAAGCGTGTAAACAAGTCTGCCGGAAACTGAAACCATACCTGCCACCACTGATCCTAAAGCTCTGACATTCCTGTGTGTCAAGGCGTTGATACGCCCCTCAGCCCTAGGTGCAGATGAAGCAGCCACACTCTACGTCGGATGGGTATCCGCTGGCTGGTACCCTCCCCGCAATTGCTGTCCTCCTCCTCGTGCCTAGAAACCTGGCCTCCTGCTCTCCCTCCAGTGCTCGGCGCGGGAAGCATCTGCTGACCTCCAACCCTAGACGGGCAGTCCCTCTTAATGTGGCCCGGTTGGCCACACTGGTAGCAAAGGGGGACTCGACTCCCGCCCTCAGTGGGTCCCTGCTGACGGCTGGGTGGGGGTCCGGTGCTAGCAGCTGGCCCCTGTCGAGGCCCCCCAAAGGCCACTGATGGCCTCACAAAGCGTGGCGGTTCTCCTGCAGGCGCCACGTGCCTCCTCTCTCATCAGCCCTGTGAGATGTCTGGCTGGTAGGGCTGCTTCCGCCCACTGTTAGTGTCACGTGCGGATGGGTTGGTTTCCTCATATGTCATAGCTTCCTCCACCACCCTTGAGAACGTAGGCAACTTCAGGGGTTTGACATACCCCCGAATAGTAGGTCGGAGCCCTCGGTGAACCTCCAAAGGCGCTCCTCAGTAGCAACAGTTGTCGCTGCGAAACGAGACAGCTCCAGGAAACGTTTGCAGTACGCGCTCACGGTCATCGTCCCCTGGCGAAGAGTGTGGAACTATCGCCTCCTCTGGTCCTTCCACGTCTGGGGGAAGTATTGCTCGCAAAAGAGGGTGACGAACTGGTCCCAAGTCGGCTCGTCCCTCTCCTGACCTCTGACCGCTCTCCACCACCTGTGTGCCCCGCTCTTTAGCTGGTACGTGGCAAAGGCCATGCGGCACTCCACAGGGGGGTGAAGGGTGTCAAAAACCTTCTCGAGCCAATCCTACGCCTCGGTCGGGTCCTCATCCCCCTTGAAGGAGGGGGGCTTCAGCTTCCGGAACTGTCAGAAAAGCTCATAGTGGCGTTGAAGTGGAGAAGCTGGTACGCCTCTAGGAAAGAAGCCTCGTGGTCGAAAGTGCCAAAGGAAGGTGGGGTGGTGGAGGCCCACCCTCTCCCTCGCATCCAGCGCAGTGTCCGTCTCGTGGTCCCACAGAGGACTCCCCCTCCGCAACCCCAGGGAGAGGTGCTCGTGGTGGCGGGTGGAGCTCCTCTCGCACGATGTCCCGTATCAGCTAGGCGAGGTCCTGGGCCTGAATGCCGGGGAGCAGTGGCTGGTCCACTGAGGCATCGAGCTCAATGTGCTTGCCCCTCCGACCTCATCCTTGGCCACGTTCGCGGCCTGCCTCGCTACCTCCTCGTCGAGGCATCTCCTGCAAGGAGACGCAAACATAGAATAGAAAGGACGTCAATACTAATCGATATTCAACAATGCAACCTTAAAACAGATGTCAAAAGGTATGTTGTGGTGGCTACTCTAGTTACAAGCACGTGAATTGGTTATTTTCCAGCCAGTTGGTTCACTTCTCGGGACGACCTTGCTCTAATAGCATCTTGTTATGACCCGATTCCCGAATCCCTACAGGATACGAGAATCGGACCGACTCGACTGATCCCAAGACCCACTCGTCCAATGAGAAAGTAACCAAAAAGCAGTAAAATAAACCACATTCACCATGCAAGTAACTAACAGTAACAAAAGTATAGCAGTACAGAAAAGAACTACTACAATACATACCACCACAACGGTAGAGAATTAAAAATAGGTACAAAAATGTGAAGTTTACAATAAAAGAGTACAAGGTGAAACAGAAATACTCACTACTACAGAAAAATGGTACAACAAAGGTACAACTATTTGGCTCTACTAGGCCCAGCACCCTCCGCAGCTGTAGGCTCTAGCTGCTCAACACCTAGTTTTGAAAAAGGTGACAAATATGACACATCAGCGAAACACTGAGTAGAGTGGCAACCAGCTAGCTAAGAAAAATAGTAAAGGTGGACAAGTAGCTGTTGTTCTTAATTTCTTTCCTTATTTCTCTATTTATTATTTCTTAAATTATTTCTCAGATCTTTCTCTTGATCTCGAATGTTCCTCATGGGAATGATCTTGATTGCAGTCTTTTCCAAAAAGTAGAAGTAGCACGTGGTGCTCTTTTGGCCGGGAGTGTCCCTCGTGGTGGTCCTACCCTTAGTTAACCACCCCAAGGTCGCTGACAGACGTAACGGTGACTACGGCACACACGATAGATGCACGGGTAGCTACCTCGCACTGGCACGCGGTCAGTCGTTTCCATTAACGGGTGCACCCAAAGCACAGCACGGAACCAATATAGGGCAGAGCCCTCTCAGTAATAGGGGTCCAACCCCTCCACAGTAACCAAACAGGGGTCTTGCCCCTCCACAGTCCGTGCTCCCTCACCTGACCCTGGTTTGCCCAATGGGCCTAACAAGTCGGTGTAGGATGGCTAGCTGAACCCCAGGGTCCATGGGGTGGCTAGCTCTCTCTCTACACTAGTAGCTCTCCTCGGTACTGTGTACGCGAGGGCTAAAAGTCAATACAAAGTGGCCAGACCTAATCCCGGGTCGCTGGCACGGCTAGTTCCGCTCTGCACTAAACAAGGGGACAGTCGCTCTCCTTGGTACTCCGTACTCAAGGGCCAGCTCACTTCCTCATCCACTTTCCCAGTTCCATTCTATTTATTTTCCAAGAGTTCTACTCCTAATTCCCCGTAGGGTTCATGCTCATATTTCTCATGCCAAGCCATACTAGGTTTCATCATTTCAGTTTCATTCACATTTAGCCTATGTTTCCAGAATTTAATATCAATTTATATAGAAGAAGATCAAATTTAATTTCCAAACAACAAGAATTACATGTAGCAGTACTCTACATTTGACAGGCAGCTGTTATCCAATTACAGGCAATTATCATTATTCTGTCTACTTATCCAAGACTACAATTCAGGTATTCAAGACATTCGTTTCAGTGTTTCTGTTCCTAGGATTCATTCCACACCCTAGGATCTATCACTCAATCTAGTTTTCAGGTCCTAGGATTCATGCCATACCCTAGGATCTATCATTCAATCTAGTTTTCAGGTCCTAGGATTCATGCCATACCCTAGGATCTATCATTCAATCTAGTTTTCAGGTCTTAGGATTCATGCCATACCTTAGGATCTATCATTCATTTCAGAGATGCATTAATGTTTGTAAATAACTAAGGGGAGCCACTCTACCCGCAAAACTGAGAGTAATGGGGGCATGATCGGTAGGTCCACGTGCCTCCGCAACCCCCAAAGCAGCAACAGAATGAGGTCCTAACACAAGGATCAATCACAAGGAACCACTTAGAACAGGATACAAGTATTTTAAACAAGTAGAGGAACTAATTCTGAGAAGAACAGAATCTTAAACACAGAAATCGGACCTCAAACAGACCCTAAACAAGTCAAAAATGATAACTCTACCTCAAATCAGATGTCTGGAGCACCTTCCAGACATCTTAAAAAATGGTCCAGATCATACCTCACTCTATGCTGCTCCTCAGACGTCCAGGGATCCTGCTGAATCGTCTGGACCCAGTTCCAGATGTCCGACCTCCTCTCCAGACGGCTGGAGATGCTCTTCGCCATCTGGTGATGTGCCCAGACGTTTGAACTGCGTGGGAGGACGTGTCCCCACACCTTCCCGAAATGAAACCTCCACGCGAGATGAAAGCCTCCTCAACATGACACGTCTTAGCACTTCAGCGGAACGGCCTGCATGGCGGTATCCGCAAAATGGAGGTAGAGGAGAAATTTCATACCTCTCAGTCATCTGGAGCTCCCCCCAGATGTCGCCCGCGTCATCTGGACGTAGGTCCAGACATCTGATTCTAGGAAAAATTCCCAAAATCAGAACCTCCTCGCCTTCTTCCCGCTGCGCGGGAGCTCGCCATGCAACCTCTCACCTGTTGCTCGAGCTGCAGTAGCACCAGGGGAGATCTCCCTGGCACGATGCTCCTCCGCGCGCACGTCGGCTGGCCTTGAGCTGCTCCGGTGGGCTCTCTCTCTTCCTCGCGCGCTCTTCCTCTTCTTCCCTCTTGCTGCACCTCTTCCTCTCCGCACTGCACCCAGCAGCAGCTGCTGCCCCCGCTCTCGCTCTCGCGCTCACGCTGGAAGGAGGAGACGGTGGGGTGGTGAACAAGGGAGATGGGAGGAGGTATTTGAAGGCGTGGGGGAGGCGTCTGTAGGTCGGCGAGGGAAGAGAGAGAAAGAAGAGGGCGGCGGGTTGTAATCTGCGCATGGCACGCGTGCAGACTCGCGATCATACGCATTTCAAATTTTATTTCCAGACGTTTGGGAAGGCGCCTAGATGTCTGGACCAACTCCCAGACGTCTTAAGTGTGTTTGATGTCCTGGGTCTTAACAGGAATAGATCCCATCCCTCCTCTATTAAACTAGCATGGCTGCAAGCAAACAAAGCTAAAACAAATGTAATGTTTGTAGGTTTTATGCCTTCTTTGAGCATCTTCCTGAAAAGATGAAGAGCATCCTTTCCTCTACCATGCATGCCAAATGCTACTATCATAGCATTCCATGTCACAATATCTCTACTTGGCAGCCTCTCAAATATAGTTAGAGAATTCTTAGTACTCTCGCACCTTGCATACATGGTTAGGATTGCATTTCCTAAAGAAGCATCTGCCGATATATCAAGCTCCCTTCTGATAATATAAGCATGAATACATTTAGCTTGAGGTAAATTTGCCATGTCGGCACAAGAAGAAAGAACGATAATCATTGTGACAGTGTTAGGTTCTACTTCAGACTGCATTAAACTAAGAAGCTGGAGAGCTTCATTAGTTTTCCCATTTCTAGCCTTATTGGCAATCATAGCATCCCATGAAATCAAATCCATATGAGGGGAGCTCCAGAATATATATAAGGCAACAAATTCACATCCACAGTTTATGTACATGTCTGTGAGAGTAGTGCATAAGGAAAAGTTGAGCTCAATTTCATGTCTTATTATGTGACAATGAATTAAACTGCCAAGAATTAGAGATGCTTCATCATTGCATCTAGAGAGCAATGATGTAACCTTAAAACTCTGAATAAAACATGGGAGTACGTTAATCATTTATCTATTTATATATACAACCTTGAATGCCTTTCTTATATATTTTTTTTTTTGTACTAAATGTTTCATGTTCCAAGTATGTAGGTACCAGATGAAGCATAGAAACGTCGACATGAGAGCAAACACATGTAGATCATATACTTATCTAATGTAACCAACTAGAGAGTGTTGGTTGAAAATGAAAAATGTAGATTAATCCAAACCATATGTAAATCTGATGCATTTGGATCTCAGATGTGGAAAATCTCAAAATTTTCAAGGATCATAACCTGTGGTGGTTGGCAATTGGTTGATGCTTGATGGAAATGATGGCCTTTTGGTTGCCAGGGAGTCTCTCTTTCATTGATGAGGATAGGTACCTCATTTCTGCCTTTTGCACTCTTTTAGGTATGTGAACCTCGAGATCCCCCTCAACTTGCCTCTACTCTCGTCCATTTACATACACCTCTGATCTTAGGCTGCAAAATAGAACTACACAGCAAACAAGATCATTGTATACAAACTCAACACATATGAAACATCAATCAAGATCATATACTCAAGGCATTGATGAAAATCAAAGAAACATACAAACATGACTAGTAACTATAAAGTATGTATCACATAAAGAAACCAACATTTCCCTATTAAGAATGAAGCAACCTAATGCCTTACAAATTGGTTCAGACAATTCAAATTTTCTGCACCAAGTCAAGAACTACTGACCATATACAACTACAACACTTGGGGTACCGTTGCAATTGATCCAAATTCATGAAAGAAAGATCCCTGTACAACAAAGTGCTCGCCTATGCTCTAAACACATGCTTACCATCATCACCATCATCACCACGGTCAGGGGTAAACTCAGATTTTCAACACTCTAACTCTTCTTGCAAAGTAGAGAGGGACCAAATTGCATTAAAGAAAGCAAATGGATGGGATAAAACAGGATGAATATATCTTCATAAAACAAAAGATGAGGAAAGAGTTATTCAAATCTTGTACATTTAATTTAGCAAAGTAATGATTTGAGATGTTCAAAACAAAAAAGAAGACAAGACAACAACAAAAACACTACCTCACCTTGTTTAACTTTTGTGAAGATGAGAACTTGGAAGATGGGCAATGCCCATAATAGGAATGTTTGGGTCTCATTATATACATGGTGGTGCTCAAGTGATGTATGTATCACTATGCACATACACAAGCATGTACCAAAAGAACAAGTATGACTCAAATTTCAAGTTGATCAAGTACTCCCATCTTGAAATCTATTTAAACACAAGTATGGTCTATATCCTAAGAAAGAATGAGAATGAAACAAACATATGACTCAAGGGTGATTACCTAACTCAAAACAACTCAATAATCACTCTTTGGTTTTATTTCCTAACATGATGGTTGAGAGCTAACACAATAGTACTATTCACACTTCCTTAAGGAGCTCTAACACGAATTCATGAAGCAAGGACAAAAGAATATGACTTAAGGGCTATGTTAACATTAACATGGAAAAGACAATGTTAGTTTATACTATGAGTATTTCTGCTAACAAAAGGATTAGGAAGGTTCATATTGATGAAGAGAGAGGTTTAGCCTAAGGGGGGCTTATGATGCAACTCCCATCTGCACTGTATTGTTAAATAATAATCACCCAAATGAAATGTTGAAAGAAGCGAGCACTTAATTAGAACGTTAACTTTAATAATGCAAATGAAGATATTTTAGGGATTTCTACATTCTAATCCCTACATAAAGGCCTACTATTATTTAATTGTGTATCCGAGCTCATATATTCAAGCACATCAACAACCATGCAAATTTAGAAAATTAATAAGAAAGTTCTATAAACTAGACTAAGGAGCTGGCATCTATATAAGAATCTCAATTACATTTTAAAAGTAGGATTGTTCAATGGGAACACTGGAAAAACTAGAAACCATGAACTATCTCCCATATTTGGAAGGCATAAAAATGGTGCATGACATCAAGAAAATTGTCTATCTAATAGTGAGTTTTTTGCCTGATGTTGACAACTAGTCATCCAATAGTGACCTTGGAAATTGATTGAACTAATTATAGCTTGATTGGGTTGAGCAATGCATATTCCTATTCTACAACCCATTAGTATGGACTTTCCTAGAAATAAGATCATAAACAGAGCAAGATTCATATAAGGAAAAATCAAAAGAGCTTGGAAGAAAGCCTAGGAGGATAAGGAGACCACCAATAACCAAGTCATTAGAAAAGTTACTCTGAAATACAAGAATCTGAGCATGCTGCAAACATGGAAAACTAACTCCAAACACAAGATGAGATGGTACAAATTCCAATCAAGATATTGAACAAACTAATGTAATGAAACCAGTGGCCCATTATTTAGTGGAATGATAAACAAATGTTTACACAAACGAGATCAGAAAAGCTGTAAGTTCCTTAAAAATAAAGCCTTTTTGCCTACCATCAAACAATTGCAACATTAGCCATGAGCATCATGCATAGCAGATTATTGGTAGAAGACTTTCTTAGCATCACCTTTTCTCATGTTCATTAATCCATATACTCAACAAAGAATATAATGCATGCAAGTTCTTGGAGGTCTTACCATTCTATCTATAACAATAATATATATAGAATCCTTATCTTTTTAGGAAGACCCAGAAGCTTCTAAATAGGTCACAGCAGAATGTCTAAAACATATAGGTATAATGAAAATATTGCTAAAGGATCTTAGATGAACAAATACGATGGTTGTGTTCAAGGAAGCCCAGTTCAAATAGATTTACTAAGAAAATGGCAATCTGAGCATAACTAAATATAGAAACCTAAATCAAGCTAAATTTCTCTCTCTGTCTAATAATCATCAAAGTTAGAGAACCTATTATTTGAAGCAATTAAAGCTATCACAAGATCATGAAGAATAATGCTATACAAGTGGCATGAAACTAATATATACTCATGAAGAATAATGCCTAGCTTTACCATGCAAGCCCAATAAAGCATGGGAAAATCAACTTCTCAAGATAAATAATCTAGGGAAAATCCCCATCTCAAATGAGTTGGAAAAAACCCAAAATCGACTCTTGAATAAGAAAAATCACATGATAATTTTATTGTTCATTTGTTTATAGTTATGTTTTTTGATAATGATGAATGAGTTATTTCCTTGGAAAAGACTGACATATTGTAGGAAGGATTTAAAGAAAAGGAAAGGCAAAAGATTTTCTTTATAGTTTATTTTATTTGTCTAGATTGTAAAAGCGCCTTGAATTATCCTTAGGATGTCTTTAGAATCTTCATATTCTTATTGGTATCTTTGAAATTGCAAAAAGTGATTTCTGCTGGTTTTTCAGACGTCTCATTTTCCCTTCAAACATTTGAGTATGATTTTTAAGACATCTGATCTATTTCTCTAGACGTCCAATATCTTGTCCAGAGTCTTGATTCATGATTAGCCATTGCAACCTTTGTCTTTCAGATGCCTCCTTGAGTTTTCCAGATCTCTTTAACCAAATAGAATAATGGTCATAATCTTAGGTGTTTTTCAGACATTTGTCATCTTCTTGAGTCGTCTGAAATTGTCCAATGTTCACTTTCTATCCAACTATCAAATTGATCGCAATTTATTATGTCGGTTTCTCTTTTGATTTTGGACCATTGTACACTATCACACTTCTTTACATTCATTCAGACGTCTAATGATATGTTTTAAGATGTCTAAACTTTTGTCTAGACATCCAACCTGACGTCTGATCATTTATCTTTAGATCCCAGTTTGGATCCAATTTCATTCCAGTAACTATCACTTTGACCCTAGAACCTTTTTAGACATCCAATTTTATTTTTAGATGTTTGAAACTATATGTTCAGATGTCTAAGTTTTTGTTCAAACGTTGTTGTAATTGTTCTTGTAAAATCCAAAAACTACTACTTTTCTCTAGAGCTTTTTCAGACGTCCCAATTTATTCTTAGATGTCTGAAATAGTATTTTCAGACATCTTTCTTTTCTTTTCAGATGTTTGATACAGTTAGATTTTGAGTAAATACATTATAGTAATTCTATCTCAATTTATTCCAATTCAATTTAAATTCCAACAACTACCTAAGCTTAAATCTGACTACCTACACCTGTATATACCCCATAGGTAGCCTTAAGAATTTACACAACAAAGAAATATACATTATACTCATATTTTGCAAAGCTTTTGATCTTGTTGCGGTCTCTTGTTGCTCTCTTTCTCTATTTGTGTTGTTGTCCATTTGAGAGCAAACATTCCTACTACTTATAGGTTTGGTAAGGAAGTATTTTTACTCTTTTATTCAAGGATTATATATTTATATTGCTTTTTGATAGTTTATTTGGGTACCCGATTTGTGGGTTTCTCGTTTCCGCTTAGCGGAGGGGCAAAACTCTTCTTGGGATTTGTCCAGGAAGAGGGGATTTGTAATATTACTTGTTAGTAATTCCTACTTGGGTAGGGGCAAAATCTTAGATTGAAAGATCTAGGTAGAGGTTTTTCCCGCAAGGGTTTCCTCTCTAAATACTTGTGTGCTATTGCAATTTATTCAATTTTTTCTTTACAATTCAACCCCCCTTCTTGTGCCACTAACATTTGGTATCAGAGCCTTGGTTTACTCATGTGTGTTCAAGGCCTGAGCAAGATGATCAAATGGCATCCAGGGTGGTGGCAATGAGCAGCAACTATGGATTCTCAACATCAAAACCTCCATATTTCGATGGTACGAACTACTCGTACTAAAAGCAGAGGATGGAAGTTTTCCTGCAGTCTGAAGATTATACACTCTGGGAAATGGTGGAAACTCTATTTGAAAGACCGGTGAAATTTGAAGATGGAGTTTTGACGGACAACAACAAGAAGCTGTTACTCAATTCCAAGGCTATGAATGCCTTGTATTGTGCACTCAACCCTGATGAGTTTAATCGGATTTCTCAATGCACAAGTGCATATGGAATTTGGAAAACTCTTAAGGTTACTCATGAGGGAACAAATAAGGTAAGGAATTTCAAAGTTGTTTTACTAACTCAAGAATTCGAGAAATTTGAAATGCAGGAAAATGAAAGTGTGAAGGATATGTACACCCGTTTCACCTTCATTATCAACAACCTAAAGGCTCTAGGAAGGACTTACATAAGAGGTGAGCTTGAAGGTAAGATTTTACATTTCTTAACAAATATTTTTGAGCCTAAAGTTACAGCTAGAGGAGAAGCCAATGAAGTTGAAAACTTGAACATGGACCAACTTCTTGGAAATCTCATGGCATATGAGACTAAGCTCAATCAAAAGAAGAAAGGGATGGAGGAAGGGAAGAAAAAGCAACTAGCCTTCAAAGTATTTTCAGAATCTGAAGATAGTAATGAAGAAATTGAAGACCTTGCCATTCTTATTCGTAAGCTTAGAAAATTTCTAAGTTATAACAAGAATTTTAGGAAAAGGGGATCAAGAGAGGATTCAAAGATGGAACCAATCATTTGTTATCAATGTAAAAGGAAGGGACATATTCGATAGGATTGTCCACTTCTTAAGAAGGATAGAGATAGGAGCAAAAGGAAACAAGAGAAGGATTCAAAGAAGTCTTTTAACAAGTACAAGAAAAAGAAAGCTATGCAAGCTACATGGGATGATTCAGATTCAAGCAAAAGTAAATCTGAGACTGATTCAACCGAGGAAGAAGCTGCATGCCTTGGACTTATGGTACTAGAAGATGAGGTAAATGATTTATCTTTAGAAGAACTTATAGAAGCTTTTGATGATCTATATAATACTTTTAAAAAGACTATGTTAAAAAATAAAGATCTTAAAGAAAAATATTAAGATCTTCAAAATGAGAAAGACAAGATTCTGTAAGAAAAAGATTTTCTATGTGATGAGAATAAAAGTTTAAAGAATAAAATAGAACTTCTTGAAACTAATGTTCATGATCTTAAAAATAATTCAGAAAGGTTATTAGAAGATCTTGCTAGGTTTACTAATGGGAAGGATAACATAGATAGACACTTATCATCACAAAAATCTTCTTCTTGCAAATTTGGTCTTGGATATTCTCTTGAAGCTAGTTCATCAAAAGGTAAACAAACTAATTTTATATCTAGTCAAAAGGAAGTAAGGAAGTTTTCATATTTAACTACGAAAACAAAAACTAACCAATATGGACCCAAGAAAAAATGGGTACCAAAGAAACATGTTCAATCTTGTTTTGTAGGTCAATGTTCTACACGCTAAATTGGTGTTTAAGATTGTCATGTTGTAGTATAGCCAAAAATAGTGCTCAAACAAATAAATTTTATTACTCGAAAAAGTTCCGAGGTCGAACACAGGGAGCAAATAGGAATTCACGCACTAATCTCAATAGATAATATAAATGAGCATAATAAATTACTCAAGAACTAATATGCAATGTATAGCATGAGTATATGAAGAGATAAAAAGAATTCTAGACAAAATAATGGTGATTTGGATCATCAATTATTAGCCTAACACATATATAGTATTTACTGAATATAATCAAATGAAGGAACAGATAATCAGATGTCGGGTTTGTAAATCGCATTTTTGATAGAAAAAAGTGTCGTAGTATAGTCACAAAGTACGATCCAACAAAGATATTATTTTACAAAAATTACGAGACTTGAGTCCTGGTCGTTCGTCTCTGGGAGGCGTTGCTTTCACTTTTAAAATCGATCTTTTTACTGCTCTACTTCGTTTAAAGATGCACGTCGGTTTCCAATCTCCTAACTAAAACTTTACCACTTCTGTTATTAACTCGAATCACATGCGCATGCATCAAATAAATTACGAAGGTGAATGTGTGAGTTTCTGTGCGTACGATTCTAGTGAGGTGGTGACTATTTATGGAGAAAGCATCTATCGTTAGATTTTCAATATCTTCGGGAAACGACGTGTTGGTGCATAATGGATAGACAGTTAAAGAGTAGGCACTTAAATCACGCAAATACGATAATTATTAAGCTCGTGGTGATTTCAAACACATAAAGGGATATATATACATATATAAATGCATTTTCATTCATTCATTGGGAAGTTGTTTGCACAAGGAATCTAGAGGAAAGCTTGTATATAAATGCTTGAAAATTAAACCTAGCTATCGGAAAATGATTGCATACAAGAATCGATGGGGGGGTTTCGCATGCATCATTGGGGGGAGAAGTAAGACTACGCTATTAAGCAGTAATAAAAGCAATAAAATTATGAAGAGCATGAATTAAATCTAGAAGAATAGATGGCATTTAGGGGTGGTCCTCGATGGCCTTGGAGTGGTCGGGAGGAGAAGGAGGGGCGGCCAATGTAGCTTAGGTCGACCCTTGGATAGAGGGAGGAGTGATCCAGCATCCCGGCATGATGTCCTCTATGGTGGTGGTAGTGAGCTCGTGGAGGTGGAGTGGCTAGCTAAGTGGAGGTGGCGTGAATGGCACCAATGAAGTGAATTTGCCAAGGAAGTGAATGAAGCCAAGGGATGTGAATGTGTGCGTGTGTGGTCATGCTCTATATGGCTAGGTGGCTTAGGATAGGTCTTAAGGGGTTTGTGTAGGTGTAGGTCTTGATTTTAGGGTTACAAACCCTAATTGCTAAGGTAAAAATGCAATTAAACTTAAACTAAGTTTAATTGAATGAGTGTGAGCCTAATTGAGGGTGACATAACTCAATCAGGTTGGGTTTAGGTCAATTGGACTCTCATTAAGTCCAATTGAACTTGTGTGGGTTGAGATCTAAGCTCAATTGGACTCAATGAGTCCAATTGACTTAGGTGAAGGTAATTGACTTTGATCTAAGTCAATTGGGTTTGGTGAAGACCTAATTAGGTCCTTAGGTAGGTCTAGAGGTGATGTACTAGGGTTAGGACACCTTAATTTAGGTTCCTATGGGGTTGGGATTAGGTCTAGGGAGCTAGAGATCCAAGATCAAGACTTGAATCTCAAAACAGGGAGTGGAGACCAGTATCAGACGTCCAATAATAGGATCAGATGACTTATACTCAAAAATCAAAAGTCTAGATTTCAGTTCTGGACGTCCAATTTGAGTCAGGGGAAATCAAGGTTCTGTTTTGGGTACTCTACAGAAATTGGATGTCTGACAAAGTGTCTTGACGTCCAATAACACTGCAGAAGTGGGTTGAAGGTGTGCGGGAGATAGCTAAGGGTCCTGGACGTCCTATAACTTATCTAGACGTCCAGATAAGGGTTGGAACTAGGGTTTTAAGGCTTCCTAGGGTGTTGTGACCTAATCTAAGGGTGGCTAAGGCTTAGGGAAGTCTCTAGGCTATCCTAGGGCTAGGATAGACCTAAGCTCTTCACATTTTACTGCTTTATTCTTACTTAATACCATTGCAAACCTTTAACTCCCTTACATTATTATTCCTACATCTAATCTAAGCCTTCTGCTCCAGCTCTGCTACAACTCCCGTTATTCCAGATCCAGCTTCAGATGCTGCTCCAGATCCAGCTTCAGATCTGCTTATTGCCTGCAATCGACATAATGCACTTAATAAGCACATTGTAACATTGTTTTATGAATAGCTAAAGAAAAATAGTAAAGATGTAGATAATGCGTATGCGTGCATGAATTTCCCTATCTTATGCTAAGTTCTAGCCTAATCTAGGTCAATTAAGACCTATGATTGCTGCGCAATCATCAGATGTCTGATTTTACAATCAGACGACTTAAAGTGCATTGCTACAGTGCTCCTTTCCTTTTCTTCAGCTTCTTCTTCTTCTTCCTCTTCTCTTCTTCCATTGTCCTCCTCCTCCTCTTCTTTCTTTCTTCTATCTAGGCCTTCTTCTTTTCTTCTTCCTTTGTTCAGCCTCTTCACATAGGGGGAGCTTCTTGAATTGGCTACGTGTCAGCCAACTTCTCAGAGAGCAAAACCCTCCCCCTACCCCATGCAAGCTCTCTCCTCTATTTCTCTACTTAGGTCACGCTCTCCCAGAGCCTCCAAAAGTACTGGGTATATGGGTAATCGGACCTAGAGCACACTCAGATCCAGGCTCACTGATAGTGGTTGGTGAGCAAGGAGTGGATAGCATAGTCGGGTAATCGGGTGTACCAGGTTCGCAGGGGTAATGTCACGGACGAGGCACGTAAGGGTGTGGGGGACATCACCCCCCGAGTGTTGAGGCGATAAGCCCTCAACACTTTTACAATTTATCCCTACTGCATCATGAGCTTGTGGAAGTTTCGGCAAGGCGGATGGAGTTGTGTAGCAGTGGAGCTGCCTTGCCAGAGGTTCAATCGGAGATGGAGATGATGAGGGTGAATGGTGGTAGCGAGGGGTTGTTTTTGGTGTTTTGGGTAGGAAATTAACCTAGGAACCTAGAGAGACCTAACTACCTATTTTAAGTGGATGAAAAAGGGGGAGGACGACACTGGCTTGTATTGCTGGTGTCAGGGAAGATGAATTCTCCGATAGGAAGGAACGACAATGAAGACGTGGAAAGGGGATGGCCATTAGTATTGCGGCACGTGGAAGAATCTGAGGATGAGGAATCTGTTGGTTTTGCAAGAACAGATGAGGAAGGAGGTCAAAGATATTGCCATAGCTCGTGGAGTTTTTTTGGTCGGAGAGGAGAGAAGAGCATGGGGTAACTCCAGCCAAAAACGGGTCTGGGGAACTTGGCAAGGTCTGAGGGTCCTTATATAGGGCTCTAGAGAGAGTTTTGAGCTTGGCTAGGAATGCTTGCTAGAGTAGGATTTTGAAAGATACCCGAATCTCTCATGTGTTCGCATGAGAGATTGGGAAGGTTATGGAGCTCATGGATGGATTCAGAAGGAAGAGGATACCTCAAAGAATCTCCCTTCCAATTTTGGAAGGGATTGATTGAACAGAAAAGGAGTTCTCTTCAATTAATGGTTGTCAGAGAAGGATTCCTCCGCAATAATGGTGGAGGGAACTATTTGCGAAGAGTGACAACAAAGATAGGGGCCTTTCTGTAAGGATTTCAAAAGTTAGGGGCATGTGTGTGAAAGAAAAGACTCAGACTTGACCAAATTGCAAACTAGGTCAAGATGATCTCAGATTGGGCCCAAATTTTGGTACAAACCTAATTTGGACCCAAGGAATCCAATGGTGAAGTTAGATTTAGGTTTTGAGCAAGTTTGACTAGGTAATTTGTGTAAAAACCCAAATTAGGGCAAATGTCAGTCTGAGACTTTATTTTAGGTCAAGACGGGTTTTGATGGTCAAATTGAGGATACTAAATACTAGAGAATATTTTTCTATGAATTTTAGAGGGTTTAGATGGATTTTATCTTGATCAGAACCTTATTTAATTAAGCGGATCTAGTTTTAGGGTTTTAAAAAGTCATTTAATTCTCAGGACACGTGCAAACACTTTTCTGATTGTTCTAACCCACTTGTTATCTTTTTAAGACCAATTGACCTTCATTCAACCCCTGAGGAAACTCGTGGTTGTATTACATTCATGATAAGCTGGTAAAATTGCAGTTTTAACCCTAGTTTCTTATTTTTCCTTCAGAATGATTATGCAATGACTTGCGACTCTCTGGCGATTATGTAGGAGCATTTATTGACTTAATTGGGTCAAAATTGAGCTAGTTATGACTCATGATGGTGTTCCCATCAGTCAAGAAGAAGTGGATTTACCAAGATATATCTTTAAGAGAACCAAAGAAGGACTACATGCCTATAGAAAGATAGTAGAGCAGCGAAGAAGATGAACTCAAAGAAGATCATATTTTGTAGGATAAAAACAAAGGAACTTGAATCATGGACAGCGGATGTTCTAAGCATATGACAGACAACAAGGGACTTTTTATGGAGGTAACATACAAAAAGGTTGGCTCCATTACATTCGGGAACAACCACAAAGGATAGATTATAGGTACAGGTATTATTAGTAAAGGTAATGCATCGTTTAGTCATGCTGCATTGGTAAAAGGATTAAAACACAATCTCTTAAGTGTAAGCCAGATTTGTGATAAAGGATATGATATTCTGTTTAGTGCTAAGTTTTTAAAGATATTTGATAGTATAACAAATGAAATTCTTCAAATTGGAAAAAGATATAAGGATATATATATTGTTGAAATAGATGAAAATGGAACTTATGATTGTTTAGTAGCTTTAAATGATGAAATGTTTACTTGGCATAAACGATTAGGGCATTTGCACTTCAAATACTTAAATAAATTAGTCAAATATGAATTAGTTTAAGGATTGCCTAAGAAAAAGTATAATTCAAATAATTTTTGTGATGCATGTACACTTGCTAAGTTGAATAAAAGTTCTTTCAAAAGCAAAAATATTGTCTCTACATCTAGACCTTTAGAAATCTTGCATTTAGACTTATTTGGACCACTAGAACAAGTAGTTTAAATGATAGTAGATATTGTCTTGTAATTGTAGTTGATTATTCAAGATTTACATGGGTATATTTTCTTAAACTTAAAGACCAAACCTTAGAAATTTTTAGCAAGTTTTAAAAACTTGTTCAAAATGAGAAAGGATATATGATTTCTTGAATTTGATTCGATCATGGGGGAGAATTTGAAAATCAAGATTTTTCTCATTTTTGTGAAGAACTAGGAATAAAGCATGAGTTTCATTTCCTAGAGCTTCACAACAAAATTGTGTAGTGGAATGGAAAAATCGAACTCTTCAAGAATGTGCTCATACACTTCTTATAGAATCTGGTCTTCCAAAGTATTTTTGGGCCGAAGCCACTAACATGGCTTGCTATGTGCTAAATAGCCTAATTAGGCTTATACTTAATAAAACAAGTTATGAACTTTATTATAATAGAATACTTAAAATTAGCTATTTGAAAATATTTGGAAGTAAGTGTTATATGCTTATCACTAAAGAAAATCTTGATAAGTTTGACACTAAGGGAAACAAATGTATGTTCATAGGATATTCATCTTGAAGTAAAGCTTATTGAGTATTCAATAAGAGAACTTTAACAATAAAAGAAACTCTTCATATAAAGTTTGATGAAAATCTTTCTATAGATAATAAACAAGTTGAAGTAGTAGATAGTGATGATGAGGACATACCCTTTATAGATGTATCACACATTAAAGATCAAAATACACATAATCTTCCTAAAGAATGGAGTTTTCATAAAGATCATCCAAAAGAAAAAATAATAGGAGAGATTAATGACAAAATCACAACTAAATCACAAGTTAACTTTGTTTTAACTACTTTTGTATCTCAACTTGAACCCAAAATTGTTGATCAAGCTTGTTTAGATTCTTCCTAGATATTTGCTATGCAAGAAGAACTAAATTAGTTTGAAAGAAATCATGAGAATTAGTTTCTAAACCAAGTGATAGTTCTATTATTGGGACTAAAAGGGTTTTTAGAAATAAAACTAATGAAGAAGGTCAAGTAGTAAGAAATAAGGCCAGACTTGTTGCACAAGGTTATAATCAACAAAACAGTTTAGATTATGAAGAAGCTTATGCTCTTGTAGCTAGGCTTGAATCAATTCAAATGCTTCTTGCATTTTCATCTCATTTAGGTCTTAAATTATATCAAATGGATGTAAAATCAGCTTTCTTAAATGGATTTATAAAAGAACTTTATGTAGCCCAGCCTCTTGGGTTTATAAATTTAATTTCCTAATCATGTGTATAAGCTTAAGAAGGCTCTTTATGGTCTCAAGCAAGCACCTAGGGCATGGTATGAATGATTAAGAAACTATCTCATTAAATTACGATTTATAATGGGAAAGGAAGACCCAACTCTTTTTATTAAAAATCAACTTAATGATTTAATAGTGATTCAAATTTATGTGGATGATATTATTTTTTGTTCTACTAATGACAATTTGTGTGGAGAGTTTTCAAAGATTATGTAGGATGAATATGAGATGAGTCTCATGGGAGAATTAAAATTCTTCCTTGGACTACAAATCACGCAAATGAATGAAGGAATCTTCATATGTCAAACAAAGTACACCAATGACACATTGAAGAAATATGGAATGGATAATGTGAAGGAGAAAACCACACCGATTGCTACAAACGTAAGTCTTAACTTGGATGAATATGGTAAGCAAGTTGATGAAAAGATATACAGAGGTATGATAGGATCTTTACTCTATCTTACTGCAAGTAGACCTGATATAATGTTTGCTACTTGTCTTTGTGAACTTTTTCAAAATTCACCTAAAGAATCCCATTTGTCTGCATTAAAAAAAATCTTTAAATATTTAAAAGAAACTAGTGATTTTGGTTTGTACTATCCTAGAACTCATGCACTAGACTTACTAGCATATAGTGATGACGATTATGATGGTAATGGGATTGATAGAAAAGGTACTAGTGGTACTTGCCATTTTTTGGGTAATGCACTTGTTTCTTGGTTTTCTAAGAAACAAAATTGTGTTGCATTATCCACTACTGAAGTTGAATATATTTCAGCTGCTCTAGCATGCTCTCAAGTGCTTTGAATGAAACAAACTTTATCTGACTTAGGATTAAACTTTGAACAAACTAAAATATGTTGTGATAATACAAGTGCTATAAATCTATCCAAAAATCCTGTAAATCATTCTAGAACTAAACATATAGATGTAAGACATCATTTTCTTAGAGATAATGCATTAAAAGGAGAAATTAAGTTAGATTTTGTAAACACTGAAGATCAACTTGCAGATATTTTGACAAAACCCCTTCGTTTAGAAAGATATAGTCACATTAGAAGGCATCTAGGAATTTGCAAGTTGAAAGACTTTGAAAATTGAGTTTTTGGATGTCTGAATTTCCATCTCAGACGTCTTATTATTTTGTGCCTCTTAGTCTTATTATCTTGTGCATGTTTTTTGTGTGAAGGATTCCTGGGAATTTCAGACATCTTGTATGCTTCTCAGACGTTTGTGTTTCTATCTGACTCTTGTATAATTCTATCAATGGTCATTCAATGGTCATCTTTTTGAATTTCAAATGGAGTGTTTTGAATTCAAATTCAAACGGTCTTTCATATGTCTTTTTCATCTGTTAGACGTCGATTATCTATGTTTAGACATCTGTCTTTATCAAATGACATCTGATATTTGAATGCTCTTGGATTCAAAATTTGAAACATGTTTCTTTTAACCAATGGATATTTGACCTCTTTATGAGAAAATCTTCTCTCTTTAAAATACAACCCCACCTTTTGGTCATTTCCATTTCACTTTCTTCACTTTCTACCACACTCCAAAGAGATTTCTCACATCTAGTTCTCTTCTTCATCTACATTCCTCCATTTTTTATCCTTTGAAGAGCACCTGATAGCATTGGAAGTCTCGTGGAGCTTGCTGGAGTCTCCTGAGCTCTATCAAGATATCTCCTGCACTCACCAAACGTCTGTTCCCGCATCCTCCTCTCTTATTCTAAAAAGGCCTCTTGTTAAGGAAGAACATATATTCTTCGTTTGGTAATCACTACATTTGTTTACCTAGATCTTGTTTGTTCTTTCAATGAAAACTTTTATGGATATATTTTGTAATTGTGATTAACTCTCTTCTTTGATTTTTTTTTGTTTTGGGGAATATTTTTGTTCTTTCTTCTTGATATGATTCTCTCTGTTTTCTTAGGCATCTTGTTACTCTTTCAGACATCTACTATTATGATTCTTATCTCTCAAAATCTCAGACGTCTGTTTGCATTTTTCAGTCATCTGTTTTGTGATTTTAGACATCTGACTTCCATACCAGATGTCTGGTTTTAGCTATTTTTGTTAACCCACCTCGTAAGAAGCAAAAGAGTGCTAGACCTAGTAACCCATCTCCTGTAGAAGAACTACCTAATGTAATGGAACAATTTTGCCTAACCAAAAAGCCTCCCAAAAATTAAATAACTTTGAGAAGTTTAAAGTTAGGTATGGAAGACCAATTATATGGGATGACTTTAAGGATTATGGTCTTCTAGCTCTTTTTCAAGCTCAAGGAATTCAACATTTCTTTGATGAAAAATTTTTTCCTGGAGGAAAAATTCTTGGCTTTTTTCTCGAGCTTGTAAAATTATTTTATGCAAATTTAGTAAATGACTCCACACCTACTTCATCTATCCTAAAATCTAGTGTTTTGAATGTATCTTGTACTGTGACCAATGAAGTAATTTCTTCTATTGCTTGCACCACTGACTCAAGAGTTCATTGGCGAGACATTGCAAAAGAAGTAACCATCTCCACTGTTACAAAAACATTAGTTAAACATGATGTTTATTTTAAAGGAATGAAACTAGAATCTCGTCATCTTAAGGTGGTGCCTCGCATTTTAGCTAGGCTTGTCTCTTGGAACTTGCATGGAAAATCAGGATCATTTGATCACATTTCTAGGGAGATTGCCTACATCATAGACGCTTTATTAAACCGTACCAAATCGAACAGGTGTGATTTAATCATGGACACATTATGTAGCACACACCATAGGAACCTTCCTTTTGGTGCCTTTATTTCCAACATGCTTCATTTCAACCTTGATTTGAAACACCAATTTGTAAATGAATATGTTAAGAAGTTTGACCGCACTACTTTACTTCTTATGGGTCTTAAGAAAGGAATTGAAGAAGAACAAGTAGAGGAAGAAGCTACTCAGTCTCCACCTTCTCAGTCTTCTCCTACTTCCTCACAAGTTCCTCTCATGCTTCCTGATCCTTCTACTCATTCCTTTTATTCCACTTCTTGGGATTATTCTTCGGAGAATGTATAGGGAAATCAAGTGGCTTTTCAAAAATCCATGTTTGATGGAATGAACCTTCAACTAAAGAGGCAACATGAAGATCAAGATTATCTAAGGAGTTTCACAAATCAATATTCATTGCATCTTTCTCGTCTTGAAGACCGCATGAAAAGCTTGGAGTCTGGATACTCCAAAGGAAAGAAGAAAAGTTAATGTGTCTTTAGATGACTGCTTTGTGCCAAATAGGAATCTGCTTTCCATGTTTTTAAGACTTGTTATGATCATCATCTTTTCACTTTGATATTTTGTGAGATTATTGGCTCTATTGCAGTTTGTATGCTCTAATTTCTCATTTAGTATGATCTTGTCATATAGCATTTTGTTTGCTAATGCCAAAAAATGGGAGACAAAAGTATTTCTAAGTTTGTTGTTAGGGGGGACACATAAGCATTTATTTAGGGGAAGTATACCATATAAATAATTTTGTCAATACAAAAAAAGGGGGAGATTATTATTCAATTGTTTATAGTTATGTTTTTTTTATAATGACAAATGAGTTATTTCCTTGGAAAAGACTAATATATTGCAGGAAGGATTTAAAGAAAAGGAATGAGGAAAAGGAAGGGAAACAAATTTTCTTTATAGTTTATTTTATTTGTCTAGATTGTAAAAAAGCCTTGAATTATCCTTAGGATGTCTTTAGAACCTTCATATTCTTATTGGTATCTTTGAAATTGCAAAAAGTGATTTCTATTAGTTTTTCAGATGTCTCATGTTCCCTTCAGATGTCAGAGTATGATTTTTAAGACGTCTGATCTATTTCTCTAGATGTCCAATATCATGTCCAGAGTCTTGATTCATGATCAGTCTTTGCAACCTTTGTTATCAAGGTTTTTCAGACGTCTGCTATCCTCTTCAGATGTCTATTATTTTCTTTCAGATGCCTCCTTGAGTTTTTTAGATCTCTTTAACCAAATAGAACAATGGTCATAATCTTAGGTGCTTTTCAGACGTCTGTCATCTTCTTAAGCCGTCTGAAATTGTCCAATGTTCACTTTCTATCCAATGATCGAATTGATCGCAATTTATTTTGTCATTTTCTCTTTTGATTTTGGACCGTTGTAAGCTATCAGACTTCTTTACATTCATTCAGAAGTCTAATGATATTTTTTAAGACGTCTAAACTTTTGTCCAGATGTCCAATTGGATGTATGATCATTTATCTTTAGATCCCTGTTTGGATCCAATTTGATTTCAGTAACAATCACTTTGACCTTGGAACCTTTTGAGATGTTCAATTTTATTTTCAGACATCTAAAACTATTTGTTCTGATGTCTAAGATTTTGTTTAGACGTCCCTATAATTGATCTTGTAAAATCTAGAAACTACTACTTTTCTATGGAGCTTTTTCAGACGTCCCAGTTTATTCTTAGATGTCTAAAATAGTATTTTCAGATGTCTTTCTTTATTTTTCAGATGTTTGAAATATTCATATTTTGAGTAAATGCATTATAGCAATTCTATCTCAATTTTTTCCAATTCAATTCAAATTCCAACGACTACCTAAGCTTAAATCTGACCTCCTACATCTATATAGACCTCATAGGTAGTCTTAAGAATTTGCACAACAAAGAAATATAAATTATACTCATATTTTGCAAAGCTTTTGATCTTGTTGTGCTCTCTTGTTGCTCTCTTGTTCTATTTGTGCTGTTGTCCATTTGAGAGCAAACATTCGTACTGCTTATAGGTTTGATAAGGGAGTATTCGTATTCTTTTATTCAAGGCTTATAGATTTATATTGCTTTTTAATAGTTTATTTGGATACCTAATTTGTGGGTTTCCCATTTCCTCTTAGTAGAGGGGCAAAACTCTTCTTGGAGTTTGTCTAGGAAGAGGGGATTTGTCATATTACTTCTTGTTAATAATTCCTACTTGGGTAGCAGCAAAATCCTAGATTGAACGATCTAGGTAGAGGTTTTTTCTGCAAGGGTTTCCTCTCTAAATACTTGTGTGCTGTTGTAATTGGTTCAAATTTTTTTTTCAATTCAACCCCCTTTCTTGTGCCACTAACAAACTTAATGCATAGACCTACGTTAGATTCTAGCATCAGAATTGCAATGTGCCTTAACTACACAACCTTAATATGCACACATTGAACACTAATACAATTTTAATATATCAAAATCCTACCTATCCTTCCTTGGCATTTCATCAAACATTTAATATGCACACAATATTACAAGTTTTTATTCAATTTTCCTCTTTGGCATTACATCAAACACCTACAATGCACTTCTCTTTGACTTTAACAACTTCACCCACCTGTAACGCCATGTGCTCCACATCCCTGCCCCTTCCCTACCATTACCCGCCATCCCTTCCACTTCCCATCACCTCCTCCCCCTTCATAGCATTACCATTCTCACCGCCACCCTTTCCACCTCCCCCTTCCATATCTCTCCTGCCACCATGCGCAGCCCCCTCCCCCATTGACCTTTCCTTGTTACTCCTCCAAGCATAGCGATGCAGAGGCTTAGGTGGTGGTGGTGGAGAGGAGGAGAGTTGGACAAAGGAGTCGAGGGAGAGATCGAGTGGGAACTGCATTCGAGATTTGTGTATTTGAGAATGGCAAGTGACCACTATGGGACTATATATAGGGTGAGAGGAGGCAACATTCCAACGACGACAAATGGGTGTGATGCAATGAGCAATGACGGAGGGGTGCAACACAATGGCCAACAATGAGGGAGATTTAATCGATGGGGTGGCAGCAAAGAGTGAAGTGGGCTAGGAGAGCCATATGAGAGGGGAGGGGCGAGTGGTGAGGCTTGAAATTAGTATTGAGGTTTATTTTCCTTTTTTTTTTTAAGTCCTTATCTATAGTAGCAGTCATCAACCTTCAGTATAGTCTTCTCTACAGTAACGTATCTATGCATCCTATACCAACAATATTGAGCATCAATGTAGGTTTCCCATCACTATATGTTCATTTTTTTGTAGTGATAGGTCATACGAACAAATGCTGAGGATGAGTTAGGAACATGATGACAAGAAGATTGAGCATTTGGATCAACATGATCTTCTTCTTCATCATCACTTGATGATTCCTCTCTAGCAGGCTTTACTCCCATTTTTCAGAGTGTGGACCACTTGAAGTAGACCACTTTTCTAAGTGGTGTAAAGTTAGAGAGATCAATTCTACTCTTGATAAGTATATGAGATATAGGAATATTAAGACGTAGAGCTGAAGCACAGTAATGAGGTCTTAGGAAATGGATGAATACCATGTTCCAATTAACAGGAAAACTTGTGATAATAGCATAGATAAGGGTAAAATATCTACAGGAATTTTATGGAATCCCAAATATTTGGCCCTTAAATTCCATGCTAAAATTCTGAATAGAACTCTAGCAAATAAGGTCATGTTAGGTGCAACCAAAGCTTTTCCCTGACAGTTAGGGAGCAAAAGTGTTTCATGAGTTTGTGAAGAAGTAAATTTTTCCTTAAGAGTATTGAAAGCATGACCTTCATTTGGACATTGTGTTATGGTAGACAAGAATTTTGGTGTAACAGTTACTTTTTGACCAAAAATATTTGAGGTTAAGACAAGATGACCTCTATTGTCTTGTTCTTGGAGATTTGCAGAAAATAGACAATTAATGTCAGGATAGACTCCAGGAACATCAGCAAAAAATGACTCATCAAAGAAATGTATGAGATGTTGTTCTGATAGACAAGTAGTGAAATTAAAAAGATGTAATGGAAAATCTTTCCACTCAACAGGCCTACAATGATGAAGCTTAAGGTCCTTATACCAATCAAACTTGGAGTTGGCATCCTCATTTATACAAAATTTGTGAAATGCATCTCGAGGTGCCTTTCCCTTACTTTTGGACTTAGGTGCCATCTGTAAACATACAACAAATAGAGTAGGAAAAATAATGAGAAGGCAAGAATATTTCCTTTCATGCATGCATACAAAAACACACATAAGCCTGTGTGTACTGGTACTAGTTGGTTCCAGTTCCAACCAGAAAATCGAGCAAGTACCGGTACAGATCATTAGTACTGGTACCTGTTGTCAATAGTAGGCTCTGCTGCAACCAAGTATCGGTAGCAATAATGGGTACCAGTACCAGTTGGTACCCAACGAGAAAATGTTATGTTGTACCAGGAGTGATTGTTGGAAAAAGAAAACAAGGTATAGAATGAACAAGATTTGCTAAGAGAAGAGGAAAATACCTTGAATCCTTGAGTAAAGACTTTGAAGAGATCCCTTTTTTTGGCCAGGGTTTGGAGGAGTTCTTGAAGAGAATGTGAACTAGGATTGGAGAGTGCAAAATGAGGCAAGTATTTGCACTTGCCCTCTTTTATATGGGATGGGTCATGTGCAAGTCACATGACCACAAAAGTGGTTGAGAAAAATGTTAATGAACAACTTAGGTATTAAAAAAATAATGTACTCAATATCCTAAGTTAAGCAATCATATTTTAAACAACACCCTGATATTTCCAAAAATATGGAAATATTACAGTATACCCCTTTTTAACAAAAGTGGTAAATTATAGTTAGGCCCTCAAAGATTTTTATAATTACAAACAAGTTACAAGGCAATCAATCGTTTAATTTTGAATTTCTTTAATTGTACAAAGCCCCAATTTTCTTCTTATAGAGCAGAATCTCTCTCCTACAAGAGGTTTTGTAAAAATGTCTGCCAATTGATTTTATGTATCTATAAATTCTAACTGAATGGCACCTTGAAGCACATTATCTCTAAGAAAATGATGTCAAACATCTATGTGTTTGGTACATGAATAATGTATCAACTTTTTAGATAAATTAATTACGCTTGTACTATCACATAAAATTTTAGATTGCGCAAAAAATAATTGAAAATCAAAAAAGTCTGTCCCATCCAAATGATCTGAGAGTAAGCAAGTGAAGCAGCAATATATTCTACTTTGGTTGTAGAAAGTGAAACACATGTCTATTTTTTAGAGAATCATGAAACCAGAGATTCTCCAATAAAATGACAAGTGTCGCTAGTGCTCTTTCGATTTGTTCGACTCCCAGCATAATCTGCATCACTATAGGATAATAAGTCTAAGGTCTGTGCTTTAGGATAAAAGAGACCAAGATCTCTTATGCTATTTAGGTATCTAAATTTTTTTTTTACTGGTTTAAATGACATTCCTTGGGTTCAGATTGGAATCTCGCACATAAGCATGTAGCAAAAAGAATATTAGGTCTAGAGGCTATAAGGTATAGTAGTAAGCCTATCATACCCCAATATTTCTTTTCATCTACCTTCTTGCCAGATAAATCTTCACCAAGAGAAGTAGATAGAGCAATTAGAGTCTTTTCCATTTACATTTTAAAAGTTAAACTTCTTAAGAATTTCAAGAACATATTTTGTTTGACTAATGTAGATATCTATGTCTAATTGTTAGATTTAGAGGCCTAAAAAGAATCTGAGTTCACCCATCATACTCAGTTTGAACTCAATCTTCATAGTCTCACAAAAATGTTGACATAGGGATTCCTTGGTTGATCCAAATATAATATCGTTAGCATATATTTGAACCAACAGGATGTTATTTCCTTCTTCCTTTACAAAATTAGTTGAATCAACAACTCCAATTCTATATCCATGCTGGAGAAGGAAGGATGTAAGTCTATCATGACAAGCCCTAGGAGCTTGTTTAAGTCTATATAATGCCTTATTGAGTTTCAATACATGCTCTGGGTGAGCTAGGTCCTCGAACCCGGGAGGCTAATGAACATAAACTTCTTCCTTAATATAACCATTGAGAAAAGAGCTCTTGACATCCATTTGAAATAACTTGAAGCCCTTTGCACTTGCAAAGTGATTGCACATGTTTCGCGAGTTTGAAATTAGGATTACAAGTAACCCATCGTCGTAGTTACAAACCTCGTGGTCAAATAAAATTTATACCGAAACTCGAAAAGTGAGTCTCAGGTTGAACACGGGGAGGCGAACATTTGGTTTTTGAAATCCGTGCTTCACTTTTATTTATTTTTGGTTATTTTTATCTTTTCTAATTTTTTTGGTATTTTTAGCAAGCAAGAGATTCGGTCGATGAAAACTTTATCTACTTGCAAAAATAACAGAGAGGGAGAAAGAGCGAGAGAGAAATAATCATCTATTCATGAAGAATTGTTTGTTACAACTACGAAAATAGGAAAACTACACTATGAAAGCATAAAAGGATAGAAAGAGTTGAGAGAAATCCCCCTCGACGGTTGCTTGGTGGACGACTCGCTCTGACGTTGCCCGGAGGAAGGTGGTGAGGAGCGGGACGAAGGAAGACAGAGACAGAGGACAAAGGATGGGGTAGGATGATGTCATGGCGAAGATCTTCTTCTCGAAGGGCGGTGAGAGGACGGCCACGGGATGCTCCACAAATGGGGATGAGGAGAGGGAAAACTATTTAGTTTTACTCTAGAGGAGCATCCTGGTCTTGGGACAAGCTCTCTCTAGAGCCTTGGAGGTGGTGAGGTGAAGAAAGGAAGAGATGGTTTGGAATGGTGGTGGGTAGGTCCTTTTATAATGGAGGAGGAATAACAAATTCGCATCTAGGTCATTACTGACATCCATAAACATCACTGCAGCTGTCATTGAAGATCCGTTCTTCAATTCCTCTTGCTGGTGCACGCAGACCATTAATGACAGCTGCAAGCATCACTAAATGCCTGCGTCGCAGAAGATCCGCACCCGCCTCGCTGGTGCCTGCTCTGCTGGCACGCGCATCACTCGTTGCGCGCTTCACGCGCCCATGCTCCCTGCACCGTGCACGTGTGCGCTGGCATGTGCTGTACTGCTATTGCGCGCCGTTACGGCTGTGCGTGGTGCGCGGATGCGGCTGTGGCAGTGCATGGTGCGCTGTTCGAAGCTGCGGTTGTGCGTGTGCACTGCTGCTGGCCGGTGTTGGGTGGGTTGGATGGTGCCATGTGGCGCCATCTTCATCCATTCTTCTTTCTTTTGTAGAGGGTGCCATGGTGCTCAGATCGAGATGATTCCCGCACTGCTGGATTGCGAAAGTTGCTCCGGATCCATCTGTACGGTTGGATTTTTCATCCAAAACCATTATGGATGTTGCATTTCCCCCTGGCCGTTGATCTTCCTCGGACTTCATATGATGCTACGATTCTCCAATCTAGATTATTTTAGAGGCGTTAGACTCCTATCGTCATCCTAATTAGATCCGTACGGTTTGATCATCCATCCGAGGCCCTAAAATAAGTCTTCTTCTCTCCTAACCATAAAAAGGACCTAATTAACCTAAAATATATACAACTACTCTAAATGCAAAATGATGCAAGCTATGTAATATTTATAACATGAAATGCAAATCTAAGCCTAGGAACATGCATGAATAGGGATTTTAACTGAAATAGTGTGTCTATAGCATACCCCAATGCCTATCTTTTGCTAATTCTTAGCAAAATTAAACTTTATGCTATATATAAAAGCAGAATTAGGATTAGATCGGTTAGGCCTAAGTCGTTTGTTAACAACAGAAAATTTCAACTAAGGTCAAAAACAAGGAAAACTCAACAGTACCCGGGTGCCTGCCAGAATGCAGACTGCCCAAGTCCTCACCTTATTTGAAAAGGGAAAATACATTTTTTTATTTTTCTTCTTTTCCAATTTTTTTGTACTTTTGGAGTTTGAGAGTTCCGAGATAACTTTTTATGGCTACCTGACCTGCCCAAGACTCGAAAAAGACTAAGTGCTAAGCATCTTGCGAAAATAGTGAAAGACTCACTAGACAGCCGTTAAAACGAACTTCAAGTTTCTATGACCCTAGGTGACCTTGCCTAAAGGTTTATCTTTTCGACTGGTAGCTTTCTCCCTACTTTTATTTATGGGGTCAACACATGGGCGAACCCAGTGTATATCTCCCTAATTTATTCTACTTCTCCGTTTCTTCCCTAGGTGTTTTGGAAATTATTGTGTATTTTTTTGTGAGCTAGGTTCTAAAGAACCGGTCAATGGGTTGTTACCCACAGCAACTTCTCAGCCATACTCGTGCGGTGAAGTGTGGTTTTGTTTATTTTTTATTTTTTTCTCCATTTTCTTTTTTTTATTTTTCTTTTTATTTATTTATTTTTTCTTTAGGTAGGTGGCTTCCTTGATCTAAGATTTACCTAAAAGCAGTATAATGAAAATAGTCTTGTGACTGGGCTCTGGACAACCGGTCGATGAGCTGTTAGCACCGACAACTTGCCAACCATACCACCCTAGATACTTCATTAGCTACCCAATTTCCGAAGAAACCACCGAAATGTGAGTCAGTGCAAAAAAAAGTGTGTAGATGCTTAGGCTTAAAGTCCCCCCAAATCAGAGGGCGGGTTGATAAGTCGCATACTTATCATCCCAATTTATTTACCAACTTGAAATGAATTTTAATTGGCGAGAACTCAAGACTAAGTCCACATTCAAGTGGACACCCGAGCTAATTAAGCCTGAAGACCTGAAGAGTCTAAGTATTCAGGTCCTATCATATCATTTTCTAAAGTTAATAACTTCCAAATGCCTAAGTTTTCTTCTCCTAATTCTTCTTTTTTTTTATCTTTATGAATTTTTATTTTTTTTCTTTTTTTTTTAAAGAAACTAAAAGAAATTCTACGGAGTTAACAAAATGATTTCAGGATTAAGTATCCACCCCCCATGCCTAAATGATGCAATGTCCTCATTGTAAGAATAAAGACATGAAAAGGGTGGAGTAAATAGAATATTACCTGAGTGTCATGAAAATCCGGTTAGCTTCGCAGAGAGAAGAGTGTATACACACGTGCTAAATTTAATGCCTTCAGGTAGGCATAAAATACATACAAGGAAGAAATTGAAAATTCACAAGTGCGGGTCAGAATCAAAATAAAAATATTGATCCTGAAACCCGCCAGCAGAAGATGTCCACAGACGTGGACCAAATTATGGTGTAGACCCATGCCCTAGGGTCAAGTAGTTCTCAGGTTCCGGATGAAAATAACCCAGAACAAAAGTTTGTTGTGTTTGAGAGGCTGGTCCTGTGCTTTAGTGGTGTGCAACCCAAGACCAAAGTGTTGGACAATGGGTTGATCTAATTCATTAAAATCGGGTGTCCACTTACAGTGCAGCTAAGCAAAATAATCAGTTATTTCATGCTTTGGTTGTATGTGAAAGATATCGTAAGGGTCCTGGTAAAAGGTTGGTGGTTTTAGGTCAATAGGAACCCTAAGATCTAAACTTGTTTTTCCCTCAAAATTAACCTCACAAATTTTCATTTCAACATTCGTATCCTCCAACATCAAGTGCTCAAGTTCCGGGACTTCTAGCATATCATTCACCCCATAAGATTTACCCAAGTCTAGAAATTATGGCTGACTCAAAATTGACTTGGGTACAATGCTTTCCAAATCAAAATCAATCCCTTTGGGGTGTGGTTGAGGAATGGGGGCTATTGATTGAATCTTCTAGTAAATGAGGATTCGAATCCTCCAAGTTAGCCCCAACCGAATCCAAATCTTCAATAATTAGGCTATCAAATGGTTCTTCAGATTCCTTAAGCCTGTTTGTCTCACTAAAATCATCTTCCTTACGCTCAAGTGAGACTTCATTAAGAGATTCTTCACCCTCAGAATCAAAGAATCCATGATCCTCATTTATATATGTCTCAAAATCGATTGTCATTTCGTAGTTCAAAGAGACATATTTTTCCTTGCTCCCTGGCTCGGGGATCTCAGGTGAATCAATCGGTTCATCCTTAATGGGTTGCTCTAGCCCAACCTGGTCATCCCCAGTCTCAAAAAATGTATCCCCCTTGATAGGCACCTGAGCGGGTTCAGACATTGGCTCTCCTGAAGGGGGTTCATCTTGAGAATCATCCTAAGATTTGACTAGGGCAACCACAAATTTCATCCTCATCCTCGATAATTTCCCAAGAAGAAACTCACCCAGGTCCCTATCCCTAACATTTTGGAGCAAATCCAATAGAGAACTATTAAGTTCATCAATCATTTTGATCATAGGCTCCAATGCTTCAGTGCATGGTGTTGGCTAAGCTTTTATAGATTATATAGTGTTCCTCAAATTAGCCAACACCCTATCTTAAATCTAGTTCACCTGAATCAACTATTCGATTTAGGGTTGGGTGGGTTCGGGTTAAATCTAGGGGAGTCAAGATATCAAGGTTCTCGAGTCCCTCCCTGATAGTAGGTCATTTTAGGTTATTTAAGGGATGGTGGTGACCTATATTCAGTGGAATTGTAGGGAGGGTAGGTGTTATAATCATTATATCCTTCCTTATTATAGATCGAGTTGGTTTGGTGATCAAGGATGAAGATCTGTAATCATTGTAGCTCTGGGAAGGATAATAATCATAGTCTTATTGTCCAAGGTTAGGCCCTAGACACTGAGGTCTATATTCATATCCCCAATCAAAGCCATCCCAGCTAGTGGATGGGTAATTACAAGACAAGTCGGAATAGTAATCATCTTGGGGATAAGTGGTGGTAGGAGGATAGGATTGGAAATGTGTGTAACATGTGGAAGGGTACATGGTGAAGTAAGGAGGGAAATCAGAAGAGAAAGAAGGAGCCCTGCAATATAAGCAATCAACCCTGTCCTTAGGTGGGTTAGCCTAAAGACCTACAGACTCCCAAGACCCATCTTGAGATTATAAATGATTCGATCAACTTTTATCTGGTCAATCCAACCAGTTAGAAGGAGGGACTGGGGAGAAGGTTCTTCCTTTGTCTTGCGCCTCCAATTCCTAGTGTACCCCCCAGCGGCGGTCATTTGACGTTACTCCCCTAGCTAGACATCAGATGGACCAGTAGAAGCAGATTAATCGAAAAAATCTCAGTTTGAGCCCCAAAGAGAGAATCAATCCTTAAGGCCAACGTCTACTCAGTTTTAATTAGGCTTGGGATGATTGTGCTCTTGGAATGTGATGGGCCCTTTAGATGGGTTGTGCCCTTAATGATCAGTTAAAATGTCTGTGCATGCACAACCAGGGTTTGCAAACAAGGTTATTTGATGATGTGTCTTTTAGGGTTTAACCTTGTTTAGTAGCTTTTAGGGTTTAATCTTAGGTATATTCAATCAAGTTTAGGAGAACACTCCAAGTTTTGCAAGCATTGGTGATGATATATTCCTTTAGAAATCAGAGAAAAAATGTGGAGTGCTTGGTTTAGCCCTAAGAATCAACCCTAAGTGGCAAGCTACTTGATGAATCGCTTTTATTTTGAGTGGTGCGACCCAAATAGTTCAAGCAATTGGGCTATTGCACCACTTAGTTAAGGCACACAGAAATGTTTGGCCTATTCAGATTTCTACTTATTTGTGTGTTGAGTTAAGTGTACTGTGTCCACAGGTCAGATCCCGGTAAGTGGTAGAATCGATGTGATTGTGCACCTTAGGGTGAGAAGTTGTGGGTGTTAAGTGTGTAGCTTTCAGAAAATCCCACAAGAGAAGAGTTTTTTTCTTTTTTATATATGCAGGGGTGAGATGAGTGGAGGTGGCAAACAAACAACCAAATCTATCCTAGGGTTTATAAAAAGCACCTAAGTCGATTTGGGTTTGAGTTATTAGTGTGGTGAAATGAACTAGTAGGTAGGGGTGGTAGGGATAAACTTACAAAACCTTCATCTGCACTTTTCTTCGATCTAACCTCTTTGGCCCACCATGGAAGAGTACCTGCAATCATAGTAGGATTAGAGAAAAAGTGAGATAAAAGTTAGGTAAGGCGGAAAAAACATGAAAAAAAAACCAAAGAGCATTGCCACCCCGGCAATGGTGTCAAGATGATCGCACGTGTTTCACGAGTTTGAAAATGGGGTTACAAGTAACTCGTCGTTGTAGTTGCAAAACTCGTGGTCAAATAAAATTTATATCAAAACTTGAAAAGTGAGTCCCGGGTCAAACACAGGAAGGCAAACATTTGGTTTTGGAAATCCGTGCTTCGCTTTTATTTATTTTTGGTTATTTTTATCTTTTCTAACTTTTTTGGTATTTTTAGCAAGCAAGAGATTCGGTCGATGAAAACTTTATCTACTTGCAAAAATAAGAGAGAGGGAGGAGAGAGAGAGAAACAATCATCTATTCATGAAGAATTGTTTGTTACAACTACGAAAGCAGGAAAACTACACTACGAAAGCGTAAAAGGATAGAAAGAGGTGAGAGAAATCCCCCTCGATGGTTGCTCGGCGGACGACTCGCTCTGATGTCGCTCGGAGGAAGGTGGTGAGGAGTGGGACAAAGGAGGATGGAGCCGGAGGATGGAGGATGGGGCAGGACGGCATCACGGCAAGGATCTTCTTCCCGAAGGGCAGTGAGGGGATGGCCATGGGATGCTCCACGAATGGGGATGAGGGGAGGGAAAACTATTTGGCTTTACTCTAGAGGAGCATCCCGGGCTTGGGACAAGCTCTCTCTAGAGCCTTGGAGGTGGTGAGGTGAAGAAAGAAAGAGATGGTTTAGAATGGTGGTGGGTAGGTCCTTTTATAGTGTAGGAGGAAGAATAAATTCGCATCTGGGTCATTACTGATGTAAATAAACATCGCTGCAGTTGCCGCTGAAGATCCGCTCTTCAATTCCTCTTGCTGGCGTGCGTAGACCATTAGTGACACCTGCAAGAGTCACAAAAGGCCCACATTGCTGAAGATCCGTGCCTACCCTACTGGTGCCTGCTCCACTGGCGTGCGCATCGTGCGCTGTGCGCTTCACGCTCCCGTGCTCCCCTCGCTGTGCGTGCGCCCATGCTCCCCGGGTCATGAGCGCGCCCGCGCTGGCATGCACTGTACTACTGCTGCACGCGGCTGCGGCTATAGCTGGGCGAGGTGCACTATGCGCGGCTACGGCTGTGCACGTGTGCTACTTCTAATTGGCATTGGGTGGCCTGGACGGTGCCATCTAGGCCGTCCATTCTTCTTTTGTAGAGGGTGCCATGGTGCTCAAATCGAGATGATTCCTACGCTGCTGGGCTGCGATCGTCGCTCTAGATCCATCCGTACGGTCGGATTTTCCATCAGAAACCTGTATGGATGTCGAATTGCCCCCTAGTCGTTGATCTTGCTCGAACTTCGTATGATGCTATGGTTCTCCGATATAGACGATTTCAGAGGAGTTAGACTCCGATCGTCCTCCTAATCAGATCTGTATGGTCCGATCATCCATCCGAGGGCCTAAAATAAGTCTTCTTCTCTCCTGACCATAAAAAGGACCTAATTAACCTAAAATATATATAACTACTCTAAATGCAGAATGATGCATGCTGTGCAATATTTATAACATGAAATGTAAATCTAAGCCTAGGAACATGCTTGAATAGGCATTTTAACCTAAATAGATGTGTCTATATCACAAAGGCAAGTAGCATCCGAATGGAATCTAAGCGAGCAACAAGAGCAAATGTCTCATCAAAGTCAATTCCCTCCTATTGGTTATAGCCTTGAGTTATGAGTCTAGCCTTATTCCTAATTACTAAACCAGATTCATCCAATTTATTTCGGAACACCCACTTGGTTCCAATAATGGAATTACCCTCAAGAGCAGGTACCAAGTCCCATACATTGTTCCTTGTAATTTGGAGTAGCTCCTCCTACATAGCTACAACCCAAGACTCATCCTTTAATGCCTCATCAACTTTCTTGGGTTCAGGTTGAGAAATGTTGTATCAGAAAATCGTTGCAAAAGGATTTTGAGTTTTGAAAACCCATCGTTGTAACGTGATTTGCAAGAAAAATTGCCAACAGATAATTTTAATCAAAACTCAAAAGGAATTCCAGGTCGAACACAGGGAGGCGAACGTTTGATTAAAAATTACATTTATTTTGTTGTCACGAAGTAGATTAGCTAGTCGAATAAAATCTAAAGTAGCTATCTTCTTAAAGAATAATTAATAGAAGAGAGATAAAGAATAATACAAATAAAGATAAAATAGAGAGAGAATGAACAAGAATTTCATAACCATAATATCATGTCTGTTACAACTAACAACTATAGTAGAAAGCAGGAAATCTACACTAGAAAGCAGTAAATCTACTCTAGAAAGCAGTAAAGAGAAGGTAGAGAGAAGTTATCCTCCTCGACAGCTGCTTGGAAGATGAGCTACGTTGATGGAACACCTGGACGAAGGTGGTGAGATGCTAGACGAAGAAAAACGATGACAGACGATGGAGAACAGGGTAAGGCAACGTCGCCGCGAGATCTGCTTCCCAAACCGCGATGAGAAGACAACTGCGGGATGCTCCACGAAGGAGGTAAGAAGGTGGAAAAATTATATTTTTAACTCTAATGGAGCATCCTGATGATAACGTCATCATCAGCTATATCTATCTTTATTTAGTCATAATCAATAGATAAATGCTCCTACATAACCGCAAAGAGCCATAATTCATTGCACATTCATTATGAGAAATAAACATGAAAATAGGGGTAAAACTGTAGTTTTAATAGAATATCTTAAATGTAGAGCAACCACGGAATTTTCCAGGGGTTAATTAAAGGTTAAATGGTCATAAATGCCTAATAAGTGGGTTCATGCAGATAGAAACAGGTTTTCACACGTTTCGAGAATTAATGGACATCTGAAATACTAAAAATAGACCTGCTTAATTAACTGAGATTCTAGTCAAGATAAAATTCGCCTAAATCTTCTAAAAATCATATAAAAATATTCCCTAAGGTTTGGTACCTTTGAATTGACCATCTGAACCTGATTTGACCTAAAATAGAGTCTCAAACAAATAGTTGCCCTAATTTGGATTTCTACGTAAATTACCTAATCAAACATGGTCTAAACCTAAATCCGATTTCACCATCAGATTTCTTGGGTCCATATTAGGTTTATACCAAAATTTGGGCCCAATCAGAGATCACCTTAACCTAGTTTACAATTTAGTCCTGTTTGACTATTTTCTCTTACACATATGCCTCTAACTTTTGAAATCCTTGCACATATACCCCTTACTTCATCATCTTCTTCACCAATACGTCCCCGTCACCTTCAACTCCAAAACCTACTTCACTAACGGCCTTCAATCAGGGATTACTGCTTAATTTCATGGCCAAACTCTTCCAAATTTAGAAAGGAGGCTCCTGAGAGAATCCTCTACGATCTAAACCTAGTTTTGGAACTGAATTCTTTCCGAATCTCCCATACTAACGCATGGGAGATGTGGTATCCTACATGTGCTTAAGACCCAATCTTTCAAGCTTGGTTTCCAAGGTTGAAAGGACCTCCTATGGCCTATAAAAGGACCCCCAATGCATGCCTTACTTCCTTAGCAAGGTTTGGGGCCAAAAACTTCTTCCTAACCCTACCTTCGACCCCTCTCCAAGCAAGCTCTAGCTGTCTTCCATCCCCTTCTTCCTACGGGCAGCCAATGGCCAAAATGGCCTACCCATCCTTTTTCTCCTCTTCCTCCACGCCTTGTTAGTCAAAATGAGGGCAATCTTCCCCGTTCTTCACTGCCATCCCTCTCATAGAGACTTCATCTTCCACGGTGCCGGCCTGCCAAAGCCGGTGTCAATCCTACCCCCTTCTACCGTTAGAGTAGGTTAGTTAGGTTTATTTAGATCCTTAGGTTAATTCCCCATACTAAAAAATCCAAACACAACCTCGATGCACATGCACGCCATCATCTTCTCCACCTCCAGCCACTTCTCCGGCGAGGTTATCCGCTCGCTACACCATCCAACCACTTCGTCACCTACCCCACAACCTTCACCACAACACCATGAACAAAACCCCTCTACCTATTCGCTACTCCACCATCCAAACCTTCCATCAACCAACCCATCTCCACACCTCCGTCCCTGACTCCTTTTGACCACTACGCACCCTCACACGGCACGGTATCACCACCCACACATTCTCCGTGGTTCGACAATGCTCCTGAACACTATTGATTGGGCTGAGAGGCCATGTTCTTATTTTTCAGGTTTCACCCTTCGCTGCCATTAACAAGGAAGCTCGAGCAAGCTTGGAGTTGTGTTCGAAGGCACGCTTGTCCCAGGTGACACCTCCAGGTGGTGTAGATTCGCCTTAGGGCCCTTCCCAGGTCCTTAGTTGGAGACCACACCACCTACTGCTACTCCAATTAAGGAAGCCTTCACTGTAGCATTGTGCAAAGACAAGGGCACTAGTTTAGTCCCACATCGGTGGGAGAAGAGCCACTGAGCACGCATATATTGCTTTCTGCATATGCTCTATCGCCTCATGACACACGAGGTGAGGTCCTTTACTCGCATACCCGACTGCCTAGACCTATCACTCCTCGCTCATCGCCACCCTCGGTGAGCTTGGACCCAGTTACGCGTTCCAGTATACCCGATTATATGGATTTCCGAGAGAGAAGAGAAGGAAAGAAAGAGAGAGAGAGAGAGAGAGAGAGAGAGAGAGAGAGAGAGAGAGAGAGAGAGAGAGAGAGTGGGGGAGGGGTGGGTTTTGGTCTTTAGAGAGAAAGCTCAACACTTAGTCACTGGGGAGGAAAGAAGAGAAGCGGAGGAGAGTCAAAGGTAGAAGAAGAAAGAGAAGACTTGTGAAGAGGAAGAAGAGGCCAAGGAAAGAAAGAAGAGAAGAAGAAGAAGAAAGCAACAGAAGAACAGAAGAAGAAAATCAGAGAGAAGCACTGTAGCTAGGCTTGGTTGAGTCGTCTGATTCTCAAATCAGATGTCCGAGTACTGTTCATTTATATAATATGATTCAATTATTTATATGCATGTGCTTAGGCTAATAATTGGTGATCTAAATCACCCTTATTTTGTCTTAGTTATCTTTTTGCCATCTCTAATTCTTGAAATACTTATGTTATTCATTAAACATCTAATGTGACAGATTAGCATTCATTGAATATCATTATTGTGCTTATTTCTGTACTCATTTATACTTTAATTGAAGATTAGCATGTGAATTCCATATTTGCTCCCTGTGTTCGACCTTGAACTTTATTTCTAGATTTTCAAGTTATAAATTATATTTGTTGATTGAGCGATTTAGGGGACTTTACTATAACAAGATGCACTTTAACTCTTGAAAAGCTCCTTTCAACATTTTGGCATTGTTGCCAGGGAGTAACGTGTAATTCACCGCTATTCTTATTTTTATTTGATTATATTTGAGCACTAACTTGTCCTATTTGTTTCTTGTGATTTTACAAGTACATCATGAGGCGATCTTCTACGTAAAACAACCACTCCCAGGGTAAATCTCTCTTCTTCCCTAATCTCCTAAACCTTCAAAGGGAGAAAAGAAAATAAATCAATTAGGAACTCCCTACCTTATTTTCTTAATAAATTATCATTAAAGAGGCAAAGTTTCCTGATTTGCGAAAAAAATCAATATTTGATTGAAGCTTGATGCAATTCTATTTAGAAATCCCAACCTTGATTTCCTGTACCTACTAGGGATTACGCTTAATTTCTAATCTTCTTGGACTATGCACTTCTTGTTTGATGTCCAAGATGAACAGCTTGAGATTTAATTGGAATTGAAATAGAGCCAATTAGTGTTTCAACATTAGGGTTTAAAGTGCTAGTACACATTTGCCTGCACTAAAGAGAATTAACCCTCCTACATTTGTGTGCTACCCAAGCCCCTGTTTAAAAATATCTAATCAAGAACCCTAAAAATCAGGCTCTAATTTCACTTGAACCTTAAAAAATTATGGACCTAATAACCTGAGAGTCAATTAGGGTGATTTTAGGTCTTGACCTAGATTTCACTCTGCCATCTTTAGGGCAAGTCAGGTGAAGTTGGTCTACATTGTAGGCCAACAACCTCCAAATTAGGTCACAAGTCAAAGCAACTCCTAATCAAGTGAAACTCAAGGCACTAATTAGAGTTAAAATTGGTAGACTTAAGGTCTTAAGTCCGTACATTCTGGTCTACTTGGAACTGCAGTGACAAGGAAGGTTGGGCAGGGGAAACCTTGTAACCCGTGGGGACGCTCTACCGTGTAGGGGTCTTTGTGGGGCTCTCCCTTCTTGGCTACCCACGTATTTCTCAGGTGTGCGGATTTCTAATCTAGAGGTATCATCCTCCTTGAAACTACCTTAATCATCCAAAAATCGTTGGGTGCCTTGATTGGGTCCAAATAATATCCAATCCCTCATCTTTTCTATAGAGTACAAACACAGGAAGGTCATTAGGTTTTTAACCTAAGAGACCTCATTAGATCTTCTTGGGAATCTCTATCTAATCTAATCAACTTCAATCTAAATTGAGTTTTGATTCTACATCTTGATTCCACCACCTGATTTGAAAATGCAACCTGGCAATCTAGGAAGACTGTTTAGGAAACCTGAGTCCCAAATGAGCATGAAAGAAAAAATAATTGAGGATTCTTACAGACACCACGAGGAATATTTTAAAAGGGACATTTAGGATAAATTTCATAAAATAATGGATGACATTGCGAATCATGTGGAGATAATATGGATACAAATGAACCACGGTTCAACTCGTGATGATCTCCTTGCAGAACACAGTGAATTGGTGAAATTACACAACAACGATTGTCTGTAATGTTGGTCAAATCCTTCATTTCCAGAAGACCTCTAGAAATTTTTTAAAATACGGGGAGAATTACTAAATAGGTTATATCGATCCATTGATCAAGAATACCTGTCAGAAATTAATAAAACATCTTTGAGTGATTCTAGTGATCAACATAATTTCCTAAATCCTGGGTTCAAGAATCATAGTTGTTATGGACACTCAACCCAAATGAATTTAGATTCAAATTTCATGACAATTGACATTCCTGATCTTGAGATGGGTTGGGAGGATCCAATTGCAGGTGTTCCCGATTCTGAACCGACCTTAGGAAACCAGGAAGTTGGTCCATCGAGCTTAGATTTCCTCGACACCTGTGATCATGAGCTTAACATAGAACTTCTCGAGAATGTAAATCCTGAGCCTTATCCTATTAAGGTGATTCTCGAGAATGATTCTGACATCCTTGTAGAGCCCAGCCTAGATCCTAGGTCCCAATGCCTACCTTTAACTTAGAACCTAGATTTGAGCCTAATTGGGATGAGTATGAGGCCCCATGTGATGAAATACAGATTTCAAATTTGAAATACGATTCAGGGCCTGTATTTGATGAATACTCCTCTCCAACCTCCTCAGAGACACTAATTGATTTTTCGAAAGTCACACTAATCTATGATACAGAAATCTAGGAGTTGGATAATAACGACACCTTTTTAAGCTCGGAATCTGAAACTAGGTTACATCCAAGTCAGGTTGCTGATTCTACTTATCTTGATTCTTTCTGTGGTGGAACCTCTGATTTGGAATCTAGTTTAGAACATGATCTTTGCAAGTTCTCCGATGATTTTGAATCTTACTTTGATTTCGAAGAACTGGTGTTACTTAATGACTCCAAACCAGTTTACGACCTCAGCAATAATGACCCATTTTTCAACTCTGACTCTAAGGTCCCTGATCCTGAGATCATTGATTCAAAATCAGGTTCCATTGAGATGGAATCATTCCTTTTTGATCTTCAAGAATCAGAAACAAGTACAGAGAGTGTCTACAATCCTGAGTTTGAATATTTTATTGACTCAGATTTTCATGATCCTATAAGCACTCTTCAGGCATTTACCTCTGATTTTCATGGCTATTATGAGGATTCTCTAGGCGAACCTACTTTTGAATCCTTTCTAGAGGAGCCCTTAGCACACATAGTTCTTAAGGAAGCCACCTCTTCAAATCGACATACGGAACCTTTTCGAATCTGAACCCAACCTCGACTTACAACCAGAATCAACTTCTACTCTGACTCTCCTCTTAATGATCTGGTCGCATATGATTCTCCATCTTTTGATCAAGATTTGCAAATCGATCAGACTACAAATCATGTCCCATCCTTCTCTGATCACTCTTGTAGGGTTCCTACATCCTCCATTGACTCTTTTTCATTTGAGGATCCCTGCTCTGACCAGGCTGATCCGATTCAACCAAACCCACATTTCTCACTGTCACATCCTTCTGAGTCACAGAATATTTGGTGGGCACCTCATCTATTGATTCACATCCATCAACCCACCAGACTGATTGGGTTTGGGCTGCATCATCAACCTATTGATCTGAACAAACACCTGGTTGGACCAACCAGGCTTTTGATTAAGATGCTTGTTCTACAAAATTCATCTGATTTGGCCACTCCTCCATGAGCACTTTCTACTCGGCTAAAGGCATTGAATTTAGTGCTTAATGGGAGGCAACCTGTCATTCCAAAAAAAATGAAGACCCTTCTTATTATTCTTATGCGCTTCATGTCTACTGCACTCTGAGTTTAGCTTTAGAAAAGCCGGCTCCACCTCTAGTACACATACCAGAGCTTGAAACCTTCTACAACAGTCATCTCGACTTGTTCACCCACCCTTCTGATCTCGTTCTAACTTGTGAACTAAGCTGATTTCATACCCTCCAGTTTACAATGAGGACATTGCAAAACTTAGGCATGAGGGGGTGTTAAAGTGCAAACACATAGAAATTAAAGCTTTTGAAGGGTTCTCACAAAAAAATTACTCATTCAAAAAATCAAAAAAATAAAAATTTTGAAAAATAACAAAAAAATGGAAAGGGGAGGAAATTTTGAGAGACTAATTGCATATCATTTTTGAGGAGAAAAAGAGGAGGTGATTTAAATGTCAAAAAGGAGCTACAATTTGAAACAGAAAAGTGATAGTCATTAGTAAATGATTATGGAATCTACTTAAGTCCTAGACCAAATCAAAAGAAAGAAATAAAAGTCAAAAAGTGCTAAGAGACAAAGAGATTAGTATGAATGCTGATCTTAAGCCTCTTGGGATTGTTTTAGGTTTAAACATTCAAGTATTCGTTAAGAATTGGATAATCCTCAAGAGGTTGAGGAAAATGTGAAGCTTATGTATTAGGTCTAAGGCTTAGGGATTATCCGACCTCATTAACTGACCTCCAATTTGTGGGACTCGATAAGCTAAGCACCTTAATCCACACACAAGTCTGGTTCAGTGTGCTTAATTATCAAAATCACGCAAAAGTGTTTACTCTATTCTGAAAAGCTACCAAGAATAGGAGCAGCTTATCAACACAAGTTGGTTTGGACGAGTTCCCAGTGTGGAGAGGAGGGAAATTCCCCTCGAAGATGCACAATAACATACCGTCTCATCAGTGCTTGTCTCCTAGGATATCTAAGTATCCTACTGGGGTCATGTAAGCATCTTATGCTAATTCAGGTGTCATGGACAGGATTATCCTAAAATGTCGATTGCCAGGCCTGAATTTAGCTACAGAATGCCATGGGCAGCACTATCTCGAAGTGTCAAAAGCCAGGGATCTGAGGGTTGCCATGGGTGGTGCTATCTCGAAGCATAGATTTCCAGGGACCCTGCGAGGATTGATGGTGGGGACTAGGAATCTGATGCTGACCGTGTTTTTGAGCCAATCTAAAGTAAGAAATAAAGAAAAGAAAAAGAGAGAGAAAACTCTCCAAAAATGCAAAAATTCTTCTATCGCTCTCTTACAAAAATGCACTGCAAACTGAACCTGGACTAATTATGTTACAAGCATGGGTGCTTTAATCGCTGGGTTCAACAAACCTTAGGATAGTTTCTATGGGCTTTAGAAATCTTCGCGGCAGGCTGAGGCTAAAGCTGGTCAGGTTCGAATCTTGATTGGTACTTGAGTACCTCTAAGCCTACTATTAGCATTCTGACCTAATTTCTAAAAAGAAGAAAGAATTAGGACTCTGAACTTTAAATCATGGTCTAGAATTGGGTTCTTTTCATAAGTTTTTGCTAAGGGACTAGAAAAAATTAGGCATGGGGGTTATGATGATAATGGCATCATTAGCCATATCTAGCTTTATTTAGTCATAATCAACAGATAAATGCTCCTACATAACCGCCAAAGAGTCGTAATTCATTACACATTCATTCTAAGAAATAAACATGAAAATAGGGGTAAAACTGCAGTTTCAATAGAATATCATAAATGTAGAAAAATCACAAGGTTTTCCAGGGGTTAATTAAAGGTCAAATGATCATAAATGCCAAAATAAGTGGGTTCATACAGACAGAAACGGGTTTTCATGCGTTTCGAGAGTTAATAGACATCTGAAATCCTAAAAATAGACCTGCTTAATTAACTGAGGTTTTGGTCATGATAAAATTCACATAAACCTTCTAAAAATTATAGAAAAGTATTCCCTAAGGTTTTGTACCTTTGAATTTACCATCTAAACTCGATTTGACCTAAAATAAAGTCTTAAACAAACAATTGCCCTAATTTGGATTTTTATGCAAATTACCCAATCAAACTTAGTCAAAACCTAAATCTGACTTCACCATCAGATTTCTTGGGTTTAAATTTGGTTTGTACCAAAATTTGGGCCCAATCAGAGATCACCTTGACCTAGTTTACATCTTTGTCCTGTCTGACTCTTTTCACTCACACATATGCCCCTAACTTTTGAAATCCTTGCAAATATACCTTTTACTTCATCATTTTCTTGACCAGATCCCCACCACCTTCAACTCCTAAACCTATTTCACCAGTGACCTTCAATCAGGGATTACTCCCTGATTTCACGGCCAAAGTCTTCCAAATTTGAAAGGGAGGTTCCTAAGAGAATCTTCTACAATCTAGACCTACTCTTGGGCCCTAATTCTTTCCCAATCTCCCATGCTAACATATGGGAGATGTGAGTATCCTACATGTGTGTAAGACCCAAGTTTTCAAGCTTGGTTTCCAAGCTTGAAAGGACCTCCTATGGCCTATAAAAGGACCCCCAATTCATGTCTTACTTCCTTAGCAAGGTTTGGGGCAAAAAACTTCTTCCTAACCCTACCTCCGGCCCCTCTCTGACCCAGCTCCGGCAATCCTCCATCCCCTTCTTCCTAGGGGCAACCAATGGCCAAATTTTCTTGCCCATCCTCTTCCTCATCTTCCTCCGCACCACATTAGTTAAAACGAGGGCAGTCTTCCCCGTTCTTCGCCACCGTCCCTCTCATGAAGACTTCTTCCATGGCACCGGCCTGCCAAAGCTGGTGTCAATCCTACCCCCTTCTACTGTTAGAGGAGGTTAGTTAGGTTTATTTTGATCCTTAGGTTGATTCCCCATACTCAAAAATCCAAAAATAACCTCGACGCACACGCACTTCATCATCTTCTCCACATCCAGCCATTTCTCTAGTGAGGTTATCCGCTCGCTACACCCGTTCACCCACCTCACCACCTACCCAACAACATTCGCCACAACACCACAAATAAAACCCCTCTACCTATTCGCCTCTCCACCCATCCAATCCTTCCATTGACCAACTGATAAACGCTAGTTTATCATCATTTTATGCATTAAAACAAACCTAGCTCTTAGGATTTTGCTCCGCAAATGGGTTTTTGGACTGCATTTAGGCAACAATTAGGTTAGGCATGCATTGCACTTTTTATTATCTTTTTAATGTGCTTTTGTGAGCGTTAGGGATATACAGATTATCAGAACTCCAAAACCTAGCACTCAGGAAGGAAACCGGTGAAGAAGAAGCTTAGACTAACTAAACCTTAGCTTGATCCAACTCACCATAGCCGAATTCTAGCTCACTTGAACTAGGGTTAGCTCATCTTAGCTCACCCTAGCTCAGGTCAGCTCAGATCCAACACAACTTAATTGAATCTAGCTCATCTCAGCTCCCATTGATCCACAGGGAGCTCTAGCTAGCTCAGCTGAGTTGACTGGAGTTCACCCTAGCTCAGGTCCAGCTCCACTCAACTCCAGCCAGCTGAAGATGACTTCATTCCAGCTTAGGAAGCTCAAGTCTAGCTCCCGAGGACTCAGCTTAGCTCAACTCTATTGAGCTAAGCTACCTTAGCTGCCTCACCCAACTTGATCCTCCCCGGGAGCATTAGACCCAGCTCACCTCAGCTCCTTTCAGCAGAAGCCAGCTTGCTTTAGCTTGGCTTAGTAGCTAGCAAAGAACTAGCAAGCTAAGACAGCTAAGGTAGCTCCTTGCAGCTCTCTTCAGTAGCCACTAGCTCTAGTGTAGCTCGAGATGACTACCTCCAGCTCTTCTCCCTAAAAACCCTAGCTCCAAATGCCTCCAACTCTACTCCCTAATAGCTAAGCTAGCTAAGCTGCTTAACTTAGTTAGTCCACCTCCATGGCACCAAAACCTACTACCCTACTACCTAAGCTCCAGCAAAAAGACCACCAACTCCTACTTTATTTTGGTGACAACTATCCCTTCCATCACCACCCTACATCCACCATCAAAACCCATCTCCACCCTCCATTTTTTCCTTCCAAAATTTCCTTCTAGAAGGTATTTTTGGAGGGAAAACCAAGGCACCTCTTCATTTCCCTCCCATTTTTCCCTCCAAAAATATCCAAGCACCCCTTCATTTCCCTAAAAAAAAACACCATAACCACCCCCCTTCCCATCCTATAAATACCTTCCCTACCACCACATAATTCCCATCCTCCATTAGTGTTTAATTCCACCTTAGACCTTCCATAATTCAAGGCCAAGGAAAAAGAAAAAAAGAAGATTAAGGGGGCATCCTACCTACCCCCTGGTGCCTTCTTCCCCTTTTTCTTCTCCCTTGTGCCACGCTAAGGAGGAGGAGCAACTCACTTCAAGGAGGACGGCCAGGCAAAGGAGAAGGACCTAGGGTGGACGTCCACCCTTGGAGGAGGAGAATTGAAGGTGGTAGCTTCCACCTTGGAGGTCACCATCTTGGAGGAGCATAGCAAGGAAGGAGTTGGAGGACTCTTTTAAAGCCCGGGAGCTACCAGGCTTGGAGCAAGAAGCCATCATCTTCTTCACCATTTCATTTAGAAGATTTGTGTTTTTATCTTCATGCATTGCAAGTAGATTATAAGCTTTTCTCTATGAGTTTTGTGTAGAACAAGTTCATTTTAATTCAAGTTGCCTTCTTTCAATTTTTGTTGCGTAGCTTTTTACAATTTTTGCCTAGCATTTGTTTCACTCCCTCTCCCTAATTATTCTAGGCCACCACGTGCCTAGGGTAAGCTTAGGGAGAGGCTCTACCTATCACCTTAGGGTTAGCTTAATTGAAATAGGTTTTAGTTGTTTTCCTGCTATCAACAAAAACTCGCGTGTTGCCATTATTTCAAAATCATAAAAATGATATACTAAAAAACATCAAAAAGAAAGTTGAGTTTCATCTTTAAATCAAGGGATTTTGATTTACAAACTTGCCTCCTTAGATGACCCTAGGTACTCCCCTATCTAGGTTTATAAATTTAAGAGTTGATTGGTTTTACGCGTTACAACGACGTATTTTACGAACCACGTAAAATCCACATCACTTTTTGGTGCCGTTTCCGGGGAGGCACGGCTTTGCATTAATCATTTTTGTCTTGCTTGAAGTGGATCTCATCCCCTTCTCATTCCTTTTTCTTGTGTGTGCAGGTATTGTAGGAAGAAAGCAGGAATTTGGAAGCGAGAGCTCAAAGTTCCTTTTCTTCCTGTGGAATTCAGGCTGGTTCTCTTTTCTAGTCACATAGTCAATTAAACTACCAAAAAAATATTAAAATTGGCTTTCATGTTTCGAAACAACTTAATTATGTGGAGTGGTGTCCATTAAAATTATGGTTGCTTGTATGCTTCATTAAACACCACTCCAATACAAGTGTTGGTGTTCTGATTTTCGGGTCCAGATTTCTATCTGAATTTCAAAAATCAATTCGCAACATCACAGGTTTCCTAAAATTCTAAAATTTCACATACTAATTTCAAATTAAGTTAGGAACGTTTGTTCCAAATTTCAGATCATTTGACTTTGTATTTAATTTTTAAAAACTCGTGGACTGCTGAGGGGTCACACCATCTGAGCTTCCTATTTTACTACTGTCCATAAATTTTTAGAATTTTTATACTCATCCAATTTTTGTGAAATTTAGTTTTCTATAATATTTGTGAAATTCTACATCTCACATAAAATCATCAAAACTTTTTGAGGTCAGTGGTTGTACAAAAAGTCTAGAATACTCATGGGTATCATTTTTGGACTTTGACACCAGTACAAATAAAAATTCAAAAAAAATATCAAACAAATTCCTAAAATCTTACAAAAATATTTTCTAGAATTCTTGTTTGTTTCTCTTGAAAGTAGTGGTGTTTTTTGAATTATTTGGACCACTACTTAATACAGAAAGCCTAAAAATAAGTCATTGGTAGTTAAATTTCTGTCCTATGATCAATTGGATTAGGGTTTCTTTTTCATCTTTAGAGATAAACAATCAAAAGGAAACATATCCTCACCCATACAATTTGATTTCCTCTTGTTTGTAGAATCTCAAACTTGTTTGAAAAATTAACAAGAAAACCCTAAATATGCACTAAGTTAAATCCAATCCTAAAAGACAGAAATACAATAATTGTGTGACAACTTTCTTTGCATTGGAACCACTTTCCAATTCCTACACACACACAAAAAAATTGAAATAATAGGGCAACAACCCAAACAATGCCCTCCACATTTGGTGTGCACACTAGTATCCTAGCCTTAACTAAAATTTGTAGTAATTTGACCCATAAGGTTTCATCAATTTAGGCTTGCTATATAGGACTTAAGTTTTCTCTAGTTAATACCAATTCTGTCATCTATATCTGGTGTTCAGGCTGAGGGGCCATGTCAAACGACCAGGCGCGGGTTTGTACAAGCACCTGGGGATTTTCCTGGGAAACACTTGGGCCCAAACCTCCCCTTAAGCAACTTGGCTAGATTTGTTGATAGAACAGATATTCACTGTTGATTACTTATTTCCTAGGTAGACCAAGTCTTAGGTTAAATTCTAGGGAGTCACAATTAAGTTAGGTCAAGAATTTTATTGCTTGTGTGCACACTTCTCTCATCTCCATCTCTTCTCCTCCCCTACCATTTCTTCCGTTTTGTATGGGCGGCGGTCCAAAACTCCACACTTGGAGGGACCACTTGATTTTTCCTCCAAAAAAAAGAGACCTTTCCATGCATTCTTCCTCTTCTTTAAAAATGGAAAATCAAAATTGGTCCTCTAACCCGCATGCTAATTTTTCTTTCCCCTATTTTTCCACCCAGGAGCTACTTAATCAGGCCCGTCCACCTAATCTCTACTCTATCATGGCTCAGCTAGAAATTCAGCAACAACAGTTGCATAACTGACCTAGCCAACCAGGGTCAACCTGCTACACCTAACCAAGCTTCGCAAATCCCACGTTTCACCCCAGCTGACACACGTAAGAGAGAAAATTTGCATAAATCCCGTGCTGAGTATAATTATTATTCTAAGGCTTTCTATGGTTCAACAAGAAAATATGCTTATCTGATTGCACAACAATCATAGGTCCTAATCAACCTAAATAATGTCTGAACCTATCTTAAATTGTGGATATTGCACTCATATCTTGCATATCATGCATTGCATCAGTCTATTTAGAATAAGATGAGATATCCTGCTAGTTAATGGTTTTTATTGCTATTTACAGATAATAAAGTGATCCAGGATGGAGATAGTGGAATAAAGCAATAAAGGAAGAAGAAGACTGATCCAGATAAGAGGAGTGAGGAGGATAGCCTTATCCCTACCCTTAGAAACCCTAGGACAGCCTTCCCAAACCCAAAACAACCTCCATTAGGGCACCTTAGCCTCAAAACCCAAACATGGATAGCACTATCCATGTTCCTATCCCTCTCCCAAACACTTAGGAACCAAAACCAACCTTAGAAAACACAAAACCCACTCTCCAGCACCTTTTAAGACGTCCAGACATCTGGCTAGATGTCTGATTTCTACAGAATAACAATCCAGGAAGCCAAAACTCATACTGACACAGAATTGGACGTCTAATTTAGTGTCCAGACGTCCAATTTTGTAGTATAAGACATTTGACCACTATCCTGGACGTCTGATACTACTGTCTGGTTCCTAATTTTGGTGTTGGAAGCCCTAGCTTGCCTATTTTGACCTAGGAACCCCACCGGACACCCTAGGAAACCTAAGTAGAGACCTCCTAAGCCTAGTCCACTATCCATATCCCTACTTGTCCTATCCCTAACCCAATTGAACCATCCCATACCTAATTGGGTGCATCTACAGTTGATTGGGTGCACCCGAGCCCAATTAGATCCACCTAGGATCTAATTAACTCATACCTATTAGGGTTACCCTAGCCTAATCACATGCACACATCTAATTAGACTTGACCTAGACCTAATTAGGTTCACTCCTACCCAATTAGACTTTCCTAAGCCTAATTAGGTCCACACCCACTTAATCTAGATTGACCCAACCTATTTAGCACCTAATCCCACCAAAACCCACAACCTAGCCCTACGAAAAACACACACCCACACACACACGCACACCTTCCCATTTTACTCCCACCAAACCCATTCACACTCTCTTGGAAACCCTAAAAACTTGTGTCAAACCTAGATCCAAAAATTATGGCATTTGCTATTTTTGGAGCCACCAAAAGTGGCAACCAAATGGAGCCTTCCATAAGGGCAAAGAGAGCTACGAAATTAGAAAATCTCTCCATACACTCTCCCACCCATACTCTCCACTCTAAACTTGCTTCCACCCTCCAAAACCTTAAGGTCGTCCTCCTCATCCTCGTCCAAGGCTCCATGGACGGCTAGCTAGAGAAGCTTCTCTCCAAAGCTTCAAGGACAGCCATTGGTAGTGAAAGGGAGCAACACCCTCCTCCCTCCACTTGGGTGCACTAGCCCTCATCTTCTTCTTTTTGGACTGCCATGAAGTTTCACCCATAGCCTCTTGTGGCCGGCCATCTCTTTTGGTAGGCGTGTAGACGGGTTTGCATACCCAAGGTCCAGCCTACACCCTCACACAAGGCCGATGGCCCTAGTGGCAACTTTCCGGCGTGAGGGATTTTCTTCTATTTATCTGCTTTGTAGTGTAGATGATGTGTGACAAATTTCTATGCATAAATAATATTTCTGTGATTGATTGTCCTCATCTTTGCTTGCTTATATGACACTTTGGTTTGTTCACACCATGCACGGCCACCATGGCTTCATTTAGATGCACATAGTCACTTAGGTTTTTGCTAGTTTATCTAGATCTAGGTTTCAATTTGCTTTTCGAAATAAAAAAAATCAAAAACACAAAAAGACAAAAATAGTAGCTTAGGTTAGATTTAGGTTATAAAAGCCGATCCAAATCTCGATTCATTTTCACGCCTCCCAGAGACGAACGATCGAGACTCAAGTTCTAAAAAGAATAAAGATCTACCAGAGTTTCGTTATCACAAATATCTTTGACGAGTGGTTTTTGTGACTATACTACGATTTCCAATGATTTCAAAATACGCGATTTCCACTCCCGTCATTATCCCAATCATCACCCCACCCAAAACGCCCCTACTTTCCAAGAGAAATTGAAAAATTCCACCAATGGGGGGAATTATCCGGCTCACTCCTGGACCAATCCGGGTCCACACCAACAACAGAACCCATTTGGAGGGTATGGTTCAAATTAGACTTATCGATCTGGGCAATCTCAAGAAGACATTAATGCCTAGATGATGAAAACCCTACGAGAGTTACAAAGAAAAACAAAGGAAACAACCGTCTTATTAACAATCTCAATGATCAAATTGGGGATATTCCGACTCAAAGATCTGTAGGACACTCACCATCCCAACCCACACCAAACTTCATTAATCACAGGAACCAACACCAGTGTGGATACCAACATCAGAACCACACAATTCAACCTCCTATTAACCCAATATCTCAGCACCAACCTAGTTTCTATCAACATCAGATTCCCTCATCTCCTCCCAGTGATCACCAAACTGTGTATGCAGAGACTTTGAGGAGTGAGGAAACCACCATGGATTTAGGGCCTTCACATTCAAATGATGAAACTGATTCTCAACCAATGCAGATTGACTCTCCTAACCTCAATCAGGAAGAAGAAAAAGAAATCCCAAAAACACCTGATTCAAACCCTATTTCCCACTCTCAAAAATTGCAATCCAACAATCCAAAATCAGAGCCTTCTCACCACAATCCTTTGGACTTATTTGGGCAAGTCGAGAGGAATATTCCCCTCCTAGATTCTTCCCCTACCTCTGAAAGATTTACTTCAAAAGGGCACGATCTGAATCTAGGAAGGTTGGTCCTTTCAAAAATAGCCAGCTCAATTTTTCAAAGCAAGCTGCTTTTTATAAAAAAAGACCCGGGCGCATCACTCATCTCGATTGTCATTAATGACACCACTTTTTTTCGCACCACTCTCAACTTAGGTACCTCTCTTAATATCATTCCCCCAGCCTTATTCAAGGAATCTCAATTCGGTGATTTTACTAAGGTTAAATTTCAATTGGGAGATCGATCTACCATTCAACCGCGGGGAATCATTGAGGATCATATTGTCAAGGTCCGGAATTGTCTAAATTTGGTAAATTTTGTGGTCCTTGACATAGAGGTACCTGCAGCTCTCACTAACACCATTCTTGGAAGACCCCTTCTGATTATTACAATAGCTAATATCAACTCTCACTCTGGGAAAATGAATATAAGTTGCGGTAACCAGATTTTCTCATTAGATTTATTTCAAGCTTCCAAGAGGCCCATTGATCATAAAATTTTCGAGGACACTGATAATACAATGGAAGCAATTTGTGAGAAATCTTTGTTGATCAAATCCTACTCAGCTTTGACCACTATGAATCTAGATTTTATTGATTCTTATTATAAGGATGATTTTGTGGTCCGAGGCTTTTTAGATCAACTAGGGTTTGACTTTTACTCTTTCAATTTTCCTGATTTTTCATCAAAAACATCCACACTAACTTCACCCACCCCTACATCTCATTGACTCCTGATGTAAATATGTTTACACTACTTAAGATGTCTATTTATGCATGTTCTTAAGCATAGGATTGCATGGCATACTATAAATATTACATAACATGCATCATCTTGCATTTAGAGTAGTTTAAATAAAATGGAGGTTAATTGTCTCCTTTTATGTTTATAGACAAGGAAAACTTTTTATCGGGGCCTCAGATTGAAGATCCACTGTATAGATGTGATCAGGGCGACGATTGGAGTTCAACGACTCCAAGATCGCCCTAATCAGACATCTGTAGCATCAGATAGTGATTGGGGAACCCTAGAAGATCAAGGGCCAAGATGGTGTGAATCCACACTTCAAACAACAAATCCAACTGCATGGATGGATTCGGATCGACGATCGCAGCCTAACAGCTCGAAAATCGACTCAATCCGACACCCGTGGCACCATCTACATCATCCAGAAGATGGACGGCCAAGATGGTGCCATGTGGCACCATCTCAGCCATCCAACCGACCCTCAGGACCACTGCTGCCTCTCCAAAGAAAATCCAATGCGCGATCTGGGCCGTTGGATCTCGATCCAATGGCCACGAGCATGCGCTACTTAAAACATCCGCGCGACACAATCCATCGCGTAGCGCAGCGGTCGCGAGTCGTTGCGCGATCACATGACGCGAGTTCGACTTGCGATCTGCAGCGCGCACGCGATTAGTTTTGACTGCTTGATCGGCTGTGGACGGCCCAGATCGCCCGATCGGACGCACGTGCTATTGCACGCCACGGCTCACGTGGCATCACATGCTATCAGGCATGCGGCTGAGGCGGGCGATGGACGCATCTCAACCGTTCGATCTCGCGATCGAACGGCCGAGATTTAAAGTACGTGAATGTGCGTTGAGGAGAGGAAGGAAAATGAGTGCGCGCGCACCACCCCTGGAGGCCACGTTCGGACCTTTAGTGACGATTTTATCCATCACTAAAGGTCTTGAATTAATGTTTTTAGAGTTGTAATGACCAAATTGCCCCTACTCCTTGCAACTATAAACGGAGACCCCCTCTATACGAAATTCTCATCCCTCCTTCTCTTCTCTCCCTCTCCAAAGCTCAAGAGAAGCTTGTCCCACACCCAGGATGCTTCTCACGAGATAAAGTCAATTTTTCGTCCCCCTTTCAGAAGCGGAACCCGCGACGACGACGACGTGCTACCCCGTTCCCATTCTTCCTCTTCGTCCTCCTTCATCTTGCTCTGTCCTACTTCATCCAGGCGTCGTCCCATCCGGCTCATCCTCCAAGCGACCGTCGAGGAGGATATCTCTCTCCCTATTCTTTTTACTACTTTCTAGAATAGATTTACTGCTTTCTAGAGTAGATTTACTACTTTCTAGTGTAATCATTTTCCCGCTTACTTGTGTAATGAACAATCTTTTTGATGATGAAATTCCATGTTCATTCTACATCTCTTTCTGGTTTCTATTGGTAATATTATCTCTCTCTCTTATTATCTCCCTCTCTCTTCTATTTATTGTAAATAGTTAGATAGTTCTAATTAATTAATTTATTTCGTGACAAATAAAACAAATGCGTGTTTTTAAAATCAAACATCTGCCTCCTTGTGTTCGACCTGGGATTTCCATTATGGTATAAATTTTATTTGTTGAACATGAGTTCTTCGCTTTCATACTACGATGACAGGTTTTTCAAAATCAAACACCCTAGAGTAGCAACCCGACGTTCAACATTTTGGCATCGTTGTCGGGGAGGCGACGCTGTTTGATTTTTTCTTCGTATTTTCTAACTTACAAATTATTTACCTCACTTCTCACCTTTCTTATTGTGATTGCAGGTACTCATTCGAGATGAGCAAAAGCGGTAGATTGGGGTAAAGTGTTGTGGAAGGTTTTGTAAGTCATCCCCCACTTCCCACCCATTGGATTTCATTTCACCACAAAATAACACAAACATCAATCAACCTAGGTGTTCTTATAAACTCTAAGGTTAGATTGTTTGTTGTTTGACACCCACACCTGCCCCAACCCCCACATTAAAAAAAAGAAAAATTAAAAAAAAATCACACAGAGGTACACAACCTCATCTGATTTTCAAACTCAACCGGTAAACCAACCTTTGGAGCCAGTACACACATCCAAACACATAATTGAGTAGAAATCAGATTAGGTAATCACTTGTGTGCCTAATTAAGTGGTGCAACAGGCCAATTGTTTGAGTTGATTGGGTCGCACCACTTCAATTAAAGTCAATTCATCAAGTAGCTGTCACATAGGTTCAACTTTTAGGGATTTACCAGGCACTCCACATTCTTTTTAAATTTTAAAGGAAAATATCTTCACCTATGCTTTCAAAACCTGGTGTGCCAATGAAACTTGCTTGAAAATACCTAAAGTTGAATCCTAAAAGCTACTAAGCAAGATTTGAACTCTAAAATTCACCACATAAAAAATAATCTTGCTTGAAAACCACTGGTTGTGCACACACACACAAATCAATCAATCATTAAGGGCACAACCCATATAAAGGGCCCATCACATTCCAAAGCACATTCAAACCTAGCCCTAAATAAAACAGAGTAGACGTTGGCCTTAAGGATTTGACTCGCTCTTCAAAGCCCAGAACGAGATTATTTTCGATTAGTTTGTTTCTACTGTTCAATCTGATGTCTAGCTAGGGGAGCAGAATCAAACGATCGCGACTGGGGGGTACACTAAGAGCCGGAGGCACAAGCCGAAGGAAGAACCTTCTCCCCAGTCCCACCTTCTAACTGGTTGGATTGAACAGACATAAGTAGATCAAATCATTCCTTTATCTCAAGATGGGTTTTAGGAGTCTGTAGGTCTTTAGGCTAGCCCACTTAAGGACAAGTTTGATTGTTTGTATTGTAGGACACCTTTCTTCCTCCCATCTCTCATGAATCCTTCCACATATTACACGCATTCCCACTCTTTCCCTCATGTTTTGAATTATCCTCAACATGACGATCGTCCTGACTCGTACTATAATCAACCATCAGTTAGTTGGGATAACTCGAATTGGGGATACAGTTCTAGACCTCCATGTTTAAGGTCTAACCCTGAACACTATGATTGTGATTTCTATCCTTCTCAGTGCCACATCGATTATAGATCATCAACCTTTCATGAACAAGCTAATACGATCTACAATCAAGAAGGATACACTGATCCTTACCCATCCTCTGATTACACTGCCTTTAGGTCATCACCACCTTTTGAACAATCTGAAATGACTTATTATCTGGAAGGGTTTAATGAATCTCAATTCGTTAATTCCCCTGCATTGATCTCAAACCCACCCAACCCTGAACCAACTCATTTGGTTTAGGATAACCAGATTCAAGATAAGATTCTAGCTAACTTGAGGAATATCATACAAACTTTAGAAGTTCAGCCAATACCTTGCATTGAGAGATTGGAGCCCCTGATTGAAATGATTGACGATTTGAACAAGTATTTGTTGGATTGGCTCCAGGATGTTAAGGATAAGAACTCGGGTGAGTTTCTACTTGGAAAGTTAGCGAAATTGAGGATGAGATTTGTGGTTGCTTTAGTTCAATGGTGAGATGATTCCCAGGATGAACTCCCTTCAGGAGAGCCAATGTCAGAACCCGCTCAGGCACCTGTTGGGGGGGACACGTGTTACGAGGCTGACGAGATTGAATCAAAGCAACCAATTAAGGATGATCTGATTTCTTCACCTGAGATCCCTGAGCCAGGGTATGAGGAAACGTATGTCTCCTTGGAATAGAAAGTGATAGATGATTTTGGGACATACATTAATACGGACCTTGATTTCTTTGATTCTGATGGTGAAGATTCAAGTTGCGAAGTCTCACATGAGTTTACAGAATATGATTTTTGTGAGACGATTGGGCCTAAGGAACCTGATAGATCATTTGATAGCCCAATAATTGAGGAAACTGATCTTATTGGGGCTCACATTACGGATCCAAAATCACATTTTTTGGAGGATTCAATTCAATGCCCTGATTGTCAGTTACTCCCCGTTGAGCTTATCGATGATTCTGTTTCTGAGATAATTAGACCCAAGTCAATTCTCATTCAACCACATCATTTAGACTGGGAGATTTCAGACAGGGTGATTAAATATGAAAGAGGTCCTGGAATTTGACATGCTAAATGAGGAGGATAGGAGCCGGGAAATTTTGATTTGGGAAGCAAGTTCTGGAGGAAGTAGAAGACTGAGTCGAAGGGTTCCTACTAAGCTGAAACCATCAAACCAGGACCCTTACGACATCTGTTCTGAGGATGTCCAACCCAAGCACACATTCATTGATTATCCTTCGGAGCTTGAATTTTCTGTAATCCAACTTTTTGGTCTTGGGTTGCATCCTCATAAATCGTAGGCCTGACCCCGCTTGCATACTGATTTTAGGTTTTGGGTAATTTTTATCCAGAACCTGAGATATTCTCAATTATGGGGTATGGGTTTGCATCACAATCTGGTCCACATTTGTGCACATCTATTGATAGGTCCGAGGTTTCAACTTTTTATTCTAATTCTGACCTACACTTGTGAATTCTTTATTTCTCTTCTTTGTATAGTGTGCCTAGCTGAGGGCACTAAATTCAGCTCGTATACAGTTCTTTTTATTTTTATCTCGGAGCGAATCTGACATTCACGAGGGTGATATGGCTAGCAAGTTATCGTGGGTAACAGCCCATAGGTAGGTTGTCCAGAGCCCAGTCATTGGATCTTTCTCTTTTTACTTCCTTTAGGTAAATCTTAGACCAGGGAAGCCACCTACTTAAAAAAAAAAATCAAAAATAAAAGGAGAAAAAAAAAGAAATAAGCCACACTTCGCCGCACGAGTATGGCTGGCAAGTTGTTGGTGGTAACAGCTCATCAACCAGTTGTTCAGAACCCTGCTCAATAAATGCACTGAAAATTTCCAAAACACTTAGGAAGAAGCGGAGAAGTAGAATAAATCGAGGAGATATACACTAGATTCACCTTTGTGTTGACCTCATAAAAATAAAAGTAGGGAGAAGGCTACCAGTTGTAAAGATACACCTTTAGGCAGAATTCTCTTTTTATGGTCACCTAGAGGAGTAGAAATCTGAAGTCTGTTTTAACTGCCGGTCAACGAGTCTATCACATTCACAATAAGATGCTCAGAACTTGGGGTTCTCATCAAATCTTGGGTGAGTTGAATGGCCATAGAAAGCCACTCTTAAACCATAAAACTTGAAAATCCAAAAAAATTAGAAAAGAAGAAAAAGGGAAAAATAAATTTTTCTTTGAATAAGGCGAGGGCTTGAGGCGGTCTGCATTTTGGTAGATACTTAGGCACTATTGTGTCTTTGAAAGTTCAGATCCTAAGTAGACATTTTCTTAGTGATTGAAAATAACCCAAGCCCAAATAATCCAACCTGATTCTTTTATAAATAGCATGTAGTTTTTGCTAGGGACTAGCAAAAGATAGGCATGGGGGTATGATGTAAACATGTTTACACTACTTAAGATGTCTATTTATGCATGTTCTTAAGCATAGGATTGCATTGCATACTATAAATATTGCATAACATGCATCATCTTGCATTTAGAGTAGTTTGAATAAAATGGAGGTTAATTGTCTCCTTTTATGTTCATAGATAGGGCAAACTTTTTATCGGGGCTTCAGATCAAAGATCCAACCATACAGATGTGATCAGGGCGACAATTGGAGTTCAACGACTCCAAGATTGCCCTAATCAGACATTTGTAGCATCAGATAGTGATCGGGGAACCCTAGAAGATCAAGGGCCAAGATGGTGTGAATCGACACTTCAAACGAAAAATCCGACCACATGGATGGATTCGGATAGACGATCGCAGCCTAACGATGTGAAAATCGACTTAATCCGACACCCGTGGTACCATCTACATCATCCACAAGATGGACGGCGAAGATGGTGCCACATGCCACCATCTCAGCCATCCAACCAGCCCTCAGGACCGCCGCTGCCTCACCAAAGAAAATATAATCCGTGATCTGGGTCATTGGATCTTGATCCAACAGCCACGAGAATGCGCTGCTTAAAACATCCGCACGACACAATCCACCACGTAGCGCAGCGGTCGTGAGTCATTGCGCAATAATAGGACGCGAGTTCAACTCGCGATCTGCGGCGTGCACGCGATTAGTTTCAACCGCTTTATTGGCTGTGGATGGCCCAGATCGCCCGATCGGGCACACGCGCTATTGCACGCCATGCCTCACGTGGCATCACACGCGATGAGGCGAGCAGCTGAGGCGGGCGATGGACGCATCTCAGCCGTTCGATCTCGCGATCGAACGGCTGAGATTTAAAGTACATGAATGTGAGTTAAGGAGCCGAAGGTGAGTAGGCACACGCACGTCGCCCATGAAGGCCACGTTCGGACCTTTAGCGACGATTTTATCCGTCACTAAAGGTCCTGAATTAATGTTTTTAGAGTTGTAATGGCCAAATTGGCCCCACTCCTTGCAACTATAAAAGGATACCCCCTCCATATGAAATTCTCATCCCTTCCTTCTCTTCTCTCCTTGTCCAAAGCTCAAGAGAAGTTTGTCCCACACCCAGGACGATTCTCGCGAGATAAAGTCAATTTTTCATCCCCTTTCGGAAGCGGATCCCGCGACAATGGCGATGTGCTGCCCCGTTCCTGTTCTTCCACTTCGTCCTCCTTCGTCCTGCTCTGTCCTCCTTCGTCTAGGCGTCGTCCCGTCCGGCTCGTCCTCCAAGCAACTGTCGAGGAGGATATCTCTCTCCCCATTCTTTTTACTACTTTCTAGAATAGATTTACTGCTTTCTAGAGTAGATTTACTGCTTTCTAGTGTAATTATTTTCCCGCTTTCTAGTGTAATGAACAATCTTTCTGATGATGAAATTCTATGTTCATTCTACATCTCTTTTTAGTTTCTGTTTATAATATTCTCTCTCTCTTATTCTCTCCCTCTCTCTTCTATTTATTGTAAATAGTTAGATAGTTCTAATTAATTAATTTACTTCATGACAAATAAAACAAACTCATGTTTTTAAAATCAAACGTCCGCCTCCCTATGTTCGACCCGGGATTTCCATTTCGGTATAAATTTTATTTATTGAACATGAGTTCTTCGCTTTCATACTACGACGACAGGTTTTTCAAAACCAAACACGTTAGCATAGCAACCTGACAATCAACAACTCCTTTCCCCCTCCCTTTCCATTGGACCTATCACCCAACCCATCAGAGTCTGGCATTTTACATGCACTTAAACCATGGCCAGATGCGGGTCATTCTTCCATTTTTCCATTTCATTTTGATCTCGATTTCTTTACCATTCATCTTTTTAGGGATCTTGAGGATAACACATTTCTTGAGAACATTCAAGTGTCCAATTCTTTACATGATTTTCCGTCTTCCGTGCATACCTTCACGCTCGGCTGAATGGCATAAAAGATAGCACTGGATGGGAGGTAACCCATCATTTTTTTCCTTGTTTCCTTGTTTCCTTTCTTTTTCCAGGTTTTAACCATCCTAAACTTGATTGCTCTTCATTAAGGTGATCCCTTTTCCCTCCTAAGGCATGAGGACATTGCATATCTTAAGCATGGGCGTGTTTTTAAAATTTGACGATCGATTTAGGATTTTCAAAGCCTAAAAACATGTATTTTTCTTTAGTTATTTTATTTTCCTGCTTGCATACCCAAAAAAAATATAAATGTTGAAAACTTTTTGAGGAAAAATTTTGAAATCGCGACTAAGGTTGAAAAACTCACTTTTGGTATGATGGGATTTAATCTTTAACAAACTAGGGATGAGGATGCGGATCTGATCATTAGAATTTCATGGTCTATTTTTAGACTAGATCAGATATCCTTCTCTAAAATTCCACCTGAACATTTGATAGTTCAGGTGACTTGATCCTCTTTTGTAATTTGGAAAGTATCTGACTTAGTTTTTGATTCAAAAACTTGCATTTCTTGTGGAACTTCCTATGTCAAATTTCACACACAAGCCAACACTTAAAAACAACTAAAAATTAGAAAAACTCCCTTATTTGGACTTAGTAAAAGTCTGAAGCAGATCATTGGTTTGAGTTCCCACTGTCGAGAAGGAGGAAAATGCCTCCTTTGAGGATGCAATGTCAACATGTTACCGCCTCAGCACTGCTCCATATCTATATTTCATATCTTTAGATGGAGCATTAAAGCGCATTTTAGTAGCTCAAGTGTCTTGGACGGTGCTCTACCTATAGTGTCGGAGCAAGAGCTTGAGTTTGCTTAGAGTGTCGCTTTACACCACATTGTGTTTTGGGATTGTGAGGCACTGGGTGGTGTCATGAATAGTGCTATCCCGAAGTACTGGCGCCAGAGCCCCCTCGAGGATTGGTAACGGGAATGATGATCCCAACACATCTGTTGTAAGACTAAGCTAAAAATTAGCATGGGAAAAAAAAGTTTTAAACTAAAAACATGACATTATAAATGTTGGCTTTTCACAAGCACGGACACAACGTTTTAAGGGATATTGCAAGTTGCGAATCATATTCAAGAGCTAGAAAAATCCTAAAAATAGACATTTCAAGTCATCTGAATTAACAAGGGGTTAATTTGTGAATTTTCTGGAGGATATATTGATCCCATTTTGTCTATTTTTTGGATCGAAAAATAAATTTTGATGTTTATCCTTAACAAATCCCGTGCCTCCTGTGTTTAGATCAACCAAGGTCCCTTAATCCTTTTCTCCTCAAAAGTCGAAAAAAAATTAGATTTTCCAAAAATTCTATTTTGTAAAAATTTAAGTTTAGCTAAGAGACTAGCAAAAGATAAGCATGGGGGTGTGATAAATGCCAGTTTAACATCATTTTATACATTAAAACAAACCTAACTCTTAGGATTTTGCTCCGCAAATGGGTTTTTGGACTGCATTTAGGCATCAATTAGGTTAGGCATGCATTGCACTTTTTATTATCTTTTAAATGTGCTTTTGTGAGTGTTAGGGATATACAAATTGTCAGAACTCCAAAACGTAGCACTCAGGAAGGAAACTAGTGAAGAAGAAGCTCAGGCTAACTGAAGCTTAGCTTGATCCAGCTCACCATACCTGAATTCCAGCTCACTTGAACTAGGGTTAGCTCATCTTAGCTCACCCTAGCTCAGGTCAGCTCAAATCTAGCACAACTTAGCTGAATCTAGCTCATCTCAGCTCCCATTAGTCCACAAGGAGCTCTAGCTAGCTCAACTGAGTTGACTGGAGTTCACCCTAGCTCAAGTCCAGCTCCACTCAACTCCAGCCAGCTGAAGATGACTTCATTCCAGCTTAGGAAGCTCAAATCTAGCTCCCGGGGACTCAGCTTAGCTCAACTCTGTTGAGCTAAGCTACCTTAGCTACCTCACCCATCTTGATCCTCCCTGGGAGCATTAGACCCAGCTCACCTCAGCTCCTTTCAGCAGAATCCAGCTTGCTTTAGCTTGGCTTAGTAGCTAGCAAAGAACTAGCAAGCTAAGACAGCTAAGGTAGCTCCTTGCAGCTCTCTTCAACAGCCACCAGCTCTAGTGCAGCTCAAGATGACTACCTCCAGCTCTTCTCCCTGAAAACCCTAGCTCCAAATGCCTCCAACTCTACTCCCTACTAGCTAAGCTAGCTAAGCTGCTTAACTTAGTTAGTCCACCTCCATGGCACCAAAACCTACTACCCTACTACCTAAGCTCCAGCAAAAAGACCACCAACTCCTACTTTATTTTGGTGCCAACTATCCCTTCCATCACCACCCTACATCCACCATCAAAACCCATCTCCACCCTTCATTTTTTCCCTCCAAAATTGCCTTCCAGAAGGTATTTTTGGAGGGAAAACCAAGGCACCTCTTCATTTCCCTCCCATTTTTCCTTCCAAAAATATCCAAGCACCCCTTCATTTCCCTAAAAAAAACACCATAACCACCCCCCTTCCCATCCTATAAATACCCTTCCCTACCACTGACGAGTCGATTGTTCGCTTTAAAGTCGTTTGCAGTTTTATGTGGTGGAAAAATCGACTAATCAATATTTAAAAAGAAATAACCACTCGCAGAAGAGCGGGTCGTATCCACAGGGAGGCAATGATGTATTTAAATTCTCACCAGTTAAAAATGTTTGTTCGTAGTTAGTTTGGACATGAATCAAGCCAGAATTGCCTTCAGATTAAGGTTGATACAAGAAACAATGCTGAAAAAGCAATTCTGAGTAACTAGAGGATATTTGTCGCAATGCAGAATTAATAAAATATTATTAAAAATTGACAATGGCAAAAAATGTAATTTCTAATGGCCCGGTTACTGTAGTAAAACAGGGGATTTTTTTTCCTTTGCCGTGCGCGACGAGGAGTGGATGGCCGGACGCGGGAAGCTCGGAGGAAGTTCCTTGGATCGAGGGCTGCGAAGCGGTGGTGGCAGCGTGTCACGCGGCGGCTGGAGCCGGCCGAACGAGCTCCGGTGGAGGTGGCTGCAGCTGCTGTTGGCGGGTGGTGAGCGTTGGCTGGAGGGCGCGGGAGCGTGCGTGGCCTGTTGGCAGTGAGGGCTGCTCACGGGCGATGAGCGGTGAGGTGCTGCAGACTGAAGGTGTCGCGGGTGTGCTGCAGGCGGGTGCGCGCAAAGGCTGGAGGTGTTGGCGGAAGCTTGCAGTGGGTGTTGCAGGCGTGGAAGGAGGACGTGCGCGGTTGTGCGGGTGTGGCTGCAGCTGGCATGGGTGCGCAGGCGGTTGCGTGCTCTGTTGGCATAGGTGTGCAGGCGGTGAGAACGGGAGGAAGTGGCAGGTTCTTGCGTGCGGCTGGAGGTGAGCGGGAAGACTGCTGCGGCGTGGGTGGCGTGGGTGCGCAGGCTGGAGGGCGTGGAGATGGCGCTGGAGGTGAAGTGGGCAGACGGTGGTTGCTGCTGGAGTGAGGTGTGGCTTCAGACGTCCGGGAAATTTCTCGGATGTCTTAACTGACTGAGAGGGTGATTGTACAGTGGCTGCGGCGGTGGTTGTTGGTGACGACGGCGAGGGAGATGCACGCTAAGGTGCTTACGATAATGCGGACGAGCTCCGAATGGCGGTGTGGCTTGTCACACCACACGCCCTCGGTGGTGGAGACTCGTCGCCACGGTTGAGGCCGGTGGTGTGGAATGGAAGAGAGAAGATCTCTCTGCACAGTGGTGGGTCGGTGGTGGAGGCCTGCCTCGCTTAGCATCCTCTCTCCTCTTTTTGTAGTGGCCTGCACAAATTTGAAATCAGCTGCCCGACCAGATCCAACACATCCGCTCCTCCTTGAATGGGTTCTTCACTACGGCAGCTGGTGGCGTTGGAGCAGCAGCCAGTCGTTCTTGCAAGAAGAAGAATAAAGAAATAATGTTAAAATATTATGGTTATTTATATACAGACCCTCAACTTTTATGTTAACCTAAATTAATGCATGCAATGTACCTAATTAGTTAACTAATACAATTCTAAGTTAATTCTAAATGCATTTAAATATGAATAAGAAGAATGAATTATGTAATTGAATTAGAAATATGAATTAATCTATTTACATCCTAATTTATGCTAAATAAATGTTAGAATTAACCTAATGTCTAGGCACTTAAATACTTAAATAGCCCACAACTATGGGCTAATTAACCACCACATAATTCCCATCCTCCATTAATGTTTAATTCCACCTTAGACCTGCCATAATTCAAGGCCAAGGAAGAAGAAGAAAAAAAGATTAAGGGGGCTTCCTACCTACCCCCTGGTGCCTTCTTCCCCTTTTTCTTCTCCCTTGTGCCACGCTAAGGAGGAGGAGTAACTCACTTCAAGGAGGACGGCCAGGCAAAGGAGGACCTAGGGTGGACGTCCACCCTTGGAGGAGGAGAATTGAAGGTGGTAGCTTCCACCTTGGAGGACACCATCTTGGAGGAGCATAGCAAGGAAGGAGTTGGAGGACTCTTTTAAAGCCCGGGAGCTACCAGGCTTGGAGCAAGAAGCCATCTTCTTCACCATTTCATTTAGAAGATTTGTGTTTTTATCTTCATGCATTTCAAGTAGATTATAAGCTTTTCTCTATGAGTTTTGTGTAGAACAAGTTCATTTTAATTCAAGATGCCTTCTTTCAATTTTTGTTGCGTAGCTTTTTACAATTTTTTCCTAGCATTTGTTTCACTCCCTCTCCTTAATTATTCTAGGCCTCCACATGCTTAGGGTAAGCTTAGGGAGAGGCTCTACCTATCACCTTGGGGTTAGCTTAATTGAAATAGGTTTTAGTTGTTTTCCTGCTATCAACAAAAACTCACGTGTTGCCATTATTTCAAAATCATAAAAATGATATACTAAAAAACATCAAAAGGAAAGTTGAGTTTCATCTTTAAATCAAGGGATTTTGATTTGCAAACTTGCCTCCTTGGACGACCCTAGATACTCCCCTTTCTAGGTTTATAAATTTAAGAGTTGATCGATTTTGCATGTTACAATGACATATTTTACAAACCGCATAAAATCCGCTTCACCAACTCATCTTCGCACCTCCGTCCCTGACTCTGTCCGACCACTACGCACCCTCACATGGCACGCCATCACCACCCACACATTCACCGTGGTCCAACGATGCTCCTGAATGCTGTTATTTGGGCCGGGAGGCCGTGTTCTTGTTTTTCAGGTTTTGCCCTTCGCCGCCATTAATGAGGAAGCTCAAGCAAGCTTGGAGCTGTGTTCGAAGGCACATTTGTCCCAGGTGACACCTCCAGCTAGTGCAAATTCGCCTTAGGGCCTTTCCTAGGTCCTTAATTGGAGACCACACCACCTACTGCAACTCCAATCGAGGACGCCTTCACTGCAGCAGCGTGCAAGGACAAGGGCATTGGTTTAGTCCCACATCGGTGGGAGAAGAGCCGCTGAGCACGCATATATTATTTTTATGCATATGCTCTATCGCCTCAAGAAACACGAGGTGAGGTCCGTTACCCGCATACCCGACTGCCTAGACCTATCACTCCTCACTCATCACCACCCCTAATGAGCTTGGACCCGGTTGCGCATACCCATATACCCGATTATCTAGATTTCTGAGAGGGAAGAAAAGGAAAGAAAGAGAGAGAGAGCAGGGGAGGGGTGGGTTCTGCTCTTTAGAGAGAAAGCTTGATACTTAGTCGCTGGTGAGGAAAGAAGAGAAGAGGAGGAGAGTCAAAGGCAGAAGAAGGAGAAGACTTATGAAGAAGAAGAGGCCAAGGAAAGAAAGAAGAGAAGAAGAAGAAGAAAGAAAAAGAAGAATAGAGGAAGAAAATAAGAGAGAAGCACTATAGCAAGGCTTGGTTAAGTCGTCCGATTCTCAAATCAGACGTTGGAGTATTGTTCATTTATTTAATATGACTGAGTAATTGATATACATGTGCTTAGGCTAATAATTGGGGATCTAATTAAATCACCATTATTTTGCCTTAGTTATCTTTTTGTCATCTTTAAGTCTTGAAATACTTATGTTATTCATTAAACATCTAATGTGATTGATTAGCATTCGTTGAATATCATTGAAAGACCCTTTCAACACATCCTGGGTTTGGGAGAAGCTCTTAGAGCTTTGGAGGGGGTGAGAGAAGAGAGGAAGGGATGAAGAATATGTGGGGGTCGTAGGGCTATTTATAGGAGTAGATTTGAGGGGGCAATTAGGTCATTTCATTGTTAAACATTAAATTAGTAGGTCTTTAGTGATGAATTTATTCGTCACTAAAGCCTAAATGTGGCTAAAGCTCTGCACGCCCCTTGCCTCCTCAGCTTCCATGCATGTAATGCCTCACGCACGTTTGATGATTCTCCACCATCCGATTGTAAGATTAGACGACTTAAAGACGTTCTCGACCGCTTCTTCAGCTCCAACGTGTGCCTGTGTGATGGGCAATTGGATTGCTCACTTCTTCAATTTGATGCTCTGTGCAGCTCGAACTCACGATCACCACGTCGCCCACAGGTGCGTGACCGCTGAGCCATGCTGCTACTTTGTCGTGCGTAGAATTCACTTCCAACCGATCTTGACTGTTTGATCTTCATCCAATAGCCAAGAGCTCTCGTCGCGGAAGCCCTTGAGGAGTTGAGAAGAGATGTTGCAGTCAGTTTGGGCGACTGTGATGGCACCACATGGCACCATCATGGTGGTCCATCTTCTTTGTCTTGCAGATGGTGCCATGGATGTCGGATTAGATCGATTTTCATTCCATCGGGCTGCGATTATCGATCTGAACCCATCTGTGCGGTCGGATTTGTCATCTGAGGTATGAATTTGCACCACCTTGGCCCTTGACCTATGATCTTTCTCTGACTGCATCTGATGCTACAGAAGTCCGATTAGGGCAATCTTAAAGTCGTTGAACTCTAATCGTCGCCCTGATCAGATCTGTATGGTTGGATATTCAATCCAAGACCCCGATAAGATATTGCCCTATTTCCTGACCACAGAAAGAGAAAATTAACCTAAAATTTATACAACCTAATCTAAATTTATGATGATGCATGTTATATAATATTTATAATGTATGATGCAACTTTTTATCTAAGAACATGCAAAAATAGATGATTTATGTGATATAAACATGTTTACATTACACCCCCATGCCTATCTTTTTCTAGTCCTTAGCAAAACTACATGCTATTTATAAGAGAATTAGGTCGGATTTCTTGGGCGAAAGTTGTTTTTCAACACTTAGGAATTTCAACTAAAACCTAAACTACAGAGACACAATAGTGCCTGAGTGTCTACCAAAATGCAAACCGCCTCAAGCCCTCGCCTTATTCAAAGAAGGATATTTTCTTTCTTTTCTTCATTTCTATTTTCTTAAGATTTTTGAGTTTAGGGTTTCGGAGCAGCTTTCTACGGCCACTCAACCCACCCAAGACTCGATGAGAACCCTAAGTTCCAAGCATCTTTTCATGTGAAGTTGATGTGTATGTATCTGAATAGCCTAAAATGCCTATTTGTGCATGTTCTTAGTGTTGTAGAAGCATCATACATTGTAAATATTGCATAACATGAATCATCATGCATTTAGGACAAAGTGTATAAATTATATAGTAATTTACTCCTTTTGGTGTCAGGGACAGGCAATATTTAATCAAGGCCTCGAATTGAAGATCCGTCCATACAGATTTAATCAAGGTGACAATTGGAGTTCAACGACTCCAAGGTCGGCCCGATCGGACTTCTGTAGCATTAGATGCAATCCAAGAAAGATCAGAGGTCAAGGGTCCAAGATGGTGTAAATCCGTACATTAGATGACAAATCCAACCATACGGATGGGTTCAGATTGATGATCGCAGCCCAACAGTGCAAAAATCAATCCAATCCAACATCCGTGGCACCATCTACAAGACACAGAAGATGGACGGCCATGATGAAGGCTCGTGGCGCCATCACAGCCGCCCAAATCGGCCAAGAGCTCACTACTATTCTCTCCCATCTAACTTCTTGAGAGATCTCCACCGTCGGATCGTCATTCAATGGCCGAGAGTGCTCGAGCATTTAAGCATAAACGCAACGGTTGAGCACTCAACGTGCCAGCGGAGGGCATGGGTTCAAAGCCCCACACCCCTCAAATCGAGCGCAAGCGTAGGGCGCGGCTCTATTCGACCGTCGGATGGCGATCAAGCGAGCAAGGAGTGACAACGTGGCATCACCAAAGCATGCGGATCATGCACGAGCGATCGAACGCACGTTTGAACGCCCGATAGCACAGAGGCGAGTGATGAGGCATGATGGCTTTTACGCCATCCGATCTTGCGATCGAATGGTTGAGACAGCGCAAATGTGCATGAGCGTTATGCACAGAGGAAGGAGAGGAGGCGGGGGTGTGCGCATGTTCTTCAGCGACGTGGGGTCTTTAGTGACGTTTACATCTGTCACCAAAGATCCCCTCATTTAATGTTTTAAAATGAAATGACCCTTGTGCCCCCTCCAATCTTCACCTATAAAAGGCCCTACGATTCCCACACTTTGATCATCCCTTCCTCTCTTCTCTCACCCCCTCCAAGGCTCTAAGAGCTTGTCCCAAACCCGAGATGCTCTTGTAGAGTAAAAAATATAATTTTTCCACCTTCTCATCCCGTGCTTGGGGCATTCCGTGGTGGTCCTCTCACCGCCATTCAGGAAGCAGATCCCGCTGCGATGTTGCCCTGCCCCATTCTCCATGGTCTATCGTCGTTCTCCTTCGTCCAACATCTCACCACGTTCTTCTGGGCGCTCTGTCAATGCGACTTGTCCTTCAAGCAGTGATGAGTGGCTACTCATCATGGCTAAAGAGCTGAAATTAAGCTAGACACTAGGCAAAACAATATCAAATTAATAGATAAAAAGGGTTAAGTGTGGGAATTAAAGAAAAAGACCTAAAACTTTTACTTTGTGTTAAAACCTCCTAATTAGGTCACAAAATGAGATTTTCTAAAAACAAAATATAGATGATGATCCATGCGTCAATTGAACACATAAATTAGTATGAAAAGCCAAATCAGAAGTATAATCAATGTCTTAAATGTTCAATTAAGCACATATAAAAATTTGAAGGCAATTGGACATCATTTAGGTTTTGAAATAGATAGTTTATACTTAGTCCTTCATGCATTACACTTTGACCCTTAAAAAACTCATTTTTGGACCTGCTTGTAAGCCGTAGGGACCCTTTTGAAAACCTGCAAGGCCCTTCCAGTTATAGTTCTTTTCACTTATGGGCCTGCACGCTATATTTCTACCCCTTCGTTCAAGGGTCTTCCTGCAATTTTTCCCTCATTTCAGAGAGAAGCCTGCTGCTCTTCACACGCACTGTAGCACGCGAAGAACACGACCAATCTCAGCCGTCCGTCACTCTTTAGATCTTGGTCTGCGGTTGGATTCTATTGGAACTTTCGCGCAATTCGGTGCGTGCGTTCACCTCTCTTCCCAGATCTCATCTGACGGTCAGATCTCACTCTCTGCTCACCGCGCGCTCCGCCCCTCACATCCTCGCCGTCGGTTGCATCTTGTTTATTCTCACCTGCGCGGTGATCTCAGCCACTGAGCTGCTACTTAAGCACCTCAGTGGTGTCGCGCGCAAGGGATCGCTCCCTCCTACACCTCTTAGCGATCAATTCGTCCACTCCAGTCTCTCCTCCCCATCCAATCTCTGATTTCACAGCCACCGACTGTGGAATCATCGCCTGCTCTCGACCCTCCTCGTCGCTAAGGACTTCGTAGCACCTGAGGACGACCCTGGATCTCACTAGCAGATTCTTCCCTCCGCTGGAGTCACCTTCCTCCTTTCTTCCTCCCTAGCCGCTAGCTAAGGACCCATAGGTCCCATTCTTCCTTTTAGTTTAGGTTTTTAATTCTGCACAATTAGTTTTAGCTGTAGTTAAGTAGTTTAGAGTAGAATTAGCATAATTGTTAGTGTTTAATTTTTGTTGTAGGTTAAAGTAGCTGTAGGAGTAGAATTAGCTTTAATTCCCTTCCCTCACCTCCTCTAATCAGTCCAGATCAGAGGGGAAGAATTCATCAAATCATTTTTCAAATTATCTCCCTCTCCATGTTTTTTTCACAATCCAGTTCTGATTTCTTTTTAATGACAAGTTTTTCTCATCCTTCACCCACACACCCTGATCCAATTTCAGATCTGGTGGTTTACAACCTCAGATCTGAAATTGGCATCACAAGCACCTTTGGGGCTTCTCACTCACCCCATATTTGTTCACAAAAGCCCCTTGATTTTGGGTTGAATTCTTCAGTTTGTCAGATTTCTTTTCAACATGGATTTTAAGGAATTTTGCTTTCTGGATTTCATTGCCTGATCTGACAGATTGAAGAGGATTGGAATTTCCTGTTGGCAAGGACTCTGAGAGAATTTCTGGTGACAGAAATATCTCAGAAGAGCCATCCATTATCTGTTTTGCTATGTTTTGAATGCATTTACAAGTTACTGTGAATTCCCTTAATGAATTCTCAGTACTGTCTTGATAATTCAGAATTGCCATACACTATCTGTTTTGATAATTAATGTGATAATGACTATGGTGATTTGTATGGTGAATTCCTAACCTAAGGAGTTCTCAATACTCCTTAAGGTTGCAAGAAACTGGGATTTGATTTTATGGTTTTAATTGGCTGAATTAATTCTTCCTTCATGCTGTCTATAGCATTAGGAAGAGCTAATTCAGTGTTATTTTTGGTTTTAATCTGAAATGAGGTTTTTGATGAGGGTTTTTGGGCATTTGAATTGAGACATTTATTGATTTTCGTGAGAAATTGAACCCTTGTCAGATTTGGGATTTACTTAACTGCTTTTCAGTTGATTTTGATTGCTTTTAATCCCAGTACACAGTGAAGTGCTGCATCTGGCAGCTACATATTCCCCTCTTCTCTAAAATTCTTCCCTTCTCATCTGTCAAACTCATCTTCCTCATCAAATGGACTAACTGCAGCAGCAGTTAGCCCATTTGACAGTGGCTTAAGCCACTGCTATAGAAGCACTGAATTCCTAAATACATTCCCCTCTTCTTCACCCTCTCTGACAGTGGCTGAAGCTGCTGTTAAAAAAATTGATGAAATTGAACTTAATCAATCCTTCATTCCAACCTCCTACTAAAATCTAACTGTAAATACTTAAATCTAATACTGTATATATACATATACTACTAACTATAACTATAATGTACATAATAACTATGTAAGTATAGATACATATATACTGTATACTGTATAAACTTATATATATCTATATACATATGTAATTTATGTACATATATGTATAAATACTGAATTATTACATATATAATTACTGAATTATGTATATATATGTACTGATTTGCATTTATTCTGTTATAGCCATACTATAGATTAAATTAGCTAAACTAATAATTTAGAGTTATAACTAAGTTAAGTAAATCTATAGACCTAGGTTAGTATATAGTAAGTAATTTAAGCTAGTTAAAGTATATTTATATCTATTGTAGATTACTGTTAATTAGTTTTTAAGATAAACAACCAAGATCTGCTATTTTAACTTAAATAAAACATAAATAAATTCGTAAAAATATAATAAAAATATGTATAAAATACTTAAGTATGTAATTTAAATCTATTTAAGGTCAATTAGACCATTTACTAACTAATTTATAAGTAATTAACTAAAAAAGCACCTAAATTAGCCTGTACAAACAGCCCACTTTAATGAATTTATTTGTATAGTAAAACTAATTAAAATTCAAAATTAATTAACCAATTATGTAGTATTATGGAAATACTTTATTTTATTTTATTTTTTTAATAATTTATGACCCTCAAATCGAGGGCCAAATGTGCTTCCAGGCACAGCTGCACTCGATTTCCAGCACAGATGTGGCGCTGGAATAGCGCCACATCGTGCGCTGCAAATCGAGCGTAGCGCCATAATAAGAATTTGAGATCCTGCTTAGCCAATCGTCACGGGCGCCGGGTGCCCGAAACACTACGTACGTATACCTGACCCGATTACCATCTGAGCATACCGTCTAGCATTCTATCTCAGATGTGATGAGTATACGAACGTGTGTGGGGCCGGGGGCCCGAGCATGAGTGTGTGCGGCGTGAGGCTAAGGTCCTGCGTCGAGTCTGAAAACATAATTAAGCCACCTAATTATGATTAGGGCACGCTTACTAGAGGTCTGGTCCCACCATCTCGGTGCTGTGTATCCCTCGAATGGCGCGCCCGCAAACTAAGTACGTTTTAAACTGATTAATAAAAACTAATTACATTACTTAATCCCCTCCCCACCGTAGCTTCTAAAAGGTGTTAAGACAAAAATGCAAAAGAGAAGAAAGAAGGACAGAGAGACTTAACGCAGAAATAAAAGAGAAAGAAGAGACTTAGTATATATATACAGATACATAAATATAAATACAATAAGTACGAGTAGTATAGCTTATTATTTGTATAAGTAAACTTATATAATTACTAACAGAATAAATTGACACCATAAACGTCTCTAAAGACCTCAGTTTTCCCTCCTTAGGTTGTATATAATGTTTTCTGAGATTTAGCGACGCTTATGTCTGTTATTAAAACTGTTGTATATGTTACTGTAGATAACAGACTAGTAATATAAGTTTTTACACTATGGCATCCTAGTGTATTAGGTACTATCATGTTAGTATTAATACTATAACTTGTAAATACATAGTTTTTAGTATAGTAATAAATTGTTTGGTGCTTGTTTTAGTTAGTTAATATTTACAAGCATTACAATTAACTTTTAGTAAGTAGGCAAACCATTTTTATATTCATTCATTCTTTATTAAGATGTAAAGTTTCTTTTTGGAATTAGAGGATAATTTTGAGATCAAAGAGTGACCGATGTAATTCAATAAATTGCCTCCCAGTGAACGACCTGGAACAAAACCAGTAAAAATTAGATAAGTAAATAATAATAATGGTTGTAATGACTGGTACTCGCCCTAACTCACCACTTTGACACTCTTAGTGTTTCATGATACAACATTCTACAACAATCATTGCAATCATCTATTCTATTTCTATTATTATTAAGCAGCCGTCGAGGATGATAACTTCTCTCCACCTTCTTTTTACTACTTTCTAGAGTAGATTTACCGCTTTCTAGTTGTAAGATTTCCTCCTTTCTACTATAGTGGTTAGTTGTAATATACATCATTCTGTGGTTATGACATATCTATTTATTCTATCTCTATTTTGTCTTTATTTGTAATATTCTCTCTCTCTTCTATTCATTATTCTTTAAGTAGATAGCTAGTTTTGAATAAATTCGACCAGCTAATTTACTTTGTGACAAATAAAACAAACACGATTTTTAATCAAATGTCCGCCTCCCCATGTTCGACTCGGAATTCCTTTTGAGTTTCGATTAAATTATTTTTTGATGGTTTGTCTCACAAATTGCACTACAACAACGGGTTTTCCAAACTCAACTCTATTTGCGATGATTTTCCGACGCAACATTTTGGCGCCATTGCAAGGGAAGGCGACGCTCTTTGATTTTTCGCATTTTCCTGCCTTGCTTATCTTTTACCTCACTTCTCTCCTTTCTTATTGTGATTGCAGGTACTCTCACGAGGCGAGCAAAAGCGGTAGATTGAGGTAAAGTGCTCTTGAAGGGTCTGTAAGTTTACCCCCACCTCCCCACCCACTAGATTTCATTCCATCACCTAATAACACAAACCCTAATTAACCTAGGAGCTTGTATAAACTCTAAGGGTAGTTTTGATTGTTTATTTGTCACCTCCACCCACCATACCCTCCGCATATAAAGAACAATTAAAAAAAAATCTCACAGAGGTTCACAACCTCCTTTGATTCTTCATACTCAACCGGTAACCCGATCTTTGGGACTGGTACACTCATCAACACATAATTGAGTAGAAATTAGATTAGGTAATCGCTTGTACGCCTAATTAATTGGTGCATCAGTCCAATTATTTGAGTTGTTTGGGCCGCACTACTTCAACTAAAAATAACTCATCAAGTAGCTTCAACATAGGTTCAACTTTTAGGGATTTACCAGGCACTCCACATTCTTTTAAGCTTTAAAGGAAAACATCTTCACCTGTACTTTCAAAACCTGGTGTGCCAACTGAACTTGATTGAATACACCTAAAGTTAAATCCTAAAAGCTACTAAGCAAGATTTAAACCCTAAAATTCACCACATCCAAAAATAATCTTGCTTGAAAACCATTGTTTGTGAACACATACACATATCAATCATTAAGGGCACAACCTAGATAAATGGCCCATCACATTCCAAAGCACATTCAAACCTAACCCTGATTAAAACAGAGTAGACGTTGGCCTTAAGGATTGGACTCACTCTTTGGAGCCTAGATCGAGATTATTTTTTATTAGTCTATTTCTACCATTCAATCCGATGTCTAGCTAGGGGAGTAGAATCAAACGATCGCAGTTGGGGGTACATTAGGAACCGAAGGCGCAAGCCAAAGGAAGAACCTTCTCCCTATCCCCTCCCTTTAGCTAGTTGGATTGACCGGAAAGAAGTAGATCAAATCATTTCTTTATCTCAAGATGGGTTCTGGTAGTCTGTAGGTCTTTAGGCTAGCTCACTTAAGGACATGTTTGATTTTTTGTATTGCAGGGCACCTTTCTTCCTCCCATCTGTCATGGATCCTTCCACATCTTATTCTCACTTCCACTCCTACGCTCCTACCACTATTTATTCCCAAAATGATTATTATTCCAACCAGACTTACTCTCATCCATCTTCTAGTTGGGATAATCCTGATTGGGGATACAGTTCCGGACCTTCTTGTTTAGTGTCTAACCCTGGACATCATCATCTTAATTCTTATCTTTCTCTGAGCTACATCAATTATAGATCACCGCCCTCATTTGGACAATCTAATATGATCTACAATCAAGAAGGATATGCTGATCCTTACTCTTCCCCAGATTACACTACATATAGGTCATCACCTCCTTATGGACAACCCAAAATGACCTATTATCAGGGAAGGTATCAAGAATCTCAATTTGTTGACTCCCCTGCACTGAACCCAAACTCACCCAACCCTGAACCAAACCATTTGGTTCAGGTTAACCAGGTTCAAGATTAGGTGTTGGCTAACTTAAGGAATACCATTCAATCTCTAGAAGCTCAGCCAACACCTTACCCAAAAGAATTGGAGCCTCTGATTGAATTATTGACGATCTTAACAAGTATTTGTTGGATTGGCTCCAGGATGTTAGGGATAAAGGCCCGGGTGAGTTTTTACTTGGGAAGTTATCAAAATTGACGATGAGATTTATGATTGCTCTAGTCCAATCTTGGGAGGATTCCCAGGATGAACCCCTAATGAGAGAGCCAATGTTAGAATCTGCTCAGGCACCTATAGGGGGGACACATATTATGAGACCAGGGTTGACCAAGTTGTTCTAGAGCAATCAAATAAGGATGGATTGATTTCTTTAGTTGAGATCCCTGAGCTGGGGTATGAGGAAACGTATGTCTCCATGGAATAGAAAGTGATTGATGATTTTGAGACATACATTAATGCTGATTTAGAATTCTTTGATCCTGAAGGTGAAGAATCATTATGCGAAGTCTCACATGAGTTTACATAACACGATTTCAGTGAGACGACTATGCCTGAGGAATTCGATGAATCATTTGATGGCCATAAAATTGAGGAATTTGATCCTGTTGGGGTTTGCATGGCGGATTTAGATCCTCATTTCATGGAGGATTCAATTCATGGCCCCGATCCTCAATTACACCCCTTCGAGCATAATGATGATTTTGATTTTGAGATCACTAGACCCAAGTCAATTTTGATTTAGCCATCAATCATGGACTTGGAAATTTTAAATGGGGTGATTATCATGTAAGAGGTCCCAGAATCTGAAGTCCTAATTCCGGAGGATAGGAATTGGAAAATGATGATATGGGAAGCCAATTTCGGAGGAAGCCGAAGACCAAGTTTAAGGGTTCCAATTTGTCTAAAACCTCCAACTCTCTACTAGGACCCTTATAACATTTTTGACTTAGAGGATGTCCAACCCAAGCGCACATTCATTGATTATCCTTTTGAGCTTGATTTCTCTATAACCCAACTTTTTGGATTTGGGTTACATCCTCACAAATCGTAGGCCCGACTCCACTTGCATACTGATCTTAGGTTTTGGATAACTTTTATACAAAACCTTAGATATACTCGACCATAGGGTATGGGTCTGCATCACAATCTGGTCCACATCTATGAAAATCTTCTCCCGACTGGTCCAAAGCTAAATTTTCTTATTCTGATTTTGACCTACACCTGTGACTTCTTTATTTCTTCTTTGTATAGAGTGCCTAGCTGAAGGCACTAAATTCAGCACGTATATAATTTTCTTTCATCTCGGAGCTGACTTATTATTCATGCAATTCAGGTGCTTTCTACTCTACTCCACTCTTTGTCATGTCTTTTTAATACAATGAGGACATTGCATTAGATAGGCATGGGGGGGTGGAAATTCATCTCTGAATTATTTCGTTAGCTCCGTAGATTCTTTTTGTTTTCCTTTTACTTATTTAAAAAAAAAAGTTGAATTAGGAAAGAGGACTTGGGCTTTAGAAAATTTTTAATTTTAGAGAATAAAGATGTATAACTTGAACACTTAGACCCTTTAGGTCTTCGAGCTTAATCAGTTCTGCTGTTCACTAAAATGTGGATTTGTTTCTCGAGTCCTTGCCAGTCTGAATATATTTCCAATTTGATTAAATAAGATGGGGTGATAAGTACATACTTATCAACCCACCCTTTGATTTAAGGGAAGTTTAAGTCAAATCATCTACACACTTTTCGCACTAACTTGTTGTTCAACAATTTTTACGAAAATTGGGCAGCTAATGAACCTTCTAAGGTAGTATGGCTAGCAAGTTATCATAGGTAATAGTCCATTGGTAGGTTGTCCAAAGCCCAGTCACACGGCCATTCTTTTCTTGCTGCCTTTAGGTAAATTTAGATCAGGGAAGCCACCTACTTAAAGAAAGAAAAGAGAAGAAAAATATCTAAAAAGAAAAGAAACAAATAGAAAAGGAGAAAAGAAAAGAAAAAAAAGAAGAGAAATAAGCCATACTTCACCACACGAGTATGGCTGGTAAGTTATCGTGGATAACAGCCCATTGGTAGGTTGTCCATATCCTAGATCAAGAAATTCACGTTTAATTCCAAACACTTAAAAAGAAGCGGAGAAGTAGAATAAGCTAAGGAGATATACATTGGATTCACCCTTGTATTGACCCCATAAAAATAAAAGTAGCGAAAAAGCAACCGATTGAATAGATACACCTTTAGGTAGAATTCCTTTTTAAGGTCACTTAGGGGCGTAGAAACCTGAAGTCCATTTTAATCGTCGATCAGTGAATCTATCATATTCATGAAAAGATGCTTAGAACTTAGAGTTCTCATTGAGTCTTGGGTGGGTTGAGTGGCCATAGAAAGCTGCTCTGAAACCCTAAACTCAAATATCCAAAAAAATTAGAAAAGAAGAAAAAGATACTTCTTTGAATAAGGCGAAGGCTTGAAGTAGTCTGCATTTTGGCAGTCACTCAGGCACTGTTGTGTTTCTCTGGTTTAGGTCTTAGTTGAAATTCATAAGAGTTGAAAAATAACTATTGCCTAAGAAATCCGACCTAATTCTTTTATAAATAGCATATAGTTTTTGCTAGGGACTAGTAAAAGATAGGCATTGGGGCTACAGCTCAGGTGCAGAATCGATTGCAAAACACATATCCATAGAAAGCATTTCCTCAACAAGATTTGAGGTTTCGATGGTGTGGGGATTTGAGGAGATGAGCGATGAGAGGAGAGGAGAGAAGAGGAGAGGTCGGCCATGGCGACGATGTGGGATGGTCAACAAGGAGGTCTAAGGCAGGGCGAAGAAGAGATCAAAGAGGGGAAACCCTAAGGGGTAGTAGTTGGATGGGTGGTGACTGAACAGTGAGGGAGATGTGAAGAAGGGTTAACAGAGAGATCGTCTATTATTGTTGCCACAGGAGAGGCCACTTAGCGACGGTTTGTCGTTCCCCCCTTGTCTACCTGGCGTGTGGAGGACATGGGCATAAGAGAGATGCCTGCACGAAGACCAGAAGGGGATTTGGACAGGGGATGTTCTAGCACCCTAGGCCGGTGAACAATGTTAGCTCACGGCCGCCGCCTGATAGCTACAAGGGCTTTACCATTGACGTCGAAGTCCCAACGTCAGAAGATACAAAGATCTCCAAACTCATTCTTAGAGGTGCTTTGATCGGGGAGGTGATGACCGACAGACCATCGCTAGAGCGCATCCAAAATTTGGTAAAGTCCCTTCCACTCTCTGCTGAAGGTTGGAAGATCTCTACTCTATCCCCTACGAGATTTGCTCTTTGATTTGGGTATGATGGATGTAGAGCGACTTTGATTTAAGTCATCTGTGTTTGAGAATTTAACCATGATATGGAGGCTTGTTTTGCCCTTTGATGGGGCCTTACCGAACTGGCCGCCTCAAAGGGTTGGTTCTCGGTCAGGGTCTTTGAAAATCAGTGGCCTACTGCTGCATCTTAGGTTGAGAAGTGTGGTTGCATCTGCTCTGGCTGGATTTACGAGTGTGGCTAAGGATGAGGAGATAGGATTGATGGAAGGGGATGGCAGCGTGCTATGTGTTAATGTGGAGGTTTTCAGAGGAGGTTCGATATGAGAGAAGATCATCCTCCGGTGTGGTGGAAGTTCATGGCTCTTGCGACTGAAGTTGGGTGAGGTGGTGATTGATTTTTATGAGCAGAAGGTGCAGCGAACCTTTGCAGAGGTTGCTACAGAGGAGCCTATTTTGGAGCAAGCAGGGAAAGGCACACCTGAGGAGTCTCTTGAGCCAAAGAAGAGGAAAGACCATCATCATAGGGAGATGGAAGAGGAGGAGATGGTTGTGATGGGGGACAACCAAGCTGCACAAGATGAAGATCAGCCTGTGGGTGTGCTACAAGAGATTCCAGTGAACTCTATGATACAACTTTCCCCTTTTATTGCTAATGCGGACATGACATCTGGGGCTAGATTTTCGTCAAAGCCAGCCTTGGGGATATCTCCCTATAAATTAAGGCAAAGAAGAAAGAGTGTGGTGTCCAAGAAGGTGGATAAAATTTCATTGCAATGATAATTAGAGCTAAGTGCATGCCTCAAGCAAGCATAGGGGGGTGTCAAAAGGGGAGATGAGAGTTCTCTCCTGGAACGTGTGTGGGTTGCGCAATAACATTCGAAGAGCCTCAGTAATGAGATACTTAAGGGAATGGGATATTGAGTGTGCTCTCATTCAAGAAATGCATATTGAATGTGAAAATAGCCCCATGTGGATTGATTTGAAGAGGAATGGGTACACTGGCTGTGTGGCTCTAGAGGCACATGGGAGAGCTCGAGGGATGGCCTTTTGGTGGAAGAAGACATGCTTAGAAGTGCTTGAAGTTATCAAATCTAGGCATGCTATCTCCTGTTGAAGTAAGAAGATCCAAGGGGAGATGGAATGGCTAATCACAGGCATCTATGGTCTGTGCGTTGCTAGTAGCCAATCAGAACTTTGGGAGGATTTGTCAGAATTTGCTAGATGCTCACAAGGGCTGCCATGGTTGATAGAGGGTGACTTCAACTACACCTTGACAGAGACGGACAGACTAAGTGGGCTAATGGATAATGCTTCCCTTGGATTCCAGCTAACAATACAAGAGCTGGGGCTGAATGAGTTTCCAACTACTTGGGTGGAGTTTACTTGGAGAAGTGGGAACGACTTGTGCTAGAAATTGGACAAATTCTTCGAGAATGCTGATTTGATGGAAAAATTCCAATTATCCTCGGTAGCAGGTCTGTAGAGTCCCTTTTCAGACCACACTCTGTTGGTCTGGGATAGTGAAGACAACATCCATGTTGGGTCCTACTGAAAACTTAGAAAGTCATGGCTTAGAGAATCGGGGTTCCATGAAATGGTTGTGTTAGAGAGCGAAATCGAGGTTTATAAATGCTGTGTTGTAGTATAGATTGAAATTTCTTGAAAACAAATAAAATTTATTACTCGAATAAAAGTCCGAGGTCGAACACAGGGAGCAAATAGGAATTCACACATTAATCTCAACAATGTAAATGAGCATAAGAAATAACTCAGAAATGATAATCAAAATAAAGCATGAGTTTAACATACGGCAAAAAGAATCTCAAAGCAAAAACAATGGTGATTTAGATCTCCACTTATTCAACTTAAGCATATATGCATTGAGTTCAAATAATGTAACAGTGCCATCAACCATTCAACTTAGGTACTTAAATAACCAGATAAAGCCTCAAATCAGACGTCGGGTCTAATGACCAGATGACTTAACTAACAAGTGCTACAGTACTTCCCTCGCACTATTCTTCTTCTTCCTCTTCTCTTCTTTCTCCTGCTGTAGGACTTCTTCCTTTCCACCTCTTCTCTCTTCTTCATGCATAGAGGGAGGCCATCCCTCCACCGACTAAGTGTCGCACAGGGCAAAACCACCTATGCCCGCTCTCTTTCTCCTCTATCAAGGATTCTCCCTCCTAAGGCCTCAAATTGTGTCAGGTAATCAGGTGTTCGGGTAGAGCACACCCGAGACTAGGCTCACCAGCAGTGGGTGGTGAGCAAGGTGTGAACAGGGCATAGGCATGTAATTGGGTGCACAAGACCCACGGGTTAGGTGTCGCGGGTAAGGCATGTGAGGGGTACGGGGACCTCACACCCTGTGTGACTTGAGGCGAAGAGCCTGGGTCACTTTTCCAATTTATGTCACTGCATCTGCTTGGTGATTAACGATGTGGGACTAAAGTCCCACACTTTCCTTCGCGCACAGCAAGCAGCAGTTGGAGGTGGAAGTCTTCGTCCAATTTGCTTCAAGGGGTGGTCAACATCCCCAATTAGTGGTCAACTTATGCTCCTGGAGTGAATCCGCTTCTGCTGGGACAGGTACCTAGGGCAGTGCCTTCAAGAACTTACTCCAGAACTTATTGGAGAAGCTCATTAATGGCGACTGAAGGAGGAACCCTACAAACGAGTAAAATGGCCTTACGACCACATTAAAAACACTTAAGATGATTGCCGAAGCACGGCGGGTGCTTTTGCGATGGTTTTGTGATGGATGGACATGTATGGTGGCCGGACGATGAAGGGGTTGGGCAGAGAATGATGGGTTGGTCGATAGGTGGCTGGGGTGGCCGAGCAGCCCAATAGAGTTAGGGCTTTTGGTCGTGAGTGCACGGCGGAAGTCATGGGCTTGTCGGCGAGGGGGATGGAGATGTGTAGTGAACGGAAACCCTCGTTGGAGTGGTCACCAGAGATGGAAGAGATCAGGATGATTCATGGCGTCAGTGGTCAAATTTGGAAAATAAGAAGAATAGAAAAACGTAGGGAAGGAGAGGAAGCTAGAGAACCTAATCTAACGATCAAAAGGGGTAGAAAACCCATGTCGGTGTGATGGTTGGATGTGAGGAGGATGAATCCTCCAAAAGGGGGATGACGGCGAAGAAAGGGGTTAGGGCACCTCTGATGTGATCGTCGAGAGGCGGAGGAAGTCAAGGAGGAAGAAGAAGCTCCCAATTTGGCCGTTGGGAGGCCATAGGACGACGGGGGAGGATGCTCGCCGAAGCTAGGTTTGAGGAGGCCAGAGGTAGCTTAGGAAGAGGTTTTGGCCAAATCCTAGCTGAGAAAATGCATAATGCCATGGAAGTCCTTTTATAGGGCTTTAGAGGTCGATTTGAGCTTGGAAGCCAAGCTTGGAATGTTTGCCGGAATAGGATACCCAAGTCTCTCATGCATTCACATGAGAGATTGGGAAACTTTTAGGGCTCATGGGCGGATTCAATGGAAAGAGGACTCCCCAAGGAATCTCCCTTCCAATTTTGGAAGGGATTGATTGATAAGAGGAGTTCTCTTCAATCAAAGGTTGTTGGAGATGTAGGAATAGGATTCATGGCTGCAGAGACCTTTTTGTGAAGAAGACAACAAAGGTGGGGGGCCATTTGCAAGGAATTCAAAAAGCTAAGGATCTGAATGAGATAAAAAGAGTCTGACTGGACCAAAATGAAAACTTGCCCAAGATGATCTCAAATTGGGCCCAAATTTTAGTATAAACCTAATTTGGACCCAAGGAATCCAATGGTGAAGTTAGATTTAGGTTTTGACCTCATTTGACTGGGTAATTTATGAAAAAGCCTAAATTAGGGTAAATGTCTGTCTAAGTCTCTATTTTGGGTCAAACTGTGTTCCAATAGTCAAATTAGGCATACCAAACATTACGGAATATTTTTATATGAATTTTATAGGTTTTAGGTGAATTTTATCTTGACCAAAACCTCATTTATTTAAGCGGGTCTATTTTTAGGGTTTCAAATGTCATTTAATTCTTGAAACGCACGAAAATCCTTTTCTGTCTGTTCTAACCCACTTGTTAGATTCTTAAGACCATTTAACCCTTAATTAACCCCTGAGAAAATCGATGGTTGTTTTTCATTCAAGATATGATGGTAAAATTGTAGTTTTAACCCTATTTTCTTGTCTTTCTCTCAGAATAATTATGCAATGAATTATGGCCTTCTAGTGGTTATGTAGGAGAATTTAATGGCTTAATTAAATCAAATTGAGCTAGTTATGGCTCATGATGGTGTTCCCATCATACCCCCATGCCTAGATTTTGCTAGTCCCTTAGCAAAATCTCATGGAATTAACTCAAATTCTAGACCATGCCTTTATATGCTCAGATTTCTGTTGTTTGCTTTCTTTTGTGGATTAGGTCAGAATGCCAATAGTAGGCCTAGAGATACTCAAGTACCAACCAAGATTCGGACCTAACTATCTCTTGCCTTAGTCCATCGCAAAGGTTTCTAAGGCCCATAGGAACTAACCTAAGGTTCGTTGAACTCTGTGGTTAAAGCACCAATTCTTAAAACATGTTTAGCCCCGATTTAGTTTGTCGTGTGTTTTTGTAATAGAGAGACAGAGGATTGTTTTGCATTTTTGCGAAGTTTTCTCTCTCTTTTTCCTTTTTTATTTCTAGCTTTGGATTGGCTTTACAACATGGTCTATATCAGATTCCTAGCTCCTACCACCAATCCTTGCAGGGTCCCTAGCAATCAATGCTTGGAGATAGCACCACCCATGGCAACCCCCAGAACCATGGCTTTCGATATTTTGAGATAATCTCGCCCATGGCATTCTGTAGCTAAATCCAGACCCTGGCAATCAACATTTTGTGATAATGCCACCCATGGCATCTAAATCAACACAAGGTGCTTACAAGCCCCCTGTAGGGTATTTAGATATCCTAGGAGATAAGCACCGAGGAGGCGGTATGTTATTGCGCATTTTCGAGGGGTATTTCCCACCTCTCCACATTGGGAACTCTTTTAAATCAACTTGTGTTGATCAGCCGCTCCTAAACTAGGTAGCTTTTTTAGAATAGAATTAATGCTTTTGGGTGATTTTGATATTTAAGCGTACTGAACCATACTGTGTGTGGATTAGGGTGCTTAGGTTACTGAGTCCCGTAAGCCAAAGGTCAGTTAACAAGGTCGAATAATCTCTAAACCTTAGACCTAATACTTAAGCTTCGCATTTTCCTCAACCTCTTGAGGACTATCCAGATCTTAACGGATACCTGAATTTTTAAGTCTAAACGCAAGCCCAAGAGGCCTAAGATTAGCATTCATACTAATCTCTTTTTGTCCCTTAGCACTTTTGTCTTTTTATTTCTTTCTTTTGATTTGGTCTAGAACTAAGTAGATTGCTTAATCTTTTATTAATGACTATCTCTTTTTGTTTCAAATTGTTGCTCCTTGTTGACATTCCAAAGTCACGTCCCCCTTTTTCCTCCTCAAGAATGATATGCATTTAATTCACTCAAAATTTCCTCCCTTCTCCATTTTTTTGTTCTTTTTTGATTTTTTAATTTTTTTGTTTTTGGACTATGTATTTTTTTTGTGAGAACCCTTCCGAACTATGAATTTTTGTATGTTTTTGCACTTTACCACCCCCCATGCCTAAGTTTTGCAATGTCCTCATTATAAACGGAGGGTATGAAATAGTTTTAGGTTCAGGAATTAGAACAGAATTATTGGGTGGGCGAACGGGTCGGGAATGTCTGTTGCGGATGATTTCAAGCTTTGGTATGGGTACTGGAGGAGGAGTCAACTATTCTAAAACTGAACTCAGAGTGCAATAGATGTGAAGTACAAAAAAGGATAATCAGAAGGATCTATGGTTTTTGGGATGACGAGTTGCCTCCTATTAAGTGCTAAATTTAATGCTTTCAGTTGAGCAAAACATGGTATGGAGGAGTGGTCAAATCAAATGAGTTTTGTAGAACAAACACCTTGATCAAAAGCCTGGTTAGTCCAACCAGATGCTTGTTCAGATCAGCAGGCTAATGATGCAGCTCAAACCCAATCAATTTGGTGGGTTGATAGATGTGGATCAAGAGATGCAGTGCCCACCAGATACTGTGGAGCTTAAAATGATGTGGAAGTGTAAAACCAGGGTTTGGCTAAGTCGAATAAGCCTGGTCAGAGTAGGGATCCTCAAATGAAAAAGAATCAGTGGAGGATGTAGGAATCCTACGAGAGTGATCAGAGAAGGATGGGTCGTGATATGTAGTTTGATCGATGTCCGAAACCAGATAAAGATGTGGAGGAGAATCATGTGCAACCGGATCATCGAGGGGAGAATCAGAATAGAAATTGAGCTCGGTTGCTTGTTAGGGTTGAAAATGGGTTTGGGAAGGCTCTGTATGTGTAGAAGAGGTGGCTTCAAGAATAATTATGTATGAGGGCTCCTCTAGGAAGGACTCAAAGGTCAATTCATCTAGAGAGCCCTCATAATAGCCATCAAAATCAAAGGTAAATGCCTGAAGAGTGTTTATTGGATCAAGAAAATCTGAGTCAAGAAAAGATTCGAACTTTGGGTTGTAGACACTCTCAACAATTTCTATTTTTGATTCCTGAGTATCGAAAAGAAATGATTCCATCTCGGTGGAACTTGATTTTGAATCAATGATCTCGAGTTCAGGGGCCTCAAAGTTAGAGTCGAAGAATGGATCATGTATGCTGAGGTCGTAGATTGGCCCATAGTCATTAAGAAACAATGGTTCTTTGAAATCAGAGTAAGATTCAAAATCGTCAGAGAACCTATGAGAATCAAGTTTTGAATCTGATTCGGGATCAGAGGTTCCAGCACATAATAAATCAAAAGATGTAGAATCAGCAACCTGAGTTGGATCTAACCTATTTTCAGATTTCGAGCTAAAAAAGGTGTCCCTATTAGGCATGGGCTCGGTGATTAGCCCATAGTTGTGGGCTATTTAAGTATTTAAGTGCCTACACATTAGGTTAATTCTAACATTTATTTAGTATAAATTAGGATGTAAATAGATTAATTCATAGTTTTAATCTAATTACATAATCCATACATTGCATTCATATCTTAAGTGCATTTAGAATTAGCTTAGAATAGCATTCATCTAATTAGATAACCAATTAGGTACATTATTTTTATTAACATAGAAGTTGAGGGTCTGTACATAAATAACCCTAATATTTTAATATTATTTTCTTTATTCTTCTTCTTTCAGAACGGCTGGCTGCTACTCCAATGCCCGGCTGCTGCAGTGAAGAAGCCATTCAAGGGGGAGCGGATGTGGTGGATCTGGTCGGGCGGCTGATTTCAAACTTGTGCAGGCCACTACAAAAGGAGGACGGAGGCAGCCGAGCTCAAGAGGCCTCCGCCACCGACCCACCACTGTGCAGAGAGAACCTCTCTCTTCCACTCCACACTGTCGGCCTCCACTGTGGCGACGAGCCTCCATCACCGTGGGCGTTGATGGGTCGGCCCGGATAGGTTGTTAATATGATGTTTTTATCGTTGAAATATGTATAGTGGTTAACCTAATTCGGACCTAACCATCTCTTTACAAAATTTTTAACCTGGCCTAATTGATTTTATCTTGTCACTTTTAGGCCCAGGGTCGAACACAGGGAAGTGGGGTTAAAGTCGAGTTTCTATGTTTTCCTTAAAACGCGTCTCTTCCATTCGTTTATTGTGTTTTTGGTGTTTTTCTTATTTACGTTTTTTATGGTAATCCTTGTTCTTGAGGCACACCCTCAAAATTGTGTCCTTGGCTTTTAGCCAAACAGAGTCCCAAAACAAGTCTTGCTACTCGCAAGACGAGGGTACCTGCAAGTCAAAGATTATCTTTTCTTTTTTATGTATTTTTTTTATCTTTTTGCTAACAGAAAAGCAAATAGACAGAAAGTAAATATAGTATGTATATATATATATGTAGTATATATATAAAGGGGTGGGGGTGGAGGTGGCGATGGAGTGTAGCACTATGTCGAGTCAGTCGACGTCTAGAGAGACGCAACCAACACGACTAGGTGCCGCGTGGAGTGTGGATGGAGGATGGATGATGTATGGGACCACATTTTTTTTGTACGCGTGTATCAGGGAATATCAGCAACTGGTGCAGATATTCCCGCGATACAGCGTATAGTAAAAAACATGAAAATATATGTACATATGTATGTATATAACTAAATATATCTATATATATATAAATGTATAGTTATATATGTTTAGATAGATATATATATAGATATATATGTGTATATATATGTATATAAGTATATATATATATATTACTATATATATGTATATATATATGTATATATATATATATATATGTATATAAGTATATATGTCTATATATATATAAGTATATGTATAAGTATATAGATGTATATATAAGTAGATATATATATATATATATATATATTATATATATATGTATCTATATTATATATATATGTATGTATACATAACTATATAGATATACTATGTATATAAGTATATATATATATAGATATATGTATGTATATATATATATATATGTATATATGTTACTATAAGTGTGTGTGTGTGTGTCGGTGAATGTGTGTGTGCGTCGGTGAATGTGTGTGTGTGTGTTGCTGTGAGTTAAATAAAAGAGAGAGAGAGCACCAGACAGAGAGAGAGCGGGCGGGAGAGATCGAGCGGACGCGTGCGGGAGAGATCGGCAGAGAGAGGGAGATCGCGGATGCGCGAGTTAAGACGTCTGCAAGAGGTGGCGGACGTCTGACGCCGCGTCGTCTGAAGGCGAAGGCGGACGTCTGACCGTCGCGGTGCACCGCGCCTTCGCGCAGAGGATGTGAGGCGTCTCCTGCAGACCGGGTGCGAGGACAGAGAGCGGGTGATGGCGCGCTCAGAGAAGGCGGCGGGGAGTCTGCAGTTGGTCGCGGAGGGTTGCGGAGGAGGGCAGGGGTCGGCACGAGGCCGTAGCCGGCCGCTGCAGTGCGCGCGGCGGCCGGCTGCGGGTGCAATGCGGGGTGGACAGAACGGAGACGGAGGCGGGGAACGGGCCTGCAGGCGCGCGCGGAGGGTTGCGCGCCTGCGGGGAAGGTCGCGGAGGAGGCGGGAGGACCTGCTGCTACTGCTGCGTGGCTGCTGCTGCCGCAGCTTCAAGCTTCGAAGCTTGGAGCGGTGGCAATGGCGTTAAAGAAAAAAAAAACGAAGCGAGGGAATGCACCACGCCCACCGGCTCGTCGAAGAGCTGGGCGGTGGTGCTCCCACTGTGGTGGTGTGCACCACAGTGGGTTCTCCTGCTCGCCGGGTGCCTCCTCGACGGAGGGCCGACGTATGGGAGGGGAAAGCGGTGGAGAAGATGGCTGCGGGTTTTTGTTGCTGCAACAGCCTGTTTTGCGAGGATGAAGCTGCAGCTACTTATAGAGGAGGAGAGAGTGGCGTGCCGGCTGCAGCAGGGAGAGGGTGCGCAAGTTGCAGCTATAGGGAGCGGCGTTGGCAGGGAGAAGTGACGGGAAGAAGTGCTGCGTTGCATGCAGCTGCGGGAAGAGTGCAGCCGCGGGAAGGAGAGAAAAGAAGAAATCAAGAGGAAAAATAAAAAGAGGGTGATTTTGCAAGGAGGCACTTGAAGAAAAATGTAACTATGCAGGTGATTGTTTCACTCCTCTTCCTCTCTTGATTAAATGCATGCATGCAACCGTTTTTACAAATGTGGCTATAGGATTATAATATACATAGTTAATGCTAGAAAATAGCATAGGAAGGCGTTGTTATAGGCGTGTTTTGAGGTGCAAACATATACCCCCATGCCTATCTTTTGCTAGTCCCTAGCAAAATAGTATTTAGAAATAATCTTAAGCTGAAGATTTTCTTCTGAGGTGATATAGGTGTGTTTATTATCGAATATTGTGAGAACCAATTGTAAAGAAGACTACCAGTACTTTAAGTCTCACATGACATAGATCATCTCTCAACTAACCAGGACTCTTGATATTTAAACCTTAAGTACGATTTCCAGGACCCAGGAGGTTTTTGCCGTACTCGAGAGCTCAAGAGGTTATGGTTTGTGCATAGTGAAGGATCAAGACTGACCAGATGAACATTAAGACTCAATCCCAGGGTTTCATGAATTTTTAAGTACAGGTTGGTCCTATTTTCAGCTCATGTCTTCGAATTGACCCTTAAGATGATGACGGAAAACTCAACTCCCATTTTCTATTTTTTTTTTTTTTTTTCACCGAAAAACAAATTATACAGACATTTATAAGATATACTGACTCTTTTGCAACATCTTTTTTTTTTTTTTTTTTTTTTTGAAACATATGTCAGTATATCTCTTACAACACATTTTGAAAGAGCACACTTTTTTTCTTTTTGGTGGGAGAATTTCTTTTTGGTGGAAAGAGTCGCTCCTAAACACAAGACTAAAGCCTGGGATAAAAAGTCTACCTGCGCGCACAGGTAAGGACTCCACCTTCCCTAATGAACACTAGGGTTGGATCTTATGTTCACCTGGTCTTTCCTGATATGTGTAGTGTGAACCAAGTTTACTTAAGCTCTCAAGTAAAAGTAAACCAACGAATCTTGTACTTGTGTCTCAGGTACAAGAATACATCCTTAGTTAGGAGAGATCTTGATCTATTTTGTCAATGCTTTAAGTGAATTAAGCCGAGCCTGACCGAATCAAGCTTTTGTGGCTTGGAAAGTCTTCAAAACAGAGGTTGAATATCCATAAACACTTATTGCCTTTTTGTTTCAGCTTCAAGATCATTACTAAACACCATTTATTATAATATATATATATATATTTTTTCTTTTTCTTGCATATTTATAAATAGGTGGGAACTGTATGATACCATAACATACCCGGATCCTATGGATGCCTATCCACCCCCCCATGCCAAACAATGCTATGTCCTCATATGCATGCAGGGAAAGGCAGAGGAAGGATGGAAGATCGGGTAACAAGAGCTGAGGTTCAGGGTATAGATCAGGGTGGAAGGGTGGGTGGACGGTGGGTGGTGAAGAGAAAAGTGAAGTGATTGCGAGAGAGGTGTGAAAAGTGATGGTGGATGGTGAGTGCTGTTAGGGTGCCTCCCAACAAGCGCTGAATTTAATGTCCCCAGCTGGACTCAGAATGAGGCAAAGAATTAGTTACCCTCCAGCAGGGCAACGGTTTCTCCAACGGGGGCAGGTTCATGAGTCAGATAGGGTTTCAAACGCTGCCCGTTGATCGTAAATTTACGCCCAGATTTGGGATCTTCGACCTCGACGGCCCCATTGGGTAATGGTCTTGAGACCAGGAAAGGACCAGTCCATTTGGACTTCAATTTCCCAGGAAAGAATTTGAGTCGGGCATTATAGAGCCAAACTTGCTGAGATGGCTCAAATTCCTTCTGCCGAACATGGCTGTCGTGAAAAGCCTTAGTGCGCTTTTTAAAGGTTAGAGCAGAATCATAGGCTTCACGACGGAGCTCTTCCAGCTCTTGGAGTTGGAGTTTCCTTTCTCGACCACACAAGTCTGGGTCGAGGTTACATTGGCGAACCACCCAATAAGCGCGATGTTCCAACTCCATGGGCAAATGACAAGGCTTCCCGTAAACGATTCTATATGGAGACATACCAAGGGGAGCCTTGAAGGCGGTCCGATACGCCCAAAGTGCGTCAGTCAGCTTGTCGGACCAATCCTTACGGTCAGGCCGAACCGTTTTCTGGAGAATCTGCTTGATTTGCCAGTTTGACACTTCTGCCTGGCCGTTCGTCTGAGGATGATACGGGGATGCGATACGATGGTGGACTCCGTACCTCCTCAGAAGTGCCCGAAAAGAAGCATGGGTAAAGTGGCTTCCTCCATCCGAGATAATGGCCCGAGGGATCCCAAAATGCGCAAAGATATGGTCCTTGACGAATCGGGTGGAGATAACATGGTCAGCACGGCGCGCGGGAATAGCCTCGATCCATTTCGAAACATAGTCGACGGCCACGAGGATGAATTCGAAGCTGTTGGATGGAGGAAAGGGACCCATGAAGTCAATTCCCCAAATGTCGAAGATTTCCGCAGCTAGGATGTGTTGCAAGGGCATCATGTCACGACGTGCCATTGACCCTAATGACTGGCACCTAGTGCAATGTTTGGCATAAGTGTGCGCGTCCTGGTGAAGGGAGGGCCAAAAGAAACTGCACTGCAACACTTTGGCTGCAGTTTTCCTCCCAGAGAAATGGCCTCCACAGGCCTGATTGTGGCAGAAGGATAGCACACTGGGGAACTCACTATTAGGAATAAAGCGACGGATGATTTGATCAGCACCTATCCGAAAAAGAAGTGGATTATCCCAGAAATAATACTTTGCTTCTACCATGAGACACTCGCGCTGGTTTTTAGGCCAGCCATGTGGAAGAGATCCAGAAGCAAGGTAATTGGCAATGTCGGCATACCACGGTCCACTTGCCACATTTATTGCCAATAGGTGCTCATCAGGAAAAATTTCATTAATTGGCAGAGTAAGTCCAATATGGTCAGTGTCTAGTCTGGAAAGGTGATCAGCCACAACATTCTGGGCTCCGGCCTTATCACGAATCTCAATGTCAAATTCCTGGAGCAGAAGGATCCAACGAATCAGTCTAGGCTTGGCATCCTTCTTGTGCATGAGATGGCGAATGGCCGCGTGATCAGTGAAAACAATAACGTGAGAGCCCAGAAGGTAAGAACGGAATTTTTCCAGCCCAAAGACGACTGCCAGTAGTTCCTTTTCAGTGGTAGTATAATTACGCTGGGCCTCGTCCAACGTCTTACTGGCGTAGTATACCACGAAGGGGTGTCTATCGCGTCTTTGTCCCAGGATGGCTCCGACTGCAAGGTTTGAAGCGTCACACATAAGTTCAAAGTCGAGGGACCAATCAGGCGGCTGGAGAACAGGGGCCTTGGTGACAGCATTACGTAGCTGCGTGAATGCTTGTATACAGTCAGGGCCCATGTCGAAGGGCACGTCGGTTGATAGGAGATGAGTTAAGGGTCGAGAAATTTTGGAGAAGTCTTTGATGAATCTCCTATAGAAACAGACGTGTCCCAAGAAGGAGCGGATTTGTTTGACAGAACCAGGCACAGGTAAATCAGCAATGACATCGAGCTTAGCTCTGCCAACCTCGATACCCCTATCGGAGATGATATGTCCAAGAACAATTCCCTCGTGCACCATAAAATGACTTTTTTCCCAGGAAAGCACGAGGTTTACATCAATACATCTCCTAAGGATGCGAGTCAGGTTGGCAAGACATTCGTCGAAAGATGGTCCAAAGACTGAAAAGTCATCCATGAAGACCTCGAGAAAGTCACCCACCATGTCATGAAATATCGCCAGCATGCATCTCTGGAAAGTTGCTGGCGTGTTACAAAGTCCGAACGGCATCCTTCTAAAGGTGAAGGTGCCGAAAGGGCAGGTAAAAGTGGTTTTCTCTTGGTCTCGGGGGTCTATTGCCACCTGGTTATATCCTGAGAATCCATCCAGGAAGCAGAAAAATTTATTTCCCGCTAACCGCTCCAGGATTTGGTCAATAAATGGTAGCGGGAAGTGATCTTTCTTGGTTGCAGCATTGAGTTTCCTATAATCTACACACACTCTCCAAGATGTAGGAGTGCGTGTAGGGATGGATTCGCCCCTGTCATTGACACGGATGGTGAGTCCTGCCTTTTTGGGCACAACGTGAATCAGACTCACCCAGGGACTATCGCTGATCGGGTAGATTATACCCGCATCCAGCCACTTAATGATTTCATTCTTAACGACCTCCCGCATGTTAGGGTTGAGACGTCGCTGCATCTCGCGAGAAGGTCGAGCCTCCTCCTCCGTATATATACGATGAGTGCAGTAGGAGGGGCTAATACCAGATAAGTCTGATAAAGACCATCCAATAGCTGCCTTGTGTTCTAGGAGGACCTTAGTTAGTTTGCACTCCTGCTCCATGGTTAATTTTGAACTGATGATTACAGGGAGCGTTTGATTTGGTCCCAGGAAAACATACTTGAGTGTATTAGGCAGCACTTTTAGCTCGGGAGTGGATGGGGAAGGATCTGGCATTTCTTGGGACGAGAGTGTCCCAGACGGGTAGGAGAACAAGTTAGGAGGAAGAAACTGGCCTTCAGATTGGCCAAGAAGAGGGGCTTCTTGGATAGATGGATCCAAAAATGAATAGCCCCAGTGAGAAGTATATGGGCTCAAGTTCCCAGTGTGGATTTGTAAATCCGCCTGATTTGGCGGGGAAGAAAGGGCAATTCGGTCTTCATGAGTGTGGACCGACAGTGAGTAGCCCGGATATGACTCAGACCACGAGGTATGGGAAGCGGAGAAAACCTCGTCAGAAGTCTGGCCAGGAGAAGGTACTGGACAAGGGAGGGATTGGGGAACGTCATAGTATGCGTTGGTCAGGCAGTTATCAGTGTTTATAGGTAATCCGCAGCAGTCCGAATAGGTCCCAATTAGTCTGATACACGCGCTGACGGCCATGTCCTCGTCAGACGTGTCATCCTCAATGCAATCACAATCAAAGTTCTTGGCTGCCTTGAATATGTTAAGCTTGAGTTTCTCAGATCCAACGGCAATCTCAATACAGCCCGACTCGCAGTCGATGTGGGCGCGGGCTGTGGCCAAGAAAGGTCGACCGAGGATGATCGGACAATCAGAAAGTGAACTAGGAACTTCCATATCTAAAACAAGAAAGTCAACAGGAAAACAGAGACTGTTGACCCTAACCACCACATCTTCCACCACACCCTTCGGGATTTTGACAGAACGATCTGCCAACTGTAACGTGATAGGGGTGGGTTTCAGATTTCCCAAGGAAAATTTTTCGAGGATGATGGTCGGTATGAGATTGATGGAAGATCCTAGATCAAGCAAGGCACGGTTAAAACTGCAGCCTTGGATGCTATAGGAAATCAGTGGTGTGCCCGGATCTTTCTGCTTCGGTGGTAAGTTTGACAGTATAGCACAACTCGCATGAGGCGAGAGAACCACCGGATTCTTAGTCTTCTTTGACTGTCGCCTGGGTGTTGTGTAGTCTTTGAAAAATCGAGCGACAGTAGGTATGTGGTCGATTGCCTCGAGCAGAGGTACCTTGATTTCTACATCCCGGAACAAATTACGTAGGTTGTCAAAGGCCTGCGTATTTTTCTTTTTGCCTTTTGGCTCCCTTAGTAGAGCCTCAGGGAATGGGATTGATTCTGGCACAAGTTTTGGTGCATCATCCTCTCGCGAATGCGGTATGCATCCCGAGTGAGAGGGCGAAGAAGAAGACGGGCCAGGATCAGGTCGAGGCGGATCGACGGTCTGCTTACCGCTCCTCGTAGTGATAGCATTGGACGATGCGGGTCCAGTGGGATCATACGGTGGAGGAGGGTTTGCAATGGGGATATAAGAGTGTGGTGCTGCAGCAGGATTAGCCTGAAATCCCGGTGGAATGCTCCGAGCTTGCAGAACTTGATTAACCTGTCCCTGAGAAGGTCGTACCTGTGGTTGAGAACCACGGGGCACGAAATTTCGCGGGTTTGGAACAGGTTGGGCGGGAAGAGTGCCCTGAGATCGAGTCGCCATGCGTAGTTGACTGATCTCGGCGTTCTGCTGCGCCAATTGGTGCTGAAGAGAGGTCATGTTCTCTTCATGGCGCTTCGACATTTCCGTCATCATTCGCATCAATTTGTCAAGAGGGCTTGATGCGTGTTCAGTTTGTGGTACGCAAGGGCCTGATGGCGGATTTGCCATAGGATTAAACTGGACCCTTGGGATGACGGGTGCGGACGGCCGCATTGGTCCACCCGCGGGGTTTTGGCGCTGCGGGTTGTTGGACCATGCGAAGTTCGGATGATTACGCCACCCTGGGTTATAAGTGGCAGAGAACGGGTTGTTCCCCAGGGTGCAAGCATCTTCTATGCCAGAAGATGCATCCGCATGTAGATATGCGTCCGAGCACACGGAGGCTTGGTCCTCCGTGTCGAAATATTGGCTCGCAGAAGCCAGTTCCACATGACTTACTGAGTCGCTTGGCGCGACACTCGGTAAGGAAGGTCTAACGGAGTTTCTCAGGATAATCCTGGTATTAGAAGAACTTGGATTGTGACGAAGTGGTGAAGAGGTGGTGTTTGCCATAGATCGGGTGGGGTTGGCCAGAAGCTCGTCCAGCTTCTTGTGCACGACGGAGACTTCATCCAGTCTTTGTGCAATAAGGCTTAGATCAGTGGATGAATGGGAGGGTCCCGTGTCAACTTCGTGGACATTTCAGGGCTGGCTGGTACGATTAAAGGCGACAATGGAAGCATTGTTCATCGAGTTTTCACTCATATTTTCAAACAGCTCGAATGCTCCATTCTCGTCTTTATTCATAAAGTTCCCTTCGCAGGAAGCGTCTGCAATCTGCTTCAAAGTCTCATTTAGCCCATAGTAGAAAATCTGGGCTATATGCCACTTAGGCAGACCGTGGTGCGGACACTTCCTGAGGAGGTCGTTATACCTCTCCCATGCCTCATGAAATTGTTCGCCGTTTTGTTGCGTAAATGAAGTGATAGCACGGCGAAGCGCATTGGTCCGCCCGATTGGGAAGAACTTCTTGAGAAATGCTGTTCGCATCTCTTCCCAAGAGTGGATGGTTCTCCCAAGGGTGCGTAACCATTGCGACGCTTTATCCCGTAATGAAAACGGGAACATCTTCATGAGGACTATAGATAACCCGACATTTCTTGGTTTAACGATTTCAGCAAGTCGGGTTAGGTCTTCCAAGTGGAGAAATGGGTCTTCACTTGCAAGACCATGAAAGTGAAAATTGATTAGGCCAATTATGTTTGGTTTTAATTCAAAGTCGTCCCCGCCCATGGGGACCCGAATTTGTCCTATGGTCTCTGTAGCAGCGGGATTCTGATAAGAGCTAAGAGACCTAGGCTCCTCCCGTTCGGGAGGGTTCTGCATTTCCTCCAATGTTTCCCGAATGGCTTCGATTTGCTCATTATACATTTCCATTTGGGCTTGGAGGCAGGTTATGGGATCTAAGGCTCCACCACCTGGTGGGTTCTGAGGGCGGTTTCCTCCCTCGGGATTTGGGGGTGGGCGTGCAACCATGTGATAGCGAAAATACGCGGTTTGTTAAAATACGTCGTTGTAACACGTAAATCCGCTTTCGCTCTTAAATTTATATTCCTAGATAGGGGAGTATCTAGGGTCGTCCAAGGAGGCCAAATGTTTGCAATAGTGATTCTCTTGCTTGGAATACAATCTCAACTTTCTTTTTGGTATTTTTCAATATATCATTTTTTTTTGTTTTAAATTAAGACAACATGCGGAATGGTGACGGGAAGGTGATTTACACTTCAATTTAAAATACTACTTCTAAGTGGCAAGTAGAGCCTCTCCCTAAGCTCACTCTAGGCAAGTGGAAACCTAGAATAATTAGGGAGAGGAAGTGAAGAATGCTGAAAATAAGCAAATAGAAATGCAAACAAGATATACGAAGAAGGCAACTAGATAATTGATAAAGTGTTTAACAAAAATGCCTAGTAGAGGAATGCTTCTACTACTAGATAATTGAAGTAAAAGAAAACACAAATCCTCTAAATAGATGGTGAAGAAGAGGGCTTCTTGCTCCAAGGTTGGTGGCTCCCAAGCTTGAAAAGAATCCTTCAACTCCTTCCTTGCAGAACTCCGCCAAAGTGATGACCTCCAAGGCAAGCCCTAAGGGGGCGTGCCCTAAGTTTCTCTCCAAGGGTGGACGTCCACCCTAAGCTTTTCTCCTTTGCCTGGCCGTCCTCCTTGAAGTGGGAGAGTCCTCCTCCTTGGCGTGGCTCAAGTTGAAGAGAGTGGGGAGAAGAAGGCACCAAAAGGGCTGGTGATGTGCCCCTTTAATCTCCTTCTCTACTCCTTCTTCTTGGCCGTAGGTATAGGTGGTTTAGGTAGAAAATATACTAAGGGAGGATGCCTCAAAAATGGTGGTAGGTGGTGGCCTTTTATAGAATAGGAGGGGGGCTATGGTGACCTTTGAAATGGATGGCTAGGATGGAAGGAGGGAGGTGGTTAAGGATCCAATGGCCAAGGGTGTTTGGCGCCACCTTAAGGGACACCTAAGGGGTGGTTATGTGTGTTGACACCCCTTGATATTGGCGCCAAAAGGGCTTCTAGAAGAGGGTCTAAGTTGGCGCCAAGAAGGATTCTAGAAGGGGGGTTAGGTGGATGGCTAGGATGGCTTATGTGGGTAGGTGTAGGGTGGATTAAGGGGCTGAAAGTGGCGCCAATATAGAGGTGGTTAGGAGTGGTTTTTGGCGCCAACTTGAAGTGTCTTTTGGTGGAGATAATGGGGTGAAGGGATGGCTAGGAGGTGGTGCCAACTTGAGTAGGCTAGCTAGCTTAGGTAGGCTTGAGTTGGTGGAGCTAGCTAGGGTTGATTTTGGAGGTAATGAATGGCCAAGGAGCTGGTTGTTAGCTAAGCTAAGCTAAGCTAAGATAAGCTAAGCTAGCTTAGCTAAAGGTGGAGTAGAGGAGAAGGTGTTGGAGCTAGGGTTTGGAGGAAGGAGCTGAGGAGAAGAAGTCTGGAGCTGGAGCTGGAGCTGGCCGCTGCTGAAGAGGCTGGCATGGGGCTATTCTAGCTGGCTTAGCTTGCTAGTTCTTTGCTAGCTACTAAGCCAAGCTAAAGTGAGCTAGCTTCTACCAAAAATGAGCTGAGGTGAGCTAGGTCTGGTGCTTCCGGGGAGAATCAAGTTGGTTGAGGCAGCTAAGGTAGCTTAGCTCAACTGAGTTGAGCTAAGCTGAATCCCCGGGAGCTGGACTTGAGCTTCCTGAGCTGAGATGAATTCTTCTTCAGCTGGCTGGAGTTGAGTGGAGCTGAATGTAGCTGGATCTGAGCTGGGGTGAACTCCTGTCAACTCAGCTGAGCTAGCTAGAGCTCCCTGTGAACTAGTGGGAGCTGAGATGAGCTAGACTCAGCTAAGTTGAGCTGGATCTGAGCTGACTTGAGCTAGGGTGAGCTAAGGTAAACTCTCTTGAGCTGCCATCCAGCTGAGATTAGCTGAATGGAGCTGGGATGAGCTAACCCTAGTTCAAGTAAGCTAGGTTCCAGCTATGGTGAGCTGGATCAAGCTGGGTTCCAACTAATCTGGGCTTCTCCTTCACCAATTGCCTTCTTGAGTGCTAGGGTTTTAGGAATCTGTGAATCTGTACATCCCTAACACTCACAAAAACACATTAAAACAATAATAAAAAATGCAATGCATGCCTATCCTAATTTATGCCTAAATGCAGCCCAAAAACCCGTTTGCGGAGTAAAATCCTAAGAGCTAGGTTAGTTTTAAAGCATAAAAATGATGATAAACTGGCGTTTATCACACCCCCATGCTTATCTTTTGCTAGTCTCTTAGCAAAACATTAATTTTTTTGGAAAACGGAATTTTTGGGAAATCTAATTTTTTTTTGACTTTTGAGGAGAAAAAGAGATTAAGGGACCTTGGTAGATTAAAACACAGGAGATACGGGATTTGTTGAAGATAAACATTAGGATTTGTTTTTGGATCCAACCATTAGATAGAACGGGATCAATATATCCTCAGAAAATTCACAAATTAACCCCTTGTTAATTCAGATGACTTGAAATGTTTGTTTTTAGGATTTTTCTGGCTCGTGAATCTGATTCGCAACTTGCAAATTCCTTTAAAACCTTGTGTCTGTGCTTGTGAAAAGCCAACCTTTATAAGGACGTGTTATTATTATTATTATATATATATATTTTTTTTTTTTTTCTCCCCCATGCTTATTTTTAGCTTAGTCTTACAACAGATGTGTCGGTATCATCATTCCCGTTACCATTCCTCGAGGGGGCTCTGGCGCCAGTACTTCGGGATAGCACTGTCCATGACACCACCCAGGAGCTCACAACCCCAAAACACGATGCGGTGAAAAGGGGCGCTCCAAGCAAACTCAAGCTCTTGCTCCGACGCTATAGGTAGAGCACCGTCCAAGACACTTGAGCTGCTGAAATGCGCTTTAATGCTCCGTCTAAAGATATGAAATATAGATATAGAGCAGCGCCGAGGCGGTAACATGTTGACATCGCGTCCTCAAAGAAGGTTTTTTCCTTCTTCTCGACGGTGGGAACTCAAACCAATGATCTGCTTCAGACTTTTACTAAATCCAAACAAGGGAGTTTTTTCAAATTTTTAGTTGTTGGCTTGTGTGTAAAAATTGACACAAGAAGTTTCTCAAGAATCGCAGGTTTTTGAATCAAAAACTAAGTCAAATACTTTCCATATTACAAAATAGGATCAAGTCACCTGAACTATCATGAGTTCAGGTGGAATTTTAGAGAAGGATATCTGATCTAGTCTAAAATAGACCCTGGAATTCTAATGATCAGATCCATATCCTTATCCTTAGTTTGTTAAGGATTAAATCCCATTGTACCAGAAGTGAATTTTTCGACCTTAGTCCTGATTTCAAAATTTTTCCTCAAAAAGTTTTCAACAATTTTTTTTTTTTTTTTTTTTTTTTTTTGGTATGCAAGCAGGAAATAAATTAAAGAAAATTGCATGTTTTTAGGTTTTAAACATCCTAAATCGATCGTAAAAATTTAAAAACACCCCCCCATGCTCAAGATATGCCATGTCCTCATGCATTAGGAGGGAAAAGGAATCACCTTAGTGAAGAACGGTCAGGTTTAGGATGAATAAAACCTGGAAAAAGAAGAAAAAAGAAAAAGCAAGAAAAAAAATGATGGGTTACCTCCCATCCAGTGCTATCTTTTACGCCATTCAGCCGGGCATGAAGGTATGCACAGAAGACGGAAAATCATGTAAATAATTGGACACTTGAATGTCCACAATAAAAGTGTCTTCCTCAAGATCCCTAAAAAGATGAGTGGTAAAGATAAAGGGATCAAAATAAAATAGAGAAATGGAAAAGTGACCCGAATCTGGCCATGGTTTAAGTGCTTGTAAATTGCCAGATTCTGGTGGGTCGAGTGATAGGTCCAATGGAAAGGGATGGGGAATGGAGTCAATGAGATGTAGGGTGTGTGAAGTTAGTGTGGATGTTTCAGGAAGATGAAAAGGGGGAAAGTCAAACCTTAGTTGATCTGGAAAGTCTTGGACCACATAACTATCCTTAGAATAAGAATCAAAAAAATCTAGATCAATAGTGGTCAAAGATGAATGAGATTGGATCAACATAGACATTTCAAATACTGCTTCCATTTTATTATCAGTGTCCTCAAAAATTTTGTGATTAATGGACCTCTTGGAAGCTTGAAATAAATCTAATGAGAAGGTCTGGTTACTGCAACTTATATTCATTTTCTCAGAATGAGAATTGATATTAGCTGCTGCCATAATCAGAAAAGGTCTTCCAAGGATGGCATTAATGAGAGCCTTGGGTACCTCTATGTCAAGGACTAGAAAATTTACCGGAAATAGACAATTCCGGACCTTGATAATACTATCCTCAACAACTCCCCGTGGTTGAATGGTAGATCGATCTTCTAATTGAAATTGAACCTTGGTAGGTTTTAAATCACTGAATCGAAATTCCTCAAATAAGATAGGGGGGATGAGATTACTAGAGGTACCTAAGTCGAGAGGGGCACGAAAAATGGTGTCACTTATGACAATTGAGATAAGTGATGTGCCCTGGTCCTTTTTTGTGAAAGGCAGCTTGCTCTGAAAAACTGAGTTGGCTGTCTTTGAAAGGACCAACCTTTCTAGATTCTGATCTTGCCCTTTTGCAGTAAATTCTTTAGAGGCATGGGGGGAATCTAGGAAGGGAATATTCCTCTCGACTTGCTCAAATAAATCCAAAGAATTGTGGTCAGAGGGCTCTGATTTTGGATTGTTGGATTGCAGTTTTTGAGAGTGGGAAATAGGGTTTGAATCAAGTGTTTTTGGGGTTTCTTTTTCTTCTTCCTTATTAAGGTTAGGGGGGTCAATCTGCATTGGTTGAGAATCAGTTTCATCATTTGATTGAGAAGGCCTTAAATCCATGGTGGTTTCCTCACTCCTCATAGTCTCTGCATATGCAGCTTGGTGTTCACTGAGAGGAGGTAGGGGGGCCTGATGTTGAAAGAAACTGGGTAGGTGCTGTGATATTGGGTTAATAGGAGGCCGAATCATGTGGTTCTGATGTTGGTAGACACCCGGGTGTTGGTTCCTGTGATTAATAAAGTTTGGTGTGGGTTGGGATGGTGAGTGTCCTGCAGGTCTTTGAGTCGGAATATCCCCAATTTGGTTAATAAGATGGGTTGTTTCCTTTGTTTTTCTTTGTAACTCCTGCAAGGTTTTCATCATCTGGGCATTAATGTCTTCTTGAGATTGCCCAGAATGATAAGTCTGATTTGAACCATACCCTCCAAACGGGTTCTGTTGTTGGTGTGGAACCAGATTGGTCCAGGAGTGGGTCGGATAATCCCCCCCATTAGAGGAATTTTTCAATTTCTCCTGGATGGTAGGGACATTTTGGGTGGGGTGATGATTGGGATAAACATAATTCCCTGTTGAACCATAGAAAGCCTCAGAATAACAATTATACTCAGCATGGGATTTATGCAGATTTTCTCTCTTACAGGTGTTAAAAGGGGTGAGATGTGGAATGTGTGGAGCTTGGGCAGGTGTGGCAGGATTCCCTTGGTTGGCCAGGTTTGTTAAATCCTTATGCAACTGTTGTTGCTTAACTTGTAGCTGAGCCATGATAGAGTAGAAATTAGGTGGAGGGGCCTGATTAAGAAGCTCCTGGGTGGAAGAATAGGGAAAAGAAAAATTAGCATGTGGGTTAGAGGACCAATTTTTATTTTCCATTTTAAAAGAAGAGGAAGAATGCAGAAAAGTCTTTTCTTGGGGAGGCAAAATCAAGTGGTCCCTCCAAGTGTGGAGTTTTGGACCGCCGCCCGTGCAAAATGGAAGAAACGGGAGGAGAGGAGAAGAGATGGAGATGAGAGAAAGTGTGCAATTCAAACAAACAAAAACTAGACCTAACTTAATTATGACTCCCTAATAATAACCTAAGACTTGGTCTATATAGGAAATAAGTAGTCAATAGTGAATACCCGTTCTATCAACAAATCTAGCCAAGTTGCTTAAGGGGAGGTTTGGGCCCAAACGTTTCCCAGGGAAAACCCCAGGTGCTTGTACAAACCCGCGCCTGGTCGTTTGACACGGCCCCTCAGCCTGAACACCAGATACAGATGACAAAATTGGTACTAACTAAAGAAAACTTAAGACCTAAATAGCAAGCCTAAGTTGATAAAGCCTTAGGGGTCAAGTTGCTACAAATTTTAATTAGGTCTAGGATTCTATAGTGCACACGGAATGTGGAGGGCGTTTATTGGGTTGTTGCCCTGTTATTTGATTTTTTTGTGTGTGTGCAGGAATTGGAGAGTGGCTCCAATGAAAATCAAGTTGTCACACAATTTTTTTATATTTTTGTCTTTTAGGATGTGATTTAATTAAATGAATTTTAGGGTTTTTCTCTTTAAGTTTTCAAACAAGTTTGAAAGTTCACAATCAAAGGAAAGACAAGTTGTATGTGTGATTGTATATTTCCTTTTAATTGAGTCTCTAAAGAGAAAGAAGAAACCCTAAACCAATTATCCCTGAGACAGAAATTTAACTACCAATGAATTATTTTTAGCTTTCAAAATTAAGTAGTGGTCCAAACAAGTCAAACAACACCACTACTTTGAAGAAAATCAAACAAGGATTCCAGAAAATATTTTTCTAAGATTTTAGGAATTTGTTTGATAATGGTTTTGAATTTTTAATTATACTGGTGTCAAAGTCTAGAAATAATACCCGTGGGTATTATAGACTTTTCAGTATTACCACAGACCTCAGAAAATTTTTATGATTTTATATGATATGTAAAATTTCACAGGAATTCCAACAAGATAAATTTCACAAAAATTGGATGAGTATAAAAATTCTGAAAATTCGCGGACAGTAGCAAAACAGGAAGATTAGAGGGTGTGACCCCTCTGTAATCCACGAATTTTTAAAAATTAAATACAAATCCAATTGATCTGAAATTTGTAACAGATGTTCCAAACTTAATTGGGAATCACTCTTATGAAATTTTATGATTTTAGGAGGCCTGTGGTGTTAGGAATCGATTTTTCAAGTCTGGACAGAAATATAGACCAGAAAAACAGAACACCAATACTTGCAATGGAATGGTGCTAAAGAAGCATACAAGCAAACAATGATTTTAAAATGCACCACTCCACTTCATTTAAGTGTTTAGGGTCCTGAAAGCCAAGTTTAATATATTTTTGGTAGTTTTAATTAATTATGTGACTAGAAGGAGGAACCAACCTGAATTTTCGCGGGAAGAAAAGGATCTTTAAGCTCTCACTTCCAGATTCCCGCTTTCCCGCTGTAGTTCCTGCACACACAAAAGAAAGAAAGAGAAGGGGATGAGATCCACTTCAAGCAAGAGAAAATGAGTTAATGCAAAGCCGTGCCTCCCCGGCAACGGCGCCAAAAAGTGATAACGAAAATACGTGGGCGACCCGGGTTCGATCCCCGGCAACGGCGCCAAAAAGTGATAGCGAAAATACGCGGTTTGTTAAAATACGTCGTTGTAACACGTAAATCCGCTTTCGCTCTTAAATTTATATTCCTAGATAGGGGAGTATCTAGGGTCGTCCAAGGAGGCCAAATGTTTGCAATAGTGATTCTCTTGCTTGGAATACAATCTCAACTTTCTTTTTGGTATTTTTCAATATATCATTTTTTTTTGTTTTAAATTAAGACAACATGCGGAATGGTGACGGGAAGGTGATTTACACTTCAATTTAAAATACTACTTCTAAGTGGCAAGTAGAGCCTCTCCCTAAGCTCACTCTAGGCAAGTGGAAACCTAGAATAATTAGGGAGAGGAAGTGAAGAATGCTGAAAATAAGCAAATAGAAATGCAAACAAGATATACGAAGAAGGCAACTAGATAATTGATAAAGTGTTTAACAAAAATGCCTAGTAGAGGAATGCTTCTACTACTAGATAATTGAAGTAAAAGAAAACACAAATCCTCTAAATAGATGGTGAAGAAGAGGGCTTCTTGCTCCAAGGTTGGTGGCTCCCAAGCTTGAAAAGAATCCTTCAACTCCTTCCTTGCAGAACTCCGCCAAAGTGATGACCTCCAAGGCAAGCCCTAAGGGGGCGTGCCCTAAGTTTCTCTCCAAGGGTGGACGTCCACCCTAAGCTTTTCTCCTTTGCCTGGCCGTCCTCCTTGAAGTGGGAGAGTCCTCCTCCTTGGCGTGGCTCAAGTTGAAGAGAGTGGGGAGAAGAAGGCACCAAAAGGGCTGGTGATGTGCCCCTTTAATCTCCTTCTCTACTCCTTCTTCTTGGCCGTAGGTATAGGTGGTTTAGGTAGAAAATATACTAAGGGAGGATGCCTCAAAAATGGTGGTAGGTGGTGGCCTTTTATAGAATAGGAGGGGGGCTATGGTGACCTTTGAAATGGATGGCTAGGATGGAAGGAGGGAGGTGGTTAAGGATCCAATGGCCAAGGGTGTTTGGCGCCACCTTAAGGGACACCTAAGGGGTGGTTATGTGTGTTGACACCCCTTGATATTGGCGCCAAAAGGGCTTCTAGAAGAGGGTCTAAGTTGGCGCCAAGAAGGATTCTAGAAGGGGGGTTAGGTGGATGGCTAGGATGGCTTATGTGGGTAGGTGTAGGGTGGATTAAGGGGCTGAAAGTGGCGCCAATATAGAGGTGGTTAGGAGTGGTTTTTGGCGCCAACTTGAAGTGTCTTTTGGTGGAGATAATGGGGTGAAGGGATGGCTAGGAGGTGGTGCCAACTTGAGTAGGCTAGCTAGCTTAGGTAGGCTTGAGTTGGTGGAGCTAGCTAGGGTTGATTTTGGAGGTAATGAATGGCCAAGGAGCTGGTTGTTAGCTAAGCTAAGCTAAGCTAAGATAAGCTAAGCTAGCTTAGCTAAAGGTGGAGTAGAGGAGAAGGTGTTGGAGCTAGGGTTTGGAGGAAGGAGCTGAGGAGAAGAAGTCTGGAGCTGGAGCTGGAGCTGGCCGCTGCTGAAGAGGCTGGCATGGGGCTATTCTAGCTGGCTTAGCTTGCTAGTTCTTTGCTAGCTACTAAGCCAAGCTAAAGTGAGCTAGCTTCTACCAAAAATGAGCTGAGGTGAGCTAGGTCTGGTGCTTCCGGGGAGAATCAAGTTGGTTGAGGCAGCTAAGGTAGCTTAGCTCAACTGAGTTGAGCTAAGCTGAATCCCCGGGAGCTGGACTTGAGCTTCCTGAGCTGAGATGAATTCTTCTTCAGCTGGCTGGAGTTGAGTGGAGCTGAATGTAGCTGGATCTGAGCTGGGGTGAACTCCTGTCAACTCAGCTGAGCTAGCTAGAGCTCCCTGTGAACTAGTGGGAGCTGAGATGAGCTAGACTCAGCTAAGTTGAGCTGGATCTGAGCTGACTTGAGCTAGGGTGAGCTAAGGTAAACTCTCTTGAGCTGCCATCCAGCTGAGATTAGCTGAATGGAGCTGGGATGAGCTAACCCTAGTTCAAGTAAGCTAGGTTCCAGCTATGGTGAGCTGGATCAAGCTGGGTTCCAACTAATCTGGGCTTCTCCTTCACCAATTGCCTTCTTGAGTGCTAGGGTTTTAGGAATCTGTGAATCTGTACATCCCTAACACTCACAAAAACACATTAAAACAATAATAAAAAATGCAATGCATGCCTATCCTAATTTATGCCTAAATGCAGCCCAAAAACCCGTTTGCGGAGTAAAATCCTAAGAGCTAGGTTAGTTTTAAAGCATAAAAATGATGATAAACTGGCGTTTATCACCATGTTTGTGGAGGAGGAGGACGATTCAACTTGTTTTCTAGATTTATCAGTCAATTCAAATAGTTCAGGGTTTTGTGACCTCCTCCCAAACATGCACTACCGCAGGAAGAATTGGGGAGATGAGAAGGGAAAAGGGATGAGAGAAATGACGCCACAAAGGTACACTTGATTACAAATCAATACAATCAAGTTCCTAACCTCGACAGTGTTCCCTTAGACTTAAAGATCTAAGTTACCTACTATCACGAACTACGGAATCGAATGCGAGCACCGCGGAACCACCGGGCCAGATTGAAAGGCCGTTTGCCCCAGTCTTAGACACCCGATAGCACGCGGGAACTCTCACCAGCACGTAGCCGCTACACGTAGGTAGTTAGACCTCCAATCCTAAAAAAGGGTCAAGTTACTACCAATTTTAATTAGAGGCTTAGGGTCAAGTGCTTTTGGAATGTGAAGGGCATTGTTTATGGGTAATGCCCAAGTGATTGATTTTAAGAGTGTGTAAGAACAAGCATGCAACAGGGAAATCTCCCCGAATTGAAGTTTTAATTGGTGAATGGTTTTTAGAGTTCAACCTTAAGTAGTATGAATTTTAGGATTTTGCTGAATTACCAATTCAACCAATCTCCGGGTTTTGCAATAATACAGGTTTTTTTTTTTTTCTAAAGCCCAAGAAACCCTTCTTCAATTATCAGTTAGTTAATGCATGCTAAAATGCAATGGGCTACCCTAAATGGAGATTTCTATGTGTGGATGCGCGAATCAATTTTATACCAATGTGAAAGGGAGCCAAAGCACTTCAATTCAAGTGCTCCCAATCACCAGAAAGATATCCACACACAAGGCTTCAACCAACAGATAAGGAAACTAAAATTGTTGGGGTTGAAGTATTCAGGATCGAATCACAGGCAAGTTTGAAAAGTCGTGGTGGGGTTGGAATCAACTCAATTCCAAGTCTCCCCACCAAAAATGTGATCTTGAATTAAAGATAAGTGAGGCAAAAGAGGGATACAAGCAATCTTTTTCTTTGCCTCAAAGAATACTTCCCATGGAGAAAAATCTAAGAATCAAGATTCTCGGATTTTCGCTATGCGAAGTAAGGCGGGAAATCCCGGGGCAGTGGGAGTGAAGACAACCAATCAATGAAGTGAATTTTAATCCACTTGCCCTCAAGAAATCCCAAGAAGGTTTTCTAGTTTTTAGTTTTAAATTTTTTTTTTTTTTTTTATTGTGGTGGCAAGTTAACCCTAATTTGATGAGAAAAGAAAACCTACTTGTTCGGCAATGTGTGCGAAGCTCCAATGCGATGTCGGCGTCTTCACGCTCTCGTTCCCGCCTTGGATCTGCTCACGTCCTCGACTTCGTCAGCCTTCTTCTCCTTCCATCAGGTTCACCTGCACACCAAAAACAACAATACCCGTGAAGAGAGAAGAGACAAATTTAAAGGAATTGGATAGAAACTTACTCGAAAGTGCACCTCCCCGGCAACGGCGCCAGAAAAGTCATGATGGGTCGGCCCGGATAGGTTGTTAATATGATGTTTTTATCGTTGAAATATGTATAGTGGTTAACCTAATTCGGACCTAACCATCTCTTTACAAAATTTTTAACCTGGCCTAATTGATTTTATCTTGTCACTTTTAGGCCCAGGGTCGAACACAGGGAAGTGGGGTTAAAGTCGAGTTTCTACGTTTTCCTTAAAACGCGTCTCTTCCGTTCGTTTATTGTGTTTTTGGTGTTTTTCTTATTTAGGTTTTTTATGGTAATCCTTGTTCTTGAGGCACACCCTCAAAATTGTGTCCTTGGCTTTTAGCCAAACAGAGTCCCAAAACAAGTCTTGCTACTCGCAAGACGAGGTACCTGCAAGTCAAAGATTATCTTTTCTTTTTTATGTATTTTTTTTATCTTTTTGCTAACAGAAAAGCAAATAGACAGAAAGTAAATATAGTATGTATATATATATATGTAGTATATATATAAAGGGGTGGGGGTGGAGGTGGCGATGGAGTGTAGCACTATGTCGAGTCAGTCGACGTCTAGAGAGACGCAACCAACACGACTAGGTGCTGCGTGGTGTGTGGATGGAGGATGGATGATGTATGGGACCACGCTTTTTTTGTACGCGTGTATCAGGGAATATCAGCAACTGGTGCAGATATTCCTGCGATACAGCGTATAGTAAATAACATGAAAATATATGTACATATGTATGTATATAAGTAAATATATCTATATATATATATAAATGTATAGTTATATATGTTTAGATATATATATATAGATATATATGTGTATATATATGTATATAAGTATATATATATATTACTATATATATGTATATATATATGTATATAGATATGTATATATATATATATGTATATAAGTATATATGTCTATATATATATAAGTATATGTATAAGTATATAGATGTATATATAAGTAGATATATATATATATATATATATATATATATATATATTATATATATATGTATCTATATTATATATATATGTATGTATACATAACTATATAGATATACTATGTATATAAGTATATATATATAGATATATGTATGTATATATATATATATATGTATATATGTTACTATAAGTGTGTGTGTGTGTGTGTCGGTGAATGTGTGTGTGCGTCGGTGAATGTGTGTGTGTGTGTTGCTGTGAGTTAAATAGAAGAGAGAGAGAGCACCAGACAGAGAGAGAGCGGGCGGGAGAGATCGAGCGGACGCGCGTGGGAGAGATCGGCAGAGAGAGAGGGAGATCGCGGACGCGTGAGTTAAGACGTCTGCAAGAGGTGGCGGACGTCTGACGTCGCGTCGTCTGAAGGCGAAGGCGGACGTCTGACCGTCGCGGTGCACCGCGCCTTCGCGCAGAGGACGTGAGGCGTCTCCTGCAGACCGGGTGCGAGGACAGAGAGCGGGCGATGGCGCGCTCGGAGAAGGCGGCAGGGAGTCTGCAGTTGGTCGCAGAGGGTTGCGGAGGAGGGCAGGGGTCGGCACGAGGCCGTAGCCGGCCGTTGCAGTGCACGCGGCGGCTGGCTGCGGGTGCAATGCGGGGTGGATAGAACGGAGATGGAGGCGGGGAACGGGCCTGCAGGCGCGCGCGGAGGGTTGCGCACCTGCGGGGAAGGTCGCGGAGGAGGTGGGAGGACCTGCTGCTGCTACTGCGTGGCTGCTGCTACCGCGGCTTCAAGCTTCGAAGCTTGGAGCGGCGGCAATGGCGTTAAAGAAAAAAAAAATGAAGCGAGGGAATGCACCACGCCCACCGGCTCGTCGAAGAGCTGGGCGGTGGTGCTCCCACTGTGGTGGTGTGCACCACAGTGGGTTCTCCTGCTCGCCGGGTGCCTCCTCGACGGAGGGCCGACGTATGGGAGGGGAAAGCGGTGGAGAAGATGGCTGCGGGTTTTTGTTGCTACAGCAGCCTGTTTTGCGAGGATGAAGCTGCAGCTACTTATAGAGGAGGAGAGAGTGGCGTGCCGGCTGCAGCAGGGAGAGGGTGCGCAAGTTGCAGCTATAGGGAGCGGCGTTGGCAGGGAGAAGTGACGGGAAGAAGTGCTGCGTTGCATGCAGCTGCGGGAAGAGTGCAGCTGCGGGAAGGAGAGAAAAGAAGAAATCAAGAGGAAAAATAAAAAGAGGGTGATTTTGCAAGGAGGCACTTGAAGAAAAATGTAACTATGCAGGTGATTGTTTCACTCCTCTTCCTCTCTTGATTAAATGCATGCATGCAACCGTTTTTACAAATGTGGCTATAGGATTATAATATGCATAGTTAATGCTAGAAAATAGCATAAGAAGGCATTATTATAGGCGTGTTTTGAGGTGCAAACAGGCGTGTGGTGTGATAGGCCACACCGCCATCCGGAGCTCGCCGCATCACCGTGAGCACCTTAGCGTGCATCCCCCTAGCCGTCATCGCCGACCACCATCACTGAGCTACCGATCAGCCACCCTCTCAGTAACTTAAGACGTCTGGGAAATTTCCCAGACGTCTGAAGTTACCCGCTCACTTCCACCGCACACGCCTGAAGTCGCTTGCAGACCCCTTTCCGCACCTGCAGAACCTTCAGCGCACCCACGTCCGTCAACCTTCAGCTCAAACACGCCTCAACTCTCCAGCAGCCACGCCTCCGCCCACGCCTGCAGACCACCACAATGCTTCCACGCGCCTGCAGACCAACGCTTCACCGTGCCTGCAGCACCCTCCGCCCGCGCTTGCAGAAGCGCCTGCAGCTTGCGCGCCCACGCCAACCGCGCCTGCAGACCACCGCCAGCCATTTCCTCGCGCCTGCAGACCACCGCAGCTATCTCCACGCACATGCAGACCACCGCAGCCACGCTTTCCCCGCGCCAGCAGACCTCCGCAGCGTCAACCGCACACGCTAGCCGCAGACCCACCGAGCACGCCTCCGCCCGTGCTTGCAGAAGCGCCTGCAGCTTGCGCGCCCACGCCAACCGCGCCAGCGCCCTCCGCAGACCCTCCGCCCATGCACAACCGCCTGCAGACCGCCACCAGCAGCACCTCTGTCGGAGCTCGTCCGGCCACCACCGATTCGAAGCTCTTGGTCCAAGGGACCTCCTCCGAGCTTCCCGCGCCCGGCCATCGGCTCCTCGTCGCACAAGACAACGGGGAAAAATTCCCCTGTTTTGCTACAGTAAACGGTTAATTAAAATTTACATTTTCTGCCATTGTCACATTTTAATCATATTTTATTGACTCTGCATTGCGGAAAATATCCTATAGTTTCTCATAATTGCCATTTCAGCATTGTTTCTTGCTTAAACCTTAATCTAAAGGCAATCTTGGCTTGGTTCTTGTCCAAATTGATTACGAACAAACATTTTTAAGTGGCACGAATTTTAATACATTATTGCCTCCCTGTGGATACGACCCGCTCCTCTGCGAGTGGTTATTTCTTGTTAAAAATTGATTAGTCGATTTTTCCACCACATTAAACTACAAACGACATAAAAGCGAAAGATCGACCAGTCACTCGGGTTCTTGGCTTGTATGGAAGACCCAATCAAAACCCAACTCTTCCAACTCTTCAGTTTCTGTATCATAGATTGGCATGACTTTCGAAAAATCAATCTGTGTTTCTGAGGATGTTGGAGAGGTGCATTCATCAAATAAAGGCCCAGAATCATAATCCAGATTCAAAATCTGATTTTCGTCACACGGGACCTTGTAAACATCCAAAGAAGGCTCAGATCTAGATTTTAGGTTAAGGATGTGGGTTGTATCGCTAGAATCTAGGTTGGGCTCTACAGGGATGTCAAAATTATCCTCGAGGACCACCTTATCAAAATAAGGAGCGGAATTTACGCCCTGGAGAGGTTCTGACTTAATCTCATTATTATAGGTGTCTAGGAAATCTAAGCCTGGTGAACCAGTCTTTTGATTTTCAAAATTGTGACCACCTGCAATCGAATCCTCCCAACCCATCTCAAGATCAAGCGTATCAATCTGTATATAAGTTGGATCATATTCCATTTGGGTTGGGAGTCAACAACAACCTTGATTCTCGAACTCGAGATTTGGAAAATTAGATTGATCCTCAGTATTGTTCCAAGATGTTTTGCTAAATGCTTGGGGAATGTACGGGTATTTTTGATCGATAATCTGTTTTAATAATTTTATCATCTCTTCCCATTTTTCAAGATCATCTTGGTGTCTTTCCCAAAGTACAAGATTTGTCATGCATTGGAGATATTCAAAGTTATGCAATTTCTTTAACTCAATTATCCTGTCATGAGAATATCCCGAGTTGATCCATTTGTTACATGTGTTATAATTAATTGGGTACAGTTTATGATGAAGGTTGTTGTTATTGGCACATTAACTTGACTGTCGTTAATTGGATTTGAGGTTTTGTCATCAATCTCATAAAATCTAAGGGCATCCTCAATCATTCTTTCTTTCATGGATATTTGAGATTCAGGCTTCTTCAAAGGTTTTCCTAAATTGCCAGGCTGCATCTTCAAATCAGGTGGTGAAATCAGGATTTAAAGTCAGATTCAGGTTCAGATTGAAGTGATTTGATCCAAAAAGAAACTCCCAAGAAGATCTGGTGAGGCTTCTTAGGTCAAAAACCTAATAACCTTCTTGTGTATGTGTTCTAATAGAAGGGATGTGGGACTGCATGTGAGATTTGACCCAATCAAGGCACCCAAAGATATTTGGATGACTAAGGTAGTTTCGAGGTGGATGATACCTCTGAATCAAAAATATGCACACTCGAGAATTACCTGGGCAGCTAGGAAGGGAGAGCCCTGCAAAGACCCCTACACGGTAGAGCGTCCCCACGGGTTACAGGGTTTCCCCCACCTGACCTTCCTTGTCACTGAGGGTCCAGGTAGGCCAGAATGTATGAACTTAAGTATTTAAGTCTACCAATTTTATGTCCTAATTTGTGCCTTGATTTTCACTTGATTAGAAGTTAATTTCAACTTGTGACCTAATTTGGAGGTTAGCCTACAATGTAGACCAAGTTTACCTGACCTGCCTTAAAGATGGCAGAATTAGATCTAGGTCAAGACCTAGAAATCACCCTGATTGGACTCTTAGGTTATTAAGTCCAAGGATTTTAGGATTCAAGTGAATTTAAAGCTTGATTTTAGGGTTTTTCTGATTAGATCTTTTCAACCAAGGGCTTGGGTAGCACACAAATGCAGGTGGGTTTGTTTCCTTTTTAGCAGGCAAGTGTGAACTAGCACTCTACAACCCTAGAATTGAAACCCTAATTGGCTCTATTCTGCGTCCAATTTGATCCTAAAATGTTCTCCTTGGACTTCAAACAAGAAGTGCGTAGTCCAAGAAAATTAGAAATTAAGCGTAGTCCCTAATAGGTACAGGAAATTTGGGGTAGGGAATTCTAAACAGAATCATCTCAATCTTCAATTAAATTTGAAAAATTTTCACAAATCAGGAAACTTGCACTTTAAATGATGATTACAATGAAAAATAAGGTAGGTGATTCCTAATTGATTGTTTCCTTTTTTGTCTTCCTAAGATTAGGAGGTTGATTAGGGAAGAATAGGGAAGTTACCTGCCCTGGAGTTATTGATTTGCATTGAAGATCTCGTGAAGTACCTCGTAAAATTACAAGAAAGCAAATAGGCCAAGTCAGCGCTCAAATATAATCAAATAATGTAGAGAATAGTTGCGAATTGCGCATTACTCCTCGGCAACGACTCCAAAATGTTAGCGAGAGAAATTGAGGTTTATAAATGCTGCATTGTAGTATAGGTCGAAATCGCTTGAAAACAAATAAAATTTATTACTCGAATGAAAGTCCGCGGTCGAACACAGGGAGCAAATAGGAATTCACACACTAATCTCAATAATGTAAATGAGCATAAGAAATAACTCAGAAATGATAATCAAAATAAAGCATGAGTTTAACATATGGAAAAAAGAATCTCAAAGCAAAAACAATGGTGATTTAGATCACCAATTATTCAATTTAAGCATATATGCATTGAGTTCAAATATTGCAACAGTGCCATCAACCATTGAACTTAGTTACCTAAATAACCAGATAAATCCTCAAATCAGACATCGGGTCTGATGACCAGACAACTTAACCAACAAGTGCTACAGTGCTTCCCTAGCACTGTTCTTCTTCTTCCTCTTCTCTTTTTTCTCCTACTGCAGGCCTTCTTCCTTTCCTCCTCTTCTCTCTTCTTTACACACAGAGGGAGGCCATCCCTCCAGCGACTAAGTGTCGTACAGGGCAAAACCCCCCTGCACCCGCTCTCTTTCTCCTTCTTTCTCTAGGATCAGCCCTCCTAGGGCCTCAAACAGTGTCGGGTAATCGAGTGTTTGGGTGGAGCACACCCGGGACCAAGCTCACCGGTAGTGGGTGGTGAGAGAGGTGTGAACAGGGTTTAAGCGGGTAATCGGGTGCAGTAGATTCGCGGGTTAGGTGTCGTGGGTGAGGCACGTGAGGGGTGCAGGGACCTCACCCCCTGTGTGACTTGAGGCGAAGAGCCAACGTCGCTTTTCCAATTTATGTCCCTACATCTGCTCGGTGGTTAACAATGTGGGACTAAAGTCCCACACTTTCCTTCGCGCACAGCAAGCAGCAGCTGGAGGTGGAAGCCTTCGCCCAATTCGCTTCGAGGGGTGGTCAACATCCCCAATTGCTGGTCCACTTGTGCTCCTGGAGTGAAAACGCTTCGGCTGGGACAAGTACCTAGGGTAGTGTGTTAGCGAGTAAGATAGAGGTTTAAATGCTACATTGTAGTATAGGTCGAAATTGCTTGAAAATAAATAAAATTTATTACTCAAATGGAAGTTCGAGGTTGAACACAGGGACCCAATAGAAATTCACACACTAATCTTAATAATGTAAATGAGCACAAGAAATAAGCTAATAAATTACTCAAAAGTGATAATCAGTACAAAGCATGAGTTTAACATTTAGCAAAAAGAATCTCAAAGCAAAAACAATGGTGATTTAGATCACCAATTATTCAATTTAAGAATATATGCATTGAGTTCAAATAATGCAACAGTGCCATCAACCATTCAACTTAGGTACTTAAATAACCAGATAAAGCCTCAAATCAGACATCGGGTCTGATGACCAGATGACTTAACCATCAGATGCTACAGTGCTTCCCTAGCATTGTTGTTCTTCTTCCTCTTGCTGCAGGCCTTCTTCTTTTCATCCTCTTCTCTTCTTCTCAGAACTTCTCTTCTCAAGCCTTCTTTCTTCAGCTACTCTCCTTTTCTCGTGCACAGAGGGAGGCCATCCCTCTTGTGACTAAGTGTCACACAGGGCAAAAACCCCCTTGCCCCCACTCTCTCCTTTCTTTCTTTGGGATTCGCCCTCCCAAGGCCTCGGGTAATCGGGTATTCAGGTAGAGCGCACCTGGGCCGAGGAATGCTGGCCGTGAGTGGCAGTCGAGGAGTGCTTAGGTTAGGCAGGTAACCAGATGAACTAGACCCACGTGAGCAGTGTCACAGGTGAGGCACATGTGAGGCGCGTGCGGGGACCTCACCCCTAGTGTGTGTTAAGGTGATAAGCCCTTAGCATAAAATCAATATATGCTGCTTTGTTTGGTTGCTTGCTTTCGAGGTGGGACTAAAGTCCCGCCCTTCCTTTTGTGTGCAGCTACAGGTGCTTCTTCCTCAATTGGAGTGTTATTGCACCCTGGTAGCTTCAATTGGATGCTTGGGAGTCTTCCTGGGGGTAAGCCATGCTGCCTGGGCGTGGTATTGGCGAAGAACATGGCCGGAGGAGCTTGAATGCTGTCAGCAATGGAGGCGGAGATGGGCGGAGGACGGCGTCAACCTAAAACATGAAATAAGGCCTCATGGCCACATTAGAATAGCTCGTAAGCTTCACCGAGGCACGATAAATGTAGTGGCGGTGGTTCTGTGGTGTGTGGAGGTGTGTGGAGGTCAGTCAGAGTCAAGGAAGGAAGCGTGAAGGTGGGTTACTCGGTGGGCGTTTTGGGTGGACGATGGAGTGCGATAGGTTAGGGCTTTTGTAGAGGGTGGTGTGGTGAAGGTTGTGTGGTGGTTGGCGAGGTGGATGGAGTTGTGTAGCAATGGAACCACCTCGCCAGAGTGGTCGTCGGACACAGAGAAGATGAGGGGGAGCATGTCAAGTCGATGGTTATTTTTGGCTTTTTGGAGAAGGAAACTAACCTAAGGACCTAAAGAAGCTAATCTAACCCTAATTTAATGGATGAAAGAGGGAGAATATCACTAGCGTTGGTAGGCCAGCATCGGGGAAGAAGATGCTTCGGTAATGGGGACGGCGACGACGACAGGGATAGAGGGGCACCCGCTGGTATGGCGCGACGTGGAGGAAGGTAGGGAAGACGAATCTGGAGGAGGTTGCCAGAGCTTGAGGAGCTTTTCAGCCGGACATGGAGGGAAGAATTGAGGGTGTCCCAAGTCGAAGTCAAGTCTGAGGAACTTGACCTGAACTAAGGGATCTTTTATAGGCCTCTAGAGGGTGTTTTGAGCTTGGGAAGCAAGCTTCCCAAGCTTGAAATGTCACTGGAGTTGGAATTCTCTAGGATACCTGAATCTCTCATGCGTTTACATGAGAGATTGGGAAAGTTTTAGAGCTTAGGAATTGGCTCAAAAGGAAGGAAATTCCTTGACGAACTTCCCTTTCAAATCTGAGAGGGATTCGTCGAGGAATCAAGGAGAACATGCCAATTTAAGGTCGTCGGAGTTTACAGGATTAGGATTCATGGCAGCAGGGACCTTTTTGTGAAGAAGAGAATAAAGCTGGGGGTCATTTGCAAGGAATTCAAAAAGATAAGGATCTGAATGAGATAAAAAGAGTTTGACTGGACTAAAATGCAAACTTGCTCAAGATGATCTCAGATTGGGCTCAAATTTTGGCATAAACCAAATTTAGACCCAAGGAATCCAATGGTGAAGTTAGATTTAGGTTTTGACCTTCTTTGTCTGTGTAAATTATGTAAAAATACAAATTAAGGCAAATGTCTATCTAGGACTCTATTTTGGGTCAAACTGCATTCCAATGGTCAAATCAAGCATACTAAATCCTAGAGAATTTTTTTTTTATAAATTTTAGAGCTTTTAGGTTAATGTTATCCCGACTAGAACCTCAGTTATTTAAACGGGTCTATTTTTAGAGTTTCAGAAGTCATTTAATTCTCAACATGCAAAAATCCTTTTTTGTCTGTACTAACCCACTTGTTAAACTCCTAAGACCATTTGAATTTTATCTAACCCCTGAGAAAACTCGTGGTTGTTCTACATTCAATATATGATGGTAAAATTATAGTTTGAACCATGGTTTCTTGTATTTCTCTCTGAAAGGATTTGCAATGAATTATGGCCTTCTGGTGATCATGTTAGAGCATTTAATGACTTAATTAGATCAATTTGACCTAGTTATGACTCATGATGGTGTTCCCATCATACCCCATGCCTATGTTTTGCTAGTCCCTTAGAGAAATCTCATGGATTAACTTAAATTCTAGACCATGCCTTTTTATGCTTAAATTTTTTATGTGTGCTTTCTTTTGTAGATTAGGTCAGAATGCCAATAGTAGGCCCAGAAGTAGTCAAGTACCAACCAAGATTTGGACCTGACCAGCTCTAGCCTCAGTCCGCCACAAAAGTTTCTAAGGCCCACAGGAACTAACCTAAGGTTCATTGAATTCCATGGTTAAAGCACCTGTGCTTCAAACATGTTTAGCCCCAGTTCAGTTTGCAGTGCATTTTGTAAGAGAGAGACAGAGGATCTTTTTGCATTTGGAGAGTTTTCTCTCTCTTTTTTCTTTTTTATTTCTAGCTTTGGATCGACTTTACAACACAGTCTGTATCAGATTCCTAGCTCCCACCATCAATCCTGGTAGGGTCCCTGGCAATCGATGCTTCGAGCTAGCACCGCCCATGGCAACCCCCAGAACCCTAGCTTTCGACACTTCGGGATAGTGCCGCCCATCGCGTTCTGTAGCTAAATTCAGGCCCTGGCAATCCACATTTCAGGATAATCTTGTCCATGGCACCTGAATTAGCACATGGTGCTTACTTGCCCTCGGTAGGATATTTAAATATCCTAGGAGACAAGCACCGAGGAGACAGTATGTTATTGCGCATCTTCGAGGGGAATTTCCCACCTCTCCACGTCGGGAACTCGTCCAAATCAGCTTGTGCTGATAAGATGCTCCTAATCTAGGTAGCTTTTTCTTAGAACAAAATTAATGCATTTGAATGATTTTGATATTTAAGCGCACTGAACCAGACTGTGTGTGGATTAGGGTGCTTAGGTTACCGAGTCCCATAAACCAGAGGTCAATTAACGAGGTCAAATAATCCCTAAGCCTTAGACCTAATACTTAAGCTTCGCATTTTTTCCAACCTCTTGAGGACTATCCAGATCTTATCTTTAAGCCTAAAACACAGCCCAAGAGGCCTAGGATTAGCATTCATTCAAATCTCTTTTGTCCCTTTTTGTCTTTTTATTTCTCTTTTGATTTGATCTAGATCTAAGTAGATTTCTTAATCTTTTACTAATGACTATCTCTTTTTGTTTCAAACTGTTACTCCGTTTTGACATTTAAAAATCACCTCCCATTTTCCTCCTCAAGAATGATATGTATTTAATTCTTTCAAAATTTCCTCCCTTCTCATTTTTTGTTCTTTTTCCAAAAATTTTTCTTATTTTATTTTATTTTATTTTTTTGGTTTTTTTTGGAATATATATTTTTTTGTCAGAACCCTTCCGAACTGTGAATTTTTGTATGTTTGCACTTTAACACCCCCCATGCCTAAATTTTGCAATGTCATTGTAAACGAAGGGTATGAAACAGTTTTGGGTTCAGGAATTAGAGCAGTATAAATAGGTAGGTGAATGGGTCAGGATGACTGTTGCAGATGATTTCAAGCTCTGATAAAAGTACCAGAGGTGGGATCGACTATTCTAAAATCGAACTCAGGGTGCAATAGATGTGAAGTGCAGAAGGGATAATTAGAAGGATCTCGATTTTTTGGACTGACGGGTTGCCTCACGTTAAGCGCTAAATTCAATGCCTTCAACTGAGTAGAACATGGTATGGAGAAGGAGTGGTCAAATCATATGAGTTTTGTAGAACAAGCACCTTGATCAAAAGCTTGGTTGGTCCAACCAGGTGCTTGTTCAGATCAGTAGGCTAATGATGCAGCCCAAACCCAATCAATCTGGCGGGTTGATAGATGTGGATCAAGAGATGCGGTGCCCACCAGATATTGTGGAGCTCAAAAGAATATGGAAGTGTATAGCTAGGGTTTGGCTGAGTCGAATCAGCCTGATCAGAGTAGGGATCCACAAATGAGAAAGAATCAGTGGAGGATGTAGGAACCCTATGAAAGTGATCAGAGAAGGATGGGGCGTGATTTGTAGTCTGATCAAAGTCCGAAACCTGGTAAAAATGTGGAGGAGAATCATGTGTAACCGGCTCATTGAGAGGAGAATCAGAGTAGAAATTAAGTTTGGTTGTAGGTCGAGGTTGAGAATGGGTCTTGGAAGGCTCTATATATGTTGTAGAAGAGGTGTTTTCCTTAAAATCATTGACCTCAGTGTCAGAATCAAATGATGGGTCGTAGTTGCTGAGGTCGTAAATTGGCTCAGAGTTGTCAGGAAACAACAGTTCTCTGAAATCAGAGTAAGAATCAAAATCGTTGGAGAACTTGCGAGAATCATGTTTTAAATCTGATTCGGGATCAGAGATTCCACAATAAAATAAATCAATATGTGGACAATCAGCAACCTGACTTGGGTCTAACCTAGTTTTAGATTTTGAGCTTACAAAGATGTCCCTATTAGGTTTGAGCTCGGGTCCTTGACTTGTAGGGAAGACCCTACCAAAACCCAACTCTTCCAACTCCTTGGTTTCTGTATCATAGATTGGCGTGACTTCCAAAAGATTAATCTGTATCTCTAGGGAGTTTGGAGAGGTGTACTCATCAAATATGGGTCCTGAATCATAATCCAAATTCGAAATCTAATTTGTTTTACACGGGACCTCATAATCATCCCAATAAGGCTCAAATCTAGATTCTAGGTTAAGGTTGTGGGTTGGATCACTAGGATCTAGATTGGGCTCTACAGGGATGTCAGAATTGCTCTCGAGAGTCACCTTATCAGAATAAGGGATAGAATTTATACCCTTGAGATTTTTTGATTCAATTTTGGTTTCACAGGTGTCTGGAACATTAGGGCATGGTAGGTTTGGCTTGTAATTGTGATCACCTGTAATCGGATCTTCCCCACCCATTTCAACATCAGGTATGACCATTGATATGGAATTTGAATTGGAATTCCTCTAGGTTGGGGGTCTGTAATAAGCTTGATTATCAAACCCGGGATTTAGGAGATTGTGCTGGTTAATCTAAGATGTCGCAAGAGTGTACTGATGCCTATGATCGATAACACATTTCAACATTTGCATCACCTTATCTCTTTCTTCAAGGTCATCTCGATGTAATTTCCATAGTGATGGCTCAAATCTACACAAGATATACTCACCATTATGTGATCTCTCAATTTCCTGGTATTTTGGCATGAGAACATCCTAGGTTGCCCCATTTTCTAGTTGTGTCAAAATTAGCTATGCTTGTTCTAAAATGAATGCTGTTGTGTTTGATAGATTAACCTGTATATCCTCAAATGGGTCTACTAACATGTTGGGTTGCATTTTAAAAAATGGTGGAATCAACATGTAGAATCAAAATCAAGTTAGATTGAAGTTAATTAGATCTGAAAGAGATTCCCAAGATAATCTATGTATGTGCTCCAAATAGAAGGGATGAGGGACTGGATGTGAAATTTGACCCAATCAAGGCACCCAAAGATTTTTGGATGAGTAAGGAGTTTCGAGGCAAATGATGCCTCTGAATTAGAAATTTGCACACCCGAGAATTACCTGGGCAGCTAGGAAGGGAGAGCCCTGTAAAGACCCCTACATGGTAGAGAGTCCCCACAGGTTATAGGGTTTTCCCCACCCGACCTTCCTTGTCACTGAGGGTCCAAGTAGATCAGAATGTACAAACTTAAGTCCTTAAGTCTACCAATTTTAAGTCCAAATTTGTGCCTTTGATTTCACTTGATTTAGAAGTTAATTTCAACTTGTGACGTAATTTGGAGGTTGGTTGGCCTACAATGTAGACCGACTTCACCTGACCTACCCTAAAGATGGCATAATGTGATCTAGGTCAAGACCTAGAAATCACCCTGATTTGACTCCCAGGTTATTAGGTCCAAGGATTTTAGGGTTCAAGTGAATTTAGAGCCTGATTTTAGGATTTTTCTTTATTAGATCTTTTCAACCAAGGGCTTGGGTAGCACATAAATGCAGGTGGGTTTGTTTCCTTTTATGCAGGCAAGTGTGACTAGCACTCCAATACCCTAAAATTGAAACCCTAATTGGCTCTATTCTGCATCCAGTTTGATCTCAATATGTACACCTTGGACTCAAAGAAGAAGGTGGGTAGTCCAAGATGATTAGAAATTAAGCGTGGTCCTTAATAGGTACAAGAAATTTGGGGTAGGGAATTCTAAACAAAATCATCTCAATCTTTAATTAAATTTGAAAAAAATTTCGCAAATCAGGAAACTTGCCCTTTAAATGATGATTACTATGAAAAATAAGGCAGGTGATTCCTAATTGATTGTTTCCTTTTTTGTCTTCCCAAGATTAGGAGGTTGATTAGAGAAGAATAAAGAAGTTACCTGCCCTAGATTGTTTGATTTGCATGGAAGATTTCCTCATGAAGTATCTTGCAAAATCACAATAAAGCAAACAGAGCAAGTCAGTGCTCAAATATAATCAAAATATACCAAGAGAATAACGGTGAATTGCATGTTGCTCCCCGGCAACAGTGCCAAAATGTTAGCAGGCGAGATCGAGGTTTAAATGCTGCATTGTAGTATAGGTCGAAATCACTTGAAAACAAATAAAATTTTTCACTCGAGTGGAAGTCCAAGGTTGAACACAGGGGCAAATAGGAATTCACACACTAATCTCAATAATGTAAATGAGCATAAGAAATAAGCTAATAAATTTCTCAGAAATGATATTCAATTTAAAGCATGAGTTTAACATATGGCAAAAAGAATCTTAAAGCAAAAACAACGGTGATTTAGATCACCAATTATTCAATTTAAGCATATATGCATTGAGTTCAAATAATGCAACAGTGCCATCAACCAATCAACTTAGGTACTTAAATAACCAAATAAAGCCACAAATCAGATGTCAGGTCTGATGGCCAGATGACTTAACCATCAAATGCTACAGTGCTTCCCTAGTACTGTTCCTCTTCTTCCTTTTGCTGCAGGCCTTCTTCTCAGAACTTCTTTTCTCAAGCCTTCTTTCTTCAGCTACTCTTCTCCTCTTCTCGTGCACAGAGGAAGGTTGTCCCTCTAGTGACTAAGTGTCGCATAGGGCAAAACCCCCTTTTCCCCCGCTCTCTCTCCTTTCTCTCTCTAGGATCCGCCCTCCTAGGGCCTTAGGTAATCGGGTATTCAGGTAGAGTGCACCCGGGACGAGGGCTGTCGGCCATGAGTGGCAGCCGAGGAGTGCTTAGGTTAGGCGAGTATTCAGATGCACCAGAGCTGCATGAACAGTGTCATAGGCGAGGTGCATGTGAGGTGCGTACGAGGACCTCAACCCCTGTGTGTGCCGAGGCGATAAGCCTTTAGCATAAAATCAATATATGCTGCTTCATCTGGTTGCCCGCTTCCAAGGTGAGACTAAAGTCCCACCCTTCCTTGCGTGCGCAGCTACAGGTGCTTCTTCCTCAATTGGAGTGTGAGTGCACCCTGGTAGCTTCAATTAGATGCTCGGGAGTCTTCCTGGGAGTAAGCCGCACTGCCTGGGCGTGGTATTGGAAAAGAACACGGCTGGAGGAGCTTGAATGTCGTTAGCAATGGAGGAGGTGATGGGAGAAGGATAGCGTCAACCTGAAACAAGAAATAGGGCCTCACGGCCACATTAGAATAGCTCGTAAGCTTCACCGAGGCACGACGAATGTAGTGACGGTGGTTCTGTGGCATGTGCAGGTGTGTGGAAGTCGGTCGGAGTTGGCGAAGGAAGCATGAAGGTGGGTTACTCGGTTGGCATTTTGGGTGGACAATGGAGTGCGATAGGTTAGGTCTTTTGTAGAGGGTGGGGTGGCGAAGGTCATGAGGTTGTTGGCGAGGTGGATGGAGTTGTGTAGCAGTGGAACCACCTCGCCAGAGTGGTCATCGGACGTAGAGAAGACGAGGGTGAGCGTGTCGAGTCAACGGTTATTTTTGGCTTTTTGGTGAAGGAAACTAACCTAGGGACCTAAAGAAGCCAATTTAATCCTAATTTACTGGACGAAAGAGGGAGAACAGCATCGGCGTTGGTAGGCCAACGCTGGGGAAGAAGATGCTCTGGTGATGGGGATGACGATGAAGACGGGGACAGAGGGGCGCCCACTAGTTTGGTGCGACATGGAGGAAGGTAGGGAAGACGAATCTGCCACTGGTATTGTGGTCAGACGAAGAATGAAGAAGAAGGAGGTCACCGAAGCTTGAGGAGCTTTTCGTCCAGACAAGGAGGGAGGACTTGAGGGTGTCGCAGGCCGAAATCAAGTCTGAGGAACTCAGCCTGAATTGAGGGATCTTTTATAGGCCTCTAGAGGGTGTCTTGAGACTAAGAAGCTCCCAAGCTTGAAATGTCGCAGGAGTTGGAATTCCTTAGGATACTCGAATCTCTCATGCATTCACATGAGAGATTGGGAAAGTTTTAGGGCTTAGGAATTGGCTTAAAAGGAAGGGAATTCCTTGAAGAACTTCCCTTTCAAATTTAAGAGGGATTCGTCAAGGAATCAAGGAGAACATGGCAATTTAAGGTTGCCGGAGTTTGTAGGATTTGTGAAGAAGACAACAAATTTGGAGGGCTATTTGCAAGGAATTCAAAAAGCTAAGGATCTGAATGTGATAAAAAGAGTCTGACTAGACCAAAATGCAAACTTTGTCAAGATGATCTCAGATTGGGTGCAACTTTTGGTATAAACCTAATTTGGACCCAAGGAATACAATGGTGAAGTTATATTTTGGTTTTGACCTCGTTTGACTAGGTAATTTATGCAAAAACCCAAATTTGGGCAAATGTCTATCTAGGACTCTATTTTGGGTCAAACTGGGTTCAAATGGTCAAATCAAGCATACCAAACCCTAGACAATATTTTTTTATGAATTTGAGAGATTTTAGGTGAATTTTATCTCGACCAGAACCTCAGTTATTTAAGAGGGTCTCTTTTTAGGGTTTTAGATGTCATTTAATTCTTGAAACACGTGAAAACCCTTTTCTGTCTGTTCTAACCCACTTGTTAAATTCTTAAGACCATTTGACCCCTAATTAACCCCTGAGAAAACCCATGGTTGTTCTGCATTCAAGATATGTTGGTAAAATTATAGTTTTGACCCTGATTTCTTATATTTCTCTCTAAAAGGATTTGCATGAATTATGGCCTTCTGGTGATCATATAGGAGCATTTATTGACTTAATCAAATCAATTTGAGCTAATTATGGCTCATGATGGTGTTCCCATCATAGTGCCATCAAGAACTTGCTCAAGAACTTGTTGGAGAAGCTCGTTAATGGCGGCCGGAGGAGGAACCCTACAAATAAGTAAAACGACCTTACAACCACATTAAAAACACTTAAGATTATCACCGCAGTTCGACGAGTGCTTTCGCGGTGGTTTTGTGATGGATGGACATGTGTGGTGCCCGGATGATGAAGGGGTTGGGCGAAGAATGGTGGGTTGGTCGACAAGTGGCTTGGGTGGTTGAGCAACCTAATAAAGTTAGGGCTTTTGGTCGTAAGCGCATGGCAAAAGTTGTGGGCTTGTCAGCGAGGGGGAAGGAGATGTGTAGCAGATGGAAACCCTCACCAGAGTGGTCACCAGAGATGGAAGAGATGTGGGTGATTCACGGCGTCGGTGGTCGAATTTGGAGAATAAGAAGAATAGAAAAACATAGGGAAGGAGAGGAAGTTAGAGAATCCAATGTAACGGTCAAAGGTGGTAGAAAACCTACTCTGGTGTGATGGCCAGACGTGAGCAAGATGAATCCTCCGAGAGGGGGACGGCGGTGAAGAAAGGGGTTAGGGCACCTCTGATGTGATCGTCGAGAGATGGAGGAAGTAGGGGAGGAAGAAGACACTCCCAATTTGGTCGTTGGAAGGCCGTAGGATGACGGGAGAGGATGCTCGTCAGAGCTAGGTCGGAGTAGGCCGGAGGTAGGGTTAGGAAGAGGGTTGTGGCCAAATCCTAACTGAGAAAATGCACAATTCCATGGAGGTCCTTTTATAGGGCTCTAGAGGTCGATTTGAGCTTGGAAGCCAAGCTTCCAAGCATGGAATGTTTGCTGAAATAGGATACCCAAATCTCTCATGTGTTCTAATGAGAGATTGGAAAACTTCTAGGGCTCATGGGTGAATTCAATGGAAAGAGGACTCCTCAAGGAATCTCCCTTCGAATTTTGGAAGGGATTGATTGATCAGAGAAGTTCTCTTCAATCAAAGGTCGTTGGAGTTGTAGGAATATGATTCATGGCGACAGGGAACTTTTTGTGAAGAAGATAGCAAAGTTGGGGGGCCATTTGCAAGGAATTCAAAAAGCTAAGGATCTGAATGAGATAAAAAGAGTCTGACTGGACCAAAATGTAAACTTGGTCAAGATGATCTTAAGATTAGGCCTAAATTTTGGTATAAACCTAATTTAGATGCAAGGAATCCAATGGTGAAGTAAGATTTAGGCTTTTACCTCGTTTAACTGGGTAATTTATGCAAAAACCCAAATTAAGGGAAATATCTATCTAGGACTCTCTTTTGGGTCAAACTGGGTTCCAATGGTCAAATCAAGCATACCAAACCCTAGAGAATATTTTTCTATGAATTTTAGAGATTTTTGGTGAAGTTTATCCCGACCAGAACCTCATTTATTTAAGAAGGTCTATTTTTAGGATTTTAGATATCAATTAATTCTTGAAATGCACGAAAATTATTTTATGTCTATTCTAACCCACTTGTTAGATTCTTAAGATCATTTGGCCCTTAATTAACCCCTGAGAAAACCCATTGTTATTCTACATTCAAGATATGATGGTAAAATTACAGTTTTACCCATGTTTTCTTGTCTTTCTCTAAGAATGCTTATGCAATTAATTATGACCTTCTGATGGTTATGTAGGAGCATTTAATGACTTAATTAGATTAAATTACGCTAGTTATGGATCATGATGGTGTTCCCATCAGGTTGAAACTTTGTGAAGGTCCAATCAAGCCTAGGGCACTAGAACTATCAAGCTGGATACAAAGCTTGCATCAATGCATGCCATGCTGAAAGAATATGGATCCATAGTGGCTGTGCTGAGAGACCAAAAGTGTAGTGAAGCTCTTACGGTAGTACAACAACTAGACATTAAGGAGGAGTCTACCACTCTGACCGATTAGGAGCTACTGGATAGAAAAAAAACGGCAGGAAATCGTGGCTGAGGAAGACTTAAAAAGGGAAATGGATTGGCGTGAGCATTCACGTCAACTTTGGCTCAAGGAAGGGGATGCCAATTCCAAATATTTTCACTTAGCAGCTAGCACACAAAGAAGACAAAATCTTATATCCTCCATTATTGTGGACAGTCAAGAAACATCAGATCTACATGAAATCAAAGCTGCAGGTGCCAGATACTTCAAGGACACATCTCAGGCTGTATGAAGGGGGGTGTGGAAGATGGCAGGAGCAAGCTTTACTCAAATTTCTGTACAGCAGGTGTTGGAAGAAATCGTAGCTCGCGTTTTTGATAAAAGCGTCATAGTATAGTTGCGAAATACGATCCAACAAAGATATTGTTTTATAAAAATAACGAGACTTTGAGTCCCGATCGTTCGTCTTTGGGAGGCGTTGTTTTTGCTTTTGAAATCGATCTTAAAGCCACGCTACTTTATTTAAACGACATGCTGGTGCGTAATATATAGGCAATTAAAGAACAGGCACTTAAATCACGCAAATATGATAATCATTCAGCTCATGGTGATTTCGAGCACATATATATATATAAAGTGAAATTTCATTCATCATTGGAGAGTTGTTGCACAAGGAAATCTAGAGGAAAGCTTATACATGAATGCTTAAAAATTAAACCTAACTACCAGAAACGATTGCATACAAGAATCAACGGGGGGATTTCGCATGCATCATTGGGGGAGAAGTAAGACTACACTACTAAGCAGTAAATGAAAGCAATAAAGATTATGAATAACATGATTTAAAGCTAGAAGAATAGAGGGCATTCAGGGGTGGTCCCCGATGGCCTTGGAGTGATCGAGAGAAGGAGGGGCGGCCAATGGAACTTAGGCCGACCCTTGGAGAGAGGTAGGGTTGATCCAGCATCCCAGCATGGTGTCCTCCATGGTGGTGGTAGTGAGCTAGTGGAGGTGGAGTGACTATGGAGGTGGCGTGAATGGCACCAATGGAGTGCAATTGCAAAGGAAGTGAATGGTTGCAAATGGCCACCCAAGGGGTCTTTTTATAGACCTAAGGGAAGCTCTCTAGAGAATTATGGAATTCTCTAGAGAGGCCTGTGGTGGGAGCTCGTGGGAGAGTGAGAGAGAGAGGGTGGATGGTGGTTTTTAGATCCACCAATTGTGGATCTAAAAATTGAATGGCTCTTGGTTGCTATTTTTGGCAACCAAGGAAACTACACATGGTAGAGAGTTCTAGAGAACTCTAGGCTAGATATTTTCGTGTGGATGGTGTGTGTGGGTGTGTGTGGGTCGAAACTTAGGTGGCTAGGTTGATTAGGTTGGGTTCTAGTGGGTTTAGTTCAAGGTAGGCCTCAAATTAGGGTTATAAACCCTAATTCACTAAGGTAAAGTGCAATTAAACTTAATACAAGTTTAATTGGGTGTGTGGAAACTTAATTAAGAGTAAAACAACTCAATTAAGTCAGGTCTAGGTCAATTGGACTCTCACTGAGTCCAATTGGACAGTGTGTGCTGAGATCAGGGCTCAATTGGACTCAATGAGTCCAATTGAATAGGCTGATGGAATTGACTAAGATCCAAGTCAATTAGGTTTAGTGAGGACCTAATTAGGTCCTTAGGGAGGTCTAGAGGTGATGTACTAGGGTTAGGGTACCTTAATTTAGGTTCCTATGGGGTTGGAATTGGGTTTAGGGACCTAGAGATCCAAGATCAAGGCTTAAATCTCAAAACAGGAATTGGAGAGCAGTATCAGACGTCTAATAATAGAATCAGACATCTTATACTCAAAAATCAGAAGTCCAGACTTGTTGTCTGGACGTCCAATCAGAGTCAGGAAGGATTTCGGGTTCTGTTTTGGGTATTATGCAGAAATTAGACATCTGACAAAGTGTCTGGACGTCCAATAACACTGCAGAAGTGGGTTTGAAGTGTGCGGGATTTGGCTAAGGGTCCTGGACGTCTTAAAACTTATCTGCACGTCTAGAGAAGGGTTGGAACTAGGGTTTTAGGGCTTCCTGGGGTGTTGTGACCTAATCTAAGGGTGGCTAAGGCTTGGGGAAGTCTCTAGGCTATCCTAGGGCTAGGATGGACCTAAACTCTTCACATTTTACTGCTTTATTTCTACTTAATAGAATAGAAAACCTTTAATCCCCTTACATTATTATTCCTACATCTAAACTAGGCCTTCTGCTCCAGTCTGCTACAACTCCCGTTATTCCTGATCCAACTTCAGATCCAGCTCCAGATCTGCTTATTACCTGCAATCGACATAATATACTTAATCAACACATTATAACATTAGCTAAAGGAAAGCAGTAAAGATGCAGATAATGCGTATGCATGCATGAATAACCCTAACTTATGCTAAGTCCTAGCTTAATCTAGGCCACTTAAGACCTATGATTGCTGCGCAGTCATACCCCCATGCCTAAATCTTGCTAGTCCCTAGCAAATGCAAGACTAAATTATTTACAGCAAGGGTCCCTAAGGGACTGGTTATTTTATCAAGTGTTTGCATAGAGATTTTTCTCCTTTTTGTTTTCATCCTATGCTCTAGAAATCCAGACAATCGTGAAGTTGCAGCTATGTAGCTTTTGCAACGGATTCGAGTGAAAACTAATGCACCTCTAAAGCCTGTACTTGACCCCTAGTAAAAATTCTAGCGGGATAGGCAGACTTCTTTCCTCGGGGTATTCAAGATATTTTGTGAATTCCACCCTGGCTTTAGGCTTAGGTAGAGAATCTCTGAGGGAAAGGATTATATATTTGGTGGCTCATTCTCACTTGGTGCTACATAGAGACTAGCACTACAGAATCAAGATTCCCAGATTACTAAGTAACTCAACTCAGAGAAAGACGAGAAAAACTATGCTCCCTTTTGATTCCTTTGTATTCATTCTCTCTTACTCTTTTTCTTTCTTTTTCTTAGAGCTCACAACCTCACCAGATTCACACATATGTCCTGTATTTGGTGGTCTCATTAGGTATTAACACTTTAATTGAGTTCTCATAACCCTAACACTAAGTCGGAATTCCTCAGCCATTATTCAGGCGGTCAGAAACATAAGAAAAATAGGTTAAGGCCATATTTGGTGGAGCTTAATTTTATTTGGTGGTATTGCCTCGATGAAATAAACACTAAATATTCATTCTTTTCTTTGCTTTTTCTTCTTTTTCTAATGTTTTTTTTTTAGTTTTTTTTTCAATTTTTCTTTCTTTTCATCATTTTTTTCTTTTTCTTTTTCTCATTTTTTTTATTTTTTTTTCAGCATAACACAACTGGCATACATCCATGAACTTTATTAAGGAGGCATTATTGGGGATTGGTGGCACTCAAGAGACATTGGGTGGCTTATTTGGTGGAAGTGCCTACTCACGGCACCGGGAGAGATGGATAGGATGGTGTATTTCTGACCTTGACATCAATACCCTCCTTCAGCCGAGGATTCCGTAAAGAATGGTCGTAACCATCCACCTTAGCCCTAGTTTTATTAAAACTCGCTCTCCGCGTATTTGCCTTATTCGGTGACTCTCACAATTTCGCACAAAATGCATACGCAGGAACCGAGAGCGAAAACTATCATCTCAGAGCATCATCACCTAATTATCTAGGATTCTAGATTCCTCGCACTAATCTTAGAGCACCAGTACACTCTACTCTCATCTCACACTATTTGGTGGATTTTTAAAGGAAAATCTTCCTGACTCCCAAAACATTGTCCAAGGGTTCAGGAAAAGAAGCACTGCTTCTTCTCGACAAATTGAAGACATTTATCAGCCTTCACCATGAATCCATTGCAAATTCTACGTGTATGTGAAAAGTTGTACTGGATTCCAGATTACAGGAATCAACTAAAGGATAAAATCCCTAATGCATTCTCTTAATAAAATAATCTTATTCATGAATACAATATCTATATATGCTATAAATATGTAACCTCATATAATTTGTACTTCGTGAATTTCCCGTATCGGGTTACAATCAGCTTGACCCTAAATTTACAACAAAAGGTGAGCGGGTGAGTCGGAATTGGTTGTTGCGAACGATTTCTAGCTCCAATGAGAGCACTGGGGGTGGAGTCGGTTGTTCTTTTATTTAAGGTCCTAAAGTACATTTTGCACTCAACTACGAGGTTTTCCTAAGCGTTGGCAAAAATTTTTTTTTAGTTTTTCTGTATCTACCCCCCCATGCCTAAGTTCTTGCATGTCCTCATGCATGAATGTAAAAGAAAATAAATGCTGCAGGGAGAGAATGGATAGAAATCACCTGTAATTGCTCCTGAAATTATATTCAACACCGGCCAACCTGTTAACATGCAATATAGAAAAGGGAAATATGCTAAAACAAAAATATGCTATGTATAAAAATGGTTATGTATAGATGATGGTGAAATGGTATTTATATGTGCTGAGTTTAACGCCTCTAGCTGGGCGAGCACTCAATCACACGTCCTCACTAAGATGAATGGTCTCATCAGGTGGAGGAGGTTCCTGGGTCAAAAATGGCTTGAGGCGTTGGCCATTTACCATGAATAAATGCCCAGATTTGGGGTCCTTGATCTGGACTGCCCCATTAGGATATGGTTACATCACAACATACGGGCCAGCCCATTTGGACTTAAGCTTCCCCGTAAACAGTTTCAGTCTTGAATCAAATAACCAGACTCGCTGGTTGGGCGTGAATACTTTCCTCCGGATGTGGCGGTCATGAAAGGCCTTGGTCTTGTCCTTGTATATTAATGCATTCTCCTAGGCCTCCCACCGGATTTCTTCTAATTCACTGAGCTGGAGTTTCCATTCTCGACCTCCTGCATCAAGGTCGAGGTTACATTTTCGCACCGCCCCAAAGGCGCGGTGTTCCAGCTCTACAGGAAGGTGACAGGCCTTGCCATATACCATGCGATATGGTGACATTTCGAGTGGGGCTTGTATGCGGTCCGATATGCCAAGAGTGCATCGATTAATTTGTCGGACCAGTCCTTCCTGTCTAGTTTAATCGTCTTCTAGAGAATTAGCTTGATTTGACGGTTAGACACTTCAGCCTGCCCATTGGTCTGCGGGTGATACAGGGTGGCTATGCGGTGATGTACCCTGTATTTCTTTAAGAACGACCTGAAATGGGCGTGGATGAAGTGGCTTCCCCCGTCGCTAATTAGAGAACGGGGTATTCCAAATCTCACGAAAATATTTTGTCGTACGAAAGAAATGACGGTCTTGTGGTCAGCCCATCTTGCCGGGATGGCCTTGACCCACTTCGAGACATAATCAACGGCTAGCAATATGTACTCGAAGCCATGTGAGTTCGGAAAAGGGCCCATAAAATATATGCCCCAGACGTCGAACACTTCTATGACCATGATGGATTGCAGTGGCATCATGTCTCTCCTGGTAATAGAACCGATCGATTGACATCATTTGCAGCGTTGGGCATAATCATGTGTATCTTTGAAGATGGTTGGCCAGAAAAATCCCGACTGCAAAATTTTTGCAGTGGTATTTTGTCCTGAGAAATGGCCACCACACGCATCATTGTGGTAGAAAGATAACACACTGGGGATCTCAGAGTCTGGGATGCATCTGCGGATAATCTAGTCCGCTCCAATGTGGAAGAGCAGTGGGTCATCCCAGAGATAGTATCTGGCCTCTGCAATGAATTTGAGTTTCTGGTCTTTGGATAGGTTCGCGGGAATTTTGCCTGCAACAAGGTAGTTCGCGAAATCCGCATACCAGGGGAACTCAACAGAATGAATTGCCAAAAGTGATTCATCCAGAAATTGTTCATGGATAGGTAGGGAATAAGGAATGTGGTCTGGGTCCAATCTGGATAGGTGATCCGCCACAACATTTTGTTTCCTGGCTTTGTCACGGATCTCGATATCAAATTCCTGTAATAGAAGGATCCATCTAATGAGCCGTGGTTTGGCATCCTTCTTTGCCAACAAGTGCTAGAGGGCGGAGTGGTCAATGAAGATGATGACCTTGGACCCTAATAAATATGATCTAAATTTCTCCAACCCGAATACTTCTGCTAGCAGTTCTTTCTTTGTGACAGTATAATTGCGCTGAGCCTCATTCAGCATCTTGCTAGCATAGTATATGACAAAAGGTTGTTTCTCCCGACGCTGGCCTAAAATAGCATCGACGACAAAATCAGAAGCGTCGCACATCATTTCGAAATCAAGCAACCAGTCGGGTGGTTGGAGAATCAGGGAGTTGGAAACAGCGCTTCGTAAAGTCTCGAAGGCACTGAGACACGAGGTATTAAATTCAAATGGGATATCGGTAACCAGGAGATTCATCAATGGCCGCGCAATTTTTGAAAAATCACGTATAAATCTCCGATAGAAGCCGACATGGCCCAAGAATGATCTAATCTGCTTGACCGAGCTAGGTGGTGGTAAGTGGGAGATGATCTCTGATTTAGCCCGGTCGACCCCGAGTCCATTTTTTGAGATCCTGTTCCCTAGTACTATACCATCCCTCACCATGAAATGGCCTTTTTCCCAGGATAGTACTAGGTTTACCTCAATACATCGTTTTAGGATCTTTGTGAGGTTATCAAGACAAGATGTGAAATCATCTCCGAACATAGAGAAATCATCCATGAATACCTCCACATAATCCCCAATCATGTCAGAGAAGATATCCATCATACAATGTTGAAATGTCGCTGGTGCATTGTAGAGGCCAAAGGGCATCCGCCTAAAGGAGAATGTTCCAAAGGGGCATGTGAATGTGGTCTTGTCATGATCTTTCAAGCTAATTACTACATGATTATACCCATAGTATCCATCCAAAAAGCATAAGAAACTGCGTCCGGCTAACCGTTTCAAGATCTGATCAATGAACGGCAAAGGAAAGTGATCCTTCTGGGTAGCCGTGTTCAGTTTCCTATAGTCAATGCAGACCCGCCAAGATGTTGCAGTGTGGGTCGGGATGGATTCGCCCTTATCATTTTTTATAACGGTGAGTCCTACTTTCTTGGGCACTATCTGAATCGGACTCACCCACTGGCTGTCTAAGATTGGATATACAATGCCTGCATCCAGCCATTTGATGATCTCCTTCTTAACAACCTCTAGCATATTCGGGTTTAGCCGTCTTTGAGGTTGTCTCGAAGGTTTCACCCCCTCATCCATGTAAATGTGATGAGTGCAATACGAGGGGCGAATACCACGGAGATCAGCAACACTCCACCTGATAGCAGCCCTATGGTCTTGAAGTGTAGAAATTAATTGATGCTCCTGTTCTTGGGTTAAGTGGGCATTGATAATGACTGGATATGTCTCACTTTCGCCCAAGAACACGTACTTGAGTGAGTCAGGTAAGGGCTTCAATTCAATTACGGGTGGGTAAGAATCAGAACTGAGAGTGGGAGGAGTAGAATCGAGGGTGGGAATCTGTTGATCCATGTACACGTGAATTCCCACTGAGTCACTCCCTGTGAAATCTGTTGTGACTGCGTTAACGGGAAACTCATTAGCTGTAGTCACGTCTTCCTATAATAACAGGGGTGATTAAGTAATATATGGATCAAGATAGCTGGATTCAGGGGTGCTATGGTCAGAAGCACACCCCAAACAGTCAAATCCTCGAGGAGATATGTGTAATGCAGTGGTTTCAATCCCGTGTGGATCGAGGTCCGAGAACCCTGATAGTGTAGACGAATGAGACATTGGGTCGTCACAAAGGAGCCCAATGTTACCACAGTAAGCCGAATCTTCATCTTCACCATCCTCCTCTATTCAATCACAATCGAAGTTCTTTGCTGCCCTGAATATGTCTAGTCGAAGTCGCTCATTGCCTAGGGCAATCTCCATACACCCGGATGCACAATTTATGTTCGCTCGGGCTGTCGCCAGAAATGGGCAACCCAAAATAATTGGTGCATCTCGGAGATTAGGAGGAACTTCCATATCGAGAACGAAAAAATCTGCGGGAAAGCAGAACCCACGGACTTTTACGATCACGTTCTCAACCACCCCCCTCGATGTTTTGACCAATCTATCAGCCAGCTTAATCATAACTGAGGTAGGTTTCAACTCCCCAAATCAAAATCGATCAAATACGGTGGTGGGAGTTAAGTTGATGGACGAACCTAAATCTAGAAGGGCCCGATCAAATGGAGAATCCTGCAAAAAGCAAGATATGAGTGGGGTGCCAGGGTCTTTCTTCTTCGGCGGTAGGTTAGCTAGAATCACGGCGCTAGCTTCTTTCGACAGTACCGCCTGTCGTCCAATTCTCGACTGTCGCTTTGGGGTACAGTAGTCCTTGAAGAACCTAGCAACAGCGAGAATGTGATCGATAGCCTAGAGGAGGGGGACCTGAATATGTACTTATTTAAACATCGATTTCAGGTCCTCAAAATTCCACATGTCCTTTTTCCATACTATATTTCGTGTCAGAGCCTTAGGGAAAGGGACGGGAATCTCAGGGCTAAGTGGCCTCTTACCCTTATCTACCACAGGTGGCTCCTGAGGTGCTGAAGGAGTCGAATCTGCTTGCGGCAAAGGGTGGGAAAAATCAGAACCCGCTCGCCTAGATGGTGGGTCGAATGTCTTCCTTCCGCTCCGCAATGAGACAGCGTGTGCATCAGCTTGCTATCCATGATGTGGTGGGGGAGTGGATGGGACAGAATACGCGGGACTCTGCAAAGGCAACTGACCTTGCGCGTAACCGGGTGGTGCAGGAGGCGCCTGTAGTATGGCGTGTGCCTGTCCCTGCGGTGCCTGAAACCTAGGTAGGGCGCCCTGGTTCTGCACATATCGAGGATTCGGGATTGGTTGGGAGGGCAAGGCTCCCTGAGTCCTATGCTCCTACAACAGCTGGTTTTGTGTATTTTGTATGGTCTGAATCTGATCAGCCATAGCCTTCATTATTTGCAAGCTATCTTGTGTAGACTTCCTCATCGATTCTTGCAGCTCCTCTTTCAGTGCCTCCAAAGGGTCGGCCCACTTTGGAGGGTGGTTGGCAGCTTGGTGCAGTGGCTGGTATAACAAGCGGGGTTGCTGCTGCTGAGGCGGGAATGGCTGCTACCTAGGATACGTGTTTTGCGCATTCCCGTATTGCCTGGTCTGGTGGTGTGGATCTTGATGTGGTCTCTGTGAATTACTAGACCAGGAGAAGTTCGGATGCTGGTGCCAACTAGGGTTATATGTCTCTGAATACGGGTTATTACTCCCGTATCCTTGGATAGCGCTGACGTCCTCGTAGGCCGAAGATGTCTGAGAGGTATATCCGTCAAAGGGATACGCATTATAATCTGTGGGTGGTGTGTAACGCTGGTCGTAGGGTGCCAGATCTGGATTATTCACAGGATCCTGATATGCGGGATCTCGTAAATACGAAGAAGGTGCATCTCGAGTGAGTAGATTAACTCGAGCAGGTGGAGCTCGGGGTGCATGAGAGGATCTTGCGGCGATAGAGCTCAAGTCGGATTGACCTTGACTGATCTGGTCAATCTTCTTCTCAATCAGGTTCATTCTATCCAGCTGCTTGACGATGATATCCATGTCGGCTCAAATAGAATCGGTGTGAGCATCGTGGACACCAACTCGCTGCTGACCAAGCTGCTGGAGCTGGTTCATAGATGGGGCATTCATTGAGTTCTCTGCTAATGATTCGAGCAGCTCAAATGCGCTGTTCTCGTCTTTTGCGAGAAAATTCCCACCGCTAGATGCATCGGCCAGATACCGATGTGTGTCATCTAGCCCATGGTAAAAAATCTGAGCTAAGTTCCATCTGGGTATACCATGATGCAGGCATTTTCGGAGAAGGTCATGAAATCTATCCCATGCCTCATGTAATTTCTCCCCAGCTCCCTCGGAGAAAGTCGTGATTGCGTGTCACATTGCATTTGTTCGATTGATTGGGAAGAACTTTTGCAGGAATTCACGTCGTAATTCCGGCCAGGTTCCAATTGGCTTCCCAATAGTCTTGAACCAGTATGAAGCTTTGTCCTTTAGAGAGAATGGGAAAAGCTTCATCAGAACGATTCCGAGATCAATATTCCTAGGTTGGATCGTTTCAGCGAGTCGACTCAGGTCCTCAAGGTGCTGGAACGGATCTTCACTTGAGTTCCCGTAGAAATGAGTGCTGATCAACCCAATTACATTGGGCTTGAGCTCAAATGCATCTCCGCCTGTGGGAATTTTGACTAGCGGTGCGATGATGGGTGCGGTTGGGTCGTAAAAATCCTGCAACTATTCTCCTCGTGGTGGGTGCTGCATCCTGTCAAGCGCCATCAGAATACAATCCATGCTTTGCTGATGCCGCTCCTCAGATTCAGCGACCCGGGCTTCCAGACGAGCCATCGGGTCCAGATTCTCAATGTCCTGACCCGGTCTAGGTCCAGGTCTAGGATTTGCCATGGTGGCTCTTGGAGTAGAAGAAATGTGGGGAGAAGATTGTCCGAGCGAGGTGACTCGCCTCCTTGAGAGTGGCTCCCAAGGTCCAACCAAGTGAGGTCGAAGTGACCTCCTTCCGTGCATACACCGCCCAACCCTTGGGTTGGTGTAGCCACGTAGGACAAGGCTAAGGCCCTATCAATCAAGTGGTCCTTATAGATTAGGTGACTAGATTTTTCATTAGGGATTTGAATTCCTGAAGATAAGTTCGTCGTACAACCGAATGAAAGTGAATCCCGCCTCTCAAGCTAACCCAGCCAGTCTGGTTACGAGGGGACTAAGGGGAAGGTTCCTCCTTTGGCTTACGCCTCCGGTTCCATTGACCCCTGAGCCACGGTCGTTTGACACTACCTCGTAGACTTAGTCACCAGGTTTGGCAAGAGAGATTAAACTCATCCAGTAGTACGACAACGAACTCGGGTTGATTTCGTGTTTTAAAATTAGTTTTTTAACCTGTTTTCTTCAGTGGGGTTTGTGGTGAGTGGCCCACAAGGTGACCAAGATCACCGGCTAACTAGACTTGATTAAGTCTAGGTTAGCCAAAAGTGTGGTCTCTATTTGTGACCCTAAAGGTTCAACCTAAGTTGCATGCACTTTTAGGGTTTTTCTCTATTTCAACAGACCACAGAAATAATGTTTATTCTCTAATAATAATTGGAATCCAATTAATTTTAAATTTTGTAAGAAGATTCCTTTTTCAATTTTTTTTCAGATAATATTTTTTTGGAATTTTTACTGTTTGAACCAAATTTTTAGGGAATTTTAAATATCAGGGGGTCAGATTTAGAGCTTTGACCCTTGGACGGTTTTTCGCTTTGAAATAGTATCAACTAATCTTCAAAAATTCAGGAAAAATATAAAAAATAAAGCCAATTAGATCAGCTTTCAAACCCCACCATTTTTAGTCAACATAGATTCGGGGATTGCTCGGAATTGCTTTTTGAAATTTACAAATTTTTGAATCTGGGTCAATCTGACCCCCGTGCACTTCGCGAATTTTCAAAAATTTTGTACTCGGATTTTCTTCAAAGTAACGGTGGCATTTGAAAGATGGTTTGAAAATGAAGGTTAAACGCGAATTTTAGAATTTTTCGCTAACAGATTTTTCGACAATCGAATTTTTAAGTGAGATTTGAAATCTGGCTGAAAATCAGAAGGTGGTGGAAAAGCTTTTAAAGAGGTTTGAATTTGAAATTCAAGCCTTCCACCAAAATGCTTTTTTTTTAAAAAAAATCTTTTGTACATTTTTTTTTTCAAAAAGAATTTTTTCAAGAGATTTAACGAAAATATCTCTTTTTTTTCTTTTTTTTCTTTTTAACCTAGATTCAAAAGGGAACCTACTGTAGATTTTTTTCAAAATTTTTCTCCTTTTTTTTTTACAAAAATGAGAAAAATCTCCCCTTTTTTTTTCAAAAGAAATTGTAGGAAATAGATCTAATCGTAGGGTTCAGAAAATAAACCTAATCTAAGAGAATGTGATGTGCACCTGATTTCTTTTCCACGCTCGTTGTGTGCGTAGATCCCGTTTTTCTTCTGTGTTGTCCTGCACATCAAGAACAAAGTAGAGGCCAATTCGTTAGTGGTAGTTCCAAAATCCAAATCAAAGAAGATGACGTTGCCTCCCCGGCAACGACGCCATTTGTTGGAAGAAATCGTAGCTCGCGTTTTTGATAATAGCGTCGTAGTATAGTTACGAAATATGATCCAATAAAGATATTATTTTGTAAAAATAATGAGACTTTGAGTCCCAGTTGTTCATCTCTGGGAGGCGTTGTTTTTGCTTTTGAAATCGATCTTAAAGCCGCTCTACTTTATTTAAACGACATGCTGGTGCGTAATATATAGGCAATTAAAGAACAGACACTTAAATCACGCAAATATGATAATCATTCAGCTCATGGTGATTTCGAACACATATATATATAAAGTGAAATTTCATTCATCATTAGAGAGTTGTTGCACAAGGAAATCTAAGGGAAAGCTTATACATGAATACTTAAAAATTAAACCTAACTACTAGAAAACGATTGCATACAAGAATCAACGGGGGGATTTCGCATGCATCATTGGGGGAGAAGTAAGACTACACTACTAAGCAGTAAATGAAAGCAATAAAGATTATGAAGAACATGATTTAAAGCTAGAAGAATAGAGGGCATTCAGGGGTGGTCCCCGATGGCCTTGGAGTGATCGAGAGAAGGAGGGGCGGCCAATGGAACTTAGGCCGACCCTTGGAGAGAGGTAGGGTTGATCCAGCATCCCGACATGGTGTCCTCCATGGTGGTGGTAGTGAGCTAGTGGAGGTGGAGTGACTATGGAGGTGGCATGAATGGCACCAATGGAGTGCAATTGCCAAGAAAGTGAATGGTTGCAAATGGCCACCCAAGGGGTCTTTTTATAGACCTAAGGGAAGCTCTCTAAAGAATTATGGAATTCTCTAGAGAGGCATGTGGTGGGAGCTCGTGGGAGAGTGAGAGAGAGAGGGTGGATGGTGGTTTTTAGATTCACCAAATGTGGATCTAAAAATTGAATGGCTCTTGGTTGCTATTTTTGGCAACCAAGGAAACAACACATGGTAGAGAGTTCTAGAGAACTCTAGGCTAGATATTTTCGTGTGGATGGTGTGTGTGGGTGTGTGTGGGTTGAAACTTAGGTGGCTAGGTTGATTAGGTTGGGTTCTAGTGGGTTTAGGTCAAGGTAGGTCTCAAATTAGGGTTATAAACCCTAATTCACTAAGGTAAAGTCCAATTAAACTTAATACAAGTTTAATTGGGTGTGTGGAAACTTAATTGAGAGTAAAACAACTCAATTAAGTCAGGTCTAGGTCAATTGGACTCTCACTGAGTCCAATTGGACAGTGTGTGCTGAGATCAGGGCTCAATTGGACTCAATGAGTCCAATTGAATAGGCTGATGGAATTGACTAAGATCCAAGTCAATTAGGTTTAGTGAGGACCTAATTAGGTCCTTAGGGAGGTCTAGAGGTGATGTACTAGGGTTAGGGCACCTTAATTTAGGTTCCTATGGGGTTGGAGTTGGGTTTAAGGACCTAGAGATCCAAGATTAAGGCTTAAATCTCAAAACAGGAATTGGAGAGCAGTATCAGACATCTAATAATATAATCAGACATCTTATACTCAAAAATCAGAAGTCCAGACTTGTTGTCTGGACGTCCAATCAGAGTCAGGAAGGATTTCGGGTTCTATTTTGGGTATTTTGCAGAAATTAGACGTCTGACAAAGTGTCTGGACGTCCAATAACACTGCAGAAGTGGGTTTGAAGTGTGCAGGATTTGGCTAAGGGTCCTGGACGTCTTAAAACTTTTCTGCACGTCCAGAGAAGGGTTGAAACTAGGGTTTTAGGGCTTCCCAGGGTGTTGTGACATAATCTAAGGGTGGCTAAGGCTTGGGGAAGTCTCTAGGCTATCCTAGGGCTAGGATGGACCTAAGCTCTTCACATTTTACTGCTTTATTTCTACTTAATAGAATAGAAAACCTTTAACCCCCTTACATTATTATTCCTACATCTAAACTAGGCCTTCTGCTCCAGTCTGCTACAACTCTCGTTATTCCTGATCCAGCTTCAGATCCAGCTCCAGATCTGCTTATTACCTGCAATCGACATAATATACTTAATCAGCACAATATAACATTATTTCATGCATAGCTAAAGGAAAGCAGTAAAGATGCAGATAATGCGTATGCATGCATGAATAACCCTAACTTATGCTAAGTCCTAGCTTAATCTAGGCCAATTAAGACCTATGATTGTTGCGCAATCAGCAGGCTGGCAGTTTGGTGACTCCCATCTCTAAAAATGAAGTGTTGGAGGCTCTTAATGATCTGAATAATGAAGGATTGTCGGGTCCAGATGGCATACAAATCTTCTTCTACAAAGAGTTTTGGACTACTGAAAGGGGAGGTGATGGAGGTAGTTGGGGAATTTCAACGGTCCAATAATGGCTTTGATAAAATAAATAGATCATACATTTTTTTACTCCCAAAAAAGCCAAGTGCAGATAGCTTTCCGGATTTTAGACCAATCGCAATGTCTAATTCCATATACTTGTTGGTGAGTAAAGTTCTAGCAAGGTGAGTAATTCCATATACTTATTCTCAACATTATCAAATTGCTTAATGATGAGAATAAGAATTGGGTTGCTCTTATTAAAGAGAACTATGGTAGCTGATGTAAACACATTTACACTACTTAAGATGTCTATTTATGCATGTTCTTAAGCATAGGATTGCATTTCGTGATATAAATATTGCATAACATGCATCATCTTGCATTTAGAGTAGTTTGAATAAAATGGAGGTTAATTATCTCCTTTTATGTGCTTGGACAAGGCAAACATTTTATCGGGGCCTCGGATCAAAGATCCAACTGTATGGATGTGATCAGGGCGACGATTGGAGTTCAACGGCTCCAAGATCGCCCTAATCAGACATCCGTAGCATCAGATAGTGACCGGGGAACTCTAGAAGATTAAGGGCCAGGATGGTGCAAATCCGCACTTCAAATGACAAATCTGACCTCACGGATGAATTCAGATCGACGATCGCAGCCCAACGACGCAAAAATCAAGTCAATCCGACATTCGTGGCACCATCTACAACTTCCAGAAGATGGACAGCCAAGATGGCGCCACGTGGCGCCATCCCAGTCGCCCAAACGGCCGCATGAATCTCTGAAGGCCCCGCACCCGCTCGCTCTCAACCGTTGGATCTTGATCCAACTACTGTGGTCAGCCGCGCTTAAAAGCCTCCGCTCGACCATCCGTGCCTCGTAGCGCAGCGGTCGAGCGCGCTTACGTGAGCGACGGGTGCGGATTCGAGCCGCAGTGCAAGGCTGGAAGGCGCGGGCGATCGGGCGCGGGTGGGTGTTGGATCTTGATCGGATGGCCATGCGCGCCCGATAGCGTTCACGCGTGATTGAACGAGCGGCATGGACGCGCGATCGCACGCGGGCGGGCGCGCAGCGCAGCGGGTGAAAGCGCCACTTAAGCCGTCCGATCTCGCGATCGGACAGCTGAGGATCGCTGAACGTGCTCATGCGTTGCGCGCGCGAGCAGCTGAGCAGGCATGCGTGGGCAGGGGAGCTACGCCCACGTTGGGGGATTTAGTGACGGATTTTTCCGTCACTAAAGACCCCTCATTTATTATTTTGAAGTTGTAATGACTATTTTGCCCCCACTCCTTGCAACTATAAAAGGAGACCTCCTCCATATGAAATTCTCATCCCTTCCTCCTCCTCTCTACCTCTCCAAAGCTCAAGAGAAGCTTGTCCCACACCCGGGATGCTCCTCGCGAGATAGTCTAAATTTTCGTCCCCCTTCGGAAGTGGATCCCGTGACGACGACGGCGTGCTGCTCCATTCCCGTTCTTCTACTTCGTCCTCCTTCATCCTACTTCGTTCTCCTTCGTCCAGGCGTCATCCCGTCCGGCTCGTTCTCGAAGCAATCATCAAGGAGGATAAATTCTCTCTCACATTCTTATTTACAGCTTTTCTAGTGTAAAATTTTCCTGCTTTATAGTGTAATTGATTTCCCGCTTTCTAGTGTAACTTTTATTTAGTTTGATTGTATAAACAGTTGAAATATTGAATGCATGTTCTCTTTCTCTCTCTCTCTCTCTTTCTTTTAGTCTGATAGCTCCATTGTAATTATATCGCATTGCTTATCAAAAATCCTAAAAAAATATAATTGCGAATATAGATCAACGTAGCCTCCCTATGTTCGACCCGAAATTCTTTTTGGTATAAATTTTATTTGTTGAGCACGAATTCTTCGCTTTCAAGCTACAACGACAGGTTTTCTAAAACCAAACACGTTAGCGTAGCGATTCGTACGTTCAACATTTTGGCGTCGTTGTCGGGGAGGCAACGATTTCCGATCTTTCCTTTTCATTTCTTGCACTTTATTTGTTTTCTAACTAGCTTTCTCTTGTGTCTATTGTTTTACAGAGACCTCCATCAAGGAATCAACAAGCGGTAGACTAGAGTAAAGTGCAGTTGAAGACAACTGTAAGTGCTTCCCCATTCTTTCCCCCTCCATAGATTTCATTCGCCACATTAAATCCAAATTCCAATTAACCTAGGTGTTTATATAAATCCTAGGAATAGTTTGGTTATTTGGATTTCCACTCACATTCATTCCACCCTCATTCATAAAAAAAAATAACAAAAACATAATTTTGTGGGGTAATTTCCAACAAACACACAACACACACCCACATTCAAGGCACTTGATCAACTTGATTTGTTTTCTACTCAACTGGGTTTTGATCTGTGGACCCTGTGCACACAAAGCAACACATAACAGAGTATAAATTATTCTAGGTTAACCATTTTTGAGTGCCTAACTTAGTGGTGCATTTGTGGCCAATTGTTTGAGTTGTTTGGGATGTACCACTTTATTTAAAACCAACTCATCAAGTAGCTCCTCCTTAGGGTTTTCAATCTAGGTATATTCCAGGCACTCCACTTTCTTTCTGATTTTAAAGGAAAACAATCTTCACCCATGTTTTACAACTTGGTTTGCCTAGAAACTTGATTGCAATTCACCTAATTTGAAACCCTAAAAGCTATTTAAGCAAGATTTGAACATTAAAATTCACGCATTATAAATAATCTTGCTTGAAAACCCTGGTTGTGCATGCACTTACACAAATCTCAATCAATCATTAAGGGCACAACCCATTGTAAGGGCCCATCACATTCCATAAGCACCACAATCCCAGGCCTTAATAAAACTGAGTAGACATTGGCCTTAAGGTTTGATTCGCTCTTCAGGGCCTAGTCTGAGATTATTTTTGATTAACCTACTTGTACTGATTAATTTGATGTCTAGCTAGGGGAGTAGCATCAAACGACCACGACTGGGGGGTACACTAGGAACCGGAGGCGAAACCCAAAGGAAGAACCTTCTCCCCAGTCCCTCCTTCTAACTGGTTGGATTAAACAGACGTAAGTAGAGTAAATCATTTACAGTCTTAAGGCGGGTTTTGGGAGTCAGTAGATCCTTAGGCTACCCCACTTAAGGACAGCCTTGTTTTATTGTGCTGCAGGGTCCCTATCCCCAGTCCTTCCGACCTTCTCCTAGTTTATGCTGGGAAGACGGTCATTGAATCCCCGATTGGAAGGACCGTTAGAACATTCTAGGAGGCGCAAGTTAGATTTTGGTCAATTTGATCCCATGGTCGAACAATAGCCTCCTCTGCTTGGAAATCCATAGGAAGAATTTCGAAGGCAGCTGGAACAAATGCAGAGAATGCAGGAATGGTTCCAGAGAATGCAGGGCGCTCAGCCCTTGAAGGATTTTTATGATCCTTTAAATTACGGGGAACGTCCCAGTGTCCAGATTTTAGCCGGTGACGTAGAAATCAAGCCCAGGTGTTAAGCTTGATTAAACATTATCATGGGCTTGACTCTGAAGATTCGTTTCAGCACTTGGAAGATTTGACCACTTTGGTCCAGACAACCAAGGCTCGAAACGTAAACGAGGAGCAAATGATCATGAGGCTCTTCCCCTACTCTCTTAGAGATAAGGCCGCGTATTGGTATAGGACAATAGGAAGACCAATTACAACTTGGAATGAGTTGAAATCAGCCTTTCTGAAGAAATTCTTCCCAATCGGTCGTACCAATGCTTTGAGACGGGCAATCACTACCTTTACCCAGCGGCCAGGGGAGCAGTTTCATGTGGCTTGGGAGCGATTCCAGGACTTATTGCGGAGGTGTCCACACCACGAGGTGCCGAAATGGCAACTCGTGCAGATCTTCTATCATGGGTTGAATGAGCAACTCAGAAACCATGTGGATGCTTCTTGCAGAGGCAATTTCCTCGATAAAGATGTAGATAGTGCACATGATTTATTTGAGGAAATGAGTGAGAATTCAATTAATCATGCCTCCATGGATACTTTTAACCGATCCCAGCAACCCAGATCAAATGTCAATGAAGTCCATGACTCTCATTCATTTGATATGGAATTGATTTGTAATAAACTTGATAAGGTGGACTTGGTTGCTAAAAGAATGGAAGAGTGGATGGCTGGCAATTCTATGAACAACTCTTAATCCACTCAATCCCAAAATTCAGGATTCCATTCCTCACGAGCTCCTTCTGGACGGGAGTTCGTGAATCAACTCGATGCGACTCAACCTATGAGTCAGTATTTTTCGGAACCCCATGGGTTCCCAACTGGGGCCTTTGATCGCAATTTTTCTGATCCTTCCCTTTCTTTCTCTCCATCCTCACCCTATGAGGATGTCTGTGCTGTACAAGAGAATGTTAGATCCAACACCTACTCGAATGCCTATAATCCGGGTTGGAGAAACCACCCTAACTTCTCTTGGAAAAATCCGGGGCAACAAACCCAATTCCGACCCGGCAACCATGCTCCGCAACGACCAATGGGTCAGGGTCAAGTATATACTCAGTTGCCTTCGAATCAGGTCAATCAGCCAGCTTGGAATGCCCGTCAACCCGCAGTGCAGGCTGATTTGAACCATCAAATGGTAGAGATGCAAGGATCTATGCTCCAGCTCATGCAGCAAATGAAAAACTCGCTGGACAACTTGCAATCCGAGCTCATTGCTAACTCTCACCAACCCAGATCTCTACCATCCCAACCCGTACCCAAGCCGCGAAACATTATGAATTCGGGCAATCAAGCCCAAGGGTACAGAAATCAGAGGGACCCGCACGCACATGCTCAGGTGGTTGAGCAGGGTTCCTCGTCTTCTTCTTCTGCAAATCAACAATTCATGGTCAATCAAGCCCCTCCAATCTTTCCTAATCCTCCCCAAGACCCAAATTCTTACGCTTCTGCAAATTCTATAACCTTAAGGAGTGGTAAGAAGACTCAGGATCCGCAACCACACTATTCTGATCTTTTGAATCTTGAAGAATCTGAGGAGAGAGAGGAGAATTCTAGAGGTGAAATCAAGGCTCAGGAACTTGATTCCAAAGATCTGACTCATGTTCCTTTTCCTGAAGCCTTAACCAAAGCAAAGAAGAAGAAGTCTGTTGATAGCAATGAGGAGCTCCTGAATTTATTTAAGAATGTTGAGATCAATATCCCGCTCCTTGATGCTATCAAGCACATACCGACTTACGCAAGATTTTTAAAGGAATTATGTACATAAAAGCGTAAGTCGAGAGAATCTGTTCCGAGGAAGGTGGTACTCTCCGAGCAGGCTAGTTCTGTTATCCTGCACTACCTCCCTCAGAAAAAGAGAGATCCTGGTGCTCCTTTGATTTCTTGTGTTATCAGAGATTACACATTTGATAGAGCACTTTTGGATCTTGGTGCATCCATCAACCTAATTCCGACTTCTCTTTATGAGAAGTTTGGGTTAGGTGAACTTCAGCCAACTTCAGTAACGCTACAGTTAGCAGACCATTCGGTCACAAACCCACGAAGCGTTATTGAAGATGTTATAGTTAAGGTCAAGGATTTCTATTTTCCTGTAGATTTCCTTGTCCTTGACATGGATGTACCAGATAATCTGAGGAACACGCCCATCATTTTGGGGCATCCGTTCTTGGCTACTGCAAAGGCCAACATTAATTGTGAAAGCGGTAGCATGGAAATCGCCTTTGGGGACCAACGAATGAAATTGGATATTTTTAAGGCGATCAACAAATTTGAGGATTGTGGATTTATTGAGGAACTTGATGAGGATAATGTTAATATTGAAACTTGTTTGACAGTTTCTTCAATTGAAAGTTCCTCTTTGGTTGATGAATTTGACCCGCAACCCTTTGACCTGACATCTTCGGAAGTGGTTACTAATTTTGTTCACTCACAACCTCTTCCTCTTGTTGAATCTTCAGCATCTACCAAACCATCAATCATCACCCCACCCCAGCTTGAATTGAAACCATTGCCCGAGAATTTAAAATATCAATTTTAGGACCTCAGAATACGCTCCCTATGATTATCAGTGCTAAATTGACAAAGGAGCAGGAGATTAAATTGATTAAGGTCCTAAAGGAACATAAGGAGGCAATTGGTTGGACCATTCATGACCTCAAGGGGATCGAGCCATCTTAATGTAATCATAGAATATTTTTGGAAGATGGATCCCGCCCTTCTCGCCAGATGTAGAGGAGATTGAATCCAAATATGCGAGAAGTGGTCAAAAAGGAAATCATCAAGTGGCTCCATGTAGGAATTATTTATCCAATCTCTGACAGTCCCTGGGTAAGTCCCGTTCAGATTGTTCCAAAGAAAGTCGAGTTTACTGTTGTGACTAATGAGAGAGGAGAATCTGTCACAACTCGTTCAGCTTCCTCGTGGAGAGTTTGTATTGATTACAGGAAGCTGAACACGACCACTAAAAAGGATCATTTTCCCCTGCCCTTCATTGATCAAATCTTGGAAAAATTAGCCGGGCAGAAGTACTTCTGTTTTCTTGATGGCTACTCGGGGTACAACCAAGTTCCTATTCATCCCGAGGATCAGGAAAAAACTACTTTCACCTGTCCCTACGGAACCTTTGCTTTTCGTAGGATGCCTTTCGGGTTATGCAATGCATCTGCAACTTTTCAAAGGTGTATGCTAGCCATATTTTCCGACATGGTTAGAGAGTTTATGGAAGTCTTCATGGATGATTTCTCTGTTTTCAGAGAATCATTTGACTCTTGTTTGGCTAATTTGAAAATGATTCTTAAATGATGTATCAAGACACGACTAGTCCTTAGCTAGGAAAAGAGTCATTTCATGACCCAAGAGGGTATCATTTTGGGTCATGTAATCTCTAAACGGGGAATTGAAGTAGACAAAGCTAAGGTTGATGCTATCGCTAAACTTCCTCCTCCCACATCTGTTAAATAGATCAGATCATTTCTTGGCCATGTGGGATTTTATCGAAGATTCATAAAGGATTTCTCGAAGGTTGCTCATCCTTTGAGCAATCTTCTTGCCAAAGAAACGCCATTTGTTTTTGATGAATCATGCCGAAAGGCATTTGATTTCTTGAAAACGGCAGTCACCTGTGCTCCAATTTTGCAACCACCATTTTGGACAGCCCCTTTTGAGATCATGACCGATGCTTCTGATTACGCGGTCGGGGCTATCCTGGGTCAGAAAATTGACCGAAAGCCCTCTGTCATTTACTACGCTAGTAAAACTCTGGATGAAGTCCAAAGGAATTACACTATTATTGAAAAGAAATTACTAGCTGTAGTATTTGCTTTGGAAAAATTCAGGGCTTATCTCTTAGGGTCTCATGTTATCGTTTATACCGACCACTCGGCCTTGAGACATCTCTTGGCTAAAAAGGATGCTAAACCCTGTCTTATTCGTTGGATTCTTCTTCTTCAAGAATTTGATCTTGAAATCAAGGATAAAACTGGGGTACAAAATGTGGTGGCAGATCATTTGTCGAGACTCCTAAGTGATTCTTCTTGTCCGGACATTCCAATTGCTGACACTTTTCCAGACGAAACCATTCTTACAGTTTTAGGTGTCCACACCCCATGGTTTGCTGACATTGTTAGCTATTTGGTTGTTGGTCAAATCCCCCAGGATTGGACCAAGCAACAATAGGATAGACTCAAATCTGAGGCCAAATACTACTTTTGGGAGGACCTTGAACTGTATCGCATCGGCTCTGATTAGATTATTCGCCGATGCATGCCAGAGAATGAATTCAACACTATACTCGAGTTCTGCCATGCATCTGGGTGTGGTGGACATTTCTCCGGGAGAAAGACGACTGCAAAAATCTTGCAATCTGGCTTCTATTGGCCATCTTTATTCAAGGATGCCCAGGACTTCTCAAGGTCATGTTCTCAATGTCAGTCACTCGGGAACATAACTAAGAGAGACATGATGCCCCTAAACCCTATTCTTCTTGTAGAAATTTTTGATGTTTGGGGCATCGATTTCATGGGATCCTTTATCCCTTCATTTGGACATCAGTACATTCTTGTTGCTGTTGATTATGTGTCCAAATGGATTGAGGTGATTCCCACCCGAACCAATGACCACAAGGTGGTCATCAATTTTGTCAAGAAAAATACCATCAGTAGGTTCGGGATTCCAAGGGCTGTCATCAATGATGGCGGCACTCATTTTACTAATGCCCAATTCCAAAATTTATTGGCCAAATACGGGGTTAATCATCGAATTTTCACACCTTACCATCCCTAGACGAATGGACAAGCCGAGATCTCCAATCGAGAGATCAAGAACATTCTGCAAAAAATGGTTAGGCCTGATCGCAAGGATTGGACTCAAAAGCTTGAGGACGCTCTTTGGGCCTACCGTACGGTGTATAAAATGCCCATCAGCATGTTTCCATTCCATTTGGTGTATGGAAAGGCGTGCCATCTACCTGTAGAGATTGAAAATAGGGTATTCTGGGCAATCAAACAATCCAATTTAGATCTGAATCAAGCTGGGAAGACTAGGAAACTCCAACTATCTGAGTTGGAGGAGATTAGAAATGATGCTTATGAGAATGCCAAGATCTACAAGGCTCGGACCAAAGCTCTACACGATCAATTGATTTCCTGCAAGAGCTTTGAGCCAAACCAGAAGGTCTGGTTATTTGATTCTAAACTTAAGCTCTTTCCTGGCAAACTTAGATCTAAATGGAATGGCCCATTCATAATTGATTAGATTTTTTCAAATGGTGCCGTTCAGATTTCTGACCCAAAGATGGGTAACACCTTTAAAGTCAACGGTCAACATTTGAAGAATGTTGTTGACCGTAATCTTCCAGAACCCGTCTCAGACTCTGTTGCTCTAGCCATTCTGTGACTTCTTTGGTTGGACTTCGCCTAGCTGACGGCATTAAACTCAGCAGTTGTACATATGACACAAGGCTGATACGAGCTTCATATCCAGGTGACATCTTTCATATTCTACCCTTTCTTTCATGTCTCTTTTTCAATGAGCACATTGCATCAGCTAGGCATGGGGTGGTGGATTCATTTTTGAATTATTTGGTCAGCTTTGTGAAATCCATACAAATTATTTTTCTCTTCTTATTTATATATAAAAAAAAAATTTAGGAAGGATTAGTTGGACATTAGGACTTTTCAATCCTAAGAAATTTTACATTAGGATCTAAACACAAAGACCCTTCAGGTCTTTGGACTTAATTAGCCTGTGTATCCACTAAAATGTGGATTTGTCTTTGAGTCCTCGCCATCTGAATTCTATTATAATTGGAATAAATAAGTTTGGGTGATAAGTACACGACTTATCAACGCACCCTCTGATTTGAGGGAATTTCTGAGTTTTAAGCATGTACACACTTTCTTTGCACTAACTCATTGTTCGACGTTTCTAATGGAATTTGGGTAGCTAATGAACCTTCTAGGATGATATGGCTAGCAAGTTATCGTGGGTAACAGCCCATAGGTAGGTTGTCCAGAGCCCAGTCACTGGACCTTTCTCTTTTTCTTGCCCTTAGGTAAATCTTAGACTAGGGAAGCCACCTACTTAAAAAAAAAAAAAAAGAAGAAAAAAAAATCAAAAAGAAAAGGGGAAAAGAATAAAACGAAATAAGCCACACTTCGCCGCATGAGTATGGTTGGCAAGTTGTCGGTGGTAACAACTTATTGACCGGTTGTCCAGAACCCAACTCAGTAAATGCACTAAAAATTTCCAAAACACTTAGGAAGAATCGGAGAAGTAGAATAAATCAGGGAGATATACACTGGATTCACCCTTGTGTTGACCCCGTAAAAAATAAAAGTAGGGAGAAAGCTACCGGTTGTAAAGATACACCTTTAGGCTGAAGTCTTTTTGAGGTCACCTAAAGGCATAGAAATCCGAAGTCTGTTTTAATTACTGGTCAACGAGTCTATCACAATCACAATAAGATGCTTAAAGCTTAGGGTTCTCATCAAATCTTGGGTAAGTTGAATCGCCGTAGAAAGCCACTCTTAGACCCTAAAATTTAAAAATCCAAAAAAATTAGAAAAGAGTAAAAAGAAAAAGAAAATTTTCTTTGAATAAGGCGAGGCTTGAGGCGGTCTGCATTTTGGCTGATACCCGGGCACTGTTGTGTCTTTGAAAGTTCAGTTCCTAAGTAGAAAATTTCTTAATGATTGAAAATAACTCAGGTCCAAATAATCCAACCTAATTCTTTTATAAATAGCATATATTTTTTGCTAGCGACTAGCAAAAGATAGGCATGGGGGTATGATGTAAACACATTTACACTACTTAAGATGTCTATTTATGCATGTTCTTAAGAATAGAATTGCATTTCATGATATAAATATTGCAAAACATGCATCATCTTGCATTTAGAGTAGTTTGAATAAAATGGAGGTTAATTGTCTCCTTTTATGTGCTTGGACAGGGCAAATATTTTATTGGGGCCTCGGATCAAAGATCCAACTGTATGGATGTGATCAGGGCGACGATTGGAGTTCAACGACTCCAAGATCGCCCTAATCAAACATCCGTAGCATCAGATAGTGATCGGAGAACCCTACAAGATCAAGGGCCAGGATGGTGCAAATCCGCACTTCAAATGAAAATCTAACCGCACGGATGAATTCGGAACGACGATCGCAGCCCAACGACGCAAAAATCAAGTCAATCCGACATCTGTGGCACCATCTACAACTTCCAGAAGATGGACAGCCAAGATGGCACCACATGGCGCCATCTCGGCCTCCCAAACGGCTGCATGAATCTCTGAAGGCCCCGCACCCGCTCGCTCTCAACCGTTGGATCTTGATCCAACGGTTGTGGTCAGCTGCGCTTAGAAGCGTCCGCTCAACCATCCGCACCTCATAGCGCAGCGGTCGAGTGCGCTTACGCGAGCGGCAGGCGCGGGTTCGAACCGCAATGAAGGGCCGGAAGGAGCGAGCGATCGAGTGCAGGTGAGCGTTTGATCTTGATCGGACGGCCGCGTGCGCCCGATAGCGTTCACATGCGATTGAACGCGCGTCATGGACGCACGATCACATGCGGGCGGGCACGCAGCGCAGCGGGTGAAGGCGCGACTTAAGTCGTCCGATCTAGCGATCGGACGACTGAGGATCGCTGAACGTGCGCATGCGTTACGTGCGCGAGCAGTTGAGCAGGCGTGCGTGGGCGCGGGAGCTACGTCCACGTTGGGGGCCTTAGTGACAGATTTATCCGTCACTAATGACCCCTCATTTATTATTTTGAAGTTGTAATGACTATTTTGCCTCCACTCCTTGCAATTATAAAAGGAGACCCCCTCCATACGAAATTCTCATCCCTTCCTTCTCCTCTCTACCTCTCCAAAGCTCAAGAGAAGCTTCTCCCACACCCGGGATGCTCCTCGCAAGATAAAGTCTAAATTTTTGTCCCCCTTCAAAAGTGGATCCTGCGACGACGATGGCGTGCTGCTCCGTTCCCATTCTTCTGCTTCGTCCTCCTTCGTTCTCCTTCGTCCAGGCTTCGTCCCGTCCGGCTCGTCCTCCAAGCAATTGTCGAGGAGGATAACTTCTCTCTCCCATTCTTATTTACAGCTTTTCTAGTGTAGAATTTTCCTGCTTTATAGTGTAATTGATTTCCCACTTTCTAGTGTAACTTTTATTTAGTTTGATTGTATAAACAGTTGAAATATTGAATGCATGTTCTCTCTCTCTCTCTCTCTCTTTCTTTTAGTCTGATAGCTCCATTGTAATTATATCGCCTTGCTTATCAAAAATCCTAAAAAAATATAATTGCGAATATAGATCAACGTAGCCTCCCTGTGTTCGACCCGGAATTCTTTTCGGTATAAATTTTATTTATTGAACACGAATTCTTCACTTTCAAGCTATAATGACAGGTTTTCTAAAACCAAACACGTTAGCGTAGCGATTCGTACATTCAACAGTAGCTCTCATAACTCTCTAAACTGGCTGCAACCACTTAAACCGTCCCCCTTTTGGAAATCAATGATTCAAGCCATGAAGAACGATATGGAAAATTACATGATTTTTAAGTTATGGTTTTAAGTCACTGCAACACGTAAATCCGTTCGCTTTTAAAATTTGTAACCAAGATAGGGGAGTATCTAGGATCATCCGAGGTAATATTTTACGAAATTCAAGTCTCTTGCTCAGGAATGAAACTCAACTTTCTTTTTGTTCTTTTTAAATATATAATTTTTATGGATTTTTGAAATAACGGCAATACAAATTTTTGAGGAGATTTGGAAACAGCTAACACCTAATCCACTATACTGCTACAAAGGTGACAAATAGAGCCTCTCCCTAAGCTCACTCTAGGCACGTGGAGGCCTAGAGTAATCAGGGAGAGGGAGTGAAAAGTGCTAGAACAAAAGCAAGCAAATACGACAAAATTGCAAAGAAGGCAACTTTATAAAATAAGGAATTGTTTTCCACAAAAATCTAGTAGAGGAATGCCTCAACTACTAGAATTAAAAGTGCAAAAATAAATTAAAAATAGTTATCCTCTAAAATGATGGTGAAGATGGAAAGGCTCTTGCTCCAATTGTGGTTGCTCCCGCAATCAAAAAGAGCTCCTTCTTCTCGCAAGGCTTCTCCAAGTTGATGAACTCCTCCTAGCAAGCCCAAGTGGGGCGTGCTTGACTCCTCCAAGGTGGATGGAATTCCACCTTCAAAGGCTTCTCCCAAGGTGGCGTGGACCACTTTTGATTGCTCTTCCAAAGCTAGAAGTGTACCACCCTCAAATCCTCCACTTCTTAGGGTAGGCATGTACCCTAGGTTGTCCTCCAAAGCCTGGCTTCCTTCCTTGGTTGGCGTGGGCACAAGATAGAAGAGAAGAGGGGAAGGCACCAAGGGGACAGAGTATCCCCTTAATCTTCTTATTCTTCTTCATCTCTTGACCTTCTATGTAGGTGGAAATATGGGTAGAAAATTGTAGCCAAGGGTGAAGATTTAATGGTGGTGGTAGGGGGTTTATATAGGAATGGTAGGGGGTTAAGGGTGGTTATATAATGGATGGCTATGATGGGGGTTAGATGGTGGTTATAGGATCCTAGAGCTAGGGTTGTTGGTGCCAAAATGGAGGGGTACTTGGTGGTTGGCGCAAACCCTAAGTGGTAGCTAGGGTTAAGGGTTTGGTTAGGTGTGTTGTAGGGTGGAGGTGGAGTTATATGGTGGTGGTTATGTGATGGAGGGTAGATATAGGGTGGCGCCAAAGAGGAGGGATGCTTGAGGTGGTAGTTGTGGTGGAGTTAAGGGAGTTGGCGCCACTTTAGGTGGGTTAAGGGGGGGAGTTAGGTAGCGTCACTAGATGGAGGGTTAGGATAGGTTGGGGGGTAATATGTAGGGTGTAGATGGGAGGAAGTGTTGGCACCAAATGAAGGGGTGCAGGGCGTGATTTTTGGCACCAACTAAGGTATGGTTTAGGGTAGTTATTGGGGGGTTAGGGTTGGCACCAAGTGTAGGTTTCTAGAAGGGGTTAGGTGGGTGGTAGGGATGGCTTTAGGTGGTGATGTGTAGGGTTAGGATTTAAGGGGAAGTTGGTGCCAAAATGAAGGGGTGCATGTGGTGTTTTTGACGCCAACTTGAAGGTTGTGAGTGGTAGTGGTTGGTGTTGGTTGGCACCAAGGATAGGTTGGGTTAGGGTTTGGTTAAGGTTAAGGGTTGAAGTGTGGATGGCCATAGAAGTTTTTGGTGGAGTAGAGTTTAGCTAAGCTAGCTAAGCTAGCTTAGCTTAGTAGTGTAGAGCTGGAGGAGCTAGGGTTTCATGGAAGAGAGCTGAGGAAGAGTATTCTAGAGCTGGTATCAGGTACTCTGGAGCTAGTGTTGCTAAGGTAGCTTCAAGGGGAGCTCAACTACTGAGCTTGGCTACTTAGTTCTTATGCAAGTAGGCAAGCTTAGGTAGTTGAGCTCAGTTGAGCTAGCCCTAACCTAGCTGGAGCTAGGTTAAGCTGGAACTGCTTTTGATGAGAACTCTAGAGCTAGCTAAGCTACTAGTTGACAAGTAGTAGCTCAGTTAGCTTAGAGTCTAGCTATTGTGAGCTGGCTGGAGCTAAGGTGAGTTGAGCTTGAGCTGAGGTGGACTCAACTCAACTCAGTTGAACTTGCTACAGCTCCCAGTGAACTGGTAGGAGCTGAGATGTGCTTGACTCAGCTGAGTTGAGCTGGATATAAGCTGATTTGAGCTAGGATGAGCTAAGATGAGCTCTCTTGAGCTACCATTCAGCTGAGATGAGCTGAATGGAGTTGAATGGAGTTAACCTTAGTCCAAGGGAGCTGGTATCCAGCCATGATGAGATGGAATTAGCTGAGCCCTAGCCTGATTGAGCTTCCTCTTCAACAATTGCCTTCTCGAATGCTAGGGTTCTAGGGATCTGGCTCTCTGCTTATCCCTAACACTCCAAGAAACATATCAAAAATAAAATAACAAATGCAATTCATGCCTAACCTTTTTTATGCCTAAATGCAATGCAAAAAACCCATTTGCGGAGCAAAATCCTTTGAGCTAGGTTTGTTTTAATGCATAAGAATGATGATAAATTGGCATTTATCACACCCCCATGCTTATCTTTTGCTAGTCTCTTAGCAAAACTTTAATTTTTACAAAGTGAATTTTTTTGGAAATCTAATTTTTTTAACTTTTGAGGAGAAAAAAATGATTATGGGACCTTGGTTGGTTTAAATACAGGAGGTACAAGATTTGTTAAAGATAAACATCGGGATTCATTTTTGGATCCAAAGATTAGACAAAAATGGGATCAATATATCCTTCAAAAAATTCACAGATTAACCCCTTGTTAATTCAGATGACTTGAAATTTTTTGTTTGTAGGATTTTTCTGGCTCTTGAATCTGACTCGCAACTTGCAAAAACCTTTAAAACCTTGTGTTGTGCTTGTGAGAAGCCAACATTTATAAGGGCGTGTTTTTGGTTTAAAACTTTTTTTCCCCATGCTTATTTTTAGCTTAGTCTTACAACAGATGTGTCGGGATCATCATTCCCGTTACCAATCCTCGAGGGGGCTCTGGAACCAGTACTTCAAGATAGCACTGTCCATGACACCGCCCAGGAGCTCACAACCCTGAAACACAATGTGGTGTAAAGGGGTGCTCCAAGCAAACTCAAGCTCTTACTCCGACACTATAGGTAGAGCATCGTCCAAGACACTTGAGTTGCTAAAATGCACTTTAATGCTCTGTCTAAAGATATGAAATATATATATGGAGCAGCACCGAGGCGGTAACATGTTGACATCACGTCCTCAAAGGAGGTATTTTCCTCCTCTCGGTGATGGGAACTCAAACCAATGATCTGCTTTAGACTTTTACTAAGTCCAAACAAGAGTTTTTTTCTAATTTTTAGTGATTTTTAGGTGTTGGCTTGTGTGTGAAATTTGACACAGGAAGTTTTGCAAGAAAAGCAAGTTTTTGAGTTTGAAACTAGGCTAGATACTTTCCATATTACAAAAGAAGGTCAAGTCACCTAAACTATCATGAGTTCAGGTGGAATTTTAGAGAAGGATATCTGATCTAGTCTAAAAATAGACCCTAAAATTCTAATGATCAGATCCATATCGTCATCCCTAGTTTGTTAAAGATAAAATCCCATTGTACCAAAAGTGAGTTTTCAACCTTAGTCCCTATTTCAAAATTTTCCTCAAAAAGTTTTCAATATTTTTATTTTTTTGGGTATGCAAGTAGGAAAAACAAAATGACTAAAAAAATGCATGTTTTTAGGTTTTGAAAATCCTAAATCGATCGCCAAAATTTTAAAAACACCCCCCCATGCTTAAGATATGCAATGTCCTCATGCATTAGGAGGGAAAGAGGGATTACCTTAGTAAAAGGCGATCGGATTTAGGATAGTCAAAACCTGGGAAAAAGAAAGAAAAAGAAGTAGAAAGAAAATGATGGGTTACTTCCCATCCAGTGCTATCTTTTACGCCATTCAGCCGAGTGTAGTGTGCATCAGTGATCAGCTGTGGTTGGTTCGGTGAAATTAAAGGATTCAGACAGAAGATTTGGGGTATGATCAAAATAGGGCTTTAAACGTTAGCTGTTGACTTGAAATGTCATATTAGTTTTAGGATCAAAAAGATCAACAGCACTGTAAGGATAAGTTTTGAGGACAATAAAGGGGCTGATCCATTTGGATTTTAATTTGCCACGAAAAATATGTAATCTAGCATCAAAAAGCCAAACATGTTGATTAATGTCAAAGTGTTTCCGAACAATGTATTTATCATGAAATTTCTTTGTTCGGTCTTTATAAATCCATGCATTTTCATACGAAAAATTACGTAATTCTTCCAATTCAATTAATTGTAATTTTATATGGCTACTGGCATCAGATAAATCCATGTTTAATTATTTTATTGCCCAAAAATCCCTATGTTCTAATTCTACCGGGAGATGGCGTGCCTTCCCAAAAATCAAATAGAAGGGAGACATGCCGAGCGAGGTTTTAAAAGCGGTATGGTAGGCCCATAACACGTCATCTAATTTGGTGGACAAGTCCTTACGATTGGGCCTAACCATCTTTTCTAAAATATTTTTGATTTCTCGATTAGAAACTTTTGCCTGGCTATTTATTTGGGGGTGATAAGGTGTGGAAATTTTGTGATTAACCCCATATTTAGAAAGAAGGTGATGGAATTGTGAGTGAGTGAAATGTGAGCCTCCATCACTGATAATGGCTTTTGGAATGCCGAATCTTGAGAAAATATTCTTCTTAAGAAATTCGACGACCACACGGTGATCATTAGTGTGAGTGGGTATTGCTTCTATCCATTTAGAAACATAGTCAACTGCGTCTAGTATATATAAATACCCACCAGAGTTGATGAACGATCCCATGAAGTCGTTGCCCCATACATCAAAAATTTCAACCTCTAAAATAGGATTAAGGGGCATCATATCCTTCCGAGTCATGTTGCCGATGCTTTGGCAACGCACATAGGACTGAACAAAACTATGAGCATCTTTGTGCAAGCTGGGCCAAAAGAATCCTGCATTAAGGATTTTCGCTACAGTTTTCTTGCCCGAAAATTGTCCGCCACAAGCCATTGAATGACAATGTGTCAGAATATCATGGATTTCAGAATCAGGGACACATCGTCTAATGACCTGAACAGCAAAAATGCGGAAAAGGTTGGGCTCCTCCCAAAAATAGTATTTAATATCAGCAAAGAACTTATCCCTTTTTGGTTTTGGCCAATCAGCGGGGATTCATTCTGTTGCTAAATAGTTTGTAATGGGTGAAACTAAGGGAGGTGGTGGCAGCTAAAATGCTTTCATCAGGGAATTGATCAGGGGGGTCATTATGTCATTCGTCATAAGACGAAAGAGATGGTCGACCACTACATTTTGCGATCCTGCCTTATCCTTGATTTCTTGGTCAAATTCCCGGAGCAGTAGGATCCAATGGATAAGGTGGGGTTTCGCATCTTTTTTTGTCAGTAAATATTTAAGTGTTGAGTGGTCGGTATATACAGTAACATGTGACCCCAAAAGATAAGATCTAAATTTTTCTAAGGCAAATACAATGGCAAGAAGTTCTTTTTCAATAACCGTGTAATTCCATTGTGAATCATCAAGAGTTTTGCTAGCATAATAGATCACAATGGGTTTCTTGCCAATTCTTTGCCCTAAAATGGCCCCCACAGCAAAATCTGAGGCATCTGTCATTAATTCAAAAGGAATATTCCAATCAAGTCCCTCTAAAATTGGTGCCTCGGTAACTTCCTTCTTCAACCTCAAAAAACTCTCCAAGCATTTATCATTAAAATCGAATGGCTAGTCTTTAGTAAGAAGCTAACTTAAGGGCTTGGAAATTTGAGAAAAATTTTGTATGAATCTACGGTAGAAACCCACATACCCAAAAAGGATCTGATCTATTTTATAGTAGTGGGTAGTGGGAGCTTAGATATAGCATCTATTTTTGCTTTATCTACTACAATTCCTTGTTTTGAAATAACATGGCCTAGGACAATACCATCTTGGACCATGAAATGACTTTTTTCCCAACTGAGGACCAGATTGACTTCTATGCATTTTTGGAGAGTTCTTGCAAGGTTCTTGAGACAATAGTCAAAAGAATCTCCAAAAATAGAGAAGTCATCCATAAAGACTTCTAAGCATTCACCTACTAGGTCCGAAAAGATTGCAAGCATACACCTTTGAAATCTTGCAAGTGCATTGCAAAGACTGAAGGGCATTCTTCAGAAAGCAAAGGTTCCGAAGGGCAGGTGAAAGTTGTTTTGTCCCGATCCTAAGGATGAATCGCTACCTGATTATAGCCAGAATAACCATCTAGAAAACAGTAAAAATCTCGTCTGGCTAACCACTCCAAGATTTGATCAATAAAGGGGAGAGGAAAATGGTCCTTCATGGTGGCAATGTTTAATTTTCTGTAATCAATACACGTGCACCAAGAACAGGTGGTTCGAGTGGCTATATTCTCCCCATTGTCTTTGGTGACAACTATTAGTCCAGCCTTTTTGGGCACAACTTGTGCTAGACTAACCTAGGAGCTGTCAGAAATGATATTGGCATCAAGCCACTTAATAATCTCATTTTCTACCACCTCCTGCATATTAGGGTTCAAGCACCTTTGTGGTTGGAGGGAGGGCCGAGAATCGTCCTCTGAATATATACAATGTGTACAGTAGGACGGATGAATACCCTTAAGATCAGAAAGGGTCCAGCCAATAGCTTTTCGATACTCACTTAAAACCTAGAGAAGTTTGTGTTCTTGCACCCCAGTAAGTCCAGAATTTATAATCAGGGGCAAGGTCTGATTTGGACCCAGGAAAACATATTTAAGGGAGTCGAGCAAGGGTTTTAATTCCAGTTGTGGGCCCAGCTCTGAAAGAATTTCTGCTTTTTGTGTTAGTGGTGAAGTGAGAGTGAAAGGGTCAGCTGGAGTGTTAACTGAATGTGTGGTTAGGGTGGAAGGGTGAGAGGAAGTGGATTGTTCAGGAACGGCATTAATGGCAAAATAGGAACCTAAATGTGAAATCTGCAAAGTTTCCTCCACTATATTTTCCATTTATGAATCTGAGTCATCAAAGAAATCAGGTTCTTGGAACCTCCTTGAAGCTTGGAAACTATCTAGGGTTACAGATTAACTGCCACACATGATCTTCATTTTACCATAATCACAATCTATATTTGTGTGGGCAGTGGCTAAGAATGGTCTTCCAAGAATTATAGGGGCAAACTTTAATGCTTCCGGTACCTCTATGTCCAAGACTAAAAAATCTACTGCAAATAGACAATTTTTGACCCGGACAAGGACATCCTCAGCAATTCCCCTTGGTTTAATTGTAGATCGATCTGCTAATTGAAGAGTAACCTCAACAGGCTTTAATTCTCCGATCTTGAATTCCTCAAAAACAATTGTGGGCATAAGATTAATTGAAGCACCGAGATGCAACAAGGCACGATCAAAGGAAGTATCATTAATGATAACTTGAATTAGGGGGGTGCCTGGATCTTTTCTCTTAAGAAGCAGTCGGCTCTGCACAACTGAGCTGACCTTCTCAGGGACGATCACCTTTCCTAAATTTTTGGGTTGCCTTTTTGGGGTACATAAATCCTTTAGAAATTTTGCATAGGCAGGGATGTATTTTATGGCATCTAGGAGAGGGTTGTTAATTTCAACTTGCCTAAATAAATCCATTGATTCCTTATCAGTGGGCTCGGATTTCTTCTTTTTCTTATTTTGTGAAGAATGGAGGGCTTGTGGAAATGGTGTAGGGTTTCCCTATTTTGCATTATTAGGTTCCTGAACAGTGTTAGAGGAAGATGGGGAAGAGTTGATCTATTTTTCATTGAAATGAGTTTCCTTAACAGGTAGGGGGTCTTGAGTGGTTTTCCCATTCCTCAAAGTAACTGCATTTATAGTCTGGTTGTTTCTAGGATGAGGATGGGAAGCCTAGCTATTATTAAAACTTGGGGGATGCTGAGGTGCTAGTTGAATGGGTTGACTGGGATATCCACCTTGGAACTGATTCCGTTGATTATTCAGGTTGGGCATGGGTTGGGAAGGAAAATTCCCAGCTGGTCGATGATCAGGAATAACCTTAACTTGTTGTTGCAAGTTTGTAATCATGCAAGTTACTTCTCTCATCTGATTCTGCATACCTTGTAGAGTTTTCATGACTTGAGTACTAATATCTTCTTAGGATGGTCTAGGTTGATATGCAGGTTGCCCATAATTCCCAAAATGATTTTGTTTAGGAAAAGGAATCGGGTTCAGGTTTTTCCAGGAGTGATTCAGGTTGGTCCTCCAATTTTGATTGTAAGTGTTGGAGGTGTTTCTAAATTGGTCCTGGAGAGCATAAATATTTTCCGTGGTGGGATCAAGAATATTTTGATTCAAATAATCAAAATTCTCAATCAATACTTGTGGGAAATCAGTTGGAGATTGCTGACCAGTAGGTGTGGCATCAATATTATGCAAATTTTCTCTTCGAAGAAGTTGTGGAGCATTAGTGCGTGGAGAGTTAAAGTGTGGAGCTTGTTTGTTTGTGAGCTTTTCTTCCATTTTTTTCTGGTGAATTTGCATCTGGTCCAATCGTTGAGCTAACATGTATAGATCATCCTGAGTGACTGGAACAGAGGTGGATTTGGAGTCAATTTCATTGACTCTGTGTCTGGAGTTTTGTGTTCTACCAAAAGTGTCCATCGATGTCATATTAAATGAGTTTTCACTCATTTCTTCAAAGAGGAGATAGGCACTTTTGGCATCCTTATTAAGGAAATTGCCCCCACATGAGGCATCCACAAATTGTTTCAATGGATCTTCCAATCCATGATAGAAGATTTGCACTAACTGCCATTGCAAAATCTCATGGTGGCGACAACTTCTTAAAAGTTCTTGGAATCTTTCCCAGGCTTCATGGAGGGGTTCACCAATTTTTTGTTGAAAGGTCATTATGGATCTTCTTAAAGTGTTAGTTCGACCGATCGGAAAAAATTTCTTTAGAAAAGCGCTCTTTAATTGGGGCCAGGTGGTAATCGGGCGCCCAACCATTCTAAACCAATGTGAAGCTTTATCTTTTAAAGAGAGAGGAAATAGTCTCATCAACCACACGCCTTCCTGCACATTGTGGGAACGAGTTGTTTGAGAGAGGACAGTTAATTCCTCGAGATGACAAAAAGGGTCCTCTCTTGGAAGACCATGAAAGTGCTTGATCAGGTTCAGAATGGCTGGTTTGATTTCAAAATCCCCATGTGGTATGACCACCCCGGGTCTTTCCTCATAGTTGGAAGGATCATAGAAATCCTTAAGAGGAACGGCAGGCTACTAGTAGGGTGGTGGGTTTTGCCCTTGGTTAGCTAGGTTCGTCACAGTCCTAGCCAAATTCTCTTGATTTTGTTGTAGCTGAACCAAATGGTCGACCATCAAGGCAAAGGGGTTTGTATTTTGAGTTTGGATTTGAGGACCTCCTAGCCCTGCAGGAATTTCTGGTTGCTCCAGATGAGGGAGGTTAGGGATGGGGAAGTCAGCTTGTGGGTCGGCTGACGGGTTAGAAGTGGGAGCAGAATTTTTTTGCCAGTTTCGCAGGTTTTCCATATTTTTAGAAGAGGGAGGAGAAGAAAACAAAGATTTTCTTTTGCGGGGGGCAAAATCAGATGGTCCCTCAAGATGTGGTTTTTGGGACCTTCGCCCGTGCATGCACCTTTTTGGAAGAATTGGAGGAGAGAAGAGATGGAAATGAGAGAAAGTGTATAATTCAAAGAACAAATTCTAGACCTAACTTAAGTGTGACTCCCTAGAAAATTAACCTAAGACTTGGTTTATTTAGGAAATAAGTAATCACTAGCGAATGCCCATTCTATCAATAAATCCAGCCAAGTTGTTTAATGGGAGGTTTGGGCCCAAGCGTTTCCCAGAAAATCCTAGGTGCTCCTACAAACCCACGCCTAGTCGTTTGACACAGCCCCTCAACTTGAACACCAGATATAGATGACAGAATTGATATCAACTAAAGAGAACTTACGACCTAGATAGCAAGCCTAAGTTGATAGAACCTTAGGGGTCAAATTGCTACAAATTTAATTAGGTCTAGGATACTAATGTGCACATGGAATATGGAGGGTGTTGATTTGGGTATTGCCCTTTTATTTCAATTTTTTGTGTGTGTGCAAGAATTGGAAGTTGATTCCAATAAAAAAAATAAGTTGTCACACAATTTTTGTATTTCTGTCTTTTAGGATTCAGTTTAATTTATTGTGTTTTAGGGTTTCTCTTTTTAAATGTTCAAACAAGTTTGAAACTTTCACAATCAAAGGAAAACAAGTTGTATTGGTGATGGTTGATTTCCTTTAAAAATGGCTGTCTAGAAATACAAAGGAAAACCCTAATGCAATTTGATCCTAAGGTAGAAAATTACACCAATGAGTGGTTTTTAGGCTTTCTGTATTAAGTAGTGATCTAAATGAAAGTTCCCTTCTAGGAGGGGTGACGTAAAAATATGCGGAAATAAAAATAAACAATATCACAAAATAGGCAATCACAAAATGTACACAAGTAATTTTTAGGTGGAAACCCAAACCGGGTAAAAACCACCACCTAACCCTCTCGAGTTAGGATTTTCCGATCAACCAAGTTGATCAAAATCCACTAAACGAATCACTTTGAACGAGGGTGATTCAACCTCAGTACAACCACGCTACAAGTACGAGGGTAGCGTTCCTCAACCCCTTCTCTCCACGAGAAGGATTTTGTCCCACGAAGGAGACGGGAATTCGCAAAGCGAATACCCAACCAAAAGACAAAGATAAAAGAAACAATAGTCCTATAGAGCCAACAAAGTAATTAAACCTAGCTTCTATAGGAAATAGAAAACTCCCCTTTGCAAGGAGTGCGTCGACGATGACGCGGTGCGTGTGCCACGCGATGGCGCTTCGTCGCTCTCGTTATCAACAGTGGGAGAGCGGGCGCGCGAAGGCTTGATGCTCTCGAGAGAATGAAGCTAGAGCTTGGACAGCAAGGGCCTCAATTGGACACAAAAGAGTGGAACTAAGTTGCTTAGGTGTGTCTCTTGTTTCTCTTAGTGTGTATCTTGTGTTTTTTTTTAGGTGTTTCAAAGGCTCCCCTCTATTTATAGAGGCCTTAGGAAGACTTTGGAAGGCTTGGAAAAGCTTCCATAGCCGTTGGGTGCAAAGCCCAAGAGAATCAGGCCGAAATCAGGACAATGATTACACTTCACAGGGTTATCAGACGTCTAACTCTGGCATCAGACGTCTGGAAGGCCACTTTAAGACGTCTGATTCCAAGGTCAGACGTCTGATTCTATGCGGGTTTCTCCCTGACTTGAATCAGATCTAAACAGGGTTTTTGTACAAGTCCATCAGACGACATAGAGGACGTCTGGCACTAAGTCTGGACGTCTGGAAACCTACTTTTACCGTGGGAATTGATTTCCAAACGTTGCAACGGCTAGAAAATCTCTGAGAAGAGATTTTGGGTCAGCCGAGGCAAAACGGTCATTTATCAGACGTCTGTGAAGTCCTATGGACGTCTGATAAGGCTCTAACGGTCATATTCTTGAGTGTCTTCGAAGCCAGCCAACGGTCCACTAACTGGACGTCTGGCAAAGTCATCAGACGTCTCCTAAGACGTCTGGTATAAGGTCTGGACGTCTGAATTCATCAGACAGAAGTAACTATGTCCAGCCTAACAGTTATCAGACGTCTGAAACAACAGTCAGACGTCTTAAAATCCTTTATCAGACGTCTGATTCGTGAATTAGACGTCTGGAAAGTCAGTTTTAACCCTATATTGGTTTTCTAAGTGTTCTACAGAAAACCTACGTATCCTAGGGTTGTGCAGGTGTTCCTAGGACTACTGTTAGGGTTCTTTGAGGCTCTTTAACATAATGTCTAAGGAAAATAAAGAGCAAGAAAATAAATACAAGAGATACATGAAAGGATAAAAAAGAATCTATCCTATTCTTCTTGTCTTCCATCTCCAATCTTTCGCTCCACGCGAACCTCCTCTATTTTCCGTCAAGCTCCTCCAATCCGTCCTGGATGCGAGCTCGAACTCCGTCTAAACACGTCCTCATTTGCAATTGACCTGAAATCTAGGACTCAAATTGCAAATGTTAAATAACACGTGTTTTGTTATCATCAAAATAAATGATCGTGGTGCTCTAGCACCAACAATCTCCCCCTTTTTGATGATGACAAAACCGTAAATAATAATGCATAAAAAAATCCTCCCCCTTTTTGACATTATCAAAAAGGTTTAATTGATTTTACATTTCCTATAACTCCCCCTTAAAACATGCTCTTCTATGAATTTATTTTAACAAAGGTGATATTCTCCCCCTTTTTGTAACAATGAGATAGCTATTATTTTTCTCCCCCTTTCTAAAGGAAATTTAGCTACCTTATATATCCCCCTTAAAAATTGACAATTAGCTCATTAATTTTTGACTCCCCCTATCTAAATACTTATAAAAAGATAGGGTTAAAAATTTTACCTCACCTACCATGGCCAATAAAATGGCCCGAATGGTGGTGGTGGATGCCACATCGGATGGGGCTCCCATCCGTAGCTTGGAGGCCCGGGCATTGGCGCCGGTCTCCAATCTGGTGGTCGACGTGCGGCGGGTCCGTCGTTTGTTCGCCGTCTCGTCGGTCTTCTTCTTCTCCTCCTTGGTCTACTCATTGGTTCTCCCAACTTAAGTTGACCAGCCTTGAGCTTGTAGGTCCAGTCCTTTATGTTGTAGTCATCCCTGAACCCTACAAAACAAGATTCTAATTTTTTCTTCGGTATCCAAGTGAGCTTGGATCCGGATTTGTTAGAAGGTCTCCTTGATGGAGATCCTTTCTCAACCTTAGGGCTATAAAAATCATCTACTTTGTTGATTAGTTTGTTAGAGCTTTCCCTAAGACATTCAATTTCTCTTTCTATAGTATTCATCTTAGTCTTTAAATCAGAAATTTCTATTTTTAGACTATCATTTTCCTCAATCAATTTATTATTTTCATTGATGAGGTCTTGATTTTCTAATAATAGGTTATTATCCTTAGGACTAGTTTCTATGTCCTTGAGGTGTTTTTCTAACCTATCATTTTCATTTCTAAGAAAACTAAGGTTCTTTTTAATGCCTTTATTTTCTACCCTAAGTGATTTACTAATCTCAAAAAGTTCATTAAATGCTTCTTGAAGATCGAGATTTACCTCGTTGTCTGAGTCGCTTTCGCTTTCGCTGTCGCTTCCTCTGGCCATGAAATCGAAGCAAGCGGTTTCTTCTTCTATGGTCTTTTCTTCTTCTTCCTCCGAGCTAGAATCGTCCCAAGTGGCTTGGAATGCCTTCTTCTTGGATTTCTTCTCCTTTTCCTTCTTCTTCTCCTTTCTGAGAAGAGGGCATTCTGGTCGCAGATGCCCTTTCCCGTTGCAGTGGTAGCAACGTCTCGGGCTTTCTTTCTTCTCCTTTTTCTCTTTCTTTAATTCCCTACAAAACTTGGAAAAATTTTTAAGTAAAATTCTAAAGTCTTCGTCGTCGGAACTTACCTCGCTATCCGACGCGGCTTTGAAGGCGAGAGTCTTCTTTAGTTTAGGCTCCGGTGTATCCTTCTTCTTTTGCTTCAACTTAGTCTCGTAGGCCATCAGATTGCCTAGGAGATCTTCCATGTTGAGCTCCTCCATTTCGTTCGCCTCTTCGATGGCGGTGACTTTCTGTTCCCATTCCGGTCCAAGGGAACGAAGAAGCTTCCCTTGAAGCTCCCCCTTGATGAAAGTCTTTCCTAAAGCTTTCAAGTTATTCACTATGAGAGTGAACCTAGTGTTCATCTCACTTAAAGTTTCGTCAGATTTCATAGAAAAAGCCTCAAATTCTTGTGAAAGTAAATTGAGTTTAGAAGTTTTTACCTTAGAGGTACCTTCATGAGTTACCTCGAGTGTGTGCCAGATCTCGTATGCGGTGGCGCATTGCGAGATTCTATTGAACTCCTCCGAGCTGAGCGCGCAATACAATGCGTTCATTGTTTTTGCGTTGAGAGAGAGTTCCCGAATCTGCTGCTGCGAGTATCCTCCCGCGGGTTTCTCTGGGATGTCGAATGGCGTCTCGCATCTAGCCCAGACCGTGAAGTCGGTGGCTTGAAGCCACGTCTTCATCCGCAGCTTCCAGTAGGGGTAGTTGCTTCCGTCGAAGAACGGCGGACGGGTTGTGGACTGCCCCTCGGAAATCCTGCTTGTGGAACAGCTTCCCTCCATGTTTAGATCCTCGCCGGTTTGTAACGCCGAAAATGCGAGACCTGCTCTGATACCAATTGAAAGTTCCCTTCTAGGAGGGGTGACGTAAAAATATGCGGAAATAAAAATAAACAATATCACAAAATAGGCAATCACAAAATGTACACAAGTAATTTTTAGGTGGAAACCCAAACCGGGTAAAAACCACCACCTAACCCTCTCGAGTTAGGATTTTCCGATCAACCAAGTTGATCAAAATCCACTAAACGAATCACTTTGAACGAGGGTGATTCAACCTCAGTACAACCACGCTACAAGTACGAGGGTAGCGTTCCTCAACCCCTTCTCTCCACGAGAAGGATTTTGTCCCACGAAGGAGATGGGAATTCGCAAAGCGAATACCCAACCAAAAGACAAAGATAAAAGAAACAATAGTCCTATAGAGCCAACAAAGTAATTAAACCTAGCTTCTATAGGAAATAGAAAACTCCCCTTTGCAAGGAGTGCGTCGACGATGACGCGGTGCGTGTGCCACGCGATGGCGCTTCGTCGCTCTCGTTATCAACAGTGGGAGAGCGGGCGCGCGAAGGCTTGATGCTCTCGAGAGAATGAAGCTAGAGCTTGGTGAGCAAGGGCCTCAATTGGACACAAAAGAGTGGAACTAAGTTGCTTAGGTGTGTCTCTTGTTTCTCTTAGTGTGTATCTTGTGTTTTTTTTTAGGTGTTTCAAAGGCTCCCCTCTATTTGTAGAGGCCTTAGGAAGACTTTGGAAGGCTTGGAAAAGCTTCCATAGCCGTTGGGTGCAAAGCCCAAGAGAATCAGGCCGAAATCAGGACAATGATTACACTTCACAGGGTTATCAGACGTCTAACTCTGGCATCAGACGTCTGGAAGGCCACTTTAAGACGTCTGATTCCAAGGTCAGACGTCTGATTCTATGCGGGTTTCTCCCTGACTTGAATCAGATCTAAACAGGGTTTTTGTACAAGTCCATCAGACGACATAGAGGACGTCTGGCACTAAGTCTGGACGTCTGGAAACCTACTTTTACCGTGGGAATTGATTTCCAAACGTTGCAACGGCTAGAAAATCTCTGAGAAGAGATTTTGGGTCAGCCGAGGCAAAACGGTCATTTATCAGACGTCTGTGAAGTCCTATGGACGTCTGATAAGGCTCTAACGGTCATATTCTTGAGTGTCTTCGAAGCCAGCCAACGGTCCACTAACTGGACGTCTGGCAAAGTCATCAGACGTCTCCTAAGACGTCTGGTATAAGGTCTGGACGTCTGAATTCATCAGACAGAAGTAACTATGTCCAGCCTAACAGTTATCAGACGTCTGAAACAACAGTCAGACATCTTAAAATCCTTTATCAGACGTCTGATTCGTGAATTAGACGTCTGGAAAGTCAGTTTTAACCCTATATTGGTTTTCTAAGTGTTCTACAGAAAACCTACGTATCCTAGGGTTGTGCAGGTGTTCCTAGGACTACTGTTAGGGTTCTTTGAGGCTCTTTAACATAATGTCTAAGGAAAATAAAGAGCAAGAAAATAAATACAAGAGATACATGAAAGGATAAAAAAGAATCTATCCTATTCTTCTTGTCTTCCATCTCCAATCTTTCGCTCCACGCGAACCTCCTCTATTTTCCGTCAAGCTCCTCCAATCCGTCCTGGATGCGAGCTCGAACTCCGTCTAAACACGTCCTCATTTGCAATTGACCTGAAATCTAGGACTCAAATTGCAAATGTTAAATAACACGTGTTTTGTTATCATCAAAATAAATGATCGTGGTGCTCTAGCACCAACACTAAACAAGGCAAACAACACCACTATTCTGAAGAAAATCAAACAAGGATTCCAGAAAAGATATTTTTAAGATTTTAGGAATTTTTTGTTAATTGTTTTGAATTTTTATTTGTGCTAGTGTCAAAGTCTAGAAATGATACCAGTGCGTATTTTGGACTTTCTATACCTCCATAGACCTTAAAAAAATTTGGTGATTTTATATGATGTGTGAAATTTCACAAGGATTCCAGAAAGCTAAGTTTCATAAAAATTGGCTAGGTAGAAAAAATCTAAAAATTCATAGATTGTAACAAAATAGGAAGAATAAAGGGTGTGACCCCTCTATAGTGCACGAATTTTTAAAAATTAAATACAAAGTTAATTGATCTAAACTTTGGAGCAGATATTCCCTACTTGATTTGGAATTATTGAGTGAAATTTCAAGATTTTAGGAGGCCTGTGGTGTTAGGAATTGATTTTTCAAGTCTAGATAGAAATCTAGACTCGAAAAATGGAATACCAACACTTGAATTGGAGTGGTGTTTAATGAAGCATACAAGCAAACAATGAATTTTAAATTTCACCACTCCACTTAATTAAGTTGTTTAAGGCCTTGAAAGCCATGTTTAGTGTGTTATTGGTAGTTTTTAGAGAATTATATGACCAGAAAAGGGAACCAACCTGAAAATCCGTGGGAAGACAAGATATTGCAATCGTCTCAGAAACCTGCTTTCTTCTCTCAGTGCCTGCACACATGAAAGAAAAAGATAGAAGGGAATGAGATCAACTTCAAGCAAGAGAAACAATAAGCAAAGCCATGCTTCCCTGGCAATGGCGCCAAAAAGTGATACGGAAAATTACGTGGTTTTTAAGATTATGGTTTTAAGTCGCTGCAACGTGTCAATCCGTTCGTTTTTAAAATTTCTAACCTAGATAGGGGGCATCTAGGGTCATCCAAGGAGGCAATATTTTGCGAAATTCAAGTCTCTTGCTCAGGAATGAAACTCAGCTTTCTTTTTGTTCTTTTTAAATATATAATTTTTATGGATTTTTGAAATAACGGCAATACGAATTTTTGAGGAGATTTGGAAACAATTGACACCTAATCCACTATACTACTACTAAGGTGACAAGTAGAGCCTCTCCCTAAGCTCACTCTAGGCATGTGGAGGCCTAGAGTAATCAGGGAGAGGGAGTGAAAAGTACTAGAACAAAAGCAAGCAAATATGACAAAATTGTAGAGAAGGCAACTTTACAAAATGAGGAATTGTTTTACACAAAAACCTAGTAGGGAATGCTTCAACTACTAGAATTGAAAGTGCAAAAAATAAATTAAAAATAGTTATCCTCTAAAATGATGGTGAAGATGGAAAAGCTCTTGCTCCAATTGCGGCTGCTCTTGCAATCAAAAAAGAGCTCCTTCTTCTCGCAAGGCTTCTTCAAGTTGATGAACTCCTGTTAGCAAGCCCAAGGGGGGCGTGCTTGACTCCTCCAAGGTGGATGGAATTCCACCTTCAAAGGCTTCTCCCAAGGTGGCGTGGACCACCTTTGATTGCTCCTCCAAGGGTGGTAGTGTACCACCCTCAAATCCACCACTTCCTAACATAGGAGTGTACCCTAGGTTGTCCTCCAACGCCTAGCTTTCTTCCTTTGCTGGCGTGGGCACAAGAGAGAAGAGAAGAGGGGAAGGCACCAAGGGGATAGAGTATCCCCTTAATCTTCTTCTTTTTCTTCTCTTGACCTTCTATACAGGTGAAAATATGTGCAGAAATTTTTGCCAAGGGTGAAGATTTAATGGTGGTGGTAGGGGGTTGATATAGGAATGGTAGGGGGTTAAAATTGGTTATAGGATGGACGGCTATGATGGGGGTTGGAAGGTGCTTATAGGATCCTAGGGCTAGGGTTGTTGGTGCCAAAATGGAGGGGTACTTGGTGGTTTGTGCCAACCCTATATGGTAGCTAGGGTTAAGGGTTTGGTTAGGTGTGTTGTAGGGTGGAGATGGAGTTATATGGTGGTGGTTATGTGATGGAGGGTAGATATAGGGTGGTGCCAAAGAGGAAGGATGCTTGAGGTGGTAGTTGTGGTGGAGTTAAGGGAGTTGGCACCACTTTAGATGGGTTAAGGGGGGGAGTAAGGTGGCGTCACTAGATGTAGGGTTAGGATAGGTTGGGGGTTAATATGTAGGGTGTAGATGGGAGGAAGTGTTGGCACCAAATGAAGGGGTGTGGGGGGTGATTTTTGGCGCCAACTAACGTAGGGTTTAGGGTATTTATGGGGGTTTAGGGTTGGTCCCAAGTGTTGTTTTCTAGAAGGGGTTAGGTGGGTGGTAGGGATGGCTTTAGGTGGTGATGTGTAGGGTTAGGATTTAAGGGGAAGTTGGTGCCAAAATGAAGGGGCGCATGTGGAGTTTTTGACGCCAACTTGAAGGGTTGTGAGTGGTAGTGGTTGGTGTGGGTTGGCACCAAGGATAGGTTGGGTTAGGGTTTGGTTAAGGTTAAGGGTTGAAGTGTGGACGACCATGGAGGTTTTTGGTGGAGTAGAGTTTAGCTAAGCTAGCTTAGCTAAGCTAGCTTAGCTTAGTAGTGTAGAGCTGGAGGAGCTAGGGTTTTATGTAAGAGAGCTGAGGAAGAGTATTCTAGATCTGGTATCAGGTACTCTGGAGCTAGTGTTGCTGAGGTAGCTTCAAGGGGAGCTCAACTACTGAGCTTGGCTACTTAGTTCTTATGCAAGTAGGCAAGATTAGGTAGTTGAGCTCAGTTGAGCTAGCCCTAACCTAGCTGGAGCTAGGTTGAGCTGGAACTGCTTTTGATGAGAACTCTAGAGCTAGCTAAGCTACTAGTTGACAAGTAGTAGCTCAGTTAGCTTAGAGTCTAGCTATTGTGAGCTGGCTGGAGCTTAGGTGAGTTGAGCTTGAGCTGAGGTGGACTCAACTCAACTCAGTTGAACTTGCTACAGCTCCCAGTGAACTGGTAGGAGCTGAGATGTGCTTGACTCAGCTGAGTTGAGCTGGATCTAAGCTGACTTGAGCAAGGTTGAGCTAAGATGAGCTCTCTTGAGCTACCATTCAGCTGAGATGAGCTGAATGGAGCTGAATGGAGTTAACACTAGTGATTAGCCCATAGTTGTGGGCTATTTAAGTATTTAAGTGCCTAGACATTAGGTTAATTCTAACATTTTTTTAGCATAAATTAGGATGTAAATAGATTAATTCATATTTATAATTCAATTACATAATTCATGCATCTTATTCATATTTAAATGCATTTAGAATTAACTTAGAATTGCATTAGTTAACTAATTAGGTAAATTGCATGCATTAATTTAGGTTAACATAAAAGTTGAGGGTCTGTATATAAATAACCATGATATTTTAACATTATTTTATTTATTATTCTTCTTGCAGGAACGGCTGGTTGCCGCTCCAATGCCGCCAGCTGCCATAGTGAAGAACCCATTCAAGGAGGAGCGGATGTGTTGGATCTGGTCGGGCAGCTGATTTCAAATTTGTGCAGGCCACTACAAAAGGAGGAGAGAGGATGCTAAGCGAGGTAGGCCTCCACCACTGACCCACCATTGTGCAGAGAGATCATCTTTCTTCCATTCAACACCGCGGGCCTCAACCGTGGCGACGAGTCTCCACCACCGTGGGCGTGTGGTGTGACAGGCCACACCGCCATCCGGAGCTCGTCTGCATTACCGTGAGCACCTTAGCATGCATCTCCCTTGCCGTCGTCACCAACAACCACCGCCGCAGCCACTGTGCAATCACCCTCTCAGTCAGTTAAGACATCCAGGAAATTTCCCGGACGTCTGAAGCCACACCCCACTCCAGCATCAGCCACCGTCCGCCCACTTCACCTCCAGCGCCAACTCCACGCCCTCCAGCCTGTGCACCCACGCCACCCATGCCGCTGCCGTCTTCCCGCTCACCTCCAGCTACACACAAGAACCCGCCACTTCCTCCCGCTCTCACCGCCTACACACCTACGCCAACAGAGTGCGCAATCGCCTGCGCACCCACACCAGCTGCAGCCGCATCTGCACAACCACGCACGCCCTCCTTCCGCGCCTGTAGTACCCACTGCAGCAGTCCACCCACGCCTCCAGCCTTCGCGACCACCTGCCCGCGCAACAGTCCTCACCGCCAACAGGCCGCGCCCGCTCCTGCGCCCTCCAGCCAGAGTGCAGCAGTCCCCCTGCGCCCTCCAGCCAGTGCGCACAGCCTGCAGCACGCGCTCCGCCCGCCAACAGCAGCTGCAGCACCGGCTGCAGCCACCTCCACTGGAGTTCATCTGGCCAGCTCCGACCGCCGTGCGACATGCCGCCGCCACCGTTTCAAAGCCCTCGGTCCAAGGAACTTCCTTCGAGCTTCCCGCGTCCGGCCGTCCACTCCTCGTCGCGCACGGTAAAGGGAAAAAAATCCCCTATTTTGCTGCAGTAACCAGGCCATTAAAAATTACATTTTCTACCATTGTCAATTTTTAATAATATTTTATTGATTCTGTATTGCGATAAATATCCTCTAGTTACTCAGAATTGCTATTTCAGCATTGTTTCTTGTTTCAACCTTAATCTGAAGGCAATTCTGGTTTGATTCTTGTCCAAACTAACTACGAACAAACATTTTTAACTGGTGCAAATTTAAATACGTCATTGCCTCCCTATGGATATGACCCGCTCTTCTGCGAGTGGTTATTTCTTTTTAAATATTGATTAGTCGATTTTTCCACCACATAAAACTACAAACGACTTCAAAGCGAAAAATCGACTCGTCAAATGGTGCCGTTGCTGGGGAAGCAACAGATGCAATAATTTCACTTGATTTTATTTTGATTATTTGTCAATTGCACAGTGATTTAACATTTATTATTTTCTTTTCTGTGTGAGAAAATTTGTGCAAGAATCAGCCAGTGTGAGAGGCGACCCTTGACATCACCAGAGGAGGATTGGACGAGCTATTTTGGAAAGGAGGAGAAGGACAAGGATGCGACAGACATCATTGTATATTTAGTCGCTAGTTTGATTAGAATAGAATTAAGACTTTAGATTTAATTTTTCATTGCATTTGGTTTGAAACCCTTGCTCTGGGGTATATTTTGAGGGGTTTGTTCCCCGATTTTGTTTTGGGCCCGTGTTGGGTAATTTTTGGGAGCATGTTCCCTTTTCTTTAGATTTAGGTTTCTTTTTATTACTTTTATTTGCTTGTGCATAAGTAGTTTAAAAATTAAAAAAAAATAAAAAAAATGAACTGCCTGCTAGAAGCTGCCTGCCCTAGGACGAACCATTAAGGTCTGTATGAGCAGCCTCTAGATTTACTTCTCTGCATTACGTGCATTCTTGCATCGTTGATTGCTGGAAGCAAGGTATGCATTCTCTTACTTTGCATCCTATTCTTGATCACGCATTGCATTTGGAATTAATTCAAAGACCACAAAGTTTGTCTTGAAGCGATCTAACAAGTGGTCACATATATCCGAAAAAAAAAAAGGACTAATTAAAGGAGGGACATCTAAAAATCAAGGACTTGATTGTAAAATGTGGTGTGCGATTCAAAATTGAAAATCCTTTTGCGGTTGATGCACACTTATATCTGTTGCACCACAGCACTCATTTAGACACTCCAAAGTCTTGAAACGACTAGGACAAGAGCCCTCCTACTGTTGGATTCTGAAGTGTTCAGAACTTGAGATCAAAGGTTTTGTAAATCTAAAGAGGGGGATACCCTGTCACGGATTTTTGGGGGTAGTTGAGAAGCACAGCAAAAGCATAGCTTCAAAGGAAGGCTTAGGCCTACTTGCATCCCTCGATCTTCCATCTTTGGATTTACTTGATCATTTGAGATTTAGGGAAGAATACCTAAGCTCCAACTTGGTCTTTTTAGGCATTTCGAAGGTTGACAATATGCGCGTAATTGATTGGGCAACTTGTTTTGTCACCTACAATTTGAACTAAAGTCAAATGCCTAAATCTGTAAAGACCAAACAAGTCCTTTTGAATTGTGTTTGTAGTGCATGCTTGGTAGGCATTCTCTTAGGAGACAACTTGTATTTGATCTTGAACCTGAAAGAATCCTAAGAAGAGACCTTCCAAGGGTAGATATGGCCTGTCAAAGGAGCCTTAAGGAATATTTCATCCCAACCAATCAAGCTGGCCCTGCACTACGTAGACCTGGAGGGGACAATCCGTATGAGATCAAAAGTAGTACCATATCCTTGCTACCCTCCTTTTATGGTACTACTAGGGAAGACCCTTACAGGCATATTAAGGAATTCACCGAGGTCTGTTCCACGGTGAAGCTACAGGGCGTTACTGATGACGCTCAAATGCAGACCCTCTTTCCCTTCTCCCTAAAGGACAAAGCCAAGTATTGGTATCACACCCTTGATAATATAAATACTGTACTTCCCCATGAGCAAAACAAATCACTGTAGGAGGAAAATTATGAGTTTTGTTCAAAAGGATAGGGAAGCATTCCATGATGTGTGGGAGCACTTTAACGATTTGTTGAGACTTTGCCCACATCACCAGGTGCCTAAATGGCAACTGGTTGAAAGGTTCTACACCGGACTTAATGATTCGCATAGGCAAACTGTGGATGGTGCCTGTGTAGGAACCTTTCTATCTAAGACTGAGGATGAAGCTTGGAACTTATTTGATACTTTGAGTGAGAATTCTATTCACTTGAATTCTGCCTACATGGATAGAAAGCCCACTCTCATGCAAAGAAAGTTGGAGGCGAATGAGGCAAGGGACACCCATAATTTAGCCTATCAAATTCAATTATTGAATCAAAACATGGAAAGGCTTATGTCGAACCCGAGTTCATTCGTACCTAACACCTCCACATCCCAAGCTTCCGAATGCTTAATTTGTCAAGGCAATACACACGCCACTGTGGATTATCACTTGGCCTCCCAATTCCCTGAGCTTGTACAAGCGGATTTGAATGCTTCTCAAGGGTTCCGTCCAAGACCTTGTAATGATCCTTTCTCCAACACTTATAATGAGGGATGGAGGAACCACCCATACTTTTCATGGAGACAAGGAAATGTCTCAAATTCAGGGAATTACAAACCACAATCCTTTCAAAACCATCAAATGAACCAGCCTTAGACCTTTGCCCAACCTAAAACCTCTAAGATGGATGAATTGAAGGCGATGTTGAAAACTATGCAAGAAAGTCAAAGTGCCATTATCCAATCTCATGACAAGGCTATACATGAGATGAAATCACAAATTGGATACCTTGTTGAGGCCATTAGATAGAGGGAGACTGGGAAGCTCCCCAGTGCTGCTGAGGAAAATCCTAAAGGAAAAGGGATTGTCTTTAGGGAGCATGCTCAGGCGGTGACTATTATGAGGAGTGGGAAAGAAATTTCCAAACCTGATGCTCCTATAGTCTCAACCCCTAAAAAACCATCCACCTCGACTTTCACCCCCACCGGAGAAGACTTGCCTAAATCTTCTCCGCTTGAAATCACTTCACAGGAAGAAGTTGCCCCCGTTCCACCCCTTACTCGATCTGACAACCCTTCCACCCAGAGATCGAGAGTGCCTTTTCTAGAGAGCTTATCCACCTCTGGGCAGACTTCTGCTAGCTCATCTGGAGCCAAAGATAAGACGAATGAGATTATGGAAACTTTCAAGCAAGTGCAGATTAACCTGCCTTTGCTTGAAGCTATCAGGCAGATTCCGTCTTATGCCCGCTTCTTAAAGGACCTGTGCATGAAAAAGCGGCAATCTAGAAAACAGGTCCAATCAAAAGTTGTCATGCCTGATTCTGTTAACTCAATTGTTCAACATGGCACACCCCCAAAACTTAAGGACCCAAGAGCCCCATACATCTCTGTAGTTATTAGTGACTTACAAATTGATGAGGCTCTACTTGATCTGGGTGCGGGGGTGAACATCCTTCCGAGCTACGTGTATGAACAACTTGGGGGAGGCAATCTGAAGCCTAGCCCTGTAATCCTTCAAGTTGTTGATCAATCACTTAAGACACCACAGGGAATTTTGGAAGATGTCCTCATAAGAGTGGAGGATTTCTTCTTTCCCGTTGACTTCTTAGTTTTGGACACTGACCCTACCAACAAGCCAACTAAACCCTCCATCATTTTGGGCCGCCCCTTACTTGCAACTTCTCATGCTTCAATTAATTGCAATACTGGGGCATTGAAAATGGGCTTTGGGAACAGGAAAATCCGGCTTAATGTGTTTGATGCTTACAAACAAGTCAGACTTTTTGATTGTTCTCAAGTTGAGGTGATAGATGACCTGATTGAAGAGGCAACTCCTGCAATGTTATGTGATGACCCCCTTCAGCATGTCATGCTAAATGAGCATTCCCATCTCTTGGAGGAAGGTGAAGGGGATATACTAGAACTAGAGGAATTGCTAGGAGTTTCTGCTGAGTCTCTTCCCCCATCATTTCTGCCGAAGGTAGATTTGCTACCTGAGATGGGGACATCTATTATGAAACCCTCAACCATACAAGCCCCCGACCTTGAGTTGAAACCCCTCTCTAACACTCTCAAGTATGTTTTCCTAGGTGCCAATGATACTCTCCCCGTTATCATTTCGGCTGTGCTATCTGAGGCACTGGAGGGAGCCTTGATTGAATGCCTGTCTAGGCACAAGGAAGCTATTACTTGGACCATTGCTGACATTAAGGGTATAGACTCTACACTCTGCATGCACCACATTTATACTGATGATTCCATCAAGACTTTTAGGGACATGCAGAGATGTCTGAACCCTAATATGAGGGAGGTTGTAAAAAAGGAAATCCTGAAGTGGTTGGATGTCGGGATCATATATCCCATTGATGACAGTAAATGGGTCAGTCCCATTCATGTGGTGCCAAAGAAGGCAGGCTTTACTGTGGAACTCAACGACCAAGGTGAACAAGTTGTCACTATACCCTCAACTAGATGGAGGGTCTGTATTGATTACCACAAGCTAAACACCGCTACCCAGAAGGATCACTTTCCTTTGCCTTTTATTGATCAAATTCTCGAAAAATTGGCAGGGAATAAGTACTATTGCTTTCTCGATGGATATTCTAGGTACAATCAGGTGGTAATCTTTCTTGATGACCAGGAAAAGACGACATTCACGAGTCCTTATGGTACTTTTGCTTTCAGGCATATGCCGTTTGGATTATGTAATGCCCCTGCTACTTTCCAGCGGTGTATGATGTCTATCTTTTTGGACATGATTGATGAGTGTGTCGAAGTATTTATGGATGACTTCTCTATTTATGGCTCATCTTTTGACCAGTGTCTCCTGCACCTGGAGAATGTGTTGAAACGATGTAAGGAGACTGGTTTAGTCCTCAGCTGGGAGAAAAGTCACTTCATGGTACAGAAAGGAATTGCACTTGAGCATATTGTATTTAAGCAAGGTTTGGAAGTAGATAAAGCCAAGATTGATTCTATTTCCAAACTTCCATTGCCTATGAATGTCAAACAGATTAGATCCTTTCTGGGCCATGCTGGCTTTTATAGGCACTTTATTAAAAATTTTAGTAAGATTTCTAGGCCACTTTATGACTTATTGGCGAAGGAATCTTCCTTCAGTTTTGATTCAAAGTGTGCTGAGGCCTTTCAAACTCTAAAGGAGGCCTTGATCTCTGCGCCTATTCTCCAAGCTCCTGATTGGACACTCCCATTTGAGCTTATGTGTGATGCTTTGGATTATACAGTGGGAGCAGTCCTTGGACAAAGGGTTGAGGGAAGACCTCATGTGCTGCATTATGCAAGCAAGACTTTAATCGAACCTCAGTAAAACTACACCGTCACTGAAAAAGAATTACTTGCTGTAGTTTTTGCTCTGGAGAAGTTTAGGTCTTATCTACTTGGGTCTAAGGTGGTTATTTTTACTGATCATGCAGCAGTGAAACATCTCATTGCTAAGAAAGATTCTAAGCCACGTCTGATTAGGTGAATCTTACTCCTTCAAGAATTTGACTTGGAAATACGTGAAAAGAAAGGAGTAGAAAATGTTGTGGTTGACCACCTGTCTCGCCTTCCTCTTAATGACTCTCTTTCTGGAGACATTCGCGAGACATTTCCCGATGAAACTCTGATGGCGGTAACACCAACTTTACCTTGGTATGCAGACACTGTAAATTACTTGGTCACTGGACAAACTCCTGGCTCTTGGGATGAGCAGAAAAGAAAGAGATTCATTTCTCAAGCAAGATATTTTCATTGGGAAGAGCCAGAATTATTTAGAATTAGACAAGACCAAGTATTGAGACGTTGTGTGCCTGAAGAGGAACAACAAAGTGTGCTGAGTTTCTGCCATGAACTTCATTGTGGAGGACACTTTGGTGCTAAGAAAACTACTTTTAAGGTTCTCCAGTCCAGTTTTTGGTGGCCTTCCTTATTTAAGGATTCTCATAATTTTGTTAAGGCCTGTATTAGATGTCAACAGACTGGAACGATTATGAAGAAGAATGAAATGCCTCAACATCCTATTCAATCTGTTGAAATTTTTGATGTGTGGGGAATTGACTTTATGGGCCCCTTCACGTCGTCCCATGGTTTTGAATATATCTTGGTGGTAGTTGATTATGTCTCTAAATGGATAGAGGCCATTCCTACGTGCACAAATGACCACTCTGTGGTTTTGAAATTTGTGAAGGCCAATATCATATCCCGTTTCGACTGCCTCAAGACTATTATAAGTGATGGGGGACCTCATTTCCGAAACCACCACTTCAATCGGTTAATCACGAGTTTGGGAGTGACTCACGAGGTTGCTACCCTTACCACCCTCAGACAAGTGGCCAGGTTGAAGTATCAAATAGGGAGATAAAAAATATTTTGGAAAAGACCGTTAGACCTGATAGGAAAGACTGGTCCCAAAAGCTCGATGATGCTTTGTGGGCTTATCAAACGGCCTATAAGACCCCTTTGGGTACTTCTCCCTTTCGGATTGTGTATGGAAAAGCGTGCCATTTACCTACTGAGTTGGAACATAAAGCACTTTGGGCTATTCGAAGTGTTAACATGGATTTAGAAAAGGCAGGTAAGGCACGACTTCTAGAATTAAGTGAGCTTGAGGAGCTGAGGAATGATGCTTATGACACCTCTCAAGCTTATAAAGAAAGAACTAAGGTCTTGCATGATAAGTTTATTCTTCGAAAGACCTTTGAGCCCAACCAACAAGTCTGGCTTTTCAATTCCAGACTTAAGCTTTTTCCTGGGAAGTTAAAATCTCGTTGGGATGGGCCTTACATAATCACCAAAGTATTTCCGCATGGAGCTGTGGAGATCAAAAATCCTTCCTCTTCAGCAACTCCCTTTATCGTCAACGGTTAAAACCGTACATAACTTTAGATGGCCATCTGGTTGACGAAGTCACTCTTGAGGAGCCTTAGCTCCTACCATTCTCCGCCTCAGGTAATATCTTCCTTTAGCTATTTTTGTTTTCAATGAGGACATTGTTTGAACCAGGCATGGGGGAGAGGACCTGAGGCATTTTGTTTATAGCATGCATATAAAAAAAAACAGAGAGAGAGAAAAAAGAAGGGAAAATAAAAAATAAAAAAAAAGTTTCGAGCTTAACTGGCTATGTCCTACAGTCTTAAGCAAATCAGAACTCTAGGGTAGACTAAGTTAATTCTAGGGTCAAACTTTAGAAGCTAAATGAGCTACTAGCTTTAGACCTTTAGGGTCCTTTGTGGACTTAAAAACTTAAGTAGGAGTTAAGTTGCGGACCATTCCTCAAGAGGTTGAGGAAGGGAAGCTAGGGTTTAAGTTAAAGGTGGGGTAGTACCTAGAGTCTTGTTCTACCTTTTGGTTTACGGGTCCTTGTAACCCAAGCATCCAAATTTCAGACACATGGTCTAGTAATTAACTTAATTTCTGTCTTTCTGAAAAGAGATTTGGTTCTCTTAGTTTTGACTTAGGAGAGGCTTGAAAACACATTTTGATTGGAAGAGTTCTCGCCGTAGGAGAGGTGGAGTATATACTCACCTTGAGGATGCGATGATAACATATTACCTCCGCGGCGCTTGTCTCTTAGGATATCCATCCTACTGGGGGCATGTAAGTGCATTGTGCGGTTCAGGTACCATGGGCGACCCTATCTCGAAGTGCCGATTGCCATAGGCCTGAATTCGCTTAAGAAATCCATTGGTGATACTAACTCAATGTGTCGATTGCCAGGAGTTCTTGGGGTCGTTATGGGCGGTGCTATCTCGAAGCATCGAAAGTCAGGCACCCTTCGAGGTATGGTAATGGGGACAATGAATCTGACACAGACCGTGTTGATAGCTGATCTGAGGTTAGACTTAGAAGAATCAAACAAAAAAAAAAAAATATATATATATATATATATAAATTTTTCCTTTAACTCAAATAACTCAAACCAATGCACAGGCACGGATGCTTTAATCTCAGGGATCAATAAACTTTAGGGTAGAGTCAGAAATCAGGGAAAGTTGTGCCTGCAACTCATCTTTAGCCGACCTAGTCTGTAACTTAGCAACTACTTAGGAACCTTGGGTCTAGAGTCTGAACTTAATATGCTTCTGAAAGAAGACTAAGTGAGTTGACTAGTCTACTTGGAGTGCTAGGTTTTGCTTAATTTTGCTAGGGACTAGCAAAAACTAGGCATGGGGGTATTTGATTAGCCCATAGTTGTGGGTATTTAAGTATTTAAGTGCCTAGACATTAGGTTAATTCTAACATTTTTTTAGCATAAATTAGGATGTAAATAGATTAATTCATATTTCTAATTCAATTACATAATTCATGCATCTTATTCATATTTAAATGCATTTAGAATTAACTTAGAATTGCATTAGTTAACTAATTAGGTACATTGCATGCATTAATTTAGGTTAACATAAAAGTTGAGGGTCTATATATAAATAACCATAATATTTTAACATTATTTTATTTATTATTCTTCTTGCAGGAACGGTTGGCTGCCGCTCCAACACCACCAGCTACCGCAGTGAAGAACCCATTCAAGGAGGAGCGGATGTGTTGGATCTGGTCGAGCAGCTGATTTCAAATTTGTGCAGGCCACTACAAAAGGAGAGAGGATGCTAAGCGAGGTAGACCTCCACCACCGACCCACCACTGTGCAGAGAGATCTTCTCTCTTCCATTCAACATCGCCGGCCTCAACCGTGGTGACGAGTCTCCACCACCGTGGGCGTGTGGTGTGACAGGCCACACCGCCATCCGGAGCTCATCCGCATTACTGTGAGCACCTTAGCGTGCATCTCCCTCGCCATCGTCACCAACAACCACCGTCGCAACCACTGTGCAATCACCCTCTCAGTCAGTTAAGACATTCGGGAAATTTCCCGGACGTCTGAAGCCACACCCCACTCCAGCATCAAACACCGTTCGCCCACTTCACCTCCAGCGCCAACTCCACGCCCTCCAGCCTGCGCACCCACGCCACCCATGCCGCAGCAATCTTCCCGCTCACCTCCAGTCGCACGTAAGAACCCGCCACTTCCTCCCGCTCTCACCGCCTGCACACCTACGCCAACAGAGCGCGCAACTGCCTGCGCACCCATGCCAGCTGCAGCCGCACCCGCACAACCGCACACGCCCTCCTTCCACACCTGTAACACCCACTGCAGCAATCCGCCCACGCCTCCAGCCTTCGTGACCACCCGCCCGCGCAGCAGTCCTCACCGCCAACAGGGCGCATGCGCTCCTGCGCCCTCCAGCCAGCGCGCAGCAGTCCACCCGCGCCCTCCAGCTAGTGCGCACAGCCTGCAGCGCGCGCTCCGCCTACCAACAGGAACTGCAGCACCGGCTGCAGCCACCTCTGCTGGAGCTCGTCTGGCCGACTCCGGCTGCCTCACGACATGCCGCCACCACCGTTTCGAAGCCCTCGGTCCAAGGAACTTCCTCCGAGCTTCCCGCGTCCGACCATCCACTCCTCGTCGCGCACGGTAAAGGGAAAAAATCCCCTGTTTTGCTACAGTAATCGGGCCATTAAAAATTACATTTTTTGCCATTGTCAATTTTTAATAATATTTTATTGATTCTGCTTTGCGACAAATATCCTCTAGTTACTCAGAATTGCTATTTCAGCATTGTTTCTTGTTTCAACCTTAATCCGAAGATAATTCTGGCTTGATTCTTGTCCAAACTAACGATGAACAAACATTTTTAACTGGTGCGAATTTAAATACATCATTGCCTCCCTGTGGATACGACCCGCTCTTCTACGAGTGGTTATTTCTTTTTAAATATTGATTAGTTGAATTTTCCACCACATAAAACTACAAACGGCTTCAAAGCGAAAAATCGACTCGTCACTTAGTCCAAGGGAGCTGGTATCCAGCCATGATGAGATGGAATTAGCTAAGCCCTAGCCTGATTGAGCTTCCTCTTCAACAGTTGCCTTCCCGAATGCTAGGGTTCTGGGGATCTAACTCTTTGCTTAACCCTAACACTCCAAGAAACATATCAAAAATAAAATAACAAATGCAATGCATGCCTAACCTATTTTATGCATAAATGCAATCCAAAAAACCCATTTGCAGAGCAAAATCCTAAGAGATAGGTTTGTTTTAATCCATAAGAATGATGATAAACTGGTGTTTATAAAAGAACAACTGGTAGATGTTTCAGCCTATCTTAGGTGATGGATGTTCCGTCAAGTTCTAGCAAGAGGAGTGGTCGTCGTTGGGCCAACTGAAGGAAGTCTACCCAAGAGCTTATGCGGCTGACATGAATAAAGGGAACCCGGTATGCAGGTTTTGGTCTAATGGGTAAGATGCCTAGTGGCTTGATGGAGGTGACTATCGCAAAGAAGGCACAAGAACATGGGAGCAAAGGGCACGCCTGGAGTAGGATCTGATGGCCTTTAGGCCATCGCCTGGTACTGAAGATAAATATAGGTGGGATGGAATTTTCACTCCCGCTAGAGCATATGAAAGGATCATGAGGCATTCCAATTCTATGGAGGCAAATGCAGTTGGGAAAAAATTATGGCTATTAAAGATCCCAATTAAAGTCTATATTTTTCTATGGCTATGAAGGAAAGATGGATTGGTGACAGGTGATCTTAGACATAGAAGAATGGGTGCTGCCTTACAATCATGCCTGTTATGTGGTTTGCCCACTGATAGCTCCACTCATATCTTTCTTCGTGCATGGTCACTGATGCTATGTGGAGAAGAGTTTGCACAGAACCACTCCCCATTTGGGTTGATCTATGGAAAAATATTTTACTACATGATAAATTGCCCTGTCATATGGCGGCTGTTATGTGGTGTGTGTGGAGAGTGAGAAATGATTTTTTGTTTCAGAAGAGGCCAATATGTGTGGAGAAAATTGTAAATGTATGCTGGTCTCTCATACATCTGTGGGGATCTATTTTGTAACCCTGTCTTTATCTTGATCAATAAAATGATCTCTCGAATTGCTATCGTTGGACGATAGCTTTCCTTATTGTTTCAAAAAAAAAAGATAGGCATGGGGTGTGATGTGTATGCATCTGAATAGCCTAAAATGTCTATTTATGCATGTTCTTGGTGTCGTAGAAGCATCATACATTGTAAATATTGCATAACATACATCATCTTGCATTTAGGTCAAAGTGTATAAATTATATAGTACTTTACTCTTTTTGGTGGTCAAGGATAGGCAATATTTGATCGGGATCCTAGATTGAAGATCCAACCGAACAAATCTGATCAGGGTGACGATTGGAGTTCAACGACTCCAAGATCGCCTCGATCGGACTTCCGTAGCATCAGATGTAGTCCAAGAAAGATTAGAGGTCAAGGGGCCAAGATGGTGTAAATCTATACATCAGATGACAAATCCAACTACACGGATGAGTTCGGATCAACGATCGTAGCCCAACAGCAAGAAAATCAGTCCAATCTAACATCCGTGGCACCATCTACAAGACATAGAAGATGGACAACCATGATGGCGCCATGTGGCGCCAGCACAACTGCCCAAACTGGCCAAGAGCTCAATGTTGTTCTCTCCCTCCTCAACTGCTCGAGCGATCCTGACCGTCAGATTGTCATCCAATGGCCGAGAGCGCTTGAGCGTTTAAGCATAAACGCGTCACAAAGGCAAGGGTGGCGTAATGGCTGAGCGCTCAATGCGTGAGAGGAGGGTGCGAGTTCAAAGCCCCGCATGCCTCAAATCGAGATAGGCACAGGGCATGGCTCGATTCGACCGTCAGATGGCTATTGTGCAGGCAACAAGCGGCAATGTGGCAACACCAAAGAGCGCAGATCACGCACGTGCGATCGAACACGCGTTTGAACGCCCAATTGCACGCAGGTGTGTGATGAGGCGAGATGGCTTTTAAGCCGTTCGATCTTGTGATTGAATGGCTAAGAGAGTGCGAACGTGCATGAGCATTGTGTGTAGAGGAAGGAGAGGAGGTGGGGGCATGCACACATTATTCAGCGACGTGGGGTCTTTAGTGATGTTTATATCCGTCACTAAAGACCCCTCATTTAATTTTCTAGGATGAAATGACCCTTGTGCCCCCTCCAATCCTCACCTATAAAAGGCCCTATGACCCCCACACTTTGATCATCCCTTCCTCTCTTCTCTTACCCCCTCCAAAGCTCTAAGAGCTTATCCCAAACTCGGGATGGTCCTTTAGAGTTAAAAATATAATTTTTCTTCCTTCTTATCCCATTTGTGGAGCATTCTATGATGGTCCTCTCACCGCCATTCAGGAAGCAGATCCCACTATGATGTCACCCTGCCCCATTCTCCGTCGTCCATCATCATTCTCCTTCGTCCTTCATCTCACCATGTTCTTCCGAGTGCTTCGTCAACGCAGCTCATCCTCCAAGCAACTGTTGAGGAGGATAACTTCTCTCCACCTTCTTTTTACTGCTTTCTAGAGTAGATTTATCGCTTTCTAGTCGTATGATTTCCTGCTTTCTACTATAGTGGTTAGTTGTAATAGACATCATTCTGTGGTTATGAAATATCTGTTTATTCTATCTCTATTTTGTCTTTATTTGTAATATTCTCTATCTCTCTTCTATTCATTATTCTTTAAGTAGATAGTTTTGAATAAATTCGACCAGTTAATCTGTTTCGTGACAAATAAAGCAAACGCGATTTTTAATCAAACGTCCACCTCCCTATGTTCGACCTAGAATTCCTTTTGAGTTTCTGTTAAATTATCTATTGACGATTTTCTCACAAATCGCACTACAAAGATAAGTTTTCCAAACTCAACTCTATTTGCGACGATTTTCCGATTCAACGGAAGTTTTAGACTCACTGAATGGCAATCAAAACGGACTTCGGGTTTCTACGCCCCTAGGTGACCTTAAAAAGAATTCTGCCCAAAGGTATATCTATCTGACCGGCATCTTTCTCCCTACCTTTATTTTTATGGGGTCAACACAAGGCAAACCCAGTGTATATCTCTCTGGCTTATTCTTCTTCCTAAGTGTTTAGGAATTATACGTGCATTTCTTAAGCTGGGATCTGGACAACCTACCAATGGGTTGTTACCCACGATAACTTACTAGCCATACTTGTGCGGTGAAGTGTGGCTTATTTCTTTTTTTCTTTTCTTTTCTCCTTTTCTATTTCCTTTTCTTTTCTTTTTGGATATTTCTATTTTTTTTTCTATGTAGGTGGCTTCCCTGATCTAAGATTTACCTAAAGGCAGCAGGAAATGAATGGTCGTGTGGCTGGGCTCTGGACAATCGACCAATGGGCTGCTACCCACCATAACTTGCCAGCCATACCACCCTAGAAGGTTCATTAGCTACACAATTTCCATTAAAACCATCGAAAAGTGAGTCAGTGAAAATAGTGTGCAAATGCTTAGACTTAAAATCCCCTCAAATCAGAGGGCGGGTTGATAAGTCGTGTACTTATCACCCCAACTTATTTAACCAATTTGAAATTGAATTCAAAATGGAGAGGACTTGATAGACAGGTCCACATTTTAGTGGACACCTGGGCTGATTATGCCTGAAGACCTGAAGGGTTTTAGTGGTTAAGTCATACAATTTTATTCTCTATGATTGAAAATTTTCTAAAGCCCAAGTTCTCTTTCCTAATTCCATAATTTTTTTTAATAAATAAAAAGAAAACAAAAAGAATCTACGGAACTAACGAAATAATTCAGAGATGAATATCCATCCCCCATGCCTATCTAATGCAATGTCCTCATTGTATTAAAAAGACATGAAACATAGTCGAATAGAGTAGAAAGCACCTGAATTGCGTGAATAATAGGTCAGCTCCAAGATGAAAAGAAACTGTATATGTGTTGAATTTAGTGTCTTCAGCTAAGCACACTATACAAAGAAGAAGAAATAAAGAATTCACAGGTACAGGTCAGATTTAGAATAAGAAAATCTATTTTTGAACCTGGCAGGAGAACATGTCCACATATGTGGTCCAGATTGTGGTGTAGACCCATACCCCATGGTCGAGTATATCTAAGGTTCTAGATAAAAATTATCTAAAACCTAAGATCATCAAGCATGCTGGGTTGGGCCTGTGATTTGCGAGGATGTAACCTAAGACCAAAAAGTCGGATTATAGGAAAATTAATCTCAAAAGGATAATCAATGAATGTGCACTTGGGTTGGACATCCTCTAAATCAAAGATTCATAGGAGTCCTGGTAGAGAGTTTGTAGTTTCAGACAAATAGAAACCCTTAGATTCAGTCTTTTGCTTCCTCTGGAATTGGCTTCCCAAAGCTTCATTTCCAAATTCCTATCCTCATTCAAAATTTTGAACTCCAAGAGCTCCTGCATACTAATCACCCTATCTGAAATTTCCAAGTCTAAAAGATGTGACTGAATTAGAATTGACATGGGTTTAGTGATTTCAAAATCAAAATCGTCAGTAAGTTCAATGGGGTGTGATTGAGGATCGGGGCTATGAATTGAATCCTCCATGAAATGAGGATCTGAATCCACCATGCAAGCCCCAACAGGATCAAGCTCTTCAATTTTAGGACCATCAAATGATTTATCGAATTCCTTAGGCCCAGTCATCTCACTAAAATTGTGTGCTGTAAACTCAGGTGAGACTTTGCATAATGATTCTTCATTTTCAGAATCAAAGAATTCTAAATTCGCATTAATGTATGTCTCAAAATCATCAATCACTTTCTGTTCCATGTAGTCATACGTTTCCTCATACCTCGGCTCAGGGATCTCAAGTGAAGAAATCAATTCATCCTTATTTGATTGCTCTAGAACAACCTGGTCAACCCTAGCCTCATAAAACGTGTCCCCCTACAGGTACCTGAGTGGATTCTGACATTGGCTCTCCTATCAAGGGTTCATCCTAGGAATCCTCCCAAGATTGGACTAGAGTAATCATAAATCTCATCCTCAATTTTGATAACTTCCTAAGTAAAAACTCACTTGGGTCCTTATCCTTAACATCCTAGAGCCAATCCAACAAATACTTGTTAAGATGGTCAATCATTTTAATCAGAGTCTCCAATTCTTCACTGTAGGGTGTTAGCTGAGCTTCTAAAGATTGAATGGTATTTCTTAAGTTAGGCAACACCTTATCTTGGACCTAGTTAACCTGAACCAAATGGCTTGGTTCAGGGTTGAGCAGGTTTGGGTTCAGTGTAGGGGAGTCAACGAATTGAGGTTCTTGATACCCTCCCTGATAATAAGTCATTTTGGGTTGTCCATAAGGAGGTGATAACCAATAAGTAGTGTAATCTGAGGAAGGGTAAGGATTAGCATATCCTTCTTGATTGCAGATCATATTAGATTGTCCAAATGATGGGATGATCTATAATCGATATAGCTTGGAGAAGGATAAGAATCACAATCAAACCCTAAACACTGAGGTCCAGAATTGTATCCCCAATCCGATTTATCCCAACTAGTAAATAGTTGATTACAGCACGAGTCGGTATAACAATCATCATATTAGGGATAAGATGTATCAGGAGGGTAAGAGCTAGAATGCATGTAGCATGTGGAAGATTCCTAATAGATGGGAGGAAGAAAGGCACCTACAATACAAACAATAAAACTTGTCCTTAAGTGGGCTAGCCTAAAGACTCCCAAAACCTATCTTGAGATGAAGAAATGATTTGATCTACTTCTTTCCGGTCAATCCAACCAGTTAGAAGAAGGGGCTGGGGAGAAGGTTCTTTGATTCCATGCACGCAACACCTCATGCACGTTCGTTGATTCTCAACTGTCCGATCTTGCAATCGGATGGCTTATAGATGTTCTTGCCCGCTTCTTCAGCACCAGCGCGTGCCTACGTGCGATGGCACATTGGATCGCGGAACATTGCGCAAGTACATGCTCAATGTTCATCCGTTGCACCACGTGGTGCTACTGATGCCACCCGATCGAGATCCAACGGGCAAATTTGGCCCTCACCCACCTGCGCTTTCAATTTGATGCTCCATGCAACTCGAACTCGCGATCTTCGCGTCGCCCACAGGCGCGTGACCACTGAGCCATGCCGCTACAGATGTCGGATTGGACCGATTTTCATGCCGTTGGGTTGCGATCATCGATTCGAACCCATCTATGTGGTCAGATTTGTCATCTGAGGTATGGATTGGCACCACCTTGGCCCTTGACCTATGATCATTCTCAGACCTCATCTGATGCTACGAAAGTCCGATCGGGACGATCTTGGAGTCATTGAACTCCAATTGTCGCCCTAATCAGCTCCGTATAGTTGGATCTTCAATCCGAGGCCCCGATAAGATATTGCCCTATTTCCTGACCACAAAAAGAGAAAATTAACCTAAAATTTATACAACCTAATCTAAATGAATGATGATGCATGTTATGCAAAATTTATAATGTATGATGCAACTTTATATCTAAAAACATGCAAAAATAGATGGTTTATGTGATATAAACATGTTTACATCAAGAAACAAAGGCATTAAGGACAAAATCAGCCCTAAAATGAGATCGAGTTTTTACACCTTATTCAATATCACCTATAATTTGATCTTGTATGTGATCCTTGTGGTGTAGCCATTCTTTTGGAAGATCATGTACATTTTGTGTATCTTCCATTTTTGATACATCGATGAAGGGGGTATCCTCATCATCAGACTCTAGTTGATTTGGTTTTGGTTCTCCTAAAGTTGTTTCATCAAATGAAACATGCAGAGATTCCTCTACAACAAAAGTCTTTTTATTAAAGACTCGATAAGCTTTGCTTCTAGTTGAATAGCTAATAAAAATGCCTTCATCACCTTTAGCATCAAACTTACCAAGTCGATCTCGGGTGTTTAATAAATAACATCGACTTCCAAACACCCTAAAATATGTAATCCTAGGAGACTTCTCATAATATAACTCATATGGAGATTTCTTACTAATAGGCCTTAAAAGAGTTCTATTAAGAACATAACAGGTCGTATTCAGGGCTTCAGCCCATAAATATTTTTGAAGCCTAGACTCCAAGGGCAAAGTTCGAGCGCATTCTTGTAGAGTGTGATTCTTGCACTTTACAGCACCATTTTGAGATGGTACCCGAGGGAATGAAAATTCATGGGATATGCCAGAATTGACACAAAAACTTGAAAATTTTTCATTTTCAAATTCACCCCCATGATCAGTCCTAAGTCTAAGAATTGAAGATGATTTTTTCTTTTGTAGTCTTCGAGCAAGAATTAGGAAGGAGCTAAATGAGTCATCCTTATGTTTCAAGAAGATGACCCAAGTGAACCTTGAGAAGTCATCAATAATAACTAGGCAAAATTTTGATCCATTTAGGCTCTCAAATTGTGTTGGCCCAAATAGATCAAGGTGTAACAACTCTAAAGGATGTGTAGTTAAAACTAAGTCTTTTGGTTTAAAAGAAGCCTTATGCATTTTTTCAAGTTCAGAAGATTCGCACAATGCATCTTTCATATAAGTTAGTTTGGGTAGGCCCCTTACTCATTTTTTGTTTGCTTATTTAAGTGTTTGTAATTTATGTGACCTAACCTACGGTGCCATAAATCCACTTCAACATGAGTGGCAAGTAGACATTTCACAAATTTTTCTTGTGAAAAATAAAGAGCATAGATATTTTCATATCTAAAACCTTTAATTAAAATTATATTAGCTCATTTTAGTATTTCAAATCTAGTTTTTGTAAATAATACATCACAACCATTATCACATATTTGACTAACACTAAGTAGGTTATATTTTAAATTTTCTACTAAAAGTACATTTTGTACCTACTTAGATGAATTATCTATTGTACCTTCACCAATAATGCAACAACATTTGTTGTCGCCCAACTTAACGTGTCCTCTATCTTGAATTCTCATCCATTTGATAAAGAAGTCGGAATGTCCCGTCATGTGCTTGGAACTCCAACTGTCTAGGATCCACCTGTCTTTCTTAATCTGCAAAATAATTTAATAAATCTGATTTAGGTACCCATTTTCTTTTTGGTCTTTGATAGTTAGTTCACTTCAAATCCTTAGATTTATAGATCACTTTTGTGTTGGATCTATAATTCTTGGGATTTTTGACCTTTTGGTAAATCCATGCATGCCTAGGTGCATGTGATTTATTTTATGTGTTCTTTTTATCATGAATGTTTACTTTTAATGCATTACAAAATTCAGTATTCAATCTAATAGTTGTCTTGAGATTATTTAAGGTTCCCTCAAAATGCTCATAAATATCCTCTAATTCTACTATCTTTGCATGCAATTGTGAATTAGTATCTTTTGCCATATCTAACTCTATTTCTAAACAAGATTTTTCTATTTCCAAAGCCCTATAGTTATTATGTAAAACTTTATTTTCTTTTTTAATTAACCTAGCTTTTTAATACAATCTTCATATACTTGCAATAATTCATTAAAAGTGATTTCAGAATCTACCTCATTTTCTGAGCTATTGTTGTTTGCCATCAAACACAAATGAGCAACTTCATTTTCCTTGGATTCTTTAGAGGATGATTCCATGTTGGAATCGTTGTCATCCCAAGTAGCTTTATACGCCTTTCTTGAGATCTTCTTGTTACGATCAACTTCTTTGTCTTTCTTCTTATCTTCCTTTTTCTTCTTGATCATTGGACAATCTTTTCGTACATGTTCTCTTTTCTTGCATTCAAAACAAACTATATCATTTGAAAATTTATTTACTCTTTTAACTTGCTTTTGGATGAATCACCGGAATCTTCTTGTTAGAACAGCAAGCTCTTATTCATCGGAGTTGAAGTCTTCGAGATTTGAGTCTTCCTTTAAAGCTTTGAAAGCAAGTTCTTTCTTCTTGCTTACTGATTTCTCCTTGTTTTTCTTCATGTTCTCCATTTGGACTTCATATGCCATAACCTTCCAATCAAATCATCAAGAGAAACGACTGAAAGGTCCTTTGCCTCTTGGATCGCTGTTGACTTTGGAGACCAGTCACTTGTAAAAGATCTTAAAATCTTTCTTACAAGTTGTATTTCAGTGAATTTTACTCCAAATTCTTCATGGGATTAACTACATCCCCAAACCTTGTGTACATCGCCGCGATAGTTTCAACTTTCCACATCCTGAAACACTCATAACTTTCTGTTAGAATAGATATGCATGTTTCTTTTACCTTGTTAGTACCTTCGTAGGTGACTTGAAGTGTATTCCATATCTCATATGCTCACTCGCATGATGAGATACGATTGAATTCCCCCCGTGACAATGCACAATAAAATGCGTTCATCACCTTTGCATTGCCGACAATCTTCTTTTGATCCGCCATCCATGCTACTCCTTCTTGCAGCTCCGGGACTGAGTATCTCTCTTGAATTAAGGTCCATGACACCTCATCGATCGCCTTGAGGAAGACTTGCATCCTCCTCTTCCAGTACCCATAGTCTGTCCCATTGAAATAGGGAGGATGGGTGGATGACTGTCCTTTGGTGTACTTTGTTGGTGAAGCCATTGTGAGTCAAGTTGTTATGTTTTCCTGCAACTTGCTCTGATACCACCTGTAGGATCTAAAGGGCACAAGCACACTAGAAGGGGGGATGAATAGTGTGGTAAATAAAATATTGCAAATAAACAAATCACAGAAAATAGTACACTAAATATATAGTGGTTCCCCTCACTTGGGTACTCCACTACCTAAGTCTCCCAACTTAGGATTTTTAACCCGATTCCCTCAACCTCGAGGGAATCAATTTACTATAAATCAAGGTAAGTAATAGGTTACCTCAACCCAATTACAAGATCAGATAAAAGCAGAAAATTACAGGTGTAAGCAAGAAACAAATTAGCTTACAACTTAATTCCTAGGTCTCCAACAAGAATTAGCTTAATAGATAGTTGATATATCAATCTAGAGAAAGACACTAAAGCGTAAAAAGTGATTTTATGAGGAAGAGCAAATTCGCCATAAAATCTTGTTGCAAGGTGAGAATCTGTTTGAAGAAAAAATGCAACAAGCCTATCACCCTTGCAGCTAGAATTGAGAAATATAGAAACTGGAGCGAGGAGAATTTTTATGCTTGTGTTATGTGCAAATAACACACAAAAGGTGTTTTTATAGGCCACTAAACACTTCCCCTACGAATACTAGCTGTTGGAGGAAAAATGGGAAGATTATAGATAGGATTAATTGCTAAATAGCTATTTAGATTAGGCACAATGGTTAGTTGGTATCGGTACTAAAGTTGTGGTACTGATACTGATTGCTCACAGTAAACCAGCAGCCAGCCCAACAAAGCCTGGGTACCAGTACTCGTCATAGGTACTGGTACTCAGTGGTTACAGTTGAGTGCCAACTAAGTCACCAGGTACCAGTACTCATGATAAGTACCAATACTTGTGACTCACAAATTTGAGTCAAGTTAAAAACTGTGACCTACATGTATCGGTATTGGTAATTAGTACCGGTACTTGTAAGGTCTAGGCACTACCCCTGTCTATAAACTGTGAGCAACTGGTACCAGTACTCATGATTAATACCGGTATTTGTTGTTCACAATTTGGGACTAGAACCCAAACTTGTGCCTAGCATGTACTGGTATTAATGAATAGTACTGGTACTTGCAACAAGTACCTTGAATAAATTTAATTAATAAATCTTGGTGCTATTTGAACGTAAATATACGATTAATATGTCAAAGAAATGATATTAATTTTCAAATGAATGATTTAACGTGAGTATGATACCTAATTATCTCTATTTTTATTTTAACTCCTAAATCAATTTTTCTTGTTAGAAGACATACAAAAATCTAAATTGCAACACATAAAACAATCTTCATTCTTCATGCCATCCACACTTCTTCCTTGTTAACGTCCATACTTCCTAAATCCTGTGATTTTCTATAAATAACATTTCATAAACTCATTAGTTTTAAAATAGTTTTGTTAACACCAAAACATAAAAGAGAAGTGGAACTAGGTTCCAACACTATGGATGTCACAAAAGAGCAATCCTTATTAAAAAATAAATTTGATATGCTGACTACAAATCTGTTGACTGATAGCCTTATAAATAGCTTCCAACTTTAAGGCAATCTGACTTGTGGGCAAACTGCAAAACATCATGTTGGGGATTTGGAGTTTCTGCAAGCAAACCTTGCTTGGTAGAAATTGGCAACCCCTCTCCCAGCGATGAAGTCGAAAATTTGTCTTATGGCAAAGAAGCCCAAGTAGGATTCCCTCAACATGAGAAGCTGTTTTGGTTGGTCATTACTCAATACTATCTTTTCCTAGTATTACTCTAAATTTGTCAAAACTATTATCTTCCAGGATTGAAACAAGTCCTTAACTATCGAGCCATTCCCTGATGGGCTATCTGGATTACTCTCGTGTCATGCTGTGATTATGGTTTGACTTCAACTCGATTAACGAAAGATTCAAACTATGGATCCTAGATGCAAGAGAAAAATACTAATCGCATAGTTTATTTGGACGAAGTATTAATTCCGACAAATTATAAAAAAATGAGTTGGTAGACTATGCTACCATATCCAAAACAACTGATTGAAAGAACTTGTTGCATAACATCAATATTTAACAACTACTGAAAGAACTTGTAAGGCTATCAGACCTTACAAGAGTTAAGAACAAGTATAAGATTTCTATATGGCCACCAAAAAATGAGTTGGTAGGCCATCAGTCTCTTAAGGATAAAAAAAGTAAACAATAAATTTGTTGTTGCATACCATCAAACACCTGACATGCGTAACATCAATATTTCATCAACATCGAGGAAAGTCGATCTCCTTAAGCCAATATGCAGTCAAGAGGTCCACCAAGTAATACGACAAAAATAACCCTAGCATTCAGGAAATTAAGAGAAGTGGAGTTGGTGGAGGAATGAAATGAAATGAAGGAACAATGGTGGATTAACCCTAGCAAGTGCAGTAGCGGCAATGGTAATGGAGGTGCTGCGGGGAAAGATGAGGGAGGAAGAGAGGCGGCTACCTTGAGGGGGAAAAGAGGTGCTGCTGGGGAAGGGATGGTCGGGGAGGTGCCTTCGTCAGGAGAGGGAACGGGGTTAGGGATGGTTGGGGGAGGTGGCATCATCGGGGTGGTGGTCGGCTAATCAAGGAAGGGGGCAGGTAATGGTGGTAGTGGGTTGGGGGAGGTGCCTTCGTCGAGAGAGGAAAGGGGGCTGCAGATCATCGAGGGAGTTACGTCGTTGGTTTAGGGAGTCGAGGGAGTTGCACCATGGTCGGGGCTGGGGAGTTGAGAGGAGAAGGTGATGGGGGTGGCAGTGGGTTTGGGGAAAAGTTATGGAGGGAATTAAAAATGCTTTTGTCATGATTTTAAAAATAATGACGAAAGCCTATGGTCACAGTTTCAAGTGGAACCATGGCCATAAGTTTTGGTCACGGTTTTAAAAGTGTGATGGAAATGTAAATAACAAAATAATTATCCTTAACTTCGTTGGTCAAGATTTTAGGTGGAACCATGACTACATAACCGTGACTAAAACTTACTTTTCTAGTAATGCTAGAGGCTTAATCATAGTACAAGCTTCTTTGTTGTTGGAAGGCATTTCCTTATTGTCCATTGTTAATGTGCTTTAGTCGAAAGTTTAAGGAATGAGTAGTAGTATAGATGACATAAGCGAATCAACACTTAAATTTATAAATCTCAAAGTTGAGTCTGAAGTCATTCGTAGGGAGCAAAAATTTACACAACTTATCACTATCGAATTACTTACAAAATTTGAAGCTAAGGAACCAGGTGCACGTAATGTAATCATTAAATGCAAACACTCTAGCTCAAAAAGAATGCAAAAAGAATAATCAACCAAAAATAAAGAAAAATAGATTAAGTGCCAAAACATAAGAGAAAAGAATAATTCTTTCTCTTTACCTTTCTTCTCTCTTAATCTCCTATACACACTCTTGTCTTTTTCCAAGTCTTCTCTTCTTACACCAAAAAAAAGTTGGGTCTGGCACAAGTAAACTTTCAACAGTCCAACTCACTTTCCAATGGACCTCACACCTCTCTCACGCCCTATATGGGCCTCCAATATTCTTTATATATATGCATAATATGGGTTTGTGGGTTTTTATATACCCTACGGGGAGCCCTCCCTAGTTAGGTTGATTAGCCACTGCACGCAAACCCTCATATAGCGCTCCTCAGCTTCAACCTCGCAAGATGTGGGACTATTCTTTTGCTTATTTGAATAGACTTAAGCCCTCGACTCTCTTTCTTTTCTTCCCTTTCTCTAAGGCTCTCTTCTCTTTCCCACTAACCCTTTGATTTCTTTCTCTCTTTTTTCCAAAAAGAGCCCACAACCCACTGATGCCTAAATGGGCCCAAGCTCTCTTCTACCCTCACGGGCATATGTGTGTACGTGCATGTGCATGTGCACGTGGGAGGCGACCTCGTGTTACTAGCCGGTGGGGTCGATGGTGCAGAAGCCTAAATATTGCGTAGGGAGTCTTAAATCCACTGTGGGACTAAGTGAGGGGATGGTTTAGAGTGGAATTGAAAATCGAATGTGCACGCTTATTGAAGCCTAACCCAATTTAATTACTTGCTAATCATCAAATTAGACTAATTAAATGTGGATTAGTGAATATTTAAATAATAATAGTTTAATTCCATGTATTGGAAATGAACCCTTAAAGAAAAGATATTAGCAAATGTATCCTTAATGGTTCAAAATAAAAATTATAAAGAGACCCTTAAAAATGAATAGAAATTTGCGCTTGGGTCCCTAGCTCACAACCCTTTAGGTTTTCTTTTCCAACGTCGGGGTCTTCGTTGGAGATGGTCGGAGCTTCAATTCGGCCATTGAATGTGTCTGACAAAAGGCGTAGCGTGGTCCCTATGAAGTGGTGGTGGTTCTGATGGTGGATCGAAGCGGCGGAGGAGGCTGAGGTGGTGGCTGGAGTTGGGGAAGATGACGAAGCTCCAGTGAGGTCTTGCATATGAAATAGGAGGTCTTTCGACCTCGTGTTAAGTCCAAAAGCTTCGAGGTAGATCCTCGAAGTGAAGCCCTATGGTTAGGGTGTGAGTGGAGGTGTGTGTGTGTGGGGCGAAGAGAAGCTCCATGGAGCTTTAAATGGCAGTGGTCATGGAAGGTGGTAATGGCAATAAACGGCCTAATTAAGCTACTCTACACCTACACCTAACTAATGCAAACAAAAACCCAAAACTAATTGGATGAAAAAGCAAGGAGAAACCTGGGGCGGTGGCAGGCCTTCAAGCAAAGCAAGAGGTTGAGGATGGAGCTCAAAGAAGAGGAATTGGACCATCTTCTTTGGCAGCAATGACGACTACGAAGAGTGGAAGAGAAGCTCTCTCCCTATTGTACGTGGGAGTGACTGAAGAGTGAGGTTGAAGGAGCTCCAGGTCCGTCAATGGTGGCGTGTTTGGGAAGAAGGAGAGGAGGTCTTTGACTTACGATTTTTGGACAAGAAGCATCAAAGAGGAGTTGCAAAGTTTTATAGAACATTTAAGCTCACAAATGAGGCAACAAATTGTTGATTGGAGGTCATTAGATAGCAAACAACCCTGCGAGATTTGACCAAGGATTTCTAGCTCCATAGATTGAAAGGTTGGCTATAATCTGTGCCAAAATGATCTGCATTGATCAAGGAGCAAATCCTCCAAATTTGGTGTGAATCCATCATGCAAATTAGGACATATCAATCTCCAAAACTTGCGCCCAAGATAGCTCATGTAACAGTTGGAGGTTGAAGACGGCTGATGTCAGCATGACATCAGCCAAGGACCAAGAAGCCATAAATTTGAACCAAATTGTAATGAATTCAAAAGTTAAGGACTATTGTACAAAGTAAGTGGAGATGAAATCCAAGTAGTCTCAACCTTTTAGGGTAAGCTAATTTATACCCAAGGAATCTAATGGTGACTTCAATTTTGGATTTTGATGAATTTTTCTTGCTTAATTTGCATTTTAACTCAAAAATGTGTTGAATATTAACCTTGGTTCCTGTTTTAGGTCAAACCCAGTTCTTTCTGTAAAATTGGTTGTTTCAAATCTTCTGGAATATTTTTCAATGATTTCAAGAAGGTTTAGATTATATTTATTTTCATTAGAACCCTGTTAATTTTAATGAGGTTGTAATTAAGGTTTTTATTTGAGATTTACGTTCAATTTTAATTGAAACCCTGAATCAGTTAATGCAAGCCTACTTATTGGGGATTTGAGCTCATTTGACCTTCAATTATTTGTAGGCTTAGCATTTAGTTAATATGCATTTGTATTAGCCTGTTAAAACAATAGAATTAAGTAATTTGAATACCATTCCTCCTTATTCTTCATATCATTAAGTTATACCCTTTTGTTGATTAATACAATGAATTTAACCTTGGAACTTAGTCAAATTAAATTAGATATGAAGGATGATGGTGTTACCATCATACCCCCATGCCTACCATTTGTTGGTCCCTTAGCAAATTCTTAGAATTTAGCACAGATTTGCAGCCTAAAGGGTATTTTTGTCATTTAGTTCATTTAGAAATGAAGTTAACTTGTTAATCCTGGTCAGACTTTAGTAAAAACATAAGTGCTCTTGTGCTTAAGTCTTTGGAAAACCCGATTCCCCGAGACATTCAGATCTAACGGCTCCCTAATTTAATTTCACCTAACTCTTGATTTTTAAACACAGGGACACATGGTTCAGGTTGGTCCCAGTTTCACTCCCAGTTTCATTATTATCAAGGTTAGAATATGTGTAGTGAAATTGAATTGAGTTAAAGGTCCTAAGTGTCAAATTAATATCCTATTGTACTCGGTCAGCTGTTCCCACATGAATTTGGTAGCTTTCTAACTTTCAACGGGGTCAACCTCAAGATATATCTTCCTATAAAAGAAAAATAAAAATCTACCACTGTATATATATATATTTATTTATTTTTCTTTTTCTTTTTCTGATTTTTTTCTTTTCTATCTCTCTTTTTTTGTTGTGCAAGTGTGTGAGGCATTTGTGTGACTTTTGGGGTGGTGAGGACAGGTATACTACTTACTAAGACTTACGTATATAAGCCCCACCAAAACAAAAATTAAATGCATGCATCTTATTAAGGAAGTGGCTCTCCATCCTTCATGGGCTAGCTGCTATAGAAGAGTTATTTTCTAACTTTACCTAAGTCCAATGTTTTATTAATCTTCTTCTCAGGTCCTAAAACTCAATTCGTGCATGTGAGGTTGTGTTCTAGTTCTTCAAACTCCTAGACCAAAAGTGACAAAGAAACCAATTTAAACACTCATGCCCCATAGTCCAAGAGATCATATTTTCCATCTTTGCTCTGTAGGGCAAATTAAGCCATGCTTACTTAAGCATATTTGGCCTGAAAAATCTAAGGTCAAGGATATGGTTGTCTTGATACTAGACTAGAACACAAGCAACTTAGGAACTGACCAAGACTAACAAATTAAGCAGTCAACATAATTTTTTCTTCCTCTTCTTCATTAAAATGATTTTCAATTCAGTTCAAAAAGTTTTCCCTCTCCTTTCATCATATTTTTTTTATAAACATATATACATTTTTTTTAGGAGAACCCTTTAAAAAAATTAAATTTTCAATCATTTGCATTTTAATACCCCCCCTCCCCCCCCCCATGCTTAAGTTTTGCAATGCCCTCATTGCAAAAAGGATGGGTTCGAATTCAGTTTAATTCACATTTTAGAACAAATTTATAAGGGTGGGCAGGTGGGTTGGAAATGCTTGTTGCGGACAGTTTCAAGCAACAATATGAAGATCAAAGGTGTAGTTAGCTATTCTAAAGTATGAATCCTAAAGTGAAATAGGAATGTTGTCTAAAAAGGATATGAAAGGTCTTGGGGTTTTTTGAAAATGAGGGGTTGCCTCCCATTAAGCACTAAATTTAATGCCTTTAACCAAGTAGAAGATAGTCAAGATGAAGGGGTGATCATATTAATTGGAGGAGTTTTGTTGAACAAGCACCTTACTGATTAACCTGGTTGGGTCAACCAGGGGACCCAACCAGGTGCTTGTTCAGATCAACTGGCTGATTATGCAGGCCAAACCTAATGAGTCTGGTGGGTTGAGAAATGTGGATCAGTAAGTGTGAAGCCCACCAAGTGAAATCTGGCTCAAAGAGATTATGAAATGAAAATTGAGGGTTTGGTTGCATAGATTCAGCCAGTTCAGATTAGGAATCCTAAAATGATGATGGATTTATAAAGAAAATAGGAACCCTACTTATGGGATCAGAAGTGATCAGCAGTTGATTATCAGTTTGATCAATGTCCTATTCATTGTCAAACTAAGGTGAAAAATTAGCTCCAACTAGATCGGAATGAGATGATTCAAGATAAAAATGGATTTTGATGGAGTCATGTAGCGGAGACCAGTTGCTGAAGGCTTAAGCAACCATTCTTAGGTGGCCTCCTGATCAGGTGGTGCAACTGCTTCGAGCTCCAAATTAATGACCTCGGAATCAAAGTCAAAAAATGGGTCATGGACATCGAAGTCATAGATTGGGTTGTAATCCTCTAGAAAGAAGGATACTTTTAAATCAGAATAGGTTTCAAACTCAACATCAGCATGGGAGAATCCAAGAGTAGAACATGGGTGATAAGAATTTTCTGAACTTGAATCTGAATTAAGATCACCACCACAAGAAGAATCAAAATTCACAAAGTTATCAACCTGAACTTTGTCTAACCTAGATTTTGGTTCCAAGCTAGCAAGGGTATCCTCATTAGGCATAGGCTTGGATTTAGGGTATCTAGGGTAGATCTAATTTAATCCCAACTCTTCAGATTCCTCTAATTCTATGTCATAAATTGGTTTCAATTCACATAGATCAATGTACTATTCTGAGGAATCTAGAGAGGCATCATAAAAAATAGGCTCAGAAAAAGCTTGATAATTTTACCTTGTGATTATATCCTCATTAAATTAAGCCTTATCATCATCCCAAATAGGTTCTGGTTTGGATTCTAGGCCAAATATAGGAATTGGGTCAGTAGAATCTAAATTTAGCCTAGTTGGGATGTCAGAACTATTCTCGAGGAAGACCTTACCAAGATAAGGTGAGGGAGTTACATCCTTGAGGAATTCAGAATCAAATTCATTAGAGGTGTTTTGAAGTTCCATTTGAGTTGAGCCAACTTTAAAATTTTGGCTACTAGTTTTGTATCAAAATCAAGAACACCTGTGATGGAATCCTCCCAACCCAAAAGTTGGTTTTCTATATTAGGTAATTCATTCTGCACAAAATCATCATTTAGTTCTATTTGGGTTGGGAATTCAGCAAAAAAACCTCCATTCTCAAACCCAGGTTCGGGAAAATCATATTTGTCCTTGAAATTACCCCAAGATTCATAATCAATTTCTGGGTGGGGGTCTAACTATCTTTCATTAATCAACTCTTCCAATTGATCTAAAAGATCCCCACGCTATTTAATGAAATCTCAATAATTTTCCCATAATTGTGGATTTGACAAATTTTGTAAACCTTCATTCCTATGAAATCTTCTCACAATAATAATTTATTTTAAGAAGGCTTCTCGAGTGGAACCACATGATATCTGGGTTGCTATCATTTAGATATGGTTCACAATGGGGTTCATAACAGTAGGTTCATTGCCCTGATTTCCGCTAAAAGTAGTTGAGGTTTCGAAAAAATCTTCGCAATATCTAATAGCATCCTCAATCATTCGATCTTTCATGCTCTTACAAGTTTCAGGGCTAGTGGACATTTTTCTTAACTATTTAGGTTAATTCCCAAATAAGGTTTTGAAATCAAATCAGATGGTGGGTTGAGATAAATAATCAAATTCACGTTCAGACTGAATAAAAGAAGTTGATTAGGTCAGATCCTACACAAGACAATCGGAGCTTGACCCTAATTTAGATTAAACTCTAATGGAGGCCGTAAGGTGAGTCTTAAGGACCTCCACTTATGCATGTATAATAGAAAAGGTGAGAAGGATTGGATATGAATTGGACCCAATCAAGGCATCCAAAATAATTGGATGACTAAGGTAAATTTGAGGTAGATGGACCTCTAGTTCAGAAACTCACTCACCCCGAGAATTACTTAGGTTTCCAAGAAAGGAGAGTCCTGCAAAGACCCCTACATGGTAGAGCATCCCCATGGGTTATAGAGTTTTCCCCACCAAACTCTCCTTGTCAATGTGATTCCAAGTAGACCAGATACGACTGAGTTAAGCCCTAAAGTCTATCAATCCTAAGCTTAAATGTGCTTGTGCCTTGAATTATCACTTGATTTAGAAGTTAATTTGAATTGTGACCTAATTTTAAGGTTGGTGGATTCACAATGTGAACCAACTTCACCTGACCTATCCTATGATTCGAGGATGGAATCAGGGTTAACTCACTTGAACCACCCTGTTTCTATTTGCAAATAAGTTATTAAACCTCAATTTTAGGGTTCAAGTGATCTTAGAGCCTTGATTTTAGGGTTTGAATTTTTAAATCAATTAAAACAAGACTTAGGTAGCACACAATGTGAGATGATATTTTCTTTTAAAGTGTGCAAGTGTGTACTAACACTTCAAAGCCCTAATGTTCAAAACCTAATTGGCTCTAAAATGGAATCCAATTGTAAATTAAACAGCACCTTAGACTCAATCAAGAAGGTGATAGTCCAATGTGATGATTAAATCAAGCACAAGTCCCTATTAGGCACAGGAATGTTGGGTATTATGTATATCTAATCCAATCACAATCTCTTCAATTGCAATTAATTCTCACAAGATAATCAAGAATGTATTGCCTCAAATGATAGTTCTCAAACAATAAGGCAAGGTTGGTTTCTTAAGATTTTTTTATTTCTTTTTATATATAGAGAAATGGGGATTAAGGAATAAAAGGGAGAAAGAAGTACCTGTCCTTGGAGTGGTTGTTCATTTGACGAAATGGCTGGCCTGGTTGAAATGAAGTAATAAATCAGCAGATCTGGTCCCAAAAAAGAATCAACCAAAGCAAGGGCAAGTTAGAAAAATAAATATTCACAAATAAAACAAAAGAGGATAAATACAAAGTATATACAAAATAAAATGAACAATATATACAATAATAGTGGTAAGCATAGTTGCTCCTCAGCAACGGTGCCAAAATGTTAATGCGCTTTAGTCGAGAATTTAAGGATGCATAGTAGAATAAATGACATAAGCGAATCAACACTTAACTTTATAAATCTCAAATTTGAGTTAGAGGTCATTCGCAAGGAGCAAAAATTTGCACAACTTATCCCTATCGAATTACCTACAAAATTTGAAGCTTAGGAACTAAGTGCACATAATGTAATTGTTTAATACAAACACTAGCTCAAAAAGAATGCAAAAACAATAATCAGCCCAAAAATGAAGAATAATATATTAAGTGCCAAGATATAAGTGAAAAGAATAATGCTTTCTCTTTACCTTTCTTCTCTCTTAATCTCCTATACATGCACTCTTTTATTTTTCTAAGTCTTCTTCTCGTCTTACACCAAAAAAAATTGGGTCTGGCACGAGTAAACTTTCAACATTCCAGCCCACTTTCCAATGGACCTCTCACCTCTCTCACGCCCTATATGGGCCTCCAATATTCTTTATATATATGTATAATATGGGCTTGTGGGTTTATATATTGGAGCCCTCCATATTTAGGCTGATTAGCCACTTCATGCAAACCCTCATGTAGCGCTCCTCAGCTTCAACCTCCCATAATGTGGGACTATTCTTTTGCTTATTTGAATAGAATTAAGCCCTCAACTCTCTTTGTTTTCTTCCTTTTCTCTAAGGCTCTCTTCTCTTCCCCACTAACCTTTTAATTTCTTTCTTTCTCTTTGTTTCAAATGGACCCCACAACGCATTGACCCCTAAATGGGCCCAAGCTGTCTCTTACCATCTTGGGCCTACATGTGCACGTGCGTGTGCATGTGCATATGGGAGCTGACCCCTTGTTACTAGCTAATGGGGTCGGTGGCGTAGAAGCTTAAATATAGCATAGGGAGTCCTAAACCACCAAGGTGGGACTAAACGAGGGGGTCATTTAGCGTGGAATTGAAAATCGAATGTGCGTGCTTATTGCAGACTAACCCAACTTAATTACTCACTAATCATCAAATTAGACTAATTAAATGTGGATTAGTGAATATTCAAACAATAAAAGTTTAATTCATTGTATTGAAAATGAACCCTTAATGAAAAGATATTAGCAAATGTATCCTTAATGGTTCAAAATAAAAATTATAAAGATACCCTTAAAAATGTATCCTTAATGTATCCTTATGCTTGGGTCCCTAGGTCATAGACCTTCAGGTTCCTTCTCAAACATGGGGGCTTCGTCGGAGATGGTCAGAGCTTCAATCCGACCATTGGATGTGTCCGATGAAAGGAGTAGCATAGTCCTCAAACTTTTGGTGAAGTGGTGGTGGTGTCTGCTAGTGGATTGGAGCGGCGGAGGAGGCGGAGGCGGCGGCTAGAGTTAGCGAAGATGACAAAGCTCCGACGAGGTCCTACACCTGAAAGAGGTCTTTTGACCTCGTGTTAAGTCCAAAAGCTTCAGGGTAGAGCACCAAAGCAAAGGCCTATGGTTAGGGCGTGAGTGGAGGTGGGTGCATGTGGGTGATGATAAAACATCATGAGCCATAACTAGCTTTAATTAGTCAACATTAATTGACAAATGCTCCTACATAATTGCAGATATGCATACATCTGAATAGCGAAAAATGTCTATTAATGCATGTTCTCAGTATCATATTAGCATCACGCATTTTAAATATTGCATAACATGCATCATCATGCATTTAGGTCAAATTGTACAAATTGTATAGTAATTTCTTTTTTTTGGTGGCCAAGGACGGGGCGACTTTTAATCAGGACCTTGCATCAAAGATCCAATTGTATGAATCTGATCAAGGCAATGATTGGAGTTCAACAACTCCAAAATTGCCCCGATCAGACTTTCATAGCATCAGATATAATCCGAGGAAGGTCAGAGATCAAGGGCCAAGATGGTGTCAATCTGTACATTAGATGACAAATCTGACCACACGGATGGCTTCAGATCGATGTTCGCAACCTAACGGAATGAAAATTGATCTAATCCGACATCCGTGGCACCATCTACAAGACATAGATGATGGACATCCTAGATGGCACCATGTGTCGCCATCTCGACTGCCCATACCGGCCCAACTTGTTTTGTAAGGACCCGCTATGCTCTCCCTCTCCTTAAATGACCGATCGATCTGAGCCATTGGATTTCCATCCAACGGCAACGATCTCTGGACACCAGGCAAGCATTCATGACCATCCACTGAAGTTGCATAGTGGGCGCAAGAGCTTCACGCGAAGAAGAGACGTGGGGTCGAGCCCCCGCGAGCCTCAAATTAGAGGGTGGGGCATGGGTGGGTTCCATTTAGCCGTCAGATGGTGATCGTGCGGGCGAGGAGTGGGGACATGGCACATGGAGGTGCTTTGGATCACGTACGCACACGATGACACGCTTCTACACGTGCCATCACACACACAGGCGCACGACGAAAGCGCGGGCATGATGGCTTTTAAGCTATTCGATCTCGTGATCAGATTACTAATAGCCCTTGTACATGTGCGTGCATTAGATGCGCAGGAGAGGAGGAGATGGCAGGCGTGCGTACACATCGCCCACGTTCAGGCCTTTAGTGATGCTTAATTCCGTCACTAAAGGCCCTTGCATTAATGTTCTTAACATAAAATGACCTTTTTGCCCCCAACCTCTACACCTATAAAAAGGCTTCCACCCCCGACATCTCAATCATCCCTTCCTTCACCTCTCTCCCTCTCCAAAGCTCTAAAGAAGCTTATCCTAAACCTGTGATGCTCCTCTAGTGCCAAAATCAACGTTTTCTCCCCCCGTTCTAGAAGTGGATCCCGCGATGATGACGATGCCGTGCCTCGCCCCCGGTTCTTCCTGCTCCGTTCTTCGTCATTCGTCTTCGTCCTTCGTCTTCGAGGCATTGCCCTGTTCGGCTCGTTCTCCAAGCAACTGTCAAGGAGGATAACATTTCTCTCCCTTCTTTATTGCTTTCTAGAATAGAATTTCCTGCTTTCTTGCTGTAATCATTTCCTGCTTTCTAGTTGTAAAAATAATATTCAGTTGCAAAGTGATTGTTCTCTCTCTCTATTAGTGTTAATATCAAATCCATTGTGATTATCCTGCTTCTAAAACAAAAATGCCAAATATATATATATATATATAATCGCAGATTTTAGATCGACGTAGCATCCATGTGTTCGACCCGGAATTTTTTTATGAATTTTCATAAATTTATCTATTGACGGATTTCTTCGCAAATCATACTACAACAATGGGTTTTCAAAACTCAATCCCATTTGTGTACGTCTTCCGCTACAACATTTTGGCACCGTTGCCGGGGAGGCAACGATTCTTGATTTTCTTTCCGCATTTCGTGCACTTTATTGTTTTCTCACTTGCTTTTATTTCTCTTCTATTATTTTGCAGGTACCTCAACAAGAAATCTTCAAGCGGTAGAAAGCAGTAAAGTGCAGTTGAAGACAACTATAAGTGCTCCCCATTCTTCCCCCCTCCATAGATTTCATTCCACAATCTTAAATCAAACCCCAATTAACCTAGGCGTTCACATAAACCCTAGAATTAGTTTGGATGCTTTAATTTCCACTTCCACTCATCTCACCTTCGTAAAAAAAAAAAGGATACTTCTTGTGGGATAAATCAACATACACACTACATACACCTACATTCAAGGCACATAACCTAACTTGATTTTTATCTACTCAATCGGGATTTTGACCTGTGGAACCAGTACACGTAAATCAACACATAAGAGAGTAGAAATCAGTTTAGGTTAATCATCTTGTGTGCCTAGCTCAGTGGTGCATTTCAGCCAATTGTTTATGTTGTTTGGGCTACACAACTTCATTTTAAAATCAACTCATCAAGTAGCTTCCCCTTAGGGTTTACAATTTAGGTTAATACCAGGCACTCCACTTTACTTTTTGATTTCAAAAGGAAAATATGTCCACCCATGTTTGAACATCTAGCTTGCCTCTGAAGCTTGATTGAACTCAACTAATTCTAAACCCTAAAAGCTACTTAAGCAAGATTTGAACCCTAAAATCCATCCATCCAAATAATCTTGCTTGAAAACCCTGGTTGTGCATGCACTCACACATATTCAATCGATCATTAAGGGTACAACCCATTTTAAGGGCCCACCACATTCCATAAGAACTACAATCCTAAGCCTAAGTAAAATCAAGTAGACGTTGGCCTTAAGGACTGATTCGCTCTTTGGGGCCTCGACTGAGATTGTTTATGATTAACCTGCTTGTACTAGTCAATCTGATGTCTAGCTAGGGGAGTAGAATCAAATGATCGCGGCTGGGGGGTACTCTAAGAACCGGAGGCACAAGCCGAAGGAAGAACCTTCTCCCTAGTCCCCCCTTCTAACCGGTTAGATTGACTGGATACAAGTAGAGTAAATCGTCTATAATCTTAAGATGGATTCTGAGAGTCTGTAGATTCTTAGGCTAACCAACTTAAAGACAAGCTTGTTTTGTTGTGTTGCAGGACCCTTATCCCTAGTCCTTCTAACCTCTTTCTAGTTTATGCTTGGAAGGATGTCATTGAATCCCCGATTGGAAAGACCATTAGATCATTCTAGGAGGCATAGCTTGAATTTTGGCCAAATTGATCTTATGGCCGATCAACAACCTCCTCTACCTCAAAACCACAGAAGTTTCAAAGGTAGCTGGAACAAATGCAGAGAATGTAGGGTGCTCAGCCCTTAAAGGATTTTTATGATCCTTCAAATTACGGGGAACGTCCCAGCATCCAAATTCCAGCTGGAGACTATTGAAATCAAGCCCCAGGTGTTAAGCCTGATCAAACATTTCCATGGGCTTGGCTCTGAAGATCCATTTCAGCATTTGAAGGACTTGACCACTTTGGTCCAGACCACCAAAGTGTGAAACGTGAATGAAGAATAGATGATCATGAGGCTCTTTCCCCACTCTCTTAGGGATAAAGCCGCTCTTTGGTACAGGACCATAAGAAGGCCGATCGCAACACGTAATGATCTGAAATCGACTTTCATGAAGAAATTCCTCCCTATCGGGCGTACCAATGCTCTGAGAAGGGCGATTACTTGACAAGCATGGAAATCGTGAATTTTTAAATCGTCGGAAATTGTAGTATAGTTGCGAAATCCCCTTGACAAAAATATTTATAACAACGAAACTCACATAGATTTCTTTTCTTTTTAGAACTTGAGTCCTGGTCATTCATCTCTATGAGGCATGAAAACAAGTCAAGATTTGGATTGGCTTACTCTAACCTAAATCTAATCTAACCTAATATTTTTGTCTTTTTGTGTTTTTTGTATTTATTTTGAAACACGAAATGAAAGCATGCATCAAAGTTGTAAGCCATGAAGATAATATCATGCATATAAAACCATTACACAAGAGTATCATGCATCAAAAATTAAGTCACTATAAAATCCGAATACATGGAAATAAAGCTAAACTAAAGAAAGGGATCAACCAAGAGAGGCTAAGGAGAAGCCTTCTTGGCCATCCACTAAAGAGAGAAGGATGGGTGTGTGCACCCAAGTGGAGAGCGGAGGGTGTTGCACCCTTTCTCTACCAATAGCCATCCTTGAGAAGACCTTAAAGATGGTCTCCTCTATGGTCGTCTAAGAGGAAAAGAAAATGGGGGTGTGGATCCTCTATGGTGGAAGAAGAGGACATGCCCACAAGAAGAAAGGAGAATGTGTTGCATCCTTATGCTCTTCTTCTTCTTGCCACCCTTGAAGAAGCTTGGAGGAGAGCTTCTTCCTAGCTATCCATGGATGGAGCCTTGGAGGAGGACGGCCTTGAGAGGGAGAGGAGGAGGTGTGGTCACAAGTTCAGAGAGTGGAGAGAGTGGTGGAGATGTGATCCAGCATCATGGCATGGAGATGGTAGTGGCCATGGTGAAGCAACTCGTGGAGGTGGAGTGGAGGTGGATGTAGCTAACCTAAATGGAAGCCAAGTGTGAATGAATGGAAAGAATGGGATGGGTGCAAATGGCCACCCCTTAGGTCTTTTTTATAGACCTAAGGGAAGCTCTCTAAAGAATTATGGAATTTTCTTGAGAGGCCTATGGTGGGAGCTCATGAGAAAGTGAGAGAGAGAGGATGGATGGTGGTTTTTAGATCCACCAAATGTGGATCTAAAAATTGAATGGCTCCTGGCTACTAATTTTAGCAACCAAGGCAACAACACATGGTAGAGAGTTCTAGAGAACTCTAGGCTAGGTATTTTCGTGTGGATGGTGTGTGTGGGTGTATGAGGGTCGAAACCTAGGTGGCTAGGTTGATTAGGTTAGTTTCTAGTGGGTTTAGGTCAAGGTAGGTCTCAAATTAAGGTTATAAACCCTAATTCACTAAGGTAGAGTGCAATTAAACTTAATACAAGTTTAATTGGGTGTGTGAAAACTTAATTGAGAGTAAAATAATTCAATTAAGTTAGGTCTAGGTCAATTGGACTCTCACTGAGTCCAATTGGACAGTGTGTGCTAAGATCAGGGCTCAATTGGACAAATTAGTCCAATTGAATAGGCTAATGGAATTGACTAAGATCTAAGTCAATTAGGTTTACTGAGGACATAATTAAGTCCTTAGGGAGGTCTAGAGGTGATGTACTAGGGCTAGGGCACCATAATTTAGGTTCCTATGGGGTTAGAATTGGGTTTAGGGGGCTAGAGATCCAAGATCAAGGCTTGAATTCCAAAATAGGAACTGGAGGATAATATCAGACATCTAATATTAGTGTCAGACATCTTATAATGAAAAATCAAAAGTCCAGACTTATTGTTTAGACATCCAATCAGAGTCAAGAGAGATTCTAGGTTCTGTCTTGGGTATTCTACAGAAATTAGACGTCTGACCAAGTGTCTAGACGTCCAATAACATTGCAGAAGTGGATTTAAGGTGTGCGGGAGTTGGCTAAGGGTTCTAGACATCCTATAACTCATCTAGACATCCAAATAGAGGCTAGAATTAGGGTTTTAAGGTTTCCTAGGGTGCGGTGACCTAATCTAAGGGTGGCTAAGGCTTAGGGAAGCTTCTAGGCTGTCCTAGGGCTAGGATGGACCTAAGTTCTTCACAATTTATTGCTTTATTCCTACTTAATAGAATAGCATACCTTAACTCCCTTACATTATTATCTCCTGCATCTAATCTAGGTCTTTCGCTCCAGCTCTACTGCAACACCAGTTATTCTTTATTCTTCAGATCCAGCTTTAGATCCAGCTTCAGATCTAGCTTCTGATCAGCTTATTACCTGTAATTGACATAATGCACTTAATCAGCACATTATGGCATTATTTTATGCATAGCTAAAAGAAAACAGTAAAGATGCAAATAATGCTTATGCATGTATGAATTATCCTAACTTATGCTAAATCCTAGCCTAATTTAGGTCAATTAAGACCTATGATTGCTGTGCAATCATACCTTTATGCCCAAATCTTGCTAGTCCCTAGCAAATGCTAGACTAAATTATTTACAACAAGGGTCCCTAGGGGATTGATTATTTTATCAAGTGTATGCCTAGAGATTTTTTTTCTTTTTCTTTTCATCCTATGCTCTAGAATTCAGACAATCGTGAAAGTGCTGCTATGTAGCTTTTGCAATAGATTCGTGTAAAAAACTGATTCACCTCTGAAGCCTGTACTTGACCCCTAGTAAAATTTCTAGCGGGATAGGCAGACTTCTTCCCTCGGGGTATTCAAGATATTCTATGAATTCCACCCGACTTTAAGCTTATGTAGAGAATCTTAGAGGAAAAATATTATATATTTGGTGGCTCACTCTCAACTAGTGCTACATAGAGATTAGTACTATAGATTCTAGATTCTCAAATTATTACGTAACTCAACTCAGAGAAAGGCGAGAAAAACTATGCTCTCTTTTGATTCCTTTGTATTCATTCTTTCTTACTCTATTTTTTTTTTAGAGCTCACAATCTTACCAAATTCTCATGTATGATCAGTATTTGGTGGTCTCACTTGGCATTAACACTTTAATTGAATTTCCATAACCCTAACACTAAGTCGGTATTCCTCAACCAATATTCGGGTGGTCAGAAACATAGAAAAATAGGTTAAGGCCATATTTGGTGGAACTCAAATTTATTCAGTGGTTTTGCCTCAATGCAACTAAAATAAACACTAAATATTCATTCTTCCTTTTCTATTTTTCTTCAACATAATACAACTAGCACACATCCATGAACATTATTAAGGAGGCATTATTAGGGATTGGTGGTACTCTAGAGACATTGGGTGGCTTATTTGGTGGAAGTGCCTACTCACAGCACCGGGAGAGATGGATAGGATGGTGTATTTCTATCCTTGACATCAATACCCTCCTTCAGCCAAGGATTCCGTAAAGAATGGTCATAATCATTCACCTTAGCCCTAGTTTTATGAAAACTCGCTCTCCACGTATTTGCCTTATTTGGTGGCTCTCAAAATTCACACAAAATGTATACGCAGGAACCGAGAGTGCAAACTATGCCTAATCTCTGAGTATCATCACCTAATTATTTAGGATTCCAGATTCCTTGCACTAATCTTAGAGCACCAGTACACTCTACTCTCATCTCACACTATTTGGTAGATTTTTGGAAGAAAATCTGCCTGACTCCCAAAACACTGTCCAGGGGTTCAGGAAAAGAAGCATTGCTTCTTCTCGATAGACTAAAGACATTTATTAGCCTTCACCGTGAATCCATTGCAAATTCTATGTGTGTGCGAAAAGTTGTACTAGATTCCAGATTACAGGAATCAACTAGAGGATAAAATCCCTAATACATTCTCTTAATAAGATAATCTTATTCATGGATGCACTATGTATATATGCTATAAACAATTAACCTCTTATATTCATACTACATGAAATTTCCCATTCGGGTTATAATCAGCTTGACCCTAAATTTAGAACAAAAGGTGAGTGGGTGAGTCTGAAGTGGCTGTTGCGGATGATTTTTAGCTCCAATGCGAGCATTGGAGGTGGAGTCGGTTGTTCTCTTTTCTAGGGTCCTAAAGTACATTTTACATGCAGCTCCGAGGTTTTCCTAAGGGTTGGCATAAAAATTTTCAGTTTTGTCGTATCTACCCCCCATGCCTAAGTTCTTGCATGTCCTCATGCATGAATATAAAAGAACATAAGTACAGTTGGGGGTAAATGGGTAGAAATCACCTGGAATTGCTCCTGAAATTTTAACTTCAGCACCAACCAACCTTACAATATGTAATATGCAGAAAGAAAACATGCTAAAAGAAAAATATGCTATGTATAAAAATGAATATGTATAAATGATGGATGCGGAGTAGATGCTGAGTTTAACTCCTCCAGTTGGGTGAAAACTCAATCAGATGTATCAATTTTAGCATAGGAGCATGTCAAGATTAAGAGAAAGATGTGCTCATATGCTCCTAGAATCAGTGGTTCGGAGATGTGAACCAATTGATTGTGCACCCCTACTCCAAAAAGTCTAGCTATACAAAAGTGTGGAGTGGTGGTGGAAAATAGAGGATAATCAGAGGGGGGATCATGATGTTGATTCAGTTGATTTATCATGTCCCACAATTCAGCAGGAAGTTGCTGAGGGAGTAGATCAAAATGTATCTCAGAACCAGAATCTGAGTCATAGGGATCCTCATAACGATAATTGACATCAAAGACCATGCCCTCTCCAGGCTCTGGATCATATGGGGGTATCCATGAATGTAGAAGATCAGTGGGGAGGTTACTAAAATCCTCGTCAGAAATTACTTCGTCCTCATCAGTACTCATCTCTGATTCCTCGGAGGCTGTCTCCTCAGGCTCAGAGTTGAGCCATCCATTAGATTGACTAGGATGGTAGGTGCGTCCCCAGCTCATTCTGCTCAAAGCTCCACCCTCGTATGCATTGGGTTCCTCAGTAATTCTTGCCTCAGGTAGCATATTTATTTCTTCCATTAAATCATCCCTAGTTATTTCTGCTCTTCGGATGCCAGGATCAGGGATAGAAAGTGTCATCTCAAAATCTGTAACATCCGAATTAGGGATGTAGGTGAAAGAAGAAGAGTGCAGATCAGAAGATGTTGGCTCTAGCACAGGTTCACCTACAATGGGAAGTGGCCTAGATTGATCAGTAGTGTGGCATGTAATGTTTGCCTCAAGATCCATATCCTCAATTGGATCTACTTCCCTTATCTCGATTGGGTTATCTAACCCAAAAGGTATCTCCCGGGATTTAGGATAATCCGATTGTGGCTCAGTCCTGGAGATATCAGTCCTTTCCTCCTCAATTTCTTGAATGGAGTTCTTAGATGAACCCATTTGGCATATTTCCTGCTCCTATCTCATATCCAAGCTAGATTCTTCTTCCCCTGAATGATCTTCCAGCATCTGCTCCCGAGAATCTTCTGTGTGTCCTTCCGGCGTAGTCGTTTCAGATTCTTCGAGGTCTTCAAGGCTATTTTTCACTTGATATCACAAAAGCTGTAGTTCTTGAGTTTCCTGATTTTGTCCAATTAGCCTTGTTATCTCTGTTGTTCCCTGAAGGAGCTCCATCACAAATTGTTGATATGGAATCCAGCTTTGTCTTTGGTTCGACTCAGTGATAGCTTGGATTTCGTGTAAGTAGAATGCGGCCTTCTCCTTAGTGCTAGCTACAGCTCTCTGTATTCTGTAATGCGGTCGCATATGCACCGGCAGTTCATCAAGGGTTCCAGGGGGTGAATCAGGTCTACTCATATTCCATGGGTGAGAAGTAGGAGTATGAAATCGATAACCTAGGTTATAAGATGCGGTCCTTTGAGGGATTGGCTAGTATGGGTCATAATATCCAGGGTTAGGATATGGGTTAACCATTTCGGTAACCCGAGGAGAAGGATCAAGCAAAGTGAAAAGTTGTCTTCGCCACCTGGGGTTCTAATCCCAAGGTTGGGCTGACTCAGTCACCCGGGCTCAAATAAGCACGTGGGTCCAGCTCTTCTGGATCCTGATTACGTCAAGATCCAGGGTTAGCCATTACGGCTAAGCGAGTGGAAGAAAAAGGTGGGGGAGAAGATGGTCTGGGTGAGGTGACTCGCCTCCTTGGGAGTGGCTCCCAAGGTCCAACCAGTCGAGGTCTAAGTGCCTCCTTCCTTGCATATGCCACCCAACCATTGGGTTGGTGTAGCCAAGCCAGACAAGGTTAAGGCCTTGTCACTTAGATGGTCCTTATGATCGGGTGACTAGATTTTTCATTCTAATTTCGAATTCGTGAAGAAAAATTTATTGTACAACCGACTAAAAGTGATTCCTGCCTCTCAAGCTAACCTAGCCACTAGGTTTGGCAAGAGAGGTTGAAAGCATCCAGTAGTATGACAACGAATTCGGGTTGATTTCATATTTTGGAATTGATTTTAGCCCATTTTTCTTCAGTTGGGGTTTGTGGTGAGTGGCCCACAAGGTGACCAAGCTCACCAACTAAGCACTAGACTTGACTAAGTCTAGGTTAGCCCAAATTGGTCTCGAGATTATAACCCTAAAGATGAAACCTAGGGTTCATGCAATTCTAGGGTTTTTTGTTTTCTTCTTTTTAGTAGAGCATGAAATAAAACTAGTTCTCTGGCAAAACTTGGAATCCAAATCAGTTGAAATTTTGCAAGTAGATTCCTTTTTCAATTGTCTTTTCAAAGAATTTTTTTGTAACTTTTACTATTTCAACCGAATTTATATAGATTTTTAAATGTCAAGGGGTCAAATCTAGAATTTTGACCCCTGGTTGAGTTTTTGCTTTGAAACAATATCGAATGATCTTTAAAAATTCAAGAAAAATACGAAAATTAAAGCCAATGAGATCAGCTTTCAAACCCTACTATTTTTAGTCAAAACAGACTTGCAGATTACTAGGAAATACTTTTTGAATTTTGAAAAATCTCAAATCTGGGTCAATCTGACCCCCTTGCACTTCGTGAATTTCTAAAAATTTTATACTTGGAATTTTTTCAAAAGAATAGTGCCATTTGAAAGATGGTTTGAAAATGAAGATTGAACCTGAATTTTAGAATTTTTCACTCATTAAATTTTTGGAAATTGAATTTTTAAAATGGACTTTGAAATCTGGCTGAAAATCAGAGGGTGGTGGAGAAACTTTTGAAAGGGTGTTTGAATTTGAAAATTAAACTTTCCACCAAAATTTTCTTTTTTTTTCTTCAAAAAAATTTTTGAAATTTTTTTTAAGAAGGATTTTTTTTTTCAAAGGATTTTCAAATTCTTTTTTTATTTTTTTGCTTTTTCAAAACTAATGTAGGATTCAAAAAGAAACCTAATCTAACTACCTAGATTTTTTTCTTCTTTGATTTTTTTTTTCACGAAAATAAATAGGCTTCTTTTTTTCAAATGAAATTGATAGAAGGAAATCTAAGCAAGGGTTCAAAAAAAAAAACCAAGACTGACGAAGATATGATGTGCACCTGGATTTTTTTTCCACACTTGTGTGCGTAGATCCCGTTTTTCCGATTTTCTTGCACATCAAAAAGACTAATGATTGCGCAGCAATCATAGGTCTTAATTGACCTAGATTATGCTAGAACTTAGCATAAGTTAGGAAAATTCATGCACGCATAAGCATTATCTGTATCTTTACTACTTTACTTTAGCTATGCATAAAATAATGTTATAATGTGCTGATTAAGTATATTATGTCGATTGCAGGCAATAAGCAAATCTGGAGCTGGATCTGGAGCAGGATCTGAAGCTGGATCTGAAATAACGGGAGTTGTAGTAGAGCTGGAGTAGAAGGCCTAGTTTAGATGTAGGAATAATAATGTAAGGGGGTTAAAGGTTTTCTATTCTATTAAGTAAAAATAAAGCAGTAAAATGTGAAGAGCTTAGGTCCATCTTAGCCCTAGGATAGCCTAGAGACCTCCCCAAGCCTTAGCCACCCTTAGATTAGGTTACAACACCCTAGGAAGCCCTAAAACCCTAGTTCCAACCCTTATCTGGATGTCCAGATAAGCTATAGGACGTCCAAGACCCTTAGCCAACTCCCGCACACTTCAAACCCACTTCTACAGTGTTATTGGACGTCCAGACACTTTGTCAGATGTCCAATTTCTGCAGAATACCCAAAACAGAACCCGAAATCCTTCCTGACTCTGATTGGACGTCCAGACAAGTATGGACTTCTGATTTTTGAGTATAAGATGTCTGATTCTATTATTAGACGTGTGATGCTGCTCTCCAATTACTATTTTGAGATTTAAGCCTTGATCTTGGATCTCTAGGTCAGTAAACCCAATTCCAACCCCACAGGAACCTAAATTAAGGTGCCCTAACCCTAGTACATCACCTCTAGACCTCCCTAAGGACCTAATTAGGTCCTCACTAAACCTAATTGACTTAGATCTTAGTCAATTCCATCAGCCTATTCAATTAGACTCATTGAGTCCAATTGAGCCTTGATCTCAGCACACACTGTCCAATTGGACTCAGTGAGAGTCCAATTGACCTAGACCTAAATTAATTGAGTTTTTTTACTCTCAATTAAGTTTCCACACACCCACTTAAATTTGTATTGAGTTTAATTGCACTTTACCTTATTGAATTAGGGTTTATAACCCTAATTTGAGACATACCTTGACCTAAACCCACTAGAACCTAACCTAATCAACCTAGCCACCTAAGTTTCGACCCACACACACCCTCCACATGAAAATACCTAGCCTAGAGTTCTCTAGAACTCTCTACCATGTGTGGTTGCCTTGGTTGCCAAAAATAGAAACCAAGAGCCATTCAATTTTTAGATCCACATTTGGTGGATCTAAAAACCACCATCCATCCTCTCTCTCTCTCACTCTCCCACGAGCTCCCACCATAGGCCTCTCTAGAGAATTCCATAATTCTCTAGAGAGCTTCCCTTAGGTCTATAAAAAGACCCAATGGGTGGCCATTTGCACCCATTCACTTCCTTGTCATCCATTCCACTTAGGCTAGCCACTTCCATCTCCACTCCACCTCCACGAGTAGAGCACCACCATGGAGGCCACCATCTCCATGCTAGGAAGCTGGATCAGCTCCCCCACCTCTCTCCAATGGCCAACCTAAGCTCCATTGGCCGCCCCTCCTTCTCTCAGCCACTCAAAGGCCATCGGAGACCACCTCCGAATGCCCTTCCTTCTGCTAGATTAGTAGCTTAGCTTTTCGGATATTTACTGCTTTTATTCTAGTTGGCACCCCACTCATATCCTGCTTCTTGTAGGATTCTCCATTTGATCGGGCCCTTCTATATTTGGGTTCATCCATCAACTTAACTCCCACCGTCGTATTTGATTGATTTCGATTTGTGGAGTTGAAACCCACCTCGGTTACAATTCAGCTAGCTAACAGATCAGTTAAAACACCGAGGGGGGTGGTTGAGAACGTGATCATGAAAGTCTGCAGGTTCTGCTTTCCCGCAGACTTTTTTGTTCTCGAGATGGAAGTTCCTCCTAATCTCCGCGATGCACCAATTATTTTAGGTCGCCTATTTCCGGCAACAGCTCGAGCGAACATCAATTGTGCGTCCGGGTGCATGGAGATTGCCCTAGGCAATGAGCGACTTCGACTAGACATATTCAGGGCAGCAAAGAACTTCGACTGTGATCGAATAGAGGAGGATGGTGAAGACGAAGATTCGGCTTACTGTGGTAACATTGGGCTCCTTTCTGACGACCCAATGTCTCATTCGTCTACACTATTAGGGTTCTCAGACCTCGATCCACATGGGACCAAAACCACTGCATTACACATATCTCCCTGAGGATCTGACTGTTTGGGGTGCGCTTCTAGCCACAGCACCCTTGAATCCAGCTATCTTAATCCATATATTATTGAATCTCCCCTATTATTGCAGGAAGACGTGACTATAGCTAACGGGTTTCCCATTAACGCAGTCACAACCGATTTCACAGGGAGTGACTCAGCGGGAATTCACGTCCACATGGATCAGCAGATTCCCACCTTCGAGTTTGCTCCTCCCACTCCCATTTTTAACTCAGACCCACCCATGGTCAATTTGAAGCCCGTACCCACTCCACACTTTCTTATAGCTAGACTTTTTGGAGTAGGGGTACACAATCAGCTAGTTCGCATCTCCGGACTACTGATTCTGGGAGCGTACGAGCATATCTTTCTCTTAATCTTAGTCGGCTCCTATGCAAGAATTGATACATTTGATTGAGTGCTTGCCTAGCTGGAGGCGTTAAACTCAGCACATATAGGTAGCATATATCCCACATTTCACCATCATCTATACATAACCATTTTTATACATAGCATATTTTCCTTTTAGCATATTTCCCTTTTGTATATTGCATGCTAACAGGTTGGCAGGTGCTGAATGTACATTTTCAGAGCAATTCCAGGTGACTTCTACCCACTCATCCTCTGTCAGATTTATTTTCTTTTATAGTCATGCATGAGGACATGCAAGAACTTAGGCATGGAGGGGTAGATACAGAAAAGCTGAAAAAATTTTTTTTGCCAACACTTAGGAAAACCTCAGAGCTGCATGTAAAACATACTTTGGGACCTTAAATAAAAAGAACAACCGACCCGACCTCCAACGCTCGCATTGGAGCTAGAAATCATTCATAACAGCCACTTTCGACTCACCCTCTCACCTTTTGTTCTAAATTTAGGGTCAAGCTGATTGTAACCCGATAAGGGAATTTCACGAAGTACAAATTATATGAGGTTACATATTGCATTCATGAATAAGATTATTTTATTAAGAGAATGCATTAGGGATTTTATCCTTTAGTTGATTCCTGTAATCTAGAATCCAGTACAACTTTTCACACACACGTAGATTTGCAATGGATTCATGGTGAAGGCTGATAAACGTCTTCAGTCTGTCGAGAAGAAGCAGTGCTTCTTTTCCTGAACCCCTGGATAGTGTTTTGGGAGTCAAGCTGATTGTCTTCCAAAAATCCACCAAATAGTGTGAGATTAGAGTAGAGTGTACTGGTGCTCTAAGATTAGTGCGAGGAATCTGGAATCCTAGATAATTAGGTGATGATACTTTGAGTTTAGACATAGTTTTCATTCTCGGTTCCTACGTATACATTTTTGTGCAAAATTGTGAGAGCCACCGAATAAGGCAAATACGCGGAGAGAGAATTTTCATAAAACTAGGGCTAAGGTGGATGGTTACGACCATTCTTTACGGAATCCTCGGCTGAAGGAGGGTAATGATGTTAAGGTCAGAAATACACCGTCCTATCCGTCTTTCCTGATGCCGTAAGTAGGCACTTCCACCAAATAAGCCACCCAATGTCTCTTGAGTACCACCAATCCCTAATAATGCCTCCTCAATAAAGTTCATGGATGTATGCCAGTTGTGTTATGCTAAAAAAAAATAAAAAAGAAAAAAGAAAAAGGAATGATGAAACTAAAGAAAAATTGAAAAAAATTAGAAAAAGAAGAAAAAGCAAAGAAAAGAATGAATATTTAGTGTTTATTTCATCGAGGCAATACCACTAAATAAAATTGAGCTCCACCAAATATAGCCTTAACCTATTTTTCTTATGTTTCTGACTGCCCGAATACTGGCTGAGGAATCCTGACTTAGTGTTAGGGTTATGAGAACTCAATTAAAGTGTTAATGCCTAGTGAGACCACCAAATACAGAACACACGTGTGAATCTGGTGAGGTTGTGAGCTCTAAGAAAAAGAAAGAAAGAGAGTAAGAGAGAATGAATACAAAGGAATCAAAGAGAGCATAGTTTTTCTCGTCTTTCTCTAAGTTGAGTTACTTAGTAATCCGGGAATCTGGATTCTGTAGTACTAGTCTCTATGTAGCACCAGTGAGAATGAGCCACCAAATATATAATCCTTTCTCTCAAAGATTCTCTACCTAAGCCCAAAGCCGGGGTGAAATTCATAGAATATTTTGAATACCCCGAGGGAAGAAGTCTACCTATCCTGCTAGAATTTTTACTAGGGGTCAAGTATAGGCTTTAGAGGTGTATTAATTTTCACTTGAATCCGTTGCAAAAGCTACATAGTTGCACTTTCATGATTGTCTGGATTTCTAGAGCATAGGATGAAAACAAAAAGGAGAAAAATCTCTACGCATACACTTGATAAAATAATCAGTCCCGTAGGGACCAATGCTATAAATAATTTAGTCTTGCATTTGCCAGGGACTAGCAATATTTAGGCATGGGGGTGTGATTGCGCAGCAATCATAGGTCTTAATTGACCTAGATTAGGCTAGAACTTAGCATAAGTTAGGAAAATTCATGCACGCATAAGCATTATCTACATCTTTACTGCTTTACTTTAGCTATGCATAAAATAATTTTATAATGTGCTGATTAAGTATATTATGTCAATTGCAGGCAATAAGCAGATCTGGAGCTGGATCTGGAGCAGGATCTGAAGCTGGATCTGAAATAACGGGAGTTGTAGCAGAGCTGGAGCAGAAGGCCTAGTTTAGATGTAGGAATAATAATGTAAGGGGGTTAAAGGTTTTCTATTCTATTAAGTAGAAATAAAGCAGTAAAATGTGAAGAGCTTAGGTCCATCCTAGCCTTAGGATAGCCTAGAGACCTCCCCAAGCCTTAGCCACCCTTAGATTAGGTCACAACACCCTAGGGTCCTGGACGTCCTATAACTTATCTGGACGTCCAGACACTTTGTCAGACGTCCAATTTCTGCAGAATACCCAAAACAGAACCCAAAATCCTTCCTAACTCTGATTGGACGTCTAGAAAACAAGTCTGGACTTCTGATTTTTGAGTATAAGACGTCTGATTCTATTATTAAACGTCTGATACTGCTCTCCAATTCCTATTTTGAGATTTAAGCCTTGATCTTGGATCTCTAGGTCCGTAAACCTAATTCCAACCCCATAGGAACCTAAATTAAGGTGCCCTAACCCTAGTACATCACCTCTAGACCTCTCTAAGGACCTAATTAGGTCCTCACTAAACCTAATTTACTTAGATCTTAGTCAATTCCATTAGCCTTTTCAATTGGACTCATTGAGTCCAATTGAGCCCTGATCTCAGCACACACTGTCCAATTGGACTCAGTGAGAGTCCAATTGACCTAGACCTAAATTAATTGAGTTGTTTTACTCTCAATTAAGTTTCCACACACCCAATTAAATTTTTATTGAGTTTAATTGCACTTTACCTTAGTGAATTAGGGTTTATAACCCTAATTTGAGACATACCTTAACCTAAACCCACTAGAACCTAACCTAATCAACCAAGCCACCTAAGTTTCGACCCACACACACCCTCCACAAGAAAATACCTAGCCTAGAGTTCTCTAGAACTCTCTACCATGTGTGGTTTCCTTGGTTGCCAAAAATAGTAACTAAGAGCCATTCAATTTTTAGATCCACATTTGGTGGATCTAAAAACCACCATCCATCCTCTCTCTCTCACTCTCCCACGAGCTCCCACCATAGGCCTCTCTAGAAAATTCCATAATTCTCTAGAGAGCTTCCCTTAGGTCTATAAAAAGACCCAATGGGTGGCCATTTGCACCCATTCACTTCCTTGGCATCCATTCCACTTAGGCTTGCCACTTCCATCTCCATTCCACCTCCACTAGAAGAGCACCACCATGGAGGCCACCATCTCCATGCTAGGAAGCTGGATCAGCTCCCCAACCTCACTCCAAGGACTGACCTAAGCTCCATTGGCCTCCCCTCCTTCTTCTCTCAGCCACTCAAAGGCCATCAGAGACCACCTCTGAATGCCCTTCCTTCTGCTAGATTAGTAGCTTAGCTCTTCGGATATTTACTGCTTTTATTTACTGCTTAGTAGTATAGTCTTACTTCTCCCCCAATGATGCATGCGAAATCCCCCCATTGATTCTTATATGCAATTGTTTTCCAGTATCTAGGTTTAATTTTCAAGCATTTATGTACAAACTTTCCTCTACGTTTTATGTTGCAAACAACTCTCCCACTGAATGAATGAAAAATGCCTTTATGTATATATTTATCACTATATGTTTGAAATCACCATGAGCTTAATAATTGTCACTCTTTTTGTGTGATTCAAGTTGCCTGTTTTCAATTCCTAACATTCTTGCAACTAAGCATGTCATACCTAAATACGTAATAATCACGAACTGGCATGTGATTCTAAACAAAGTAGAGTAAGATCGATTTCAAAAGTAAAAGCAACGCCTCCCAGAGACGAACGACCGGGACTCAAAGTCTAGTTATTTGTATAAAATATCTTTGTTGGATCGTATTTCGCGACTATACTACGGTGCATTACTTTTCTATCAAAAACGAGTTCTATGATTTTCTCCCAACAACTAATAGAGGAAAATTTGTCAGTGATAGCTCAAAAGATCAAAATAAAAAAAAATGGCGTTGCCTCCCCGGCAACGGTGCCATTTGACTGATGTCATTTTCGTGCGTGTTTTGAAATTGTCGGAAATCGTAGTATAGTTGCGAAATATCCTTGACAAAAATATTTATAATAATGAAACTCGCATAGATTTCTTTTCCTTTTAGAACTTGAGTCTCGGTCGTTCATCTCTGGAAGGCATGAAAACAACTCAAGATTTGTATTGGCTTACTCTAACCTAAATCTAATCTAACCTAATATTTTTATCTTTTTGTGTTTTTGATATTTATTTTGAAACACGAAATGAAAGCATGCATCAAAGTTGTAAACCGTGAAGATAATAGCATGCATATAACACCATTAGACAAGAGTACCATGCATCAAAAATTAAGTCACTATAAAATCCAAATACATGGAAATAAAGCTAAACTAAAGAAAGGAATCAACCAAGAGAGGCTAAGGAGAAGCCTTCTTGGCCCTCCACTAAAGAGAGGAGGATGGGTGTGTGCACCCAAGTGGAGAGAGGAGGGTGTTGCACCCTTTCTCTACCAATGGCCATCCTTGAGAAGACCTTAGAGATGGTCTCCTCTATGGCCATCTAAGAGGAAAATAAAATGGGGGCATGGGTCCTCTATGGTGGAAGAAGAGGGCACGCCCACAAGAAGAAAGGAGAAGGTGTTGCATCCTTATGCTCTTCTTCTTCTTGTCATCCTTGAAGAAGCTTGGAGCAGAGCTTCTTCGTAGCCGTCCATGGAGGGAGCCTTGGAGGAGGAGGACGACCTCGAGAGGGAGACGAGGAGGTGTGGTCACAAGTTGAGAGAGTGGAGAGAGTGGTGGAGATGTGATCCAGCATCTTGGCGTGGAGATGGTAGTGGCCATGGGGAAGCAACTCGTGGAGGTGGAGTAGAGGTGGATGTAGCCAACCTAAAAGGAAGCAAAGTGTGAATGAATGGAAAGAATGGGATGGGTGCAAATGGCCACCCCTTAGGTCTTTTTATAGACCTAAGGGAATCTCTCTAGAGAATTATGGAATTCTCTAGAGAGGGCTATGATGGGAGCTCGTGAGAGAGTGAGAGAGAGAGGATGGATGGTGGTTTTTAGATCCACCAAATGTGGATCTAAAAATTGAATGGCTCTTGGTTGCAAATTTTAGCGACCAAGGCAACAACACATGGTAGAGAGTTCTAGAGAACTCTAGACTAGGTATTTTGGTGTGGATGGTGTGTGTGGGTGTGTGAGGGTCGAAACTTAGGTGGCTAGGTTGATTAGGCTAGTTTCTAGTGGGTTTACGTCAATGTTGGTCTCAAATTAGGGTTGTAAACCCTAATTCACTAAGGTAAACTGCAATTAAACTTAATATAAGTTTAATTGGGTGTGTGAAAACTTAATTAAGAGTAAAATCACTCAATTAAGTTAGTTCTAGGTCAATTGGACTCTCATTGAGTCCAATTGGACAGTGTGTGCTAAGATCAGGGCTCAATTGGACTCAATGAGTCCAATTGAATAGGCTGATGGAATTGACTAAGATCCAAGTCAATTAGGTTTAGTGAGGACCTAATTAGGTCTTTAGGGAGGTCTAAAGGTGATGTACTAGTGTTAGGGCACCTTAATTTAGGTTCCTATGGGGTTAGAATTGGGTTTAGGGGACTAGAGATCCAAGATCAGGGCTTCAATTTCAAAATAGGAACTGGAGGCTAGTATCAGACAGCTAATAATAGTGTCAGACATCTTATAATGAAAAATCAGAAGTCTACACTTATTGTCTAGACGTCCAATCAGAGTCAGGAGGGATTCTAGGTTCTGTCTTGGGTATTCTACAGAAATTGGATGTCTGACCAAGTGTCTGGATTTCCAATAACACTGCTGAATTGGGTTTAAGGTGTGCGGGTGTTGGATAAGGGTTCTGGACATCCTATAACCCATCTGGACGTCTAGATAGAGGCTAGAATTAGGGTTTTAAGGGTTCCTATGTGCGGTGACCTAATCTAAGGGTGGCTAAGGCTTGGGGAAGCTTCTAGGTTGTCCTAGGGCTAGGATGGACCTAAGTTCTTCATAATTTATTACTTTATTCCTACTTAATAGAATAGCATACCTTAACTCCCTTACGTTATTATCTACTACATCTAATCTAGATCTTTCGCTCCAACTCTGCTGCAACACCAGTTATTCTTTATTCTCTAGATCTAGCTTTAGATCCAGCTTCAGATCTAGCTTCTAATCAGCATATTACCTGTAATTGACATAATGCACCTAATCGGCACATTATGGCATTATTTTGTGCATAGCTAAAAGAAAGCAGTAAAGATGCAAATAATGCTTATGCATGCATGAATTATCCTAACTTATGCTAAGTCCTAGCCTAATTTAGGTTAATTAAGACCTATGATTGCTGCGCAATCATTACTACCTTCACCCAATGGCTGGGAGAGCAGTTTCATGTTACCTGGGAGCAATTCCAAGACTTATTGCAGAAGTGTCCACACCATGAGGTGCTGAAATGGCAGCTCGTGCAGAACTTTTACCACAGGTTGACTGATTAACTCAGAAATCATGTGGACGCTTCTTGCGGAGGCAATTTCCTCAGCAAAGACATAGATAGAGTGCATGATTTGTTTGAGGAAATGAGTGAAAATTCAATGAATCATGCCTCCATGGATACTTTTAATCGATCCCAACAACCCAGATCGAGTGTTAATAAGGTCCACGACTCTCATTCATTTGATATGGAAATGATTTGTAATAAACTACATAAGGTGGACTTGGTTACCAAAAGGATGGAAGAGTGGATGGTGGGAAACTCTGCAAACAATTCTCAATCCACTCAATCCCAAAATTTGGGATTCCATTTTTCGCGAGCTCCTTCTAGACGGGAGTTCGTGAATCAATTGGATGCGGCTCAACCTGTGAGCCAGCATTGTTCGGAACCCCATGGGTTTCAAACTAGGTCCTTTGATCCCAGTTTCTCTAATCCCTCCCTTTTTTTCTCTCCATCCTCACCCTATGAGGATGTATACGCTGTAGAGGAGAACGTTAGGTCCAATCCGTACTCCAATGCTTATAATCCTGGTTGGAGAAACCACCCTAATGTCTCCTGGAAAAACCTAGGGCAGCAGACCCAATTCTAACCTACCAACTATGCCCCACAGAGACCAATGGGTTAGTGTCATGTTTACACTCAGCTGCCCCCAATTAGGTCAATCAGCTTGCTTGGAATGCCCGTCAACTTGTAGGGTAGGATAATTTGAACCGTCCGATGATAGAGATGCACGGATCTATGATCCATCTCATACAACAAATGAAAACCTCGCTGGACAACTTGCAAATCGGGTTCATTGCTAATTCCCATAAACCCAAATCTCTACCATCTCAACACGTACCCAACCCGCATAATATACAAAATCTGGGCAATCAAGCCCAAGGGTACAAGAATCAGAGGGACCCACACGAACATGCTCAGGTGGTTGAGCAGGATCCTTCCTCTTCTTCTTCTTCATCAAATTCGAGGTTTCTGGCTAATGAAGCCCCTCTAATCTTTCCTAAACCTCCCCATGACCCAAACCCTTATGCATCTTCTAACTCTGTTATCTTGAGGAGTGGAAGGTAAACCCAGGACCCAAAACTACCTTGTTCTGATCCTAGAGAACCTGAGGAGAGAAAGGAGAACTCTAAAGAAGAAATCAAGACTCAGGAACCTGATTCCAAAGATCTGACTCATGTTCCTTTTCTTGAGGCCTTGATTAAACCTTGGAAGAAGAAGCCTGTTGATAGTAACGAGGAGCTCTTGAATATATTCAAGAATGTCAAAATCAATATCCCGCTCCTCAATGCTATCAAACACATATCGGTTTATGCTAAATTTTTAAAAGATTTATGCACACAGAAGCATAAGTCGAGGGAATCTATTCCGAGGAAGGTGATACTCTTTGAGTAGGCTAGTTTTGTTATCTTACATCACCTTCCTCCGAAAAGGAGAGATCCAGGTGCTGCTTTGATTTCTTGTGTCATCGGAGATTATAACTTTGATAGGGCACTTCTGGATCTAAGTGCATCCATTAACCTACTTCTAACTTCTCTTTACGAGAAGTTCGGATTAGGTGAACTTCGACCGACCTCAGTAACACTGCACTTAGCGGACCGTTCAGTCACATATCTGAGAGGCATTTTTGAGGTTGTTATTATCAAGGTTAAGGACTTCTATTTTCTTGTAGATTTCCTTGTCCTTAACATGGATGTACCTAAGAATTTAAGGAATACGCCCATCATTATGGGGTGTTCGTTCCTGGCTACCATTTAGGCCAATATCAATTGTGAGAGTGGTAGCATGGAAATCACCTTTAGGGATCAGAAATTGAAATTGGATATTTTTAAGGTGATTAACAAATTTGAGGATTGTTGATTTATAGAGGAACTTGAGGAAGATAACTTGAATATTGAAACTTGTATGCCGATTTTTGCAATTGAAAGTTCCTCCTGTTTTGATGGATTTGACCCGCAACCCTCTGTGGCAAACTTGCCACATTTTGAAGAGGTTATTGATTTTGTTCACTTTCAACCTCTTGTTGGAGTGATAAATCGGTGTTTTAGAATTGCCTCATTGTAATATAACCAAAATAATGCTCAAACAAATAAAATTCATACTCGGAAAAGTCTGAGGTCGTTCGCTGGGAGCAAATAAGAATTCAGTTCTCAAAATTGCAATTTAAAACAATAAAGATACGAAATTGTAATCAAAAATTGATTTAGAGTAATGTAGCAATAGGATCAAGTATCAAACTGTAAAAAGAATGGAGTAAAATGGTGATTTGATTCACCAATTACTCCCTACAATAATGGCAAAGAGAACTCAATGTATACATATATGAAATGAGCTCAGCTGTCTGAATATCTAATGAGACGTCTTAAACATCTGATTTCTTCTTCTGCTTCTTCTTTCTTTCTCTCCTCTGCTCTTCTTCTTCTTTCTTCTTCTGCTTCTTCTCTTCTTCTTCTTCTTCTGCCTTTCTCCCTGTGTAGCTCTCCTTCTTCTTTTGTCCTCTGCTTCAACTTTCTTTCTCTTCTCTACTTCTCTGCTCTTTGTCTTCACGAAGAGAGGGAAGGATCCTCAATTTTGGCTAAGTGTCAGCCAAACCTTCTCAAAGCAAAACCCTTTACTCCTGTACATGATCCTCTCTTTCTCTCCTTAGGTCACGCTCTCCCAGAGCCTCTAATAGTACCAGGTTATCGGGTTTCAGACCTAGAGCGTACCCGGGTATAGGACAGCAGGCATGGTCGCAGCCAAGGAGTGAAGTCGAGTTAGGCGGGTCGGGTCTGTGCCAGGCCCACGGGGGCAGGTCACGGGAGAGGCACAGGTGATGGGTGAGCGGGGGACCTCACCCCCCAAGTGTCCGAGGCGATAAGCCCCAGACACTTTTTCAATTTATGCGACTGCATGCACTCTTCAGCTTCCGAGTTGGGACTAAAGTCCCACCTTTCTTTGTGTGTCCACAGCTACAGTAAAGATGGCTCGAATTGAGGCAGCAGCAGGGTCTGGTGACTTTAATTGTCGCCCTAAACTCCTTCCAGGAAGTCTTCCACTCGACCTGGGTGCAACATTTGGAGCTGAAGATGCAAGAACAACACCTGAAGGTCTTCGAAGAAGCTCCTCCAATGGCACGGTGGCTCGAGACTTGAAAGAGATGAATATAGGCTAAACACCCTAGTCAGTACAGTCAGGAGTTTCGCCTTGATGAGGCAAGTGCAACGGTGGTGTTCGTGAGGGGTGAATGCGTGTGAGGTGGTCTATCAGCGTTGGAAAATGAAGTGCGTAGGTGCGGGGTTGGGCGTAGCAAGTGAGGGACCAAATCCATCAATTTCTTGAGGGGTTTTCGTCTGTGGAGCACGGCAGAGATGATGGAGGCAACAGTGGCAAGTTTCGAGTAGTGTGGTGGTGTGTAGGAATCACCAGAGCTTCGCCAGAGGCGGAGAAGATGAAGTGCGGTAGGCGACGATTGGTGGTTGTGCATGTTTGCGAGGGTGGAAAAATGAGATAGAAAGAGAGAGAGCAACAAAGGGACTTAGAGAGGTAGTTGAGAGGTGGAGGGCTCCGGTGTTGGTTGACCAGAGCCAGAGAAGGAGGAAGAAGCGGTAAGGCGGCAACAGCGATGTAGATGAAGGAACTGATGGGAACACCATCATGAGCCCTAACTAGCTCATTTTGACCCAATAAAGAGAATAAAAGCTCCTACATAACCAACTAGAGGTCATAATTCACTGAATAACCTTTCTAAGAGAAAAGCAAGAAATAAGGGGTAAAACTGTAATTTTACCATTGCAGTACAACGAGTTTTCTTAAGGGCTAATCACAGGTCAAAAGGTCTTAACAAGATAAAAAGTGACTTTGATTTGACAGAAAGGGGTTTGTGTGTATCCTGTGAATTAAATGACTTCTTGAAATCCTAAAACAGACCCACTCAATTAACCAAGGTTTCGGTCATGATAAAATTCACCTAAACCCTCTACAAATCATAGAAAAATATTCCCTAGGGTTTAGAACTTTCACATTGGCCATTGGAACCCATCTTGACTTAGAATGGGGTCTCAGACAGATATTTGCCCTAAATTAGGTTTTTGCATAATTTTCCCAGTCAAACGTGGTCAAACCAAAAATCCAACTTCACCATTGGATTTCTTAGGTCCAAATTAGGTTTGTGCCAAAATTTGGATTTAAGGGAAACTCATCTTGACCTACTTTGCAAAAAAGGTCCAGCCTGATCACATTTCTACCCCTATCTTTTGAAAACCCTTACAATCTGCCCCCTAGCTTTCTCATCATCTTTGCAAATAGGTTCCTCCACCATTATAGCGGAGGAATCCTACTTCGAAGAACTTTGAAAGGAGGTTTCTCCTTGATTGCTCAGAGAATCCCTCCTAAAATTGGAAGGGAGATTCTCTGAGTAATCTCCTCCAATCTGAACCCGGTTTGATGCCCTAATTCCTACCCAATATCTCATTTTGGGTCCCTGAGATCTATTTAAGACTCCCCAAATTCAACTGCATTCCCTTAGCTTGAAATTGGGTCGGAATCCCCCATATTTTTCTCTCCTTGCCGGCGCAACCCTCCGCAAGCTCCGACGATTCCTCCCTCGTTCTCTCGTCGCCCAACCACAATACCAGTGGTTGGGTTGTCTTCCTATCATTCATCAGCGTCGTGCAACACCGGCCGACGTCGCCTCTGCCCCGTCTTCGCCGCCGCCTCACCTACGGAGGTACTCGTCTTCCCCACATCCAGCGACCATACTGGTGTGGGATACCCTTTCCTTTCATCCTTAAATTAGGTTTATTAGTTTCCCTTTCTCTTCTACTTCCTTTCCCTCTCTTTATTTCCCTAAACCAACCCTCAACATCATTAACCACCAACACCTCCTCCACCTCCGGCAATACCTCCGGCGAGGTGCTTCCGTCGCTCTACACCTCCATCCACCTCGCCAACCACCCGACAACCTCCGCCTCAACTCCCTGATCACAACCCCTCACTCCATTCACTTCGTCGACCACCCAAAAGCACCCCCGAACACACCCACTCACACACCCACAAAGAACCCTGGGCACGCTCACATAGGCATTCCCATGCCATGCCAACCACCGCAGCACACTCGCCGTGCCTCGGCGAAGCTCCCTAGATGATTTGACATGGCCACGAGGCCATTCTCATCTTTTTAGGTATCCGACCACCGGTCTCCATGGACGAAGAAGCTTGAAGCTCGCTTGTGTGCTCCTGGTGCTGCTGTTCCTGGTGAGAGTCCCAAGCGATGTGGACTTGAGGCATGAACGCACTCAAGTTCTCAATCAGAGTCAAGAACCATTGCAGCCTCACCAATTGAGCCACGCATCTGCTGCTGCGGCGCGCAAAGGAGGGTGGTACATTTAGTCCCACCTCGGAAAAGGAAGGACACCTGTATGCGCATAAATTGAATTCTTGCATTAGCCTTGTCGCCTCCAACTCACAAGGTCAGGTCCCTCTCCCCCCTCTCACAGCCTCGTCTGCGACACTGCCCACGCAGACCTAGCCACGATCTGTTTACCCGACTGACTCACTCCTCGCTCACCACCCACGCCGGTGAGCCTGGACCCGGGTCTCCGTTAAAGTCCGATTGCCCGAACCAGTTGTGGCTCTGGGAGAGTGAACCTAAAATAGAGAAGAGAGAGAGAGGAAAGCTACGTAGGGGAAGGGGGGGTTTTTCCTTGGAAAGTTTGGCCCCACACTTAGCCAAATTGAGAGAAGAAGAAAATCTCAACCAGAAAAGGAAGAAGAGGAGGAGGTCAGACAGTGAAGAAGAAGAAGGAAAGAGAAGGGCCAGAGAAGAAGGAAGAAACTGAAGAAGAAGGCTCGCAAAGGTAGAAGGGAAGAGAAAGAAGAAGAGAGCTCGCAAGAGAAGTCAAATGATGTAAACACGTTTACACTACTTAAGATGTCTATTTATGCATGTTCTTAAGCATAGGATTGCATTGCATGCTATAAATATTGCATAACATGCATCATCTTGCATTTAGAGTAGTTTGAATAAAATGGAGGTTAATTGTCTCCTTTTATGTTCATGCACAAGGCAAACTTTTTATCGGGGCCTCGGATCGAAGATCCAACCATACAGATGTGATCAGGGTGACGATTGGAGTTCAACAACTCCAAGATCGCCCTAATCAGACATCTGTAGCATCAGATAGTGATCGAGGAACCCTAGAAGATCAAGGGCCAAGATGGTGTAAATATACACTTCAAACGACAAAACCAACCGCACGAATGGATTCGGATCGACGATCGCAGCCTAACGACGCAAAAATCGAGTCAATCCGACACCCGTGGCACCATCTACATCATCCATAAGATGGACGGTCAAGAGGTGCTACGTGGAGCCATCTCGGCAGCTCAATCGTCTGCATGCACCCGCTGAAGGTTTCCACATCCGCCCTTCCCCGCCGTTGGATCAAGATCCAACGGCTATGATGCGCCCGCGCTGAAGTTAGGCACTCGACACAAACGCGGCCATAGCGCGTTGGTCGAGCACTCTAACCCGAAGCGAAGGCGCACGTTCGAGCCTCGCCGCGCAGCAATTGGAGCAGAGGCGCGCGCCCGATCGAACGCACGATCGCGATCCAACGGCTGCGTGCTCTCAATCAAGATGGCGCACTCGCGCACGCCCGCGCGTAACGCGGCATCGCACGTGATGGGGCACACGCTGAGGAGGCGAGCGTAGCGCGATCTAAGCCATCCGATCTTACGATCGGACAGGTGAGAATGGTTGGACGTGCGTGTGTTGAGCACGTGGGTAAGTGAGAAGGCGCGTGCGCACCGCCCACTATGCCCACGTTCAGACCCTGAATTAATGTTTTTAAAGTTGTAATGACCAAATTGCCCCCACTCCTTGCAACTATAAAAGGAAACCCCCTCCACACGAAATTCTCATCCCTTCCTTCTCTTCTTTCCCTCTCCAAAGCTCAAGAGAAGCTTGTCCCACACCCGGGATGCTTCTCGCGAGATAAAGTCAATTTTTCGTCGCCCTTTCGGAAGTGGATCCCACGACGTTGGCAACATGCTGCCCCGTTCCCGCTCTTCCCGCTTCATCCTCCTTTGTCCTGCTTTGTCCTCCTTCATCCAAGCGTCGTCCCATCCGGCTCGTCCACCAAGCGACCGTCAAGGAGGATATTTCTCTCTCCATTCTTTTAATGCCTTCTAGAGTAGATTTACTGCTTTCTAGTGTAATTATTTTCTACTTTCTAGTTGTAATGTTAAGTGAAACAAACAATCTCTTTAATGATGAATTCCCTGTTCATTCTACATCTCATTTTGATTTCTGCTTGTAATATTCTCTCTCTCTCTTACTTTCTCTCTTCTATTTATTGTAAATAGTTAGATAGTTTTAATCAATTGAATTACTTCGTGACAAATAAAACAAACGCGAATTTTTTAAATCAAACGTCTGCCTTCCTATGTTCGACCTAGGATTTCCATTCCGGTATAAATTTTATTTGTTTAACACGAGTTCTTCGCTTTCAAACTACAAAGACAGGTTTTTCAAAACCAAACACGTTAGCATAGCAACTCGCACGTTCAACATTTTGGCGCCGTTGCTGGGAGGCGACTCTCTTTGATTTTTCTTCGCATTTTCTAACTTAAAAATCATTTACCTCACTTCTCTCCTTTCTTATTGTGATTGCAGGTACTCTTTCGAGACAGGCAAAAGCGGTAGATTCGAGTAAAGTGCTATGGAAGGTTTTGTAAATTATCGCCCACCTCCCACCCATTAGATTTCATTCCACAACATAATAACACAAACATCAATCAACCTAGGTGTTCTTATAAACTTTAAGGTTAGATTGTTTGTTGTTTGACACCCACACCCGCCCCAACCCCCACATTAAAAAAAAGAAAAATTAAAAAAATCTCACAGAGGTACACAACCTCATATGATTTTCAAACTAAACCGGTAAATCGATCTTTGGAGCCGGTACACACATCCAAACACATAATTGAGTAGAAATCAGATTAGGTAATCACTTGTGTGCCTAATTAAGTGGTGCAACAGGCCAATTATTTGAGTTGATTGGGCTGCACCACTTTAATTAAAATTAACTCATCAAGTAGCTGCCACTTAAGTTCAACTATTAGGGATTTACCAGGCACTCCACATTCTTTTTAAGCTTTAAAGGAAAACATCTTCACCTGTGCTTTCAAAACCTGGTGTGCCAACAAAACTTGTTTGAAAACACCTAAAGTTGAATCCTAAAAGCTACTAAGTAAGATTTGAACTCTAAAATTCACCACATGAAAAATAATCTTGTTTGAAAACCACTGGTTGTGCACGCACACACAAATCAATCAATCATTAAGGTCACAACCCATTTAAAGGGCCCATCACATTCCAAAGCACATTCAAACCTAGCCCTAAATAAAATAGAGTAGACGTTGGCCTTAAGGATTTGCCTCACTCTTCAGAGCCCATAACGAGATTATTTTTTATTAGTCTATTTCTACTGTTCAATCTGATGTCTAGCTAGGGAAGCAGAATCAAACGATCGCGGTTGTGGGGTATACTAGGAACCGGAGGCACAAGCCAAAGGAAGAACCTTCTCCCCAGTCCCTCCTTCTAACTGGTTGGATTGAACAGACAGAAGTAGATCAAATCATTTCTCTATCTCAAGATGGGTTTTGGGAGTCTGTAGGTCTTTAGGCTAGCCCACTTAAGGACAGGTTTGATTGTTTGTATTGCAGGGCACCTTTCTTCCTCCCGCTTATCATGAATCCTTCCACATATTACACGCATTCCTACTCTTTCCCTCCTTTTTTGAATTATCCTCAACATGACGATTATCCCGACTCATACTGTAATCAACCATCAGTTAGTTGGGATAACTTGAATTGGAGATACAGTTCCGAACCTCCACATTTAGAGTTTAACCCTGAACACTTTGGTTGTGATTTCTATTCTTCTCAAAGCCACATCAATTATAGATCGTCAACCTTTCATGAACAACCTAATACGATCTACAATCAAGAAGGATACACTGATCCTTACCCATCTTCTGATTACACTGCCTTTAGGTCATCATCACCTTTTGAACAATCTGAACTGACCTATTATCAGGAAGGGTATAACGAACCTCAATTCGTTAATTCCCCTACTTTGACCCCAAACCCGCCCAACCCTAAACCAGCTCATTTGGTTCAGGGTAACCAGGTTCAAGATAAGGTTCTGGCTAACTTGAGGAATATCATACAATCTTTGGAAGTTCAGCCAATACCTTGCATTGAGAGATTGGAGCCCCTAATTGAAATGATTGATGATTTGAACAAGTCTTTGTTGGATTGGCTCTAAGATGTTAAGGATAAGAACCCGAGTGAGTTTCTACTTGGGAAATTAGTGAAATTAAGGATGAGATTTGTGGTCACTTTGATTCAATCATGGGATGATTCCCAGGATGAACCCTCTTCAGGAAAGCCAATGTCAGAACCCATTCAGGCACCTGTTGGGGGAGACACGTGTTACGAGGCTGACCAGAATGAATTAGAGCAACCAATTAAGGATGATCTGATTTCTTCACTTGAGATCCCTGAGCTGGGGTACGAGGAAACGTATGTCTCCATGGATCAAAAAGTGACAGATGATTTTGAGACATACATTAATATGGATCTTCATTCTGATGGTGAAGATTCGATTTGCAAAGTCTCACACGAGTTTACAGAACATGATTTTTGTGAGACGATTGGGCCTGAGGAATCTGAAAGATCATTTGATAGCCCAAGAATTAAGGAAACTGATCTTATTAGGGCACACATTATGGATCCAAAATCGCATTTTCTGGAGGATTCAATCAAATGCCCTGATTGTCACTTACACCCTGTTGAGCTTATCGATGATTCTATTTCTGAGATAATTAGACCCAAGTCAATTTTGATTCAGCCACATCATTTAGACTTAGAGATTTTAGATGGGGTGATTAACATGCAAGAGGTTCCAAAATTTAACATTCTGATTGAGGAGGATATTAGTCGGGAAATTTTGATTTGGGAAGTAAGTTCTTGAGGAAGTACAAGACTGAGTCGAAGGGTGCCTATTAAGCTGAAACCATCAAACCAGGACCCCTACGACATTTGTTTTGAGGATGTCAAACCCAAGCACACATTCAATGATTATCCTTTTGAGCTTGAATTCTCTGTAACTCAACTTTTTGGTCTTGGGTTTCATCCTCATAAATCGCAGGCCTGACCCCGCTTGCATACTGATTTTAGATTTTGGGTAATTTTTATCCAAAACCTGAGATATTCTTGATTATGGGGTATAGGTCTGCACCACAATTTAGTCCACATTTGTGGACCTCTGCTGGCAGGTCAGAGATTTCTTCTGTTTATTCTGATTCTAACCTACACCTATGAATTCTTAATTTCTCTTCTTTATATAGTGTGCTTAGCTGAAGGCACTAAATTCAGCACATATATAGTTCTTTTTAATTTCTATCTTGGAGCAGACCTGACATTCACGCAATTTAGGTGCTTTCTACGCTATTCCACTCTATTTTATGCCTTTTTAATACAAAGAGGACATTGCATTAGATAGGCATGGGGGGTGGATATTCATCTCTGAATTTATTCGTCAGCTCCATAGATTTATTTTATTTTCTTTAAAAAAATAAAAAAAATATGAAATTAGGAGGGAGAACTTGTGTTTAAGAAAATTTTAAATCTTAAGAAATACTACATTATGATTTGAACACAAAGACCCTTCAAGTCTTTGGACTTAATCAGCCCGTGTATCCACTAAAATGTGGATTTATTTTTCGAGTCCTCGCCAACCTAAATTCTATTTTAATTGGAGTAAATAAGTTTGGGTGATAAGTACACGACTTACCAACACACCCTCTGATTTGAGGGAATTTTGAGTCTTAAGCATCTACACACTCTTGTCACTGACTCGTTGTTCTGCGATTCTAATGGAAATTGGGTAGCTAATGAACCTTCTAGGGTGATATGGTTGTTAAGTTATTGTGGGTAACAGCCATAGGTAGGTTGTCCAGAGCCCAGTCACTTTACCTTTCTCTTTTTGCTGCTATTAGGTAAATCTTAGACTAGGGAAGCCACCTACTTAAAAATAAATAAATAAATAAATAAATTCAAAAGGAAAAGGAGAAAAAAAAAAGAAATAAGCCACACTTCGCCGCACGAGTATGGCTGGCAAGTTGTTGGTGGTAACAGCTCATCGACCAGTTGTCCAGAACCTAGCTCAATAAATGCACTGAAAATTTCCAAAACACTTAGGAAGAAGTGGAAAAGTAAAATAAACCAGGGAGATATACACTGGATTTACCCTTGTGTTGATCCCGTAAAAAAATAAAAGTAGGGAGAAAGCTACCGGTTGTAAAGATACACCTTTAGGTAGAATTTTCCTTTTAAGGTCACCTAGAGGAGTAGAAATCCGAAGTCTGTTTTAACTGTCGGTCAACGAGTCTATCACATTCACAATAAGATGCTTAGAACTTAGGGTTCTCATCAAATCTTGGGTGAGTTGAATGGCCGTAGAAAGCCACTCTTAAACCCTAAAACTTGAAAATCCAAAAAAATTAGAAAAGAAGAAAAAGAGAAAAATAAATTTTTCTTTGAATAAGGCGAGGGCTTGAGGTGGTTTGCATTTTGTTAGATACTCGGGCACTGTTGTGTCTTTGAAAGTTCATATCCTAAGTAGACATTTTCTTAGTGATTGAAAATAACCCAAGCCTAAATAATCCAACCTGATTCTTTTATAAGTAGCATATAGTTTTTGCTAGGGACTAGCAAAAGATAGGCATGGGGGTATGATGTAAACATGTTTACACTACTTAAGATGTCTATTTATGCATGTTCTTAAGCATAGGATTGTATTGCATACTATAAATATTGCATAACATGCATCATCTTGCATTTAGAGTAGTTTGAATAAAATGGAGGTTAATTGTCTCCTTTTATGTTCATGAACAAGGCCAACTTTTTATCGGGGCCTTGGATCGAAGATCCAACCGTACAAATGTGATCAGTGCGACGATTGGAGTTCAACGACTCCAAGATCGCCCTAATCAGACATCTGTAGCATCAGATAGTGACTGAGGAACCCTAGAAGATCAAGGGCCAAGATGGTGTAAATCCACACTTCAAACGACAAATCTGACCACACGGATGGATTCGGATCAATGATCGCAGCCTAATGGTGCAAAAATCGAGTCAATCCGACACCCGTGGCACCATCTACATCATCCAGAAGATGGACACCAAGATGGTGCCACGTGGCGCCATCTCAGCCGCCCAATCGTCCGCATGCACCCGCTGAAGGCCTCCGCATCCGCCCTTCCCCACCATTGGATCAAGATCCAATGGCTGCGATGCACCCGCACTGAAGTTAGGCGCTCGACACAAACGCGCCCATAGCACGTTGGTCGAGAGCTCTAACGCGAAGCGAAGGCGTGCGTTCGAGCCTCGCTGCGCAGCAATTGGAGCAGAGGCGCGTGCCCGATCGACCACACGATCGCGATCCAACGATCGTGCACGCTCAATCAAGATGACGCGCCCGCGCATGCCCGCGCGTAACGTGGCATCACACATGGTGGGGCACGCGCTAAGGAGGCAGGCATAGCGCGATCTAAGCCGTCCGATCTCACGATCGGACGGCTAAGAATGGCTGGACGTGTGCGTTCTTGCGCCCGCGCCGCCCACTACGCCCACGTTCAGACCTTTAGCGACGATTTTATCCGTCACTAAAGGCCCTGAATTAACGTTTTTAAAGTTATAATGACCAAATTGCCTCCAGTCCTTGCAACTATAAAAGGAGACCCCCTCCACACAAAATTCTCATCCTTTCCTTCTCTTCTTTCCCTCTCCAAAGCTCAAGAGAAGCTTGTCCCACACCTGGGATGCTTCTCGCAAGATAGTCAATTTTTCGTCCTCCTTTCGGAAGTGGATCCCACGACGACGACGACGTGCTGCCCTTTTCCCATTCTTCTCGCTCCGTCCTCCTTCGTCCTGCTTCGTCCTCCTTCGTCCAGGCATCGTCCCATCCGACTCATTCTCCAAGCAACCGTCGAGGAGGATATTTCTCTCTCCATTCTTTTAATGCTTTCTAGAGTAGATTTACTACTTTCCAGTGTAATTGTTTTTTGCTTTCTAGTTATAATGTTTAGTGAAATAAATAATCTCTTTAATGATGAATTCCCTGTTCATTCTACATCTCGTTTTGATTTCTGTTTGTAATATTCTCTCTCTCTCTTACTCTCTCTCTCTCCTCTATTTATTGTAAATAGTTAGATAGTTTTAATCAATTGAATTACTTCGTGACAAATAAAACAAATGCAAATTTTTTAAATCAAACGTCCGCCTCCCTGTGTTCGACCCGGGATTTTCATTCCGGCATAAATTTTATTTGTTGAACACGAGTTCTTCGCTTTCAAACTATAACAACAGGTTTTTCAAAACCAAACACGTTAGCGTAGCAACTCACACGTTCAACATCAGAGAAACAGAAGGAAGAAGCTAAAAAAGAGGAAAAGAAGGGAAATCAGAGAAAGAAATCAGAAAGCTACGGAAAGAAATGCACTGTAGCACATAACTTTTAAGTTGTCTGATTCTGTAATCAGACGTCCAATTTTCATAAGTTTATTATTTTAGTTACAATTATTTTTACTCTTCTTATACTCATGCTTTACACTTCTAATTAGATTTTGAGTAGTATTACGTGTTCAATTTGCGATTATTATTGAGATTAGTGCGTGAATTCCATTTACTTCTTGTGTTCGACCTCGGACTTCAAATTCAAGAAATAAAATTATATTTGGTTTGAACGCTTTTTCGGCTGTACTACAATGCGACACTCTTAAATACCGATCCAGCGCTCGTAAACATTTTGGCGCCGTTGCCAGGGAGCAATGTGCAATTCACCACTATTCTCTACATTATTTGATTGTATTTGAGCATTAACTTGCCCTATCTGCTTTATTGTGATTTTGTGAGGTACTTCACGAGGAGATCTCCAATGCAAAGCAACCACTCCATGGCAGGTAACTTCTCTATTCTTCCCTAATCAACCTCCTAATCTTGGGAAGACAAAAAGGAAATAAATAATTAGGAATCACCTTCCATATTTTTCATAGTAATCATCATTTAAAAGGCAAATTTTCTAATCTGCGAATTTTTTTTCAAATCTCATTGAAGTAGAAGCGATTCTATTTAGAGATCCTACCCCAAAATTCCAGCGCCTGCTAGGGATTATGCTTAATTTCCAATCTTCTTGAACTACGCACTTCTTATTTGAAGTCCAAGGATAACAATTGTGAAACTCAAAGTGGACTTGGAAATAAAGCCAAATTAGGGTTTCTACATTAAGGTTTTGGAGTGCTAGTTCACACTTTCCTACATAAAAGGAAACAAAACCACTCTCATTGGTGTGCTACCCAAGCCCTTGATTGAAAATATCTAATCAAGAAAAACCCTAAAATCAAGATCTAAACTCACTTGAACCCTAAAAACCTTAGACCAAATAACATGGGAGTCAAATCAGGGTGATTTCTAGGTCTTGACCTGGAGTCATTCTGTCATCTTTAGGGTAGGTCAGGTGAAGTTGGACTACATTGTAGGCCAACCAACCTCCAAATTAGATCACAAGTCAAAACAACTACTAATTCAAGTAAAATCAAAGGCACAAATTAGGATATAAAATTGGTAGACTTCAGAGGTCAAGTTATCCATTCTGGTCTACCTGGACCCTAAGTGACAAGAGAGGTCGGGTGGGGGAAACCCTGTAACCCGTGAGGGCTCTCTACCATGTAGGGGTCTTTGCGGGACTCTCCCTCTCTAGCTGCTGATTAGCCCATATTTGTGGGCTATTTAAGTATTTAAGTGCCTAGACATTAGGTTAATTCTAACATTTATTTAGCATAAATTAGGATGTAAATAGATTAATTCAAATTTCTAATTTAATTACATAATTCATGCATTGCATTCAAATTTTAAATGCATTTAGAATTAACTTAGAATGGCATTCATTTAATTAGTTAACCAATTAGGTACATTGCATGCATTAATTTTAAGTTAATATAAAACTTGAGGGTTTGTATATAAATAACCATAATATTTTAATAATATCTTTTATTCTTCTTTTTAGCAATGGCTCGGCTGCCGTTGCAACGCCTCCTACCGCACTAAAGCCACATTCATGGATTAGCGGAGAAGGTGGATCTGCTCCCGCCTCTCCATTCAAATTCGTGCAGGCAGCTACAAAAAGAGGAGAGAGGCTGCCGAGCAGAGAAGGCCACCACCTCAACTATCCACACTGTGCAGAGAGTCCATCTCGTCCATTTCACCACCGCCGGCCTCAACTGCGGCAACAAGCCTCCACCACCATGGGCGTGTGGTGTGACAGGCCACACAGCCATCCGAAGATCGTCCACATTACCGTGAGCACCTCGCCGTGCACCTCCCTCACCGTCATCACCAACAACCACCGCCGCAGCCACTGCAATTTCACTCCTCAGTCAGTTAAGACGTCCGGGAAGTTTCTCGTACGTCTGAAGCTTCGACCCACTCCAGTAGCAACCGGCCGCTCACTCCACGCCCGCGCCCCTCCGGTCGCACACTTGAACCACCTCCTGCAGCATCCAGTCCAGCACCAACCACCAGCCCACTTCACCTCCAGCGCCAACTGCCAGCCCTCGCCCGCATCACCTCCAGCTTCCAGCACGCGCCCGCCAGTACCCTGCACCTCCACTTCATGCCTGCACCAACCGCACGTGTGCGCACCTCCTACAGAAGCGTGCCCCTACGGCTGCAGCGCCCGCCTGCATGCCTGCAGCAGAGCCGCACCCCCTGTAGCATTCCCTTGCACGCCCTCCAGCCGCGCATAAGGTGGGCACGGCCAGCAACATCCAGCAGCAGCTGCAACCTTCCCGCGTCCCACGCCCCCGCCAGCGTGCAACACCGGCTGCAGTGCTCACCCGAATGCCTGCAGCAGAGCCACCCTCCTCCAGCGCACCTCCAGCACACTGCAGAATGCACGCCACCTCTGTGTGCACCCTGCAGCAGCAGCAGCAGCCGCGTACGCCAGCAGTGCCACATCAGCGCATGTGTAGTCCCGTGCGCACGCCTCCTCGCCAGGACACCAGCCTCGCCTACCCACGTCGCACGGCCTGCGGTACTTTTGCCCCCCACTGGAACCCACCACCATCGTTCCTCCATCCGGCCGGCTCCGGCCACCGCGCGACTCGCCGCCACCACCGCTACGAAGCCCTCAGTCCAAAGAACTTCCTCCGAGCTTCCCACCTCCAGCCGTTCACTCCTCTTCACGCACGGCCAAGGGGAATAAATCCCCTGTTTTGCTATAGTATTCATGCCATTAATAATTACATTTTCTACCATTGTCAACCTTTAATGATATTTTATTGAATCTGCATTGCAAAAAATATCCTCTAGTTATTAAGAATTGCTATTTCAGCATGATTTCTTGATTCAACCTTAATCTGAAGGCAAATTTGGCTTGATTCTCATCTAAACTAACTACGAACAAATGTTTTTAATTGGTGCAAATTTAAATATGTCATTGCCTTTCTGTGGATACGACCTGCTCTTCTGAGAGTGGTTATTTCTTTTTAAATATTGATATGTCGATTTTTCCACCACATAAAACTACAAACAACTTTAAAGCGAGCAATCGACTTGTCAAATGGCGCCGTTGCCGAGGAGGCAACAGACGCAATAATTTCACTTGATTTTATTTTGATTATTTCTCAATTGCATAATGATTTGACCATTTATTATTTTTCTATGCAAGAAATTTGTGTAAGAATCAGCCATTGTGAGAGGGGACCCTTGACGTTGCCAGAGGAGAATTGGTCAAGCTACTTTGAAAAGGAGGAGAAGGACGAGGATGCGACGGTCATCGTTATACATTTAGTCACTAATCTGATTAGAATAGAATTAAGACTTTAGATTTAATTTTTCATTACATTTGGTTTGAAACCCTTATTCTGGGGTATATTTTGAGGGGTTTGTTCCCCGATTTTGTTTTAGGCCCGTGTTGGGTAATTTTTGGGAGCCTGTTCCCTTTTCTTTAGATTTAGGTTTTTAGTTTATTGATAACTGTTATTTGCTTGTGCATAAGTAGTTTAAAAAAAAGAATAAAAAAAATGAGTTGCCTGCTAGAAGCTGCCTGCCCTTAGGACGAACCATTTAGGTCTGTATGAGAAGCCTCTAGATTTACTTCTCTACATTGCGTGCATTCTTGCATCGTTGATTGCTGGAAGCAAGGTATGCATTTTCTTACTTTACATCCTATTCTTGATCACGCATTGCATTTGGATTTAATTCAAAGACTACAAAATTTGTCTTGAAGCGATCTAACAAGTGGTCACATATATTCAAGAATAAGGACTAATTAAAGGAGGGACATCTAAAAATCAAGGACTTGATTGTAAAACATGGTGTGCGATTCAAAATTCAAAATCCTTTTGAGGTAAATGCACACTTAGATCTTTTGCATCACAGCACTCATTTAGACACTCCTAAGTCTTGAAATGGCTAGGACAAGAACCCTCCTACCGTTGGATTCTGAAGTGTTCGGAACTTGAGATCAGAGGTTTTGTAAATCCAAAGAGGGGGATACCCTGTCACGGATTTTCGGGGATAGTTGAGAAGCACCACGAATGCACAGCTTCAAAGGAAGGCTTAGGCTTACTTGCATCCCTCGATCTTCCGTCTTTGGATTTACTTGACCATTTGAGATTTAGGGAAGAATATCTAAGCTCCAACTAGGTCTTTTTAGGCATTACGAAGGTTGACAATAGGCATGTAATTGATTGGGCAAATTGCTTTATCACCTACAATTTGAACTAAAGTCAAAAGCCTAAATTTGTAAAGACCGAACAAGTTCGTTTGAATTGTGTTTGTAGTGCATGCTTGGTAGGCGTTCTCCTAGGAGACAACTTGTGTTTGTTCCTGAACCTGAAAGAATCCTAAGAAGAGACCTTCCAAGGGTAGAAATGGCAGGTCAAAAGAGCCTTAAGGAATATTTCATCCCAACCAATCAAGCTAGCCCTGCACTACGTAGGCCTGGAGGGGACAATCTATATGAGATCAAAAGTAGTACCATATCCTTGCTACCCTCCTTTTATGGTACTACTAGGGAAGACCCTTACAGGCATATAAAGGAATTCACCGAGGTCTGTTCCACGGTGAAGCTGCAGGGCGTTACTGATGACGCTCAAATGTGGACCCTCTTTCCCTTCTCCCTTAAGGACAAAGCCAAGTATTGGTATCACACCCTTGATAATATAAATACTTGGGATGCCCTGAAGAAGGAGTTTTTGAAGAAGTACTTCCCCATGATCAAAACAAATCACTTTAAGAGAGAAATTATGAGTTTTGTTCAAAAGGATGGGGAAGCATTCCATGATGCGTGGGATCGCTTTAACGACTTGCTGAGACTTTGCCCACATCACCAGGTGCCTAAATGGCAACTAGTTGAAAGGTTCTACACCAGACTTAATGATTCGCATAGGCAAACTATGGATGGTGCCTGTGTAGGAACCTTTCTATCTAAGACTGAGGATAAAGCTTGGAACTTATTTGATACTTTGAGTGAGAATTCTATTCACTTGAATTCTGCCTACATGGATAGAAAGCCCACTCTCATGCAAAGAAAGTTGGAGGCGAATGAGGCAAGGGACACCTAGAATTTAGCCTATCAGATTCAATTATTGAATCAAAATATGGAAAGGCCTATGTCGAACCCGAGTTCATTCGTACCTAACACCTCCACATCTCAAGCTTTCGAATGCTTAATTTGTTAAGGCAATACACACGCCACTGTGAATTGCGACTTGGCCTCCCAATTCCCTGAGCTTGTACAAGCGGATTTGAATGCCGCTCAAGGGTTCCGTCCAAGACCTTGTAATGACCCTTTCTCCAACACTTATAATGAGGGATGGAGAAACCACCCAAACTTTTCATGCAGACAAGGAAATGTCTCAAATTCAGAGAATTACAAATCACAATCCTTTCAAAACCATCAAATGAACCAACCTCAGACCTTTGCCCAACCTAAAACCTCTGAGATGGATGAATTGAAGGCGATGTTGAAAACTTTGCAAGAAAGTCAAAGTGCCATCATCCAATCTCATGACAAGGCTATACATGAGATGAAATCACAAATTGGACACCTTGTTGAGGTCGTTAGACAGAGGGAGATTGGGAAGCTCCCCAGTGCTGCTGATGAAAATCCTAAAGGAAAAGGGATTGTCTTTAGGGAGCATGCTCAGGTGGTGACTATTCTGAGGAATGCGAAAGAAATTTCCAAACCCGATGCTCCTATAGTCTCACCCCCTAAAAAACCATCCACCCCGACTTTCACCCCCACCGGAGAAGACTTGCCCAAATCTTCTCCACTTGAAATCACCTCACCAGAAGAAGTTGCCCCCGTTCCACCCCTGAGTCGACATGACAACCCTTCCACCCAGAGATCGAGAGTGCCTTTTCCAGAGCGCTTATCCACCTCTGGGCAGACTTCTGCTGGCTCATCTGGAGCCAAAGATAAGACGGATGAGATTATGGAAACTTTCAAGCAAGTGCAGATTAACCTGCCTTTGCTTGAAGCTATCAGGCAGATTCTGTCTTATGCCCGCTTCTTAAAGGACCTGTGCACGAAAAAGCAGCAATCTAGAAAATAAGTCCAATCAAAAGTTGTCCTGCCTGATTCTGTTAGCTCAATTGTTCAACATGGCACACCCCTGAAACTTAAGGACCCAGGAGCCCCATACATCTCTGTAGTTATTAGTGACTTACAAATTGATGAGGCTCTACTTGATCTGGGTGCAGGGGTGAACATCCTTCCGAGCTATGTGTATGAAAAACTTTGGGGAGGCAATCTAAAGCCTAGCCCTATAATCCTTCAAGTTGTTGATCGATCACTTAAGACACCACGGGGAATTTTGGAAGATGTCCTCATAAGAGTGGAGGATTTCTTCTTTCCCGTTGACTTCTTAGTTTTGGACACTGACCCTACCAACAAGCCAACCAAACCCTCCATCATTTTGGGCCGCCGCTTCCTTTCAACTTCGCATGCTTCAATTAATTGCAATACTGGGGCATTGAAAATGGGCTTTGGGAACAGGAAAATCCAGCTTAATGTGTTTGATGCTTACAAACAAGCCGGACTTGAGGATTGTTCTCAAGTTGAGGTGATAGATGACTTGATTGAAGAGGCAACTCCTGCAATGTTATGTGATGACCCCCTTCAGCATGTGATGCTAAATGAGCATTCCCATCTCTTGGAGGAATGTGAAGGGGATATACTAGAACTTGAGGAATTGCTAGGAGTTTCTGCTGAGTCTCTTCCCCCATCATTTCCGCCGAAGGTAGATCTACTACCTGAGATGGGGACATCTATTATGAAACCCTCAACCATACAAGCCCTCGACCTTGAGTTGAAACCCTTGAAACCCCTCCCTGACACTCTCAAGTATGTTTTCCTAGGTGACAATGATACGCTCCCCATTATCATTTCGACTGTGCTATCTGAGGCATAGGAGGGAGCCTTGATTGAATGCTTGTCTACGCACAAGGAAGCTATTACTTGGAGCATTGCTGACATTAAGGGATAGACTCTACACTCTGCATGCATCACATTTATACTGATGATTCCATCAAGCCTTTTAGGGACATGCAGAGACGTCTGAACCCTAATATGAGGGAGGTGGTAAAAAAGGAAATCCTGAAGTGGTTGGACGCTGGGATCATATATCCCATTGCTGATAGTAAATGGGTTAGTCCCATTCATGTGGTGCCAAATAAGGCAGGCTTTACTGTGGAACTCAACGACCAAGGTGAACAAGTTGTCACTAGACGCTCAACTGGATGGAGGGTCTGTATTGATTACCGCAAGCTGAACACCGCTACCCAGAAGGATCACTTTCCTTTGCCTTTTATTGATCAAATTCTCGAAAAATTAGCAGGGAATAAGTACTATTGCTTTCTCGATGGATATTCTGGGTACAATCAGGTGGCAGTCTTTCCTGATGACCAGGAAAAGACGACATTCACGAGTCTTTACTGTACTTTTGCATTCAGGCGTATGCCGTTTGGATTATGTAATGCCCCTGCAACTTTCCAACGATGTATGATGTCTATCGTATCGGACATGATTGACAAGTGTGTTGAAGTGTTTATGGATGACTTCTCCATTTATGGCTTGTCTTTCGACCAGTGTCTCCTGCACCTGGAGAATGTGTTGAAACGATGTAAGGAGACTGGTTTAGTCCTCAGCTGGGAGAAAAGTTACTTCATGGTACAGAATGGAATTGTACTTGGGCATGTTGTATCCAAGCAAGGTTTGGAAGTAGATAAAGCCAAGATTGATTCTATTTCCAAACTTCCATTGCCTACGAATGTCAAACAGATTAGATCCTTTCTGGGCCATGCTGGCTTTTATAGGCGCTTTATTAAAAATTTTAGTAAGATTTCTTGGCCACTTTGTGACTTGTTGGCAAAGGAATCTTCCTTTAGTTTTGATTCAAAGTGTGCCGAGGCCTTTCAAACTCTAAAGGAGGCCTTGATCTCTACGCCTATTCTCCAAGCTCCTGATTGGACACTCCCATTTGAGCTTATGTGTGATGCTTCGAATTACGCAGTGGGAGCAGTCCTTGGACAAAGGGTTGAGGGAAGACCTCATGTGCTGCATTATGCAAGCAAGACTTTAACCGAACCTCAGCAAAACTATACCGTCACTGAAAATGAATTACTTGCTATAGTTTTTGCTCTAGAGAACTTTAGGTCTTATCTACTTGGGTCTAAGGTGGTTATTTTTAATGATCATGTAGCAGTGAAACATCTAATTGCTAAGAAAGATTCTAAGCCACGTCTGATTAGGTGGATCCTACTCCTTCAAGAATTTGACTTGGAAATACGTGGAAAGAAAGGAGTAGAAAATGTTGTGGCTGACCACCTGTCTCGCCTTCCTCTTAATGACTCTCTTTCTGGAGACATTCGCGAGACATTTCCCGATGAAACTCTGATGGCGGTAACACCAACTTTACCTTGGTATGCAGACACTGTAAATTACTTGGTCACTAGACAAACTCCTGGCTCTTGGGATGAGCAGAAAAGAAAGAGATTCATTTCTCAAGCAAGATATTTTCATTGGGAAGAGCCAGAATTATTTAGAATTGGACAAGAGCAAGTATTGAGACGTTGTGTACTTGAAGAGGAACAACAAAGTGTGCTGAGTTTTTGCCATGAACTTCATTGTGGAGGACACTTTGGTGCTAGGAAAATTGCTTTTAAGGTTCTCCAGTCCGGTTTTTGGTGGCCTTCTTTATTTAAGGATTCTCATAATTTTGTTAAGGCCTGTATTAGATGTCAAGGGACTGGAACGATTGGGAAGAAGAATGAAATGCCTCAACATCCTATTCAATCTGTTGAAATTTTTGATGTGTGGGGAATTGACTTTATGGGCCCCTTCCCGACGCCCCATGGTTATGAATATATCTTAGTGGCAGTTGATTATGTCTCTAAATGGATAGAGGCCATTCCTACTCGCACAAATGACCACTCTGTGGTTTTGAAATTTGTGAAGGCCAATATCATATCCCGTTTCGGCTGCCCCAAGACTATTATAAGTGATGGGGGACCTCATTTCCGAAAGCAACACTTCAATCGACTAATCAGGAGTCTGGGAGTTACTCACAAGGTCGCTACCCCTTACCATCCTCAGACAAGTGGCCAAGTTGAAGTGTCAAATAGGGAGTAAAAAATATTTTGGAAAAGACCGTTAGACCTGATAGGAAAGACTGGTCCCAAAAGCTCGATGATGCTTTGTGGGCTTATCGAATGGCCTATAAGATCCTTTTGGGTACTTCTCCCTTTCGGATTGTGTATGGAAAAGCGTGCCATTTACCTATTGAGTTGGAACATAAGACACTTTGGGCTATTCGAAGTGTTAACATGGATTTAAAGAAGGTAGGTAAGGCACGACTTCTAGAATTAAGTGAGCTTGAGGAGCTGAGGGATGATGCTTATGGCACCTCTCAAGCTTATAAAGAAAGAACTAAGGTCTTGCAAGATAAGTTTATTCTTCGAAAGACCTTTGAGCCCAACCAAGTCTGGCTTTTCAATTCCAGACTTAAGCTTTTTCCTGGGAAGTTAAAATCTCGTTGGGATGGGCCTTACATAATCACCAAAGTATTTCCTCATGGAGCTGTGGAGATCAAAAATCCTCCCTCTTCAACAGCTCCCTTTATCGTCAACAATCAACGGTTAAAACCGTACATAACTTTAGATGGCCATCTGGTTGATGAAGTCAATCTTGAGGAGCCTTAGCTCCTACTGTTCTCCGCCTCAGGTAATATCTTCCTTTAGCTATTTTTGTTTTCAATGAGGACATTGTTTGAACCAAGCATGGGGGAGAGGACCTGAGGCATTTTGTTTATAGCATGCATATAAAAAAATGAAGAAAAAAAAAAAAGAAATGTTTTGAGCTTAACTAGCTAAGTCCTGCATTCTTAAGCAAATCAAAACTCTAGGGTAGACTAAATTAATTCTAGGGTCAAACTTTAGAAGCTAAATGAGCTACTAGCTTTAGACCTTTAGGGTCCTTTGTGGACTTAAAAACTTAAGTAGGAGTTAAGTTGCGGACCATTCCTCAAGAGGTTGAGGAAGGGAAGCTAGGGTTTGAGTTAAAAGGTGGGGTAGTACCTGGAGTCTTATTCTACCTTTTGGTTTACGGGTCCTTATAACCCAAGCATCCAAATTTCACACACTTGATCTGGTAATTAACTTAATTTCTTTCTTTCTGAAAAGAGATTTGGTTCTCTTAGTTTTGACTTAGGAAAGGCTTGAAAACACATTTTGATTGGAAGAGTTCCTGCCGCAGGAGAGGTGGAGTATATACTCACCTTGAGGATGCGATGATAACATATTACCTCCTCGATGCTTGTCTCTTAGGATATCCATCCTACTGGGGGCATGTAAGAGCATTGTGCGGTTCAGGTACCATGGGCAGCCCTATCTCGAAGTGCCGATTGCCATAGGCCTGAATTTGCTTAAGAAATCCATGGGCGATACTATCTCGAAGTGTCGATTGCCAGGAGTTCTTGGGGTCGTTATGGGCAGTGCTATCTCGAAGCATCGAAAACCAGGCACCCTTCGAGGTATGGTAATGGGGACAATGAATCCGACACAGACCGTGTTGATAGCCGATCTGAGGTTAGACTTAGAAGAATCAAACAAAAAATAAAATAAAAAATATATATATATATATTATTAAAAAAAAATTCCTTTAACTCAAATAACTCATACCAATGCACAGGCATAGATGCTTTAATCTTAGGGATCAATAAACCTTAGGGTAGGGTCAGAAATCAGGGAAACTTGTGCCTGCAAATCGTCTTTAGCCGACCTAGTCTATAACTTAGCAACTACTTAGGAACCTTAGGTCTAGAGTCTGAACTTAATATGCTTCTGAAGGAAGACCAATTTGGTCGACTAGTCTACTTGGAGTGGTAGGTTTCGCTTAATTTTGCTAGGGACGAGCAAAAAACTAGTCATGGGGGTATTTGATTAGCCCATATTTGTGGGCTATTTAAGTATTTAAGTGCCTAGACATTAGGTTAATTCTAACATTTATTTAGCATAAATTAGGATGTAAATAGATTAATTTATATTTCTAATTTAATTACATAATTCATGCATTGCATTCATATTTTAAATGCATTTAGAATTAACTTAGAATGGCATTCATTTAATTAGTTAACCAATTAGGTACATTGCATGCATTAATTTTAAGTTAAATAAAAGTTGAGGGTTTGTATATAAATAACCATAATATTTTAATAATATCTTTTATTCTTCGTTTCAGCAATGGCTCGGCTGCTGCTGCAACGCCTCCTGCCGCACTAAAGCCACATTCATGGATTAGCGGAGAAGGTGGATCTGCTCCCGCCTCTCCATTCAAATTCGTGCAGGCAGCTACAAAAAGAGGAGAGAGGCTGCCGAGCGGAGAAGGCCACCACCTCAACTATCCACACTATGCAGAGAGTCCATCTCATCCATTTCACCACCGCTGGCCTCAACCGCGGCGACGAGCCTCCACCACCGTGGGCGTGCGGTGTGACAGGCCACACCGCCATCCGGAGATCGTCCGCATTACCATGAGCACCTCACCGTGCACCTCCCTCAGTGTCGTCACCAACAACCACCACCGCAGCCACTGCAATTTCACTCCTCAGTCAGTTAAGACGTCCAGGAAGTTTCCCGGACGTCTGAAGCTTTGACCCACACTCCTGCAGCAACCGGCCTCTCACTCCATGCCCGCGCCCCTCCAGTTGCACACTTGAACCACCTCCTGCAGCATCCACTCCAACGCCAACCACCAGCCCACTTCACCTCTAGCGCCAACCGCCAGCCCTTGCCCGTATCACCTCCAGCTTCTAGTGTGCGCCCGCCAGTACCCTGCACCTCCACTTCACGCCTGCACCAATCGCGCGTGTACGCACCTCCTGCAGAAGTGCGCCATTACGACTGCAGCGCCCGCCTACATGCCTGCAGCAGAGTTGCACCTCCTGCAGCATTCCCCCACACTCCCTCGAACCACACACAAGGCAAGCATGGCCAGCAGCAGCTACAGCCTTCCCGTGCCCCACGCGCCCGCCAGCGTGCAGCACCAGCTGCAGCGCTCACCCGCATTCCTGCAGCAGAGCCACCCTCCTCCAGTGCACTGTAGAACACGCGCCACCTTCGTGTGCACCCTGCAGCAACAACAGCCGCGTACGCCAGCAACGCCACCTCCGCTAGCGCGCAGTCCCGTGCGTATGCATCCTCGCCAGGACACCAGCTGCACCTGCCCATGCCGCACGACCTGCGGCACTTCAGCCCCCCACCGGAACCCACCACCACCGTTCCTCCGTCCGACCGGCTCCAGCCACCGCATGACTTGCCGCCACCACCGCTGCGAAGCCCTCGGTGTAAAGAACTTCCTCCGAGCTTCCTGCCCCCAGCCGTTCACTCCTCTTCACACACGGCCAAGGGGAATAAATCCCCTATTTTGCTACAGTATTCATGCCATTAATAATTACATTTTCTACCATTGTCATTTTTTAATGATATTTATTGAATCTGCATTGCAAAAAATATCCTCTAGTTATTAAGAATTGCTATTTCAGCATGATTTCTTGATTCAACCTTAATCTGAAGGCAAATTTGGCTTGATTCTCGTCTGAACTAACTACGAACAAATGTTCTTAACCGGTACGAATTTAAATACGTCATTGCCTCCCTGTGGATACGACCCGCTCTTCTGCGAGTGGTTATTTCTTTATAAATATTGATTAGTCGATTTTTCCACCACATAAAACTACAAACAACTTTAAAGTGAACAATCAATTCGTCAGTTGTCCAGGTAATCTCAGGTGGATGGCTTTTTGACTAAGGGTTATCATCCGCCCCGAACCTCTATAGTCATCCAAAAATCTTTGGGTGCCTTGATTGGGTCAACATCACATCCAATCCCTCATCTCTTCTCTATAGAGCACACACACATATTTTCAGTAGGATTCTCCTTCAAATCAAATCACTTCATTCTAAACTTGAATTTTGATTCTACATCCTGATTCCACCATCTAATTCAAATATGCAACCTGGTTTCTTAGGAAGACCACTGAAGAGACCTGAATCACAAAGATCCATTAGAGATAGAATGGTTGAGGATGCCCTTGAATTTTATGAGATTGAGTACAAAACCTCAAAACCAGTAGAAGACATTCAAGTTATTGTATCAACAACAACCTTCATCATAAACTATGCCCAATTGTTATTAACAAAAGCAACAAAGGAATCAACCCGAGACATTCTCATAACAGGATACATTGTGATAGAAAAATTGCATAACTTTGAATACCTCCAATGCATGAAAAATCTTGTACTTTGGGAAAAACACCAAGATGATCTTGAAAAATGGGAAGAAATGATGAGATTGTTAAAACAAGTTATTGATCAAAAATACCCATACATGCCCCAAACAGTTAATGAAACATCTTGGACTAATATTGAGGATCAATCTGATTTCCCAAAACTCGGATTTAAGACACAAGGTTGTTGTGGATTCCCAACCTAGATGAAGTATAACATGCCTGATCTATTAGTAGGTTGGGAAGTCCCGATTGCAAGAGAACACGATTTTGAGCCAACCCTAAAAAACCAAAATCCTAGTTCACCAAGCATAGAATTCTGAGACTCCTATAATGATGAGATTAATACAGAACCTCTCGAGGGTGTAAATCCCACTCCTTATTCTGATAAGGTGACCCTCGAAGATAATTTTGACCTAGATTCTAGTAATTCAACTCACATCCTCAGCCTAGAATCTAGATCTGAAACTTATTTGGAAGATTACAAGGCCCCGTATGATGAAAATCAAATTTTTGAAGAGTATGATTCTGTGCCTTTATTTGATGAATATCCCTCTCCAACATCCTCAGAAATACAGATTGATTTTTCGGAAGTCATGCCAATCTACGATACAGAAACTGAGGAGTTGGAAGAGTGGGGTTCTGATTGGGTCTTCCCCACAAGCCAAAAGCCTGAGCCCAGACCCTATAAGGGCACCTTGTTAAGCTCAGAATCTACAAATAGGCTAAACCCAAGTTAGGTTGCTGAGTCTACATCTTGTGATTTATTATGTGGTGGAACCTCTGATCTTGAATCTGATTCAGAATTTGAGTCTCGCAATCTCTCCAATGATTTTGAATCTTACCATGATTTCGGAAAACCATTGTTTCCTGACGACTACAAGCCAATTTATGACCTCAACTCACATGATTCATTCTTCGACTCTGACTCTGAGGTCCCTGATCCTGAGATCACTTATTTAAATTCAGGTTCCATCGAGATGGAATCATTTCTTTTTTATCCTCAGGAATCAAAATCAGAAAGTGTCGAGAGTGACTGCAACCCAGAATTCAAATCGTTTCTTGACTCAGATTTTCTTCATCCTATAAATACTCTTCAGGCATTCACTTTTGAATTTGATGGCTACTGTGAAGACTCTCTAAATGAACCCACCTTTAAACCTTTACTAGAAGAGCCCTTATACACAATTCTTATTGATGCCACCTCCTCTACATATATAGAACATATCTAAACCCGTTTTCAACCCCAACCCACAACCGGACTCAATTTCTATTTTAATTCCCCTCTTACTGAGCCAATTGCAGACGAATCGCCACCACATTCAAATTGGGTTTCGAACATTGATCATATTACAAATCACGCCTTATCCTTCTCTGATCACTCCTGTAGGGTTCCTACATCCTCCACTGATTCTTTTTCATTTAAGGATTCCTACTCTGACTAGGCTGATTCGACTCAGCCAAACCCTGGATTCACACTTCCGAATCATTCCGAGCTCCACAGTATATGGTGGGTTCCACATCTCTTGATTTACATTTATCAACCCACCAGATTGATTGGGTTTGGGCTGCATCATCAACCTGTTGATCTGAACAAGCACCTGGTTGGACCAACCAGGCTTTTAATCAAGGTGCTTGTTCTACAAAACTCATCTGATTTGACCACTCCTTCTCCAGACCATTTCCTGCTTGACTGAAGGTGTTAAATTTAGCGCTTAACGGGAGGCAACCTGTCATTCTAAAAACCTAAGATCCTTCTGATTATCCTTATGTACTTCACATTGATTGCACCCTAAGTTTAGTCTTAGAATAGTCGATACCACCTCTAGCACACGTGCCAGAGCTTGAAATCGTCCGCAACAGTCATTCCCGACCCGTTCACCTACCCGATAAATCCTATTCTAAATCCCTGAACCCAAAACTATTTCACACCCTCCGTTTACAATGTGGACATTACAAAACTTATGCATAGGGGGTGGTAAAGTGCAAACATACAAAAATCAAAGAACGGAAGGATTCTCACAAAAAAATCACATATCCCAAAAATACCAAAAAAAATAGAAAATTATGCAAAAAAATAAAAAATTGAAAGGAGAGAAAATTTTGAGGCCATACAAATCTTGAGGAGAAAAAGGGGAAAAGTGAAAAATGTCAAAGAGGAGCACAAGTCGAAAAGAAAAAGAAAAGAGATAGTCATTAATAAGAAATTAAGAGAGTAACTGAGTTCTAGACCATATCAAGAAAAGAAACTGAAAGGAAAAAAGTGCTAATGAAACACAAAAGAGATTAGTAGGAATGTTGGTCTTAGGCCTCTTGGAATAAACTCCTAGGCTTAAAAATTCAAGTATTTGCTACGATCTGGATAGTCCTCAAGAGGTTGGGGAAAATACGAAGCTTAAGTATTAGGTCTAAGGCTTAGGGAGTATTCGGCCTCGTTAACTGGCCACTGGTTTGCAGGACTCAGTAACCTAAGCACCCCAATCCACACACAATCTGGTTCAATGCGTATAAGTATCAAAATCACGCAAATGGGTTTAAATTGTTCTAAAAAAGTCTCCTAGATTAGAACCGGCCGAGCAACACAAGTTGATTTGGACGAGTTCCTGGCACGAAGAGGCGAGAAATTCCCCTCGAAGATGCGCAATAACATATCATCTCCTCGGTGCTTGTCTCCTAGGATATTTACATATCCTACTGTTAACGTGTTCTCGATCGTGTTTTAACAGTTAATTACGTCGTACTATAGGTGATCAAGCGTTGTCAACAAATAAAAGTTTTATTACTCGAAAACCTAAGTATCCGAGGTCAAACACAGGGAGCAATTGGAATTTATTACTAATCTTAAGAATGTAATTGAACACTTTAATTACTCAAAACTTAATTCAAATATAAATGCATGAGTTTGAAAATTAATTGTGGCAAAAAAAAGAAATTGGACGTCAGATCATGGGATCAGACATCTTAAAAATATGTTTCCCTTCTCTTATTCTTCTTCTTATTTTCTTCTTTTACTCTTCTTTGTGCTTCTTCTTTCTCTGCAGTATCTTTGCTTCTTTTCTTCTTATTTTCTTCTGCCTTGCTTCTTTCTTCTCCTGCAGTATCTTTCTCCTTACGGGTCCTTCTTCCTTGGCTCTGCTTCCTTGGTTCTATTTTCCTTTGCCTTCAGTTCCCTCTTCTTCTTCTGCTTATCTTTACCTTTCTCTGTTTCTTCTTTCTTCTTCAGTTCTTCTTCTCTTTTTCCTTCGCCTCTTCCTTTTCTTCTCTTTTTCCTCTGCGAAGGCTTCCTTCCTTCTGCTTCTCCTTAACGGCTAAGTGTTGGCTTCTTCCTTCCTTCCCTGCACAAACCAAAGCAAAGCAAAACCTATCCCTCTACCCACACATCTCTCTCTGTTTAAACCACTCTCAGCACGCTCTCCCAGAGCCGGGTAAACGGGTTAGATCGCGCGCCCATGTCCAGGCGCACCGGCGTGAGGGTGGTGAGCGAGGAGTGCTCAGGGCAGTGTCGGGTCGAGTTGCCAGATCCGTGTGGTGAAATCACGGATGAGGCGATGAGAGTAGGTGAGGGACCTCACCCCAAGTGCATTCAGAGGCAACGAGCCCATAACACAAAAACATTATAAATCACTCCAGCGCTTTGTAAGTTAACGATGTGGGACTAATGCTCCACCTCTACTTCGCGCGCGCCCGCAGGAGTCCATCCTTCAATTTCCCCTGTTGCAGGCTCTGTGGTATCACTTGCTGGATCAGATGTCTTCGCAATGCTTCCCCGAGTTAGCTGCACCTGGAGCCCTGCAGTCCTGTGACCTGGAGCAAGCGTGGAGCTTCTTCAAGTTACTACTAATGGCGCCAGGGGCTTGAAATCTGTCAGACATGAAAATAGCCTCGCGACTTAATCAGATCACCGGGGGACCTTCACCGTGTCACGGCGAAGGTGAAGCACTAGGTGGCAGGCCGCAGGGTGGCCGAGGCGTGCGTGCCTAGGTCGTCCTGTGGCTAGATGGATGGGTGTGTTCGGGGGACTGTTGTGGAGGCGTAAAGGGACTGTGGATGAGTGGAGGTTATTCAGTGAGGTGAGGCGAAGGTTATGCGATGGTCGGCGAGGCATGTGGGGCTTTGGAGTGATGGGAGCGTCTCGCCGGAGGGTGGCCGGAGATGAGGAAGGTGGTGGTGAACAGCGTCGGTCGAGGGATGTTTAATGAAATAAAATGAGGGAGATGAAAGAGGGGATAGAGAAGAATAGTTTTAACCTAACTAATGGGACGAAGGGACGAGGAGGCGGCCGGCAGTACCTGCTGTCGCCGGAGAAGAAGACGTTTAGTGGGGAAAGACGGCAGCGACAACGAGGCTAGGGCAGCACGCGCGGGTGTTGCGCGATGTGGAGGAGGATGAGGAAAATGGCTCTGCCACTGGTTTTGTGGCAGAGAGAAGAGGAAGAGGATGGGGGGCTCGCTGGAGCTCGCTGGACCTCTTGGTCGGAGAAGAAGGAGAGGAATTTGAGGTGGAATTCCGGCCAAGTCGAGCTGAGGAGGTGCAGTCGGAGTTGGGGTTTAATTTATAGGTGCTGGCCGTGCTTCTGGTGCATGGAGGGCACGTCTTCTGCCACCTACGTCTCGCCGGAGATGGAAGGTAGTTAGATACCCAAATCTCTCATGCGTTCGCACGAGAGATTGGGTGCAAATTAGGGGTTGTGATCAGGCTCAGATGGAAGGGGATTCCTTAGAGAATCTCCCTTCCAATTCTGGAAGGAGATCTCTGAGGGATCAGAGAGTATCCCCTCTCTAAACCTCACTAGAGTAGGATCTCTCCCAAATAATGGTATAGGGACCTGATTGTAATATTTGTGAGGAAGCTAGGGGGGTTTTGTGATGGTTTTCAAAAGATAGGGACCAAAATGTGATTGGGTGTACTAAATTGCAAAGTAGGTCAAGATGACCTCCCCTTAGGTCCAAATTTTGGTACAAACCTAATTTTGACCTAAGGAATCCAATGGTGAAGTTGAATTTTAGGTTTGACCACGTTTGACTAGATATTTTGCGTAAAAACCCAAATTAGGTCAATTGATGAGCTAGGACCCTAATCTAAGTCAAACTAGGTTCCAAAGGCCAAATTGACTATTCTAAACCCTAGGGGATATTTTTTCATGATTTTTAAAGGGTTTACTTGATTTTTATCCTGATCGAAACCTTATTGAATTAAGCAGGTATGTTTTAGGGTTACAAGATGTCATTTAATTCCTGGATTGCATGTGAACCCATTTATGATTGAATCAACCCACTTTTTATCTAATTTAGACCATTTGACCTATGTCTTGTCTCTGATAAATCTCGTTTATGTACTGCAATGGTAAAATTACAGTTTTAACCTTTATTTCATGTTTTCTTCTCAGAACACTTATTCCTTCAATTAAGCCCTCTTCTAAGTCATGTAGGAGCTTTTATTCTCTTTATTAGGTCAAAATGAGCTAGTTATGGCTCATGATGAGGCTCTCATCACCTACCGAGGGCATGTAAGCACCCTGTGCTAGTTCAGATGCCATGGGTGGCATTATCACGAAATGTTGATTGCTAGGGTCTAGATTTAGCTACAAAACACCATGGGTGGGATTATCTCGAAATCTCGAAAGCTAGGGTTCTGGGGGTTTCCATGGGCAATGCTATCACGAAGCATCGATCACCAAGGACCCTTCAACGATTGATGGTGGGAACTAAGAATCCGATATAGATCGTATTGTGAGGCCAATCCAAAGCTAGAAATAAAAAGAAAAGAGAGAGAAAACTCTCCAAACACAGAAAATTCCTCTGTCTCTCTCCTAAAAAAACACACTACAAACTGAACCAAGGTTAACATATGTTACAAGCATGGGTGCTTTAACCGCGGAGTTCAACGAACCTTAGGGTAGTTCCTGTGGGCCTTAAAAACCTTCACAGTAGACTGAGGCTAGAGCTAGTCAAGTCCGGATCTTGGTTGGTACTTGAGTACCTGTAGGCCTACTATTGGCATTCTAACCTAATCTACAGAAAAAAACACACATCACTATTTTTAACATCAAGGAACTCATGGTCTAGAATCAAAGTTAAAACCTTAAAATTTTGCTAAGGGACTAGCAAATGCTAGGCATGGGGGTATGATGGGAACACCATCATGAGCCCTAACTGGAATTTTGACCCAATGAAGAGAATAAATGCTCCTACATAACCAACTGGAGGTCATAATTTACTGAATAACCTTTCTGAGAGAAAAGTAAGAAACAAGGGGTAAAACTATAATTTTACCATTGCAGTACAACAGGTTTTCTCAAGGGATAAACACAAAACAAAAGGTCTTAACAAGATAAAAAGTGAATTGGATTTGACAAAAAAGGGTTTGTGTGTACCCTGTGAATTAAATGGCTTCTTGAAACCCTAAAACAGACCCACTCGATTAACCAAGGTTCCGATCAGGATAAAATTCATTTAAATCCTCAAAAAATCATAGAAAAATATTCTCTAGGGTTTAGAACTTTCAAATTTTCCATTGGAACCCATCTTGACCTAGAATGGGGTCTCAGACATATATTTGCCTTAAATTGGGTTCTTGCATAAATTGCCCAGTAAAACGTAGTCAAGTCAAAAATCCAACTTCACCATTGGATTTCTTAGGTCCAAATTAGGTTTGTACAAAAATTTGGACCTAAGGGAAACTCATCTTGACCTACTTTGCAAAAAGGTCCAGCCTAATCACATTTCTACCCCTATCTTTCGAAAACCCTTACAATCAGCCCCCTATCTTTCTCATCGTCTTTGTAAGTAGGACCCTCCGCCATTACAGTTGACGAATCCTACTCCGACAAGCTTTGAAAGGAGGTTTCTCCTTGATTGCTTAGAGAATCCCTCCCAAAATTGGAAGGGAGATTCTCTGAGTAATCTCCTCCAATCTGAACCTGGTTTGATGTCCTAATTCCTACCCAATCTCTTATGCAAATGCATGAGAGATTTGGGTCTGTTGAAGTTTCCAACTCCAGCGACCCTACCTTTCTTGAAAGCTTGGCTTCCAAGCACAAGTCCCCTTCCAGAGATCTATTTAAGACTTCCGAGATTCAACTGCATTCCTTCAGCTTGAAATTAGGTCGGAATCCCCCACATTCTTCTCTCCTCGTCGGCCACAACCCTCCGTAAGTTCCAGCGGTTCCTCCCTCGTTCTCTTGTCACCCAACCATGATACCAGTGGTTGGGTTGTCTTCCTATCATTCATCCGCACTGCGCAACATCGGCCGACGTCGCCTCTACCCTGTCTTGGCCGCCGCCTTACCTACGGAGGTACTTGTCTTCCCCATGTCCGGTGACCATAATAGTGTGGGATACCCTTTCCTTTCATCCTTAAATTAGGTTTATTAGTTTCCCTTTCTCTTCTACTTCCTTTCCCTCTCTTTATTTCCCTAAACCAACATTCGACTTCACGAACCACCATCACCTTCTCCACCTATGGTAATACCTCCGGTGAGGTGCTTCCATCGCTCTACGCCTCCATCCACCTCGCCAACCACCCGACAACCTCTGCCTCGACTCCCTCATCACAACCCCTTACTCCGTTCACTCCGTCGAACACCCAAAAGCACCCCCGAACACACCCACTCACACACCCACAGAGAACCCTAGGCACGGTCACAGAGGAGTTCCCATGCCGCGCCAACCACTGTAGCACACTCAGGGTGCCTCAACGAAGCTCCCTGGATGATTTGACGTGGCCACGAGGCTGTTCTCATCTTTTAAGGTATCCGACCACCAGTCGCCATGGACGAAGAAGCTTGAAGGTCGCTTGCTGCACTCCAGGTGCTGCTATTCCAGGTGAGAGTCCCAGGTGGTGCAGACTTGAGGCACGAATGCACTCAGGTTTTCAATCAGAGTTAAGAACCATTGCAGCCTCGCCAATTGAGCCACACATCTGCTGCTGTGGCACGCAAAGGAGGGTGGGACATTTAATCCCACCTCAGAAAAGAAGGACACCCGTATGTGCAAAAATTGAATTCTTGCATTAGCCTTGTCGCCTCTAACTCACGAGGTAAGATCCCTCTCCCCCTCTCACGGCCTCATCTGCGGCACTGCCCATACAGACCTGCCCACAATCCATTTACCCAACCAACTCACTCCTCACTCACCACCCACACCGGTGAGCCTGGACTCGGGTCTCTGTTAGGTCCGATTACCCGAGCCAGTTGTGGCTCTAGGAGAGTGAACCTAAAATAGAGAAGAGAGAAAGAGAGGAAAGCTATGTAGGGGAAGGGGGTTTTTCCTTGGAAAGTTTGTCCCCACACTTAGCCAAATTCAGAGAAGAGGAAAACTTAGGCAAAAAAGGAAGAAGAGGAGGAGGTCAAGTAGTGAAGAAGAAGAAGGAAAGAGAAGGGCCAGAGAAGAAGGAAGAAACTGAAGAAGGCTTGCAAAGGCAGAAGAGAAGAGAAAGAAGAAGAGAGCTCGCAAGAGAAGTCAGAGAAAGAGAAGAAGGAAGAAGCTGAAGAAGAAGAAAAGAAGGGAAATCAGAGAAAGAAATCAGAAAGCTACAGAAAGAAATGCACTGTGGCACATAACTTTTAAGACATCTGATTCTGTAATCAGATGTCCAATTTTCATAAGTTCTTTATTATTTTAGTTACAATTATTTTTACTCTTCATATACTCATGCTTTACACTTCTAATTAGATTTTTAGTATTATGTGTTCAATTTGTGATTATTATTGAGATTAGAGCGTGAATTCCATTTGCTCCCTGTGTTCGACCTCGGACTTAAAATTCAAGTAATAAAATTATATTTGTTTTGAACTCTTTTTCGACTGTACTACAACGAACACTCTTAAATACCGATCCAGCACTCGTAAACAGGAAGGCCCTCCCTTTGGCTAGGGAGGGTTGCGATGAAGTGTGGAAGAGTTTAGGTCATCCAATTGATTGTTGGATGGCCGAAGGAGGGAGATCTATGGGGGTCGCCGAAGCTTGGGTCTACAATGGTCGGAGATAGGCTTTTAAGGCCATTTGACGTGCCAAGACTTGCTGAAAAGCACGGTCGAGCGATGGTGTTTCTTTTATAGGCCATAGGAAGCCCTTCCAAGCTTGGAAAGAAGCTTTCAAGCTTGGAAGGTGTTTGCGAAGTAGGATACCCGAACCTTTGAAAGGTTCGCATGGCCTTTTGGGAAAGACTTAGAGCCTAAGGAATGGCTCAAATGAATGGTAACTTCCCAAGGAATCCCCGTATCAATTTTGGGAGAGATTGATTGAGAATCGAGCGAGAAATCCTCGCTCGAAACTCGATGGTGAAGGTTTAACCTTCCAAAAATGTTGCGGGGACCTGCTTGTGAAGAAGACAAAGAAGTTGGGGGCCTATTTGTAAGAGAATTCCAAAGTTAAGGGTTTGCATGAGATAGAAAGAGTATGACTGGACCAAAATGAAAATTTGGTCAAGATGATCTCAGATTGGGCCCAAATTTTTGTACAAGCCTAATTTGGACCCAAGAAATCCAATGGTGAAGTTATATTTAGGTTTTTACTAATTTTGACTGGGTAATTTATGAAATAACCCAAATTAGGGTAAATATCTATCTGAGACTCTGTTTTGGGTTAAGATGGGTTCTGATGGTCAAATTGAAGGTTCCAAACCCTAGAGAATATCTTTCTATGAATTTTAGAGGGTTTACGTGAATTTCATCCTGACCAGAACCTTAGTAAATTAAGCAGGTCAGTTTTTAGGGTTTCAAAAGTCATTTAATTCTCAAAGTAAGTGCAAACCCTTTTTTGTCTGTTCTAACCCACTTGTTAGCCTTTTAGGACCATTTGACCCTTAATTACATCCTGGGACAACCTGTGATTGTACTGCATTCATGCTATGATGGTAAAACTACAGTTTTAACCTTATTTTCTTATCTTTCCCTCAGAATGATTTTGCAATGAAATATGGCTCTCTGGCAGTTATGTAGGAGTATTTAATGACCTAATTAGATCAAAATGAGCTAGTTATGGCTCACGATGGTGTTCCCATCACCTTTTCCTCTTGATGAATCTTCATCAGCATCATCCTTACCTTCCATTCTAAACCCGCCCCAGCTCGAATTGAAACCATTGCCTGAGAGTTTGAATATCAATTTTTGGGACCTCAAAAGACGCTCCCTATTATTATCAGTGCTAGATTAACTAAGGAGTAGGAGATTAAACTAATCAAGGTCCTAAAGGAACATAAGGAGGCAATTGGTTGGACCATTCATGACCTTAGGGGGGATCAAGTCATTGTTGGGAGAAATCATAGCTCTGATAGCGAAAATACGCGGTTTGTTAAAATACGTCGTTGTAACACGCGAATCCGCTTTCGCTTTTAAAATTTATATCCTAGATAGGGGAGTATCTAGGGTCGTCCAAGGAGGCAAAAATTGCAATAATGATTCTCTTTCTTGGAATACAATCTCAACTTTCTTTTTAATATTTTTCAATATGTAATTTTTTTGTATTTTGAAAAGACGAGGGCAAAAGGCAGATTGTAGCGAAAAGAACTAACACCTACAAATGATTAAAGATCTAAAAGATAGAAATATCTTCTTCCTAAGCTCACTCTAGGCAAGTGTAGGCCTAGGGTAATTAGGAAGAAGAGGTGAAATAAGTGCTAGAACCAAAACAAACAACTGCAATAAAAAGCTTAAAAGAAGGCAATTTTTGATTGAGTAGAATGAATGTTCTTTTCAAGGACAAGTAGAGGAAAGCTTCTACTAGAATTGAACAATTTAAAAGCAAGAAAAGAAACACAAATCCTCTTGTAACAATGGTGAAGAAGGTTGTCTTCTTGCTCCAAGCCTAGCTGCTCCTTGGCTTGAAAAGAGGGCCTCCTTCTTCTCCTTCCTTGAGAGCTCCTCCAAGGTGGAAGCTACCACCTTTAATGCTCTCTCCAAAGGGGTGGGCGTGCACCACCCTTAAAACTCCTCCAAGGTGGCGTGACCACCTTCAAGATCTCCTCCAAGATCTTCCTTGCCTGGCTTCTCCTTTGGCTGGCGTGACCCAAGAGAGAAGGGAAGAGGGGAAGGCACCAAGGGGACAGAATATCCCCTTAATCTTCTTCTTCTTCTTCTCTCTTGGACGTGGGATTCTTGGTGGAATATGAGAGTGAAATGGCTAGCCAAGGATGTTGGAGCATAGCTAAGCTAAGCTAAGCTAAGCTAGCTTAGCTAATGGAGGAGTAGAGGAGAAGGTGTTGGAGCTAGGGTTTGGAGGAGGGAGCTGAGGAGAAGAAGTCTGGAGCTGGAGCTGGAGCTGGCTGCTGCTGAAGAGGCTGGCATGGGGCTACTCTAGCTGGCTAAGCTTGCTAGTTCTTTGCTAGTTGCTAAGCCAAGCTAAAGTGAGCTAGCTTCTACCAAAATGAGCTAAGGTGAGCTAGGTCTGGTGCTATCGGGGAGAATCAAGCTGGTTGAGGCAGCTAAGGTAGCTTAGCTCAACTGAGATGAGCTAAGCTGAATCCCCGGGAGCTGGACTTGAGCTTCCTGAGCTGAGATGAATTCTTCTTCAGCTGGCTGGAGTTGAGTGGAGCTGGATGTAGCTGGATCTGAGCTGGGGTGAACTCCTGTCAACTCAGCTGAGCTAGCTAGAGCTCCCTGTGAACTAGTGGGAGCTGAGGTGAGCTAGACTCAGCTAAGTTGAGCTGGATCTGAGCTGACTTGAGCTAGGGTGAGCTAAGGTGAACTCTCTTGAGCTGCCATCCAGCTGAGATTAGCTGAATGGAGCTGGGATGAGCTAACCCTAGTTCAAGTAAGCTAGGTTCCAGCTATGGTGAGCTGGATCAAGCTGGGTTCCAACTAGTCTGGGCTTCTCCTTCACCAATTGCATTCTTGAGTGCTAGGGTTTTAGGGATCTGTGAATCTGTACATCCCTAACACTCACAAAAACACATTAAAACAACAATAAAACATGCAATGCATGCCTATCCTAATTTATGCCTAAATGCAGCCCAAAAACCCATTTGCGGAGTAAAATCCTAAGAGCTAGGTTAGTTTTAAAGCATAAAAATGATGATAAACTGGTGTTTATCAAGCTCGCATTTTTGATAAAAGCATCGTAGTATAGTTGCGAAATACGATCCAACAAAGACATTATTTTGTAAAAATAACGAGACTTTGAGTCCCGGTCGTTCGTCTCTGGGAGGCATTGCTTTTACTTTTGAAATCGATCTTATCCAGCTCTACTTTATTTAGAATCGCATATCGATTCATGATTATTACGTATTTAAGTACGACATGCTTAGTTGCAGAATGGATAGACAATTAAGACAGGAAACTTGAATCACGCAAATAAGATAGCAATCAATAAGCTCATTGTGATTTCATAACATGGAGACTGATATATATATAAAATAATTTTTTTATCCATTCAGTGAGAGAGTTGTTTGCAACAGAACTATAGATGAAAGCTTATACATAAATGCTTGAAACGAAAATCTAGCTACCAGAAAATGACTGCATACAAGAATCAATGGGGGATTTCGCATGCATCATTGGGGAAGAAGTTAAGACTATGCTACTAAGCAGTAATAAAAGCAGTAAATATACAAAAAGCTAAGCTACTAATCTAGCAGAAGGAAGGGCATTCGGAGGTGGTCTCTGATGGCCTTTGAGCGGCTGAGAGAAGAAGGAGGTGCGGCCAATGGAGCTTAGGCTGGCCCTTGGAGAGAGGTTGGGGAGCTGATCCAGCTTCCTGGCATGGAGATAGTGGCCATTATGGAGGTGCTCTACTCGTGGAGGTGGGGTGGAGATGGAAGTGGCTAGCCTAAGTGGAATGGATGCCAAGGAAGTGAATGGGTGCAAATGGCCACCCATTGGGTCATTTTATAGATAGAGAATTATGGAATTCTCTAGAGAGGCCTTTGGTGGGAGCTCATGGGAGAGTGAGAGAGAGAGGATGGATGGTGGTTTTTAGATCCACCAAATGTGGATCTAAAAATTGAATGGCTCTTGGTTGCTATTTTTGGCAACCAAGGCAACCACACATGGTAGAGAGTTCTAGAGCACTCTAGGCTAGGTATTTTCGTGTGGATGGTGTGTGTGGGTGTGTGTGGGTCGAAATTTAGGTGGCTAGGTTGATTAGGTTAGGTTCTAGTGGGTTTAGGTCAAGGTATGTCTCAAACTAGGGTTATAAACCCTAATTCACTAAGGTAAAGTGCAATTAAACTTAATACAAGTTTAATTGGGTGTGTGGAAACTTAATTAAGAGTAAAACAACTCAATTAATTTAGGTCTAGGTCAATTGGACTCTCACTAAGTCCAATTGGACAATGTGTGCTGAGATCAGGGCTCAATTGACACAATGAGTCCAATTGAATAGGCTGATGGAATTGACTAAGATCCAAGTCAATTAGGTTTAGTGAGGACCTAATTAGGTCCTTAGGGAGGTCTAGAGGTGATGTACTAGGGTTAGGGCACGTTAATTTAGGTTCCTATGGGGTTGGAATTGGGTTTAGGGGCCTAGAGATCCAAGATCAAGGCTTAAATATCAAAACAGGAATTGAAGAGCAGTATCAGACGTCTAATAATAGAATCAGACATCTTATACTCAAAAATAAAAAGTCTAGACTTGTTGTCTAGACTTCCAATCAGAGTCAGGAAGGATTTCGGGTTTTGTTTTGGGTATTCTTCAGAAATTAGACGTCTGACAAAGTGTCTGGACGTCCAATAACACTGCAGAAGTGGGTTTGAAGTGTGCGGGAGATGGCTAAGGGTCCTGGACGTCCTATAACTTATCTGGACGTCCAGATAAGGGTTGGAACTAGGGTTTTAGGGCTTCCTAGGGTGTTGTGACCTATTCTAAGGGTGGCTAAGGCTTAGGGAGGTCTCTAGGCTATCCTAGGGCTAGGATGGACCTAAGCTCTTCACATTTTACTGCTTTATTTATACTTAATAGAATAGAAAAACTTTAACCCCCTTACATTATTATTCCTACATCTAAACTAGGCCTTCTGCTCCAGCTCTGCTGCAACTCGCGTTATTTCAGATCCAGCTTCAGATCCTGCTCCAGATCCGGCTCCAGATCTGCTTATTTCCTGCAATCGACATAATGCACTTAATCAACACATTATAAGATTATTTTATGCATAGCTAAAGTCAAAGTAGTAAAGATGCAGATAATGCATATGCGTGCATGAATTTCCCTAACTTATGCTAAGTCCTAGCTTAATCTAGGTCAATTAAGACCTATGATTGCTGCGCAGTCAGTCATCTTACTGCAATCACAAAATATTCTTGGAAGATGGATCCCACCCTTCTCACCAAATGCAAAGGAGATTAAACCCTAATATGCAAGAAGTGGTCAAGAAGGAAATAATTAAGTGGCTCGACGTAGGAATCATTTATTTGATCTCAGATAGTCCTTGGGTAAGTCCCGTGAAAATTATTCCCAAGAAAGTCGAGATTACCGTTGTGACTAATGAAAAATGAGAATCTATCACAACTCATTTAACTTCCTCTTGGAGGGTCTGTATCGATTACAGGAAGCTGAACACAACCACTGATGAGAGCCTCATCATGAGCCATAACTAGCTCATTTTGACCCAATAAAGAAGATAAAAGCTCCTACATAACCTAGAAGAAGGCCTAACTGAAGGAACAAGTGCTCTGAGAAGAAAACATGAAATAAAGGTTAAAACTGCAATTTTACCATTGCAGTACGTAAACGGGATTTCTCAGAGGCAAAACATAGGTCAAATGGTATAAATGAGATAAAAAGAGGGTTGAGTCAATCAGAAATGGGTTCATGTGCAATCTAAGAACTAAATGACACCTGGCAACCCTAAAACAGACCCGCTTAAATTAAACAAGGTTCCGATCAGAATAAAAAGCAATTAAACCCTCTAAAAATCATGAAAAAACATCCTCTAGGGTTTAGAACACTTAATTTGGCCTTTGGAACCTAGTTTGACCTAGATTAGGGTTTTAGCTCTTCAATTAACCTAATTTGGGTTTTTACGCAAAATGTCCAGTCAAACGAGGTCAAACCTGAAATACAACTTCGCCATTGGATTCATTAGGTCAAAATTAGGTTTATACCAAAATTTGGACCTAAGGAGAGGTCATCTTGACCCACTTTGCAATTTAGTACACCCAAATCACAAATTGGTCCCTATCTTTTGAATACCTTTATGGAGAGCCCCCTAGGTTCTTTGCCTCCTTTGCAAACCGGTCCTGCCGCCATTGCTAGGGCAGAACCGAGCTCCGGCGAGGTTCGGAGAGGGATTGCTCTTTAATCCCTCAGAGATTCCCTCCCAGAAATGGAAGGAGGATTCTCTGAGGAATTCCCTTCCTTATAAATCCAATTACAATCGCTGGTGTGAACCCAATCTCTCATGCGAACGCACGAGAGATTTGGGTATCCACCTTCCTTCCAACTCCGGCAAGCCGGCAGACTTAATTGCGCGCTCTCCACGCGTTGATAGGAGCGGCCAGCACCTATAAAACACCCCCCAGACCCTGCCGCAGAGGGCAAGCTTGATTTGGCCGAGTGTCCACCCCCAATTCGTCTCCTGCCCGGCCGAAAGTCCCAGCAAGCTCCGGCGAGCCCCCCTCCCCTCCCTCTTCGCTCTGTCACAAAACCAGTGGCAGAGTTAGCTTCCTGACTTCCCTCCGCGTCGCGCAGTACCCGCGCACGCCGCCTGAGCCCCGTTGTCGCCGTCGTTCTCCCCCACTGGGCGTCATCTTCCCTGGCCTATAGCAGGTACTGCTGTCCGCCTTCCGTCCCCTTTCGTCCTTACAATTGGGTTAGAACTCCTCTCCATCCTCTCCTCTCTCTTTTCCCCCTGTTATCTCATCTGATTACCCCTCGACTGACGCTGACCACCCTCATCTTCCACATCACCGACCGACCTCCGGCGAGCCGCTTCCACCATTCCAGCCCCCACACGGCTCGCCAACCACCTCGAGAGCTCCGCCTCACCACCAGGAACTCGCTCCACCCCACAACTGCCACTCTAGACCTCCATAATCACCCCCCGAACAACCCACCATCTCCGGCCACAGGTTGACCTAGGCACGCACGCCTAGGCTGACCTGCGGCCTGCAGCATCGTCCACCGCCTTCGCCGTGCCACGACGAAGGTCTCTAGCTGATCTGATTGGGCTGTGAGGCTCATTTTGTGTATGACAGTGTTTGAGCCGCTACCGCCATGGACGACCTCCGGTGAAGCTCCAACAAAGCTCCAGGCATCAGGCTTCCCAGGCTGCAGATGCAGGAGACTCACGCGAGTGTCGCGAGGTGAGTGATCCCAGCACGGAGCGCCAGCAGAGCCATCCGCTTGGGCAATTGCATACGAGAGTCTGCGGGCGCGCGTGAAATCAGGGCGGGACGTTTAGTCCCACATCGTGGGATTGCAGCACTCAAGTATGCTATAAATTGTATTTTTGCATTAGGCTGGTTGCCTCCGTAAGCACAGGGGTGAGGTCCCTCACTGACCCCACACTCGCCTCGTCCGCGGCTTGGCCACGCGGATCTGGCGGATCCGACCCGATCTATACCTATGCACTCCTCGCGCATCGTCACCTGCAGGTGCGCCTGGTCTCGGGTACGATCCGACCCGATTATGGTTGTGGCTCTGGGAGAGCGTCCCTGAGTGAATCTCTTGAGAGAGAGACGCGTGGGTAGAGGGAGAAGGGGTAGGTTTTGCTCCTGTGCAGGCAAGCTGAACGCAGGAGAAGAAGGACTTGGCCGCTACGGAAGAAGAAGAAGGAAAGGCAAGCCAAAGAAGAAAAGAAAGGAGTAAGACAGAGAAGAAGAAGAAAGAAAGAAGCCTTCGCAGGAGAAGAAGGAAAGCAGAAGAAGAAAGAGCAAGACACAGAGAAGAAGAGAGGCAAAGAAAGATTAGAAGATGAAAAGAAGAAGAAGAAGGCTTTGCAAGACAAGAAAGAAAGCAGAGAAAAAAGAAAAGGAGAAATACTTTTAAGATGTCTGATCTTGTGATCAGACGTCCAATTTCATATTTTTGTCCTAATTATTTTTAATTGCATACATTCACATTTGAATTGATATTTTGAGTAAATTAGAGTGTTCAATTACATTTTGACTAGTAGTAAATTCCATTTGCTCCCTGTGATCGACCTCGGATACTCCGGTCTTCGAGTAATAAAATTCTTTATATTTGTTTAGACGTTTTGTCGGTTATACTACAACGTGTCATCCTTTAAACCCGCACAAAATCGTCAACAACATTTTGGTGCCGTTGCCGGGGAGCAATGCGCACTTTACCACTAGTCTCTACATTCTTTTTATCATATTGAACACTAACTTGCCCTACTTTGCTTTGATATGATCTTGCAGGTACTTCATGAGAAAATCTATCCCGCAAGTCAACCACTCCAGGGCAGGTAATTTCTTTTCTTCCTTAATCATCCCCTAATCTTTGAAAGACAAAAGGAAGAAAATCAATTTAGGAATCAATTGCCTTCTTTATATAATAATCACCATCTCTAAGGCAAAACATTTCCTGATTTTGCGAAAATTTCTGCAAATATTCTTGAAGTTGGAGTGATTTTTTTTTTTCCCATCCCACAAATTCTTGTGCCTAATTGAAATAACGCTTAATCTCGGCGGACCACACACTTCTTGTTTATAAGTCCAAAGAGAACTTTTGAAAAAGAAAAAGAGGATTGGAAATAGAACCAAATTAGGGTTTCCACATTAGGGTCTTGAAGCGCTAGTCACACATGCCTGTGTAAAAGGAAATAAACCCTCCCGCATCAGTGTGCTACCCAAGCCCTTGATTGAAGAAAGCTAAATAAGACAAACCCTAAAATTGAGCTCTGAAATCACTTGAATCTTAAAATTTTCTTTTGACCTAATAACCTGGGAGTCAAATCAGGGTGATCTCTAGGCTCCGAGCTTAGAATCATTCCTCCATTTATAGGACAGGTCAGGTGAAGTTTACTCCTTGGGTCAACCAACCTCTAAATTAGGTCACAATACCAAAAACATCTAAAGTTCAAGTGAGAACCCTAAAAGCACCTTTGAAATAAAAAGTGATAGACTTAAGAGGTCAAGGTCCCCATTCTGGTCTACCTGGAATCTCAGTGACAAGAGAGGTCAGGTGGGGGAAACCCTGTAACCCGTAGGGACGCTCTACCATGTAGGGGTCTTTGCGGGACTCTCCCTCTCTGGCTGCCCAGGTAATTCTCAGGTGGACGATCTTCGGATCCAGGGGTCCATCCGCCCCGAACCTCTATAGTCATCCAAACATCTTTTGGGTGTCTTGATTGGGTCAAGAACATCTCCAGTCCTGCATCTTTTCTCTTTAGAGCACACACACTCATTTTCAGTGGGACTCGTTATTCAGATCTGATCGCTTCATAACACATCTTGAGTCAAACTCTGATCTTGATTCCACCACCTGATCCCAATATGCAGCCGAACCACCTAGGACTACCATTCAAGAAACCTGAATACCAGAGATCCATGAGAGATAAAATGATTGAGGATGCCATGCGATTTTATGAAAATGAAAAAACCTCAACAACAGTAGGAAACATTCAGGTTGATGTCCCAACAACCACAACCTTTGTCATAACTTGTGCCCAAGTACTATTAGCAGAAGCCAACAAAGGATCAACCCGTGACTTGCTCATTACTGCATACATTGAGATAGAAAAATTGCATAATAGTGAATACCTTCAATGTATGACAAATCCTCGACTTTGGAAGCAACACCAAGATAGTCTTGAAAAACGGGAAGAGATAATGAGATTAGTAAAACAAGTTATTGATCAGAAATACCCGTATATACCACAAACAGAGGATGAGCTATCTTGGAACAACATCGAGGATAAATCTGACCTCGGGTTTGAGGCACAAAATGGTTGTGGATTCCCAACCCAGATGGAGTATAATGCACCTGATATTGAAGAAGATTGGGAAGCTCCAAATGCAAGAAAAGACCATGATGAGCCCATTTTAGAATACCAAGACTCCTGCAAGTATGAGAGTAGAACTGAACCTCTCGAGGGTGTAAAATCCATCCCTTATTCTGATAAGGTGGCCCTCGAAGGTTATTCAGACCTAAATTCTAGTAATTCAACCCACATCCTAAGCCTAGAACCTAGATCTGAAACATATTTTGAAGATTTCAAGGCCCCAGATGAAGAAAATCAATCTCTTAATGAAGAATATGATTTTGGGCCTCGATTTGATGAATATCCCTCGTCAACCTCCTCAGAGGAACGAATCGATTTTGCGAAAGTCATGCCAATCTACGACACAGAAACCGAGGAAGTGGACGAGCAGGGTTTCAATTGGGTCTGCCCTACTAGCTTAGAATCTGAGCCTCTACCAGATAAGGATACCCTTTTAAGCTCAGAATTAACATTTAGGCTAAATCCCAGTCAGGCTGCTGAATATACAACATATGATTTATTCTATGGTGGAACTCATGATCTGGAATCTCATTCAAACTTTGATTTTCGCAAACTCTCCGACGATCTCGAATCTGACCATAACATCGGAGAAGATCTGCCTCCTGATTATAACATGTCAATCTTCTTTGAAGACACCTGCTCCACATATACAGAACCAATCAAAACCCGTTCCCCACCCCGACCCGCAACCGGACTCAATTTCTATTCCGATTCACCTCTCACTGAGCCGTTTGCAGATGATTCAACTCCATATCTAGACCAGGTATCGGGTACTGATCAGACCACAAATCAGGAGCCTCCATCCTTTGATCACCTCTGTAGGGATTCCACACCTTACATGGATAATTTTTCGGAACCCTATTTTGACCAGGCTGATTCGACTCAGCCTGAACCCGAGTTTTCACTTCCATATCCATCAGAACGTCACTGCATATGGTGGGTTCCGCATCTGCTGATCTACATCTATCAACCCACCAGACTTATTGGGTTCGGGCTGCATCATCAGCCCACTGATCTCAACAAGCACCTGGTTGGACCAACCAGGCTCTTAATCAAGGTGCTTGTTTTCCAAAACTCCATTGATTTGACCACTCCCTCTCCACCCCATTTTCTGCTCGGCTGAAGGCATTAAATTTAGCGCTTAACGGGAGGCAACCCGTCATCCCAAACACAGAGACCCATCTGATTATCCATCTGGACTCCACGTCTATTGCACCTTGAGACCAGCCTTAGACAGAGGATCCCACCTCTGGTACACGTATCAGAGCTTGAAATCATCCGCATCAGTCATTTACGACCCATTCACCCACCCGATGTATCCTGTTCTAAGCCCCTGACCTCAACACTAATTCCCTCCCTCTGTTTATAATGAGGACATTGCAAAACTTAGGCATGGGGGGGTGATAAAGTGCATACATACAGAACCAAGAAAAAAATCAGGAGTCTCACACACAAAAAAATTTGCATATGTCAAAAACGCAAAAAAAAATTGAAAAAAAAATTAATTAAAAAAAAGAACAAAAAAATAGGGGGAGGGAGGAAATTTTGTGAGCCACTTAAGCATAAGGAGGAGAAAAAGAAGAAAAATGACAAAAAGGAGCACAAAATGAAAATGAAAAGAAATAGTCATTAGTAAAAGATTAAGGGGTTAACTGAAGTTCTAGACTGAATCAAGAAAAAGAAAAGAAAAGTGCTACGGAGATATAACAAGTGATTAGCGGGAACGTTGGTCTTAGGCTTTTTGGGCTAGTACCTTTAGCTTAAAAATTCACGTATCCGTTAAAATCTGGATAATCCTCAAGAGGTTGAGGAAAATGCGAAGCTTGAGTATTAGGTCTAAGACTTAGGAAGTATTCGGCCTTGTTAACTGACCTCTGGTTTGCGGGATTCGGTAACCTAAGCACCCAAATTCACACACAGTCTGGTTCAGTACGCATAAACATCCAAATCATGCGAAAAGCGTTTAATGTTCTGAAAAAGTCACCTAGATTAGGAGCGGTCAATCAACACAAATTGATTTGGACGAGTTCCCAGCGCGGAGAGGTGGGAAATTCCCCTCGAAGATGCGTAACAACATATCGTCTCCTCGGTGCTTGTCTCTTAGGATATTTAAATATCCTACTGGGGGCATGTAAGCACTCTGCTGGTTCAGATACCATGGGCGGCATTATCACGAAATGTCGATCACCAGGGTCTGTATTCGGCCACGGAACACCATGGGCGGGATTATCTCGAAATCTCGAAAGCCAGGGTTCTGGGGGTTGCCATGGGCGGGATTATCTCGAAAGCCAGGGACCTTTGAGGATTGATGATGGGGACGAGGAATCCGATACAGACCGTGTTGAGAAGCTAATCCGAAGCTAGAAATAAAAAAAAAAGAGAGAGAGAAAAGCTCTCCAAATAAATAAATCTTCTATCTCTCTCTTACAAAAAACGCACTGCAAATTGAACTTAGGCTAAAAATGTCTCAAGCACGGGTGCTTTAACCGCGGAGTCCAACAAACCCTAGGTTAGTTTCTGTGGGTCGTAGAAACCTTTGCAGAAGACTTAGGCTAAAGCGGAACAGGTCCGGATTTTGGTTGGTACGTGAGTACCTCTAAGTCTATTGTCGGCATTCCCACCTAATCACAAAAGAAAAGGAGAAGCACTTATCATTGTTGACAGACATTCAAGGTCTAGAACGGAAGTTAAAACTTTGAAATTTTGCTAAGGGACTAGCAAAAGCTAGGCATGGGGGCATGATGAGAGCCTCATCATGAGCCATAACTAGCTCATTTTGACCCAATAAAGAAGATAAAAGCTCCTACATAACCTAGAAGAAGGCCTAACTGAAGGAACAAGTGCTCTGAGAAGAAAATATGAAATAAAGGTTAAAACTGTAATTTTACCATTGCAGTACGTAAACGGGATTTCTCAGAGGCAAAACATAGGTCAAATGGTATAAATGAGATAAAAAGAGGGTTGAGTCAATCAGAAATGGGTTCATGTGCAATCTAAGAACTAAATGACACTTGGCAACCCTAAAACAGACCCGCTTAAATTAAACAAGGTTCCTATCAGAACAAAAAGCAAGTAAACCCTCTAAAAATCATGGAAAAACATCCTCTAGGGTTTAGAACACTTAATTTGGCCTTTGGAACCTAGTTTGACCTAGATTAGGGTTTTAGCTCTTCAATTAACCTAATTTGGGTTTTTACGCAAAATGTCCAGTCAAACCTGAAATACAACTTCTCCATTGGATTCATTAGGTCAAAATTAGGTTTATACCAAAATTTGGACCTAAGGAGAGGTCATCTTGACCCACTTTGCAATTTAGTACACCCAAATCACAAATTGGTCCCTATCTTTTGAATACCTTTACGGAGAGCCCCCTAGGTTCTTTGCCTCCTTTGCAAACCGGTCCTGCCGCCATTGCTAGGGCAGAACCGAGCTTCGGCGAGGTTCGGAGAGAGATTGCTCTCTAATCCCTCAGAGATTCCCTCCTAGAAATGGAAGGAGGATTCTCTGAGGAATTCCCTTCCTTATAAATCCAATTACAATCGCTGGTGTGAACCCAATCTCTCGTGCGAACGCACGAGAGATTTGGGTATCCACCTTCCTTCCAACTCCGGCAAGCCGGCAGACTTAATTGCGCGCTCTCCACGCGCTGATAGGAGCGGCCAGCACCTATAAAACACCCCCAGACCCTGCCGCAGAGGGCAAGCTTGATTTGGCCGAGTGTCCACCCCCAATTCGTCTCCTCCTGCCCGGCCGAAAGTCCCAGCAAGCTCCGGCGAGCCCCCCTCCCCTCCCTCTTCGCTCTATCACAAAACCAGTGGCAGAGTTAGCTTCCTGACTTCCCTCCGCGTCGCACAGTACCCGAGCACGCCGCCACAGCCCCGTCGTCGCCGCCGTTCTCCCCCACTGGGCGTCATCTTCCCCGGCGACAGTAGGTACTGCTGTCCGCCTTCCGTCCCCTTTCGTCCTTACAATTGGGTTAGAACTCCTCTCCATCCTCTCCTCTCTCTTTTCCCCCTGTTATCTCATCTGATTACCCCTCGACCGACGCTGACCACCCTCATCTTCCACATCACCGGCAGACCTCCGGCGAGCCGCTTCCACCATTCCAGCCCCCACACGGCTCGCCAACCACCTCGAGAGCTCCGCCTCACCACCAGGAACTCACTCCACCCCACAACTGCCACTCCAGACCTCCATAATCACCCCCCGAACAACCCACCATCTCCGACCACAGGTCAGCCTAGGCACGCACGCCTAGGCTGACCTGCAGCCTGCAGCATCGTCCACCGCCTTCGCCGTGCCACGGCGAAGGTCTCTAGCTGATCTGATTGGGCTGTGAGGCTCGTTTTGTGTACGACAGTGTTTGAGCCGCTACCGCCATGGACGACCTCCAGTGAAGCTCCAACGAAGCTCCAGGCATCAGGCTTCCCAGGCTGCAGATGCAGGAGACTCACGCGAGTGTCGCGAGGTGAGTGAGCCCAGCACGGAGCGCCAGCAGAGCCATCCGCTTGGGCAATTGCATACGAGAGTCTGCGAGCACGCGTGAAATCAGGGCGGGACGTTTAGTCCCACATCGTGGGATTGTAGCACTCAGGTATGCTATAAATTGTATTTGTGCATTAGGCTGGTTGCCTCCGTAAGCACAGGGGTGAGGTCCCTCACTGACCCCACACCCGCCTCGTCCGCGGCTTGGCCACGCGGATCTGGCGGATCCGACCCGATCTATACCTATGCACTCCTCCCGCATCGTCACCTGTAGGTGCGCCTGGTCCCGGGTACGATCCGACCCGATTATGGTTGTGGCTCTGGGAGAGCATCCCTGAGTGAATCTCTTGAGAGAGAGAGAGAGACGCGTGGGTAGAGGGAGAAGGGGTAGGTTTTGCTCCTGTGCAGGCAGGCTGAACGCAGGAGAAGAAGGACTTGGCCGCTACAGAAGAAGAAGAAGGAAAGGCAAGCCAAAGAAGAAAAGAAAGGAGCAAGACAGAGAAGAAGAAGAAAGAAAGAAGCCTTCGCAGGAGAAGAAGGAAAGCAGAAGAAGAAAGAGCAAGACACAGAGAAGAAGAGAGGCAAAGAAAGATTAGAAGATCAAAAGAAGAAGAAGAAGGCTTCGCAAGACAAGAAAGAAAGCAGAGAAAGAAGAAAAGGAGAAATACTTTTAAGACGTCTGATCTTGTGATCAGACGTCCAATTTCATATTTTTGTCCTAATTATTTTTAATTGCATACATTCACATTTGAATTGATATTTTGAGTAAATTAGTGTGTTCAATTACATTTTGACTAGTAGTAAATTCCGTTTTCTCCCTGTGATCGACCTCGGATACTCCGGTCTTCGAGTAATAAAATTCTTTATATTTGTTTAGACGTTTTGTCAGTTATACTACAACGTGACATCCTTTAAACCCGCACAAAACCGTCGACAACAACCACGAAAAAAGATCATTTTCCTTTGCCCTTCATCAATCAAATCCTCGAAAGACTAGTCGGGTAAAAGTACTTCTATTTCCTAGACGATTACTCGGGATACAATCAAGTTCCTATGCATCCCGAGGATCAGGAAAAAATGACTTTCACCTATCCCTATGAAACCTTTGCTTTCCGTAGAATGCCATTTGGCTTATGCAATGCACCTACGACTTTTCAAAGGTGTATGCTAACCATATTCTCTGACATGGTGGGAGAGTTTATGGAAGTCTTCATGGATGATTTCTCTATTTTCAGAGAATTGTTTGATTCTTGCCTGGCTAATCTTGAAATGATCCCTAAAAGATGCATCAAAACAAGATTGGTCCTTAGCTAGGAAAGGAGTAATTTCATGACACAAGAAGGCATCGTCTTGGGTCATGTAATCTCTGAACGGGGAATTGAAGTTGACAATGCTAAGGTTGATGCTTTCTCTAAACTTCCTCCTCCTACATCTGTCAAACAAATTCGATCATTTCTTGGTCATGTGGGATTCTATAGGAGCAACGTTCTCGCCAAAGATATGTCGTTTGATTTCAACGAATCATGCCGTAAGGCATTTGATTTTCTTAAAACGGCAGTCACTTATGCTTCGGTGTTGCAACCACTGGTCTGGACAACCCCATTTGAGATCATGACCGATGCTTCTGATTACGCAGTCTGGGCTATTTTGGGTCAAAAGATTGACAGGAAGTCCTCTGTCATCTACTACGCTAGCAAAACTCTGGATGAGGCCCAGAGGAATTACACTGTTACTGAGAAGGAATTTGCTTTGGAGAAATTCCAGGCTTATCACTTAGGGTCTCATGTCATAATTTACACCGACCACTCGGCCTTGAGACATCTCTTGGCCAAAAAGGATGCCAAACCTCGGATTATTCGATGGATTCTTCTGCTTCAAGAATTCGATCTTGAAATCAAAGATAAATTCGGGGCACAGAATGTGGTGGGGATCATCTTTCGAGACTTCTAATCGATTCTTCTGGTCTGGATATTCCAATTGTTGATACCTTTCCAGACGAAACTATTCTTAGAGCATCAGGTGTCGAAACCCCGTGGTTTGCAGATATTGTAAATTATTTGGCCATTGGTCAAATCCCCCAGGGTTGGACCAAGCAACACAAGATAGACTCAAATCTGAGGCCAAATATTACTTCTGGGAGGATCCTGAACTGTACCGCATCGTCTCTGATCATATTATTCGCCAATGTGTTTCAGAGAATGAATTCCAAAGTATAATTGAGTTCTGCCATGAATCTGCGTGTGGTGGACATTTCTGCGGGAAAAAGACGGCTACAAAAATTTTGCAATCAAGATTCTATTCACCGTCTTTATTCAAGGATGCCCAGGAATTCTCAAGGTCATGTTCTCGATGCCAGGCATTTGGGAGCATAACTAAGAGAGATATGATGCCTCTAAACCTAATTCTTCCCATCGAAATCTTCGACGTTTTGGGCATCGACTTCATTGGACCCTTCCTCCCTTCATTTGGACACCAGTACATTCTCGTCGCTATTGATTACGTGTCCAAGTGGATTGAGGCCATTCCCACCCAAGCCAATAACCACAAGGTGGTCATCGATTTCATTAACAACATCTTCAGTCGGTTCGGGATTCCGAGGGCCATCATCAGCGATGGTGGTACTCATTTCACGAATGCCCAATTCCATAGTTTACTGGCAAAATATGCAGTAAATCACATAATCTCCTTACCTTACCACCCTCAGACGAGTGGATAGGCCGAGATCTCCAATCGAGAGATCAAGAATATTCTATAGAAAACGGTTAGACCTGATCATAAAGATTGGACTCACAAGCTTAAGGATGGTCTTTGGGTCTACCGTACGACGTACAAAATGCCTATCAGCATTTCACTATTTCATCTAGTATATGGAAAGGCATGTCATTTACCCGTAGAGATTGAACATCGAGCATTCTGGGCAATCAAGCAATGTAATTTGGATTTGAGTTTAGCCTGAAAGACCAGGAATCTCTAACTATCTAAGTTGGACGAGCTTAAAAATGACACATATGAGAATGCCAAGATCTACAAGGCTCGGACCAAAGCTCTTCATGACCAATTGATATCCCATAAGAGCTTTGAGCTGAACTAGAAGGTCTGACTCTTTGATTCTCGACTTAAGCTCTTTCTTGGCAAACTTAGGTCAAAATGGAACGGCCCATTCATCATCGATCAGATATTTTCAAATGGAGCTATTCAATTCTGTGACCCAAAGACGAGTAATTCTTTTAAAGTCAACGGTCAACGTCTGAAGCCTTTTGTTGATCGTATTGTTCCAGAACCCGTCCCAGACACGGTTGGTCTAATCACATCATGATTTCTTTGGCTGGACTTCGCCTAGCTGATGGCATTAAACTCAGCACATGTATAGTCTGACTCAGAGCTGACCCGAGCATCATATTCAGGTGATATCTTCTACATTCCAACTTTCCTTTCATGACTTTAATTTTCAATGAGGACATTGCATCAGCTAGGCATGGGGGGGTGGATTCATTTCTGAATCATTTTGCCAGTTCTGTGGAATTCTTGTAAATTCTACCTATTTTTGTTCTCTTAAAAAAAAGAAAAAAAAGAAAAAAAATTGAATTAGGAAAGAATAATTGGGCATTAGGATTTTTCAACCTTAGGGAATATTACAGTAGGATCTGAACGCTTAGACCCTTCAGGTCTTTGGGCTTATTCAGCCCAGGTGTCCATTAAAATGTGGATTTGCTTATTGAGTCCTCGCCATTCTAAATTTACTTCAATTTGGTTAAATAAGTTGGTAAGATAAGTACATGACTTATCAACCTGCCCTCTGACTTGAGGGGATTTTAAGTCTAAGCATCTACACACTATTTACACGGACTCGCTTTTCGGTGGCTTTTACGGAAATTGAGTAGCTAATAAACATTCTAGGGTTGTATGGCTGGTAAGTTATCATGGGTAACAACCCATAGGTAGGTTATCCAAAGCCCAGTCACATGACCATTCTTTTCCTACTGCCTTTAGGTAAATGTTAGATCAGGAAAGCCACTTTAAAAAAAAATCCAAAAAGAAAAAAAAGAAAAAAAAAAAGAAAAGGAGAACAAAAAAGAAAAAGAAATAAGCCACACTTCACCACACGAGTATGGATGGCAAGTTATCGTGGGTAACAGCCCATTGGTAGGTTATCCAGAACCTAACTCAAGAAATGCACATAAAATTCCAAAACACTTAGCAAGAAGTGGAGAAGTAGAATAAGCCGAGGAGATATACACTAGGTTCTCCCTTGTGTTGACCCTATAAAAATAAAAGTAGGGAGAAAGCTACTGGTCGAATAGATACACCTTTAGGTAAAATTTCTTTTCAAGGTCACCTAGGGGAGTAGAAACTCGAAGTCCGTTCTAATCACTGATCAGTGAGTCTATCACATTTCACACAAAGATGCTTAGAACTTAGGGTTCTCTTCTAGTCTTGGGTGGGTTGAGTGGCCGTAGAAAGATGCTCCGAAATCCTAAACTCAAAAATCCCAAAAAATTAGAAAAGAAGAAAAGAAGAAAAAGATCCTCCTTTGAATAAGGCAAGAGCTTGAGACAGTCTGCATTTTGGCAGACACCCAGGTGCTGTTGTATCTTTCTAGTTCAGGTTCTTAGTAAAAATTTTCTATTATTGAAGAATAACTTTCGCCCAAGAAATCTAACCTAATTCTTCTGCAAATAGCATATAGTTTTTGCTAGGGACTAGCAAAAGATAGGCATGGGGGTGTGATGTGCATACGTCTGAATAGCCAAAAATGTCTATTAATGCTTGTTCTTAGTATCATATTAGCATCATGCATTGTAAACATTGTATAACATGCATCATCATGCATTTAGGTCAAATTGTATAAATTGTATAGAAATTTCTTCTTTTTGGTGGCCAGGGACAAGGCAACTTTTAATCAAAGCCTCAGATCAAAGATCCAACCATACAGATCTAATCAAGGCGACGATTGGAGTTCAACGACTCCAAGATCTCCTCGATTGGACTTTCGTAGCATTAGATATAATCCAAGGAAGGACAGAGATCAAGGACCAAGATGGTGTCAATTTATACATCAGATGACAAATCCGACCACGCGGATGGGTTCAGATCGATGATTGCAGCCAAACGACATGAAAATCGATCCAATCCGACATCCGTGGCACCATCTACATGGCATAGATGATGGACGGCCAAGATGGCGCCACCTATCGCCATCTCGACCGCTCATACTGACCCAACTTGTTTTGTGAGGACCCACTACACTCTCTCTCCTCAAACGACCAATCGATCTGAGCAGTTGGATTTCCATCCAACGGCCACAAGCACTGGACACCGGGCAAGCATTCGCGACCATCCACTGAAGTAGCACAGCGAGCACAAGTGCTTCACGCGAAGAAGAGGCACGAGGTCGAGTCCTCGCAAGCCCCAAATTTGAGCGTGGGGAGTGGGCGGGTTCAGTTCAGCCGTTAGATGGCTATCGTGCGGGTGAGGAGTGGAGATGTGGCATGTGGAGGTGCTTTGGATCGCATACGTTCACAATGACACGCTTCTGCATGCACCATCGCATGTACAGGCGCACGACAAAGGCACGGGTGCGATGGCTTTTAAGCTGTCCGATCTCGTGATCGGACAGCTGATAGCTCTTGTACGTGCGCATGCGTTAGATGCGCGGGAGAGGAGGAGACGGCAGGCATGCGCACATGTCAACCATGTTCAAGCCTTTAGTGACGCTTAATTCCATCATTAAAGGCCCTTGCATTAATGTTTTTAACATAAAATGGCCTTTTTGCCTCTAACCTCTACACCTATAAAAAGGCTTAGCCCCCCACATTTCAATCATCCCTTAATTCACCTCTCAACCTCTCTAAAGCTCTAAAGAAGCTTGTTCCAAACACAGGATGCTCCTTTAGAGCCAAAATCAAAGTTTTCTCCCCCCGATCGGGAAGTGGATCCCGCGACGATGACGACGCCGTGCCTCACCCCCAGTTCTTCTTGCTCTATTCTTCATCTTCCATCTTCATCCTCCATCTTCCAAGCATCACCCCATCCGGCTCATCCTCCAAGCAACCGTAGAGGAGGATAACATCTCTCTCCCTTCTTTTCTGCTTTCTAGAATAGAATTTCCCGCTTTCTAGCTGTAATCATTTCATGCTTTCTAGTTGTAAAAATAATATTTAGTTGCAAAGTGATTATTATATCTCTCTCTCTCTTAGTATTAATATCAAATCCATTGTGATTATCCTGCTTCTAAAACAAAAATACCCAAAATATATATATATATATAACTGGGGATTTTAGATCGACATAGCCTCCCTGTGTTCAACCCGGAATTTCTTCATAAATTTTGATAAATTTATCTGTTGATGGACTTCTTCGCAAATCATACTACGACAATGAGTTTTCAAAACTCAATCCTTTTTGTGTACGATTTCCGCTTCAACAATCACTTGAGAGTCGTAATTCCATGCATATCCATTCTGAGAGTCAAACACTAAATCAGGGTTAATTCTATAGTTTCAACATCATATCATGAATGTAGAATAATCACAAGGTTTGCCAAGGGTTCATTTAAGGTCTAATGAGCATTAAAGTCTAATAAGATGGTCCATACAGACAGACACAGGATTTCACGCATTTCGAGAATCAATACAACATCCAAAACCCTAATTTCAGACCTGGTTAAATTACTGAGGTTCTGATCAGGATAAAATTCATATAAACCTTCTAAAATTCATAGAAAAATATTCCTTGAGGTTTGGTACCCTTGATTTGACCTTTGTAACCTATTTTGACCTTAAATAGAGTCACAGGCAGAGTTTTGCCCTAATTTTGGTTTCTATGCAAATTTCCTTGTCAAACCTTTTCAAAATTAAAATCCAACTTGACCATCAAATTTCTTGGATCCAAATTAGGTTGGTACTAAAATTTAGGCCCAATCAGAGATCATCTTGACCTAGTTTGCATTTTAGTCCCTTAAAATTCTTGTTCACATCCAAGGCCCTAACTTTCGAAAACCTTTATAGATGGGTCCCTAACTTTGTCTTCTTCTTTGCATAACTGTCCCTGCCACCATTGGAGGTCAACCGACCTCTAAGGAGCCTTTGATCGCACCTAAACCTACTCAAATCAACACCAAATCCCACCAAATTTTTTGGAATTGGTGTTCACATCGCAAGGAATCATCTGAAGACGATTTAGGATCTCAAATCACTCCTGTTTGCTCTAGCGAACCCACAAGATTCGTCGGTCTCTTGTGGTTTAAGAATAAGACAACTTAGGCTTGTTTCCTTGTCCAAAGCTTGCCCCAAGCTATATAAAAGCTTCCTCATTGCAAATACGTGCTCTTTAGCACGATTCAGGCCACATCTCTTCACAAATTCTCCCTCTCCAGCCACCTCCATTGTAGCTCCAACAACTCCTCTCCCTCCAACTTCTTCGGCCGCTACCACATACCATATGCAGCGGGAACATCTTCAGCACCTTCGTCCGCTCCTCACCAGCCACAGCAGGAGCTCCCAAATCCCCTCATTGTCACCGCTCCTTCCATAGGAGGATTCTCCTTCCCCGGTGTCGACCAATCACAGCCGATGCCATTCCCGTCTTTTCGTCCCTTCGTTTAGGTCTTAACCTATTCCTTTCCTTCTCCTAAACCTTCCTATCTCTTTCTCTCCTTATTTCGATCGACCAATCACCCATTCTCCTTCTGTCTTCCTCCGCTCCGGCTGAGCTTCGGTGAGGCCTCCCCAACTCCACAAATCACCAATCGCCACGCTACCACCTCCATAAGCTCCGCCGTCCCTCGCCCTCCAAAACCCCTCAAGAAATTGAGGGGATTGGCTTCTCAAACTAGCCATCAAACTCGATCTCCACCGCATGTCTTCCCCGACTTCACCTAACCACCACACGCACTCCCCCGCTATGAGGACACCGCCCTCACCTTCACCATCCTCAAGCAAACCTCCTGAGATGTTTGACAAAATTGAGAGGCCGTATTCTTCTTTTCAGGCATACGTTAGAGCACCATCGTCGCATTTGTCTTCTTTGGTCTCGTCCGCCATCCTCCAGCTTGTGGCCATTAACATCCCTAGGCACTGTGAACAACTCCCAGTTTCTCCTCCAGGACCTCAATTGAAGACCACAGCTACAGTTTCACCTTCAATTGGAGTCATTTCCTCCTATAGTTATTGCCTGAAGAGGCATGGGAAAGATAGTCCCACATCGAGGACTTTGAAGCACCGTGTAGCGGATAAAAGCTATTTGTGTTATACGTTGTTCTTCTCAGCAAACGGGGTGAGGTCCCACTCACCACACGTGCGTTAACTCCTCACCCGCTACACCTCATAGGCAGGTCTGGTCCCCTGTCCAGATCCGATAACCCAACCGTATACCTGATTACAACTGGGTTTGAGAGAGAGGAAAGGAGAGATCTGTGAGAGGAGGGGGGAGGGTTCTATTGCGGTACCCTTTGTTGTGCCCCTATGCTAAAGAGAAAGGCTCTCTATACTTAGCCTCTAAAGAAGAAAAGGGCTTGTTACTATGTTGCGAAGGGAAGGCTTTGAGAAGAAGAAAGAGAAGGCTGTTGAAGAGCCTTGCCCTTGTGTGTGCCTTCTGTGAGGCACTCTGCTATGTGAAAGTTAAGTCGTCTATTCTATGAAGGCAACGTCTGATTGAGGTTGATGCTGGTACTGTTGAGTAATTTAAGTACCTAAGTTAGAGTGAATTATTGATTGAATGTACTGTTGAATTATTTGAATAACTTGAGTATGAGATATATGCTTAATTAAAATGAATAATTGGTGATTCAAATCACCATTATTTTGTCCTTCTATTCTTTCTGTCTCATGATCCTTTGAATTACATTTTGAATATCAATTAGAGCAATCCATTCATTGCATATCTGTCATTGATGCTCAATTTATTGTGCTTATTGATTCTGAATGAAGATTAATGTGTAAATTCCATATTTGCTCCCTGCGAATGACCTCAAACTCCCTTAGATTTTGAGTTCATAAATTTAAATATCCTACTGTGTGATTTAGGAGTGTACTACAATGAACACATTTTAAAACTCCTCTATCGTCCACTCAACAGTAGGGTGAAGAAGCTCCACGGAGCTTCAAATGGCGATGGTCGTGGAAGGTGGTAAAGGCAATAAATGACTTAATTAAGCTACTCTACACCTACACCTACCTAATGCAAGCAAAAACCTTAAACTAATTGGATGAGAAAGACAGGAGAAACTTGGGGTGGTGGTAGGCCTTTAGGTGAAGGAAGAGGTTGAAGATGGAGCTTGAAGAAGAGGAAATAGACCATCTTCTTTGGCAGCAATGACGATAACGAAGAGAGGAAGAGAAGCCCTCTCCCTATTGTACGTGGGAAAAGCTAAAGAGTAAGGTCGGACAAGCTCTAGGTCCATCAATGGTGGCACATTTGGGAAGGAGAGGAGGTGTTTGACGCATGATTTCTGGACAAGAAGCATTGGAGAGGAGTCATGAAGTTTTATAGAGCATTTTTTTTCTCCCAAATAAGGCAAAAAATTGTTGATTGGTGCATGTTAGATAGCAAACAACCCCGAGAGCTTTGACCATGGAGTTTTAGCTCCACAGATGGAAAGGTCAGCTATGATTTGTGTCAAAATGATCTACTTTGATCATGGAATCCATCATGCAAATTAAGACATATCAATCTCCAAAACTTGCACCCAAGATAGCTCATGTAGCAGCTGGAGGTTGAAGATGGCTGACATCAGCATGATGTTAGCCAACGACCTTGAAGCAAGAAATTTGGACCAAATTGTAATGAATTCAAAAGTTAAGGACTATTATGTAAAGTAAGTGGAGATGAAGTCCAAATAGTCTCAACTTCTTATGGTAAGCTAATTTAGACCAAAAGAATCTAATGGTAACTTTAATTTTGGTCTTTGATGAGGTTTTATTGGTTAATTTGCATTTTAACCCAAATATGTGTTGATTATTAATCTTGGTTCCTATTTTTGGTCTAACTAGGTTCTTCTTGTAAAACTGGTTGTTCCAAATCTTATGGAATATCTTTCGATAATTTTTAGAATATTTAGATTACATTTATTTTCATTATAACCCTGTTAATTTAAATGAAGCTGTAATTAGGATTTTTATTTGAGATTTAGCATTCAATCTTAATAGAAACCCTGAATCAGCCAATGCAAGACTACTTATTGGGAATTTCAGCTCATATGACCTTCAATTGAGTGTAAGTTTACCCGTTAGTTAATCTTCCTTTGTATTAGCCTATTAGAACAGCAGAATTAACTAATTTGAATGTCATTCCTCCTAACTCTTTATATCATTAAGTTATACCCTTTTTGGTTAATATAGTTAATTTAACCTTGGAACTTAGTCAAATTAAGCTAAATATGAAGGATGATGGTGTTACCATCATCCACATTACTCGCATCCTCCACATTTTTGGGTGTCAGCTTGGTTCGTTCCCTTTTACCTACTCTAGCTACCCTATCTTTGAGGGCTGTACAAAAACTTCCTATTACTCAAGTGTGATTGATAAAATCCAGAAAAAGCATATGAGCTGGAAGGCCTAACTCCATTGTGCTAGTTCCCATCTACTTCTTATCAATTATGTCCTCACTTCCATCCTTATACACCTCTTTTCTATTATTGAGGTCCCCAAATCGATTATCAAAACCTTTAGCTCCATCTTTGCTAACTTCTTTTGTGGATCCTCCAATAAGGGTTGCAACCATCATTGGATTGCCTAGAAAGTCATTTTCACCCCCAAATATCAAGGTGGCTAGGGTGTTCATGATCTGAGTACTTTTGTTGATGCCTTGCTATGAAGAGGGTTTGGAATATTCTCTCTGGTAATTCTTGTTTCTCTTCCTTCTTCAAAAATCTCTATGGCACTAGACTTGTTTGTTGCAAAATGCCTACTTGTTGTATAAGTTGCTTTAGGATAGTTACAAAAAATAGGCAACCACATTGCTAGGGAGATCCATGAGGATGCTTGATGGTAACACCATCATCTTCCATAATTGGCTTTATTTAGATAATTTCCATGGATAAATGCTCCTTACTAATCATAAAAGTGTAGAATTCAATTCTGTCCTAAATTTAAGAAGCAAATGGAAACTAAGTTAATTCTGTTGTTTTAACGAGTGTTTACAAATGCAGATTAACTAAAGGGTGAGCCTGCACCTAATGAAAGATCAATTGAACTCAAAGTCCCAAGAAGTAGGCTTAAACTGATTAATTCAGGGTTTTCTGAGAATTGAAGTTAATTTATGAATAAAAATCCTAATTACAGCCTTACTTTAATTGAAAGGATTTTGGTGGAAATAAATGTAATCTAAACCTTTAAAAAATCATTAAAAATATTTTATGAGGTTTGGAGCATTCACTTTTACAAAATGAACCCATTTGACCGAAAATAGAGACGGAGGCGGGAAATTGATACATTAGAGGTTAAAGTGTAAACTGCCCAGTAAAACTTCATCAAAACCCAAATTTATGGTCACCATTAGATTCCTTGTGTCCAAATTCGATTACCCCTAAATTTTAAGCCCAATCAGAGTCCATCTTGAGCAAGTTTTCATTTTACCCCATTAGTCTCTGATTATTGCAAAAAGCCCCCTACGTTTTGAATATTTATGCACCTGGGTCCTTGGATGACATCACGCTGATGTCACTCGAACAACCCATTCAGTGAGAGATTTGCAAGGAGATTTGACCAAGCAAATTTCAATCAAATCCCACCAAATTTGGTGGATTGATCACCAGATCGTGCCCTATCTATTAGTGCAAAGTGGCAATTATTCCTAATTTTGATGTTATACAAAATGTAAAGTTATTAAGTGTGTGTTGAGATGCTTGCAACTTAGGTAAATCATCATTCCAAAGCATCACTTATTTAAATGGATTACAAACATTTTATGAGTTATATGATTGAAGCATTATATTTCAAGAAGCTCAATTTGACCAAGGAGATGACTAAGAAGATCAAGCTACATCAACATTAGCATCTTCAAGGAGATTATCGAAGGATAAGTTTAACTCTTGTATTATTTTATTTTCATAGATCTTATGTAAAGAGACACTTAATAAAATTAACACATAAAACACCTTCTAGAATGTAGGGCAATTTAGTAATTTAACCATTCATGTAGACGAGTAGTTATTTAGATTAAAAATGTGTTAAAAATGTTTAAAAATTCGTAATTAATTAGTTAGAAACTGTTGGTTCGAAATTTTTCTTAGTTTAGGAAAGTATCGCATCGTAGTATAGCGATGAAAATTGAATCGACATTTAAATTTATAAGTGCTCTAAATACAGTGAGTTCCGACGTCGTTCGTAGGGAGCAAAATTGGAATTCAATCCACTAATCAAAATAATAGAAATGAGTACAATAATCAATTCACAATAATGATATGCAATGAATAATTACTCATAAGTATATTCAATAAAATAGTCAAGTTGTATCTCAAAATCAGTAAATAAAAAGATAATAGTGTCAAAAAAAGTGATTGTTGAAACCACCAATTACTCTCAACAGTTAGGATCAATTCCCAACTTAATATCAACTTCTCAAAGCTAATCAGTAACCTCAATTAATCGATCAATTTAAACACAATAGATGACTTAAGTGTTTAACTCAAAGTGCAATCACAAATTCTCCTAAGTCCTTAAGCATAGATCGCAAGAGGAAAACCCCTCCCCCACCTCCTTAGCAAACCTTTCCCTCCTCTCTCCTCAATCCCAGAACAAGGTTAATCCGGTTCAGAGCATGGGGCCGGTCTGGCTAGCATGGGCGTTGGCGAGTCGGGTTAGTGTGCGTAGGTTGGTGCTAGAGGACCTGACCCTCGTGTCTAAGGCAGCCTAGTATTAGACATTATTCAATAGATACAAATTTCAAAATTAAAAATGCCCGATGTGGGACTATTTCAGTCCATCTTCTTCATGCATCTGTAGCATAGAATTCCTCTTCGATTGTAGCTACTGGTGTTGTTGCTTCTTCAATTGGCACAGTAGGTGGCTTTGTGGAGTGGTTCCGCAGCACCGAGAGGTGGAAACAATGCTTGAGGTCAACGGACGACGGTGAACGACAGTTGCGACAGGCGGAGCTCTGGCGAATACCTGAAGATCGAAACACATGCTTGAAGCCCTAATTAAAATGTTCTTTAGGATTGCCGTGGTGTGAGGAGCACAATGGTGGGTGCGGCTTAGTGAATAGAAGCTTGTGGTGGTCAACTGACAACGGAGATGACGACAGAAGAGTGGGTCTGTCGATGGTGTGCTGGAGAGGCCAATCGCCTCAATAATCAAAGGACTTTTGCTCTCTAAAGTGTGGAGAAGGTAGTGGTGGCGGTGGCGTGTGGCTTGGTGAAGTGTGGTGTGCGTGCGACCATACTGAAGGCATGGCTATAGGTGGAGAAGAAAGAGAGGGAGAGAGGTGGTCAAGGGTCTGAAGCAAAGTCTAGGGGTCTAATCCTAAGATAGAGAAAGGAGGGGGAAGAAAGTACTACCTAATTGGATGAAAGGGTAAGGATTTAATGCCAGCTTGCCTCGCCGAATGCAAAGGTGATGAATACCTTCTGTGGGGAAGAACAATGTAGAAGGGGTTGGGAGCTTCTACTTTCATTAGCGAGAAGTGGAAGACAGAGAGGAAGAGCTTAGGCCATCCAATTTGATTTTTGGATGGCCGAAGGATGGAGGTCGAGGAGTGACGCGGGAGCCAAGGTCGGAGGGGCCAGAGTTAGAGAAGAAGAGTTGATTTTGGCTTAAACCTAGCTGGGAAACACATTGGAAGTTCCCAAAGCTTATATAGATGGGAATTTGAGCTCAAAATAGGAAGAATTCACAAATTAGGATCCATATTTTTGTTAAATGAGATCCTTAAAGATCTCGAGTTCGCTGGGGTTCTCTTTTTCATGATAGGTGGCACAAGGACAATGGGAAGGGGATTATCTAGCAATCAATCCTCTAAAATTGGAGGGATTTGATTGAAGATTGAAAGAGATCTTCACGATCAAAGGTCGGAGAAGTCAGATTTGACCATGGTCTAGGAGTTGCAGGTGGCAGGGGCCTCTCTACAAAGGATATGAAGAAGTTAGGGAAATTTTGGTAATGAAACATAGAACCTACGGGTATAGATGTGAGAAATAGAGATTTTAGGGGTTAAAATGCAAACTAGGTCAAGATCGACTCTAATTGGGTCCAAATTTTGGTGTTAACATAATTTGGACTCAAGGAATCTAATGGAAAACCTAGATTTGAGAATTGACCACGTTTGACTGGAAAAATTACACAGAAGGCCAAATCAAGGCAAATTCCTATCTAAATCTCTATTTTTGGTCAAAATGGGTTCAGATGGTCAAAGGGAAGGTACCAAACCTCTTATAATATTTTTCAATGATTTTTAGGTGGTTTAGATTGAATTTATCTCTACCATAACCCTTTCAATTTAAGTACGACTGCTAATTAGGGTTTTTAGTACTATTTTCATCCTCGAAATGCATGAAACCCTAATTCAATCAGTGTGAGCCAACTTCTTGGTATTTTCAATTCATTTGATATTTAAATAACCCCTGATCAACCCCTTGGTTAATCTGCATTTATGCTGAGATGGTAAAATAGTAGAATTAACCCTATTTTCTTATCTTCTTATCAGATCAGTTCAGCATAGAATTACGATCCTCAGACAATCATTTAGGAGAATTTATCATTGGATTTTAACTAATTCAAGCTAGTTATGATGAATGATGGTGTTACCATCACCAATGTTTAAAGGGACCCTTGTCTAAGAAATGCAAGTTTTCAAACATTTCATTTCTTGTGACTTCTTAATCGATTAAAGTTTTGTCTTAATCGATTAATCGAAGAAGGGAAGCTACAAATTCATTTCCAGGAACTTTTCTTAATCGATTAATGTTTTTCTTAATTGATTAACTCATTCTGTTGAGGAACTTGAACAGGTTTCCAAGGACTTCTTCTAATTGGTTAACATTTTCTTTTAATCAGTTAATCAACTAAGAATAAGACCGTTGAGGGTCTAGTAGCCTCGATTAAACGATTAAGGGGCTTTCTTAACCATTTAATTTTGACCAAAATTAAACTGTCGCATCTTTTCGAAGTGTTGGTATTGGAAGTTATTTCAAACGGCTAGTGCATGATTTTAAAGTAGTTTTCGAGGCTTCAAATGGTTATATAAATATACTATAAAGTTTCCAAAGCAACATACAAGCTATCTATCATTTACAAACACTCTTAAAAAAATCTCTCTAAAGATCATTGTGCTCAAAGTGCTTCTATTGCTTCCAATTGTGCACTGAAGCTTTCTACTCCTCTTCCGTTACGTCGAAAATTCATTTTCATCAAAGGGAAGTTGAGTATTTCTCACATCCTATATGATAAATACACATTTATTTATAATAACATGTCTATTTATGCATGTTCTCAAGCTTATAAATGCATTTCATATTATAAATATTGCATACCATGCATTAGTCTTCATTTAGAATAGTTTGTATAAATTATAGGTTAATTCACGTCCTTTTGTCACCAGGAGAGAAGGAGATTTATTACAGGGCCTCTAATTGATGATCCAACCATACGGATTTGATCAGGACAATGATCGAAGTCTAACGCCTCCAAAATCACCTTGATTGGAGTCTCGTAATACCTTATGCAGTCCGAGGAAGATTAAAGGCCAAGGGCAAGGTGGTGCCAATCCGAACCTCAGGTGCCAAATCCGACCACATGGATGGATTCAGATTAACGATCGCAGCTCAATGGTGCATACATCAATCTAATCCAACATCCGTGGTGCCACCTATAAAGCAAAGAAGCACAGCCGCCCAACATCAGTTGCAAGCCCTGCCTTACCTCAAAAGAGAAGGCCTTAATGAGATCTCTACCATTGGATCGAGATCCAACGATCGAGAGCATATGTGTATGAATTCAACCACGTGACAATCTGCGGTCCTAGCTTAGTGGCTAAGAGAGCCACTAGAAAAGTCGCGACGTGAGTTCGAGACCTACGAGCATCTCCAATTTCCAGCGTAGGGCGCGAGCGCTAAGTTAGGCCACTTGTCTCCATCAGACGGTCCCAGAGCTCCCACGTGGCACATCCTTGCGCATCGGATGAGCGCGGCATGTGCATGCGAGTGATCACGTGCAATTGCATGCAGTATCCGACACGCACTTGAGGCGTGCGATCCCTGCACCATCTCAGCCATCCGCTTCCGATCCAATGGCTGCCAATCATCCTCACCAAAGCTAGTAGTGCATGCGCCACATGCACGTGTGCGAGCGCCAGCTGTCCCTTTAGCAATGCTTGCAGTGGATCTTCAACGAGAACTTGAATGTCACTATAACCCATGGATGGATTTTTTCCTCCTCTCCTCCACTATAAAAGGACCACCACCCCTCCCATTCTTCTTCATCTCTTCCTTTCTCTCCCTCACCACCTCCAAGGCTCTAGAGAGAGCTTGTCGCAAGCCTGGGATGCTCCTCTAGAGTAGAAATTAAATATTTTTCCCCACTTCTCACCCCCATTTGTGGAGCATCCTGTGGCCGTCCTCTCACCACCTTCCGAAAGAAGATCCTCACCGCGACATCGTCCCGCCTCATTGTCCTTCCTCCGATGCCGTTCTCCTTCCTCCAACTCCTCACCACCTTCATCCAAGCACCGTCAAAGTGAGTCGTCCTCCAAGCAGCTGTTGAGGGGGATTCTTCTCAACTCATTTTATCTTTTATCACTTTCTAGTACAGTTTTAATTAGTTGTAATAGACATTGCTCCATTCTATGAAATATTCTCTCTTTCTCTCTCTCTCTCTCATTATGCAAGTGGATTAGCTAGATAAAGTTTTGGTCGATCTGATCTCTTGCCTTATTAAAATATCAAAAAAATTACAATGGATAAAAACACTAAAAGCAAATAAAAGCAAAGCGTGGATTTTCAAATCCAAACTTTCTCCTCCCTGTGTTCGACCTAGAGCTCACCTTGAGCTTCAGTTATAAATTTTATCTGGTAGCGAATTTCCATGCGCTACAACGATAGGTTTTTGAACTCCAATATTTCGCGTATGAAATCTTTCCCACCACTATAGCACATTGAATTACACATTCATATATTTATTGTGGATTTATAGGATTGTTACTGTACAATTTCTTTTTATTTGATCTTGTGCTTGGGTGCCTTGGTGTAGTCTTCCCGTTCTTGAAGAGAACAAAAGGTCAACCTTATGGACTGTACAAGGAGACAAGCTTGGTATAATTGAAGCTTACCACTCTCATTTTGAAGTAGTAAACTAGTGGATTATTTTTCTTGGATAGCAAAAGAGAAATCCAAGTTAGGGATAACTAGGTAGAGGATTTTACCCTTTGGGTTTCCTCTCTAAATTTGGTGTCCATCTTGTGGAGTGATTTTAATCGTATAATTTTTATATATTGCACAAATCACCCCCGCTCTTATGCCATTTTCGCTATCAAGCAAGCTAGATCATGAGCTCCAATTTAGAGCGATTCTCCTCTGTTTGGCCGAAAATCATGCATCCCAAAATCGACTAAATTTGCATGCAAATCTTGTGAATTTGGACTTGATTGATGCATAACTTTCCTCTATTTAAAAGCCTTGACATTCTCAAGCACAATTTGTGCTCAATTTTGACCAGATTCCTCTCTTTCTTCCTCTCCTCATTGATGACATTGAACCACTTCAATGCACCACTGCCTTGCCTCGTCACCCTCTACCATGTACAATAGGCAGAGGGTTTCCTCCCTCCTTCCTCCCATGAAGCTTCACGTAAAGATTCATGCCTCAATTTCACCTCCTTCGCTCCGACAACCTCTTCTTCTTCCTACTCTCTGTCATACCTCCGACGAGCATCTCCCCTCTTCCTTTCCTCTAAGTAGTTTATGGCTTCTACTTCTCACCCTACCAATTAGAGATCTGGAGCTTTAGAGCTCTGTTCATAGACTTTAGGTCCTTGCCCAAACGTCGCCTCCGACAACCACCTCCACCATCATCTCTTTACCTCCTCCATCTTCCCCTCAACTAATTTACCTAGCCAAAAGCTTCCCCTCACCCTCGCCAAGCTTTTGCCCAAGTCAATTAACTCCCACATCGCCTCCATCACCGTCCACCATCAAAGCTTCTTCGTGCTTCACCGCCATCACCGTCTACCCGTGCTCATAGCCAATAGCCATAGGGCTTCACTCCAGCGTACTTGTCCAAAGGTTTCTATGTTTTTAATTGGGGCCAAGAGGCCTGTATTCTTGCATGCAGGTCCTTGCTAGATAAGCTTCTTCTCCAGTGTCAAACGATTTATACGATGGCTTGACAAGGAAGGATTTCCTTCCAACTGCTGTGAAATTAATCATTGTTGTTCTCCATCCAAGACGTGGATTGAAGATCCAACGGCTAATTGGGCACCATCGTCTCCAACAATTCTCGAGTCAACAGAGAAGAAGGTGGGACATTTAGTCCCACCTCATACAGCAACAGCTCTTCAAACGACCACAAAAGGAAACGCTCACCATAGCATTTGCTCAGTATCAGGGGGTCGGGTCCCCACATCCACACACACATGCACACGCACATGCTTGCCCACACACACACAGTGGGTCTGACTTGATTTTGGATCAAAGAAGGAGAGGGCTTTGGGCAAGAGGTGTTGAATGTACGAATTGCTACGCTAATGTGTTTGGTTTTAAAACCTTGTCATTGTAGCTTGAAAGTGAAGAACTCGTGTTCAACAAATAAAATTTATACCGAAATTGAAATTCCGGGTTAAACACAGGGAGGCTACGTCAATCTGTATTCACAATTATTTTTTTTTTAGAATTTTTCTTGAAAAGCGAGGTGATATAATTACAATGAAGCTATTACAACAATCAGACTAAAAGGAAGAGACAGAGAGAGAGAGAGAGAGAAAACATGCATTCAATATTTCAAAATGTTTATACAATAAAACCAAATAAGAGTTACACTAAAAAGCGGGAAATCAGCAACACTAGAAAGCAGGAAAATTCTACACTAGAAAGCTGTAAAGAAGAATGGGAGGGAGAAGTTATCCTCCTCGACTATCGCTTGGAGGACAAGCCGGACGGGACGACGCCTGGACGAAGGAGGATGGAGCAGGACGAAGGAGGATAGAGTAGAAGAATGGGAATAGGATAGCATGTCGTCGTCGTCGCGGGATCCACTTCCAAATGGGGACGAAAATTGACTTATCTCTCGAGGAGCATCCCGGGTGTGGGACAAGCTCCTCTTGAGCTTTGGAGAGGTAGAGAAGAGAAGGAAGGGATGAGAATTTCATGTGGAGGGGGTCTCCTTTTATAGTTGCAAGGAGTGAGGGCAATTTGGTCATTTAAATCTCAAAACATTAAATAAGGGGTCTTTAATGACAGATAAAACCCTCGCTAAAGCCCCATCGTGGGCGTAGTGGGCGCTACCCACGCGGTCGCTCGCTTTCTCGCATGCTCAACGCACGCTCACGTTCGCTAAATCTCAGTCGTCCAATCGCGAGATCGGACAGCTTAAGTTGTGCCTTCCCTACTCCTCAACGCGCACCCGCCCGCGTACGATCCTACGTGAGGTGTGGGCGTGCGATAGCGCGTCAGCACTATCGAGCGCGCACGGCCGTTGGGTCGGGATCTGACGGTCGATTGAAGGCGTGCCCCCACTCCAAATTCCGCTCGCTGCGACTCGATCCCGCACCAGCACCTCACGACAAGGAGCTGAACCGCTATGCTACGCCGTCCAAATGGTCGCGCGGATGCAATCAAGCGCGCGCATCCACAGCCATTGGATCTTGATCCAACGGTGGGGAAGGGAGGATACGGGAGCTTCAGCGGGTGCGTGCGGGCGATTGGGCGGTCGAGATGACACCACGTGGCCCCATCTTGGCCGTCCATCTTCTGGATGATGTAGATGGTGCCGCGGGTGTCGGATTGACTCAATTTTTGTGTCGTTAGGCTGCGATCATCGATTCGAATCCATCCGTGTGGTCGGATTTGTCATTTGAAGTGTGGATTTACACCATCTTAGCCCTTGATCTTCTAAGGTTCCCTGGTCACTATCTAATGCTACAGATGCCTAATTAGGACGATCTTGGAGTCGTTGAACTCCAATCGTCGCCCTGATCACATCTGTACAGTTGGATCTTTGATCCAAGGCCCTGATAAAAAGTTTGCCCTGTCCAAGCACATAAAAGGAGACAATTAACCTCCACTTTATTCAAACTACTCTAAATACAAGATGATGCATGTTATGCAATATTTATAGCATGCAATGCAATCCTATGCTTAAGAACATGCATAAATAGACATCTTAAGTAGTGTAAATGTGTTTACATCATACCCTCATGCCTATCTTTTGCGAGTCCCTAGCAAAAACTATATGCTATTTATAAAAGAATTAGGCTGGATTATTTGGGCATGAGTTATTTTCAATCATTAAGAAAATGTCCACTAAGGATCTGAACTCTTAAAGACACAACAGTGCCCGAGTATCTACCAAAATGCAGACCGCCTCAAACCCTCACCTTATTCAAAGAAAATTTTCTTTTTTTCACCTTTTCCTCTTTTCTAATTTTTTTTTTTTGGATTTTCAAGTTTTAGGGTTAAAGAGTGGCTTTCTACTGCCATTCAACTCACCCAAGATTTGATGAGAACCCTAAGTTTTAAGCATCTTATTGTGAATGTGATAGACTCGTTGACCACAGTTAAAACAGACTTCGGATTTCTACGCCTCTAGGTGACCTAAAAAGAATTCTGCCTAAAGGTGTATCTTAACAACCAGTAGCTTTCTCCCTACTTTTATTTTTTTTACGGGGTCAACACAAGGGTGAATCCAGTGTATATCTCCTCGATTTATTCTACTTCTCCGCTTCTTCCTAAGTGTTTTGGGAATTTTCAGTGCATTTATTGAGCTGGGTTCTGGACAACCGGTCGATGAACTGTTACCACCGACAACTTGCCAGTCATACTCGTACAGGAAGTGTGGTTTATTTCTTTTTTTTTCTTTTCTCCTTTTTTTTAATTTTTTTATTTTCTTTTTTAAGTAGGTGGCTTCCTTGGTCTAAGATTTACCTAAAAGGCAACAAAAATAGAAAGGTCCAGTGACTGGGCTCTGGACAACCTACCTATGAGCTGTTACCCACGATAACTTGCCAGCCATATCACCCTAGAAGGTTCATTAGCTACCCAATTTCTGTTAGAATCACCGAACAACGAGTCAGTGCAAAGAAAGTGTGTAGATGCTTAAAACTCAAAAATTCCCTCAAATCAAAGGGTGGGTTGATAAGTCGTGTACTTATCACCCAAACTTATTTATTCCAATTATGATAGAATTAATATGGAGAGGACTCGAAAGATAAATCCACATTTTAGTGGATACACTGGCTAATTAAGTCCAAAGACCAGAAGGGTCTTTGTGTTCAGATCCTAATGTAAAATTTCCTAAGATTGAAAAGTCCTAATATCCAACTAATCCATCCTAATTTTGATTTTTTTTTTAATGTATAAATAAAAAGAGAAAAAAAATTTACATGAATTTCACAAGGCTGACCAAATGATTCAAAAATGAATCCACCCCCCCATGCCTAGCTGATGCAATGTCCTCATTGAAAAAGAGACATGAAAGAATGGGTAGAATATGAAAGATGTCACCTAAATATGAAGCTCGTATCAACCTTGTGTCATATGTACAACTGCTGAGTTTAATGCTGTCAGCTAGGCGAAGTCCAGCCAAAGAAGTCACAAAATGGCTAGAGCAACTATGTCTGAGACGGGTTTTGGAAGAATATAGTCAATAACAGGCTTCAGATGTTGACCGTTGACTTTAAATGTATTACCCGTCTTTGGGTCAGAAATTTGAACAGCTCCATTTGGAAAAATCTGGTCAATTATGAATGGGCCATTCCATTTAGATCTAAGTTTGCCAGGAAAGAGCTTAAGTTTAGAATCGAATAACCAGATCTTCCAGTTCGACTCAAAGCTCTTGCAAGAAATCAGTTGATCATGTAGAGCTTTGGTCCGAGGCTTGTAGATCTTGGCATTCTCATAAGCATCATTTCTAAACTCCTCCAACTTAGATAGTTGGAGTTTCCTGGTCTTCCCAGCTAAATTCATATCTAAATTACATTGTTTGATCGTTCAGAATGTCCTGTGTTAAATCTCTACGGGTAGATGGCATGCCTTTCCATACACCAAATGGAATGGAGATATGCCAATGGGTGTTTTATACGCCGTACAGTAGGCCCAAAGAGCGACCTCAAGCTTTTGAGTCCAATCCGTGCGATTAGGCCTAATCATTTTCTGCAGAATGTTCTTGATCTCTCGATTGGAGATCTCAGCTTGTCCATTCGTCTGGGGATCGTAAGGTGTGGAAATTTGGTGATTAACCCTGTAATTGGCCAATAAATTCTAAAATTGGGCATTAGTAAAATGAGTGCCACCATCACTGATGATAGCCCTCAGAATCCCGAACCTACTGAAAATATTTTTCTTGACAAAATCGATGACCACCTTGTGGTCATTGGTTTAGGTGGGAATCGCCTCAATCCATTTGGACACATAATCAATACCAACAAGAATGTACTGATGTCCAAATGAAGGGATAAAGGGTCCCATGAAATCGATGCCCCAAACATTGAAAATTTCGACAGGAAGAATTGGGTTTAGGGGCATCATATCTCTCTTAGTTATGCTCCCGAGTGCCTGACACCGAGAACATGACCTTGAGAAATCCTAGGCATCCTTGAATAAAGACGGCCAATAGAAGCCAGATTATAAGATTTTTGCAACCGTCTTTTCCCCAGAGAAATGTCCACCACACCCAGATGCATGGCAGAACTCGAGTATACGGTTGAATTCATTCTCCGGTATACATCGACGAATAATCTGATCAGAGCCAATGCGGTACAGCTCAGGGTCCTCCCAGAATTAGTATTTGGCCTCAGATTTGAGTCTATCTCATTATTTCTTGGTCCAATCCTGGGGGATTTGACCAACGGCCAAATAATTAACAATGTCAGCAAACCATGGGGTGTGGACACCTAAAACTGTAAGAATAGTTTCGTTCGGAAAAGTGTCAGCAATCGGAATGTCCGGACAAGAAGAATCACCTAGGAGTCTCGACAAATGATCCGCTACCACATTTTGTACCCCGATTTTATCCTTGATTTCAAGATCAAATTCTTGAAGAAGAAGAATCCAACGAATAAGCCGGGGTTTAGCATCCTTTTTGACCAAGAGATGTCTCAAAGCCGAGTGGTCGGTATAGATGATAACATGAGACCCTAAGAGATAAGCCTTGAATTTTTCCAAAGCAAACACTACAACTAGTAATTCCTTTTCAGTAACAGTGCAATTCCTCTGGGCTTCATCCAGAGTTTTACTAGCGTAGTAGATGACAGAGGGCTTTCTATCAATTTTCTGACCCAAGACAGCCTCGACCGCATAATCAGAAGTGTCGGTCATGATCTCAAAAGGGGCTGTCCAAATTGGTGGTTGCAAAACTGGAGCACAAGTGACTGCCGTTTTTAGGAAATCAAATGCCTTTCGACATGATTCATCAAAAACAAACAGTGTTTCTTTGGCAAGAAGATTGCTCAAAGGACGAGCAACCTTCGAGAAATCCTTAATGAATCTTCGATAAAATCCCACATGGCCAAGAAATGATCGGATTTGTTTAACAGATGTGGGAGGAGGAAGTTTAGCGATAGCATCAACCTTAGCTTTATCTGCTTTAATTCCCCGTTCAGAGATTACATGACCCAAAACGATGCCTTCTTAGGTCATGAAATGACTCTTTTCACAACTAAAGACCAATCGTGTTTTGATACATCGCTTAAGAATCATTTCCAAATTAGCCAAACAAGAGTCAAATGATTCTCCAAAAATAGAGAAATCATCCATGAAGACTTCCATAAACTCTCCCACCATGTCAGAAAATATGGCTAGCATATACCTTTGAAAAGTCGCAGGTGCATTGCATAACCTGAAAGGCATCCTACAAAAAGCAAAGGTTCCGTAGGGACAGGTGAAAGTAGTTTTTTCCTGATCCTCGGGATGGATAGGAACTTGGTTATATCCCTAGTAGCCATCAAGAAAACAGACGTACTTCTGCCCGGCTAATTTTTCCAAGATTTGATCGATGAAGGGCAGGGGAAAATGATCCTTTTTAGTGGCTGTGTTCAGCTTTCTATAATCAATACAAACCCTCCAAGAGGATGCTGAACAAGTTGTGATAGATTCTCCTCTCTCGTTAGTCACAACGGTAATTTCAGCTTTCTTCGAAATAATCTGTACGGGACTTACCCAGGGACTATCAGAGATTGGATAAATAATTCCTGCATCGAGCCACTTGATGATTTCCTTTTTGACCACTTCTCGCATATTTGGATTCAATCTCCTCTTCATCTGACGAGAAGGGCAGGATCCATCTTCCAAAACTATTTTATGATTATAATAAGATGGCTCGATCCCCCTGAGGTCATGAATGATCCAACCAATTGCCTCCTTATGTTCCTTCAGGACCTTGATCAATTTAATCTCTTGCTCCTTTGTCAATTTAGCACTGATAATCACAGGGAGCATCTTCTGAGGTCCTAAAAATTGATATTTCAAATTCTCAGGAAATGGTTTCAGTTCAAGCTGGGGCGAATTGATGATTGATGGTAGGGTAGATGCTGAAGATTCAACAAGAGGAAGAGGTTGTGAGTGAACAAAATCAATAACCTCTTCAGAAGATGGTAGGTCAGCCATAGAGGGTTGCAGGTCAAATTCGTCATCCAAGGAGGAACTTTCAATTGAAGAAACCATCAAACAAGTTTTAATGTTATCATTATCCTCATCAAGTTCTTCAATAAATCCACAATCCTCAAATTTATTGATCTCCTTAAAAATATCCAATTTCATTCGTTGATCCCCAAAGGTGATTTCCATGCTACCGCTTTCACAATTAATGTTGGCCTTAGCGGTAGCCAGGAACGGACGCCCCAGAATGATGGGCGTGTTCCTCAGATTATCAGGTACATCCATGTCAAGGACATGAAAATCTACAGGAAAATAGAAATCCTTGACCTTAGCTATAACATCTTCAATAATGCCTTGCAGGTTTGTGACCGAGCGGTCCGCTAACTATAGCGTTACTGAAGTTGGCCGAAGTTCACCTAACCCAAACTTCTCGTAAAGAAAAGTCGGAATTAGGTTGATGGATGCACCCAGATCCAAAAGTGCTATATCAAATGTATACTCTCCAATGATGCAAGAAATCAACGAAGCACCAGGATCTCTCTTTTTCTGAGGGTGGTAGTGCAGGATAACAGAACTAGCCTGCTCGAAGAGTACCACCTTCCTCGGAACAGATTCTCTCGACTTACGCTTTTGTGTACATAAATCCTTTAAAAATCTTGCGTAAGCCAGTAGCTTGATAGCATCAAGGAGTGGGATATTAATCTCAACATTCTTAAATAGATTCAGAAGCTCCTCATTGCTATCAACAAACTTCTTCTTTGATTTGGTTAAGGTTTCAGGAAAAGGAACATGAGTCAGATTTTTGGAATCAGGTTCCTGAGCCTTGACTTCTCCGTCAGGATTCTCCTCTCTCTCCTTAGGTTCTTCAGGATTCAAAAGATCAAAATAGTGTGGTTGTGGATCCTGAGTCTTCTTACCATTCCTCAAAGTGACAGAATTTGCAGATGCATAAGAATTTGGATCTTAGGGAGGGTTATGAAAGATTGGAAGGGCTTGATTAGCCATGAATTGTTGATTTGCAGAAGAAGAAAAAGAGGATGAGGAACCCTGCTCAACCACCTAAGCATGTGCATGTGGGTCCCTCTGATTTTCGTACCCATGGGCTTGGTTGCTTGAATTCATAATATTTCGCGGGTTGGGTATAGGTTGGGATGGTAGAGATCTGGGTTGACGAGAGTTAGCGATGAGCCCAGACTGCAAGTTGTCCAGCGAGGTTTTCATTTACTGCATGAGCTGGAGCATGGATCCTTGCATTACTACCATTTGACGGTTCAAATCAGCCTGCCCTGCGGGTTGACGGGCATTCCAAGTTGGCTGATTGAGCTGATTTGGAGGCAACTGAGTATATACTTGACCCTAACCCATTGGTCATTGTGGAGCATAGTTGCTGGGTCGGAATTAGGTCTGTTGACCCGGGTTTTTCCAAGAGAAGTTAGGGTGGTTTCTCCAACCTGGATTATAGGCATTAGAGTAGGGGTTGGATCTAACATTCTCTTATATAGCATAGACATCCTCATAGGGTAAGGATGGAGAGAAAGAAAGGGAAGGATCAGAAAAACTGGGATCAAAGGCCCCAGTTTGGAACCCGTGGGGTTCCGAAAAATGCTGACTCACAAGTTGAGCTACATCGAGTTGATTTACGAACTCCCATCCAGAAGGAGCTCGTGAGGAATGGAATCCCGAATTTTGGGATTGAGTGGATCGAGAGTTGTTCAAAGAATTGCCAGCCATCCACTCTTCCATTCTCTTAGCAACCAAGTCCACCTTATCAAGTTTGTTACAAATCAATTCCATATCAAATGAATGAGAGTCATGGACTTCATTGACATTTGATCTGGGCTGCTAGGACCGATTAAATGTATCCATGGAGGCATGATTGATTGAATTCTCACTTATTTCCTCAAATAAATCATGTGCACTATCTGAATATTTATTGAGGAAATTGCCTTCGCAAGAAGCATCCACATGATTTCTGAGTTGCTCAGTCAACCCATGATAGAAGATCTGCACGAGTTGCCATTTTGGCACCTCATGGTGTGGACAGCTCCGCAATAAGTCCTGGAATCGCTCCTAGGCCACATGAAACTGCTCCCCCGGCTGCTGGATAAAGGTAGTGATTTCCCATCTCAAAGCATTGGTACGTCCGACTAGGAAGAATTTCTTCAAAAAGGCCGATTTCAACTCATTCCAAGTTGTAATTGGTCTTCCTATTGTCCTATACCAATGCGCGGCCTTATCCCTAAGAGAGTAGGGGAAGAGCCTCATGATCATTTGCTCCTCGTTTACGTTTTGAGCCTTGGTGGTCTGAACCAAAGTGGTCAAGTCTTCCAAGTGCTAAAACGGATCTTCGGAGTCAAGCCCATGATAATGTTTAATCAGGCTTAACACCTGGGGCTTGATTTCTACGTCACCGGCTAGAATCTGAACACTAGGACGTTCCCCGTAGTTTCAAGGATCATAAAAATCCTTCAAGGGCTAAGTGCCCTACATTCTCTGGAACCATTCCTGCATTCTCTGCATTTGTTCCAGCTGCCTTCGAAATTCTTCCTGTGGATTTCCAAGCAGAGGAGGCTGTTGGTCGGCCATGGGATCAATTTGACCAAAATCCAATTTGCACCTCCTAGAATACTCTAATGGTCCTTCCAATCGGGGATTCAATGACCATCTTCCCAGCATAAACTAGGAGAAGGTCGGAAGGACTGGGGATAGGGACCCTGCAGCACAACAAAACAAGGCTATCCTTAAGTGGGGTAACCTAAGGATCTACTGACTCCCAAAACCTGCCATAAGACTGTAAATGATTTACTCTACTTGCGTCTGTATAATCCAACCAGTTAGGAGGGACTAGGGAGAAGGTTCTTCCTTTGGCTTTCACCTCCGGTTCCTAGTGTACCCCCTAGCCGCGATCGTTTGACGCTACTCCCCTAGCTAGACATCAGATTAATCAGTATAAGTAGGTTAATCAAAGACAATCTCAGAGTAGGCCTTGAAGAGCGAATCAGACCTTAAGGCCAATGTCTACTCAATTTTATTAAGGCCTGGTATTGTGGTGCTTATAGAATGTGATGGGCCCTTAAAATGGGTTGTGCCCTTAATGATTGATTGAGATTTGTGTAAGTGCATGCGCAACTAGGGTTTTCAAGTAAGATTATTTGTGACGTGTGGATTTTAATGTTCAAATCTTGCTTAAGTAGCTTTTAGGGTTTCAAATTAGGTAAATTGCAATCAAGTTTCTAGGCAAACCAAGTTGTCAAACACGGGTGAAGATTGTTTTCCTTTAAAACCAAAAAGAAAGTGGAGTGCCTGGAATAGACCTAGATTGAAAACCCTAAGGAGGAGCTACTTGATGAGTTGATTTTAAGTAGAGTGGTGTGGCCCAAACAGCTCAAACAATTGGCCACAAATGCACCACTAAGTTAGGCACTCAAAGATGGTTAACCTAGAATGATTTCTACTCTTTTATGTGTTGCTTTGTGTGTACCGGTTCCACAGATCAGAACTCGGTTGAGTAGAAACAAATCAATTTGGTTAAGTGCTTTGAATGTGGGTGTACATTGTGTATTTGTTGAAAATTGCCCCACAAGATTATCTTTTTGTTATTTTTTCTATATAAATGAGGGTGAAATGAATGTGAGTGAGAATCCAAACAATCAAACTATTCCTAGGATTTATGCAAACACCTAAGTTAATTGGAATTTGGATTTAATGTGGCGAATGAAATCTATGGAGGGGGGAAGAATGGGGAGCACTTACAGTTGTCTTCAACTGCACTTTACTCTAGTCTACCGCTTGATGATTCCTTGATGGAGGTCTCTGCAAAACAATAGACACAAGAGAAAGCAAGTTAGAAAATAATAAAGTGCAAGAAATGCAAAAAGAAGTAGGAAATCGTTGCCTCCCCGGCAATGGCGCCAAAGTGTTGAATGTACGAATTGCTACGCTAATGTGTTTGGTTTCAAAACCTTGTCGTTGTAGCTTGAAAGTGAAGAACTCGTGTTCAACAAATGAAATTTATATCGAAATTGAAATTCCGGGTCGAACACAGGGAGGCTACGTTGATCTATATTCGCAATTATATTTTTTTTAGAATTTTTCTTGAAAAGAGGGGTGATGTAATTACAATGAAGCTATTACAATAATTAGACTAAAAGGAAGAGAGAGAGAGAGAGAGAGAGAAAATATGCGTTCAATATTTCAAAATGTTTATACAATAAAATCAAATAAGAATTATACGAGAAAGCAGGAAAATTCTACACTAGAAAGCTGTAAAGAAGAATGGGAGAGAGAAGTTATCATCCTTGACGATTGCTTGGAGGACAAGCTGGACGGGACGATGCCTGAACGAAGGAGGATGGAGCAGGACGAAGGAGGATGAAGTAGAAGAACAGGAACGGGGCAGCACGTCGTCGTTGTCGTCGTCGCAGAATCCACTTCCGAATGGGGACAAAAATTTTGACTTTATCTCGCGAGGAGCATCCCGAGTGTGGAACAAACTTCTTTTGAGCTTTGGAGAGGTAGAAAAGAGAAGGAAGGGATGAGAATTTCATGTGGAGGGGGTCTCCTTTTATAGTTGCATGGAGTGAGGGCAATTTGGTCATTTAAATCTCAAAATATTAAATAAGGGGCCTTTAGTGATGGATAAAACCGTCGCTAAAGCCCCATCGTGGGCATAGTGGGCGCTGCCTGTGCGGCTGCTCGCTTTCTTGCATGCTCAACACATGCTCACGTTCGCTGAATCTCAGCCGTCCGATCGCGAGATCGGACGGCTTAAGTTGTGCCATCCCCGCTCCTCAATGCGCGCCCGCCCGCGTACGATCCTATGTGAGGCGCGGGCGTGCGATAGTGCATTAGCGCTATCGGGCGCACGCGGCCGTTGGATCGTGATCTGACGGTCGATTGAAGGTGCGCTCCCACTCCAAATTCCGCTCGCTACGACTCGATCCCACACTAGCAACTTCCGATAAGGCGTTGAATCACTGCACAACGTCGTCCAAATGGTCGCGTGGATGCAATCAAGCGCGTGCATCCACAGCCATTGGATCTTGATCCAATGTCGGGGAAGGGCAGATGCGGGAGCTTCAGCGAGTGCGTGCGGGTAATTGGGCAGCCGAGATGGCGCCACATGGTGCCATCTTGGCTGTCCATCTTCGGGATGATGTAGATGGTGCCACGAGTGTCGAATTGACTCGATTTTTGTGTCGTTAGGCTACGATCGTCGATCCGAATCCATCCGTGCAGTCGGATTTGTCGTTTGAAGTGCGGATTTACATCATCTTAGCCCTTGATCTTCTAGGGTTCCCCGGTCACTATCTAATGCTACAGATGCCTAATTAGGATGATCTTGGAGTTGTTGAACTCCAGTCGTCGCCCTGATCACATCTGTACAATTGGATCTTCGATCCGAGGCCCCGATAAAAAGTTTGCCCTGTCCAAGCACATAAAAGGAGACAATTAACCTCCATTTTATTCAAACTGCTCTAAATGCAAGATAATGCATGTTATGCAATATTTATAGCATGCAAAGAACATGCATAAATAGACATCTTAAGTAGTGTAAATGTGTTTACATCATCAGGTTTGGCCCAAGAGGAGTAGGTTGGTTTTTGCAGTGATTTTGACTAAGGCTTGGCTGATTCAAACACATTTTTTTTGCCTTAACTCTTGTTTATCTATTTTAAGTTTGATTTTGACATTGATTGAGTAATTAATTCCTTTTGCATCAAACTCTTGTGCTTTATGTTCTATTCAATTGATTAATGGTATTTACGAATTTCCTACTCCCTAAGATGACCTCAGAACTCACATTTTGAGATTATAAATTTTTGAATGTTTATTTCACTCTAGTAGCTATATTAGAATGCTATTTTAAACCTCAATGAAAGTGAACGAACATTTTGACTCCATTGCCGAGGAGCAACGTGCATTTACCACTATTCATTTGCACATATCTTTTCATCTTCTTACTTGATTTGTAGCTTTGTCTTTGTTTTGATTATTTCAAGGTGACATCGAACCAAGCACAAGGTAAAGCTCAAGACAACGGCTTGGATCAACCACACCAAAGGTAGGTTAGTCGTCTTCCTTTTCTTTCTTAATCCCTCTCTCTCTCTTGTGAAGATAAAAAAAAACAAAAAAAAGGAAGCCAACCTTGTCTTATTTTTCTAGAAGTATCATTCAAGGCAAGAATTTCTTGATTTTCTCGAGTTGATTGCGATCAAAGAGATTTGATTGGATTAGATACACCCAATGCTTGCTTCCTGTGCTAATTAGGGACTTGCACTAAAATTCCTCAACACCTTAGAATAATCACCTTCTTGTTTGAAGTCCAAGGTGCCATATTTAGAATTAAAGTGAACTTGGAATAGAGCCAATTAGGATTTTGAACATTAAGGTTTGAAGTGTTAATACACACTTGCCAAATATAAAGGAAAAACATATTCTTCCCACATTTGTGTGCTACCTAAACCCTTGGTTGAATTTATTTAATCATCAAACCCTAAAATCAAGGCTCTAAGATCACTTGAATCATAAAAATTCAGACCTAATAACCTATTTGAGAACCAAAATAGGGTGGTTCAAGTGACTTGACCCAGATTTCATCTTAAACTTTAGGGTAGGGTAGGTGAAGTTGGTTCACCTTATGAATCGACTAACCTAAAATTAGGTCACAATTTGAATCAACTTCTTAATCAAGTGATAATTCAAGGGACAAGTAGGCTTAAAATTGGTAGACTTAAGGCTCAATTCACACATTCTGCTCTACTTGGAACTACAGCGACAAGGAAGGTTTGGTAGGGGAAACCCTATAACCCATGGGGACACTATACTGTGTAGGGGTCTTTGCGGGGCTCTCCCTTCTTGGCTGCCTAAGTAATTCTCGAGTTGGTGAATTTTTGATCTAGAGGTTCATCTGCCTCGAACTGGCCATAGTCATCCAATTATTTTGGGTGCCTTGATTGGGTCTAGAACATCTTTAGTCCCTCATCTGATTCTGCAGTGCATGTACAGGAGGAGGTCCATGAGACTAGTCTTAAGACCTCCATTAGCGAATAGTACTCGTCGAGGTCAAACCCCAACCCACTTATTTGGGTTCTCTTTTGATCCACTTGTTATCTCTTCTAATCCATCTACATTTGAACCTGGTTCTCCATCCTCTGATTCTATGGAGAACCCAAATCAAGAAGGGGGTGATGATATTCAACACCTATAGGACCAGTTGCAGACTCACTGACCTAATTCATGCACTGGCCAACCCCCAATCGCGTCCACAAATGCGAGATCACTATAATCTCACAATTATGATTATCGAGCCCAGGGTGCAAATTCCGGCTAGGGCACTTGAAACAGAGTTAAAATCAAATATTTTTAACTTGATCCCCCACTTTCATGGATTGGGATCTGATGACCCTTTCGAAATATTCAAGAATTGAAACATTTGGCTCAGACTCTCAGGCCAAATGTTTAGAACTGGAACACCTTACTCATGAAAATGTTCCCCTTCTCATTGAAGGATAAGGCTGCCCACTGGTATCAGTCTCTAACTCATCCGATCAATACTTGGTAGGAGTTGCAAGCTTAATTTCTCAAGAAATTCTTCCCAGTAGGGCGCACTAATGCCTTGAGGCACCAAATCATACATTTCACGTAAAGTCTAGGATGGATATCAAGGACAAACCCACCCCAGACCTAGAGCCTAAACCAAATCTTAGAGATATTCCATTTCCTGAGTCCTTGACCAAAGGACATAGGAAATCCAAACCCGTGGCACCTGAGAAGGATTTAGTCAAGCTCTTTGAACAAGTCTAGATAAGCATCCCCTTAATGGATGCGATTTGCCACATATCAACTTATGTACGATTTCTGAAGGATTTGTGTACACCAAAGCATAAGCCACGAAATAAAGATGGGAGTTTGATTATATTGTTAGAGCAAGCTAGGTCTATAATTTTGAGTAAACTCCTGCAGAAAGTGAAGGATCTTGGCACTCCTTTGATCTCCCATAAAATAGGAAGTCTAGAATTTGATAGTGCTTTACTGGATTTAGGAGCATTCATAAACTTGATTCCTACCTCCCTGCTAGACCACTTTGAGGAAACTGAGGTTAAACCAATTGAGGTGACACTGCAATTGGCTGATAAATCAATTAAGCCACCAAGAGGAATTCTTGAGGATGTATTGGTTAGGGTGCGAGATTTCTATTTCCAGGTGGATTTCACTATTTTGGATATGGATACTCCTGGGAATCTTAAAGACATGCCTATCATCTTAGGGAGATTATTCCTAGTGATTGCTAGGGCAAATACTGATTGTGAAGAGGGCCAGATAGAATTGAAATTCGAGGATAAAATGTTAAGGATTGACATCTTTAAGGCCTAGAAAGGAATAAACTATGGGACAATTGAGGAAGTATGTGATATAGATTCTTTGGTTGAGGAGTCAATTTCTGAGATAAGCCTAATTTTCTAAGGGCCTCGATCACAAGAAAATCTTGACCCACATACTAGGGAGCCTAAATGTGATTTAAGCCCATCTGGAGCTTCCACCCTCTCGTTGAGGCCAACCTTGAACCTCCACCCGCTGCTAACAACCCAGTCCTAGAGTTGAAACCACTTCTGGATCATCTCAAGTATGTTGACGTGCTGTAGTGCATGTGTGTTAAGAGGTGTCGTTATAGTCGCACTTGATACGTCAGTTTTAAAAGAAGTAAACAGAGGTGAGTCCGAGTGTCGTTCTCAGGGAGGCATGGAAATCGGATTTTGTTTATCACTTGTTGTCACTAAAAAGGTGGAGTTTTGCTTGCGAAAGAGACGATTTTGAAAAGCGAGAGCAAGAGATAGAGAGTGAGTTTAGGGTTAGAAAGCTCTTGGTTTTGATCATGCACTTTGAACAGAAATTAAAATGGCGATTGAACGGAAAATAATTTCATTAAACATGCATTCATAGTTCAGCTTACAACATTAAACACATGCTTTAACAAAAGTAAATGAAAGCTTAAAAGAGAGAGAGAGAGATGGAGAGAGAGTGGAGAGAGACGAGGTAGCCACGGTGGTAGAGGAGGCTTCGTCGGTGGCTCGTCGTCTTCGGCGATTACAAGAGTGCCTAAAGCTAGCTAAGAGAGGAGTGGAGTAGTTGCAAGTGGGAGAGTATGCCTTGAATGGTGGTAGGAGGGGGTTTAAATAGAGTTAAGGGCTTCCTAAAAGAAGAAGGGGCTTTAGCGACATCCAGAGCGTCACTAAAATCACTTCCAAAAGCGTCGGTGTAGCCCTCTCGCCGCCGGTCAACCACACGTCCCGTTCCTTCTCCCCGCACGATCCGTGGCCGCTGAACGAGAGCCGTCCGATCGAAGATCGGATGGTTGAGAATCTTCCTCACCCGCGCTGAGATCGCGCTTTGGGCGCGCATGTGCGTGCGCGTCTCCGCCCGGCGTGTGCGTGCGCGTGGGCGCTCGTGCACTGTGGTCGCGCCATGTGGCGAGATCGTGGGCCCCCGCTGCTGATCGGGCGGCCCAATTTTTCAGCGCCCTTCTCCCGCCTTCAAATCCCGCTCCGCGTGGCTCGAACGCGAGTCGCAGCGATGCGGGCATGCGCGCTAACCATTGCGCCACGCCCACGCTTTATCGCGGCGAATGCGAGCGAGCACGCGGATCTCGGCCGTTCGATCGAAGATCGACGGTCGAGATTTGTCCTTGGCCGGCTGAGGGTGTGCGAGCGGTGGGAGCGGGCTGACGTGGCGCTCTCTGGGCCGTTGATCTCCAGATCAACGGTCAGAATTTCTTGGGCCCATTGTGGGAGCTCCGGATGTCGGATTTGGCCGATCTTGAGTCTGTTGGACTCCGTTCGTCGTTCTGAATCCATCCGTGCGGTCCAATTGCTCATCTGAGGCCTGCTTTGACAAATGCTTTACACAAATGGCCATTAATACAGTTTATAAGCAATCTTGGTACTTGATGCATGCAATGCTCCTATTCTACTTATGTTGTGCCTTTTATTCTAAAGATGGGCCATATTCAACCTAATTACTACCCCCTTGTGTGGTGTTATCATACCCCCATGTTTACTCCTTGCTAGTCCCTAGCAAGGTTTATTCTAGCCTTTATTTCCTTGGGGAATTCAAGAAGTAATTACTTAGGCACTTCGTTACTTGTCAATAAGAGGAAATATACGAAGATCTTAATCTACAAAGACTAAGCAGCGCCCGAGTGTCTGCCAAAATACGAATCGCCCGAATCCTTGCTTTAATGTATATATAACTATACATATGTATACGTATATATATGTATATTTTCTTAGAATTTTTTTTGGAATTCAGTGTGGGTTGGTAACTTTTTACGGCTACCCAACCCACCCAAAACTCGGTCAAAACCCTAAGTGCTAAGCATCTTGGTGTGAATGTTGTGATAGACTCACTTAACGGTAATTGAGACAGACTTCAAGTTTCTACGCCTCTAGGTGACCGGAAAAGAAAATAAATTTTTGCTTGAAGGTGTATTTGTTCGATTGGTAGCTTTCTCCCTACATTCGTTTTTCTTGGGGTTAACACAAGGATTTTCCAGTGTATATCTCCCCGGCTTGTACTACTTCCTTGCTTCTTCCTTAGGTGTTTTGGTCTTTTTTGTGCAATTATTAAGCTGGGCTCTGGACAACTGACCAATGGGCTATTACCCACGATCACTTGCCAGCCATACTTGTGCGGTGAAGTGTGGTTTATTTTCTTTCTTCTTTTTTTTTTCATAGGTGGCTTCCCTAATCTCAAATGTACCTAGAGGCAGCAAAAAAGAAATGACCTGTGGCTGGGTTCTGGACAACCTGTCAATGGGCTGTTACCCACGACAACTTGCCAGCCATACCACCCTAGAGAGTTCACTAGCTACCCAATTTCTGTCAAAATCTCTGAGAAGTGAGTCTGTGCAAAAATGTGTGCAGATGCTTAGACTCAAAGTTTTCCTGAGTTAGAGGGTGAGTTGATAATTCGTATACTTATTACCTTATTTAGTAGGTGGACTAGAATAGCTTAAAGTTGCAAGGATTCGCCGCTAAATCCATATTTTAACGGACACCAGGGCTGATTAAGCCTGAAGGCCTGAAAAGTCTAAGTGTTTAAGTTTCATTTGTATTATTTCCCACTATTGACAAGTTTCCAATGCCTAAGTTTTCTTCCTAAATTCATTTTTTTTAATTAATTTATTCATTTAGACTGATTAATTAAGCTCAGGATTATGCAATTGACCATCCCCCCAAGCTTAAGTTGGATAATGTCCTCATTGGCAGATACATGGATGCACAAGGGTTCAAGAAAATAGTACCTGAGTGACGTAAACTACCAGATCAATCTGAATCCTCTGGGTTGCCTCCCAGGAAGCGCTGAGTTTAATGCCTCTAGCTGGGCGGTGCTTGGTGTCAACCCTCAACGAGGGTGACACTTTCCTTGGGGGGTACCTGGGCCAGGAAATGCTTCAATCTTTGACCATTGACTGTAAAGGTGTGCCCGGTGTTAAGATCCGCGATTTCAACCGCCCCATTAGAATAGGGCTTGACCACCCGAAATGGTCCTGTCCATTTGGACCTGAGTTTCCCTAGGAAGAGTTTCAGGCGTGCATCAAATAGCCAGACTTGTTGGTTCGGCTCAAAGGTTTTTCTATGAATGAGTCGGTCGTGGACGGCTTTCATTTTCTCCTTATATAGCCGACTATTGTCAAAGGCATCCCGACGAATTTCTTCGAGCTCAGATAATTGAAGCGTCCTTTGCGCACCGGCTAACTGGGGATCCATGTTACATTGCTTGAAGCCTAGTAGGCTCGGTGTTCCAATTCGATAGGGAGATGGCAATCTTTGGCAAAGACCAAGCGATAAGGCGACATGCCTATCGGGGTCTTAAAAGCGGTCTTGTATGCCCACAGGGCATCATCAAGTCGAGTGGACCAGTCTTTCCTGTTAGGTCTCACAGTCTTCTGTAAAATGTTCTTGATTTGTCTGTTTGAGACCTCAGTCTGCCCATTTGTTTGTCAATGATACGGGGTGGCAATGCGGTGGTTTACCCCGTATTTTCTAAGTAGGGCACGGAATTGGGAATGGATAAAATGGCTTCCACCATCACTGATCATGGACTTGGGTATTCCAAACCAGGAAAAGATGTTCTTCTTCACAAAGTCCATGACCGTCTTGTGATTGCATCGTCGAGTGGCGACGGCTTCAATCCATTTGGAAACATAGTCTACCGAGACTAGGATGTACTCGAAGCCGTTGGATGGTGGAAAGGGGCGCATAAAATCGCTACCCCAAACGTCGAAGATTTCGACAATCAAAATGGGCTGAAGGGGCATCATATCTTTCTTGGTCATGGTCCCCAGTGTTTGGCATCGTGAGCAAGTCTTGGCAAAGATGTGTGCATCCTTAAATAGGGACGGCCAATAAAATCCAGACTGCAAAACTTTTGCAGCTGTTTTCTTGCCAGAGAAATGGCTGCCACACGCTTGGTCATGACAAAAGGAAAGCACACTCTGAACTTCGTCTTCGGGGATGCACCTCCTAATGATCTGATCAGCACAGAGGCGAAACAGCATGGGATCATCCCAGAAAGAATGCTCGGCCTCAGCCTAGAACCTGTCCCGTTGCTGTCTGGACCAGCTGTGCGGGGTTTGTCCTATAACCAGGTAGTTGACATAGTCAGCATACCATGGCATTTTCCTGTCTTGCACGGCTAGGATGTGTTCATCAGGGAAGGTATCAAATAGAGGTAGGGAGGGTCCAATGTGGTCTGGATGAAGTCTTGACAGGTGGTCAGCCACCACATTTTTCGATCCAGCCTTGTCTTGGATTTCCAGGTCAAATTCCTGCAAAAGCAGGATCCATCTGATGAGCCTGGGTTTTGTGTCCTTTTTGGCCAACAGGTGCCGGATGGATGAATGGTCGGTGTAGATAGTCACGTGGGATCCCAGCAAGTATGATCGGAATTTTTCCAGTCCAAAGACTACAGCGAGCAACTCTTTTTTTGTGACCGTATAATTACGTTGGGCCTCGTCCAACGTTTTGCTCGCGTAGTAGATCACCACGGGCTTCTTGTCTTGCCTTTGTCCCAGGACAGCGCCTATGGCAAAATCTGATGCGTCACACATAATCTCAAAATCCTGGGACCAGTCTGGGGGTTGAAGTACAGGTGCTGTGGAGACTAAGTCCCGGAGGGTGTGATAAGCCTGGATGCAATCAGGAGACATGTGGAAAGTGGCGTCGTTGGCTAGAAGGTCGGTCAAGGGTTTGGAAAGTTTGAAAAAATCTTTGATGAACCTTCGGTAGAAGCCAACATGTCCTAGGAAGGAGCGAATCTGTCAGACCGAACTAGGTGGAGGAAGTTTGGAAATTAAGTCAACCTTAGCTCGATCTACCTCGATGCCCCTATGTGAAATGATGTGTCCGAGGACAATTCCTTCTTAAACCATAAAATGGCTCTTTTCCCAACTTAACACCAAGTCAACCTCGATACATCGTTTCAGGATTTTCTCCAAGTTGATCAAACAATGGTCGAATGAATTCCCGAATACAGAGAAATCATCCATGAAGACCTCCAAGTATTCACCCACCATTTCTGAAAAAATGGCTAGCATGCAACGCTGGAAGGTCGCAGGTGCGTTGCATAACCCGAACGGCATTCGACGGAATGCAAACGTGCCATACGGGCAAGTGAATGTGGTCTTTTCCTGATCTTCCGGAGCAATTGCGACTTGGTTATATCCTGAATATCCATCCAGGAAGCAAAAATACTTCTGCCCTGCCAATCTTTCAAGGATTTGGTCAATGAATGGAAAGGGGAAGTGGTCCTTCTTAGTGGCTTCATTAAGCTTCCTATAATCAATATACACCCGCCATGAGGTGGTGGTGCGAGTGGGGATGGATTCGCCTTGATCATTAGTGACAACGGTGAGCCCAGCCTTCTTTGGAACCACTTGAATGGGGCTCACCTAGGGGCTATCAGAGATAGGGTAGATGATGTCGGCGTCAAGCCACTTGATAATTTCTTTTTTAACGACCTCCCGCATGTTAGGGTTTAACCGTCTCTGCATCTGGTGGGAAGGTCGGGCCCCGTCTTCCAGGTAAATCTTGTGGGTGCAATAGGTGGTGCTAATTCCTCTTAGATCCGAGATGGTCCAACCAATGGTGGCCCGATGTTCTGAAAGAGTTGCAGTCAACCTTTATTCCTGATCCTTGGTTAGATGGGAATTAATAATCACTGGGAAGGTCTGGTCAGGTCCCAAGAAGACGTACTTGAGATTCTCAGGCAATGGTTTAAGTTCAGGTGCGGGTGGGACCACAGTCGATGGGAATGGAAATGGCGGTAGTTGATCAACATCGATCTCTTCAAATGGTGTCATGTGATGATACTCAGCCTTACAGAGGTCCATGGGTAATGATGGTGACGGGTCAGAACTACGGGTTTGGTGGTCTGAGACAGAACTGAGAGTGAGGCATTCCTCGATTAAAGTTTCCTCGGGATCATGTTCCTCCATGTAATCGCAATCAAAAGACTTTGTCTCCCAGAAGATATCCAATTGCATTTTCCTGTCCCCAAAGGCGATTTCCATACATCCCGTGTCGCAATCAATGTTTGCTTTAGCCGTAGCTAAAAAAGGTCTGCCTAAAATTATGGGTGCATTCTGTAATTTTTCAGGGACCTCCATGTTGAGCACCAAAAAGTTGATTGGGAAGTAGAAGTCCTTGACCCGTACAATTATGCCCTCGACAACCCCCTTCGGGGTTTTCACTGATCTATCTGCCAGCTGGATGGTGACAAGGGTTGGTGCCAGCTCCCTAAAACCAAATTGGTGGTACAGGGTTGTTGGAATTAGATTGATAGAAGCACCTAGGTCCAGGAGCGCTCTATCAAATGTCATGTCCCCGATATTGCAGGAAATCAGGGGCGCTCCTGGGTCAGTTCGCTTGAGTGGAAGGTTGCTTGATATCACGGAACTTGCTTGCTCAGAAAGTACAACCTTCCTCGGTGCTTGCGGTCTTGACTTACGCTTGGGTGTACAGGCATCCTTTAAGAACTTGGCGTAAGCAGGGATGTGTTTAATGGCTTCTAAGAGCGGAATATTAATATGTACTTGCTTAAAAATTTCCAACAGCTCCTCAGTTTCCACAGTATTCTTCTTTTTCTTGATTGTCTCCAAGGCCTCAGGGTAGGGTGTCTGAATGTGGATTGGTTCCATGTCTGGGTCCTTGGTTGGTGCCTCTTCTGAGTCGGGTATTTCAACAGGTAAAGTCTCGGGGGGAGTCGGCCATTTGGGATCCTGGGTTTTGGTGCCGCTTCTCAAGGTCACCGTATTCGCAGAGGCATTGGGGCCATGGGGTGATCCTTGAGGAGATGAGGACGAAGAAGCGCCAAACCCAGGAGGTGTTTGCGGGGCTGGCTGGACCATGTGAGCCTGCCCGGCGTTGCTTTGGAACCCTTGCGAATTGGGGCCTCTGTTAATTATGTTTCGCGGGTTCGGTTGTGGTTGGGAAGGTTGGGATCCTTGTTGTTTACAGTCCAAGAGTTGGCTTAACTATCCCTTTACCAAGGCCATTTCCTCCTGATATTTCTGGTTCATGTCAGCCATCATCTTTATTAAGGTATCCATTTGGTTTTGTGGGGGAGGGGCTGCCCTATTCTGGTTATATTGGGGTCTAACTGGTGGTCCTTATTGATAGGGGGGCAAGTGTGGCTGCTGGTTTGGCCTGGGCTGGTTTTGAAATTGCGGTGGTTTCTAGTTTGTCCAACCAAAGTTGGGGTGGTTACGCCAGCCGGTGTTGTAAGTGTTGGAGAAAGGGTCAGGTTTCGCATAACCTTGGACGGCTTGCACATCTTCTAGGATAGCCGATGTTGATGAAGAGGGAAGGGAGTAATCAAGGGTCGAGGGAGCAAAGGTCCCTCCCTGGAACGTGGTTAGGGGTTGTTCCAGGTTCAGTTGGGTAAAGGGTTGGACCAAGTCAACATTATGTGCTCCCTTTGCTAGGGAGAAAGTCTGCAAGGGGTTCTTGGTCTGACTCAGTAGCTCATCAATCTTTTTGTCTACCAATTCCACTCGATCCAACTTTTTGGCAATGATGTCCATGTCAACCATTCCAAAATTTGCTTGCACCTCATAAATCCTGCCACGGGGTTGACTGGACCTGTTAAACTGGTTCATGGAGGCATTGTTGAGCGAATTCTCGCTCATAGACTCAAAGAGCTCAAATGCGCTCTCCTCATCTTTGTTTAGGAAGTTTCCCCCGCATAAGGCATCGACGAAGTTTCGTAGGTTGCTGTCCAGACCGTGGTAAAAGATCTAGGCCAATTGCCACCTTGGGACTTCGTGGTGTGGGCATTTCCTCAAAAGTTCATTAAATCTTTCCCACGCCTCATGAAATTATTCCCCACCCTAGAGTGTGAAGGTAGTGATAGCTCTTCTGAGGGCATTGGTCTTTCCTATGGGGAAGAATTTCTTTAAAAATGCATGCCTCAGTTCTTCCCAGGTGGTGATGGGTCTACCTAGGGTTCTAAGCCAATGAGAAGCCTTGTCTCTTAATGAGAAAGGGAACATCTTGATTAGAACAATGTCAAGGCTAATGTTCCTAGGTTTCACCGTTCGTGCTATGTGGTCGAGATCCTCTAGGTGTTGAAAGGGGTCCTCATTTGAGCTTCCATGAAAGTGGCTCTGGATCAAACTTAAGACATTTGGTTTCAACTCAAAATCATCTCCCCCCTCGGGGATCCTAAGGTGTGGCTCGACTCTAATAGCAGAGGGATTGTAGAAATCATGGAGGGGTCTTGGCTGGTCCTGAAATGGCGGTAAATCAAGTGGTGGTTGCCCTGATATGTCGTGGAAAGGTGGTGGTTGCTCTTGTAGGTTCTGTAACCATTATATGGCTTGCATGATGGTGTGGATTTGTTGTTGCTGAAGCCGATGGTTAGCATTGATTTGAGCTTGGATGATGGCCATAGCATCTGGTGGGGGTTGATCTTCAGCCTCATCTACCCTAGGTTCAGCCATGTTTTCAACAGAATTACGTCGCCTAGATTCCTGCCCCAAAACACACAATTCGAGATGCAGTGAGCGCCTCCCGTGCATACACTAGAGAAGAACAGGAGGGGATGCGGAAGGCGACAGATGCGAGAAATGTGTTTCAATCAAGCACGCAAGCCTAATCCTTATGGTGTATTCCTTAGGAGACCTAGAAATCTCACAAAGGGTGATTAAGTCCGTAAGCACTGGACTCCCCTTCCCAAGGCTAATCTGGCCAGGTTGATTACGGGGGGATTGCAGGGAAGGTTCTTCCTTTGGCTTATGCCTCCGGTTCCATAGACCCCACAACCGCGGTCGTTTGACATTGCCCCGCAGCCTAGTCACCAGATTCTACCAAGGGAATGAAAGCCAAGTGCCTAGCAAACAAAACCTCACCTTTTGAGACTTAACTCAGTCCTGCCTAGGGCACGTCTACTCAATTTTAAAGGGTTAGGATAGTGCTTGTGCTTAGGGTGATGTGATGAGGCGTTGATTGGGGTGGTGCCTCTTAATTTTCCACTTTCAAAGTGTGTGTTTCTAGCAAGACATGGTTTTCAAGCAAGGATTTGTTAAGATGTGGTGTCTTTTAGTGTTTCATCCTTACTTTAGTACTTTTTAGGGTTGACGTGTCATAATGTTTTCAAACAAGTTTCAGTGGGCACGTCAAGTTCTGCACACAACTTGGTGAAAGTAGATTTCCTTTTCTTTTGTAGAGGCTCTAAAACCCTAGTGTACTCATCCTAATGATCATGCAGCTTCTATTAGATGAGTCAGTTTTAGGGTTGAGTGGTGCGGCCCTGGTCAATTCACGGTGGCTTCACAAACACCACTCAAGAAAAAGAAAAGAACACTCCAAGAATTTGTTTAGAATATTAGAGTGTACATTTTTTTTTTTGGGTGATGTGTTAAGGATGTGGGTCAAGTAATCATACACCACACCAATTTTTTTCAGTTTTTACAATTTTTTTAGCTTTTTCACGCAAGCAAACAATGAGAGATAGGTTACTCACTATCGGTCCTTAAGGCGCCTACTCCCTTGCTACCGTCGTGGAATGCATCCTTCGCTGTCCATGCGCCGAATTCCTGCAACCATCAAGTAAAAAGGAAAATAGGGCATTAGATGATGTGAGAATGAATGTGGAATGGAGGTGATAAAACAAATCCATTGCCTCCCCGGCAACGGCGCCAAAAACTGACATGCCGTAGTGCGTGTGTGTTAAGAGGTGTCGTTATAGTCACACTTGATACGTCGGGTTTAAAAGAAGTAAACGGAGGTGAGTCCGAGTGTCGGTCTCAGGGAGGCGTGGAAATCGGATTTTGTTTATCACTTGTTGTCACGAAAAAGGTGGAGTTTTGCTTGCAAAAGAGACAGTTTTGAAAAGCGAGAGCAAGAGATAGAGAGAGAGTTTAGGGTTAGAAAGCTTTTGATTTTGATCATGCACTTTGAACAGAAATTAAAATGGCGATTGAACGGAAAATAATTTCATTAAACATGCATTCATAGTTCATAGCTTACAACATTAAATACATGCTTTAACAAAAGTAAATGAAAGCTTAAAAGAGAGAGAGAGATGGAGAGAGAATGGAGAGCGACGAGGCAGCCACGGTGGTGGAGGAGGCTCCGTCGGCTGCTCGTCGTCTCCGGCGATTACAAGAGTGCCTAAAGCTAGGAGTAGTTGCAAGTGGGAGAGTATGCCTTGAATGGTGGTAGGAGGGGGTTTAAATAGACTTAAGGGCTTCCTAAAAGAAGAAGGGGCTTTAGCGACATCCAGAGCGTCGCTAAAATCGCTTCCAAAAGCGTCGGTGTAGCCCTCTCACCGCCGGTCAGTCGCGCGCCCCGTTCCTTCTCCCCGCACGATCCGTGGCCGCTGAACGAGAGCCGTCCAATCGAAGATCGGACGGCTGAGAATCTTCCTCGCCCGCGCTAAGATCACGCCTCGGGCATGCGTGCGCGCGCGCGTCTCCGCCCGGCATGTGCGCGCGCGTGAGCGCTCGTGCGCTGCGGTCTCGCCGTGTGGCGAGATCGTGGCCGCCCGCTGCTGATCGGGTGGCCCAATTTTTCAGCGCCCTTCGCCCACCTTCAAATCCTGCTCCGCGCGGCTCGAACACGCGTCGCAGCGATGTGGGCGTGCGCGCTAACCGTTGCGCCAGGCCCGCGCTTTGTCGCGGCGACCGCGGGCGAGCACGAGGATCTCGGCCGTTCGATCGAAGATCGACGGCCGAGATTTGTCCTTGGCCGGCTGAGGGTGTGCGAGCGGTGGGGGCGGGCTGACATGGCGCTCTCTGGGCCGTTGATCTCCAGATCAACGGTTAGAATTTCTTGGGCCCATTGTGGGAGCTCCGGATGTCGGATTTGGCCGATCTTGAGTCCATTGGACTCCATTCGTCGTTCTGAATCCATCTGTACGGTCTGATTGCTCATCTGAGGCCTGCTTTGACAAATGCTTTACACAAATGGCCATTAATACAGTTTATAAGCAATCTTGGTACTTGATGCATGCAATGCTCCTATTCTACTTATGTTGTGCCTTTTATTCTAAAGATGGGCCATATTCGACCTAATTACTACCCCCTTGTGTGGTGTTATCATATGTATTTTGGGGTACAAATCTGACGTTTCCAGTGATTATTAATTCTCGACTCACTCCTGATCAGGAAACGAAACTGATTTCTGTCCTCCAGCAACATCATAGAGCCATTGGTTGGACTCTAGATCATTTGATTAGAATAAGTCCCTCATATTGTACTTATCGAATTTATGTCGAAGAGGGCTCACGACCTTCCTGCAAGATGCAGAGAAGACTTCACCCGAATCTCCAGGAGGTTGTGAAAAAAGACATTATCAAGTGGCTCAAAGCAGGTTTCATCTATCCCATCTTTAATAGCTACTGGGTGAGTCCCATTCAGGTTATGCCTAAAAAGGTGGGACTCACCATTATCACTACTGAATCTGGAGAAATCATCCATACTTAGATTGCAAACTCATGGAGAGTTTGTGTAGACTATCGAAAACTAAATACCTCCACAAAGAAAGACCATTTTCCTCTCTCGTTCCTTGACCAGATCCTTAAGAAGTTAGCGAGAAATTGATTTTTCTGCTTTATGGATGGGTTCTCTGGATATAACCAAGTGGCAATTCATCCTGAATATTAGGAGAAGACCACCTTTACCTACCCCTATAGGACTTATGCATTCCATAAGATGCAATCTGGTCATGCAATGAGCCTACCACTTTTCAGCGGTGCATGCTAACCATATTTTCCGATATGGTAGGTAAATACCTTGAAGTCTTCATGAATAACTTTTCGATTTTCGATCAAACATTTGATGATTGCCTTCTGCACTTGGTTCAGATTCTTTGGCGATGCATTGAGGTGAACCTAGTTCTTTCCTAGGAGAAGTGCCACTTCGTGGTTCCTGAGGGCATCGTACTTCGACACCTTGTATCTAAGAAGGGTATCCAAGTTTACCGAGCAAAGGTGAATCTAATTTCCAAACTCCCTTTGCCTTCCTCAATCAAAGATATTCGATCTTTTCTAGGGCATATTAGTTTTTATCAATGTTTTATATCTGACTTCTTTAAGGTTGCACGCCCCTCAACTAATCTTCTCTCAAAGGACACTCCCTTTGAGATGACAACTGAATGTGTTCACACACTTGAAATCTTGCATGACCGAGTAACCCAAACTCCCATCCTACAATCTCCTAACTGGAATCAGCCATTTGAGATCATGTGCGACGCGTCTGATTACGCGGTAGGAGCGGTACTTGGGCAAATGATCGATGGGAAACCGATGGTAATATATTACACCAGCAAGACATTAGACGAGGCTCAGCATAATTATACAATTACAGAGAAAGACATTGAAAGTTGCTGACCATAGTATTTGGTCTGGAGAAATTCAAATCATACCTCTTAGGATCTCATGTCATTATCTACTCGGATCGCACTACTGTGAGGCACTTACTTGTGAAGAAGGATGCTAAATCAAGGTTAATTAGATGGATCTTGTTCTTGGAAGAATTTGACCTTGAGATATGTAATAAGGCAGGAAAACATAATGTAGTTGCTGACCATTCATCCTGCCTTCCTTCTCCGATCATTGACCCTTCCAAACCAATTACTGAACATTTTCCGAATAAGCAACTTCTGAGCATTGATGCTGGACTTTTTTGGTATGCTGATATCGTTAGTTATTTCGCATCGAACCAAATCCCGTCTAATTGGCCAAAAGCCAAGAAAGATAAATTGATTTTAGATGCGAAGTATTATGCATGGGAAGATTCCTATCTCTTCCGCATTGGTGCTGATCAAATCATCTAGAGATGCATTCCTGATGCCAAGGTCAATGGCATAATCTCTTTCTACTGTGACCAGGCCTGCGATGGCCATTTCTCTGGGCACAAAATTGCAGCAAAAATCCTCCAGTGTAGCTTTTATTGGCCCACACTCTTCAAGGACACACGCAATTATCATAGGGCATGTGCTCGTTACCAAACCTTAGGCAACATGAGCCATTGCGGTATGATGCCCTTGAACCTGATTCTCGTGTGCGAGATTTTTTACATATGGGGGATTGATTTCATGGGTCCATTCGCGAATTTGAATGGTTTTGAATATATCCTTCTGGCTGTGGACTATGTGTCCAAATGGATAGAAGTTGTTCCGACACGAACCAATAATTATAAAGTGGTGATCAAATTTATTCATGAGCACATCTTTTCTCAGTTTGGTGTCCCGCAAGCAATTATCTCTGATGGTGGGACCCATTTCGTGAATGTGCACTTCCAGTCCCTGTTGAAGAAATATGGGGTGTCGCATTGGATTTTGACTCCATATCATCCCTAGACTAATGAACTGGCTGAGCTCTCCAATCGGGAGATTAAGAAAATTCTTCAAGTCACTGTCCGACCTGACAGAAAAGATTGGACAAATCAACTTTCTGAAGTATTATGGGCCTACAGGTCATCACTAAAAAGCGTGATTTATAAAAATAGTGATTTAGGTCATTGTAACACACAATTTGGATCGCTTTTAAATTTGTAAACTCCGAGTACTTGGAAAAGTATTCGAGTCATCCCAAGAGAAGCATGAATGCTTTAAACCAAATTTCTCACTTGATCCTTGGAAATCAACTACTTTTGGGCTTTTGAAATATTTAATTTTTAAGGTTTTTGAATACGGGCATTAATGCGGGGAGACATGGAATTTGCAATACAAGAAAACAAAGCAACAAGTGTCTTGTTTTATCCAACTCACTCCAAGCAAGAAATGCTTGGAATAATGGATATAACAAGACGCAATAAAAGCGCAACACAAGCTATTTAAAGGAATAGTAGAGGAATGCTTCTTAATTGAAATAGTTTTACAATGAGGTTGGAGAACTCACAAGTGAAAGGAATTTCCACTTGTAATCTCCAACCAAAATTACTACACTACTATGCAAAAGAAATAACAAAAGTGTAGAAGAAAGCTTAGGAAGATGATGTTGGTGATGATGCTGCTACCCAGAATTCCTGCTCTAGTCCTGGTTGCCCCAGGACCAAAAGGAAATCATCTCTCCTGAATGTCCTCCTTGTGGCAAACCCTAGGTGGGCATGCCTCCTCCTCCTTGGTGTGGAAGATTCTCCACTCCAAGAACTTCTCCCTGAGGTGGAGTGGACCACCTTTAAGATCTTCTCCTCTAGATGTCCTCCTTGCCTGGCCTTCCTCCTTGGTTTGGTGGCGACACAAGGGAGAAAAGGAAGAAGTTGAAGCCACCAAGGAGACATGGTGTCTCCTTGATCTTCTTCCTTCTCTCCTTCTCTCCTTGGATGTTGGATATGGGTAGAGTATGAGTAGAAAAATATGTAAACAGGGATGATTTGAAGTGGGTAGTTAGTGGTCTTTTTATAGGATGGGTAGGGGTGTAGGTGTGGTTAAAGGATGGATGACTAGGATGGCTTATAGGGGGTGGTTAGAAGATCCTAGGGTTGAGGTGAGTTGGCACCAAAATGGAGAGGTGTTGGTGGTTGGCGCCAACTCTAGGTGGGGGCTAGGGTTAAGGATGGGTTAGGTGTGTTGGATGGCTAGGATTAGGTTATATGGTGGTGGTTAGGAGATGAGTGGCTAGGGTAGGTTGGCGCCAATTAAAGGGATGTATGGAGGTTGGGTTAAGGAGGTGGTTGGCACCAACCTAGGTGGGTTTACGTGGGTTACTTGGTGTGGGAATTAGGAAGGGTTGGGATGGATCCATGTGGTGGTAGTTAAGGGATTAAGGGTGGATTTAAGTGGTGCTAAGGTGAGGAGGTGTTGATGGTGTTTTGGCACCACTGATGTAGTGGTTATAAGGGGGGTAGGGTGGTGTTGAGTTGGTGCTAAGAGGGTTTTCTAGAAGGGGGTGATCTATAGGGTGTAGATGGCCTTATGGGGGTAGGTGTAGGGCTGTGATAGGGCTTCAAGTTGGTGACAACTTAAAGGGGGTTAAGGTGGTGGTTATGGGTGGTTAGGTTGGTGAAAGGGTGAGCTAAAGTTAGCACCAAAGGGGAGCTTCTAGAAGGGGATTTGGTGGATGGTGGAGATGAGTTTAGGGGGTAGGTGTAAGGCTAGGATAGGGATTAGTTTTGTCGCCAACAAGAGGGTAGCTATTAGGTGGTTTTGAAGGGAAAACTAGGTGGCTTTTGGAGGTGGTGGTGTGAAGGGTCATGGGGGTTGATGGCGCCAAAAGAGAGTAGAGTACATTGACTTGGACTGAACTGGAGATGGAATGAACTCTAGTCAACTAAGATGAGCTAGCTAGAGCTCCCAGTGAACTGACTGGAGCTAGGATGAGCTAGACTCAGCTAAGTTGAGCTAGATCTGAGCTAAGCTGAGGTGGGTTGAGCTAACATGAGCTGAATGAAGCTGGAAGGAGCTAAACTTAACCAATGTAAGCTAAAATCTAGCTGAGATGAGCTGGATCCAGATAGGGTTCAACTGATCTGGACTTCCTCTTCACTTTCTTCCTTCTTAAGTGCTAGGGTTTTAAAGGTTTGAATATCTACTTAACCTTAACACTCAAGTAAAGATGTTAAAAATAAAAAAAGAATGCAATGCATGACTAATCCTAGGTTATGCCTAAATGCAACCCAAAAACTCATTTGCGGAGTTAAAAACCCAAGAGCTAGATCTATTTTAGGTCATAAGAATGATGATAAACTGGCATTTATCAGCAAGACCTCCCATAAAACCTAGCTAGGGATGACTTTGTTCAAACTAGTTTATGGGAAGGCATGTCACCATCCTGTAGAAATGGAGCACAAGGTCTACTGGGCAGTACGGAAATGCAATTTGGATCTTGGGAAGGCTAGAATCCACAGCTGTTTGCAAATGAGCCTATGAGAACTTACATATTCACAGGGAGCGAATTAAAGCTCTTCATGAGAAGCACATTTCACAAAAGGCTTTCTATCATGGTCAGAAAGTTCTTTTTTATGCTTAACTCAAGCTCTTCCTAGGCAAACTAAGATCGAAGTGGACCGGACCCTTTCTGGTTTGAAGGATCTTTGGAAATGGAGCTGTTGAAATTAGTGAATAGTAAATGGTCAAAGACTAAAACCCTTCCTTGAGCTACCCGATTGGAACTTGGCTGAAGAATCTTTTGATCTTCATTCCTCCTAAGCCACATTGCGACCAGCTGATGGCTATAAACTTAGCACTTAACAGGAGGCAACCTGTCATTTGAAAACCCGAGACCTTTCTTATCCTTCTTGAATTGCATTCCTACTACACTTTAGCATTCATACTTTAGAATAGCCAACTCCACCTCCAATACTCATATTGGAGCTTAAAATCATTCACAACAGTCATTCCGACTCGACCACCCACCCTTTTAAACCTGTTCTAAAATATGAACTAAGCTAAATTCAAACTCATCTTGTTTGCAATGAGGGCATTGCAAAACTTAGGCATCAAGGGGTATTAAAGTGCAAATGACTGGAAATTCAATTCTTTTGAAGGGTTCTCACAAAAAAAAAAATGATGAAAGGAGAGGAAATCTTTTGAGCAGAATTGCAAATCTTTAATGAAGGAGAAGAGACACAGAAAGGAAAAGGAGCAAAATTGTGTTAGTCCAAGCATGTGATTATGGAAGAGTTTACCTAAGTTCTAGGTTAGAACGAATGATGAATTATGACCTGAAGTGCTAAACCTTAGGAGATATGTGCGATATACTGACTTTAAGCCTCTAGGGCCTATTTGGCTCAAAAATTTGAGTATTTGTTAAGATGTGGATTATTCCTCGAGTGGTTGAGGAAGTTGATAAGCTAATGTATTAAGTCTAAGACTTAGGGAGTATATGGCCTCTTTACCTGCCCCTTGGTTTGCAAGTCTTGGTAACTTAAGCATCCACATCTCACACACTGGTCTAGTTCAGTGAGCTTAATGAAGAATAATGCCAAAAATTCCTCTATCTAAAAAAATGATTTCTCAAAAATCTGACTTAGGAAATGTTGCTGAAGCGAGAATCATCTTTTAAGGAATGTATCACGTCATAGTATAGTCGACGAAAATCGCTTTACAACAATTAAAATTTATAGAGTGCTCAAAAAATCACAATTGAGTTCGAGGTCGTTCACAGGGAGCAAATATGAAATTCATGCACTAATCATAATATAAATCAATGAGCACAATAATAAAGATATGCAATGAATATAAAATGTACTTAGGAATATATTCAATCCACTCAAAATGATATCCAATTGTATCACAAGTTATTGGGATAAAAAGAAATGAAGAATCTAAAAAGAATGGTGATTTGAATCACCACTTAATCAAGCACATATCCCATGTTTTAAGCCAACTCAAATATCTCTATAGTGGTTAGAACCACATAAATAGCCACGTCAGATTCAGAGCCAATATCTCCCAAATAATCCCACAGAACCTTCAATCAGACGGCAAACCCTAAGGTCAGACGACTTAACCATTCAAAGCACAACCAAGGCACAAGGCCTCAGTAACCTCAAGGATTAAGCTTCTCAAAATCTTGCTAAGTATTCAACATATACGGGAATGAACTTTGAGGATTCAGTGAAAAGCCTACCCCTATCCCCACTTAGAATTTCTCCCTATTTCTCTAATCGGGCACATAATCAGGTAACTGGATCTGGGTAAGGGGTCCAGGCTCACCAAGTGTGGGGTTGAGCGAGGAGTGGAGAGAGGTGAGAGGGGACCTCACCCTCGATGTAGAGGAAAGCAACACATGTCACAAAAGCATTTTATATGCTACTTCGAGTTTATTGCACACGAGGTGGGACTAAATGTTCCCCTCTTCCTTATGACTTCTTTGTTCTGCAGTAGGGAAGATCTTTAGGGAATTGAGTTTGCAATGAAGGCTCTACTGCTCAATTGAAGATGTAAGGGGCTTCTACAGATGGGTCCGCACCTACTAGAAGTAGTTGCGAGGGTAAAGATCGGGCGATGTCAGTGATCATGGTCGAGGATGATGAAGGCGGTGGTGGACATTCAACGAGCACCTGAAAAGCACAACCATGGGCTTATCGCCCCAGTTAGAATGCTCAGAAGCTTCGCCAAGAGGTGGCGAGTGTACTGGTGGTGGAATTAAGGCATGAGATACCCAGTAGTGGGTTGTCAGAGACTGGGAAGGTAACTGGAGGAGTGCATGTTCTGTGGGGTGCTTGGGTGATCGTAAGGTGAAATTGGGTAAGGGATTTTGGTGAAGGCATGTGGCAGAGCTTCTAGAAGTTGTAGCTGGTGGATTGGGTGTTTGTGGTGGTCACACGACATCACTGGAGCTTTACCGACGCTAGGGAAGACGGATGGGGAGAGAGGCGATTATTGGCTGAATTTAGGAGATAAGGGTCCCAATCTAACCTAAGGGAGAGAAAGAGAGAAAGATTAGCTACGGGCAAAGGGGAGGAAAGTTGGCACTGACTATGATAGGCCGATGTTGGAGAAGACGAATGCTCCGGTGGTGAGGACGGCGAGGAGGAAAGGTTAAGGTGGCTCCTGCTTGGTATGGCGAGGAGTGAAAGATGTCATGGAGGAAGTTCCCTTTGCCTATTATATGTGGTAGAGGGCGACGAAGGGAGATCGAGGAGCTTGTCGAAGCTTGGTTGGAGCAGGTCGAAGGAAGTAGAGGAAGAGGAGTTTTGGCCTAAAACCTTGCTAAGGAGGATGGCCTAGAGTTGGGGATTCCTTTATAGGGGTCAAGATCGAGCTCTAAGCTTGGAAGGAGGTTGGATTGCTCAGGTTTTTAGGGAGAAAAATCCCTAAAATCTCAAGTTCTTCTGAGCTCTAGAGCTTGATTTAGAGATCAAGAGGCAGTTCAAAAGATTGAAAATCTCCTCTAGTCCTTCCCTCCAAATTTGGAGGTGATCGGCTTTGATTAGAAGGAGAAAACCTCCCTCGAATCTCGTTGAAGGTGTGTTCCCACCGCCAATTGTCGTAGGGACCTAAGTGAAGAAAATAATGAGAAATTAGGGACCTATTTGCAAATAATTTGAAACCTGAGGGGGTCAATGTAAGAAATAAAGTTTTAAAGGGCTAAATTATAAACTACGTCAAAATGGACTCTGATTGGGACCAAATTTTGGAATTAACCTAATTTTGACCCACGGAATCTAATTGTGAAGTTGGATTTCAATTTTGACCATGTTTGACTTGGTAATTTACACAAAAGCCCAAATTAAGGTAAAATCCCGTCTGTCTATTCGAGGTCAAAATAGTTTCAGATGGTCAAACCAAGGGTACCAAACCTCTTAGAATATTTTTCTATGAATTTTAGGAGGTTTAGATGAATTTTATCTTGACCATAACCTCTTTAATTTAAGCAGATCTAAAATTAAGGTTTTGTTTCTGATTTGGTTCTCGAAACACATGAAACCCTATTTTTCCTGTGTTTACCAACTTCTTGGACTTTAATACTCATTTGACATTCATTTAACCCCTGAGTGACCCCGTGGTTACTCTGCATTTATGATGTGGTGTTAAAATAGTAGATTTAACCCTATTTTACTATTTTCTTCTCAAAATGGATTTGAGTGGAATTACTATCCTCAAGAAATTATTCAGGCGCATTTATCTCTTGATTTTTACTAACTCAAAGTAATTATGGCGAATGATGGTGTTACCATTAGGAAAGGCTTGAAAACACAAGTTGATTAGAAGAGTTCCCGCCGCATGAGAGGAAGAGTAAATACTCCCCTTTAGGATGTGTTATAACATGTCATCTCCTCAATGCCTGTCTCTTAGGATATTTAAATATCCTACCAGGGCATGTAAGCGCACTGTATTGTTCAAGTGCCACGGGTGGATTATCCCAAAATGTCGATTGTCAAGGCCTGAATTAGCTACGAAATGCCATGGGCGACACTATCATGAAGTGTCTATTTCTAGGGTTTTGGGAGTTGCCATGGGCGATGCTTTCCTGAAGCATCAAATGCCAGGGACCATTCAAGGATCAATGATGGAAGCAAGGAATCTGACACATACCATGTTGAGGGCCAATTCAAGGTTGGATTTAGAGGAGCCACAAAAAATTATAAAAAAGAAAAATCTCAAAAATATATCTATCTCTATTCTAAGAAATATGCTGGCGAGCTGAACCTGGACCGTTTGCATGAACACATGGGTGCTTTAACCTTTGGAGTCAATGAACCCTTGGGTAGTCTCTAGGGCCTTGATAAACACCAGTTTATCATCATTTTTATGCTTTAAAACTAACCTAGCTCTTAGGATTTTACTCTGCAAACGGGTTTTTGGGCTGCATTTAGGCATAAATTAGGATAGGCATGCATTGCATTTTTTATTATTGTTTTAATGTGTTTTTGTGAGTGTTAGGGATGTACAGATTCACAGATCCCTAAAACCCTAGCACTCAAGAAGGCAATTGGTGAAGGAGAGGCCCAGACTAGTTGGAACCCAGCTTGATCCAGCTCACCATAGCTGGAACCTAGCTTACTTGAACTAGGGTTAGCTCATCCCAGCTCCATTCAGCTAATCTCAGCTGGATGGCAGCTCAAGAGAGTTCACCTTAGCTCACCCTAGCTCAAGTCAGCTCAGATCCAGCTCAACTTAGCTGAGTCTAGCTCACCTCAGCTCCCACTAGTTCACAGGGAGCTCTAGCTAGCTCAGCTGAGTTGACAGGAGTTCACCCCAGCTCAGATCCAGCTACATTCAGCTCCACTCAACTCCAGCCAGCTGAAGAAGAATTCATCTCAGCTCAGGAAGCTCAAGTCCAGCTCCCGGGGATTCAGCTTAGCTCATCTCAGTTGAGCTAAGCTACCTTAGCTGCCTCAACCAGCTTGATTCTCCCCGATAGCACCAGACCTAGCTCACCTTAGCTCATTTTGGTAGAAGCTAGCTCACTTTAGCTTGGCTTAGCAACTAGCAAAGAACTAGCAAGCTAAGCCAGCTAGAGTAGCCCCATGCCAGCCTCTTCAGCAGCAGCCAGCTCCAGCTCCAGCTCCAGACTTCTTCTCCTCAGCTCCCTCCTCCAAACCCTAGCTCCAACACCTTCTCCTCTACTCCTCCATTAGCTAAGCTAGCTTAGCTTAGCTTAGCTTAGCTTAACTTAGCTATGCTCCAACTTCCTTGGCTTGTACTACCCCAAAAACCCACCTACCAACTCTACCCAACTAGCTCCACCTAAGCTCCACATAAGCTAACCTACTTGGCACCAACCTAACCTACCCACCACCTCCAAAAGACACCTAAAAGTGGCGCCAAAAACTACCCATAACCACCCCTTAATGGCGCCACTTTTCCCTCCAAAATCTCCCCTCATCTCCACCACACAATCTCCCTTGAACCCATCTCCACCATCCACCTAACCCCCCTTCTAGAAGACCCCATGTTGGCGCCAACATGGTGGTGTCTCTCCACCACCAAAAGACACCAACACCATCATAACTACCCCCTTTAACACCTCTTGGGTTGGCGCCAACTCTCCTTAGCCATAGGATCACTAACCACCTCCATTCTTCCATCCTAGCCCTCCATTTCAAGGGGCACCTTAACCCCCCATCCTACCCTATAAAAAGACCACTACCCACCACCATTCAAGCCATCCTTGGCTAGCCATTTCACTCTCATATTCCACCAAGAATCCCACGCCCAAGAGAGAAGAAGAAGAAGAAGATTAAGGGGATATTCTATCCCCTTGGTGCCTTCCCCTCTTCCCTTCTCTCTTGGGTCACGCCAGCCAAAGGAGAAGCCAGGCAAGGAAGATCTTGGAGGAGATCTTGAAGGTGGTCACGCCACCTTGGAGGAGTTTTTAAGGGTGGTGCACGCCCACCCCTTTGGAGAGAGCATTAAAGGTGGTAGCTTCCACCTTGGAGGAGCTCTCAAGGAAGGAGAAGAAGGAGGCCCTCTTTTCAAGCCAAGGAGCAGCTAGGCTTGGAGCAAGAAGACAACCTTCTTCACCATTGTTACAAGAGGATTTGTGTTTCTTTTCTTGCTTTTAAATTGTTCAATTCTAGTAGAAGCTTTCCTCTACTTGTCCTTGAAAAGAACACTCATTCTACTCAATCAAAAATTGCCTTCTTTTAAGCTTTTTATTGCAGTTGGTTGTTTTGGTTCTAGCACTTATTTCACCTCTTCTTCCTAATTACCCTAGGCCTACACTTGCCTAGAGTGAGCTTAGGAAGAAGATATTTCTATCTTTTAGAATTTTAATCATTTGTAGGTGTTAGTTCTTTTCGCTACAATCTGCCGTTTGCCCTCGTCTTTTCAAAATACAAAAAAATTACATATTGAAAAATATTAAAAAGAAAGTTGAGATTGTATTCCAAGCAAGAGAATCATTATTGCAATTTTTGCCTCCTTGGACGACCCTAGATACTCCCCTATCTAGGATATAAATTTTAAAAGCGAAAGCGGATTTACGCGTTACAACGACGTATTTTAACAAACTGCGTATTTCGCTATCACTTTTTGGCGCCGTTGCCGGGGAGGCACGGCTTTGCATTAACTCATTTTCTCTTGCTTGAAGTGGATCTCATCCCCTTCTCTTTCTTTCTTTTGTGTGTGCAGGAACGACAGCGGGAAAGCGGGAATCTGGAAGCGAGAGCTTAAAGATCCTTTTCTTCCCGCGAAAATTCAGGTTGGTTCCTCTTTCTAGTCACATAATTAATTAAAACTACCAAAAATATATTAAACTTGGCTTTCAGGACCCTAAACACTTAAATTAAGTGGAGTGGTGCATTTTAAAATCATCGTTTGCTTGTATGCTTCTTTAGCACCATTCCATTGCAAGTATTGGTGTTCTGTTTTTCGGGTCTAGATTTCTGTCCAGACTTGAAAAATCGATTACTAACACCACAGGCCTCCTAAAATCATAAAATTTCATAGAGTGATTCCCAATTAAGTTTGGAACATCTGTTCCAAATTTCAGATCAATTGGATTTGTATTTAATTTTTAAAAATTCGTGGATTACAGAGGGGTCACACCCTCTAATCTTCCTGTTTTGCTACTGTCCGCGAATTTTCAGAATTTTTATACTCATCCAATTTTTGTGAAATTTGTCTTGTTGGAATCCCTGTGAAATTTTACATATCATATAAAATCATAAAAATTTTCTGAGGTCGGTGGTAATACTAAAAAGTCTATAATACCCACGGGTATTATTTTTGGACTTTGACACCAGTACAATTAAAAATTCAAAACTATTATCAAACAAATTCCTAAAATCTTACAAAAATCTTTTTTAGAATCCTTGTTTGATTTTATTCAAAGTAGTGGTGTTGTTTGACTTGTTTGGACCACTACTTAATTCTGAAAGCTAAAAATAATTCATTGGTAGTTAAATTTCTGTCTCAGGGATAATTGGTTTAGGGTTTCTTCTTTCTCTTTAGAGACTCAATTAAAAGGAAATATACAATCACACATACAACTTGTCTTTCCTTTGATTGTGAATTTTCAAACTTGTTTGAAAACTTAAAGAGAAAAACCCTAAAATTCATTTAATTAAATCACATCCTAAAAGACAAAAATATAAAAAAAAAAATTGTGTGACAACTTGATTTTCATTGGAGCCACTCTTCAATTCCTGCACACACACAAAAAAATCAAATAACAGGGCAACAACCCAATAATCGCCCTCTACATTCCATGTGCACTATAGCATCCTAGACCTAATTAAAATTTGTAGCAACTTGACCCCTAAGGCTTTATCAACTTAGGCTTGCTATTTAGGTCTTAAGTTTTATTTAGTTAGTACCAATTTTGTCATCTATATCTGGTGTTCAGGCTGAGGGGCTGTGTCAAACGACCAGGCGCGGGTTTGTACAAGCACCTGGGGTTTTCCCTGGGAAACGTTTGGGCCCAAACCTCCCCTTAAGCAACCTGGCCAGATTTGTTGATAGAACGGGTATTCACTATTGACTACTTAATTCCTACATAGACCAAGTCTTAGGTTTATTTTTTAGGGAGTCACAACTAAGTTAGGTCTAGAATTTGATTGCTTGTGTGCACATTTCTCTCATCTCTATCTCTTCTCCTCCCCTCCATTTCTTCCAAGTAGTGCATGCACGGGCGACGGTCCCAAAAGCCACACCTTGAGGGACCATCTGATTTCGCCCCCCGTAGCAAGAAATCATTGTTTTCTTCCCCCTCGTCTTCTAGAAAAATGGAAAACCCAGGAAGCCGTCAAAAAAATTCTGCTTCCACTTCTAACCCGTCAGCCGACCCACAAGCTGACTCCACCCTCCCTCACCTTCCTAACTTGGAGCAACCAGAAATATCAGCAGGGCCAGGTGGCCCTCCAATTATAACCCATAATACAAATCCCTTTGCATTAATGGTCGACCATTTGGCTCGGCTACAACAAAATCAAGAAGATCTAGCTAGGACTGTCACGAACCTAGCTAATCAAGGACAAAATCCACCACCTCGCCAACAGCCTGTCATTCCTCTTAAGGATTTCTATGATCCTTCCAATTATGAGGAAAGACCAGGGGTGGTCATACCACAAGGGGATTTTGAAATCAAACCCGCTATTCTAAACCTTATCAAGCATTTTCATGGTCTTCCAAGAGAGGACCCTTTTTGTCATCTCGAGGAATTAACTGTCCTCGCTCAAACCACTCGTTCCCGCCATGTGCAGGAAGACATGTGGTTAATGAGACTCTTTCCTCTCTCTCTCAAAGACAAAGCATCACATTGGTTTAGAACAGTTGGGCGTCCTATTACCACCTGGCCCCAATTAAAAAGTGCTTTTCTTAAAAAATTTTTTCCGATCGGTCGAACAAATGCATTAAGAAGATCTATAACGACCTTTCAACAAAAAATTGGTGAAGTCCTCCATGAAGCCTGGGAAAGATTTCAGGAACTTCTAAGAAGTTGTCCCCACCATGAAATTCCACAATGGCAGCTAGTGCAGATCTTCTATCATGGATTAGAAGATCAATTAAAACGATTTGTGGATGCCTCATGTGGGGGCAATTTTCTTAACAAAGACGCCGAAAGTGCCTATCTTCTCTTTGAAGAAATGAGTGAAAACTCATTTAACATGACTTCAATGGACACTTTTGGCAGATCACAAAACCCCAGACATGGAGTCCATGAAATTGACTCCAAAACCACCTCTGTTCCAGTCACACAAGATGATTTATATATGTTAGCTCAACGACTGGACCAGATGCAAATTCACCAAAAGAAAATAGAAGAAAAGCTCACAAACAAACAAGCTCCACACGTCCACTCTCCACACACTAACCCCCCACACATTCTCCGAAGAGAGAATCTGCACAATATCGATGCCACATCTGTTGACCAGCAATTCCCGGCTGATTTCCCGCAAGATTTAACCGGGAATTTTGACCAAAATATTGTTGATTCCACCTCGGAAAATATTTATGCTCTCCAGGAGCAATTTAGAAACCCCTCCAACATTTCCAATCAAAATTGGAGGACTAACCCGAATCACTCCTGGAAAAACCCGAATCCGATTTCTCTTCCCAAACAAAACTATTTTGGGAATTATGGGCAACCTTTGTATCAACCTGGACCATCCCAGGATGATATTAATAATCAGGTCATGAAAACTCTGCAAGGAATGCAGACTCAAATGACAGAAGTAACCCGCATGGTTACCAATTTACAACAACAAGTTAAGGTTACTCCTGATCATCGACCTATTGGGAATTTACCATCCCAACCCATGCCCAACCCAAACAATCAAAGGAGTCAATTCCAAGGTGGATATCACAGTCAACCTATTCATCCAGCACCTCAGCATCCGCCGGGTTTCAATAACAGCCAGGCTCCCCGTCCTCACCCTAGAAACAACCAGACTGCAAATGCAGTTACCTTGAGGAATGGGAAAACCACTCAAAATACCCTGCCTGTTAAAGAAACCCGCTCTAATGACACACAGATTAACTCTTCCCCTCCTATTGTTCAGGAACCAATTCACGCAAAACAGGGCAACCCTGCCCCATTTCCACAAGCCCTCCACTCTTCAAAAAAGAAAAAAACAAAATCTGAGCCCACTGAGAAGGAATTAATGGATTTATTTGGGCAAGTAGAAATTAATATCCCTATCCTAGATGCCATTAAGTATATCCCTGCCTATGCAAAATTCTTAAAAGATTTATGTACTCCAAAAAGGCAGCCCAAGAATTTAGGAAAGGTGATTCTTCCAGAGACAGTCAGCTCAGTTGTGCAGAGCCGACTGCCTCTTAAGAGAAAAGATCCCGGCGCCCCCCTAATCCAAGTTATCATTAATGATACCTCATTTGATCGCGCTCTGTTGGATCTTGGTGCCTCAATTAATCTTATCCCCACAATTATTTTTGAGGAATTTAAGATCGGTGAATTGAAACCTGTTGAGGTTACTCTCCAATTAGCCGACCGATCTACGATTAAACCAAGGGGAATTGTTGAAGATGTTCTTGTCCGGGTCAAAGATTGTCTATTCGCAGTAGACTTTTTAGTCCTGGACATAGAGGTACCTGAAGCACTTAAGTTTGCCCCCATTATTCTTGGAAGACCATTCTTAGCCACCGCCCGCGCCAATATTGATTGTGATTCTGGAAAGATGAAGATCATGTGTGGCGGTGAATCTGTAACCCTAGACATTTTTCAAGCCTCTAGGCGATTCCAGGAACCAGATTTCTTTGATGATTCGGATTCAGAAATAGAAAACATTGTGGAGGAAACATTGCAGATTTCCCAATTAGGTTCCTGTTTTGCTGTAAATACGGTTCCTGAACAATCTACTTTTTCTCACCCTTCCACCTCAACTACACAACCAGCTAACATTCCAGCTGACCCTTTCACTCTCACCTCACCTCTAACCCACAAAGCAGAAACTCTTTCGGAACCGGGCCTACAATTGGAATTAAAACCTTTGCCCGATTCACTTAAATATGTTTTCCTGGGTCCAAATCAGACCCTGCCCCTGATTATAAATTCTGGACTCACCGGGGCACAAGAGCACAAACTTCTCCAGGTTTTGAGTAAATATCGAAAAGCTATTGGCTGGACCCTTTCTGATCTTAAAGGCATTCATTCGTCCTATTGTACGCACCGTATATTTTTAGAGGACGATTCTCGCCCCTCCCGCCAACCACAAAGGCGCTTGAATCCTAGTATGCAGGAGGTGGTAAAAAAGGAGATTATTAAGTGGCTGGATGCTGATATCATCTACCCCATTTCTAACAGCTCCTGGGTTAGTCCAACTCAAGTAGTCCCCAAAAAGGCTGGACTAACAGTTGTCACCAATGAAAAGGGGGAAAATATAGCCACTCGAACCGCTTCTTCTTGGCGCGTGTGTATAGATTATCGAAAATTAAACACCGCCACTAAGAAGGATCATTTCCCGCTCCCTTTTATTGATCAAATCTTGGAGCGATTAGCCGGACGGGAATTTTACTATTTTTTGGACGGTTATTCTGGCTATAATCAAGTAGCGGTTCATCCTGAGGACCAGGATAAAACAACTTTCACCTGCCCCTTCGGAACCTTTGCTTTCCGAAGAATGCCCTTCGGTCTTTGCAACGCACCTGCGACTTTTCAAAGGTGCATGCTTGCAATTTTTTCAGACCTGGTAGGTGAATGTTTAGAAGTTTTTATGGATGACTTCTCTATTTTTGGAGATTCTTTTGATCATTGCCTCAAAAATCTTGAAAGAACCCTCCAAAAGTGCATAGAAGTTAACCTGGTCCTCAGCTGGGAAAAAAGCCATTTCATGGTCCAAGAAGGTATTGTCTTGGGCCATGTTATTTCTAAACAAGGAATTGCGGTAGATAAAGCAAAAATAGATGCTATATCTAAGCTCCCACCGCCCACTACTGTCAAACAAATCAGATCCTTTTTGGGTCATGTGGGTTTCTATCGTCGATTCATACAAAACTTTTCCCAAATCTCCAAGCCTTTAAGTCAGCTTCTTACTAAAGACCAGCCATTTGATTTTAATAATAAGTGCCTGGAGAGTTTTTTGAGGTTGAAGAAAGAGGTTACTGAGGCACCAATATTGCAGGGACCTGACTGGAATAGTCCCTTTGAATTAATGACAGATGCCTCAGATTTTGCTGTAGGGGCCGTTCTAGGGCAAAGAATTGGCAAGAAACCCGTTGTGATCTATTATGCCAGCAAAACCCTTGATGACGCACAACGGAATTACACGGTTACTGAAAAGGAACTTCTTGCCATTGTATTTGCCTTGGAAAAATTTAGATCTTATCTGTTGGGGTCACGGGTCACTGTTTATACCGACCACTCAGCAATTAAATATTTGCTGACTAAGAAAGATGCGAAACCCCGCCTTATCCGTTGGATTCTGCTGCTCCAGGAATTTGACCTGGAAATCAAGGATAAGGCGGGATTGCACAATGTAGTGGTCGATCATCTCTCTCGTCTTATGACAAATGACATAATGACCCCACCAGATCAGTTCCCTGATGAAAGTATTTTAGCTGCTACAACCCTCCCTTGGTTTGCACCCATTGCAAACTACTTAGCAACAGAACAAATCCCTGCTGATTGGCCAAAAACAAAACGGGATAAGTTCTTTGCTGATATTAAATATTATTTTTGGGAGGAGCCCGACCTTTTCCGCATTTGTGCCGATCAGGTTATTCGACGATGTGTCCCTGATTCTGAAATCCATGATATCTTAACACATTGTCACTCAATGGCCTGTGGCGGACATTTTTCGGGCAAGAAAACTGCAGCTAAAATCCTTAATGCAGGATTTTATTGGCCCAGCTTGCACAAAGATGCTCATGACTTTGTTCGGTCCTGTGTGCGTTGCCAGAGCATCGGCAACATGACTCGAAAGGATATGATGCCCCTTAATCCTATTTTAGAGGTTGAAATTTTTGATGTTTGGGGCATCGACTTCATGGGACCGTTCATCAACTCTGGTGGGTATTTGTATATATTAGTCGCAGTAGACTATGTTTCTAAATGGATAGAAGCAATACCCACCCGCACTAGTGATCACCGTGTGGTTGTCGAATTTCTTAAGAAAAATATTTTCTCAAGATTCGGCATACCAAAAGCCATTATCAGTGACGGAGGCTCACATTTCACCCACTCACAATTCCGTCACCTCCTTTCTAAATATGGGGTTAATCATAAAATTTCCACACCATATCACCCCCAAACTAATGGCCAGGCTGAAGTTTCTAACCGGGAAATTAAAAATATTCTACAAAAAACGGTTAGGTCCGACCATAAAGACTGGTCCACCAAATTGGACGACGCTTTATGGGCCTACCGTACCGCTTTTAAAACTCCGCTTGGCATGTCTCCCTTCCGTCTGATTTTCGGGAAGGCATGCCATCTCCCGGTAGAATTAGAACATAGGGCTTTTTGGGCAATAAAACAACTTAATATGGATTTATCTGATGCCGGTAACCATAGAAAATTACAATTAACTGAATTGGAAGAATTACGTAATTTTTCCTATGAAAATGCGAGGATTTATAAAGACCGAACAAAGAAATTTCATGATAAATATATTGTTCGGAAACACTTTGACGTTAATCAACGTGTTTGGCTTTTCGATGCGAGATTACGTCTTTTTCCTGGCAAATTAAAATCTAAATGGACCGGCCCCTTTATTGTTCATAAAACATATCCATACGGCGCTGTTGACCTTCTTGATCCACAAACTAATTCGATATTTCAAGTCAATGGCCAGCGTTTAAAGCCCTATTTTGACCATACGCCTAAAATTCCATCTGAATCTTTTAATTTTACTGAGCCAACCACCCTTGATCACTAGTACACATCACGCCCGGCTGAATGGCGTAAAAGATAGCACTGGATGGGAGGTAACCCATCATTTTCTTGCTTTCCTTTTTTCTTCTTTTTCCAGGTTTTGATCATCCTAAACCCGACCGTCATCACTAAGGTGATCCCTTTTCCCTCCTAATGCATGAGGACATGGCATATCTTAAGCATGGGGGGGTGTTTTTAAATTTTTATGATCGATTCAGGATGTTCAAAACCTAAAAACATGCAATTTTCTTTAATTTATTTCCTGCTTGCATACCCAAAAAAATAAAAATAAAAATAAAAATGTTGAAAACTTTTTGAGGAAAAATTTTGAAATCAGGACTAAGGTCGTAAAATTCACTTCTGGTACAATGGGATTTAATCTTTAACAAACTAAGGATGAGGATATGGATCTGATCATTAGAATTTCAGGGTCTATTTTAGACTAGATCAGATATCCTTCTCTAAAATTCCACCTGAACTCATGATAGTTCAGGTGACTTGATCCTATTTTGTAATATGGAAAGTATTTGACTTAGTTTCTGATTCAAAAACTTGCGGGTCTCAAGAAACTTCTTGTGTCAATTTTCACACACAAGCCAACACTTAAAAACAACTAAAAAAAATTGAAAAGCTTCCTTGTTTGGATTTAGTAAAAGTCTGAAGTAGATCATTGGTTTGAGTTCCCACCGCCGAGAAGAAGGAAAATACCTTCTTTGAGGACGCGATGTCAACATGTTACCGCCTCGACGCTGCTCTATATCTATATTTCATATCTTTAGACGGAGCATTAAAGCGCATTTCAGCAGCTCAAGTGTCTTGGACGGTGCTCTACCTATAGCGTCGGAGCAAGAGCTTGAGTTTGCTTGGAGCGCCCCTTTTCACCGCATCGTGTTTTGGGGTTGTGAGCTCCTGGGTGGTGTCATGGACAGTGCTATCCCGAAGTACTGGCGCCAGAGCCCCCTCAAGGAATGGTAACGGGAATGATGATACCGACACATCTGTTGTAAGACTAAGCTAAAAATAAGCATGGGAGAGAAAAAAAAAAAAAATAATAATAATAATAATAACACGTCCTTATAAAGGTTGGCTTTTCACAAGCACAGACACAAGGTTTTAAAGGAATTTGCAAGTTGCGAATCAGATTCACGAGCCAGAAAAATCCTAAAAACAAACATTTCAAGTCATCTGAATTAACAAGGGGTTAATTTGTGAATTTTCTGAGGATATATTGATCCCGTTCTATCTAATGGTTGGATCCAAAAACAAATCCTGATGTTTATCTTCAACAAATCCCGTATCTCCTGTGTTTTAATCTACCAAGGTCCCTTAATCTCTTTTTCTCCTCAAAAGTCAAAAAAAAATTAGATTTCCCAAAAATTCCGTTTTCCAAAAAAAAAATTTAATGTTTTGCTAAGAGACTAGCAAAAGATAAGCATGGGGGTGTGATAAACACCAGTTTATCATCATTTTTATGCTTTAAAACTAACCTAGCTCTTAGGATTTTACTCTGCAAACGGGTTTTTAGGTTGCATTTAGGCATAAATTAGGATAGGCATGCATTGCATTTTTTATTATTATTTTAATGTGTTTTTGTGAGTGTTAGGGATGTACAGATTCACAGATCCCTAAAACCCTAGCACTCAAGAAGGCAATTGGTGAAGGAGAGGCCCAGACTAGTTGGAACCCAGCTTGATCTAGCTCACCATAGCTGGAACCTAGCTTACTTGAACTAGGGTTAGCTCATCCCAGCTCCATTCAGCTAATCTCAGCTGGATGGCAGCTCAAGAGAGTTCACCTTAGCTCACCCTAGCTCAAGTCAGCTCAGATCCAGCTCAACTTAGCTGAGTCTAGCTCACCTCAGCTCCCACTAGTTCACAGGGAGCTCTAGCTAGCTCAGCTGAGTTGACAGGAGTTCACCCCAGCTCAGATCCAGCTACATTCAGCTCCACTCAACTCCAGCCAGCTGAAGAAGAATTCATCTCAGCTCAGGAAGCTCAAGTCCAGCTCCCGGGGATTCAGCTTAGCTCATCTCAGTTGAGCTAAGCTACCTTAGCTGCCTCAACCAGCTTGATTCTCCCCGATAGCACCAGACCTAGCTCACCTTAGCTCATTTTGGTAGAAGCTAGCTCACTTTAGCTTGGCTTAGCAACTAGCAAAGAACTAGCAAGCTAAGCCAGCTAGAGTAGCCCCATGCCAGCCTCTTCAGCAGCAGCCAGCTCCAGCTCCAGCTCCAGACTTCTTCTCCTCAGCTCCCTCCTCCAAACCCTAGCTCCAACACCTTCTCCTCTACTCCTCCATTAGCTAAGCTAGCTTAGCTTAGCTTAGCTTAGCTTAACTTAGCTATGCTCCAACTTCCTTGGCTTGTACTACCCCAAAAACCCACCTACCAACTCTACCCAACTAGCTCCACCTAAGCTCCACATAAGCTAACCTACTTGGCACCAACCTAACCTACCCACCACCTCCAAAAGACACCTAAAAGTGGCGCCAAAAACTACCCATAACCACCCCTTAATGGCGCCACTTTTCCCTCCAAAATCTCCCCTCATCTCCACCACACAATCTCCCTTGAACCCATCTCCACCATCCACCTAACCCCCCTTCTAGAAGACCCCATGTTGGCGCCAACATGGTGGTGTCTCTCCACCACCAAAAGACACCAACACCATCATAACTACCCCCTTTAACACCTCTTGGGTTGGCGCCAACTCTCCTTAGCCATAGGATCACTAACCACCTCCATTCTTCCATCCTAGCCCTCCATTTCAAGGGGCACCTTAACCCCCCATCCTACCCTATAAAAAGACCACTACCCACCACCATTCAAGCCATCCTTGGCTAGCCATTTCACTCTCATATTCCACCAAGAATCCCACGTCCAAGAGAGAAGAAGAAGAAGAAGATTAAGGGGATATTCTGTCCCCTTGGTGCCTTCCCCTCTTCCCTTCTCTCTTGGGTCACGCCAGCCAAAGGAGAAGCCAGGCAAGGAAGATCTTGGAGGAGATCTTGAAGGTGGTCACGCCACCTTGGAGGAGTTTTTAAGGGTGGTGCACGCCCACCCCTTTGGAGAGAGCATTAAAGGTGGTAGCTTCCACCTTGGAGGAGCTCTCAAGGAAGGAGAAGAAGGAGGCCCTCTTTTCAAGCCAAGGAGCAGCTAGGCTTGGAGCAAGAAGACAACCTTCTTCACCATTGTTACAAGAGGATTTGTGTTTCTTTTCTTGCTTTTAAATTGTTCAATTCTAGTAGAAGCTTTCCTCTACTTGTCCTTGAAAAGAACACTCATTCTACTCAATCAAAAATTACCTTCTTTTAAGCTTTTTATTGCAGTTGGTTGTTTTGGTTCTAGCACTTATTTCACCTCTTCTTCCTAATTACCCTAGGCCTACACTTGCCTAGAGTGAGCTTAGGAAGAAGATATTTCTATCTGTTAGAATTTTAATCATTTGTAGGTGTTAGTTCTTTTCGCTACAATCTGCCGTTTGCCCTCGTCTTTTCAAAATACAAAAAAATTACATATTGAAAAATATTAAAAAGAAAGTTGAGATTGTATTCCAAGCAAGAGAATCATTATTGCAATTTTTGCCTCCTTGGACGACCCTAGATACTCCCCTATCTAGGATATAAATTTTAAAAGCGAAAGCGGATTTACACGTTACAACGACGTATTTTAACAAACTGCGTATTTCGCTATCAGGCCTTAGAAACCTTTGTCGAAGACCCAAGGTTAAAGCTGATTAGGTCTGTATCTTGGCCAGTACTTGGGTACCTTAAGGCATAGGGTTAGTATTTCAAACTACTATCTAGAGGTGTGGCACAATAAGGCATCTTGACAATAAATTCTGGTCTAGAGATCTGGTTTTCTTCTATATGATTTTGCTAAGGACTAGCAAAAGTTAGACATGAGGGTATGATGGTAACATCGTCATTTTCCATAACTAGCTTTATTTAGCTAATTTCCAAGGATAAATGCTCCTTACTAATCATAAAAAGGATAGAATTCAAGTATGTCCTGAATTTGAGAAGCAAATGGAAACTAAGTTAATTCTAATATTTTAGCGAGTGTTTACAAATGCAGATTAACTAAAGGGTGAGCCTATACCTAATGAAAGTTCAATTGAACTCAAAGTCCCAAGAATTAGGCTTAAAGTGAGAGTTCAGTAGAACTCAAAGTCCTACGAAGTAGGCTTGAAGTAACTAATTCAGGGTTTTTTGAGAACTGAAGGTAAATTTATGAATTAAAACCCTAATTATAGACTCACTTCCATTAAAAGGTGTTCTGGTGGAAATAAATATAATCTAAATCTTATAAAAATCATTGAAAAATATTTTATGAGGTTTGGAACATTCACTTTTACAAAATGAACCCATTTTGACCAAAAATAGAGACCATGGCGGGAAATTATTACATTTTGGGTTAAAGTGTAAATTGCCAAGTCAAACTTCATCAAAATCCAAATTTGAGGTCACCATTAGATTCCTTTGGTCAAAATTAGGTTACACCTAAAATTTGAGCCCAATCAAAGTCCACTCAAAGTTTTGATTATTTCTTAGGCTGATAGGGTGCAGAGCTTGTGGTCGAGGTTGGAATTGAGGTTTGGTGTTCTGATTATTTCCTGACCACACAAAGTTGGGATGATTACTTCATCTAGGATTATAGGTGTTAGGGAATGGATCATTCTGGATGGTGTGGAGATCCTCGCAGGTCTGAGGAACTCTAGAGAAGTCAGAATAAGAGGGTTTAGAGTTCCTCCAACTAGAGTAGGTAGATTCAGAGTTTCCTCTAAGACTCGGATCAGATAGGGGTGGATACAGGTCCATCCCCTAGTTAGAGTGGTGGTAAATGTTATGCACAACCTCCCTACTAGAGAGAAATTGCACATACATGTTTCGTTGTGCAGTGGTGGCTCTCTACAGATGTCAAGTCAATTCATACACCTTTTTCTCAATGATCAAGACCTTATCCAGGCGACTGGCCACCAATTTTAGATCGACGGATGCAGATAGGGCTTGAGTCTCATGTGCCCTTTGCGTGTTTGTCAATGCGTGGGTGGTCGTCCGATCGAACACACCCATAGATTCATTGTTTATGGAGTTCTTGCACATGTTCTCTAGAATCTCCCAAATGGTATCTTCATGCTGACCCATGATGTTGCCACCACAGGTTGCATTGACAAAGAGCCTGATATGCTCATGGAGTCCCTGGTAAAAAGACTAGACTTGTTCCCATTTAGGAACTCTGTGATGGGGGCATTTCTGCATGAGATCCAAAAAGTGGTCCCATGCCTCATGAAGTGGTTCTCTCACATTCTGTGGGAAATGCGTGATCTGGTGCCTCAAAGTATTCATTTGACCAACTGGGAAGAATTTCTTTAGAAATTTGGATTGGAGTTCCTCCCATGTATTGATCGGATGGGTCAGAGTCTAATACCAATGGGCAGCCTTCTCCATAAGGGAGAAGGAGCACATCTTCATGAGCAGGATGTTCCGGTTCTGAATAGGTGGCCTGAAGGTCTGGGCCAGATGTTTCAGCTATTTGACGTGCTGGAAAGGATCCTCAAAGTTCAAGTTGTGAAATTTTGGGATAGCATGAATCAAATTTAGCTTGAGTTCAATATCAGGTCCTCTAGCTAGGATTTGCACTCTGGGTTCGATTGCCAACGTAGTGGGATTGCAATGATCTCGCATCTGAGGATGCTGCAGTGGGTTCATGAATGCCTAAAATAGATCATTGAGGCACTGTAACTGATTCTTGAGATTACGTTCTTCTTCTTCGTGATTCTCCATGGATGTGGATGAAGGAGATCTAGGCTCAGAAGCAGAAGAGTCGGAAGAGATGTCACGCTGGTCAGGTGGTATCATAAACAAGTGGGTCGAGGGCTGGCCTCGAGGAAAATGGACTGCTAATGGAGGTCTCAAGGGTGATCTTAAGGACCTCCTCCTGAACATGCACTAGAGACCCATATGAGGGACAGAATATGTGATGGACCCAATCGAGGCACCTAAAAATCTTTGGATGACTAAGGAGGTTCGAGGCTGATGATACCTATTGATTAGAAAGTCACTCAATTGAGAAGTACTTGGGCAGCCAGGAAGGGAGAGCCCCGTAAAGACCCCTACATGGTAGAGTGTCCCCACAGGTTACAGGGTTTCCCCTACCTGACCTTCCTTGTCACTAAGAATCCAAGTAGATCGGAATGAACAACTTGATCCCTTAACTCTACCAATTTTAATCCTGAATTATGGTGCTTTGAATTTAACTTGAACTTTAAAATTGATTGTGATTTGTAACCTAATTTGAAAATTGGTTAACCCACAAGGTGGGTCAACTTCACCTAACTTGCCCTAAAGTTTAGAATGAATTGGGTAAAGAAACCCAAAATCACCCTGAGTGGCTTGCAAGCAGGTTATTAAGTCTCAAATTTCAAGGATTCAAGTGAATGTTAGAACCTTCTTTTTAGGATCTTCTTGATTATATCAATTCAATCAAGGCTTGGGTGGCACACCATGTAGGAAATAAATTTTCTTTTAATTCAAGCAAGTGTGTTTTCCTCAAACCCTAAAATATAAACCCTAATTTGGCTTTTTTCCAGATCCAATTCTTTCCAAAATTGGCACCTAAGGCTCAATCAAGAAAGCGAATAGCCTTAGGCACCTTAAGTCCCTAATAGGTGCAGATATCTAAAAGGAGATTTCTAAATAAATCAAATCAGGCAACTCAAGTGATTAATTCTAAGAAAAGAATGCGAGTTGATCCTAATTGATTCTTCTTTTTAGTTCTTTCCAGAAATAGGGGCTTAAGAAGAAGGAAATGAAGCTACCTGCTGATTAGCCCATAGTTGTGGGCTATTTAAGTATTTAAATGCCTAAACATTAGGATAATTCTAACATTTATTTAGCATAAATTAGGATGTAAATAGATTAATTCATATTTTTAATTTAATTACATAATCCATGCAATGCATTCATATTTTAATTGCATTTAGAATTAGCTTAGAATGCCATTCATCTAATTAGTTAACTAATTAAGTACATTGTTTTAGTTAACATAAAACTTGAGGGTTTGTATATAAATAACCATAATATTTTAATAATATTCTTTATTCTTCTTCTTCTCAGCAACGGCTCGGTTGCCGCTGCAACGCCTCCGGCCTCACTAAAAGCGCATTCATGGATCGGCGGAGAAGGTGGATCTGCTCCCGCCTCTCCATTCAAATTTGTGCAGGCCGCTACAAAAGGAGGAGAGAGGATGCTGAGCGAGAGAGGCCTCCGCCACCGACCCACCACAGTGCAGAGAGAACCTCTCTCTTCCACTCCACACTGCCGGCCTCTACTGTGGCGACGAGTCTCCAGCACCGTGGGCGTGTGGTGTGACAGGCAACACCGCCATCCGAAGCTCGCCGCATCACCGTGAGCACCTTAGTGTGCATCTTCCTCGCCGTCGTCGCAGACCACCACCACCGAGCTACTGATCAGCCACCCTCTCAGTAACTTAAGACGTCTGGGAAATTTCCCAGACGTCTGAAGTTACCCGCTCACCTCCACTTCCTCAGCCTGCACTCTCCAACCGGCCACCAGACCGCCTGCACCCTCCACCGCTCACCGGCTGTAGACCTGCGCACGCCTGCAGATCAGCCCACGCCACCTTCCCCGCGCCCATCAGCCTGCAGCACACCCGCGCCCACCATCAACCGCGCCTGCAGACCACCGCAGCCATCTCCACGCGCCTGAAGACCACCGCCCACGCCAATCGCGCCAGCGCCCTCCGCAGACCCTCCGCAGCGTACGCCATCCTCCAACCGCGCTGCAGCACCCTCCGCCGCGCTTGCAGAACCGCCTGCAGCGCCCTCTTCCCCGCGCCTGCAGACGAACGCCTGCCACGCCAGCCGCAGCAATGCCCACTGCAGCGGCAGCAGCCACCCCCGCAGCAGCAGCAGGCGGCGGACTTCACGCCAACAGGCTGCGCAAGCTGCCGGCTGCAGCACCTCCGCCGGAGCTCGTCCGGCCACCTCCGGCCGCCGCGCGACTCGCCACCACCACCGATTCGAAGCCCTTGATCCAAGGAACCTCCTCCGAGCTTCCCGCGCCCGGCCATCGGCTCCTCGTCGCGCAAGACAACGGGGAAAAATTCCCCTGTTTTGCTACAGTAAAACGTTAATTAAAATTTACATTTTCTGTCATTGCCACATTTTAATCATATTCTATTGACTCTGCATTGTGGAAAATATCCTGTAGTTTCTCATAATTGCCATTTCAGCATTGTTTCTTGCTTAAACCATAATCTAAAGGCAATCTTGGCTTGGTTCTTATCCAAATTGACTACGAACAAACATTTTTAAGTGGCATGAATTTTAATACGTTATTGCCTCCCTGTGGATACGACCCGCTCCTCTGCGAGTGGTTATTTCCTGTTAAAAATTGATTAGTCGATTTTTCCACCACATTAAACTACAAACGACTTAAAAGCGAAAGATCGACAAGTCACCTGCCCTAGAGTGGTTGTTGTGTAGTTGATCTTCTCCCGTGTACCTTGCAGAATCACAACAGATTAGATAAAGCAAGTTAGAATCAGATCAAAATTGTAATCAGTGGAATGAAACTGCGTGTTGCTCCCCGACAATGGCACCAAAATGTTTAGTGCGAAATCGTCGATGTTTAGGGAAGAGCGTTATAGTATCGGATGAAAAATCACACAAAACACTTAAATTTGTAAAGCTCGAAATCAATTTGGAGTCCGAGGTATTTTGCAGGGAGCAAATATGGCAACTTCTATCCAGTAATCACAATATCCAAAAAAATAATATGCAATTGAAACCAATGAAATGCTCAAAATATCATTTCAATAAAGAATAGAGATTCAGTGCAAGAAGATTGGGTTAAAATGGTGATTTGAATCACCAAATTAACCCTTAAGTTTAAAGCTCACAACCACTTAAATATTTGAACGGTATGCTCAATCAAATATCAGAATAAATATCCCCAGAGTAGAACCAATCAAGTCCCAGATCAGACGACAGTAGAAAGCCTTAGATGCCTTAACCAGCAGCACTTCACAAAGCACAAGGCCTTGCCTTAAGCCTCACAAAAGAGGCACACCAGTAACTCACTAATAGACGCACAAGGGCCTCTTCAAATTTCAGCTAAGTGTTGAGAGAGGGGGAGGGCACAATTCCCACGAAGAGCAAAACCCTCCCTCCTCTCTCTCTCTGATTCTCTTCCCAACCTCTCAGCTTAGACCCAGGTAAATAGTACCAGGTAATCGGTCAGAGGTCCAGACCCTTCAGCGTGGTGTAGCAGGTGAGGGTGAGTGGGCTTATGCGATGGGGACCCAACCCCTGTGTCTTGGGCGAGGGGTCGGTGTGACTTTTTCCTTTTATATCGCACTCGTAAGTCGTCGATTCATGATGTGGGACTAATGTCCCTGTTGTTCTTCGCGTGCAGTCGTTGATGAAGGCCTCTCTTATTGAGGCCAAAGGGGTCGCCTGCTGCTTTAATTGAATGTCTAGAGGTGAACTGGTCCACAACACCTAGAGGTAGTATTGAGGATGAACTCAGTCGAATAGCTACAAATGGAACTAGAGAAGGAGGTGGTGACAACGGAGCTCCGGCATGCACCTGAAAAGATGAATACGACCTCTTGGCTCTGTCAGAATAGCTCAGGATGATCTCTTAAGGGTGGCGAACTTGGTGGTGGTGGTTGCATGCTGTGAGGAGGTGTGTGCATGTGTGGCAAAGTCGAGGAAGGTACGTGAAGGTGGTGGTGTTCGATGGGTGGTTACAATGATCAATAACCCTAATGTTGTTAGGGCTTTTGGTCGCAGGGTGATGGAGAAGCTAATGGGCATGGTGGCCGGCGAATTGGTGCAGTGGAGCAAGCATGCGAGTTTGCCGGAGGTACGCCAGCGCTAGGGATGGCGGAGGTAGTACGGATGATATGGTGAGCAGACCTAAAGTCTAAGGAGTCGAGAGAAGTCAGGGAGGTGAGTGGAGTTGGAGGAGGGTGTTTACGGATGAAGGGGAAGCAAATATGGCACCGGCTATGATTGGCCAGTGCCAGTGACGAAGAAAGCTCCGGAGATGGAGACAGTGACAAGAAGGGAGTCTGAGAGCTCCTCGTAGGTAAGGCGAGGTGCGAATGAAGGAGAAGAGTACTTTCCCTCTGCCTATGGTATGTGGTAGAGGGAGGAGAGGTCGGAGGAGAAGGGTCGCTGGAGCAAGATTGGAGTAGGCTAGAGGTAAAGGAAAGATAGGAGTTTTTGGCCTAGAACTTGCTGAGGAGCACGGGCTTGCGAAGGGGGTCTTTTTAAAGGCCTCAGGAAGAGCTCCAAGCTTAGGAAGAAGCTTGAGAAGCTCAAGATTCTATGGGAGAAGATCCCTAAAATTCTTGCATTTTCATGATCTTTAGGGCCGAAATCATGGTTCAAGATGTAGCACAACCGATTAGGAAGGTTCTCAGGATCAATCCCTCCAATTTTGGAGGGATTCGGTTGAGAAATCAGAGAGAAATCTCTGATTGAAGGTCAGCTGCCATGGGTTCACACCTGCCATGGAGATAGGGAACTTATGAATAGTTAGGGGGTAAAGGTGAATAATTCAAAAATTGGGGGCTGGGCTAAAAGAAATAGAGACTTAATGGACCAAATTGCAAATTAGGTCAAGATGGACTCTAATTGAACCCAAATTTTGGTGAAAAACTAAATTGGATCCAAGGAATCTAATAGTGAAGTTAGATTTAAGTTTTGATCAAGTTTGATTAGGCAATTTGCATAGAAACCCAAATTAGGACAAAATTCCATCTAAGACTCTCTTCAAGGTCAAAATAGGTTCAGATGGTCAAACTAAGGATACCAAATTTGTTAGAATATTTTTCTATGAATTTTAGGAGGTTTATATGAATTTTATCCTGACTAGAGCCTCTTCAATTCAAGAGGGTCTGAAATTAGGGTTTTTTATTCTGATTCAATTCTCGAAATACGTAAAACCCTATTTCTGACAATGTTTACCCACTTTTTTGACTTTTAAGCTCATTTAACCATCATTTAACTCCTGACTGACCCCGTGGTAAATCTGTGTTTGAGATGTACTGTTAAAATTAAAGAATTAACCCTGATTCCTATTTTCCTCTCAAATCAAAATAACATGGAATTATGACCTCCAAATGATTATGTAGGAGCATTTATCCATCAAACCTGACTAAAAGTAGGCAGTTAGGGCCTATGATGGTGTTACCATCACCAATTGACATGGGTAAAAGCTTCCCCCCACCTTCGCTGAGCTTTTGCCTAAGTCAATTAACTCCCACATCGCCTCCATCACCATCCACCATCGCCGCCATCAAAGCTTCTTCGAGCTTGACCACCACCATCATCCACCCACTCTCGTAGCCAATAGCCATAGAGCTTCGCTGGAGTTTTCTACATATTTAATTAAGGCCAAGAGGCCCGTATTCTTATGTGTAGGTCCTCGCAGAATGAGCTTCTTCCCTGACGTCAAATGACTTATCGGGTAGCTCAACGAGGAAGGATTCACCTCCAGCTGCTATGGAATCATTACCACTCTCCATCCAAGCTGTGGATTGAAGATCCAAAAGCTAATTGAACACCACCATCTCTAGTAGTTCTCACAAGGCAACGAAGAAGGTGGAACGCTTAGTCCCACCTCGTGTAGCAATGTTATGACCAAGGCATCATGCATCATTTAAGACGTCTGGTAAGTGGCCCAGACATCTGGAAGCCTTCCCAGACGTCTAGAATTAAATTTTTTCGACATATGGGTTCGCGTCTGCGTGCATGCACGTGCAGACTGAACCTGCCGCCCTCCTCCTTCTCTTTCCTCCCTCCCTGCAGATGCAGCTTTTCTCTTTCTCTCTCCCTGCGGCTGCCTTCAAATACGCTTCCCCTATCCCTCACCCTCACTCCACCGCCTTCTTCTTCTCCCTGTCAGTGAGAGAGCGCAAGCGGGCGAGAGCAGCAGCAGCGGCTGCTGCGAGTGTGCGGGGAGGAGGGGTTGTTGCGAGAAGAAGAAGGAGCTCGACGTGAGGGTGCGAGCTTGCCGGGGCAGCTAGAGCCGACCGGTAGGAGAGCAGCAAGCGTGTGGTGCCGCGGAGGAGCTGCTGTAGCTTAGGCAGCAGGCGAACGCAGCGCAGCACAGCCGTGCGTTGCGGGTGGAGAGTGAAAGGATCCTGATTCTGGGAAAATTTCCCAGAATCAGACGTCTGGACTTACGTCCAGACGACGCAGAAGACGTCTGGAGGAAGGTCCAGACGTCTGACAGGTACATTATTTTTATCTTCTCCTTCTTTCGCGTGTACGGCCATGCAGCCGTTCCGCCAAGGTCTTCTGCACCTTTTCGTGATGAGAGCGGGTGCGTGTGTGCAGGACTTGTTCGGGAAGGCACAAGGGCTTGCCATCCCACACAGATCAGACGTCTCAGCAGAGCACCAGACGACGGAGAGGGCCTTCAGATGTCCGGGGTGACAATCGGACATTTGGAAACTAAGTCTAGACGTCCCGTGGGCTTCTGGACATCTAGACGTCTGATTTCGGACAGACTGGTTGTTTTTTACTGTTTAGGGTCCGTTCAGAGTCCATTTTCCGCGTTTCAAGTTTCGTTCTTCCCAGATTTAGTTCCTCTACATGTTTACAGTAATTGTATACTGTTCTGAGTAACTCCTTGTGTTGATCCTTATGTTATGACCCCGTTCCGTTACGGCTCTGGGGGTTGTGGAGGCACGCGGGATTGCCAACCATGCCCCCAGTACTCCCGGTTTTGCCGGTAGAGTGGCCCTTTCAATTATTTATCAAAAAAATTATGCAATTGTGAAATAATTAATAGAGTTTAGGGTAATGCATGAACCCTAGGATTGAAAAAATAGATTGAATGATAGATCCTAGGATATTGCATGAATCCTAGGACTGGAAAATTAGATTGAATGATAGATCCTAGGGTATGACATGAATCCTAGGAGTGGAAAACTAGCTTGAATGCATATACATTGCAGTCTTGGAAAAGTAGAAAGGAAACAATAATTGCCTGTAATTGGTTAACAGCTACCTGATTTTGAATGAATAATTACGGTTGGGAACATGGGCTATATAAAGCTGAAAAGGTGAAACCTAAATTGGCTGAGCACGAACCCTACGGGGAATTAGGAGTAGAACTCCTGGAAGGTGAATGGAATGAAATTGGGGAAGTGAGCTGGCACTTGAGTACAGAGTACCAAGGAGAGCGACTGTCCCCCTGTTTAGTGCAAAGCGGAGCTAGCCGCCCCAAGGACCCGCGGTTAGGTCTAGCCACTTTGTACTGACTTTTGGCCCTTGTGTACACAATACCGAGGAGAGCTACTAGTGTAGGGAGAGCACTAGCTACCCCACAGGCCCTAGGGTTCTGCTAGCCCTCCTACACTGACTTGTTAGGCCCACTGGGCAAACCAGGGTAGTCAGGCGAGGGTGCGTGAACTATGAAGGGGCAAGACCCCTGTTTGGTTACTGTGGAGGGGCTGGACCCCTGTTACTGAGAGGGCGCTGCCCTATACTGGTTTCATGCTGTGCTTTTAGCACACCCGTTAACGGAAACGACTGACCGCGTGCCAGTGCGGGGTAGCTACCCGTGTGTTTATCACGTATGCCGTAGTCACCGTTACGTCTGTCAGTGACCTTGGGGTGGTTGACTGAGGGTAGGACCACCACGGGAGACTCTCCCAGCCAAGAGAGCACCACGTGTTACTTCTACTTTTCGGAAAAGACTGCAATCAAGATCATTCCCACGAGGAACATTCAAGATCAAGAGAAGAATTTGAGGGATAATTCAATAATGAGTAAACAGAAAATATAAAGAAAGAAATTTAAAATATAACAGCTACTGTCCACCTTACTGTTTCTTAGCTTTTAGTTGCCACTCTACTCAGCGTTTCTCTAAAGTGTCACCTTTGTTACCTTTTCAGGACCAGGTGTTGAGCAGCCAGAGTCGGCGGCTGCAGAGGGTGCTGGGCCTAGCAGAGCTCAGTAGTGTTACTTGTGTAGTACCCACTGTACTTTTCTTTCTGTTGTTGTGAGTAGTTCTGTTACCTCTGTACTCCTTTCATTGTAAGCTTCATGGTTATGTTCATGTCTTCTTCTTTACTGTTGTGGTGGTGTATACTGTAGTATTTCTTTTCTTTACTGCTGTATTTTGTTACTGCTAGTTATATACATGGTGAATGTGGTTATTTTACTGCTCTTTTGGTTACTTTCTCGTTGGACGACTGGGTCTTGGGATCAGTCGAGTCAGTCCGATTCTCGCATCTCGTAGGGATTCAAGAACCGGGTTGTTACAAGTTGGTATCAGATCAAGGTCGTCCCCAGAAGTGAACCAACTGACTGGAAAATAACCAATTCACGTGTCTGTAACTAGAGTAGCCACCACAACATTTCTCTTGGCATCAGCTCTTAGACTTCTTCGTTAGATGTCATTTATATTGACGTGATTCCGTTCTGTTTTCGCGTCTCCTTGCAGGAGATGCCTTGACGCAGGACTAGCGAGGAGAGCTGTGGGCGCGGTCGAGGACGAAGTCGGTGGGGTGGGCATGTTGCGGTCGATGTCTCAGTGGACCAGCCACTACTCCCAGGCATTCAAGCCCAAGACCTCGCCCAGCTGATACGGGACATAGTGCGAGAGGAGCTCCACCCGCCGCCACAAGCGCCTCTCCCTGGGGCTGCGGAGGGGGAGTCCTCTGTGGGACCATGCAACAGACGTGGCGCTGGACGCGGGGGAGGGGATGGGTCGCCACCGCCCCCACCTTCCTTCGACACTTCTGTGTACAAGGCTTCTTTACCTGGAGGTGCAACAGCATCCCCACTGTAGCGTCACTTCGAGCTTTTCGGGCAGTTCCAGAAGCTGAAGCCCCCCTCCTTCAAGGGGGTGAGGACCCGACTGAGGTGGAGGATTGGCTCGAGCAGATCGAGAAGGTTTTCGACACCCTTCGCCCCCCGGTGGAGTGCCGCGTGGCCTTTGCCACATACCAGCTGGAGAGCGCGGCACACCGGTGGTGGAGGGCGGTCAGGGGACAGGAGAGGGACGAGCCGACCTGGGACCGGTTCGTCACCCTCTTCTGCGAGCAGTACTTTCCCCAGACATGGCAGGACCAGAGGAGGCGGGAGTTCCACACTCTCCGCCAGGGGACGATGACCGTGAGTGCGTACCGCACGCATTTTCTAGAGCTGTCCCGCTTCGCAGCGATAGCAGTAGCCACTGAGGAGGAGCGCCTTTGGAGGTTCACCGAGGGGCTCCGACCGGCGATTCGGGAGTATGTCAAACCCCTAAAGCTGCCTACATTCTCGAGGGTGGTGGAGGCAGCTATGACCTACGAGGAGACCAACCTGTCCGTGCGAGATACTGACAGCGGGCAGAAGAGGCCCTATTAGCCAGATTTTTCAAGGGCCGGCGAGACAGGAGACACGTGGCGCCCGCAGGAGAGCTGTCACATTTTGCAGGGCCATCAGTGGCCTTTGGGGGCCCTCGACAGGGGCCAGTTGCTAGCACCAGACCCCTGCCCAGCCGACAGCAGGGACCCACTGAGGGTGGGAGTCGGGTTCCCCTCTGCTACCAATGTGGCCAGTCGGGCCACATCAGGAGGGACTGCCCGTCTAGGGCAGGAGGTCAGCAGATGCTTCCCACGTCGAGCACTGGAGGGCGAGCAGGAGGCCACAGTTTCCAGGCGCGAGGAGGACAGCAGTCATGAGGAGGGTACCAACCAGCAGCCACCCGTCCGACACAGAGTGTGGTTGCTTCATCCGCACCTAGGGCTGAGGGACATATCAACGCCCTGACACACAGGGATGCCAGAGCTTCGGGATCAGTGGTGGCAGGTATGGTTTCAGTTTCCGGCAGACTCTTTTACACGCTTTTTGATTCCGACGCTACGCACTCGTTTGTCGCTGCCAATTTCGCGGTTAGTCTGGGGCAGGATTGTGTGCTGTTAGAGGATCCGTTCGTGATCAGAGTTTCGAGTGGTCAGCTGTTTGTAGCTGAGGAGGTATACGCGGGTTGCGAGGTTTGTGTTGGGGGACACAGCCTTCCCGCTGACCTGATTATGATACAGATGGAGGACTTTGACGTAATTCTGGGGATGGACTGGCTGTCTGTTTACCATGCCTTGGTGGACTATTTTGAGAGGAAGATCGTCTTCTCCATACCGGAGTTTCCTTCTTTCGAGTTCCACGGTCAGCCAGTGGACGGAGGCTTCAGTTGCATTTCTGCACTTCGGGCGGCGAAACTTTTGAGCCAGGGGTGTGAGGGCTTCCTAGCTTGTGTGGTGGCAGAGCCCAGCCCTGTGGCAGACTTCCAGAGTATCTCGGTGGTCAAAGAGTACCTCGACGTGTTCCCAGACGAGTTGCCAGGAGTACCGCCCGAGCGTGAGGTTGAGTTTGAGATCTCACTAGTACCAGGGACCAGCCCCATCTCCACCGCACCGTACAGGATGACACCACTTGAGCTGCGAGAGCTCAAGTGTCAATTGCACGATCTTTTGGAGAAGGGCTTTGTGAGGCCCAACACGTCTCCCTGGGGAGCCCTGGTACTGTTTGTAAAGAAGAAGGATGGTACCCTACGCCTTTATGTGGACTACCGACAGCTGAATAGGGTCACCATCAAGAACAGATATCCGCTACCGAGGATCGATGACTTGTTTGACCAGCTGCAAGGTGCCACGATATTCTCCAAGATCAACTTGAGGTCTGGATACCACCAGTTGAGGATCAAGAAGGCAGACGTCTCCAAGACAGCTTTCCGCACCCGGTACGGACACTACGAGTTTCTGGTCATGCCGTTTGGGCAGACCAATGCCCCCGCTGCCTTCATGGACTTGATGAACCGGGTGTTTAGACCGTACTTGGACCAGTTTGTGGTGGTATTTGATAGCGATTTCACGCGGTTTGTTAAAATACGTCGTTGTAACGCGTAAAATCGATCAACTCTTAAATTTATAATCCTAGATAGGGAAGTATCTAGGGTCGTCCAAGGAGGCAATATGGTTGCAAAATTGATTCTCTTGCTTGGAATATATCTCAACTTTCTTTTGGTAATTTTTAATATACCATTTTTTTTTTTTTTGAACTAAGGCAACATGCGAAATTATGGCGGGAAAAGTGTTTACACTTCCAATTAAGTAAACTACTCTAAAGTGGCAAGTAGAGCCTCTCCCTAAGCTCACTCTAAGCAAGTGGAGGCCTAGAATAATTAGGGAGAGGAAGTGAAGAATGCTGAAAATAAGCAAATAGAAATGCAAACAAGATATGCGAAGAAGGCAACTAGATAATTGATAAAGTGTTTAACAAAAATGCCTAGTAGAGGAATGCTTCTACTACTAGATAATTGAAATAAAGAAACAAAACACAAATCCTCTAAGTAGATGGTGAAGAAGAGGGCTTCTTGCTCCAAGGTTGGTGGCTCCCAAGCTTGAAAAGAATCCTTCAACTCCTTCCTTGCAGTACTCCGCCAAAGTGATGACCTCCAAGGCAAGCCCTAAGGGGGCGTGCCCTAAGTTTCTCTCCAAGGGTGGACGTCCACCCTAAGCTTTGCTCCTTTGCCTGGCCGTCCTCCTTGAAGTGGGAGAGTCCTCCTCCTTGGCGTGGCTCAAGTTGAAGAGAGTGGGGAGAAGAAGGCACCAAAAGGGCTGGTGATGTGCCCCTTTAATCTCCTTCTCTACTCCTTCTTCTTGGTCGTAGGTATAGGTGGTTTAGGTGGAAAATATACTAAGGGAGGATGCCCAAAAATGGTGGTAGGTGGTGGCCTTTTATAGAATAGGAGGGGGGCTATGGTGACCTTTGAAATGGATGGCTAGGATGGAAGGAGGGAGGTGGTTAAGGATCCAATGGCCAAGGGTGTTTGGCGCCACCTTAAGGGACACCTAAGGGGTGGTTATGTGTGTTGACACCCCTTGATATTGGCGCCAAAAGGGCTTCTAGAAGAGGGTCTAAGTTGGCGCCAAGAAGGATTCTAGAAGGGGGGTTAGGTGGATGGCTAGGATGGCTTATGTGGGTAGGTGTAGGGTGGATTAAGGGGCTGAAAGTGGCGCCAATATAGAGGTGGTTAGGAGTGGTTTTTGGCATCAACTTGAAGTGTCTTTTGGTGGAGATAATGGGGTGAAGGGATGGCTAGGAGGTGGTGCCAACTTGAGTAGGGTAGCTAGCTTAGGTAGGCTTGAGTTGGTGGAGCTTGCTAGGGTTGATTTTGGAGGTAATGAATGGCCAAGGAGCTGGTTGTTAGCTAAGCTAAGCTAAGCTAAGATAAGCTAAGCTAGCTTAGCTAGAGGTGGAGTAGAGGAGAAGGTGTTGAAGCTAGGGTTTGGAGGAAGGAGCTGAGGAGAAGAAGTCTGGAGCTGGAGCTGGAGCTGGAGCTGGCTGCTGCTGAAGAGGCTGGCATGGGGCTACTCTAGCTGGCTTAGCTTGCTAGTTCTTTGCTAGTTGCTAAGCCAAGCTAAAGTGAGCTAGCTTCTACCAAAATGAGCTAAGGTGAGCTGGGTTTGGTGCTCCCGGGGAGAATCAAGCTGGTTGAGGCAGCTAAGGTAGCTTAGCTCAACTGAGTTGAGCTAAGCTGAGTCCCTGTGAGCTGGACTTGAGCTTCCTGAGCTGAGATGAATTCTTCTTCAGCTGGCTGGAGTTGAGTGGAGCTGGATGTAGCTGGATCTGAGCTGGGGTGAACTCCTGTCAACTCAGCTGAGCTAGCTAGAGCTCCCTGTGAACTAGTGGGAGCTGAGGTGAGCTAGACTCAGCTAAGTTGAGCTGGATCTGAGCTGACTTGAGCTAGGGTGAGCTAAGGTGAACTCTCTTGAGCTGCCATCCAGCTGAGATTAGCTAAATGGAGCTGGGATGAGCTAACCCTAGTTCAAATAAGCTAGGTTCCAGCTGCGGTGAGCTAGATCAAGCTGAGGTGAGCTGGATCAAGCTGAGGTGAGCTGGATTAGGCTGAGTTCCAGCTAGTCTGGGCTTCTCCTTCACCATTTGCCTTCTTGAGTGCTAGGGTTTTAGGGATCTGTGCATCTGTACATCCCTAACACTCACAAAAACACATTAAAACGACAATAAAAAATGCAATGCATGCCTATCCTAATTTATGCCTAAATGCAGCCCAAAAACCCGTTTGCAGAGTAAAATCCTAAGAGCTAGGTTAGTTTCAAAGCATAAAAATGATGATAAACTGGCGTTTATCAGTATTCATTGATGATGTGCTCATATATTCTCGAGATTGGACGCAGCACGGACAGCACTTGCGGATGCTTCTGGACACATTGAGATGACGTAGGCTGTACGCCAAATACAGCAAGTGCGAGTTCTGGTTGAGGGAGGTGACCTTCTTAGGTCATGTGACCTCTGGAGATGGCTTGGCTGTGGACCCAGCCAAGGTCGAGGCAGTGCTCAGGTGGGAGAGGCCATGTACGGTTACTGAGATTCGCAGTTTCTTGTGACTGGCAGGCTACTACCGGCGGTTTATCACGGGCTTTTCACAGATTGCACTTCCTATGACACAGTTGACCCGGAAGGACGTGCCCTTCACTTGGACAGACGCCTGTGAGGCGTGTTTTCAGAAGCTGAAGGAGAGGCTGACTTCGGCTCCTGTGCTCACCATCCCAGACAGTAGTGGCGGGTTCGTTGTGTACACGGATGCCTCTTTGCAGGGGTTAGGGGGTGTGCTCATGCAGAGGGGTCACGTTGTCGCTTACGCTTCGTGGCAACTGAAGCCCCATGAGCATAGCTACCATACCCACGACCTGGAGTTGGCAGCTGTCGCCTTCACGCTGAAGACCTGAAGGCACTACTTGTACGGTGAGACCTTCGAGATTTTCACAGATCACAAGAGCCTCAGATACCTGTTTAATCAGAAGGAGCTCAACATGAGACAGAGACGTTGGTTGGAGCTCCTGAAGGACTATGATTGCAGCATTTCATACCACCCGGGAAAGGCCAACGTGGTGGCTGACGCCTTGAGCCGGAAGGTGCCTGCACACTTGGCCAGTTTACAGGTGCAGAGTTGGAGCCTTCTGGAGGAGATGAGCAGTTGGCAACCCCTAGAGTTACGGGGACACTGTGGGGCAGTGATTGTGACGCAACAGACGAGGCCAGAGCTGATAGATCACATCATCACAGGGCAGATGGATGACCCGTACTTGCAGTCCTTGCATGACAGAGTACTGCCAGGAGACCTTGGAGACTCCTCTTTTACCAACCAGGTGCTACACATGAGGGGACGTTTGTGCGTTCCCAGAGACGAGGAGCTGTTGAGAGAGCTCCTGACTGAGGCACACGGTTCCAGATTCACCATACATCCTGGAAACACGAAGATGTACCATGACTTGAGACACGACTTTTGATTGTGAGGGATGAAGCGAGATGTGGGTGAATTCGTGCAGCAGTGCTTAGTGTGCTAGCAGGTGAAAGCCGAGCATCAAAGGCCTACAGGACCGCTGCAGCCACTTCCAATGCCGGAGTGGAAGTGGCAGAGCATCACCATGGACTTGGTGGTAGGCTTACCTGTTACCCAGCAAGGACACAACACAGTCTGGGTAATCATTGACAGATTGACGAAGACGACGCATTTCTTGCCGATCCGAGTCACCTTGGGACCAGCACAGTTGGCAGAGAGGTATATCCGCGACGTGGTACGTCTACATGGAGTTCCGCGGGAGATCGTATCTGACCGAGATACCCGCTTTACGTCCCAATTTTGGGCTAAATTTCAGCAAGCCCTGGGGACGCGGTTGAGGTTCAGTACAACTTACCACCCCCAGACGGACGGACAGTCTGAGCGCATGATACAGACACTTGAGGACCTTTTGCGTGCCTGTGTACTGGACTGGAGGGGCTCTTGGGAGGAGCACTTGCCCCTAGCGGAGTTTGCATACAATAACAGTTATCACTCGAGCATTGGCATGGCGCCCTACGAGGCTTTGTACGGACGAACATGTATGGCACCCTTGAGTTGGGTTGAGGTGGGGACCAAGTGGGAGGTTGGCCCCAGGCTGATCCGGCAGAGTCAGGAGGTAGTCGAGCAGATTCACAGGTGACTCCGCACTGTCAGGAGCAGGCAGAAGAGCTATGCAGATCGGAAACGCAGAGAGGTGCAGTTTGAGGTTGGGGACCACGTCTTCCTTCGTGTTTCGCTCATGAAGGGCCTGCAGCGGTTTGGGGTGAGAGGGAAGCTTTCACCGAGGTTCGTGGGGCCCTTTGAGGTCCTGGAGTGGGTTGGACCCATTGCTTACAGGCTTACCCTCCCTCCTCAGCTTTCTGGTGTGCACGATGTGTTCCACGTGTCCAACCTCAGGAAGTACGTCGCCGATCCCAGTCACGTCCTGAGTCACGAGAGTGTCGAGGTGGGCAATGACCTGACCTACCCCGAGCGGCCAGTGCAGATTCTCGACAGAGCCGTCCGCAGTCTGAGACGGAAGCAAGCACCCCTGGTGAAGGTTTTATGGAGGAGCCAACGGTACAGGAGGCTACCTGGGAGCCTAGGGTGGCGATGTGGGAGCAATACCCGGAGCTTTTCGCGGGTACGTCTTTTCGGACCGGCCTCGGTCCTCTTTGAGTTTGTTATGCATATATCATTCTTTTCCGCACCCTAGTTAGTGCAAGTTTCGGGGATGAAACTTCCTTTGAGTTTGTTATATATTGTTACGACCAGGGCATCATGCGTCGTTTAAGATGTCTGGGAAGTGGCCCAGATGTCTGGAAGCCTTCCCAGACGTCTAGAATTAAATTTTTTCTGCGCACGGGTTCGCATCTGCGTGTATGCGCACGCAGACTGAACCCGCCGCCCTCCTCCTTCTCTTTCCTCCCTCCCTATAGACGCAGCTTTTCTCTTTCTCTCTCCCCGCGGCTGCCTTCAAATACGCTTCCCCTCTCCCTCACCCTTACTCCACGAGGAGGGGCTGTTGCGAAAGGAAAAAGGAGCTCGACGCGAGGGTGCGAGCTTGCCGGGAGGAAGGTTCTGACAGGTACGTTGTTTTTATCTTCTCCTTCTTTCACGTGTACAGCCATGCAGCCGTTCCGCCGAGGTCTTCTGCACCTTTTCGTGATGAGAGCGGGTGTGTGTGTGCAGGACTTGTTCGGGAAGGCGCAAGGGCTCGCCATCCCGCACAGATCAGAAGTCTGGGCAGAGCACCAGACGACGAAGAGGGCCTCCAGACGTCCGGGGTGACAATCAGACGTCTGGAAACTAAGTCCAGACGGTCCCACAGGCTTCTGGACATCTGAAGGACTGTACAGACCAAGGTAAGACCTGATCTACCTTTTAAAGACGTCTGGAAGAAGTTCCAGAAGTCTGATTTTGGACAAACTGGTTGTTTTCGACCGTTTAAGGTCTGTTTTCCACGTTTCAAGTTTCGTTCTTCCCAGATTTAGTTCCTCTACCTGTTTACAGTAATTGTATACTATTCTGAGTAACTCCTTGTTTGATCCTTATGTTAGGACCCCGTTCCGTTGCGGCTCTGGGGGTTGTGGAGGCGCGCGGGATTGCCGACCACCGCCCCCAGTACTCCCGATTTTGTGGGTAGAGTGGCCCTTTCAATTATTTATCAAAAAAATTATGCAATTGTGAAATAATTAATAGAGTTTAGGGTAATGCATGAACCCTATGATTGAAAAACTAGATTGAATGATAGATCCTAGGATATTGCATGAATCCTAGGACTGTAAAACTAGATTGAATGATAGATCCTATGGTATAGAATGAATCCTAGGAGTGGAAAACTAGCTTGAATGCATATACATTGCAGTCTTGGAAAAGTAGAAAGGAAACAATAACTGCCTGTAATTGGTTAACAACTACCTGATTTTGAATGAATAATTACGGTTGGGAACATGGGCTATATAAAGCTGAAAAGATGAAACCTAAATTGGCTGAGCACGAACCTTACGGGAAATTAAGAGTAGAACTCCTGGAAGGTGAATGGAATGGAATTGGGGAAGTGAGCTGGCCCTTGAGTACGGAGTACCAAGGAGAGTGACTATCCCCCTGTTTAGTGCAGAGCGGAGCTAGCCGCCCCAGGGACCCGGGGTTAGGTCTGGCCACTTTGTACTGACTTTTGGCCCTCGTGTAGAGAGTATCGAGGAGAGCAACTAGTGTAGGGAGAGCACTAGCTACCCCACGGGCCCTGGGGTTTTGTTAGCCCTCCTACACCGACTTGTTAGGCCCACTGGGAAAATTAGGGTAGTCAGGCGAGGGTGCACGGACTGTGAAGGGGCAAGACCCCTGTTTGGTTACTGTGGAGGGGCTAGACCCCTGTTACTGAGAGGGCTCTGCCCTATACTGGTTCCGTGTTGTGCTTTTAGCGCACCCCTTAATGGAAATGACTGACCGCGTGCCAGTGCAGGGTAGCTACCCGTGCTTTTATCGTGTGTGCCGTAGTCACTGTTACGTCTGTCAGTGACCTTGGGGTGGTTGACTGAGGGTCGGACCACCACGGGGGACTCTCCCGGCCAGGAGAGCACCACGTGTTACTTCTACTTTTCGGAAAAGACTGTAATCAAGATCGTTCCCACGAGGAACATTCAAGATCAAGAGAAGAATCTGAGGGATAATTTAATAACGAGTAAACGGAAAATATAAAGAAAGAAATTTAAAATATAATAGCTACTGTCCACCTTACTGTTTCTTAGCTTTTTGTTGCCACTCTACTCAGCGTTTCGCTGACGTGTCACCTTTGTTACCTTTTCAGGACCAGGTGTTGAGCAGCCAGAGTCGGCGACTGCAGAGGGCGCTGGGCCTAGTAGAACCCAATAGTGTTATTTGTGTAGTACCCACTGTACTTTTCTTTCTGTTGTTGTGAGTAGTTCTGTTACCTCTGTACTCATTTCATTGTAAGCTTCATGGTTATGTTCATGTCTTCTTCTTTACTGTTGTGGTGGTGTATACTGTAGTATTTCTTTTCTTTACTGTTGTATTTTGTTACTACTAGTTATATACATGGTGAATGTAGTTATTTTACTGCTCTTTTTGTTACTTTCTCGTTGGACGACTGGGGTTTAGGATCAGTCGAGTCGGTCCGATTCTTGTATCTCGTAGGGATTCGGGAACCGGGTCGTTACAAGCAACAACGCTTCAAACTACGACAAAAGATAATGCTCACCATACCATCAGTATCAGGTGGTCGGGTCCCCACATCCACGTGCACCCACATGCCCGCCTACGCACACATGGGCAGGTCAACTCGATTTTGGATCCGAGAAGGAGAGGGCTTTGGGCGAGAGGTTTGGCCCAAGAGGAGTAGGTCAATTTTTGTTCTGATTTGGGCTGAGGCTTGGCTGATTCAAACACATTTTTTTGCCTTAGCTCTTGTTTATCTATTTTGAGTTTGATTGCGACATTGATTGAGTAATTAATTCCTTTTCCACCAAACTCATGTGCTTTATATTCTATTCAATTGATTAGTGGTATTTGCGAATTTCTTGCTCCCTGAGATGACCTCGGAACTCAAATTTTGATATTATAAATTTTTGAATGTTTATTTTGCTCTAGTCGCTATATTACAACCTGTATTTTAAACTGCGACGAAAGCGAACGAACAATGCCACTGACTGCTGAATTGAGCATTGGATTTTGGACTTACCTCTTATACTTCACTTCAATTCTGATGAGATCCCTAAGATCTTTATGTACGATTTTCTCCCAACAGTGCCGCTTTCTCCTTTGTTCCATTTGCTATATTTGAATCTTCAGATGTCTAGCTTGAATGTAAACCTTAACAATGACCCTAAAACCTTTATTTGGAAACCCAATCCCAGAGGAACTTTTACTATCTCATCTACTTATAAGCAAGTTTTATGCCATCTTTGTAAGGTCCATTGGGCTTGTAATCTCTGGTCTCTTCGCCTCCCACTTTGCATATCTCTTTTTACATGGCATCTCCGTAGGGGTAGACTTCCCACTTATGACCGTTGTCATAGGATGGGGATCCATTTCCCCTCAAGATGTTTTTATTGCCTTGATCAACCCAACAATGAAACCCTTCTTCACTTATTCACTTCTAGTCAAGTTAGTAATGTAGTCTTCAATTGGGTTAACCAGAAGTTTCCCATGTCGACCAATGTCCTCAATCCATTGCATATTTTCTCTTTTAGGTACAATGTCACTGCTACCAAACATGCTCGTGGTCTTTTCTCTTTTCTCTAGTATGCTATATTGTGGATCAGTAACAAGGTCAAACATGAGGGTTTCCAGATTCAAGGATTCTTCTCTTCTTTGCTGGCAGTGAGCAGGCAAGGTCCCTATCCCATGGCAACCTAGGCCTTGGATCACTAAGCTGAAAGTGTTCTCCTGACGCATCTCCTCCTTTAGTTTGGCCCATAGAATGGCCAACTCCATGGCTATTTGGATCGTGAGACACAAGGTGGAATCTAACGCTAAGGGTTGGGTGGTTTTCCATAATTATCATGAATACCCTGCTAGCTTTCATGGAGGACTTTATCCAGATGCCCTATATCTACCATTAGTGCTACCCTGCCCCCCTCCTAGTCTTCCACGACGGTTGGAGTTTTGTCACCTCCATGTGCTGGTCCTTGTAGCTTTTGTAGGTTTAGTTTGGTCGTTTTGCCTCTTCACTTTATTTCATGCCATGAATCATAGTCCTTTTTATTTTATTTTTGTAACAGACCACGAGCCACAGTAATTTTTTCTGCTTTCTCTGTAGTAGATTTTGGTCTAATTTTCCTACCTTCTCTTTATACTCCCTCAGATATGAATAAGAGCTACTCCTATTTGAGAAAAAAAAAAAAGAAGAAAAGAAAAATTAAGGCTCCACAGCTATCAAACACGGTACCTCGGTACCTCGAATAAGATTGCCAAGGAACATTGTGATGTCGCAGGGCATAACTGTCTAGTCGAACAAAATTGAATGCTAATCATTGGGTAAGGAACAATTCTTCCCGTGAGCTTTTAGGTACTGTTGGATGCTGCTCACGAGGCGAGAATTAGGAACGATACAACCTGAGTGTCACCGGGGGATGGTGGCGCGCTGATCGCCTTTGGCGTTTCCCGTTTTGTCTACCGATCTCGTGAAGTTCTGCCCCCACCATTTATGTTCAATGTCCCTACGAAGTCGCTTTGTGATTTGCATGCATAGCAGCATGTCGGGGAGGGGTATGTTAATTAGCGTATCATCTACCATCTATGGAGCGTACGTTTGGCTACGTAACGATATATTGATCATTTGCCAATATTTACTACCTGACATAGGGGGTTTACTACCTGGTATAGGGGGAGAGCATAAAACATAGATCCAATCTGCATGCATACAGATGCCATTTACAAAAAAAATAAGGATGCATGTGTAAAAATGTAAAAATTGATGTATTTTAGAACACAAAGACATGACGTATTGATGTAAAATCACTATCAATCACTTTACATTATTGTAACATCATTCAAAATCATTTTACATCAGTACAAAATTACTTCATAATCATTTTACACCGGTACAAACTAATTACCATAAATCACTTTGTATTGATGTAAAATCACTCTATGACTATTTTATATTGGTATAAAATTATTAAAAATAAATTTATATCGGTACAAATCTATGTATCACATCAACACATTGTAAAATTAAACGTGTCCCATGATATAATTTTAGATATTTTGGCTAGAAAAAATAATACTTGTAGAACTAATTAAGGATAGTCCAAATCATCCCATAACAGATCGCATTTGTTTTATTGATCTTTCCGAGATGTTAGCTTCCGATTTCCAATTGTAATAGATTTGTATTTGGATTTTTGAGATTGCGGATCACACCGGCCATTTTCTTTCAAACCTCTGGATCAATCAATTACTAAGTCATAGAGTTGAATTTGCTAAAATTCAAGAAGTTTGTTGAAAACTAACTTCACATGTCAAACTTTAAGTATTCTAGTATGCTTTAATCATTCCCAAGGAAACTACTTTATAACGGATTTTTTCATCCAAAGCACACCCCGCTCGTAACGACCCAATTGGTTCTCTAGGTGAAAAAACATTAGCCATTCGACTTCTTCCATAAAGTAACCGTAGCAAAAATCTTTTCTTTTTTTCCTATTTTGATTAATACACCAATTTATTTCTCCAACTTGCCCTGCGGGTCTCACTTTTTTTTTTTTTTAAGTTGGGAGTAACTCTTGTTCATCCTCCACTCTCTGAAACCAAAAGAGGTTAGCAGGGGGACCAAGATAAGACCTGCCCTTATAGGGAAAGGTAAAATTGATCACAACTCATAACCTTTATATTAAAGACTCAAAACAACAAAACATCTCGGCTAATAGACTCTAGACCTAAAACCTAACACAAGGAAATTGTAACTCATCCAAAATAATGATGTCCTGAATGTGCTACAAAAGGTCAGAGACATGATATTTGCACTATGAGACAGAGTCCATGTGGGCCAAGTAAAAAGATAGCATATTTTCCTCTGCACAAATAAAATTGAAAGATTTTATCTAACGCCTAAGGTTTTGATGCCCTGTGGGACTCACATGATGGAGACATGCAATTGGCAAGATTCATATGTAATCGACTATGTTTTATTGGCATGGGGTGATTTAGTTTCTTCTACTCCCATGACTCTAATGGTCATTGTCATTCACGTGCTTTCTTAACCTAATATTACTAAAGCCATTATTCTGCAACTTCGAGTTTCATTTTGATTTTTTTTCTCGGTAGAAATCAAGAGATAAACTTATTCATCCTTATTACCCTGGTGAGGACCATGCTAAGAGTAGTTACAAGGAATAGAAATAAGAATCTAGTTCTAATCACTATGATTCTTGGGCTCTACAAATCCCTAAGACTTTATAATCGGTTGAAAATAAAAATAATAGTACAAGATGCATCTCTTAGTTCTCAAAACATTTTGTTAGCAAAATATATATGGATTCCCTACCAGGAGGAGGTGACGTAATAAATTACGTAAATATAATATAAACAATCTCACAAAAATTCAATCATACAAGGTACACAATTATTTTTAGGTGGAAACCCAAACCGGGTGAAAACCACCACCTAACCCTCTCAAGTTAGGATTTTCCGATCAACCAAGTTGATCAAATCCACTAAACGAATCACTTAAACGAGGGTGATTCAACCTCAATTATAGCCACGCTACAAGTACGAGGGTAGCGTTCTTCAACCCCTTCTCTTCACGAGAAGGATTTTGTCCCACGAAGGAGACGGGAATTCGCAAAGCGAATACCCAACCAAATAACAAAGTAAAATAACAAATATAGTCCTATAAAGTCAACAAAGATTTAAACCTAGCTTCTATAGGAATTAGGAAACTCCCCTTTGCAAGGAGTGTGTCGAATCGATGACGCAGGTGCGTGAGCCACGCGACGGTGCAACGTCGCTCTCGTGAACTACGGCGGGAGAGCGGGTGCCCAAAGGCTTAATGCTCTCAAGATGTAGAACTTGAGCTTGGAGAGCAAGAGTTTTTCTTGGACACAAAAGAGTGTGAAAGTGTATTACTAGGTGTGTCTTGTGTATCTAGGTGTATCTTGGTGTGTAAGAGGTTCCTCTCTATTTATAGAGGCCTTAGGAAGGCTTTGGAAGGCTTAGGAAAGCTTCCATAGCCGTTGGGAGCAAAGCCCAAGAGAATCTGGCCGAAATCAGGAACAATGATTGCACTGACAGGCTTATCAAACGTCTGATCCTGGCATCAAACATCTGGAAGATCACTTTAAGATGTCTGGGAACAACATCAGATGTTTGATTTTAAGCGGGTTTCTTCCTAACTTGGATCAGATCTAAATAGGGTTCTAGTGCAAGTCCATCAGAAGACATACAGGACGTCTGGCACTATGTCTGGACATCTGGAAACCTACTGTTTCGTGGGAATGGATTTCCAAGAGAGTGTAACGGCTAGAAAATCTCTGAGAAGAGATTTTGGGTCAGCCGAGGCAAAACGGTCATCTATCAGACGTCTGGAAAGGCCTAAGGACGTCTGATAATGCTCTAATGGTTATATCCTTGAGTGTTTGTTGAGCCAGCCAACGATCCACTAATTGGACATCTGGCAAAGTCATCAGACGTCTTCTAAGACGTCTGGTTTAAGGTCTGGACGTCTGATTTCATCAGACAAAACTAACTATGTCCAGCCTAAATGTCATCAGACGTCTGAATCAACAGTCAGACGTCTTAAAACACATTATCAGACGTCTGATCTTAGAATTAGACACCTGGAAATGCTGTTTGAACCATATATTGGTTTTCTAAGTTCTCTACAGAAAACGTAAGTATCCTAGGGTTGTGCTGCTGTTCCTAGGACTACTGTTAGGGTACTTTGAGGCTCTTTAATATGAATCTAAGTAACAAAAATAAAGAGCAACAAAAGAAAAGAAAAATACAACGAGTACAAGAGAAGGAAATCTATCCTATTCTTCATCTCCTTCCTTCTTCAATATATCGCTCCTCACAAATCACTTCTGTAATCCATCAAGCTCCTCCAATCCATCCTGGATGTGAGCTCGAACTTCGTCTAATCACGTCTCCATTTGCAATTGTCTTGAAATCTAAGACTCCAAGTGCAAATGTTAAATGACACGTGTTTTGTTATCATCAAAACAAATGATCGTGGTGCTTTAGCACCAACAATCTCCCCCTTTTTGATGATGACAAAGCCATAAATAATAATGCAAAAAGTCCTCCCCCTTTTTGACATTATCAAAAAGGTTTAATTGATTTTAAATTCCTATAACTCCCCCTTAAAACATGCTCTTCTATGAATTTCTTTTAAACAAGAGTAATGTCCTCCCTTTTTTGTAACAATAAGATATCTGTTATTTTTCTCCCCCTTACTAACAGAAATTTAGCTAACTTACATCTCCCCCTTCAAAATTGACAATTAGCTCATAATTTTTTTAACTCCCCCTATCTAAATGCTAATAATAAGAGGATAGGGTAAAGGGTTTTACCTCACCTACCATGGCCAATAAAATGGCCCAAATGGTGGTGGTGGATGCCACATCGGATGGGGCTCCCATCCGTAGCTTGGAGGTCCGGGCATCGACGCCGATCTTCAGTCTGGTGGTCAACGTGCGGCGGGTACATCGTTTGTTCGCCATCTCGTCGGTCTTCTCATTCTCCTCCTTGGTCTACTCCTTGGTTCTCCCAACTCGAGTTGACCAGCCTTGAGTTTGTAGGTCTAGTCCTTTGTGTTGTAGTTATCCCTGAAACCTACAAAACAAGATTCCAATTCTTTTTTTGGTATCCAAGTGGGCTTGGATCCGGATCTGTTAGCGGGTCTCCTTGATGGAGATCCTTTCTCAATCTTAGGGCTATATAAATCATCTACTTTGTTGATTAATTTGTTAGAGTTTTCTCTAAGACATGTAATTTCTTTTTCTATAGTATGCATCTTAGTTTTTAAATCACAGATTTCTAACTTTAAACTATCATTTTCCTCAATCAATTTATTATTTTCATTGATAAGGTTATGATTTTCTAATAATAGGTTATCAATTTTAGGACTAGCTTCTATGTCCTTAAGTTGATTTTCTAACCTATCATTTTCATTTTTAAGAAAACTAAGGTTCTTTTTAATGCTTTTGTTTTCTATTCTTAATGATTTACTAACATCAAATAATTCATTAAAAGCTTCTTGTAAATCGAAATTTACCTCGTTGTCGGAGTCGCTTCCGCTTTCGCTGTCACTATTGCTTCCTCTAGCCATGAAACCAAAGCAAGCGGTTTCTTCTTTTTCTTCTTCTTCCTCCGAGCTCGAATCGTCCCAAGTGGCTTGGAATGCCTTCTTCTTGGATTTCTTCTCTTTTTCCTTCCTCTTCTCCTTTTTGAGAAGAGGGCACTCTGGTCGCAGATGCCCTTTCTCGTTGCAGTGGTAGCAATGTCTAGGGCTCTCCTTCTCCTTCTTCTTTGATTCCCTACACAACTTGGAAAACTTTTTAAGTAAAATTTTAATGTCTTCGTCGTCAGAACTTACCTCGCTATCCGATGCGGCTCTGAAGGCGAGAGTCTTCTTTGGTTTAGGCTCCGGTGTATCCTTCTTCTTTTGCTTCAACTTAGTCTCGTAGGCCATTAGATTGCCTAGGAGATCTTCCATGTTGAGCTCCTCCACTTTGTTCCCCTTCTCGATGGCGGTGACTTTCTGTTCCAACTCTGGTCCGAGGGAACGAAGAAGCTTCCCTTGAAGCTCCCCCTTGATGAAAGTCTTCCCTAATGCTTTCAAGTTATTTACAATGAGAGTGAACCTAGTGTTCATCTCACTTAAAGATTCGTTAGATTTCATGAAAAAAGCATCAAACTCTTATGAAAGTAAATTTAGTTTAGAAGTTTTTACCTTAGAGGTACCTTCGTGAGTTACCTCAAGTGTGTGCCAGATCTCGTATGCGGTGACTCATTACGAGATTTTGTTGAACTCCTCCGGGCTGAGTGCACAGTAGAGGGCGTTCATGGTCTTCGCGTTCAAAGAGAGTTCACGAATTTGTTGTTGCGAGTAGCCTCCCGCGGGTTTCTCTGGGATCTCAAATGGCGTCTCGCACCTAGCCCAAATCGTGAAGTCATTGGCTTGAAGCCAAGTCTTCATCCGCAGCTTCTAGTAGGGGTAGTTGCTCCCGTCGAAGAATGGCAGACAAGACGTGGATTGCCCCTCAGAGATTCGGATTGCAGAACTGCTCCCCTCCATAATCTTCTTGCCGGGTGTTACTCCGATCTCGCAAGAACCTGCTCTGATACCAATTGTATATTTCCCTACCAGGAGGGGGTGACATAATAAATTACGAAAATATAATATAAACAATCTCACAAAAATTCAATCATACAAGGTACACAATTATTTTTAGGTGGAAACCCAAACCGGGTGAAAACCACCACCTAACCCTCTCAAGTTAGGATTTTCCGATCAACCAAGTTGATCAAATCCACTAAACGAATCACTTAAACGAGGGTGATTCAACCTCAATTACAACCACACTACAAGTGCGAGGGTAGCGTTCCTCAACCCCTTCTCTTCACGAGAAGGATTTTGTCCCACGAAGGAGACGGGAATTCGCAAAGCGAATACCCAACCAAATAACAAAGTAAAATAACAAATATAGTCCTATAGAGCCAACAAAGATTTAAACCTAGCTTCTATAGGAATTAGGAAACACTCCTTTGCAAGGAGTGCGTCGAATCGATGACGTGGGTGCGTGAGCCATGCGACGGCGCAACGTCACTCTCGTGAACTACGGCGGGAGAGCAGGTGCGCAAAGGCTTGATGCTCTCAAGATGCAGAACTTGAGCTTGGAGAGCAAGAGCTTTTCTTGGACACAAAAGAGTGTGAAAGTGTATTACTAGGTGTATCTCGTGTATCTAGGTGTATCTTGGTGTGCAAGAGGTTCCTCTCTATTTATAGAGGTCTTAGAAAGGCTTTGGAAGGCTTAGGAAAGCTTCCATAGCCGTTGGGAGCAAAGCCCAAGAGAATTAGGCCGAAATCAGGAACAATGATTGCACTGATAGGCTTATCAGATGTCTGATCCTGGCATCAGACGTCTGGAAGATCACTTTAAGACGTCTGCGAACAACATCAGACGTCTGATTTTAAGTGGGTTTCTTCCTGACTTGGATCAGATCTAAATAGGGTTCTAGTGCAAGTCCATCAGACGACATACAGGATGTCTGGCACTATGTCTGGACGTCTGGAAACCTACTTTTTCATGGGAATGGATTTCCAAGAGAGTGCAATGGCTAGAAAATCTCTGAGAAGAGATTTTGTGTCAGCCGAGGCAAAACGGTCATCTATCAGACGTCTGAAAAGGCCTAAGGACATCTGATAAGGCTCTAACGGTCATATCCTTGAGTGTTTCTTGAGCCAGCCAACGGTCCACTAATTGGACGTCTGGCAAAGTCATCAGACGTCTTCTAAGACGTCTGGTCTAAGGTCTGGACGTCTGATTTCATCAGACAGAACTAACTATGTCCAGCCTAAATGTTATCAAACGTCTGAATCAACAGTCAGATGTCTTAAAACACATTATCAGACGTCTGATCTTGGAATTAGACGTCTGGAAATGCTGTTTGAACCCTATATTGATTTTCTAAGTTCTCTACAAAAAACCTAAGTATCCTAGGGTTGTGCTGGTGTTCCTAGGACTACTGTTAGGGTACTTTGAGGCTCTTTAACATGAATCTAAGTAACAAAAATAAAGAGCAACAAAAGAAACGAAAAATACAACGAGTACAAGAGAAGGAAATCTATCCTATTCTTCATCTCCTTCCTTCTTCAATATATCGCTCCTCGCGAATCTCTTATGTTCTCCATCAAGCTCCTCCAATCCATCCTGGATGCGAGCTCGAACTTCGTCTAATCACTTCTCCATTTACAATTGTCCTAAAATCTAAGACTCTAAGTGCAAATGTTAAATGACACGTGTTTTATTATCATCAAAACAAATGATCGTGGTGCTCTAGCACCAACAATATATACAAAAAGGACATGCTTTTCATGCTTGTATTTGCTAAACAACTTCAGAAACTCTTAGATCTTTTGTAGTATGGTCCAGAGTGACGAAAACTTCTTGATGGACAATAACAGGCTCTGTTGAATTTCAAGACAAATCTGTAGTTCGGAGATTAGCAATTCATTTTCTAGGGTTCTTCTAAGTACGGTAATAGATGCCATCAAGTAACCCTAGAGAAGATTTATGGGAGCATTGATTTGGGGGGTTGCAAAATGAGGAATCTTGGAACTATTCTTAGAGCCTTGGGATCTTGGAATTCTTTGTAGAGTTTTAAGAATGAAAAAAAATTAGAGTATCACATTCTTAATAATCCTTGGTAATAAAGGATAGACATTACCAATTTATTATGAATTTTTATAAGTATTGACTATATTGATTATTTTGATGTCAAAGGATACTCAAATAAGTGATTTAGACATGGGAAGAACCTACAAACTTGTTGGAGCTAGATGTTGACAACTGATAATTTGAGAAGATAGAGCGGCAATTGTGAAGTCACAAGACTTGGGGAAAAATTAATAATCTGGAAAAAGGAGAATTGGAAGAAACCAGAATAAGCAAAGTTTGAGTTGATTTCTGAAAAATTTCCAAAGTTGAAATCAGGCAACTAATCCCCTTAAATATTCAAGATCAATAATTAAATAAGATTTTCCTGAGCACCATATAGGGAAAAGGTCGACTCTACCCAAAAGTCCAATAACATTACTGTAAGATAATGGGCCACTATTCTAGTACTCATAATAGGGGAAAGGATTGACTCGTGAGAAACCCTTTTGAAAGAGACGAAGGATTGGGTTATCAGATGGGTGTTTGTTTTTTGAAATATGACGGCAATTCTTATTCTTCCCCCACTCCCTGGAGGCTATCAAATGGCAAGGGGACCAAACCAAAACCTGCTAGATACAAGAAAAGATAGACCATTACTTGTGGCCTAGTAAATTAAAAAGAAAGAAAGCCAAGCAAAAGGAGAAAACCCAAAGAGAGCAGAACAAAAATAGAGATCAGGGGATTATTAGATAGGTTACTTGACCTAAGCAAATCCGAGCATCAAGAAAGGGTCATGAGCCCACAAATAAAGCTACGAAGGCTAGATGAGAATGACCATTGAGGTCAGATAAAATACCAACAGTGCCACAAGTTATTTGTGATGAATCTAGATAAGATCTGGAGAAGAATGGTTGGACCACATGGAAAGAAGCTTATAGAAGAAACTAGCTTTTAGAGGAAGATTCCTTTATGCCCAAAATCTATAAATAGGGGGTGAAGGGTGGCAAATTGTTACACTTGATTGGAGAGATTGGAGATTCATTTGGTGTTTCTACTTCTTAGCTCCAAGAGATTGCAATGAAGTGTATCACCCTTTTATCTGATCAAAGGTGATATTAGAAGGATTATTATTGTGTTGCAGGTTAGATGTATCGTATAGTTTTGGAATCAAATTACAAAAGTGTATAATTGGGAATTTGAACTATGACTTTTACTCATTGTAGTGTAATGTTCTTTGAAGGGCTAAGAAATAAAGTTACATTAACAAAGATGTTTTCTTATTGATTGATGCATTAAACAAACAAGATTGAAGTTGAAGTCTGATGATTGATCATTAAATACTTTTTTTCCTCTCAATACAAAACTTTCAAGCTTTGCTTATAACTTCTTTCTAGAATGTGACATGAATTCCCAAAGTGGAGCACAACTATTTCATCATGATCATATTATCATTATTATTCTTCTATACCAATATTTTCTTTAATAACAAAAAACTAATGAATGAGTTCTTTAGCTTCATTCAACAATTCATTCTCACATTCTCTTTATTGGTTTTTGACAAATCAATGAGAGATTTATAATTAATTTCTTAGAAAATTAGTTAGGGGTCTTTCACTTAATCACAAAGTCAAATATAGAGCATCTTTTACTAAGGCTTTGTAGTTGCTATTCATACTTAGGATTCAACTATTTGGTCATTATCCAACATGGAATTCTTCTTGAGGTGACTCATTTGGAATCACCCCTTTATAGATTATAATTTCAACTATAAGGACATCAATGTACTTTTGTTTCCCTCCTATCCCTCTATTTGAGTTCATCAACCATGATACATAAGGAACATTGTTGGCCATTTATCTTAGCCAGTTAAAACGATGTTCACTCTATCTACTTTTGTTTCCCTTCTATCCCTCTATTTGAGTTCATCAACCATGATACATGAGGAACATTTTTGGCCATTTATCGTAGCCAGTTAAAACGATGTTCACTCTATCTTGATTTTGGAGATTCAACCAACAATTTTTTAGCTTGGCTTAAAAGAATCCAAGGAGTCCCTTTTACCCCTTGTTTCTATCTTTCTTGTTCTATTGGTAGACTAAATCTGAGCCATTATCATGGAATTTACAGAGCCATGGACGTAAAGTTTGATATCATCTTCCTTTTTGTGGATTCTTTTCTTTTAATCTTCAAGAAAGTTAACACGGTGGTCAATGGCATCGCTGAGATTGACGTATAATGGACTTCAAACTTCTCAACTCCTGTAAAGACGGACTTGTGACCTCTTCGCATGTTAAAAAGATCAAGCTTCTTTCTTCTTTGATAGCTACTGCTGATTGCCTTTGGAAAACACTTTACCAGATTTTTTAGATGCTCATGGTTGTAAATGTACCATATTTTTTTACTCTTGATCCTTTCTGTCTGGGTATCAAAATAGACACAATGACGTAAACAGAGATCGATCCCATGAAAAATCAACAAATAGAGACAGAAAGAGAGTGAGAGAGATCGACATGAGAGACTTGCTTTAACAAACGTCAAGAGAGTCAACTTCAGGAGAAGCGTCAAAGCCTACTAAGTCTATTTTGAAATCATTGTTCTTGTACTCACGAATCAAGGGATAAAATCGATTTTCAAAATGACAGGAACCAGAACCACATTCCAATCATCCCACCGAGACATAGTACGTACCTGCCGCTCCTGCTGCTTTTTTATTAATAAAATTTTATACGTGCATCTTCATCTTATGTTATTTTAAGAAAACTCCAACTGGCTCGTGACTTCATCTTCAATTCACTTTCTGGCATATGCGGATATACCGACTGTCTTTGAATTTCTTTATACATTCTAATGTTACTTTTATCAAACGATTTTAAGCCAAAGTTAATTTCCTAAATTAGGTCTGGTATAGCTACTCAAGGTTGGATCATCTTCCACTCCCAGATAGAGCTTCGCAGTCGGTTTTTGGGTGTCATTCGGTTGGATCACCCTTTTTATCCAGTTATTACATGGTGCCACACTAATGAAGAGGTTTAAATAAATATTTAACTTAGAAGATCAAATATAATAATTATATAATAATGCATACCATGAATTACATTACAAGTAGATATAATTTTAGGTCTTTTGAAGGAATTAATTTATAGGTTAAACTAATTCCGCATGAAGAGTGTAGTAAATTTATTTCCGACGGGGGCCAGAAGTCGGAATAAACGTATTCTAGAATAAAGTTTGTATAATAAGTAACAAGGGCTCTTATTTTCTTAAGCAAATGATACCTCAAGAATGAAAAATAAGCATGTGAACTATCAAACTTTGAAACTACTATAATGAAGCTTAAAGTTACCCATGAAGCTCTACGAGTAACCCATTAAAAATTAGATTGCTATGGCTCGTTCTATTTGCAAATGGAAGGACTGACATTATTTGAAATTGTGGTACCAATTTCAAAGAATTTTTCATAAAGAGGTTATTTTTTCACTAGCCATTGGTTTAAAGCATCATGGCATTGCTTGTAACTTTGCACTTTTATTTTAATTAGATAGAAAAGGACCACTACACTGAGAAGCACCTCTCTCAACATTTAATAAAAGTAAACGCCTCAAATATTAAATGTGGAATGTTACTCACATCAGTACTATCATTTGTGGTGTTAGTTTCAATATTTGTTAAGGGTGGACATTGATCTATTTATACCAGGTGATACATTTCAAGGTGTTTAAAAAGGTGAAGATAAGCCTAGTATGTTATACTATCTTACTCAAAATTAGAATTTAATGGCATATTATCATCTTTAAAATTACATAATGGAAGACATTATCATTCATAGTGCATGAATTGTTTCAAGATAATATGATACAAGAACTTGAGCCCACTAATCCCAGGCATTGAATCTCATCAATTTGTCATGTTTAACCAAATTTTACTAAATCTTATGTATTTCAATAAAATTCATTAGTGTGTAGCAATAATGCTTAGTAGAAGGTATATAAAAATTTTGATATTCAAACTTCACTGCATTACATATAGAATACATCTAAAAGATTGTATAATATATAACAAAATATGGTCCAAAATAATAAATGACATTTTATTATCATTCAAGTTATTTTGTCCTATTTAGTTGGATTCACCGACTGACGAGTCAACTTTTCCCTTTACGTTGTAGTATTTAAGTGGTGGAAAAATCGACTAGTCAACAATAAAAATAACCACTGACAGAAGAGCGGGTCATGTCCATAGGGAGGCAATTATGCAATAAATTCTCTATTATTTTATATTCTCTCGGTTAAGTGCGAAATCCCTATTCAAATTCGACATAAAATGTGATAGAAAGAAAATTCATAATAACTCAAAAAGATAAGGGTATATGTGCAGCTTTCCCTCACTGAAATCTTCAATAAATATATGATGATTTTGTGTAATTTTCAATTGTTATATACTAGAGAGAATTGGTACACGTGTTGATCCCAAAACCAATCTTGAAATAGGTGAATATCATTAATGAGCAATTATCAGAGAATATGAGTGTGCATGCGTAATTTCGCCATAATAAAATAATAATAAATCAAAAATTAATTTTTTGGCAATGGAAGCAAATGTAATAACTAATTGAAGTTAAAACAGAGCATTTGCTCTCTCTCCTCCTTGCGAGAAAGAGAGAGCACCGGCGGGGCTGTGGATACGCTAGGGAGATTGGCGAAGACGAGGCCTATCCGATGCAGGCCGTGTCATCGACGATGTAACGAATGTGTGCCCCAGACGTCTTTTAAGACGTCTGGGAGGTGGTCCAGACGTCGTACCAGACGTCTGGTATCACAACCAGACGTCTGATAAGACGTCTGGGATCGTTTCCAGACGTCTGGAAATCCGTTATTTTCGACACACGCGAGTCGCCTGCGCGCCTGAGCGCGCAGGCCGCATATTCCCTCTTTTTTTCTCTCTGCGGCTGCAGGCGGCCTGCCACCTCCTCTCTCCTCCTCGCGCGGCCTTAAAAGGGCCACGCCTCCCCTCCCGTCTCCACAGTCTCCTCCTTCTTCTCCTTCCTGTGCGCGAGAGCGAGCGGACGCGAGGGCGGCAACGACGGTCGCAGTGAGCGCGGAGGTGCGGCGTGCGAGGGCGGAGCTCTGCCGTGAGGGCGAGCTCGCCGGAGCGGCTTGGCCGGCTGGCGGAGGGAGCAGGGGGCGCGGAGCGACGCGGAAAGGGACCTGCTGCGGTCTGAGCAGCAGGAGCGCGAGGTGCGACGCGGGCGGCGTCGCGAGCGGAGGCCGAGCAGGGTTTTGATTCTGGAAAAATTTCCAGAATCAGACGTCTGGGTTGATAGCCAGACGGCAAGGTCGACGTCTGTAAGATCATACAGACGTCTGAAAGGTGAGTTTTCCGCCTTCTTCTTCCTTCTTGTCGATTGACCGTACTGAGGGAGGGGGGTTGGCTGTGCGCAGGTTCGCTGATTCGCCATCCTTTGCGAATCAGACGTCTGGAAGTTGTACCAGACGGTGGGAGTGACCTACAGACGTCCGTATGGACCATCGGACGTCTGGGATCTAGGGCAGACGTCCCCGCAGACTTCTGGACGTCTGGGAAACCACGCTGAACAGGTAATTCTCTGATCCACCGTTTAAGACGTCTGGAAGGAGTTCCAGACGTCTGATTTTGCACAGTATCATCTTTTTCGACCCGTTTAGGGCCCGTTCGGGCTCCGTTTTCCGCGATTCGAGTTGCGTTCGTTTCAGAATTAATTCCTCTACCCGTCTACAGTAGCTATACACTATTTTGAGACACTCCTTGTGTTTGATCCTTGTGATAGGACCTCGTTCGGTTGCAGTCTTGAGAGTCGCGGAGGCACGCGGGATTCCCGATCACGCCCCCATTACTCCCGTTGTACCTGGTAGAGTGGCTTAAGTTTATTAATAAAATCTGTTAAAGTATGGAACCATAACTAGAAGCTAGGACATTGCATGAATCCTAGGAATGAGAAATGTATGGAATGATAGCTCCTAGGTGATGCATGAATCCTAGGGCTAGAAAACTAGATTGTATGATAGACCCTAGGATATGGCATGAATCCTAGGATGGAAAAACTAGTGGAATGTGTAATACTGCAGTCTTGGAAAAATGGAAAGGAATATATGAAGCTGCCTGTAAATTGAATTCACAGCTGCCTGTTATGAATAAAGAAACATGATTGGGATCATGGTTTGTAAGAACGTGAAACTGGAAAGTAAGACATAAGATGTTCTGGAACCCTACGGGGAAGTAGGAGTAGAACTCCTGGAAAGCGAATGGAATAGACTTGGGGAAGTGAGCTGGCCCTTGAGTACGGAGTACCAAGGAGAGCGACTGTCCTCCTGTTTAGTGTAGAGCTGAGCTAGCCGCCCCAGGGACCCGGGGGTTAGGACTGGCCACTTTGTACCGACTTGTTGGCCCTCGTGTACGTAGTACCGAGGAGAGCTAGTAGTGTTAGGAGAGTACTAGCTACCCCACGGGCCCCGGGGTTCTGCTAGCCTCCTTCACCGACTTGTTAGGCCCACTAGGGCAAACCAGGGTAGTCAGGCGAGGGTGCGCGGACTGTGGAGGGGCAAGGCCCCGGTTTGGTTACTGTGGAGGGGTTGGACCCCTGTTACTGAGAGGGCTCTGCCCTGGTTCCATGCTGTGCTTTGGGCGCACCCGTTAACGGAAACGACTGACCGCGTGCTAGTGCGGGTTAGCTACCTGTGCGTTTATCGCACGTGCCGTAGTCACCGTTACGTCTGTCAGTGACCTTGGGGTGGTTGACTGAGGGTAGGATCACCACGGAAGACTCTCCCGGCCAGGAGAGCATCACGTGCTACTTCTACTTTTGGAAAAGACTGCAATCAAGATCGTTCCCACGAGGACATTCGAGATCAAGTAAAGGATCTGAGAAATAAATGAAATAGTGAGAAAAATTGAAAGATGTGAATAAAGGAAGTAATAGAACATAACAGCTACTGTACACTCTACTGTTGCCTTTAGTTAGTTTGCCACTCTACTCAGCGTTTTGCGGACGTGTTACACTCGTTACCTTTTTCAGGACCAGGTGTTGAGCAGCCAGGGTCGGCGGCTGCAGAGGACGCTGGGCCAAGTAGGGTCCAGTAGAGTTTACCACAGTCCTTGTACCTCTTTTGTTTCTGTTTTAGTGAGTAGTTTTTTTTTTGTTTCCGCTGTACTTCTTTACCTGCAGTTCTTGTTATATGATAAATGTTGTTTTACTGTTGTGGTGGTACCTACTGTAGTAGTTTCTTTCCTTACTGCTGTACTTTCTTACTGTTAGTTATATTCATGCTGAATGTGGTTTATTTTACTGTCTTTTGGTTACTTCCTCGTTGGACGACTAGGTCTTGGGATTAGTCGAGTCGGTCCGGTTCTCGTGTCTCGTAGGGACTCGGGAACCGGGTCGTTACAGACGAAGATGGCCGAAGGTGACCGGCCGGTGGAGAGATGAACGCCGGAGGAGGCTGTCTGCTATGAAGGCGATGATTGAGAGGGGCACATTGTAGATGCCGCGCGCCGGCGGGTGCTGCTGCGGCTGTCAAGCGCCTTCGGTGGTGTGGCGGTGGCCAGTGAGAGCGCAAGGTGGAGTGGTGCAGAGGTGATGGCACAAGCGCCTCCAGGAGGGGGCGCGCCTACGGGGAGGATCTGAACAGGGTGGAGATGGGCGCGCGGAGAAGGAGTAGGGCACGCACCTGCGGGTGGTGCTACGGCTGTGAAGTGCCTGCGGGTGTGGCCTGGCAGGGTGAAGACGCGAAGCGCTTTCAGGTGCGGCTGGAGGGAGCGCGGGATGGAGTGAGGCGGGTCTGCAGAGGGGTGTGCGCCTGCTGGCTGGTTGGAGGGCGTGATGTAGGTTGGTGCGGTGCAGTGCCTGCGGGCGTGGGGTCGCCTGCGATGCAGTGCGGTGGGAGAGGCTTGCTAGGGTGCGGCTGCAGGCAGGCGATGGAGGTGGGTGAAGCTTTGAAAGGTCTGCAGTGCTGCGCTTGGTGCTGGAGATGGGCCGCGCCTGGGGTGCGTAAGGTGGAGAAGGAGCGGGCATAGCCACAGTGCACGCTGGAGTTGTTCCCCGCAAGGGGGAAGATGGATCTCCCCCTCTCCTTCCTCCGCCTTGCCTTTTTGACTCCTCCTAGTTTGCGCGTGCATGAGTTAAGGGATTTTCAAATCCCTTAACTATTTCTGGCCGGCGGCTGTTGAGGGTGCCCGGAGGATGGGGAAAAGAACAGTCGCCGGTTGTTTAAAAGGGTAATTTACCCTCCCCTCCTTATTCTTTAGACAAATATTTTTCCTACACATAAAAAAGAACATCATTACATATTAAGTTATAGAATAGATGTAAACTTAAATCATGATGCATGCAAATATTTTATAACTTAATGTAGTTATTAGCAAACCTAAAAGATACAATTAAAATTATTTAGGCGTAATATTAGTCCATTAAAATAGACTCATCACCCACCAAAGCATACAAAGCACATATCCTACTTTCCTATCCATTCATTCATCAGTATTGTTTTGAACAATTTGCACATATGTGCTAAAGTATGTATCTTATGGCACATGTGCACTTTACTAGTGTAAAATTAATAGAGCATGAATATGATAGTAGTAATGTTATAGCATACTACTATAATTTTATGCATAAGAATTATAATTTTCATCTTCTTTCTCTTCAAGAACTGCAAATGTGTTTAGAAATCGACAAATATTCTCTCCACCACTTTATTAACCTTGCCTCCTACTCCTTTCTTAAAGTAGTAACCTTACCTCTTTTGTTGCAACCGTTGCTACCAACACACTATAAAAATCTGCTAATTACTTATAAAGTGGTCTTTCGGAGGATGGTTCACCCATGTAATCCTCGTCTTCCACTTGTCATCCCCTTTAACATCCCCCTATTCATGCCTCTACCACCATATCAACTAGTAGCTAGGGTATACATGTTAAAATGCATAAAATGGTGTGTTTCTTAATCGGTATCATTTTTAATGTTTTATAATATATTTTATCTATTTCCTATGGTATTTAAAACCAGCTAGAGCTAAGAGAAAGATTTAATAAGATGTTTTATTTACTATATGTAAGAGAATGATTTAACAAAATGATTTACTAATTTTTAAGGATGTTTCACGATCACTTATAGCTATTTCTCATATCATGAGCTTGAGAAATGTTGTGATGATCCTAAAGATGATGCATTTCCTATTAATAACTTTGTTTGTAAAACATTGAATGCTCATATAGATTATTACAATGATTAATTGGGAAGTTTTTGGAAATTATGTGGGATACTATTTTGTATCACAAAATTACCATGCGAATGGTAAAAATAGTTGAAATTATATTCGTCTTAAATAGTCAATAGTATTTCATGTCTTAATATAGAAGTTCTTATGCCTCTTTTCTATGTTTAGAAGAATACGATGCTCTTCGATACTTTTATAGTTCTTCTTCTTGTTTGGATTTTGTTAAAGAATATTATCATAATGAGTAAAGAAATTGTCTTAACGATTAATTAATATTGTCTAAGAAGATTATTTAGAAGTCAACTAAGAAATTATATTGATTGTGAGTCTTCTTCCACCAAATGAAGATATAATTTTCGAGCATTATACATATATTTAATGGCAGTACATGAGAACTTATCTCTTAATTCTAAAATATCCAAGTTTGCAAACCAAGACTTAACCTTTTGGAATGCTAAGATATTTGATAAGGGTCGTAAGGTCACAATTTCATCAATATCTTACTACTCCAACTCTAAGAGGAAAAGACGATGGCCATGTACCCATGAGAGATAAACGACATGTTCTATTGATTTTATGCATTGGGAAAGAATCAAACAAGCATATATGAGATGACCCATAAGTGGTTTCTCACATTGGGTGCAACAACTATATGCTTAGAGGAGACTTAGATCTCTATTGCACTATGTAACTCTAGAGTAGGCCTATTAGAGTTCAACTTCGAGTGACATATCCAATGTATGTTCACAAGATCCCTACACGTATGATGTATAAAGTAGTGGCACCCTTTATCTCTCAGGTGATTTGACATCTTCAAAACTAGCAGAGGATGGACAACCATCCCTTTTAACGCTAGAGAGGTTCTAGGGAATTCTAGCCTTGTAATTACTCGAGGGCTTGGCTTTGTTGAGTTACTTCATGCATGTATTTATTTGTATTTCCTACACTAATCCCTCCTTTTCCTATGTTGATGGAGATATATAGTTGACTTCTTTAAGGTGTGTGTAGTGACCTAAGTTCATTGTGGCGTAGAAGTTTCTTCTTAGTTTACTTCAAGCATTGTTGCATGCATTATATTTTTGTCAAATCCGTTATAACAAAAAACATATTACTTTGTCCGCTCAAGGATACAACTTCAACTACCGTTATGGACCGATGGAAATAGTGATAGATCGTGTTTGTTCCTTCAAGTTGTAAGATGTAGGAGTTTGAAATTTCTCCGTCACTTTTCTACTTACATTTTACTATTCTATGTAGCGAATGCACCAACACAACATCCTACAAAACTTATGCACTCGTTTTCCTTTCCAAGATGTGGGAGTCCTATAACGTACTTCAACTTCAGAGCTTAATAAACTAGAATTTTCTTCCAATTGGCTTCATATGATTCGGTTGCCATTGATAATGTCCTATATATTTTTCTATGGAATCTAGGTGATACATAGCTTATTCCCCTTTGTGCTTTCGTTTGTAGAGGCCATGAGTCAGTTTAGATATCTAGGTTTCTCTACTTATTAGTTATTTAAAGTTTAAGAGTTGTACTTATCATAACTACAAGTTTCTTCATTATATAATTCTTTTGCTACAGTCCTACTATTTCCCTGTCGTTTATGGAATGAGAGTGGCGTAGAAGATCACCTACTACCTTATTAAAAAAATCAATAGGAATGACAACGATTGATTCCTTTCCATCCAGTGAAAAAGATTTTTTTTTTTTTTTTTTTTTTGAATAAGATCAAAAGTTACTATAATTTCCATAATGTTTGCTCAATTAATGAAAGTTGCCAAACCTATTGATGTTCGTTAATGTAGAATATAGGAATGAATAGCCATGAAATGGTTCCATCTAAATGTTGCATGTAAGGTCGGCTCAAGATAAATTGGACAAGTGAGTTACATGGTGGTAAACAGGGGCAAAATATTCATTGGATTCCCCATTCAATTTAGGAAAAGGGAATACCAATTAAGGTAGTGCTACTTCCACATTTTGGTTATAGGAAGCTTCTTTCCTTTTCTTTGCATTAATATCAAAAACACTTATGTTCTTTTGATTTTCCCTATCTTATTAGCTTCATTATCACTAACATTAAATTTGTCATCCATGCCATCCATTTCCCAAAACTCAAGAACTCCATCCCTCAATATCGACCATATCAAAAAAACATGGCTAATTTTACTTTCTTTGATAATTACAGAAAATCTTAAGGCCATCTAGCTCAATATTAAGCATCATGTTCAAATTCTAGCATGTGCATAATCAGGAATAAATTGTCTATTGTCTATACACAATTCACCATAGGATGGTAGTTCATTGATGCATTGAGTTGTCAAAGGCAATTCAAGCAAGAGGAATCTTTAGAAGAGTTGTAAGCCCATTCCTTGAATTTTTTTCATTTTTATTATCTTGCTTCCTTAGTAAATTTAAAAATTGGTGAATTAAAGTAAGCTTGAAAATATTCTAATTGTATTTTTAAATTTATGCCTTGTATCTTTTGAGTGGTTTATTGCTTGTATCTTTGCAAATGCAAGATATAGTCTAAATTTATCATTTCATTCTTTCTTACATATATAACTTATCATAGCTCAAATAAAAATGATGTGGAATTAATCTTTAGCATAATTTCCTCAAGTAAATGAGTGGTATATCATTGTATAGAAGAAATCACAATAAGAAAATGCAAACGTATATAGAAATATTCTATTTTCTTTCATTCGAGTAAATGAATAATGATCTTATTCATTTTCATAAATATTAGTGATCTAGTATTCATTGTTACAATGTTAGGAATAATTTACAAATCAATAGTGACTCACTCATTAATCATATGGTCCATGAAAAATCCTTATTTGTTAGCTTCTTAAGATAGTCATCGCATTGAGCCCAATTGGATATAGTACCTATTGTTGTTATGTTTGATGTTGCATTATATGTTGTCTCACTAACTCTATTCATAAATGTCACCATAATAGCTTATAAGTTGGACTTAAAGCAAAAGGAAAAGTTATGAATAAAACCTCATCATTTTTATCTCTTTCTCCTTTACCTTTCTGCATACTCTCTTCACTTCCTTTTGGCATAATTTTACAACTCATACTTCAACTCTCTTCATTTATCCATTTTCTTCTATCTTATTAACCTTTCCTTTTTCTCCCATATCACCCTTCCCTCTACCTCTGTCATATCTCTTCTTCAATTTTTACTTCCTTCCACCTATCTATCTTTTCATTTCCTTCAACCTCCTCCTCTACTTCCCCCTTCCTCCTCTTTCTCTACCTTCCACTTACCTTATCCTTGCCCTTCCTCCACCCTCTTCTCCACCTTTAGACTTCCCTTTTTCCTACCTACTTCTTCCACCATGTATTTCTCTTACTGAATAGCTTACTAACTACATGTTATGTGCCTCTATACCATAACTCACTAAATAAAGCATATTGATAAGATAACTCCAAATGGCAATAAAAGCTCATCCATCTTGATTCCCAGGCATTTGCATCAGGATTATGCTCTTCCTATGTTGTTTCCATTTGCCCTACCAAATATGCTTTTTCAATCGTCTAAAATACATAACTTCAACCTCCTTAGCACCAACTTATAGAAAACTTGGTATTTTAAATGCATACCATGAATCTCCTTAAATAAAATTACCACGTAGTAGCTACAACTACCTCTTCCATAAGCTTAGAGGCATAGTTGGTAGCACTTCACCATTTTTTCCATCATCAAATCCTATACAAAGAGGCTCACCGTTGATTGTGACTCTACAAGGTAGTAAGTTGTAAATATATTGGTCTTGCCCATGCTTTGATATCTTTAGAAATATAAATAAAAAATAGAGAAAATTCATAATATTAGATAATATATATGTAGAAAAAATGCCATTAACTAAGTTGATCATTATGAATAAATGAATCATCTTGTTTTGTATGCGAATGATTTCTTCCTCTATCATTTCCTAGAGATATATAGGATTGACTAGGAATTTAAGTCATAGCACATTTATAAAATTTATTTTTTAAATCTAGGGCACAATAGTTTTATGTGAAGAGAATCTTTTTGGATTTGAAAATCTATATAAAAGGAAATATACCTTTTGTTTTTAGTCATCCTTCCATTTGAATCATCTCCTCATAATTGAAAAGGAAATTTTCTTTTTTATGATAAATCCATTCTAACAATGCCATATGTCTAGGATATAATTTCTAAGTAGTATCAGACAAATATGGCATATGTTGAGTAGGCTCACATCGATTTACTTTAGAAACATATCATAATATTCTATTACCTAAGTTGGACCATCATTGGCTTACATTAGGTTCTTAATAGGGAACTACTATTAAGAGCTTATGTTTGTCTTATTATGGATTATGATACTCATTTGTCACCTAAGTTTGACTCTCATCGATTTACTCTAGATTTATGTTTCTTTAGTATTGTAAGTGTAAAGCTACTTTCAATGCATCCACTTTGGAAAGGCTCTCATAGGAAAACTCATGGTTACTAGATATCTAATGTTCACCCTCTCCAAGGTATAGAATTTGGCGATTCATGCCCTTTTACTATAATGGGGGTACTCAAATGCCTTCTTCCCTATGGTTAGGTTACTTAGATATTATTGCATTTTGGAAATCATGGCTCTTGAGTGATGCCCATCTCTCATTATGACTAAGTTATAAGACTATAGAGCTAGATACTGTGGCAAGAAGAGTTAATTTTTCCTTTGTTACAACTACATAAATAATCATTCAATATGGGAAGGTTTGAACAAGTTAAGGTAATAACATTTAGTTGCCATGAATTAGTGTGTTTGAATAATGTAAATCCTTTGAAAACTAACTCAAAAAACCTCTTCACTCAATAAATAGAATAAAAGGAATTTTGCCCCTCATCATGGTAGACAAGGGTATGGGGTAGTCTAAGATGAAACATATGAAGAAAAAGGGTAGTCCTTTAGAATTGTCTTTGTCATGGCTACTGAGCTAAGCCATAAAGAGGGAAGGTAAAGGAATTCATTGAACATAGATAAACATTTTGAGTAGTAGAAATCAAAATCTTGTGCTAAAGTGGTCCTTTTAAGTAGATGTTATGGAGGAGTAGGGAATAAATAAAGGAAAATGATAAAGAAGAAATTGGGTAAGGAAGTAGGCTACAGAACACATATGTGAGGGAGAAATGGGATAGTAAAGGAGGAAGTAGGGAAAAATAGATATCATTTGTGGGATTTTAGATTTCATTCCTTTGAGGTTCATCCCTGTAAACTTCACCCAACTATTTGATAAGCATTAGCAAAGGTGTAGAATGTGAAAAGTCTATAACTTTAGAAGGTGTCTATTGAAATATGTCAAATATAAAGTTACATGAAAAACACACAAGGACTAAAGGGGTAAATTTTCAAGAAGACATGCTATACAGTTGAAATATGTTAGCGAAAAATGTTTTTAAGCAAAAGCTTGCCTTCGATATTCCAATCAGAGACAAGCTTATCTACCGCTAAAAGCTTTAGAGTATCAAAATATTTTTTCTGCTAAACAATTATGTCTTTTGAGCACAAGCCTAATCTACTTAATTTAGAGGATGATAAAACCTACCTTGAATCCTTGTATATGTCATTGACTAATTCATGTTATCATACACGTGAGATCTTGGTAAACCTTCTATCCTGGTCTTGGGTAGCCCATATATGACTAAGGCTAACTCCTATAATGGAACTTATACTCATATTGGTTGGGTCATCTAAAATCATTATGGGGACTTTATTCAAGGTGCTATTAGAAGAGTCTGCCGAATCATGCGGGAAAGAGCGCTTATTCATGCAATTTTGTACTCTCTTCGAACTGTTGCTTCTATTATTACTCCCCTGCAAATTGAAGTTGACTCCACACTGTTATACTATTGGTAGAATGGGAAGGTGCTTGTACCTTGGTTAGCTAAAAGGGACTTTGACTATATCTCCTCGAGGAGGCTAAAGATTCAAAGTCTCTCCTTTGTTCACATGTCTGTTAATATGTTTGCTCTCGAAAGGGCGGAGCTGGGGATAGATGATTGGAAGATTTTTACTAATTACAGGGATCTCGATTGACGTGTTAAGGGGATTATCCGGCTTAATAGAATTCAGATGCCTTACATCATTCGAGAAAATTAGCTTCTACATTAGGGACTGGATTGTCTCTGAGGTGGATTAATCTTCCTTATCTTTTGTTCTTTCTTTTGCTTTTAGGCTTCGAGTTGTCAGCCCTCTTCTTTTTCGATTCGTATGCTGATCTTCTATTGTGTTGATTGTTTCCTCTTTTGTACTAGGCCATGAGTCGTGGTCCGCTCTTTTTTATTCTAATTAGTAGGTGTTGGTCTAGTCCCCCTGCCTTTTTTGGATTGCCTTCAAGGAGTGGGGGATGAATAAATTATATATATATATATAAGGCTAATTAACTAAGTCACACTAAGCTATTTATTTTAGTATCAAGAGGGGGAGTTTATAAACTTGTAAGTTTCACTTGTCAAGCTAAACTTGGAAGCTAGGTTCCTCTTTGTGACATTCTTCAAACTTGGTAGAAATAGAATCATCAAATTCTAGTTGTTTTGTAGTGTTTGCCTTCCTTAATTATCCCTCCATTTTTGTTGGAATCCATCAAGTCAAAAAGGTGAGTTAACCCAAATTTAGAAGATCATGTATTTAGGGGCAGTATAGGATAAGTGATTATAATTAATTAAACCTTTTTGATAATATCAAAAAGGGGGAGAAATCTTTTCATTACTTTTTGTGATTTTATCATCATCAAAAAGGGGGAGATTGTTGGTGTAAAGGCATCACGATTGTTGATTTTGATGATAACAAAATACTTGGTATTTAACATTTGCATTTGAGTTTAAGTTTTCAGGAATAATGCAAATGGAATCAAGTGTGAAGGAGCTCAAGCTCGCATCCATGTTAGATTGGAGGAGCTTGATGGAGGAATAGAAGAGATGGAGCTTTGTGTGGAGTGAGAGCTTGAAGACAAGAAGAATAGGATAGATGTCTTTCTATCTTTGTATTTGTACTCGTTATTTGTTTTAACTAGTAGAAAATGCACTATTTTCGATGGTAAATTTTCGACCGTTATATAATAGTTGACAATAATAATATTCCTGACCATTATAAGATGTAACGGTAACATTTTAGAACGGTCGAGAAAACACAATAGTGACAGTACATTTCTGAAGTGCATACATCTGATTAACCTAAAATGTCTATTAATGCATGTTGTTAGTATCATATTAGCATCATGCATTGTAAATATTACATAACATGCATAATCATGCATTTAGGTTAAGTTATATAAATTGTATAATAATTGTCTCCTTTTATGGTTAGGGACAGGGTGACCTTTTATCAGAGCCTCGAATCGAAGATCCAACCATATGAATCTGATCAAGGCAACAATTGGAGTTCAATGACTCTAAGATCACCCTGATCAGACATCCATAGCACTAGATAGAGATCGAGGAACCCTAAAGATCAAGGGCCAAGATGGTGCAATCCACACTTTAGACGATAAATCCGACCGCACGGATGGGTTCAGATCAATGATCGCAGCCTAACAGCGTGAAAATCGGTCCAATCTGACACCCGTGGCATCGTCTACAATACTTAGAAGATGGACGACTAAGATGGTTCCACATGACGTCATCTCAGCTGCCCAATCGGCCCCAAAGACATGCCTCTACTTTTCTTCTTCACCCGCTCGATGAATCTCCACCATTGGATGCCCATCCAACAACTGCAGATCGCACGCGCTTAATTCCTCCACTCGACAAAGCTAAGGCGCAGCATAATGGTTGCACCTTTGTGAACGATGCAGGAGTCGCACGTTCGAGCAGTGCTGAGCCCCTCAATTCAGATAGGTGCAAGCGTGGGTGTGATTCGACCGTCAGATGAAGATTCGCCGGCTGAGGGGATGAGGAGTGGCACTTGGAGGATCCTTCGATCGCGTACATGTGCGATGACGCGCTTCTGCATGCCTCATCGCACGTGGGCGTGCGGCATAAGCATTTTGAACAGACGCTCCGAGGATCGATCTCGACCATCCAATCTCACGATCGGACGGCTAAGATCAACCAAACATGCGTAGGTGCATTTCGGTGCAGAAGGTAGGGAGGCGCGCGTGGCACGCACATGTCGACCATGTTCAGGCCTTTAGTGACGGATAAATCCGTCATTAAAGGCCCTGAATTAATGATTTGAGATGAAATGACCTATTTTCCCCCTCCAATCTACACCTATATATAACCCTCCAACCTCCACTTCTTCATCCCTTCCTTCTCCTCTCTCCCTCTTCAAAGCTTAAGAGAAGCTTGTCCCATACCCGGGATGCTCCTCAAGAGCTAAAACTAAGTTTTCGCCCCCATTCCGGAAGTGGATCCCACGACGACAACGACGTGCTACCTCATTCCCGTTCTTTCGACTTCGTCCTCCTTCTTCCCGCCTCATCCTCTGTCTTTCAGGTGTCGCCTCCGTCCGGCTCATCCTCCAAGCATTCGTCGAGGATGATAACATCTCTCTCCCTTCTTTTATTGCTTTCTAGAGTAGAATTTTCTACTTTCTAGTCGTAACAATTTTCCACTTTCTAGTGTAATCATTTCCCGCTTTCTTAATTGTAAAACATTATTCAAATACCAAGTCATTATTCTCTCTCTCTCTTATTGTCTATAGCTATTTCATTGTGATTATTCCATTTTTCAAACAAAAACACAAAAGGATATATATAATTACGGATTTTGATATCGACGTAGCCTTCCTATGTTCAACCCGGAACTTCTTTATGGATTTTTCAGTTTAAATTTTATCTGTTAAACGGATTTCTTCGCAACTCGAACTACAACGATGGGTTTTCGAATCCAACTGCGAATGCGTAGTTTTCTGCCCTCAACATTTTGGCACCATTGCCGAGGAGGCAATGATTTTTCGATCTTCTTTGCGCATTTTGCACACTTCACTATTTTCTAACTTGCTTTATCTCTTGTCTATTGTTTTGCAGATATCTCGATCGGAGAATCGTTAAGCAGTAGATCAGAGTAAAGTGCAGTTGAAGACGACTGTAAGTGCTCTCCATTTTACCCCCTCTATAGATTTCATTTCACCACATTAATTCAAACTCCAATTAACCTAGGTGTTTGCATAAATCTAAAGATTAGTTTGGTTGCTTGGATTTCCACCCACATTCATTTCACCCTCACATATAAAAAATCAAAAAGATATTTCTTGTGGGGTAATTCAACATATACACTACATACACCCACATCCAAGGTACTTAACCTAATTGATTTTCTTCTACTTAACCAGATTTTGATCTATGGAACCAGTACACAAAAATCAACTTATGAAAGGGTAGAAATCAGTCTGTGTTAATCATTTTGTGTGCCTAACTCAATGGTGCAATTGTCGCCAATTGTTTGAGTTGTTTTGGCCGCACCACTCAACCTAAAATCAACTCGCCAAGTAGCTTCCTCTTAGGGTTTTCAATTTAGGTCAATACCAGGCACTCCACTTTATTTTTAATTTCAAAAGGAAAGTGATTTTCATTCGTACTTGAAAATCTGGTTTGGCTCAAACTTGATTGAATTAAACCTAATTCTAAACCCTAAAAGCTACTTAAGTAAGATTTGAACCTTAAAATCTACTCATCACAAATAATCTTGCTTGAAAACCCTGGTTGTGCACGCATTCACACATAATCAATTGATCATTAAGGGCACAACCCATTTTAAGGGCCCACCACATTCCATAAGCACTACAATCCCAGGCCAAAATAAAATCAAGTAGACATTGGCCTTAAGGACTGCTTCGCTCTTTGGGGTCCAGTCTCAGATTGTTTACGATTAATCTGCTTGTATTGATCAATCTGATGTTTAGCTAGGGGAGTAGCGTCAAACGACCATGGCTGGGAGGTACACTAGGAATCGGAGGTGCAAGTTGAAGGAAGAACCTTCTCCTCAGTCCCTCCTTCTAACTGGTTGGATTGACCAAATGCAAGTAGAGTAAATCATCTATAATCTTAAGGCAGGTTCTGAAAGTCTGTAGATCCTTAGGCTACCCCACTTAAGGACAGGCTTGTTTTGTTGTGCTGCAGGGTTCTTATCCCTAGTCCTTCCAACCTTTTCCTAGTTTATGCTGGGAAGGAGATCGTTGAATCTCCGATTGGAAGGACCACTAGAGTATTCTAGGAGGCATAGATTGGATTTTGGCCAAATTGATCCCATGGCCGATCAACAGCCTCCTCTGCCTCAGGATCCATAGGAGGTATTTCAAAGACAGCTGGAATAAATGCAGAGAATGCAAGAATGGCTCTAGAGAATGTAGGGTACTCAGCCCTTAAAGGATTTTTATGATCCTTCAAATTACGGGGAACATCCCGGCATCCAAATTCCTGCCGGTGATATAGAAATCAAGCCCTAGGTGTTATGCCTGATAAAACATTTCCATGGGCTTAGCTTTGAAGACCTGTTTCAGCACTTGGAGGACTTGACCACTTTGGTCCAGACCATCAAGGCACGAAACGTGAATGAGGAGCAGATGATCATGAGGCTCTTCCCTCACTCTCTTAGGGATAAAGCCACTCATTGGTATAGGACTATAGAAAGGCCAATTGCAACTTGGAATGATTTGAAATTGACCTTCCTGAAGAAATTCTTCCGTGTCGACATACCAATGCTTTGAGACGAGCAATTACTACCTTTACTCAGTGGTTGGGGGAGCAGTTTCATGTTTCCTGGGAGCAATTCCAGGACTTATTGCGGAGGTGTCCGCACCACGAGGTGCCGAAATGGTAGCTCGTGCAGATCTTCTACCACAGGTCGACTGAGCAACTCAGAAATCACATGGATGCTTCTTGCAAAGCCAATTTCCTCAACAAAGACGCAGATAATGCGCACAATTTGTTTGAGGAGATGAGCAAGAATTCGATCAATCATGCCTCCATGGATACTTTTAATCTGTCCCAGCAGCCCAGATCGAATGTTAATGAAGTCCATGACTCTCATTCATTCGATATGGAATTAATTTGTAATAAACTTGATAAGGTGGACTTGGTTACTAAGAGAATGGAGGAGTGGATGGATGGAAACTCAATGAACAATTCTCGATCCACTCAATCCCAAAATTTGGGATTCCATTCATCACGAGCTCCTTCTGGATGGGAGTTTGTGAATCACCTTGATGCAACTCAACCTGTGAGCCAGCATTATTCGGAACCCCACGGGTTCCAAACTGGGGCCTTTAATCCCAGTTTCTCTGATCCCTCCCATTCTTTCTCTCCATCCTCACCCTATGAGGATGTTTATGCTATACAGGAGAATGTTAGGTTCAACCCTTACTCCAATGCTTATAATCCGAGTTTGAGGAACCACCCTAACTTCTCCTAGAAAAACCCAGGGCAGCAGACCCAATTCCAACCTAGCAACTATGCTCCGCAAAGACCAATTGGTCAGGGTCATGTTTATACTTAGTTGCCCCCGAATCAGGTCAATCAGCCAACTTGGAATGCTCGTCAACCTGTAGGGCAGGCTGATTTGAACCAACAAATGGTAGAGATGCAAGGATCTATGCTCCAACTCATGTAGCAAATGAAAACCTCGCTGGACAACTTGTAAAATAGGTTCATTACTAATTCTCGTCAACCCAGATCTCTACCATCTCAACCCGTACCCAACCCACGTAATATCCAGAATTCGGGCAATCAAGCCCATGGGTACGGGAATTAGAGGGACCCACACGCACATGCTCATGTGGTTGAGCAGGGTCCTTCCTCTTCTTCTTCCTCAAATCAAAGGTTTTTGGCTAATGAAGCCCCTCCAATCTTTCCTAACCCTCCCTAAGACTCGAACCCATATGCATCTGCTAATTCTGTTACCTTGAGGAGTGGTAAATAAACTCAAGATCCACAACCACAGTATTCTGATTTATTGAATTCTGAAGAGCCTGAGGAGAGAAAGGAGAACTCTAGAGAAGAAATCAAGGCTCAGGAAACTGATTTTGAAGATCCGACTCATGTTGCTTTTCCTGAGGCCTTGATTAGATCAAGGAAGAAGAAGTCTGATGATAGTAATGAGGAGCTTCTGAATATTTTCAAGAATATCGAGATCAATATCCCGCTCCTCAATGCTATCAAACAAGTACTGGCTTATGTGAAATTTTTAAAAGATTTATGTACACAAAAGCGTAAGTCGAGAGAATTTGTTCCAAGGAAGGTGATACTCTCCGAGCAGGCTAGTTCTGTTATCCTACACCACCTCCCTCAGAGAAAGAGAGATCCAGGTGCTCCTTTGATTTCTTGTATCATCGGAGATTATACCTTTGATAGAGCACTACTGGATTTGGGTGCATCCATTAACCTAATTCCAACATCTCTTTACGAGAAGTTCGGATTAGGTGAACTTCGGCTGACTTCAGTAAGGCTACAGTTAGTAGATCGTTCAGTCACAAATTCGTGAGGGGTTATTGAAGATGTTATTGTCAAGGTTAAGGATTTCTATTTTCCTGTAGATTTTCTTGTCCTTGACATGGATGTACCTGAAAATCTGAGGAACACGCCCATCATTTTGGGGCATTTGTTCCTAGCTACCGCCAAGGCCAACATTAACTGTGAGAGTGGTAGCATGGAAATCGCCTTTGGGGATCAAAGAATGAAATTCGATATTTTTAAGGCGATTAACAAATTCGAGGATTATGTATTTATTGAGGAACTTGAGGACGATAATATGAATATTGAAACTTATATGGTGGTTTCTGCATTTGAAAGTTCCTCCTCTGATGATGATTTGGACCCGCAACCCTCTATGGCAGACCCGTCATCTTCTGAAGAGGTTATTGATTTTGTTCACTCTCAACCTCTTCCTCTTGATAAGTCTTCATCAGCATCTTCCTTACCTTCAATCATTAATCCACCCCAGCTTGAACCAAAACCATTGCTTGAGAATCTGAAATATCAATTTTTAGGACCACATAAGATGCTCCCTGTGATTATCAGTGCTAAATTAACAAAGGAGCAGGAGATTAAACTGATTAAGGTCTTAAAGGAACACAAAGAGGCAATTGGTTGGACCATTTATGACCTTAGGGGGATCGAGACATCTTACTACAATCACATAACATTTTTGGAAGATGGATCCCACCCTTCTCGCCAAATGTAAAGGATATTAAACCCAAATATGCTAGAATTGGTCAAGAAGGAGATTATCAAGTGGCTCGATGCAGGAATCATTTATCCGATCTCTAATAGTCCTTGGGTAAGTCCTGCGCAAATTGTTCCCAAGAAAGCTGGGATTACCATTGTGACTAACGAGAAAGGAGAATTTGTCACAACTCGTTCAACTTCCTCTTGGAGAGTTTGTATTGATTACAGGAAGCTGAACACAGCCATGAAAAAAGATCATTTCCCTTTGCCCTTTATTGATCAAATCCTTGAAAGACTAGCCAGGCAGAAGTACTTCTGTTTCCTTGATAGCTACTCAGGATACAACCAAGTCCATATCCATCCCGAGGATCAGGAAAAAATGACTTTCACCTATCCCTACGGAACCTTTTCTTTCCGTAGGATGCCATTCGGCTTATGCAATGCACCTACAACTTTTCAAAGGTGTATGCTGGCCATATTCTCTAACATAGTGGGAGAGTTCATGGAAGTCTTCATGGACGATTTTTCTATTTTCGAAGAATCATTTGACTCTTGTCTAGCTAATCTTGAAATGATTCTTAAACGATGCATCAAAACAAAACTGGTCTTTAGTTGGGAAAAGAATCATTTCATGACACAAGAAGGCATCATCTTGGGTCATGTAATCTCTGAACGGGGAATTGAAGTGGACAAAGCTAAGGTTGATGCTATCATTAAACTTCCTCCCACATCTGTCAAACAAATTCGATCATTTCTTGGTCATGTGGGATTCTACAGGAGATTCATCAAGGACTTTTCGAAGGTTGCTCGTCCTTTAAGCAATCTTCTCGCCAAAGATACGCCATTTGATTTCAATGAACCATGCCGTAAGGCATTTGATTTTCTTAAAATGGCAGTCACTTGTGCTCCGGTGTTGCAACGACTGGTTTGGACAGCCCCATTTGAGATCATGGCCGATGCTTCTGATTATGCAGTCGGGGCTGTTTTGGGTTAGAAGATTGATAGGAAGTCCTTTGTCATTTACTACTCTAGTAAAACTCTGGACGAGGCCCAAAGGAACTACATTGTTATTGAGAAAGAATTACTAGCTATAGTATTTGCTTTGGAGAAATTTGGGACTTATCTCTTAGGGTCTCACGTCATCATATATACCGACCACTAGGCCTTGAGACATCTTTTGGCCAAAAAGGATGCCAAACCCTAGCTTATTAGATGGATTCTTCTGCTTCAAGAATTTGATCTTGAAATCAAGGATAAATCCAGGGTATAGAATGTGGTGGCAAACCATCTGTCGAGACTTTTGAGTGATTCTTCTCGTCAAGACATTCCGATTGCTGATACTTTTCCATACGAGACCATCCTTACAGTTTTAGGTGTCCAAACCCCGTGGTTTGCTGACATCGTTAATTATTTGGCCATTGGTCAAATCCCCCAGGATTGGACCAAGCAATAACAGGATAGACTCAAATCTGAGGCCAAATATTACTTTTGGGAGGACCCTGAACTGTACTGCATCGGCTCTGATCATATTATTCGTCGATGCACTCCAGAGAATGAATTCAAGAGTATACTCGAGTTTTGCCATGCATCTGCTTGTGGTGGACACTTCTCTGGGAAAAAGATGGCTGCAAAAATTTTACAATCTGGATTCTATTGCCGTCTTTATTCAAGGATGCTTAGGATTTCAAGAGGTAATATTCCCGATGCCAGGCACTTGGGAGCATAACTAAGAGAGATATGATGCCTCTAAACTCGATTCTTCCCATCGAAATCTTCAACATTTGGGACATCAATTTCATGGGACCTTTCCTCCCTTCATTTGGACACCACTACATTCTCGTCGCTGTTGATTACGTGTCCAAGTGGATTGAGGCTATTCCCACCCGAACCAATGACAACAAGGTGGTCATTGATCTTGTCAAGAAGAATATCTTCAGTTGGTTCGGGATTCCGAGGGCCATCATCAGTGATGGTGGCACTCATTTCACTAATGCCCAATTTCGTAATTTGCTGGCAAAATACGGGGTTAATCATAGAAGCTCCACACCTTACCATCCCCAAAAGAATGGACAAGCCAAGATCTCCAATCGGGAGATCAAGAATATTCTACAGAAAGCAGTTAGGCTTGATTGCAAAGACTGGACTCAAAAGTTGGAGGATGCTCTTTGGGCCTATCGTACGGCATATAAAATGCCCGTCGGCATATCTCCATTTCATCTGGTGTATGGAAAGGCATGCCATTTACCCTTAGAAATTGAACATAGGGCATTCTAGGCAATCAAGCAATGTAATCTAGATCTGAGTTTAGCCGGGAAGACCACGGAACTTCAACTATCTGAGTTGGAGGAGCTTAGACATGACGCATATGAGAATGCTAAGATTTATAAGGCTAGAACCAAAGCTCTTCATGACCAATTGTTTTCTTGCAAGAGCTTTGAGTCGAATCAAAAAGTCTGGCTCTTTGATTCTCGACTTAAGCTCTTTCCTGGCAAACTTAGGTCGAAATGGAATGGCCCATTCATTATCGAGTAGATATTTCCAAACGAGGCTGTTTAGATCTCTGACCCAAAGATGGGTAATTCATTCAAAGTCAACGATCAACGTCTAAAGCCTGCTATTGACCGTACTGTTCCAGAACCCGTCTCAGATACAGTTACTCTAGCTATGTTGTGACTTCTTTGGTTAGACTACGCCAAGTTGACGACATTAAACTCAGCAGTTGTACAGTCTAACTCAGAGCTGACCCGAGCTTCATATTCAGGTGATATCTTCTGCATTCTACCCTTCCTTTCATGTCTTTTATTCTCAATGCGAACCTTGCATCAACTAGGCATGGGGGGGTGGATTCATTTCTGAATCAATTTATCAACTCTGTGGAATTCTTGTAAATTCTACTTATTTTCTTATATATACATAAAAAAAAATGAATTAGGAAGGAATACTTAGACATTAGGATCTTTCGATCTTAGAAAATATTACAGTAGGATCTGAACACTAAGACACTTTGGGTCTTTGGGCTTAATCAGCCCGGGTATCCACTAAAATGTGGATTTTTTTATCGAGTCCTCACCATCTTGAATTCTATTTCAATTTGATTAAATAAGTTTGGGTGATAAGTACACGACTTATCAACCCACCCTCTGATTTGAGGGTACTATAAGTCTAAGCATCTACACACTATTCGCATTGACTCGTTGTTCGGTGGTCGTAACAGAAATTGGGTAGCTAATGAACCTTCTAGGGTGATATGGTTGGTAAGTTATCGTGGGTAACAGACCATAGGAAGGTTGTCCAAATCCTAGTCATAAGATCATTCTCTTCTTGCTGCCTTTAGGTAAATCTTAGACCAGGGAAGCCACCTACATAAAAGAGAGAAAGAGAGAGAGAAAAAAAGTTCCAAAAGAAAAGAAAACGAAAAAGGAGAAAAGAAAGAAAATGAAACAAAATAAATAAGCCACACTTCATCGCACGAGTATGGCTAGCAAGTTGTCAGAGGTAACAGCTCATTGACTGATTGTCCAAATCCCAGCTCAAGAAATGCACATAAAAATTCTTAAAACACTTAGGAAGAAGCAGAGAAGTAGAATAAGCCGGGGAGATATACACTGGATTCACCCTTGTGTTGACCCCATAAAAAATAAAAGTAGGGAGAAAGCTACCAGTCGTATAGATATACCTTCAGGAAAATTTCTTTCTAAGGTCACCTAGGGGCATAGAAACCTGAAGTTCGTTCTGATTGTCAATCAACGAGTCTATCATATTCACAAAAAGATGCTTAGAACTTAGAGTTCTTATCAAATCTTTGGTGGGTTGAGTGGCCGTAGAAAGCCACTCTGTAACCCTAAACTCAAAAATCTAAAAAAATTAGAAGAGAAGAAAAAGTGAAAAAGAGATCTTTCTTTGAATAAGGCGAGGGCTTGAGGCGGTCTACATTTTGGCAGATACCCAGATACTGTTGTGTCTTTGAAAGTTCAGGTCCTAAGTAATAATTTCTTAATGTTGAAAATGATTTGTGCCCGAGTAATCCCACCTAATTCTTTTATAAATAGCATGTATTTTTACTAGGAACTAGCAAAAGATAGGCATGGGGGCATGATGTGCATACATCTAATTTACCTAAAATATCTATTAATGCATGTTCTTAGTACCATATTAGCATCATGCATTGTAAATATTGCATAACATGCATAATCACACATTTAGGTCAAATTGTATAAATTGTATAGTAATTGTCTCCTTTTATGGTCAGGGACAGGACGACTTTTTATCGGGGCCTCGAATCGAAGATCCAATCATACGGATCTGATCAGGGGGACAATTGGAGTTCAACGACTCTAAGATCGCCCTGATCAGACATCTGTAGCACCAGATAAAGATCGAGGAACCTTAATGATCAAGGGTCAAGATGGTGCCAATTCGTACTTCAGACGACAAATCCAACTGCATGGATGGGTTCGGATCGATGATCGCAGCCTAACGGTGCCAAAATCGATCCAATCCAACACCCGTGGCACCGTGTACAATACTCAAAAGATGGACGACCAAAATGGCACCACGTGGCACTATCTCAGCCACCCAACCGGCCCTAAGGACACGCCTCCGCTTTTCTTCATCACCCGCTTGACGAATCTCCACCGTTGGATGCCCATCCAATGGCCGCAGATCGCACGTGCTTAATTCCTCCACGCGACAAAGCGAAGGCGCAGCATAGCAGTTGCGCCTCTGTGGGCGACGCAGTGGTCACGCGTTCAAGCTGCGCTGAGCGCCTCAATTCAGACGAGCGTGGGCGCAGGCGTGATTCGACCGTCAGATGAAGATCAGGCGGCCGAGGGGAGGAGGTGTGGCACACAGAGGACCCTTCTATCACGTACGCATGCGATGATGCGCATCTGCATGCCTCATCGTATGCGGGCGCACGACATAAGCTTTTGAACAGGAGCTGTGAGGATCGATCTCGACCATCCGATCTCACGATCGGACGATTGAGATCAACCAAACATGCGCGGGTGCATTTAGGAGCGGAAGGTGGGGAGTCATGCGCAGTGCGTGCACGTCGGCGACGTTCAGGCCTTTTGTGACGGATAAATCCGTTACTAAAGGCCCTGAATTAATGATTTGAGATGAAATGACCCATTTGCCCCCTCCAATCTACACCTATATATAGCGCTCCGACCTCCACTTCTTCTTCATCCCTTCCTTCTCCTCTCTCCCTCTCCAAAGCTTAAGAGAAGCATGTCCCACACACGGGATGCTCCTCAAGAGCTAAAACCAAGTTTTTACCCCCGTTTCGAAAGTGGAACCCGTGACGACAACGACGTGCTGCCTCGTTCTTGTTCTTCCGACTTCATCCTCCTTCTTCCAGCCTCGTCCTCCGTCTTCCAAGCGTTGCCTCCATCCATCTCGTCCTCCAAGGATTCGTCGAGGAGGATAACATCTCTCTCCCTTTTTCCTTCTTTCTAGTTGTAACAATTTCCCTCTTTCTAGTGTAATCATTTCCCGCTTTCTTAGTTGTAAAACATTATTCAAATACCAAGTGATTATTCTCTGTCTCTCTCTCTCTCTTATTGTCTATAGCGATTCCATTGTGATTATTCCACTTTTCAAACAAAAATACAAAAATATATATATAATTGTGGATTTTGAGATCGTCGTAGCCTCCCTTTGTTCCACCTGGAACTTCTTTACAGATTTTTCGGTATAAATTTTATCTATTCTACGGATTTCTTCGCAACTCAAACTACAACGATGGGTTTTCAAATCCAACTATGAACGTGTAGTTTTCCGCCCTCAACAATTTCTTGATCCTTTTTCTTAACCGTTTGTTTCACATTGCCAGCTTTTTTTAATGATCGACAATAGTGAATGTTCTTGTAGTGTTTGCTCTTTACTTTTCTTAGATACATTGTTAAAGATCCCCAAAGATCTATACCTTAATCCTCAGAACACTTGTACATCATTAGGACACCTAGGAAAATCTTAGAATAGAATCAGAAAATAAAAATATATAGTAATCAGACAGCCTAATCAGATGTCTAACATGATCATCAGATGTCTAATTATGGACTTTAAGACATCTGATAGTTTGTACAGACATCCAAACACTTAGATTGGATTTAGTGTTCTCTGATCATTACCGTTAGACATCCAGCCCATAGTCCAAACGTCTTAAAAGACATTTGATGACGTTGCCAAATGTCCAATTAGAGGACCGTTAGCCAGTCAGACCATTATTTTCGAGGGTTATCTAATTATTGCATTAATACCTTTTCCAGACGTCCATAGATGTGTTCAGACATCTAATAAATAGACATTGGATCAAAATCCAAGGATGTTAGACCTATATCCAACTGTTGGTCCATGGAATCAATTCCCTTAGCTTCAAGACAACCAGACACTATGTTTGATGTTCGACCTGTTGGTGCTAGAGCACCACGATCATTTGCTTTGATGATAACAAAACACGTGTCATTTAAAATTTGCACTTGAAGTCTTAGATTTCAGGTCAATTGCAAATGGAGGCGTGATTAGACGGAGTTCGAGCTCGCATCCAGAATGGATTGGAGGAGCTTGATGGAGAACAGAGGAGATTCATGAGAAGCGATAGATTGAACATGGAATGATGAGAAGAATAGGATAGAATTCTATTTATTTCTTTCATATACTTTTATCTTTATTTCCTTGCTCTTTTTGTTCCTTAGAACATCATGTTAAAGTGCCTCAAAGTACCCTAACAGTAGTCCTAGGAACACTAGCACAACCTTACGATACTTAGGTTTTCTGTAGAAAACTTAGAAAAACAATATAGGGTTCAAACATCCTTTTCAGACGTCTAATTCCAAAATCAAATGTCTGATAATATGTTTTAAGACGTCTGACTGTTGATTTAGACGTCTGATAACAATTAGGCTGGACTTAGGTAATTCTGTCTGATGAAATCAGACGTCTAGACCTTAGTCCAGACGTCTTAGAAGACGTCTGATGTTTTTGCCAGACGTCCAATTAGTGGACCGTTGGCTGGCTTAACAAACACCGAAGAATATGACCGTTAGAGCCTTATCAGATGTCCTTAAGCCTTTCCAGACGTCTGATAAATGGCCGTTTTGCCTCGGCTAACCCAAAATCTCTTCTCAGATATTTTCTAGTCGTTGCAACTCTTGGAAATCCATTCCCGCAGAAAAAGTAGGTTTCCAGACGTCCAGACATAGTGCCAGACGTCCTGTATGTCGTCTGATGGACTTGCACTAGAACCCTATTTAGTTCTGATTCAAGTCAGGAAGAAACCAACCTAAAATCAGACGTCTAACCTTATTTTCAGACGTCTTAAAGTGGTTTCCCAGACGTCTGATGCCAGGATCAGACATTTGATAACCCTGTCAGTGCAATCATTATTCCTGATTTCGGCCTGATTCTCTTGGGCTTTGCTCCCAACGGCTATGGAAGCTTTCCTAAGCCTTCCAAAGCTTTCCTAAGGCCTCTATAAATAGAGAGGAACCTCTTGCACACAAACACACACCTAGACACACCAAGAATAAGCATTTCTACTCTTTTGTGTCCTAGAAAAGCTCTTGCTCTCCAAGCTCAAGTTCTACATCTTAAGAGCAGCAAGTCTTTGCGCACTCGCTCTCCCACCGTAGTTCACGAGAGCAATGTTGCACTGTCGTGTGGCTCACGTACCCGCGTCATCGATTCGACGCACTCCTTCCAAAGGGGAGTTTCCTAATTCCTATAGAAGCTAGGTTTAAATCTTTGTTGGCTCTATATGACTATATTTGTTATTGTACTTTGTTATTTGGTTGGGTATTCACTTTGTGAATTCCCATCTCCTTCGTGGGACAAAATCCTTCTCGTGAAGAGAAGGGGTTGAGGAACGCTACCCTCGCACTTGTAGCGTGGTTGTAGTTGAGGTTGAATCACCCTCGTTTAAGTGATTCGTTTAGTGGATTTGATCAAGTTGGTTGATCGTAAAATCCTAACTCGAGAGGGTTAGGTGGTGGTTTTCACTCAGTTTGGGTTTCCACCTAAAAATAATTGTGTATCTTGTGTGATTGAATTTTGTGAGATTGCTTTATATTTTATTTCCGTAATTTATTACGTCACCACCTCCTAGTAGGGCGAATCTACAATTGGTATCAGAGCAGGTTCTTGCTATTTCGGCGTAACAACCCAGCAAGAAGATCATGAAGGGGAGCAATTCTGCGAGTAGGATTTCCGAGGGCCAGTCTATGACTCATCCGCCGTTCTTCGACGGGAGCAACTACCCTTACTGGAAGCTACAGATGAAGACATGGCTTCAAGCCATCGACTTCATAATTTGGGCTAGGTGCGAGACCCCCTTCGACATCCCAGAAAAATCCGAAGCAGGATACTCGCAACAGCAGATCCGAGAACTCTCGCTCAACGTGAAAACAATGAACGCGTTATACTGCACGCTCAGCCCGGAGGAGTTCAACAGAATCTCGCAATGCGCCACCGCATACGAGATTTGGCACACACTTGAGGTAACTCACGAAGGTACCTCTAAGGTAAAAACTTCTAAAATAAATTTACTTTCTCAAGAATTTGAATCTTTTTCTATGAAGCCTAACGAATCTTTAAGTGAGATGAACACTAGGTTTACTCTCATTGTAAATAATTTGAAAGCTTTAGGGAAGACTTTCTTCAAGGGGGAGCTTCAAGGGAAGCTTCTTCATTCCCTTGGACCGGAGTGGGAACAGAAAGTCACTGCCATTGAGGAGGCGAACAAAGTGGAGGAGCTCAACATGGAAGATCTCCTAGGCAATCTAATAGCCTACAAGACTAAGTTGAAGTAGACGAAGGATACACCAGAGCCTAAATAGAAGAAGACTCTCGCCTTCAGAGCCGCGTTGGATAGCGAGGTAAGTTCCGACGACGAAGACATTAAAATTTTACTTAAAAAGTTTTCCAAGTTTTGTAGGGAATCAAAGAAGGAGGAGGAGAGCCCAAGATGCTGTTACCACTGCAATGAGAAAGGGCATCTGCGACCAGAATGCCCTCTTCTCAAAAAGGAGAAGAAGAAGGAAAAGGAGAAGAAATCTAAGAAGAAGGCGTTCCAAGCCACTTTGGACGATTCGAGCTCGGAGGAAGAAGAAGAAGAAAAGTCTATAGAAGAAGAAATCGCTTGCTTTGGTTTCATGGCCAGAGGAAGTGATAGCGACAGCGAAAGCGGAAGCGACTCAGACAATGAGGTAAATTTTGATTTACAAGAAGCTTTTAATGAACTATTTGATGTTAGTAAATCATTAAGAATAGAAAAGAAAAGCATTAAAAAGAACCTTCGTTTTCTTAAAAATGAAAATGATAGGTTAGAAAAATAACTTAAGGACATAAAAGCTAGTCGTAAAATTGATAACCTTTTATTAGAAAATCATAACCTCATCAATGAAAATAATAAATTGATTGAGGAAAATGACAGTTTAAAGTTAGAAATATGTGATTTAAAGACTAAGATGCATACTATAGAAAAAGAAATCGCATATCTTAGGGAAAACTCTGACAAATTAATCAACAAAATAGATAATCTTTGTAGCCCTAAGGTTGAGAAAGGATCTCTGTCAAGGAGACCCACTAATAGATCCGGATCCAAGCTCACTTGGATACCGAAGAAAGAATTAGAATCTTATTTTGAAGGTTTCAGGGATAACTACAACATGAAGGACTGAACCTACAAGCTCAAGGCTGGTCAACTCGAGTTGGGAGAACCAAGGAGTAGACCAAGGAGGAGAACAAGAAGACTGACGAGACGGCGAGCAAACAATGAACCCGCCGCACGACGACCGCCAGACTGGAGACCGGCGCCAATGCCCAGGCCTCCAAGCTACGGATGGGAGCCCCATCCTATGTGGCATCCACCACCACCATTTGGGCCATTTTATTGGCCATGGTAGGTGAGGTAAAAATTCTTTGCCCTATCTTTTTATCATAAGTATTTAGATAGGGGGAGTTAAAAAATTATGAGCTAATTGTCAATTTTTAAGGGGGAGATGCAAGTTAGCTAAATTTCCTTTAGTAAGAGGGAGAAAAATAATAGCTATCTTGTTGTTACAAAAAGGGGGAGGACATTACTTTTGTTAAAAGAAATTCAACTCATTCATAGAAGAGCATGTTTTAAGGGGGAGTTATAGGAAATTTAAAATCAATCAAACCTTTTTGATAATGTCAAAAAGGGAGAGGATTTTTTGCATTATTATTTATGAATTTATCATCATCAAAAAGGGGGAGATTGTTGGTGCTAGAGCACCACGATCATTGGTTTTGATGATAACAAAACACATGTCATTTAACATTTGCATTTAGAGTCTTAGATTTCAGGTCAATTGCAAATGGAGATGTGATTAGACGGAGTTCGAGCTTGCATCCAGGATGGATTAGAGGAGCTTGATGGAGAACAGAGGAGATTCGCGAGAAGCGATAGATTGAAGATGGAAGGACGAGAAGAATAAGATAGAATTCTATTTATTTCTTTCATGTACTTTTGTCTTTATTTCCTTGCTCTTTTTGTTCCTTAGAACATCATGTTAAAGAGCCTCAAAGTACCCTAACAGTAGTTCTAAGAACACCAGCACAACCTTAGGATACTTAGGTTTTCTGTAGAAAACTTAGAAAACCAATATAGGGTTCAAACAGCCTTTTTAGACGTCTAATTCCAAAATCAAACGTCTGATAATATGTTTTAAGACGTCTGACTGTTGATTTAGACGTCTGATAACAATTAGGCTGGACTTAGGTAATTCTGTCTGATGAAATCAGACGTCTAGACCTTAGTCCAGACGTCTTAGAAGACGTCTGATGTTTTTGCCAGACATCCAATTAGTGGACCGTTGGCTGGCTTAATAAACACCGAAGAATATGACCATTAGAGCCTTATCAGACGTCCTTAAGCCTTTCCAGACATTTGATAAATGACCGTTTTGCCTCGGCTGACCGAAAATCTCTTCTCAGATATTTTCTAGTCGTTGCAACTCTTGGAAATCCATTCCCGCAGAAAAAGTAGGTTTCCAGACGTTCAGACATAGTGCCATACATCCTATATGTCGTCTGATGGACTTGCACTAGAACCCTGTTTAGATCTGATTCAAGTCAGAAAGAAACCCGCCTAAAATCAAACGTCTGACCTTATTTTCAGATGTCTTAAATGGTTTCCCAGTCGTCTGATAACCCTGTCAGTGCAATCATTGTTCCTGATTTCGGCCTGATTCTCTTGGGCTTTGCTCCCAATGGCTATGGAAGCTTTCCTAAGCCTTCCAAAGCTTTCCTAAGGCCTCTATAAATAGAGAGGAACCTCTTGCACACAAACACACACCTAGACACACCAAGAACAAGCATTTCTACTCTTTTGTGTCCTAGAAAAGCTCTTGCTCTCCAAGCTCAAGTTCTACATCTTGAGAGCATCAAGCCTTTGTACACCAGCTTTCCTACCGTAGTTCACAAGAGCGACGTTGTGCCGTTGCGTGGCTCACGCACCCACATCATCGATTCGACGTACTCCTTGCAAAGGGGAGTTTCCTAATTCCTATAGAAGCTAGGTTTAAATCTTTGTTGGCTCTATAGGACTATATTTGTTATTTTACTTTGTTATTTGGTTGGGTATTCGCTTTGCGAATTTTCGTCTCCTTCGTGGGACAAAATCCTTCTCGTGAAGAAAAGGGGTTGAGGAACGCTACCCTCGCACTTGTAGCGTGGTTGTAATTGAGGTTGAATCACCCTCATTTAAGTGATTCGTTTAGTGGATTTGATCAACTTGGTTGATCGGAAAATCCTAACTCGAGAGGATTAGGTGGTGGTTTTTACCCGATTTGGGTTTCCACCTAAAAATAATTGTGTACCTTGTGTGATTGAATTTTGTGAGATTTCTTTATATTTTATTTCCGTAATTTATTACGTCACCACCTCCTAGTAAGGCGAATCTACACGACTTGTTGTCTAACTAACAAACACTAGAACCCTATTTCAATCTGGTCCAATTCCAGGAATTGAACCCGTCTAGAATTAGACGTCTGATACCCTTCCCATCATCTTAAAATGATTTGTTAGATGTTCATCTAGATCCAAACCTATCCAGGATCATCAACCCTTCAAGATTAAACATCCGACCTTTAGATCAGACGAAAACCAAGATGTTTGACCATGAATTTAGACGTCTGAAAACCCTATCAGGCTCATAATTAACCTCGATTTCATTGGGATTTTGGCCCAATCTCTTGAGGCTTGTTCCCAATGGCTACAAGAGACTTGCTATGCCTTCCAAATACTTCTTAGGACCTCTATAAATCGTAGAGGACCCTTCCTAAGCTCAATACACCTAAAGAAATTACTTCCACTCATATTGTGTCAAAAGAAGAAAGAAATCATATAGAAGTGATCTTGCTCTCCAAGCCTTAGTCTATAAATCCAAGATCACCATCTTCGCTACACACTCACTCTCTTACCTTCGCATATTTGAGAGCATCCTTATGCCTTGCATGGTTCACACACACCACGTTGCTAGTCGATGCACTTCCATCTCAGGGAAGTATCTTTTGCCAATAAAAGCTAGATCTCATATATTTACTTTGTGGCTCTATAGGACCTTTGTAACATATTTTTGTTCGGTATTCACTTTGCGAATTTCCGTCTCCCTCGTGAGACAAAATACTCCTTGTGAAGAGGAGGGGTTTGAGGTTACACTACCCTCGTGTAAGCAGTGTGGTTGTAAGAGGTTGTGTCACCCTCATTTAAGTGATACGATTAGTGGATTTGATCTACTAGGTAGATCGGGAAATCCTAAACGAAGAGGATTAGGTGGTAGTTTTTACCCTATAGTTTGGGTTTCCACCCAAAAATCCTTTGTATTCTTGTGTGATTGCATTTTTTAAGATTATTCATTTATATTTCTGTATTATTTCACATCACGCATATCTCACCCCCCTCCATTAGAACCAACATTCCTAACATTGGGGGCAACTCCATTAGTAAAGCAAATGATATCATCAACATAGAGAAGAGAGATGGAAGCCTAAATACCTCATTTAACTTAATAGGGTACAATTCCTTTAGTAATGACCAAAATTTTGAAACCTCAAAGAAAAGGATCCATCATTACATCCAAGAGGAAAGGAAATGGGGGATGAATAAAATTTACTCCTGCTTTCTCAAAAAAGAAAAAAAGGGGGTCACCTTGACAAAAACCATTTGAAACAAGAAAAAACTCAAAGGAAATTCAATCAACAAGGATGTAAAAACCACTATGTTGAATCAATGCTTTAACCAACAAGTCAAAGTCATCAAAGAAACCAAAATGGGACAGAACCTCATAGAGAAAATTCCAATTGACGTGGTCATAAATTTCTCCAAATCCAACTGGAAAATAACATTTGAACCGTGACATTTCCAATCAAGATGGACCTACTCAAAATTTATCAAAGCCAAGATGGCAAGCAAGGAGATTAATCATTGAAACATTAGTAAAGGCTTAAAAAAGAAACAAAATATGAGATTTTCAATTACAGTAAATCAAACATAAACACTTGAGTAGTCATGTCAAGAGCCCATCTACAATTCCAAAAGAGGTAATTAATCATAATCAACCAGGAAAGAGGATAGGAAATAGCAATCAGAGCGGAGTTCCAGTACAGGAATGATTCTGAGTAAGTTTGCCAAACCTAGCACTCTGACCACCTCCATAGGACCCCATCCTTTAGAAGAGGGAAGGGAATCCATGTATGTGGATTGAGTGAGAGGTTGGGTTGCCTCAACAAAAGTAACATACCTCAAATCAAAAAGATATCCTACATTCTCATCATTGTGGCCATTTTGAATGACCTTGTTAGCCACTTCATTAGCCTCAATGTTGGTTTGTTCATTAATGTTTGGATCCATCGAAAAAAAGATTCCTCAATTTGAAACTCCATTTTCATTTTTGATCCGATCGGCTTTAATATGATCATTTCAATGTTGAGTAGGATTCCAATTAGGAACCTTACACAAAACATTAGTCATAAAAACATCAATTATGATATTAACCAAGGCAAGTTGGGAATCAAAATGATCCTCCAAATGAAAATCTTTTGGATTAGAAATTGACTTATCATTATCAGGATATGAAAACAGACCTTCTTTAACTCAATAGCCTAAATCGCATCCCTTTGACCATCAAGAAGAGAAGAAATCATAGGAGAATGAGAAGTCAAGTGATTGACATCAACCAGAGGGGAATAGGGGGAAGAAAGCCGTTCATTATTCTATAAAGAATTAGTTCACTCAATAGCCATTTTTTCATTGTAAAAGGAAGATTTATCAAGAGGGCAAGAAATTGATCCATCCAAAGCACCGACGTTTTCCTGCAAAGAAATAATGGCCATTGAAATCTCCACATGAGAATTAATAAGATGAGCATAAGGTACCTAAGAAGAAGACATATTAGAGTCCTCCCTAGAAGGGTAGGGGGGAACCTGAGATGGAAGTCCTAGGCTAGAAGAGTCCCTAGGTTTGAGCAGGAGTGGGGGAAGTGTGGCGTCTACCACAATCTCCTTACCTTTCCTAGCAACCTTGAATCGCTTAACCTTAACCTTCCAAACCATCGACACTTTGCAAGTCTTAATAGCCTTCTTGGTTTTAGAGTTAACCCTCCCACCCCTGTAGAAGAAGAAAAAGGAGGATTAAAATTGTAGATTGGAAGATTACAAGATTGGGATCCCCACTAGAACCCCTAGAGGAATGATCAAGAGCTTTGTTTAGGCAACAACCTACTTTAGAATTAATTAGCAAAGTAACATTAAGGTTAGGGTTTGATGAAGGAGATGTGTCATGAGCTCCTTGATGAGTCCTTGATCCTTAGGAGGATCAGAAGGGGTTCTCTTACAGTCTGCAACAACATGACCAATGCAAGAGAAGGAAGAGAAAACGTAGGGACTCTTTGATAAACAACACCCTATTGAACGAAGGAGTCCCCATTCATAAAAAGCATCTCATTAACCTATGTTTTGGAGAGCTCAAAGTTTCTTATAAATCCTTGAAGAACCTGAATGATGAGCATTGTTAGCGTCAACACAGATTGGATGCCCTGGTTGGAAAGTAAGCAAAAGTAAAGCTAAAGGATGAACCATATGAAGATTCAATGCTGAGAGAATTGTGTGCGGTGTTTAGTCCCACATAGTGTAGTGGGACCTTGTTATGTGTGTGATAGCCTATAAATAGGCATGCATATCCCCCACCTATTTCTTTGAGAAGAAACAATACAAACATGCCTTATCAGGGTCTTCTGCAGTGGTTTTCTCCCCTCTCTTCATGAGTGAGGTTTTCATGATCCCAAGTGTTCTACATTATTGTTTATGCTTGAAATCATTTTGCTTCTCGTGAATTATTTTATTCAACATGGTATCAGAGCAGTTTTAATCTTGGGTTATCTTGTTTATTTGATTATCACATTTTATTAGTCTTGTACTTGGAGTTCTCCTCCAAGAAGAAGGATCTTGTGGAGGATCTCCTTGGTGGAGATCATGATCCAATAGGAGATCTTCTCGGTGGAGGTCTCGAGGAGTCATGTAAGGGCCACAATAATCCTGATCTCAATGAGAGATCGCACGAGATATCTCTGGAGGCCCTGCGTGACAGCGGCTTTGACAATACGAGGCTATGAGGGCCCTTGGAGGGTGGACTTGAGAATGAGCTCGCCGCTGCTGGTGGCATGGCACCGTCTCCCCTTACCATAGTCTCTAGGGTTCATGCGAGATGGAGCGGCGCCAAATGATCGCGTGAGAGATCTCGCACTCGAGATGTGTGTGCCAGAGGTGCTAGTGCAAGGGAGGAGAAGATGGCGGCGGGATCAGCTATTGCTTTGGCAGCGGATGTGGAGTGGCAGGCTGAGAGCGCGATGAAGGTGCCCCCCATGGAGGCACAGGCAACACTGATGATGGTGGTGGCGACGATCTACTCTTGTTGTTGTTGGGAGAAGAGAAAGTTGATGGCCAACGCGAGGATGTGCGATCTCTAGAACAAGCAGTGGCGTATGCGAGAATGGTGCATCAGCATCAACATTAAGAATGCTGCAACGAAGGAGAAAGGCGAGATTGACGGTGTTGAAGCAGTCGATGGAGAAGATTGCGACAAGGATCATGGCGATGCATGAAACCATGAGCGCATGAAGACTTATTCGGCTATCTCTTAGGTTTCTATTTATGTTATCCCAAATTTTGGTTTCCACGTTGGAAAGGTTAAAAGAAAAGGGGAAAAGGAGGAAGAAGAGGAAAGAAAAAATGAAGAGAAAAAAAAGAGAGATGAAAAACCAGAAAAAAAAGAGAGCAAAAGAATATAAAAAAGAAAAAAAGTAAAAAAAAGGAGAAAGAGAAATTTTTCAGTAAAAAAAAAGAGGTGTTTGAATTAAAGAGAAGAGGTGGAGAAATCTTCTCGAGTTTTTATTGTTTCTTCTTGTTGTTATTTTTCTCCCATATGAATATGAAAGAAAGGGAGAGTGTGGAAGCCCATTATAGTCACCCTCGTTTGGGAATCCCTTTATTGCAGTCTCAAGGCACGATGGGTGACATCAGATATCGCTACGAACTCTTTCGAGTAGCTAATCCTCACATGAGAAACCAAACTCTAGGAGGTCTAAAGCTTCGAGGTCTCCAGGGAAAGGGAGATGTATTTTTGAGGTTCTCAGAGCAAGAGCCTAGCAGGTTTCTATGTGAGAGATATAGCTTCAAGGTCTTTAGACGGAGACCCAAGTCAAAGGTACTGAATGCGAAGCCACCAGCACCAATTGTGGTCTCTAGAGGAGAGGCCATTGTTAGGGACATTAGTATTGGTGCATGGGTACCACGATCGTTAATTTTGATAATAACAAAATACTTATTATTTAATGTTTGCATTTGAGTTATAATTTCAGGATAGATGAAGATGGTTACAAGTATGGAGGAGGAGCTCAATCTCGCATCCATGGCGGATTAGAGGAGCTTGATGGAGGAGTTTCGCGTGGAGCGAGAGCTTGAAGACAAGAAGAATAGGATAGATGTTTTTCTTGTCTTGTATTTTGTATTTGTCTTTTTGTTCTTTACTTTTCATTTGCTTAGATCTTTCGTTAAAGAGCCTCAAAGTACCCTACAGTAGTCTTAGGATCACATACACAACTCTAGGATATTTAGACATCTCATAAAGAACTTAGAAAACCAAATTAGGCATCAGATAGCCTGATCAGGTGTCCAATTTGGACATCAGACATCTGATCTTAGACTTTAAGACATCTGATTGTTTGATCAGATGTCCAAACACTTAGGCTGGACTTAGTACTTTCTGTCCGTTGATTTCAGACGACCAGCCTTTAGTCCAAATGTCTCAGAAGATGTTTGAGGACCTTGCCAGACGTCCAACCAGAGGACCGTTGGCTTTGTCAGACTTAATCTTTGAGGATTAACCTTTAATCTGATTTACAACTACTTTCAGACATCCGTAGTACATCACAGACGTCTGATAAATAGAAGTTAGGCTCAATCCATCCCAAATCACTTTTGCCAGTGATTATAGCCATTTGAGCCTCAATAAATCCATTCCCACAGTGATTTGTGTTTCCAAATGTCCAGTCATATTGCTAGACGTCTGAACTGTCTTCTAGGCAACTTATCATAGAATCCTGTTTAGGTATGGACAAAACAGGAAGAAAACCCATCTTAAATTAGATGTCTGATTAGATTCTCAGGTGTGTTATAACACCTCATTAGACATCCGTCTTGATCCAACCCTGATCAGATCTTCCACACATCTAGATCAGACGACTAATCCCTAGATCAGATGATGTCCCAGATGTTTGACCTTAGAACTAGACATCTGATAACCCTATCAGAATTATAAATGACCTTGATTTCAGCTTGATTTGTCATGGATTTATTCTCAACTTCTATAGAAGCCTTCCAAGACCTTCCTAAGGCTTCCTAAGCCATCTATAAATAGAGGAGCACCCTTCCTTAGCTAGATGCCCCAAGAGAATACTACTTCCAGCATTATTTTGTCAAAGAAGAGATAATCAAGAAGAGAAGTATTGTTGTTCTCTAAGATCTTCTAGCCCACACTAGAGAGCACCATATTCGCTGTGCACCCACTCTCCCACCATTGCATATGAGAGTACTGTCGTGCCTTGCATGGATCACGCACCCTTGTTGCTAGCCAACATAATTTCATCAAAGGAAAGTTTTCTTTGCCTATAGTAGCTAGATTTAATACATACTTTGTGGCTCTATAGGATATATTGTAATTATCTTTGTTAGGTATTCGCTTTGCGAATTCCCGTCTCTCTCGTGAGACAAAATACTCCTCGTGAAGAAGAGGGGTTTGAGGATACACTACCCTCTTATATAGTAGTGTCGGTTTGAGGTATGTTGCCCACGTTTAAGTAGCGTCGGTTGTAAGAGGTTAAGTCACCCTCGTTTAAGTGACTTTGATAGTGGATTTGATGGACTAGGTCGATCAGAAAATCCTAATTCGAGAGGCTTAGGTGGTGGTTTTTACTCGGATTTGAGTTTCCACCTAAAATTCCTTTGTGTGCTTTGTGAGATTATTATCTTATTTCTGCACATTATTTGTTTATCATGCATATCTCACCCCCTCCATCAGAACCTTCAATTAGCAGTACTTTCAGTAGCTTCAGCCCGTTTGTGCTAACAAGCAAGAACCAATCCAGAGAGTTGTGTTCTGTTGTGTAGAGTGGATTTTTTTATATTACAAGCTGAATATTCCATGCTTCAGCTTGAGGGGAAGTGTTAAGAGAATTGTGTGTGGTATTTAGTCGCACATAGTATAGTGGAACCTTGTTATGTTTGTGGTGGCCTAGAAATAAGTGTGTACCCCCCCACTTATTCCTTTGAGAAGAAACAATATATACAGAAACATGCCCTATCAGGGTCTTCTCTCGTGGTTTTCTCCCCACACTTCTTGAGTGGGGTTTTCACGTAAACCTAAATGTTCTACATTATTATTTACCCTTGATATCATTTTGCTTCTGCATACTCTCGTATTAAAAAAAAAATTCATTTTGCTTCCGCGTGATTTATTTTATTCAACTTTCAACTCAAGTAACACCACCCAAACCAGCACCCAAGAGAAGGGAGCATCAGTGTGGAAGTCGAAGTTCCACCTAATGAATTGCAAGTGTAGGCGATCAATAAGAATCGACTTCATTGTGTAAATCCAATAAAAATCATCTTGAGACTTGAAAAGAAGAGGCCAATGACAACAATCAAGAAACAAAATAGAAAAAGAGGTGCCAATATTAAACTTATTAGAGATGGACTCCTCATCTTTGTAGAAAATAGCGTAACAACAACCATTGATCTCCTGAGGATGACAAATAGGGAGTTTAGAATGAGGGGAAGAAGTCTTAGCTTTAAAGAGCTTTGTAAAAGATCTAGGGCTTGAAGGAGAACCTTGTGGGGATTTTGGGGGTGGATCTCCGGCCATTAGAGTACAAACACAACAGCAAAATAAAGATTCAAAGGAAAAAACTAGAAAAAAAAAAACAAAGAGAAAGAACCAATCAAGTCCTCCTACCTTTTATCTTGTCTCTAGGGAATGGGAGATGAATAAAAATTACTTTTGATTTCCTTAAAAAAAAAAAGAGCCAACCCAAGAGGGGCTCACTCCATGGAGAAACCTCACCAAGGTAAGAGAGAAGGTTTGTCCCCCTCCAGAGTTGTGGAGAATGGGAAAGGTGCTCTTTGCCCAACACAGAGGGGGAGAAAGGTCCAAGGGGAAGAAGAGGGGGAAGGGTGAGAGGTGCTCCTCTATAGAAGAGAGTTAGGGTTTGGGGAGAGGGGTGTGGGGGGCCTCTTGTGTGTAAGTTTGATTTAGACATCATTCAATCTAAATAGAGCAGAAATATTATAAGACCTATCTAAAGAAACTACATAATCATAATAATGAAATATATCCTGTGTTTTTACCAGTTTACCATGCTTTTCAGCTATCCAAATACCTGTTGTCTTTTCCTATACAGATGCTGGAAGTAACGGATTCTCAATATCCTTCAAAACTAAATTCCACCAGTGAGATAGCAAAGAAGTATCATCGCAAACCAGGTCAAAGGAAATGAAAAACTTAGAATATGTGACTTCATAGCAATACTACATGCACAAACAGTAGAAACACTTCTAAAAAAAAGAGGTTATCATCCAAACCAACGGTGTCCATAATTATTAACCAATTAACTTACCCCATTCGGTAACGAAACGAGCTCGATAACTTGTCCCTTCCAGTTGGGAGTTTCACAACACTAAAAGCAAAAGTAAACAAGGGGATGTGAGCACCTGATCATGATTGGTCGATCCAACATTGAGAATCTTAAGATCTCCTGTGGACCTCCACGGGTGTGTGTAGAGAGCACAAACAAACCAAGTACCGCAAGCCTCTTCACACATGCCATGCCCCACCCATCTGCTGCATCTGATCGTATTCGGAGCCCCTCTGCTGGGGATCAACACCTGCCAAGTTCATGATATCCCCACTGTACAGCGCCTTCAGACCCAAGAAATCCCGTGTCAACCTGTCGCTCGAGCTCCTCTCCTCCTTCCGCTTCACGAGGCTCGCGGCGGCGGCGACGTCGGTCTCCTGCCTCTTCAGCCCTAACATCCCTCCAAAGGCGTCGTCGATGGATCCGTCGACCCCGATATTGCCGTGCATGAGCGAGGCGGTGGTGGTGGCGGCGGCTGCGGCGGCGGCATAGCCGGTGTTCCCAACTTGGTCGTCATCTTGGGATATTATTGGTTTGGTCCTGATAGTTACACCCATCTGAGCGGCGGTCTGGAGGAGTGCGGTAGCCGACATGTGCGGCGAAGGAGAGATCTGATAGGAGGAAGGCCCCGAGGAGAAGATGGACGAAGGGAGCTCCATGTTGTTGAGGGTTTGTGATGGCACCCACGAGGGTGGCACGATCTCTTGCTGCTCCTCCCTCTTGAGTTGGTGGTGATCTTGGAAGCCGTAGGTGTTGATGGCTAGTGGGAAGCTTGGTTGCATGGGCGGCTCGATTTGGTAGGCGCTGTTGTGGTCGTGGGCGGCGGACGACGACGACGACGACTGTGGCTGCAAGAAGAGGAGGGAGTTGTGGAACGTGAGAGGGTTCGCCGTTATGGATCTCAAGTTCTCCTGCGAGAGAGCGTCGCAGAAGGCCCTGTGTGTTGTGAAGCTGTCCCTCCTGCAAACGTTACAACATGAACATATAAGCCAATTTGATCTTCTCGGCACACTTCCATAAAACCATTTGCCAAGAAATGTACGCGTTCATCCACGACTAATAAGCTGTGAGCAAAACATAAAAGGCGAGTTAATTTTATGAGGTTCGGTTTGTGAAGAAGAATCATCAAGTATACATAGAAACCCTAATGCAAGGTGGCACGAATTCGAAGAACATCTGCTATATAGAAAGCTTCAAACATTCGACGATTTTACGGATCGATCCCTCTAGATTCTTATTTTCTCGATAAGCCATCGTGAAATGCTTTTTGTCTATAGTATTTGCTGGATAGAAATCAACAACAGAAAGAAAAGAGAAAGAAAAAGGCAGCGTGTAAGATACAAAGAAGCACTAGGATGAGGGGAAGATCTGACTCAGAACCTCGTTCACACAACGAGGCAAATCAGAACTTATATGGGGGAAAGATCTTATGAAAAAAGAGATCAGGGGTTGTGCATTTTTGCAACTCAAAAGTTTCCTCCCTTTCTCTACATGGCATAAGGAGGCCACTTATTAAACCCGATCGATCTTGGTGATGGTTTAATTGGAGGGGACAAAGAGGTTTTACCTAGAGAAGAGGGTTCCACAGCTGCACCTATACTCCTTAGTGCCACAGATCTTGACGTGGGCCTTCCAGTCGGACTGAACGGCATACTTCTTGCCGCACCTCTCGCACTTCCACTTCTTCTCCCAGTGCTTCCTGCAGAAGTGCTTCTTGATGCCCGTCAGATCCCCCAGCGCTCTCGACGGGTCGTGGTGGACGCACGTAACCTCGGGGCATGTGTACACCTTCTTCCTCACTTCCTTCTCCGACCTCTGCTTCAGCTTCCATGGGAGGTTGTGGCCCCTCCTGTGGAGCTGCAGGTTCTGGTCCCTCTGGAACCCCTTCCCGCAGATCTCGCACAGGAACCTGTTGGTCGCTAGCAGTGATTTCGGAGATAAAGCTACAACTTCTGCCTCAGGATCTACATGCCAAACAAATCAAATTAACCAACATATATAAATATATAAGTTTATATACATATAAACGTGCAAATATCATTGATACTTATGAAACCTGGATTGCCAGGGACGCTCCTCTTCCTCTTGACCTGGCTAGGGTTTTGATTCGAGGGAGCCAAATCGTGCTGCTGGATTGGATTGGAACTTGGCTCTCCATAGGTGGGTGCCATGAGAGTGGACATGTCACTCACATACATCAGTGGGTGGTCTCTCATCATCAGATCTCGGGGGAAATAGAGGAGGTTTTCTCAAGCTTGCATCACTTGCGAGTCTCAGGACTGACGGATGGCGGCTAATTATTAAGCTTGGCTTCTGAGCTTGGACGTACGTATGCCGTGATGGTGGGGAGGGAAGATATCTTGCTGGGGTGTCGTGGGGATATGTGATAGCTGCCTCCGTGAAGGCCTGTTTGTGGATAAGACAAGGGAGTCCAAGTGTGTGTGATCGTCCACTACCATTCAATGCACCTACGATCTGATGTTGCACTTCTTGTCTCTACCTGTGTATTCTTGAGTAGTTTTCACATCAGGAATTCCCTCTCCAATTAACAAGCATATATTTTTCTAAAGGGGATTCTTTTCCCGTAGGTACCACCTCTACGGAGTTAATGTCAAGCATACATTCAATGCATCTACGATCTGAGGTTGCACTTCTTTGTCTCTACCTGTGTATTCTTCAGCAGTTCGCAGTAGAAATTAATTAAACAACAGATTTTTTTTAAAGGGGATTCTTTTCCCGTAGGTACCACCTCTACAGAGTTAATTTCAAGCATGCCCATTTTGGATGCTTTTCATATTTTGGCATATAATTTTGTGTAAAGAGCAAATTAATTATGACTTCCATATAGAATACTAGCTTTACACTTCCTATCGGCTTGCGTAGGGAAGTGACCTTAGTCCTCAAATCAATACGGTCCTAAATAGGGTCTTCTTGGACGATCGACTCTTGAAAACAACTAGGGAGAATGATCTATAATATTTTAGGGGGTCATGGGTAGCACGGTTGGTGTGCCTGCTCCTTATAGGGCACTCTTTGTGCGAGATGCGTGGGATTGATCCCTGCGACATGCCGAGGTGCACATAGCATCCTCATGGGAGGACGCATCACTGATGCTGTTCTGCCTCGACTCGGCATTGGAAAGTGGCCGTAGCTAAGATCACGGAGGTGCTCCATAGTAAGCGAGAAATTTGGGGGCCCCGGGGCGGGTGGGGTCTCCCCCCTCCCTTTATCTTTCATGATCTACAATATTTTAGATCTATGTACTTCAATGATTTAATCGATGGATGCTAGGATCCTTTTCCTTACCAAATAATTGTTCCCCATTCACGACTCACAACTATATAATGCTAATCTTTCTCCCAATATAAACTCTATAATAGGAGAATTAGGACTCTGCCTGATTTTCATGGTGATCCTATTACCCGTCTCTGTTTGAAACTTACTTCCCTTAAGAGGGCATTGAAGACACTTCTAGAAAAATGGACTTTCGCGACATTTTTGTAGCGATGATTTTTGTTAAAACTGTCGTCTATAACAGAATATATAGGCGACAATTTTAAAATCGTCTTATTGATGATATAGACAACGGTTTTGATTAAAACCGTTGTTTAGATTAATTGTCAATACCCCACATTGTGTGCGGAGGTCCCCACATTAATGTACACGACGGTTTTATATAAAACCTTCGTGTATATCATTCGCCAAAATTTCCTTTGGCATGAAATCTCGTGCCCTAACCCAACTTTAGATGACGGTTTTATATAAAATTATCGTTAAATGTGCAATATTAGCCCACAGCGCTCGATCCCCCAGAAGCCTCCCTTTTCTTTCCATCCTCTCTTCTTCCCTAAACTCGGCATTCGACCTCCGATTGCATCGCCGCCTCTTCCTCGGTGAGCAAAGCTCCTCCTCCCATGGTCGTCCTCCACCTCCTCCCATCGTACTCCTCCTCCTCCCATGGGTGTCCCCTTCCTGCTTGTGCACCTCCTCCTTCCACACCGCTGCCCACCTCCTCCTTCCACAGCATCGCCTACCTCCTCCTCCACATGAAACCGCTGCCCCCTCCTCCTCGTCGATCCCCACGGCGCTGCCCACCTCTTCCTCCACACATAGCCGCCGTCCTCTCCTCCTCTGCCACCATCCGCCCACCTCCTCCCCCATCCGCCCCTCCTCCTCCCATTGCCCCCTCCCGCATCCGCCCCTCCTCCTGCCTCCCCCATTCGCCCCTCCTCCTCCCCCTGAATCACCCCCATCTACCCCTCCTCCCCCCATTGCCTCCTCCCCTCATCCGTCCATCCTCGTACCCCTACCTTCCCCGATCCATCCTCCCTTCTCCCACTCTCATCCCTATCATTTAATTTTTTAAATTAATTTTTATTACAAATTAATAATTATCGTATTTGATTTGTGACAATTGATTTAGGTTATAGTCGTCATTGGACACGTGCACGTTGATTTACATGTTTCGCAAGGTATGAATATGCACATTATTGTATTAAATATAGTATTATATTTGTATGCATGAATGTGGGGTGTACCCACTTTAATTTCAATGTTTAAAATGTGGGGTATGCCCAATTAGGTTTAGAATGTGGAGTGCACCCCCTTAGGTTTAGAATGTGAATTATGTTTATGATTGTGGGATGTACCCACTTAATTTAGTAAATTAAAGTTGTTTGATTAATTGTGGGGTATACCCACTTTCTTCTAAATGTTTATTTGATTGTATTATATATGCCTATGATTGATTTAGCAAATTGACCAATTAAATCCACATTTCACTTGTCACAATCACTCTAAAAGCAATCTGAAACTCACTGAAAACCATATCAGAGGTTGGTGATAAGTCCATTTTAGTGGACTATTGTTATGCCTAAGTTAACTTTATTCTTGCATTTTATGTTTGTTAATAACTACATTAGGTCATAGAATGATTGCATGCATCATTACTTAGGTTTTCATATATGCTAATGCATTTTATAACTTATTATGTATATAAATAATTATTTTATATTTTGTTATTTCATGAATAAACCAAACCTCCTCTCCCATGCAGGTCCAAACTCACGCACACAGCACACCTTCTCTCAACCCAACCTCCTCCACCTAACCCGCTCCATCTCAACCTTCACGCAAGGCCAACCGAATTTTCAGGCTATTTTTAGAGTTAACAGCAACCGTGAAAAGGGGAGACGAGGAGGAACAAATTTATGAACAAGTTAAAAAGCAAGGGCTCGTGAAGGGATGGGATCATCTTCTCCCCCTAGCGGGGACATCTTCTTCTCCATCCTCTACACCGTGAATGAGGTGCGCACCTTGTGGTCAGAGCATACACCATGGACGGGGCTTGCACTGTGGCCGTTGCGTACTCCATTCCTCTCCATCCCCCGTGCACCATCGCCCTCCGTTGACCGCCACGACATCCTCTTCGACGGCTAGGTGGTGACGGCACCGAGCCCACACGCCCTCTAAACCAAGTGCACCATTATCACACCCATCCGCTTTTCTTTCCTTCATCTTCTTTGACCTTTGTTCACCTCCTACCCTATTCACCATCTTCCCCAACGTAACCTACCACTGCCACCTTCACTTGCTCCACTAGCTCCATTGTTCTCATCACCAATGTCACTGCCCATGCTAACACCTTCTCCCCCTTTCCATCTGCAGAGCAACCCACCTTCACCGCCTTCTCCCTACCACAGCCATCGCAGCCACCTTCAACCCTCCTCGTTCATTCTTCTTTACCACCTGAAACTCCGAAGAAACCCAACACACGCAGCCACCTCCTTCAACCTCCTCGAGTCACGCCGACAACACCTACGCACTCACCATGTCCTTGCCATCAATCCTACCCATCTGCGCTATCTCTCAAGCGGCTCCACGCAGGTCGATGCCAACCAACGCTGTCCACCCTCCTTTGCTCCTCCACCACCAGCCGGCCAGCTCCAACCTCCTCGAGACACGCCGCTGCCACCATCGTGAAGCCCTCGTCGAGGTGCACTGCCCCCTCGACCCTCGCAGCCAGCCACGCTCCATCCCGCACGCGCGGAAAAGAGAGGATAAAACATATGTTTCCTCTCACATTACTAATTACGGATTATGCCATTGCCAGATTCCTATTCATTTATTTTCTGATTTAATATATTGCATCGAATTTGCATGAATATCCTTCTACTCTTGATAAATTACTTCTGATTATCTCATGAATTATATAAGAGTATGTCACATTGATTACAGCAAATAAGGAATCTGTTATTCGAAATCAATATTTACATTGACTACCACTACCAAGTTCATTATTTAATAGAATATTATATTGTGGTAATTTTGCATGTGCACACTTACACTTTTGATTAATTATTTAGATTGAGAATTTATGTTGAAAATAAGTTGCATCAATTAGTATGCGCACCCATTGATATTCCCGAATAAACGAGACATCACTCACAAGTTTAATAGACTAATTCTTCCCTGTGGAGATGACCTAATCACTGCGGTTCGAAATATTAAATATTTTGATAGTCGATTTTCCACCACAAAAGCTTTATAATGACACGTCATTTATGTTTAAAATTTTGACAAAAGTGAAGATCGACTCGTCAAATGGTGCCATTGCTGAGGAGGAAACATACCTATTAATTTTTTTAGAAAATTTATATTATTTTTGTGCAATTTTGGAAGCATTTCTAAATTATTGACAGTGGTTCTCTTTATGTGCATGAAACGAACAACAAACACGATGGGAGCGCACGATGGAGACAATATTTTTGGTGGACCTTGATGCCACTTGGAGGCTAGCAACAGGTGCCTGTGGGCCTTGATCCCACATGTGTGGAGGAAGGATAGACGACCAAAGACATATTTGTCTTTCTTTTAGACTGAGATTAGGCTAAACAGACACTAGACATTTAAGTTCTGTCTTGTGGACCCTTGTTGGGCATTTTTAGGAATGTGTTCCCAGTGCTTTTTATTTCTTATCACTCTTGTATGTGGGAGCATCTTTTTGGGAGCGTGTTCCCATTTTATTTAGATTATAGGTTTAGTGGAATTCTTTGAACTGCACGTTAGTTAGTTAAATTAGATTAGGTTTGTTTGCATGTTACCATAAAAAAAAATTTGAATTACCTACTAGAAGCTGCATATCTTTAGGGTGACCATCTAGGATTGCTTGAGCAGCCTCTAGATTTTCTAACTGCATTGCGAGCTTTTCTACATCAAAAAGTGCTGGAGCAAGGTATGAATTTCCTATCTTACTGTATCAGTTATTTACACATGCATTGCATCTGAACATAATTTAAGAAGATCACTTAAACTGATTTGAAAAGATTAATCAAGTGGTCACATTACTTCTTGAAAAGAAACTAAAATATACAAGAAGTGTTTGAATAACTTGACTGCGATTTTCAAAAGAAAAATCACTTTTTGCAGTGTAATGCACACTGCATGCACCGAGCACGCACTATAGGCACTGCACTAGGATTTGGACCCTTAAGACTACAGGCATCGATCTCTTTATCGATGCAAACCCTCCTATCTTGCTTTGTGACGGTGATATTAACTTTTGCCCGAGTGATTTGATACTCTAAGGAGGTGGACACCCAATAAAGGAATTCAAGGGTAGTTAAGAGGCACCGCTAACGCATCACCTCAAAGGAAGGGTTCGTCTTACTTGCATCCCTTGGTTCCATCCTTGGAGTACCTGATGTAAATACATTTATATCACATAAACCATCTATTTTTGCATGTTCTTAGATGTATAATTGCATTATACAGTATAAATATTGCATAACATGCATCATCTTGCATTTAGGTTAGATTGTATAAAATTTAGGCTAATTGTTTCTTTCTATGGTCATGTGACAGGGCGACATTTAATTGGGGCCTTAGATTGAAGATCCAACCATACGGATCTAACTAAAGCGATGATTGGAGTTCAACGACTCCAAGATCGCCCTGATTAGACTTCCGTAGCATCAGATGCTGTCCGAGAAAGATCAGAGGTCAAGGGGCCAAGATGGTGTAAATTCATACATCAAATGACAAATCCAACTGCATGGATGGGTTTGGATCGATGATTGCAGCCCAATGACGTGAAAATCGATCCAATCTGACATCCGTGGCACCATTTACATGACAGAAAAGATGGACAGCTAAGATGGTGTCATGTGGCACCATCTCAAGCGCCCACACCGGCCAATGGTGCTCGCTTCCTCTCTCTCCTGAAATGTGTGATCAGATCTGGGCTATTGGATCTTGATCCAATGGTCATGGACGCTTGTGGCTTAATTCTTAAATGTGCCTCAAGTGCCCGTGTAGCTCAGTGGTTGAGCGCTCAATGCACAAGAGGAGGGTGCAGGTTCGAAGTCTCACACGTGTCAAATTGAGCATAAGCACAAGGCGTGGCTCGATTGATCGTCTGATGCATGATGAGAGACTTTAGGAGCATCGACGTAGCACAATCTGGGTGCACGGATCACGCACACACGATCGAACATGCGTTTGAACACCCGATTGCACGCAGGTGCATGATGAGGTGCGATCAAGGTGCGGGCGAGGTGGATTTTAAGCTGTCTGACCTCGCGATTGGATGGCTAAGGATTTTTGAACGTGGATGAGCATTGGAACAACTGAAGAGGAAGAGGCGCGGCGTGTGCGCGACCTACGGCCAAATTCAGGAGCTTTAGCGATGCTTAAATCTATCACTAAAGACCCTGAGTTAATGTTTTTAAGCATAAAATGACCAAATTGCCTTCAATCCTTACAACCATAAAAGGAGACCCTTACCACTTGAATTCATCATCCCTTCCTCTCTTCTCTCACCTTCTCCAAAGCTCTAAGAGCTTGTCCCAAACTCGGGGTGCTCCTCTAGAGTTAAAAATATAATTTTTCCTCATTCTCATCTCCTTTGTGGAGCATTCCGTGGTGGTCCTCTCATCACCATACAGGAAGTGGATCTCGCTACGATGTCACCCTGTCCTGTTCTCCGTCGTTCGTCATCGTTCTCCATCCCACATCTTACCACCTTCGTCCGAGTGCTCCGTCAACGTGGCTCGTCCTCCAAGCAGCTTAGAGGATAACTTCTCTCCACCTTCTCTTTACTATTTTCAAGAGTAGATTTACCGCTTTCTGGTGTAGATTTTCCACTTTTTACTGTAGTGGTTAGTTGTAATAGACATGATATTATGATTATGAAATTCTTGTTCATTCTCTCTCTATTTTGTCTTTATTTGTATTATTATCTCTCTCTTCTATTAATTATTTTTTAAGTTGATAGCTAGTTTAGATTCAATTCGACCAACTAATCTACTTCATGACAATACAATAAATGTAGTTTTTAATCAATCGTTTGCCTCCCTATGTTCAACCTGGATTTCCTTTCTAGTTTCGGTTAAATTTATCTATTGATGATTTTTCTCGCAAATCGCACTACAAGGATAGGTTTTCAAACCTAAACTCTATTTGAGATGATTTTCCACACCAACATTTTAGCGTCGTTGTCGGGGAGGTGATACTCTTTGATTTTTCGCATTTTCCCACCTTACTTATCTTTTACCTCACTTCTCTCCTTTCTTATCGTGATTGCAAGTACTCTCTTGAGATAGGAAAAAGCCATAGATTGGAGTAAAGTGCTATTGAAGGGTCTGTAAGTTTACCCCTACCTCCCTACCCACTAGATTTTTTTCCATCACTTAATAACACAAACCCTAATTAAGCTAGGAGCTTACATAAACTCTAAGGGTAGTTTTGATTATTTTTCTATCACCTCCACCTGCTTCTCCCTCCTCATACAAAGAAAAATTTTAAACAATCTCACAACGGCACACAACCTCTTCTGATTCTTCATACTCAACCGGTAACCCGATCTTTGGGACTGGTACACTTATCAACACATAATTGAGTAGAAATCAGATTAGGTAATCACATGTGTGCCTAATTAAGTGGTGCATTGGGCCAATTGTTTCAATTGTTTAGGTCGCACCACTTCAACTGAAAATAACTCATCAAGTAGCTATCACATGGGTTCAACTTTTAGGGATTTACCAGGTACTCCACATTCTTTTAAGCTTTAAAGGAAAACATATTAACCTGTGCTTTCAAAACCTGGTGTGCCAACTGAACTTCTTTGAATACACCTAAAGTTGAATACTAAAAGCTACTAAGCAAGATTTAAACCCTAAAATTCACCACATCCAAAAAAATAATCTTACTTGAAAACCATTGGTTGTGCACGGACACACATATCAATTAATCATTAAGGGCACAACCCAGATAAAGGGTCAATCACATTCCAAAGCACATTCAAACCTAACCCTAATTAAAACAGAGTAGACATTGGCCTTAAGGATTAGACTCGCTCTTCAAAGCTCAGATCGAGATTATCTACAATTAGTCTATTTCTACCATCCAATCTGATGTCTAGTTAGGGGAGCATAATCAAATGATCGCAGCTGGGGGGTATACTAGGAACCGAAGGTGCAAGCCAAAAGAAGAACCTTCTCCTCAGCCCCTCCCTCTAACTGGTTGGATTGACCGGAAAGAAGTAAATCAAATCATTTTTTATCTCAAGATGGGTTTTGGGAGTCTATAGGTTTTTAGGCTAGTCCACTTAAGGACATGTTTGTTTGTTTGTATTGCAGGGCACTTTTCTTCCTGCTGTATGTCATGGATCCTTCCACATCCTATTCGCACTTCCACTCCTACCCTCCTACCACTACTTATTTCCAAAATGATTATTATTCCAACCCGACTTATTCTCATCCATCTTCTAGTTGGGATAATCCTAATTGGAGATACAGTTCTAGACCTTCGTGTTCAAGGTCTAATCGTAGATACCATAATCTTGATTCTTATCCTTCTTCGAGCTACATCGATTATAGATCACTGCCCTCATTTGGACAACCTAATATGATCCACAAACAAGAAGGATATGCTGATCCTTACCCTGCCTCAGATTACACTGCTTATAGGTCATCACCTCTTTATTGATAACCTGAAATGATCTATTATCAAGGAGGGTATCAAGAGCCTCAATTCATTGACTCCCCTGCACTGAACCCAAACCCACCCAACCCTAAACCAAATGGGCCCAACCCTAAATCAAACCATTTGGTTTAGGTTAACCAGGTCCAAGATAAGGTGTTGGCTAACTTAAGGAATACCATACAATCTTTAGAAGCTCAGCCAACACCTTGCACTAAAGAATTGGAGCCCCTGAATAAAATGATTGATGATCTTAACAAGTATTGGTCGGATTGGCTCCATAATGTTAGGGATAAAGGCCCAGGTGAGTTTTTACTTGGGAAGTTATCAAAATTGAGGATGAGATTTGTGATTGTTCTAGTCCAATCTTGGGAGGATTCCCAGAATGAACCCCTGACAAAAGAGTTGATGTCAAAATTTGCTCAGGAACCTATAAGAGGGGACATGTTTTACAAGACTAGGGTTAACTACATTGTTCTAGAGCAATCAAATAAGGATGAATTGATTTCTTCACCTGAGATCCTTGAGCCGAGATACGAGAAAACGTATGTCTCCATGGAATAAAAAGTGATTGATGATTTCGAGACATACATTAATGCAGATTTATAATTCTTTGATTATGCGAAGTCTCACATGAGTTTGCAGAACATGATTTTAGTGAGACGACTAGGCCTGAGGAATTTGATAAATCATTTGATGCCCTAAAATTGACGAACTTGATCCTGTTGGGGCTCACATGGTGGATTTAGATCCTTATTTCATGAAGAATTCAATTCAAGGCCCCATTCCTCAATTACAACCCTTTGAGCATATTGATGATTTTGCTTTTGAGATCACTAGAACCAAGTCAATTCTGATTCAGCAACAAATCTTGGACTTGGACATTTTAGATGGGGTGATTAATATGCTAGAGGTCCCAAATTCAAAATTATTAAGAAGGAGGATAGGAATTGGGAAATGATGATTTGGGAAGCCAATTCCGGAGGAAGTAAAAGATCGAGTCTAAGGGTGCCTATTTGTATGAAACTACCAACCTTTTACCAAGACCCTTACGACATTTGTTCTGAGGATGTCCAACCCAACCACACATTCATTGATTATCCTTTTGAGCTTGATTTCTCTGTAACCTGACTTTTTAGTCTTGGGTTACATCCTCACAAATTGCAGGCCCGACCCCAGTTTCATGTTGATCTTAGGTTTTGGATAATTTTTATCCAAAACCTTAGATATACTCGACCATGGGGCATGGGTCTGCATCACAAGCTGGTCCACACCTGTTGACATCTTTTCCTGGTAGGTCCAAAGCTAAATTTTCTTATTATGATTCTGACCTGCACTTATGAATTCTTTGTTTCTTCTTCTTTGTATAATGTGCCTAGTTAAAGGTACTAAATTCAGCATGTATACAGTTTCTTTTCATCTCAGAGCCGACCTATTATTCACACAATTAAGATGCTTTCTACTCTACTCCACTCAGTTTCGTGTCTTTTTAATACAATGAGGATATTGCATTAGATAGCCATTGGGGGGTGGATATTCATCTCTGAATTATTTCGTCAGCTCCATATATTCTTTTTGTTTTCTTTTTATTTATTAGAAAAATTTATGGAATTAGGAAAGAGAACTTGGGCTTTAGAAAATTTTCAATCTTAGAGAATAAAACTCTATGATTTGAACACTAAGACCCTTTAGGTCTTTAGGCTTAATTAGCCTAGGTGTCCACTAAAATGTGGACATTTTTATTGAGTCCTCACCACTCTAAATTCAAATTTTAATTGGTTTAATAAGTTGGGGTGATAAGTACACGACTTACCAACTTGCCCTCTAATTTGAGGGGATCTTAAGTCTAAGAATCTACACACTATTTGCACTGACTCACTTTTCGATGACTTTAATGGAAATTGGGTAGCTAATGAACCTTCTAGGGTGGTATGGCTGACAAGTTATCGTGGGTAACAACCCATTGGTAGGTTTTCCAGAGCCTAGTCACACGACCATTCTTTTTCTGCTACCTTTAGTTAAATCTTAGATCAGGGAAGCCACGTACTTAAAGAAAGGAAAGAGAAAAGAAAAAAAATAGAAAAGGAGAAAAGAAAAGAAAAAAAGAAATAATCCATACTTTACCGCACGAGTATGGCTGATAAGTTATCAAGGGTAACAGCCCATTGGTAGGTTGTCTAGATCCCAACTCAAGAAATGCACGTATAATTCCAAAACACTTAGGAAGAAGAGGAGAACTAGAATAAGCTAGGGAGATATACACTAGGTTCGCCCTTGCGTTGACTCCAAATAAATAAAAGTAGGGAGAAAGCTACCGGTCGAATAGATACACCTTTAGGTAGAATTTCTTTTCAAAGTCACCTAAGGGCATAGAAGCCTGATGTCCATTCTAATCACCAGTCAGTGCGTCTATCACATTTCATACATAAAGATGCTTAGAACTTAGGATTCTCTTTGAGTCTTAGGTGGGTTGAGTGGCCGTAGAAAGCTGCTCTGAAACCCTAAACTCAAAAATCCAAAAAAAAAAAAGAAGAAAAAGATCATTCTTTGAATAAGGCGAGGGCTTGAGGAGGTCTACATTTTGGTAGACACCTGGGCGCTGTTGTGTCTCTATAGTTTAAGTCTTAGTTGAAATCTCTAAGTGTGGAAAAGTAACTATTGCCCAAGAATTCCGACATAATTCTCTTATAAATAGAATGCAGTTTTGCTTGGGACTAGCAAAAGATAGGCATGGGGGTGTGATGTAAACACGTTTATGTCACATAAACCATCTATTTTTACGTGTTCTTAGACGTATAATTGCATCATACAGTATAAATATTTCATAACATGCATCATCTTGCATTTAGGTTAGAATGTATAAAATTTAGGTTAGTTATCTCTTTTTATGGTCAGGTGATACGGCGACATTTAATTAGGGCCTCAGATTGAAGATCCAATCATACAGATTTGATCAGGGCGACGATTGGAGTTCAACGACTCCAAGATCGCCCCGATCGGAGTTTCATAGCATCATATGCAGTCCAAGAAAGATCAGAGGTCAAGGGGACAAGATGGTGTAAATCTGTACATCAGACGACAAATCCGACTGCACGGATGGGTTCAGATAGACGATCGTAGCCTAACAATGTGAAAATCGATACAATCTGACATCCGTGTCACCATCTACAAGACACGAAAGGTGGACGGCCAAGATGGCACCACGTGGCACCATCTCAGCCACCCACATCAGCCAAAGGTGCCTTCTCCCTCTCTTTCGTCAACTGTGCGATCAGATCTGGGCCATTAGATCTTGATCCAATGGTCATGGATGCTCGTGCTTTAATTCTTAACATGCCTCAAGTGCCTACGCAGCTCAGCGGTTAAGCGCTCAACACGCGAGAGGAGGGCATGGGTTCGAAGCCCCGCATGCCTCAAATCAGCTGCAAGCATAGGGAGTGGCTCGATTGACCGTCCGATGCATGATGAGAAGCTTTAGGAGCGTCGACATGGCGTGATCTGGGTGCATGGATCACGCACACACTATCGAACACGCATTTGAACGGCCGATCGCACGAAGGTGCGCAATGAGGCGCGATTAGGGCACAAACGAGATGGATTTTAAGCCATCCGATCTCGCGATCAGACGACTGTGAATTTCTGAACACAGATGAGCATTGGAACGGCTGAAGAGGAAGAGGCGCAGCATGCGTGCGACCTATGCCCACGTTCAGGGGCTTTAGTGATGCTTAAATCCGTCACTAAAGACCCTGAGTTAATGTTTTTAAGTATAAAATGACCAAATTGCCCTCAATCCCAACAACTATAAAGGGAGACCCCTACCACTCGAATTTATCATCCCTTCCTCTCTTCTCTCACCCTGTCCAAATCTCTAAGAGCTTGTTCCAAACCTGGGATATTGCTCAAGAGCTAAAAATATAATTTTTCCACCTTTTCATGTCCTTCGTTGGTAAATGCCAGTTTATCATCATTCTTATGCATTAAAAAAAGCTTAGCTCTTAGGATTTTTTTCCGCAAATAGATTTTTGGGCTGCATTTAGGCATTAACTAGGATAGGCATGCATTGCATTTTTCTTGTCATTTTAATGTGTTTTTGTGAGTGTTAGGGATGAACAGATATACAGATCCCTAAAACCCAAGCACTTAAGAAGGCAAATGGTGAAGGAGGAGCTCAGACTAGCTGCAACTCAGCTTGATCTAGCTCACAACAATTGGAACCTAGCTCACTTGGACAAGGGTTAGCTCATCCCAACTCCATTTAGCTAATCTCAGCTAAATGGAAGCTCAAGAGAGCTCATCTTAGGTCACCCTAGCATAGGTCACCTCAGATCCAGCCCAACTTAGTTAAGTCTAGCTCATCTCAGCACCCACTAGTCCACAGGGAGCTCTAGCTAGCTCAACTGAGTTGATTGGAGTTCACCCCAACTTAGATTCAGCTACATCTAGCTCCACTCAACTCCAACCAGCTGAAGAAGAATTCATCCCAGCTTAGGAAGCTCAAGTCCAGATCCCGGGGACTCAGCTTAGCTCAACTTGGTTGAGCTAAGCTACCTTAGCTGTCTCAACTAGCTCAATCCTCCCCGAGAGCACCAAAACCAGCTCACCTCAGCTCCATTCAACAGAAGCCAGCTCACTTTAGCTTGGCTTAGTAGCTAGCAAAGAACTAGCAAGCTAAGCCAGCTAGAGTAGCCCCATCTTGACCTCTTAAGTAGCTGGCAACTCCACTTGAGCTCCAGATTCTTCAGATCCAGCTCCTCCCTCCAAACCCTAGCTCCAACACCTCCTCCTCTACTCCACCATTAGCTAAGCTAGCTTATCTTTGCTTAGCTATGCTCCAACTCCCTTGGCTTTTACCACCTAAAAACCCTACCTAACAACTCCATCAACTAGCTCCACCTAAGCTCTAGATAAGCTAACCCTACTTCCACCTCACCTTGGCACCAACCTAGTCTACCCACTACCTCGAAAAGACACCATAAAGTGGCGCCAAAACCACCCTAACTACCTCCTTATTGGCACCACTTTTTCCCTCCAAAACCTCCTTCATCTCCACCACACATCTTCCCTTAAACCCATCACCACCATCCACATAATCCCCCCTTCTAGAAGCCTAGAAGTTGGCGCCAACCCATGGCACCTCTCCATGGTTGATGCCACTTTTAGGTGCCCTTGGCCACCCATAACTACCTCCCTTACACCCCTTAGGTGGCGCCAACTATCCTTAGCCCTAGGATCTCCTAACCACCTCCATCTTCCCATCTTAGCCCTCCATTTCAAGAGTCACCTTAACCCCTCATCCTACCCTATAAAATGACCACCACCCACCACCATTCAAACCATCCTTGTCTAGCAAGTTTCCTTTCATACTCTACCTAAAGCCCACACCCAAGAGAGAAGAAGAAGAAGAAGATTAAGGGGATACTCCTTCCCTTTGGTGCCTTCCCCTCTTCCCTTCTCTCTTGTGCCCACGTTAGCCAGGCAAGGAAGACCTTTGGAGGAAGTCTTGAAGGTTGTCCATGCCACCTTGGAGGAGAGCTTGAGGGTGGTGCACGCCCACCCTTGGAGGAGAGCATTGAAGGTGGTAGCATCCACCTTGGAGGAGTTTTCAAGGAAGGAGAAGAAGGAGACTCTCTTTTCAAGCCAAGGAGAAGCTAGGCTTGGAGCAAGAAGACTCCCTTCTTCACCAGATTTTGCAAGGGGATTTGTGTTTCTTTTATTATTTTTATATTTTCCATTTCTAGTAGAAGCATTCCTCTGCTTGTCTCTGTAGGGAACACAAATTCTGCTTAATTGAATTGCCTTCTTTTTAATTCCTATTGCAATTGTTATCTTTATTCTAGCACTTATTTCACTTTCACTTCCTAATTACTCTAGGCCTCCACTTTCCTAGAGTGAGCTTAGGTAGTGGACATTTTCATCTCTTAAGTTTTAGCTTAGCCATTTTAGATGTTAGCACTTTTCCATCACAATTCGCACGTTGCCCTTATTATTTTAAAACTAAGAAAATATATATTTAAAATACCAAAAAGAAAGTTGAGATTTATTTTCTAAGCAAGAGAATTGAATTGCAAATTTGCCTCCTTGGACGACCTTAGATACTCCCCTATCTAGGAATATAAATTTAAAAGCGTGTGCGATTTGGCTTGTTACGACTTAAAAACTCGCTTTTACAAATCACGCTAAAGTTCGCATCACTTTTTGGCGCCGTTGCCGGGGAGGCACGGCTTTGCTTAATTATTTTTTCTCTTGCTTGAAGTAGATCTCATCCCTTTCTCTTTCTTTTTTCTAGTGTATGCAAGAACTACAGCAGGAAAGCTGGAATTTGGAAGCGAAAGCTCAAAGTTCCTTTTCTTCCCGCGGATTTTCTGGTTGGTTCCCTTTTCTGGTCACATATTCAATTAAAACTACCAAAAAATATTAAACTTAGCTTTCAAGATCCCAAACATCTTAATTAAGTGGAGTGGTCTCCATTAAAATTCATTGTTTACTTAAATGTTTCAGTAATACCACTCCATTTCAAGTATTGGTGTTCTGTTTTTCGGGTCCAGATTTCTGTCCGAACTTGAAAAATCAATTGCCAACACCATAGGCCTCAAAAATCATAAAATTTCATACAGTTATTCCAAATTAAGTTAGGAACATCTGTTTCAAAATTTAGATCAATTGGCTTTGTATTTAATTTTTAAAAATTTGAGACTGTAGAGGGGTCACACCCTCTAATCTTCCTATTTTGCTACAGTCCGTGAATTTTTAGAATTTTTATACTCATTCAATTTTTGTGAAGTTTAGCTTTCTGGAATCCTTGTGAAATTTTACACATCGTATAAAATCATCAAAAATTTCTGAGGTCAGTGGTAATACTGAAAAGTCCAAAATACTCAAGGGTATCATTTCTAGACTTTGACACCAGTACAAATAAAAATTCAAAACAATTAGCAAACAAATTCCTAAAATCTTACAGAAATCTTTTCTAGAATCCTTGTTTGATTTTACATAAGGTAGTGGTGTTTGTTGCATTGTTTGGACCACTAGTTATTCAGAAAGCCTAAAAAGAATTCATTGGTAGTAATTTTCTGTATTAGGGTTCAAATCCAATTAGGGTTTCTTTCTTGCTTTTTAGTCCCACAACATAAAGGAAATACATCATCACCAATGCAACTTATTTTTCCTTTGATTGTGAAATTTCAAACTTGTTTGAACATTTAAAAAGAAAAACCCTAAAACATATTCAATTAAATTGAATCCTAAAAGACAAAAATACAAAAATTGTGTGACAACTTGATTTGCATTGAAACCGCTTTCCAATTCTTGCACACACACAAAAAAATTGTAAAAACAGGGCAATAACCCAAATTAACGCCCTCTACATTCCGTGTGCACTGTAATATCCTAGACCTAACTAAAATCCATAGCAACTTGACCCTTAAGTCTTCATCAACTTAGGCTTGCTATATAGGTCTTAAGTTTTCTTTAGTTAATACCAATTCTGTCATCTATATCTGGTGTTTAGGCTGAGGGGCCATGTCAAACGACCAGGCACGGGTTTGTACAAGCACCTGGGGTTTTCCCTAGGAAAAGTTTGGGTCCAAACCTCCCCTTAAGCAACTTGGTTAGATTTGTTGACAGAACGGGTATTCACTATTGATTACTTATTTCCTACATAGACCAAGTCTTAGGTTTATTTTTAGGGAGTCACACTTAAGTTAGGTCTAGCTTTGGTTGTTTGATTTGCACAGTTTCTCTCATCTCTTTCTCTTCTCCTCCCCTCCAATTCTTCCAAAATAGTGCATGCACGAGCGACGGTCCCAAAAACCACACCTTGAGGGACCATCTGATTTCGACCCCCGCAGCAAAAAATCACTATTTTCTTCTCCCTCCTCTTCTAAAAAAATTGAAAACCTAGGAAGCCGACAAAAAAATTCTACTTCCACTTCTAACCCGTTAGCCGACCCACAAGCTGACTTCGCCCTCCCTCACCTCCCTAATTTGGAGCAACCGGAGATTCCAGCAGGGCCAGGTGGCCCTCCAATTCTAACTCAAAATCCAAACCCCTTTGCCTTGATGGTCGACCATTTGGTTCGACTACAACAAAATCAAGAAGATTTGACTAGGACTATCACGAACCTAGCTAACCAAGGACAAAATCTGCCACCCCGTCAACAGCCTGTCGTTCCTCTTAAGGATTTCTATGATCCTTCCAATTGCGAGGAAAGACCTGGGGTGGTCATACCACAAGGGGATTTTGAGATCAAACCAGCCATTCCAAACCTTATCAAACATTTTCATGGTCTTCCAAGAGAGGACCCTTTTTGTCATCTCGAGGAATTAACTGTCCTTACTTAAACCACTCGTTCCCGCAATGTGCAGGAAGACATGTGGTTAATGAGACATTTTCCTCTCTCTCTTAAAGACAAAGCGTCTCATTGGTTTAGAATGGTTGGGTGCCCTATTACCACCTAGCCCCAATTAAAAGGCACTTTTCTAAAAAAAAATTTTCTGATCGGTTGAACTAATGCGTTAAGAAGATCCATAACAACCTTTCAACAAAAAATTGGTGAACCCCTCCACGAAGCCTGGGAAAGATTTCAAGAACTTTTAAGAAGTTGTCCCCACCATGAAATTCCACAATGGCAGTTAGTGCAGATCTTCTATCATGGATTAGAAGATCAATTGAAGCGATTTGTGGATGCCTCATGTGGGGGCAATTTCCTTAACAAAGATGCCGAAAGTGCCTATCTCCTCTTTGAAGAAATGAGTGAAAATTCATTTAACATGACTTCAATGGACACTTTTGGCAGAACAAAACCCCAGACACGGAGTCCATGAAATTGACTCTAAATCCACCTTTGTTCCAGTCACTTAAGATGATCTATATATGTTAGCTCAACGATTGAACCAGATGCAAATTCACCAAAAGAAAATGAAAGAAAAGCTCACAAATAAACAAGTTCCACATGTTAACTCTCCACACACTGACCCTCCACAACTTCTCCGAAGAGAAAATCTGCACAACATTGATGCCACATCTGTTGGTCAACAATTTCTAGCTGATTTCCCGCAGGATTTGACTGGGAATTTGATCAAAATATTTTTGATCCCACCACGGAAAATATTTATGCTCTTCAAAAGCAATTTAGAAACCCCTCCAATACTTTCAATCAAAACTGGAGGACTAACACGAATCACTCTTGGAAAAACCCGAACCTGATTCCATTTCCCAAACAAAACTATTTTGGGAATTATGGGCAACCTATATATCAGCCTAGACCATCCCAGGACGATATTAACAATCAGGTCATGAAAACTCTACAAGGAATGCAGACTCAAATGACAGAAGTAACCCGCATGATTACTGTTGAACGGTTTACGAACCTACGCTAACGTGTTTGGTTTTGGAAAACCCGTCGTTGTAGTTTGAAAGCGAAGGATTCGTGTTCAACAAATAAAATTTATACCGAAATTAAAATTCCGGGTCGAACACAGGGAGGCGAACGTTTGATTTAAAAACTTCGCGTTTCTTTTTCTTTTGTCACAAAGAAATTCAATTTAAACTATCTAAGTATCTACAACAAATAAAAGAGAGAGAGGGAGTAAGAGAGAGAGAAGGAATACTATACATGGAAATCAAAATGAGATGTAGAATAGACAAGGAATTTATCATAAAAGAGTTCTTTCGTTACAACTAGAAAACATAAAACAATTACTCTAGAAAGCATTAAAAGAATGGAGGGAGAAATGTCCTCCTTGACGATCACTCGGAGGACGAATAGACTACTCTAGAAAGCAGTAAATCTATACTAGAAAGCAGTAAAAAGAATAGGGAGAGAGAATCCTCCTCGACGGTCGCTTGGAGGACGAGCCGGACGGGACGACGCCTGGACGAAGGAGAACGAAGCGGGACGAAGGAGGACGAAGCAGAAGAACGGGAACGAAGCAGCACACCGTCGTCGTCGCGGGATCCACTTCCGAAGGGGGACGAAAATTTGGACTTTATCTCGCGAGAAGCATCCCGGGTGTGGGACAAGCTTCTCTTGAGCTTTGGAGAGGTAGAGAGGAGAAGGAAGGGACGAAAATTTCGTATGGAGGGGGTCTCCTTTTATAGTTGTAAGGAGTGGGGGCAAAATGGACATTACATCTTCAAAATAATAAATAAGGGGTCTTTAGTGACGGATAAAACCGTCGCTAAAGCCCCGACGTCGCCGTCGCCGCCGCGCCCACGCGCGCCCTCTCGGCTAGCCGTGCGCGTAACGCCTACGCACGTCCGCGTCGTCTCAGCCGTCCGATCGCGAGATCGGACGGCTTAGAACGCGTCCGCGCCCGCTGCGTAGCGCACCGCCCGCGTGTGATCGTGCGTTCACCAGAGCGTCCAATTGCGCGTCGGCGCTATCGGGCGCGCGCGGCCGTTGGATCTTCATCTGACGCTCGTGCGCACCCGCTCGCCCGCGCCTTCCACCCCCTCACCGCGGCTCGAACCCGCGACCTCCGCTTCGCCCGCAGCTGCGTCGCCGCTGCGCTACGCGGGCGAAATGGTCGCGGGGATGCTTTTAAGCGCGAGCGACCGCAGCCGTTGGATCGAGATCCAACGGCGGAGAGGAGACGGTGCGCGGTCTTCACAAGACTCCTGCGGCCGATTGGGCTGCTGGGATGGCGCCACGTGGCGCCATCTTGGCCGTCCATCTTCTGGAAGTTGTAGATGGTGCCACGGATGTCGGATTGACTCGATTTTTGTGTCGTTGGGCTGCGATCGTCGATCCGAATTCATTTGTGTGGTCGGATTTGCCATCTGAAGTGTGGATTTACACCATCCTGGCCCTTGATCTTCTAGGGTTCCCCAGTCTCTATCTGATGCTACGGATGCCTGATTAGGGCGATTTTGGAGTCGTTGAACTCCAATCGTCGCCCTGATCATATCCATACGGTTGGATCTTTGATCCGAGGCCCCGATAAAATATTTGCCCTGTCCAAGCACATAAAAGGAGACAATTAACCTCCATTTTATTCAAACTACTCTAAATGCAAGATGATGCATGTAATGTAATATTTATATCATGAAATGCAATCCTATGCTTAAGAACATGCATAAATAGACATTTTAAGTAGTGTAAATGTGTTTACATCATACCCCCATGCCTATCTTTCGCTAGTCCCTAGCAAAAACTATATGCTATTTATAAATGAATTAGGTTAGATTATTTGGACCTGAGTTATTTTCAATCATTAAGAAATTGTCTACTTAAGAACTGAACTTTCAAAGACACAACAGTGCACGGGTATCAGCCAAAATGCAGACCGCCTCAAGCCTCGCCTTATTCAAAGAAAAATTTCTTTTTCTGTTTTTACTCTCTTTTTTTTTTTTTTTTTTTTGGATTTTCAAATTTTAGGGTTTAAGAGTGGCTTTCTACGGCATTCAACTCACCCAAGATTTGATGAGAACCCTAAGTTTTAAGCATCTTATTGTGATTGTGATAGACTCGTTGACCGGCAATTAAAACGGACTTCGGATTTCTACGCCTCTAGGTGACCTCAAAAAGAATTCTGCCTAAAGGTGTATCTTTACAACCGGTAGCTTTCTCCCTACTTTTATTTTTATTTTTTTTTTTAACGGGGTCAACACAAGGGTGAATCCAGTGTATATCTCCCCGGTTTATTCTACTTCTCCGCTTCTTCCTAAGTGTTTTGGGAATTTTTAGTGCATTTTCTGAGCTGGGCTCTGGACAACCGGTCGATGAGCTGTTACCACCGACAACTTGCCAGCCATACTCGTGCGGCGAAGTGTGGCTTATTTTTTTTTGTTCTTTTCTCCTTTTTGATTTTTTTTTTTTTTTTAAGTAGGTGGCTTCCCTGGTCTAAGATTTACCTAAAGGCAGCAAAAAGAGAAAAGTCCAGTGACTGGGCTCTGGACAACCTACCTATGGGCTGTTACCCACGATAACTTGCCAGCCATATCACCCTAGAAGGTTCATTAGCTACCCAATTTCCGTTAAAATCGCCAAACAACGAGTCAGTGCAAAGAAAGTGTGTAGATGCTTAAAACTCAAAATTCCCTTAAATCAGAGGGCGGGTTGACAAGTCATGTACTTATCACCCAAACTTATTTATTCCAATTATAATAAAATTCAGGTTGGCGAGAACTCGAAAAACAAATCCACATTTTAGTAGATACATAGGATGATTAAGTCCAAAGACCTGAAGGGTCTTTGTGTTCAAACCATAATATAGTATTTCTTAAGATCGAAAATTTTCTTAAACCCAAATTCTCTTTCCTAATTTCGATTTTTTTTTTTTTTAATAAAACAAATCTACGGAGCTGACGAATGAATTCAAAGATAAATATCCACCCCCCCATGCCTATCTAATGCAATGTCCTCATTGTATTAAAAAGACATAAAACAGAGTGGAAAAGCGTAGAAAGCACCTGAATTGCGTGGATATCGGGTCCTCTCCGAGATGAAAATGAAAAAGAACTGTATATGTGCTGAGTTTAGTGCCTTCAGCTAGGCACACTATACAAAGAAAAGAAATGAAGAATTCAGAAGTGCAGGTCAAAATTAGAATAAACAGAAGAATCCTCCGACCTGTCAACAGAGGTCCACAGATGTGGACCAGATTGTGGTGCAGACCCACACCCCATAATCGAGAATATCTTAGGTTCTGGATAAAAATTACCCAAAACCTAAAATCAGAATGCAAGCGGGGTCGGGCCTGCGATTTGTGAGGATGCAACCCAAGGCCAAAATGTCGGGTTACAGAGAATTGAAGCTCAAAAGGATAATCGTTAAATGTGTGCTTGAGTTTGACATCCTCGAAACAAATGTCGTAAGGGTTCTGATTTGATGGTTTCAGCTTAAAAGGAACCCTTCGACTCAATCTTCCATTTCCTCCAAAATTAACTTCCCAAATTAGAACTTCCCCACTCCTATCCTCCTCATTAAGTGTATCAAATTCCAGGACCTCTTGTATATTTATCACCCCGTCTGGAATCTCCAAGTCTAAATGATGTGGCAGAATCAAAATTGAGTTGGGTCTAATTATCTCAGAATTAGAATCATCAATAAGCTCAACAGGGTGTAACTGATAATCAGGGCATTGAATTGATTCCTCCAGAAAATGCGATTCTGGATCTGTATCGTGTGCCCTAATAAGATCAGTTTCCTCAGTTATTGGGCTATCAAATGATCTATCAGATTCCTCAGGCCCAATCGTCTCACAAAAATCGTGATCTGAAAACTCGTGTGAGACTTCGCAACTTGAATCTTCACCATCAAAGAAATCAGGATCCGTATCAATGTATGTCCCAAAATCAGTTGTCACTTTGTGTTCCCAGGAGACATACGTTTTCTCTTAACCCGGCTCAGGGATCTTAGGTGAAGAAATCAAATCATCCTTAATTGGTTGCTTTAATTCAATCTGGTCAGCCTCGTAACACATGTTCCCCCCAACAGGTGCCTGAGCGGGTTCTGTCATTGGCTTTCCTGAAGAGGGTTCATCCTGGGAATCATCCCAAGATTGAATCAAAGCAACCACGAATCTCATCCTCAATTTCGCTAATTTCCCGAGTAGAAACTCACCCGGGTTCTTATCATTAACATCCTGGAGCCAATCCAACAAAGACATATTTAAATCATCAATCATTTCAATCAGGGGCTCCAATCTCTCAATGTAAGGTATTGGCTGAACTTCTAAAGATTGAATGATATTCCTCAAGTTAGCCAGAACCTTATCTTGAACCTGATTAACCTGAACCAAATGAGTTGGTTCAGGGTTGGGCGGGTTTGACATCAATGTAGAGGAATTAACGAATTGAGATTTGTTATACCCATCCTGATAATAGGTCATTTCAGATTGTTCAAAAGATGGAGATGACCTAAAGGCAGTGAAATCAGAGGATGGGTAAGGATCAGTGTATCCTTCTTGATTGTAGATCGCATTAGGTTGTTCATGAAAGGAGGACGATCTATAATCGATGCAACTCTGAGAAGGATAGAATTGAGAATCAAAGTGTTCAGGGTTAGACCCTAAACACGGGGGTCCGAAATTGTATCCCCAATCCGAATTATCCCAACTAACTGATGGTCGATTACAATACGAGTTGGGATAATTGTCATGTTGAGGATAATTTACAACAGGAGGGAAAGAGCGGGAATGCGTGAAATATGTGGAAGGATTCATGAGACACGGGAGGAAGAAAGGTGCCCTGCAATACAAACAATCAAACCTGTCCTTAAATGGGTTAGCCTACAGACCTACAGACTCCCAAAACCCGTCTTGAGATAAAGGAACGATTTGATCTACTTCTGTCTGTTCAATCCAACCAGTTAGAAGGAGGGACTGGGGAGAAGGTTCTTCCTTCGGCTTGCGCCTCCGGTTCCTAGTGTACCCCCCAGCCGCGATCGTTTGACTCTGCTCCCCTAGCTAGACATCAGATTGAACAGTAGAAACAGACTACTTGAAAATAATCTCGTTCTGAGTTCTGAAGAGCGAGTCCAATCCTTAAGGCCAACGTCTACTCTGTTTTATTTAGGGCTAGGTTTGAATGTGCTTTGGAATGTGATGGGCCCTTTAAATGGGTTGTGCCCTTAATGATTGATTGCTTTGTGTGTGCGTGCACAACCAGTGGTTTTCAAGCAAGATTATTTTTGATGTGGTGAATTTTAAGGTTCAAATCTTGCTTAGTAGCTTTTAGGATTCAACTTTAGGTGTTTTCAATCAAGTTTCATTGGCACACCAGGTTTTGCAAGCACAGGTGAAGATATTTTCCTTTAAAGTTTAAAAAGAATGTGGAGTGCCTGGTAGATCCCTAAGAGTTGAACCTAATTGGCAGCTACTTGATGAGTTGATTTTATTTGAAGTGGTGCGACCCAAACAACTCAAACAACTGGCCTGATGCACCACCTAATTAGGCACACAAATGATTACCCAATCTGATTTCTACTCGATTATGTGTTTGGATGTGTGTACCGGCTCCTAAGATTGGTTTACCGGTTGAGTTAGAAAATCAGATGAGGTTGTGTACCTCTGTGAGATTTTTTTATTATTTTTTTTTTAATGTGGGGGTTGGAGTGAGTATGGATGTCAAACAACAAACAATCTAACCTTAGAGTTTATAAGAACACCTAGGTTGATTGATATTTGAATTATTATGTGATGAAATGAAATCTAATGGGTGGGAGGTGGGGGATAACTTACAAAACCTTCCACAGCACTTTACTCCGATCTACCGCTTTTGCCTGTCTCAAAAGAGTACCTGCAATTACAATAAGAAAGGAAAAAAAAAAGTGAGGTAAATGATTTGTAAGTTACAAAATGCGAAGAGAAATCAAAGAGCGTTGCCTCCCCGGCAACGGCGCCAAAATGTTGAACGTATTTACGAACCTACGCTAACGTGTTTGGTTTTGGAAAACCCGTCGTTGTAGTTTGAAAGCGAAGGATTCGTGCTCAACAAATAAAATTTATACCGAAATTAAAATTCCGGGTCGAACACAGGGAGGCGAACGTTTGATTTAAAAACTTCGCGTTTCTTTTTATTTTGTCACAAAGAAATTCAATTTAAACTATCTAAGTATCTACAACAAATAAAAGAGAGAGAGGGAGTAAGAGAGAGAGAAGGAATACTATACATGGAAATCAAAATGAGATGTAGAATAGACAAGGAATTTATCATAAAAGAGTTCTTTCGTTACAACTAGAAAACATAAAACAATTACTCTAGAAAGCATTAAAAGAATGGATGGAGAAATGTCCTCCTCGACGATCGCTCGGAGGACGAATAGACTACTCTAGAAAGCAGTAAATCTATACTAGAAAGCAGTAAAAAGAATAGGGAGAGAGAATCCTCCTCGACGGTCACTTGGAGGACAAGCCGGACGGGACGACGCCTGGACGAAGGAGAACGAAGCGGGACGAAGGAGGACGAAGCAGAAGAACGGGAACGAAGCAGCACACCGTCGTCGTCGCGGGATCCACTTCCGAAGGGGGACGAAAATTTGGACTTTATCCCGCGAGAAGCATCCCGGGTGTGGGACAAGCTTCTCTTGAGCTTTGGAGAGGTAGAGAGGAGAAGGAAGGGATGAAAATTTCGTATGGAGGGGGGTCTCCTTTTATAGTTGCAAGGAGTGGGGGCAAAATGGACATTACATCTTCAAAATAATAAATAAGGGGTCTTTAGTGACGGATAAAACCGTTGCTAAAGCCTCGACGTCGCCGTCGCCGCCGTGCCCACGCGCGCCCGCTCGGCTGGCCGCGCGCGTAACGCCTACGCACGTCCGCGTCGTCTCAGCCGTCCGATCGCGAGATCGGACGGCTTAGAACGCGTCCGCGCCCGCTGCGTAGCGCACCGCCCGCGTTTGATCGTGCGTTCACCAGAGCGTCCAATTGCGTGTCGGCGCTATCGGGCGCGCACGGCCGTTGGATCTTCATCTGACGCTCTTGCGCACCCGCTCGCCCGCGCCTTCCACCCCCTCACCGCGGCTCGAACCCGCGACCTCCGCTTCGCCCGCAGCTGCGTCGCCGCTGCGCTACGCGGGCGAAATGGTCGCGGGGACGCTTTTAAGCGCGAGCGACCGCAGCCGTTGGATCGAGATCCAACGGCGGAGAGGAGACGGTGCGCGGTCTTCACAAGACTCCTGCGGCCGATTGGGCGGCTGGGATGGCGCCACGTGGCGCCATCTTGGCCGTCCATCTTCTGGAAGTTGTAGATGGTGCCACGGATGTCAGATTGACTCGATTTTTGTGTCGTTCGGCTGCGATCGTCGATCCGAATTCATCCGTGTGGTCGGATTTTCCATCTGAAGTGAGGATTTATACCATCCTGGCCCTTGATCTTCTAGGGTTCCCCGATCTCTATCTGATGTTACGGATGCCTGATTAGGGCGATCTTGGAGTCGTTGAACTCCAATCGTCGCCCTGATCATATCCATACGGTTGGATCTTTGATCCGAGGCCCCGATAAAATATTTGCCCTGTCCAAGCACATAAAAGGAGACAATTAACCTCCATTTTATTCAAACTACTCTAAATGCAAGATGATGCATGTAATGCAATATTTATATCATGAAATGCAATCCTATGCTTAAGAACATGCATAAATAGACATTTTAAGTAGTGTAAATGTGTTTACATCAATTACCAACTTGCAACACCAAGTTAAGGTTACTCCTGATCATCGACCTATTAGGAATTTACCTTCCCAACCGATGCCTAACCCAAATAATCAAAGGAATCAATTCCAAGGTGGATATCCCAATCAACCCATTCAACCAGCACCTCAGCATCCACCGGGTTTCAATAAAAGTTAGGCTTCTCGTCCTCATCTTAGAAACAACCAGATTGCAACTGCAGTTACTTTGAGGAATGGAAAAACCACTCACAATCCCCTGCCTGTTAAAGAAACCCATTTTAATGAAACACAGATTAACTCTTCCCCATCTCCCTCTCATATTGTTTAGGAACCAATTAATACAAAATAGGGAAACCCTGCTCCATCTCCACAAGCCCTCCACTCTTCAATAAATATGAAAAAGAAGAAATCCAAGGCCACTGAGAAGGAATTAATGGATTTATTTGGGCAAGTTGAAATTAATATCCCTATCTTAGATGCCATAAAATACATCCCTGCTATGCAAAATTCCTAAAAGATTTGTGTACTCCGAAAAGGCAGCCCCTAAATTTAGGAAAGGTGATCCTTTCTGAGATAGTCAGCTCAGTTGTGCAGAGTCGACTGCCTTTTAAGAGAAAAGATCCTGGCACCCCCCTGATTCAAGTTGTCATTAATGATACTTCTTTTGATCGTTCTTTGTTGGATCTCGGTGCCTCAATTAATCTTATCCCCACAATTGTTTTTGAGAAATTTAAGATTGGTGAATTAAAGCCTGTTGAGGTTACTCTCCAATTAGCCGACCGATCTACAATTAAACCAAGGGAAATTGTTGAGGATGTTCTTATCTGGGTAAAAAATTGTTTGTTTGTAGTAGACTTTTTAGTCCTAGACATAGAGGTACCGGAAGCACTAAAGTTTGTCCCCATTATTCTTGGAAGACCATTCTTAACCACTGCCTGCGCAAATATTGATTGTGATTCTGGAAAGATGAAGATCATGTGTGGCAGTGAATCTGTAACCCTAGACATTTCCCAAGCTTCTAGGCAGTTCCAAGAACCAAATTTCTTTGATGATTCAGATTCAGAAATAGAAAATATTGTGGAGGAAACTTTGCAAATTTCCCATTTAGGTTCCTGTTTTGCCATGAATACGATTCCTAAACAATCCACTTCTTCTCACCTTTCCACCCTAACCACACATTCAGCTAACCCTTCAGCTGACCCTTTCACTCTCACCTCACCACTAACCCACAAAGCAAAAATTCTTTCAGAGCTGGGTCCATAATTGAAATTAAAACCTTTACCCGACTCCCTTAAATGTCTTCCTAGGTCCTAATCAGACCCTGCCCCTGATTATAAATTCTGGACTTACCGAGGCACAAGAGCACAAACTTCTCCAGGTTTTGAGTAAATATCGAAAAGCTATTGGCTAGACCCTTTCTAATCTTAAAGGTATTCATCCGTCCTATTGTACACATCGTATATATTTAGAGGATGATTCTTGCCCTTCCCGCCAACCACAAAAGCGTTTGAACCCTATTATGCAAGAGGTGGTAAAAGAGGAGATTATTAAGTGGCTGGATGCTGATATCATCTACCCCATTTCTAACAGCTCCTGGGTTAGTCCAACACAAGTTGTGCCCAAAAAGGCTAGACTAACAGTTGTTACTAATGATAATGGGGAGAATGTAGCCACTCAAACCGCCTCTTCTTGGTGCGTGTGTATTGATTACAGAAAATTAAACACCACCACCAAGAAGGACCATTCCCCGCTCCCCTTTATTAATCAAATCTTGGAGTAGTTAGCCGGACGGGATTTTTACTATTTTCTGGACGGTTATTCCAGCTATAATCAGGTAGCGGTTCATCTTGAGGACCAGGACAAAACAACTTTCACCTGCCCCTTCGGAACCTTTGCTTTCCGAAGGATGCCCTTCGATCTTTGCAATGCACCTGTGACTTTTTAAGGGTGTATGCTTGCAATATTTTCAGACCTGGTAGGTGAATGTTTAGAAGTCTTTATGGATGACTTCTCTATTTTTGGAGATTCTTTTGACCATTGTCTCAAAAACCTTGAAAGAACTCTCCAAAAATGCATAGAAGTCAATCTAGTCCTCAGTTGGGAAAAAAGTCATTTCATGATTCAGGAAGGTATTGTCTGGGACCATGTTTTTTCAAAACAAGGAATCGTGGTAGATAAAGCAAAAATAGATGCTATATTTAAGCTCCCACCGCCTACTACTGTCAAATAGATCATATCCTTTTTGGGTCATGTGGGTTTCTACCATCGATTTATACAAAATTTTTCCTAAATCTCCAAGCCCTTAAGTCAGCTACTCACTAAAGACCTGGAGAGTTTTTCCCAAATCTCCAAGCCCAAAATTTGATTCTAATGATAAGTGCCTGGAGAGTTTTTTGAGGTTGAAGAAAGAGGTTACTGAGGCACCAATTTTACAGGGACCTAATTGGTATAGTCCCTTTGAATTAATGACAAATGCCTTAAATTTTGCTGTAGGGGCCATTCTAGGATAAAGAATTGGCAAGAAGCCCGTTGTGATCTATTATGCTAGCAAAATTCTTGATGATGCACAACAGAATTACACGGTTACTAAAAAGGAACTTATTGCCATTGTATTTACCTTAGAAAATTTTAGATTTTATCTTTTGGGGTCACATGTCACTGTATATACCGACCACTCGGTAATTAAATATTTGCTGACAAAGAAAGATGCGAAACCCTGCCTTATCTGTTGGATTCTGCTGCTCCAGGAATTTGACCTAGAAATCAAGGATAAGGTAGGATCGCATAATGTAGTGGCCGACCATCTCTCTCGTCTCATGACGAGTGACATAATGACCCCACCTGATCAGTTCCCCGATGAAAGCATTTTAGCTGCTACAACCCTCCCTTGGTTTGTGCCCTTCGCAAGCTATTTAGCAACAGAACGAATCCCCACTGATTGGCCAAAAACAAAACGGGATAAGTTCTTTGCTGATATTAAATACTATTTTTGGGAGGAGCCCGACCTTTTCCACATTTGTGCTAATCAGGTCATTCGACGATGTGTACCCGATTATAAAATCCATGATATTTTGACACATTATCACTCAATGGCCTGTGGCGGATATTTTTCGAGCAAGAAAACTGCAGCTAAAATCCCTATTGCCAGATTTTATTAGCCCCACTTGCACAAAGATGCTCATGACTTTGTTCGGTCCTGTGTGCTTTGCAAGAGCATCGGCAACTTGATTCGAAAGGATATGGTGCCCCTTAATCCTATTTTAGAGGTTGAAAATTTTGATGTTTGGGGCATCGACTTCATGGGACCGTTCATCAACTCTGGTGGGTATTTATATATCCTAGTCACAGTCGACTATGTTTCCAAGTGGATAGAAGCAATACCTACCCACACTAGTGATCACCGTGTGGTTGCCGAATTTCTTAAGAAAAATATTTTCTCAAGATTCGGCATACCAAAAGCCATTATCAGTGACGAAGGTTCACATTTCACTCACTCACAATTCTGTCTCCTTCCTTCTAAATATGGCGTTAATCATAAAATTTCCACACCTTATCACCCCTAAACAAATGGACAGGCTGAAGTTTCTAACTGGGAAATTAAAAATATTTTATAAAAGATAGTTAGGCCAGACCGTAAAGATTGGTCCACCAAATTGGACGACGCTTTATGAGCCTACCATACCACTTTTAAAACTCTGCTCGGCATGTCTCCCTTCTGTCTGATTTTTGGGAAGGCATGCCATCTCTCGGTAGAACTAGAACATAGGGCTTTTTGGGCAATAAAACAACTTAACATGGATTTATCTGACGCCAGTATCCATAGAAAATTACAATTAACTGAATTGGAAGAATTACGTAATTTTTCCTATGAAAATGAGAGGATTTATAAAGACCGAACAAAGAAATTTCACGATAAATATATTGTTTGGAAACACTTTGATGTTAATCAACACATTTGGCTTTTTGATGCGAGATTTCATCTTTTTCCTGGCAAAATGAAATCTAAATGGACTGGCCCCTTTATTGCCCATAAAACATATCCATATGGTGCTGTTGATCTTTTTGATCCTAAAACTAATACAACATTTCAACTCAACGGCCAATGTTTAAAGCCCTATTTTGATCATACGCCGAATCTTTCGTCTGAATCTTTTAATTTCACTGAGCCAGCCACCTTTGATCACTAATGCACACTATGCCCAACTGAATAGCGTAAAAGATAGCACAAGATGGGAGGTAACCCATCATTTCTTTTCCTGCTTTCCTTTTTCCTTCGTCTTTAAGGTTTTGACCATCCTAAAACCAATCGCCCTTCACTAAGGTGATTCCTTTTCCCTCCTAATGCATGAGGACATTGCATATCTTAAGCATGGGGGGGTGTTTTTAAATTTTGACGACCGATTTAGGATTTTCAAAACCTAAAAGCATGCATTTTTCTTTAGTTTAGTTCCTGCTTACATACCAAAAAAAATAAAAATGTTGAAAACTTTTTGAGGAAAAATTTTGAAATTGGGACTAAGGTCGAAAAACTCATTTTTGGTACAATGGGATTTAATCTTTAACAAACTATGGATGAGGATGTGGATCTAATCATTAGAATTTCAGGGTCTATTCTAGACTAGATCAGATATCCTTCTCTAAAAATTCCACCTAAACTCATGATAGTTCAGGTGACTTGATCCTATTTTGTAATGTGGAAAGTATTTGACTTAGGTTTTGATTCAAAAACTTGCATGTCTTGGGAAACTTCTTGTGTCAATTTTCACACACAAGTCAACACTTAAAAATAACTAAAAATTAGAAAAACTCCCTTGTTTGGATTTAGTAAAAGTCTGAAGCAGATCATTGGTTTGAGTTCCCACCGCTGAGGAGGAAAATGCCTCCTTTGAGGACACGATGACAACATGTTACTGCCTCGGTGCTGCTCCATATCTATATTTCATATCTTTAGACGGAGCATTAAAGTGCATTTTAGCAGCTCAAGTGTCTTGGACGATGCTCTACCTATAGTGTCGGAGCAAGAGCTTGAGTTTGCTTGGAGCGCCCCTTTACACTGCATTGTGTTTTGGGGTTGTGAGCTCCTGGGTGGTGTCATGGACAGTGCTATCTCGAAGTACTGGCACCAGAGCCCCCTCGAGGATTGGTAACGGGAATGATGATCTCGACACATCTATTGTAAGACTAAGCTAAAAATAAGCATGGGGGAGAAAAAAAAAATCTAAACCAAAAATACGCCCCCATAAATGTTGGCTTTTCACAACCACGGACACAAGGTTTTAAAGGATTTTGCAAGTTGCGAATCAGATTCATGAGCCAGAAAAATCCTAAAAACAAAAATTTCAAGTCATCTGAATTAACAAGGGGTTAATTTATGAATTTTCTAGAGGATATATTGATCACGTTCTTGTCTAATGGTTGGATTCAAAAATAAATCCCGATGTTTATCCTTAACAAATACAGTGCCTCCTATATTTAGATCAACTAAGGTCCCTTAATCTTTTTCTCCTCAAAAGTCAAAAAAGTTAGATTTCCTAAAAAAATTCTATTTGCCAACAAATTAAAGTTTTGCTAAGAGACTAGCAAAAGATAAGCATAGGGGTGTGATAAATGCTAGTTTATCATCATTCTTATGCATTAAAACAAACCTAGCTTTTAGGATTTTTCTCTGCAAACGAGTTTTTGGGCTGCATTTAGGCATTAACTAGGATAGGCATGCATTGCATTTTTTCTTGTCGTTTTAATGTGTTTTTGTGAGTGTTAGGGATGAACAGATATATAGATTCCTAAAATCCTAGCACTCAAGAAGGCAAATGGTGAAGGAGGAGCTTAGAATAGCTGGAAATTAGCTTGATCCAGCTCACCACAGTTGGAACCTAGCTCACTTGGACTAGGGTTAGCTCATCCTAGCTCCATTCAGCTAATCTTAGTCGAATGATAGCTTAAGAGAGCTCATGTTAGCTCACCCTAGCCCAGGTCAGCTTAGATCCAGCTCAACTTAGTTAAGTCTAGCTCATCTCAGCTCCCACTAATCCATAGGGAGCTCTAGCTAGCTCAGCTGAGTTGACTGGAGTTCACCCCAGCTCAGATCCAGCTACATCTAGCTCCACTCAACTCTAGCCAGCTGAAGAAGAATTCATCCCAGCTTAAGAAGCTCAAGTCCAGCTCCTGGGGACTCAGCTTAGCTCAACCGAGCTCCCTAGCTCAGCTGAGTTGACTGGAGTTCACCCCAGCTCAGATCCAGCTACATCTAGCTCCACTCAACTCTAGCCAGCTGAAGAAGAATTCATCCCAGCTCAAGAAGCTCAAGTCCAACTCCTGGGGACTCAGCTTAGCTCAACTCAGTTGAGCTAAGCTACCTTAGCTGTCTCAACTAGCTCAATCCTCCCCGGGAGCACTAGACCTAGCTCACCTCAGCTCCATTCAATAGAAGCCAGCTCACTTTAGCTTGGCTTAGTAGCTAGCAAAGAACTAGCAAGCTAAGCCAGCTAGAGTAGCCCCATCTTGACCTCTTCAGTAGCTACCAGCTCCACTTCAGCTCCAGATTCTTCAGATCCAGTTCCTCCCTCCAAACCCTAGCTCCAACACCTCCTCCTCTACTCCACCATTAGCTAAGCTAGCTTAGCTTAGCTATGCTCCAGCTCCCTTGGCTTTTACCACCTAAAAACCCTACCTAACAACTCCACCAACTAGCTCCACCTAAGCTCCACATAAGCTAACCCTAATTCCACCTCACCATGGTGCCAACCTAGTCTACCCACTACCTCCAAAAGACACCATAAAGTGGCACCAAAACCACCCTAACTACCTCCTTATTGGCGCCACTTTTTCCCTCCAAAACCCCCTTCATCTCCACCACACATCTTCCCTTAAACCCATCACCACCATCCACATAATCCCCCCTTCCAGAAGCCTAGAAGTTGGCGCCAACCCATGACACCTATCCATGGTTGGCGCCACTTTTAGGTGTCCCTTGGCCACCCATAACTACCCCCCTTACACCCTTTAGGTGGCGCCAACTATCCTTAGCCCTAGGATCTCCTAACCACCTCCATCTTCCCATCTTAGCCCTCCATTTCAAGAGTCATCTTAACCCCTCATCCTACCCTATAAAAAGACCACCACCCACCACCATTCAAACCATCCTTGGCTAGCAAATTTCCTCTCATACTCTACCTAGAGCTCACGCCCAAGAGAGGAGAAGAAGAAGATTAAAGGGATATTCTGTCCCTTTAAAGGGATATTCTGTCCCTTTGGTGCCTTCCCCTCTTCCCTTCTCTTTTGTGCCCACGCCAACCAAAGGAGGGGCCAGGCAAGGAAGACCTTTGAAGGAGGTCTTGGAGGTGGTCCACGCCACCTTGGAGGAGAGCTTGAGGGTGGTGCACGCCCACCCTTGGAGGAGAGCATTGAAGGTGGTAGCATCCACCTTGGAGGAGCTTTCAAGGAAGGAGATGAAGGAGACTCTCTTTTCAAGCCAAGGAGCAGCTAGGCTTGGAGCAAGAAGACTCCCTTCTTCACCAGATTTTGCAAGAGGATTTGTGTTTCTTTTATTACTTTTATATTTTCCATTTCTAGTAGAAGCATTCCTCTACTTGTCTTTGTAGGGAACACAAATTCTACTTAATTGAATTGCCTTCTTTTTAATTCCTATTGCAATTGTTGTCTTTGTTCTAGCACTTATTTCACTTCCACTTCCTAATTACTCTAGGCCTCCACTTGCCTAGAGTAAGCTTAGGTAGTGGACATTTTCATCTCTTAAGTTTTAGCTTAGCCATTTTAGGTGTTAGCACTTTTCCGTCACAATTCACACTTTGCCCTTATTATTTTAAAACTAAAAAAATATATATTTAAAATACCAAAAAGAAAGTTGAGATTTATTTTCTAAGCAAGAGAATTGAATTGCAAATTTACCTCCTTGGACGACCCTAGATACTCCCCTATCTAGGAATATAAATTTAAAAGCGTATGCGATTTGGCTTGTTACAATTACTTAAAAACCCACTTTTACAAATCACGCCAAACTTTACATCATTCATGGAGCATTCCATGGTGGTCCTTTCACAGCCATTCAGGAAGTGGATCTCGCTGCGACGTTGCCCTGTCCCGTTCTCCATTGTTCATCGTCGTTCTCCTTCGTCCCACATTTTATGACCTTCCTCCAGGCACTCCATCAATGCCGCTCATCCTCCAAGTAGCCGTCGAGGATAACTTCTCTCCACCGTCTCTTTGCTACTTTCTAGAGTAGATTTACCACTTTCTAGTGTAGATTTCCCACTTTCTTCTGTAGTGGTTAGTTGTAATAGACATGATATTATGGTTATGAAATTCATGTTCATTCTCTCTATATTTTGTCTTTATTTGTACTATTCTCTCTCTCTTCTATATCGCATAAACCAGCTATTTTTGCGAGTTCTTAGATGTATAATTGCATCATATAGTATAAATATTACATAACATGCATCATCTTATATTTAGGTTAGATTGTAAAAAATTTAGGTTAATTATCTCTTTTTATGGTTAGGTGACAGGACGACATTTAATCGGGGCCTCGAATTGAAGATCCAACCATACGGATTTGATCAGGGTGACAATTGGACTTCAACGACTCCAAGATCGCCTCGATTGAACTTCCGTAGCATCAGATGCAGTTTGAGAAAGATCAAAGATCAAGGGGCCAAGATGGTGTAAATCCATACATTAGATGACAAATCCAATTACATAAATGGGTTCGGATTGACGATCGCAGTACAACAGCGTGAAAATTGATCCAATCCGGCATCCGTGGCACTATCTACGGGACACAAAAGTTGGATGACCAAGATGGCACCATGTGGCACCATCTTAGTTCTCCTGGCGTTATCTTAGCCACCCAAACCAGCCAAAGGCGCTTGCTCCCTCTCTCTCCTCAACCGTGCGATAAGATCTGGACCATTGGATCTTGATCCAACGGCCATGGATGCTTGTGCCTTAATTCTTAAACACGCCTCAAGTGACCGCGTGGCTCAGCAGTTGAGCACTCAACACACGAGAGGAGGGCATGGGTTCGAAGTCCCACGTGCCTCAAATCGATCGCAAGCACAGGGCATGGCTTGATTGACCGTCCGATGCATGATGAGCGGCTTTCACTACTAGGAAAGGGAGAATAGGTGAAGGATATTTGGTGACGGTTTTGGGAACTGTCACCAAAAGTAACCTATGGTAACAATTCCACTCAAAACCGTGACCATAGAGGGAGAGTGAGATTTGCTTTCTTCTTTGGTGACAATTCCAAGTGGGACTGTGACCATAGGATATCTTTGGTGATGGTTCCAAGTGGAACCATGACGATATCCTTTCCTTTGGTGATGGTTCCACTTGAAACCGTCCCCATAGCTTTCCCTCGTGGGTGTGCCCTCTGTGGCATATCCCTTTGGTGACGGTTTCAAGTGAAACCATCACCATAGCCTTCCCTCGCCTACCAGCCCCCTCCCGCATTTCCCTTTGGTGACAGTTTCAAAATTTCACATCCCTCCCACGCACCCTCCTCCAAAATTCCTCACCACCGACTTCCCCAAAAACCCAATCCTGGCCCCATCACCATCCCCCTCCCCCGACTCCCTGGCCCCCTCCTCGACGGCATCATCCCTCCTGACCATCGCCTGCCCCCTTCCCTCTCCCGACAACGGTGCTTATCCTGACTCCCCCTCAAGGTTGCTAGCAGCACCTCGCCTACCCCTCAAGATCACCACCAAAAGCCAACTCCCACTTCCATTACCTTCCCCCGATGATGTCACCTCCCCGGACCATCCCCAACCCCCTTCCCTCTCTTGACGAAGGTGCCTCCCCTAACCATCCCCTCCCCAGCAGCACGTCTCTTCCCCCTCAAGACCGCTACCTCTCTCCCTCCCTCATCTTCCCCAGCAACACCTCCATTACCACTACTGCTGCTACAAGTAGGGTTAATCAGCCACTCTTCCTTCATTTTCTTTATTTGCTTATTTCATACCTCCTCCTCCAACTCCACTTCTCTTGATCTCCTGTTATTATTGTTGTTGCAGTACTTGGTGGATTTATTGGCTACGGGGTGGCTCAACGAGATCTATTGACCTTGGATTGGCTCAAGGGTTTACACGCACGCCAGGTGTTTGATGGTATGCGAACAAGTTTTGAAACTAGGAAGCTTTTTTTGGTCATGAACAACATGCATCTAGGAAGCTTCGTAGATAATCTTATCTACATCATGGTAGTTTGCCACAGACCAGACCATTATTAGGTGGTTAATCCCTCTACCCATGATGTGTTTTGTTAATGTGGAGATGAAGAAGAAGAGTGTGTTTGTTGCTCATGACCAAAAGGAAATCCTCTTGTTGCCTTCTTTTATTTTTTCTCTTCTAGTTTTCTTGAGGTCACATGATGAGTTTCCAATCTTAGGTCTTTACAAGGCTCTGTGTGTTTGATTCTTTTATTGCTACTATTTGGTGGTGTGTGTGTGTGCTTTGAAATATCTCCAAGGGGGGTTGTTGATTGGTAGATGTGGTGGATGGATGTATCATGTAATTAATGAGGTGTAAAGTATAAGGGAATAAAGTTCCATATCAACTGCAATACGCGGGTTGTGGAGGGTCGGGGGGGGCCGAATGGCTAAGGGAGATTGTGATGGGAGGAGGGGAGATCTCCATTGGTTGGAGCTGATCCCAGAGGGGAGGAATCTGGATGGTACCTCCAAAGCTGTTAATAGAAGAGTCAAACATGCGGTCTACTTAAAATGTTATGCCATTGATTCACGGAGAGACAGGAATCGAAGCTTATAGCCTACAAAAAAAAAGTGTTAGCCATGAGAAATGGAACATTCTGCAAAGAAGTAAATAAAATTGTCAGTGGCCTTTTTGACCATCTCTCGTGAGTTGATAATCATATGCATGGCTACTGTGTGCTAAGAGGTGGGTGTTAGGGTGTGATGTCTCTATGAATGGCTATTAATTTGGGTGGCAGCAAGGAGGTGTATGTAAGGAATATGATTTCAAGCTTGGATACTTATTCTGTTCATTTAACTTTAGGGCTGAAGGAAGATGCAGGCATTGTTGGTCTGCTTCGACAGGTCCATTTGTCATAGAATTAAAAATGAGGCATTATCCTTCACCTCAAGGGTAGTTACTGCATAAATGAATAATATATGGTATTAAGGGACATCATATAATTTTTTTTTATTCTTACTTTCATCATCTCAAAGTATACTTTACATCTACCTTCATAAATTTTTATTACAAATGAAAACAAAAATTACTTGCATCATATCCACTTATATATTGTATCTATTTTCATTAATCTACTCGTAATACAAATGAAAACAAAAAGAAAGAATAATATAAGAATTTAATCATCACTTCTATTGTTTACTAATCCATCACATACTTCATCACTTTTAAACCCTACATCTTTCTAAAGTTTGTCTAATTTTGAACTGTAAACCTTTATTAAGTGAGGCTTTAAGTTTTCTCACTACTGCATTCAATAAGAGTTGAGTTTACATAAATGTGACCCAATTGGAGAGGTTTGTAATTATTTTCAAGCTTAGATCCTTTAAAGTGTGGCCCTTCATGTAATTCCAAGCTTGGATCTAGGCAACGTCCCTTGGCCGCGTCGATAAGGCTATGGAAGAGCATCTGGATAGCAGAAGAAAAAAGACAAATTGACTTGGATATTTTGATATGCATTAGGGTGGACCACGCATCTAATATTCTGTGGGTAAAGGGTATTTGTCTTGCAATCATGTATTGGATGCAAATGAAAAATTGGTCTTGCTTATAAGGTCTGGATATAATTTGCCTTGAAGTTCACGTAATATGATCCAAGTGTCCACTATTCTAAAAAACTTATCCTATCATTTGATACAATTCAAATACTTCTTGATTTGGTTGGGTTTTTTTGGTCAATTAGAACAAAAGAACTTGTTTCCTTTGTTTTCTTTCCCTAATGTACATAAGCTTTTGAAAGTTTATGAATGTTATTGCTACATTTATATTATCCTGATAGAATCGTAAATGTTGGGAAGAGAGGGTGGAAGAGAGGTGTTGAACTTATCTACGCACCTACGCTAACGTGTTTGGTTTTGGAAAACCCGTCGTTGTAGTTCGAAAGCGAAGGATTCGAGTTCAACAAATAAAATTTATACCGAAATAAGAATTCCGGGTCGAACACAGGGAGGCGAACGTTTGATTTAAAAACTTCGCGTTTCTTTTTATTTTGTCACGAAGAAATTCAATTTAGACTATCTAAGTATCTACAACAAATAAAAGAGAGAGAGGGAGTAAGAGAGAGAGAAAGAATACTGTACATGGAAATCAAAATGAGATGCAGAATAGACAAGGAATTTATCATAAAAGAGTTCTTTTGTTACAACTAGAAAACATAAAACAATTACTCTAGAAAGCATTAAAAGAATGGAGGGAGAAATGTCCTCCTCGACGATCGCTCGGAGGACGAATAGACTACTCTAGAAAGCAGTAAATCTATACTAGAAAGCAGTAAAAAGAATAGGGAGAGAGAAATCCTCCTCGACGGTCGCTTGGAGGACGAGCCGGACGGGACGACGCCTGGACGAAGGAGAACGAAGCGGGACAAAGGAGGACGAAGCAGAAGAACGGGAACGAAGCAGCACGCCGTCGTCGTCGCGGGATCCACTTCCGAAGGGGGACGAAAATTTGGACTTTATCTCGCGAGAAGCATCCCGGGTGTGGGACAAGCTTCTCTTGAGCTTTGGAGAGGTAGAAAGGAGAAGGAAGGGATGAAAATTTCGTATGGAGGGGGTCTCCTTTATAGTTGCAAGGAGTGGGGGCAAAATGGACATTACATCTTCAAAATAATAAATAAGGGGTCTTTAGTGACGGATAAAACCGTCGCTAAAGCCCCGCCGTCGCCGTCGCCGCCGCGCCCACGCGCGCCCGCTCGGCTGGCCTGCCCGCGTAACGCATACGCACGTCCGCATCGTCTCAGCCGTCCTATCGCGAGATCGGACGGCTTAGATCGCGTCCGCGCCCGCTGCGTAGCGCGCCCGCCCGCGTGCGATCGAGCGTCCAATTGCGCGTCGGCGCTATCGGGCGCGCGCGGCCGTTGGATCTTCATCTGACGCTCGTGCGCGCCCGCTCGCCCGCGCCTTCCACCCCCTCACCGCAGCTCGAACCCGCGACCTCCGCTTCGCCTGCAGCTGCGTCGCCGCTGCGCTACGCGGGCGAAATGGTCGCGCGGACGTTTTTAAACGCGAGCGACCGCAGCCGTTGGATCGAGATCCAACGGCGGAGAGGAGACGGTGCGCGGTCTTCACCTGACGCATGCGGCTGATTGGGCGGCTGAGATGGCGCCACGTGGCGCCATCTTAGCCGTCCATCTTCTGGAAGTTGTAGATGGTGCCACGGATGTCGGATTGACTCGATTTTTGTGTCGTTGGGCTGCGATCGTCGATCCGAATTCATTTGTGTGGTCGGATTTGCCATCTGAAGTGTGGATTTACACCATCCTGGCCCTTGATCTTCTAGGGTTCCCTAGTCTCTATCTGATGCTACGGATGCCTGATTAGGGCGATTTTGGAGTCGTTGAACTCCAATCGTCGCCCTGATCATATCCATACGGTTGGATCTTTGATCCGAGGCCCCGATAAAATATTTTCCCTGTCCAAGCACATAAAAGGAGACAATTAACCTCCATTTTATTCAAACTACTCTAAATGCAAGATGATGCATGTAATGCAATATTTATATCATGAAATGCAATCCTATGCTTAAGAACATGCATAAATAGACATTTTAAGTAGTGTAAATGTGTTTACATCATACCCCCATGCCTATCTTTCGCTAGTCCCTAGCAAAAACTATATGCTATTTATAAATGAATTAGGTTAGATTATTTGGACCTGAGTTATTTTCAATCATTAAGAAATTGTCTACTTAAGAACTGAACTTTCAAAGACACAACAGTGCACGGGTATCAGCCAAAATGCAGACCGCCTCAAGCCTCGCCTTATTCAAAGAAAAATTTCTTTTTCTGTTTTTACTCTCTTTTTTTTTTTTTTTTTTTTTTGGATTTTCAAATTTTAGGGTTTAAGAGTGGCTTTCTACGGCATTCAACTCACCCAAGATTTGATGAGAACCCTAAGTTTTAAGCATCTTATTGTGATTGTGATAGACTCGTTGACCGGCAATTAAAACGGACTTCGGATTTCTACGCCTCTAGGTGACCTCAAAAAGAATTCTGCCTAAAGGTGTATCTTTACAACCGGTAGCTTTCTCCCTACTTTTATTTTTATTTTTTTTTTTAACGGGGTCAACACAAGGGTGAATCCAGTGTATATCTCCCCGGTTTATTCTACTTCTCCGCTTCTTCCTAAGTGTTTTGGGAATTTTTAGTGCATTTTCTGAGCTGGGTTCTGGACAACCGGTCGATGAGCTGTTACCACCGACAACTTGCCAGCCATACTCGTGCGGCGAAGTGTGGCTTATTTCTTTTTGTTCTTTTCTCCTTTTTGATTTTTTTTTTTTAAGTAGGTGGCTTCCCTGGTCTAAGATTTACCTAAAGGCAGCAAAAAGAGAAAGGTCAGTGACTGGGCTCTGGACAACCTACCTATGGGCTGTTACCCACGATAACTTGCCAGCCATATCACCCTAGAAGGTTCATTAGCTACCCAATTTCCGTTAAAATCGCCAAACAACGAGTCAGTGCAAAGAAAGTGTGTAGATGCTTAAGACTCAAAATTCCCTCACATCAGAGGGCGGGTTGATAAGTCGTGTACTTATCACCCAAACTTATTTACTCCAATTAAAATAAAATTCAAGTTGGCGAGAACTCGAAAAACAAATCCACATTTTAGTGGATATACGGGCTGATTAAGTCCAAAGACCTGAAGGGTCTTTGTGTTCAGAACATAATATAGTATTTCTTAAGATCGAAAATTTTCTTAAACCCAAATTCTCTTTCCTAATTTTGATTTTTTTTTTTTAAAAAAAAATAAAACAAATCTACGGAGCTGACGAATGAATTCAAAGATAAATATCCATCCCCCCATGCCTATCTAATGCAATGTCCTTATTGTATTAAAAAGACATAAAATAGAGTGGAAAAGCGTAGAAAGCACCTGAATTGCGTGGATATCGGGTCCGCTCCGAGATGAAAATGAAAAAGAACTGTATATGTGCTGAGTTTAGTGCCTTCAGCTAGGCACACTATACAAAGAAAAGAAATGAAGAATTCACATGTGCAGGTCAGAATTAGAATAAACAGAAGAATCCTCTGACCTGTCAGCAGAGGTCCACAGATGTGGACCAGATTGTGGTGCAGACCCACACCCCATAATCGAGAATATCTTAGGTTCTGGATAAAAATTACCCAAAACCTAAAATCAGAATGCAAGTGGGGTCGGGCCTGCGATTTGTGAGGATGCAACCCAAGGCCAAAATGTCGGGTTACAGAGAATTGAACCTCAAAAGGATAATCGTTAAATGTGTGCTTGAGTTTGACATCCTCGAAACAAATGTCGTAAGGGTTCTGATTTGATGGTTTCAGTTTAAAAGGAACCCTTCGACTCAATCTTCCATTTCCTCCAAAATTGACTTCCCAAATCAGAATTTCCCAGCTCCTATCCTCCTCATTCGGCATATCAAATTCCATGACCTCTTGTATATTCATCACCCCGTCTGAAATCTCCAAGTCTAGATGATGTGGCAAAATCAAAATTGACTTGGGTCTAATTATCTCAGAATTAGAATCATCAATAAGCTCAACAGGGTGTAACTGATAATCAGGGCATTGAATTAATTCCTCCAGAAAATGCGATTCTGGATCTGTATCGTGTGCCCTAATAAGATCAGTTTCCTCAGTTATTGGGCTATCAAATGATCTATCAGATTCCTCAGGCCCAATCGTCTCACAAAAATCGTGATCTGAAAACTCGTGTGAGACTTCGCAACTTGAATCTTCACCATCAGGATCCGTATCAATGTATGTCCCAAAATCATTTGTCACTTTGCGTTCTAAGGAGACATACGTTTCCTCGTAACCCGGCTCAGGGATTTCAGGTGAAGAAATCAAATCATCCTTAATTGGTTGTTTTAATTCAATCTGGTCAGCTTCGTAACACGTGTCCCCCCCAACAGGTGCCTGAGCGGGTTCTGTCATTGGCTTTCCTGAAGAGAGTTCATCCTGGGAATTATTCCAAGATTGAATCAAAGCAACCATGAATCTCATCCTCAATTTCGCTAATTTCCCAAGTAGAAACTCACCCGGGTTCTTATCCTTAACATCCTGGAGCCAATCCAACAAAGACTTGTTTAAATCATCAATCATTTCAATCAGGGGCTCCAATCTCTCAATGCAAGGTATTGGCTGAACTTCTAAAGATTGAATGATATTCCTCAAGTTAGCCAGAACCTTATCTTGAACCTGATTAACCTGAACCAAATGAGTTGGTTCAGGGTTGGGCGGGTTTGACATCAATGTAGAGGAATTAACGAATTGAGATTCGTTATACCCATCCTGATAATAGGTCATTTCAGATTGTTCAAAAGATGGAGATGACCTAAAGGCAGTGAAATAAGAGGATGGGTAAGTGATCAGTGTATCCTTCTTGATTGTAGATCGCATTAGGTTGTTCATGAAAGGAGGACGATCTATAATCGATGCAACTCTGCGAAGGATAGAATTGAGAATCAAAGTGTTCAGGGTTAGACCCTAAACACGGGGGGTCCGGAATTGTATCCCCAATCCGAATTATCCCAACTAACTGATGGTCGATTACAACACGAGTTGGGATAATCGTCATGTTGAGGATAATTTACAATAGGAGGGAAAGAGTGGGAATGCGTGAAATATGTGGAAGGATTCATGAGACACGGGAGGAAGAAAGGTGCCCTGCAATACAAACAATCAAACCTGTCCTTAAATGGGTTAGCCTACAGACCTACAGACTCTCAAAACCCGTCTTGAGATAAAGGAACGATTTGATCTACTTCTGTCTGTTCAATCCAACCAGTTAGAAGGAGGGACTGGGGGAGAAGGTTCTTCCTTCGGCTTGCGCCTCCAGTTCCTAGTGTACCCCCCAGCCGCGATCGTTTGACTCTGCTCCCCTAGCTAGACATCAGATTGAATAGTAGAAACAGACTAATCGAAAATAATCTCGTTCTGAGTTCTGAAGAGCAAGTCCAATCCTTAAGGCCAACGTCTACTCTGTTTTATTTAGGGCTAGGTTTGAATGTGCTTTGGAATGTGATGGGCCCTTTAAATGGGTTGTGCCCTTAATGATTGATTGCTTTGTGTGTGCGTGCACAACCAGTGGTTTTCAAGCAAGATTATTTTTGATGTGATGAATTTTAAGGTTCAAATCTTGCTTAGTAGCTTTTAGGATTCAACTTTAGGTGTTTTCAATCAAGTTTCATTGGCACACCAGGTTTTGCAAGTACAGGTGAAGATATTTTCCTTTAAAGTTTAAAAAGAATGTGGAGTGCCTGGTAGATCCCTAAGAGTTGAACCTAATTGGCAGCTACTTGATGAGTTGATTTTATTTGAAGTGGTGCGACCCAAACAACTCAAACAACTGGCCTGATGCACCACCTAATTAGGCACACAAATGATTACCCAATCTGATTTCTACTCGATTATGTGTTTGGATGTGTGTACCGGCTCCTAAGATTGGTTTACCGGTTGAGTTAGAAAATCAGATGAGGTTGTGTACCTCTGTGAGATTTTTTTATTATTTTTTTTTTAATGTGGGGGTTGGAGTGAGTATGGATGTCAAACAACAAACAATCTAACCTTAGAGTTTATAAGAACACCTAGGTTGATTGATGTTTGAATTATTATGTGATGAAATGAAATCTAATGGGTGGGAGGTGGGGGATAACTTACAAAACCTTCCACAGCACTTTACTCCGATCTACCGCTTTTGCCTGTCTCAAAAGAGTACCTGCAATTACAATAAGAAAGGAAAAAAAAAAGTGAGGTAAATGATTTGTAAGTTACAAAATGCGAAGAGAAATCAAAGAGCGTTGCCTCCCCGGCAACGGCGCCAAAATGTTGAACTTATTTACGCACCTACGCTAACGTGTTTGGTTTTGGAAAACCCGTCGTTGTAGTTCGAAAGCGAAGGATTCGAGTTCAACAAATAAAATTTATACCGAAATAAGAATTCCGGGTCGAACACAGGGAGGCGAACGTTTGATTTAAAAACTTCGCGTTTCTTTTTATTTTGTCACGAAGAAATTCAATTTAAACTATCTAAGTATCTACAACAAATAAAAGAGAGAGAGGGAGTAAGAGAGAGAGAAAGAATAATGTACATGGAAATCAAAATGAGATGTAGAATAGACAAGGAATTTATCATAAAAGAGTTCTTTCGTTACAACTGGAAAACATAAAACAATTACTCTAGAAAGCATTAAAAGAATGGAGGGAGAAATGTCCTCCTCGACGATCGCTCGGAGGACGAATAGACTACTCTAGAAAGCAGTAAATCTATACTAGAAAGCAGTAAAAAGAATAGGGAGAGAGAAATCCTCCTCGACGGTCGCTTGGTGGACGAGCCGGACGGGACGACGCCTGGACGAAGGAGAACGAAGCGGGACGAAGGAGGACGAAGCAGAAGAACGGGAACGAAGCAGCACGCCGTCGTCGTCGTGGGATCCACTTCCGAAGGGGGACGAAAATTTGAACTTTATCTCGCGAGAAGCATCCCGGGTGTGGGACAAGCTTCTCTTGAGCTTTGGAGAGGTAGAGAGGAGAAGGAAGGGATGAAAATTTCGTATGGAGGGGGTCTCCTTTTATAGTTGCAAGGAGTGGGGGCAAAATGGACATTACATCTTCAAAATAATAAATAAGGGGTCGTTAGTGACGGATAAAACCGTCGCTAAAGCCCCGCCGTCGCCGTCGCCGCCGCGCCCAGGCGCGCCCGCTCGGCTGGCCTGCGCGCGTAACGCATACGTACGTCCGCGTCGTCTCAGCCGTCCGATCGCGAGATCGGACGGCTTAGATCGCGTCCGCGCCCGCTGCGTAGCGCGCCCGCCCGCGTGCGATCAAGCGTTCACCAGAGCGTCCAATTGCGCGTCGGCGCTATCAGGCGCGCGCGGCCGTTGGATCTTCATCTGACGCTCGTGCGCGCCCGCTCGCCCACGCCTTCCACCCCCTCACCGCGGCTCGAACCCGCGACCTCCGCTTCGCCCGCAGCTGCGTCGCCGCTGCGCTACGCGGGCGAAATGGTCGCGCGGACGTTTTTAAACGCGAGCGACCGCAGCCGTTGGATCGAGATCCAACGGCGGAGAGGAGACGGTTCGCGGTCTTCACCAGACGCATGTGACCGATTGGGCGGCTGAGATGGCGCCACGTGGCGCCATCTTAGCCGTCCATCTTCTGGAAGTTGTAGATGGTGCCACGGATGTCGGATTGACTCGATTTTTGTGTCGTTGGGCTGCGATCGTCGATCCGAATTCATCCGTGTGGTCGGATTTGCCATCTGAAGTGCGGATTTACACCATCCTGGCCCTTGATCTTCTAGGGTTCCCCGGTCTCTATCTGATGCTACGGATGCCTGATTAGGGCGATCTTGGAGTCGTTGAACTCCAATCGTCGCCCTGATCATATCCATACGGTTGGATCTTTGATCCGAGGCCCCGATAAAATATTTGCCCTGTCCAAGCACATAAAAGGAGACAATTAACCTCCATTTTATTCAAACTACTCTAAATGCAAGATGATGCATGTAATGCAATATTTATATCATGAAATGCAATCCTATGCTTAAGAACATGCATAAATAGACATTTTAAGTAGTGTAAGTGTGTTTACATTCCACTATTCTAAAAAACTTATCCTATCATTTGATACAATTCAAATACTTCTTGATTTGGTTGGGTTTTTTTGGTCAATTAGAACAAAAGAACTTGTTTCCTTTGTTTTCTTTCCCTAATGTACATAAGCTTTTGAAAGTTTATGAATGTTATTGCTACATTTATATTATCCTGATAGAATCGTAAATGTTGGGAAGAGAGGGTGGAAGAGAGGAGCATCATTATCCAGGTTGAGTAGGATAGGTTGAGTTAGGTAAACTGGTGGCTCAACTTGGATGGACAAACTGGCATGAGAGGTGTTACGCTTGAGAGGGTTAAGCAATCTTGGATGTTTTCATTTAGGTCCAGTTGCCATATTATTCTAAATAAGAAGCCATATAATCATCCTTTTAACAAGTAGATCTAGACCGAATCTACTTCAAATTGACTAAGAAGATATTCCATTCTTGGTAGTAGTACGTTTATGATGCTGACTTATGTTATTACTATTCTTTTCTTTGTTAGTATTTATTTATGCAATTTGTAGCTATCCACACTTGCACAACCTTAGATGCACTCGATGGCAAACAATAAGAAATATAACCCTTAGGGTACAAGTTGAAAGAGTAGGCAAAATTGTATTAATATACCTGGTCATTCAAGACTTATAATCATGTCATACGAACAATACATTAATGTATGTGTATCTCACATGCATGCATGATGTGTTGTCTTTATAATATGTTATAAGTTTTGATCGTCCTTAGTTCGGTAAAGTTTCTAACTAAGGTGGGTTCTTGAAGATTTGATCACAGCTTAGGTATTACTTGTCACATGTACTCTGTGTTTGGAGAAATCTTGGTGACATCCTTATGCTCTTCTCTGGTATACTAACTAAACTTACCTAGGTTTCTTAAGCACCTTAAATTGGGTGTTAAAGGAATCTAGTTGAGGTTAGTCTTAGGGATATACTGGAGAAGCACCTTAAATTTTATCACAACTTAGGTGTTAAATATCCGATGTTTCTTTATGTAACTTACTTTCATTGTTTGCGGGTTTATTTGATTATAGGTTTCCATGGGTAAGTCTTGGATTGGTTTGAGGATTTCTGATTATTTTCGATATAAGAGTAGAGTGATTTCATTCTTAGACTGGGCATTCCATGAAGATAGGAAGCAATATAGAAGAGGAGACTTCTACGGGAGAATTTGTTGTCCATGCAAAAGTTGTTTGAATGGATTCATGTATGATCGTAACATAGTACTTGAGCATCTAACTTGTACTAGTTGGTGGCCTCACACACAGTCTGGACCTCTCATGGAGAAGAAATCACTTATCCTTCTATTGATAATGATGTTGAGAATCGCATTGAAGATATTAGAGGTGATAATGTTGCAGAGATGTTACAAGAGATGAGAGCTGCAAATGCTGATAGTCATGAAAATGATAATATGTTTGGAGATTGTAATAATTTTTATGATACACTAAAGGCAACAGAGGAACCCATTGCTCCTAGAATTAATTCCATGTCAAGGTTGTCATTTCTTTTGAGAATGTTTCAAATTAAAGTGATGAATAAGGCAATATCTAAGTTAATGTCTGATGTCCTTAAGTTTATAGAAGAGTTGTTAAATAATCCCAAAGATTTTCCTTGGTCGTGGTATAATGCGAAGAAACAGTTTCGCATACTTAGCTTGAAGTGTGAAAAGATTGATGCTTGTAAGAATGACTGTATGCTGTACACTAAAGAAAATGCATGCTTGAATAGTTGCCTGCATTGTGGAGAAGGAAGATATGAAAAAAAATACCAGTTCAAATGCACAAAGGAAGAAATGATAAAGGAAGGTACTACGTTACTTTCCTTTGATTCCTAGGCTACAACGTCCTTTTATGTCGAGTAAGACTGCAAAGTGGATGACATGGTATCATAATAACAAATCATGAGGTGGACTTATGCGTCATCCGACAGATTCTGACGAGTGGGTTGCATTTGATAACAAACATGCTCTATTTGTAGAGGAAACACGTAATGTTAGGCTTGGTCTTGCAAGTGATGGATTCAATCCTTTCAAAAATATGCATCCATCATATTCAATATGGCCAGTGGTGATATTTACATATAATTTGCCGCCATGGATGTGTATGAGATCTTCGTTTATGATGCTGATGCTTCTCATCCCTAGGAAGACGACACCAGGAAATGCAATTGATGTTTACATGCAACCACTCATCGATAAGTTGAAATTGCTATGGTATAACGGGGTTGAAACATATGATGCAGCTAGAAAATAATTTTTTAAGATGCATCAGCACTGTTGTGGACTATTAATGATTTCCCAACTTATGCAAATTTGTCTGGTTGGAGTACTAAAGGCAAGTTGGCATGTCCTGTATGTATGGATGATACTCATTACTTGCATTTACCTGAAAGTAAAAAATTATGTTATTTACGGCATCGTAGATTCCTATCAATTGAACATAGATGGAGACAATCCAGGTTTAAAAATAAATTTGATGGTAAACCATGCCGCTATTCATCCAAAAATCCAAAAAATTTTCGAAGAACAGATACAATCAGGTTGTCAGGATACTAGATAATGGAGAAGTTACAACAGATTTGTAATATCCGACTAGGTTGTCTATTTTAGAAAGATCTTAAAGACTTACATAATTCTGGATTTAAAAAGAAAAGTATATTCTTCATGGAGCTCCCTTATTGGCAAGATCTCATAGTTCGTCACAATCTTGACGTGATGCATATCGAGAAGAATGTTATGCATAATATTTTAGATATGCTAAACTTAACGGATAGTCCAAAAGACACGTTAAAGACCCGTACTGATTTGAAGATGTTGAGCATTCATCCTGAGTTGCACGTAAATCATAAATATGATGGCAGTTATGACTTTCCTTAGGCATTATATACTTTGAAGGATGAGCAATGACTGAAGATAATTTCTTCTCTTAAAAATATCAAGGTTCCAGATGGATTGTTGTCACAACTTTCTACATGTGTAAATGAAGCATTGAAGAAGGTAAGTGGGTTAAAGAGTCATGATATCCATGTTTACATGCAAATCTTATTTCCATTAGCAATCCGTGGAGTGCTTCCTCAACCAGTGGTTGACTCTGTGATGGAGATAAGCCAATTCTTCAAGGTTATATGTTCAAAGACATTGGATTTTCAACTGTTAGACTATTGGGACAAGCAAATTGTGATCACACTATGCTAGATGGAGCAGCTTTTCCCTCCTGCATTTTTTGATGTCATGGTACATCTTATACTCCACCTAGCGAATAAGGTAAGGATTGCTGGACCAGTTCAGTATAGGTGGATGTATCTAGTTGAGCGCTTCTTGAAAAAATTGAAAGACTACATCTTCAATAAGGCTAAGCCAGAATGTTCAATTGTCGAAGGGTATCTTGTAGAAGAATGCATCAACTTTTCTACGATGTATATGGATGGTCCAGATAATCGATTCAATCAATTGGAAAGAAATGATGATAGAAAAAACAGTGAAAGTGTGGAAGATTGTTTTTCTGTATTTGATATCCGAGGAAGGGCAATCATACGAACGGAATTTAAACCAATGTCTGAACATGATCGATGATTAGCTCATATATATATTAAAGCAGATTCTAGATTTTTACGATGAATTTTGACAATCTTCGCACATTTCTAGATGTGAAGAAGACTTCATTGATTGGTTCAGAACTCGTGTGCAAGAAATGAAACAAAATAGTGATTCGCAATGGATAGAAGATTTTGATGTAAGGATGAACATACCTTTAAGTCATGCACATTATCACTCTGGATATATAATAAATGGGTTCAAATTTAGAGTGCAATCAATTGATGATGTGGATGCTACACAACATTCAAGCGTTATTGTGAAATGTGATGGTATACAAATTGGTTGTGATAGTTACTATGGGAAAATCAAAGAGATTGTGGAAGTCAGCTATAGTCATGATTGCCGAGTCGTCTTATTTAAGTGTGACTGGTTTGATATTTTTAACAGCAGATATGGTGCTAAAGTTAACAAAGAAATTGGTTTCATAAGTTTGAACATAGATCATATAATTCTTCAAGCATCTGAACCGTTTACATTAGCTTGTCAAGTTGAACAAGTTTTTTACGTGCTCGATAATAGTAGAGATGGCTGGATAGTACAAATAAGAACAATGTAGTGTGATTATTATGATATAGAACATGATAAGGATCCTGACTTTGATTCTGAAGCATACCAAGATGTGCTACAAGATGGAGGAATAGGTCATGGTGCAATGGATATTGATATTTGACGTAAACGTTTTCAATTAAGCTATTTTGTAGAGTTTAATTATTTCTTTTTTAAAATTTTTTTCATATATTTTCTTCCTTACAGGTTTTCTTATTGTATTGGGTTGATCTTTTACTTACTTTGGCATACTTCTTTTGTTATAGTTGATTATATAAAAAGTATGACATCATCCTTTTATAATTTGTAGCTCCTCTCTTATTTCTTGTAACCAAAGTTATGATTTTTTTTTGAATGAATCATATAAGAGCTAGCTTTCTATTTTCAAGTTTGTGCTTTCTATACATAGCGGCATGAAGTATAATCAAATTGAAATTATTCTATTGGAATAATTAAGGTGAAATTTAATAGAAAGTGGCATTAAGTTGGAGTAAATAAGTTGGTCACATTCAGTAGTAAATTTTCTATTATATTTTTTTTAATTAATAATTTATTTTTCATCAGTAGATGACACCGAAGAATTTGATGGCATACAAAAAGTGTCATCCTGATTCTAGATGTAATGACTCTTCATTTGAGCTAGATGATTAGGTCCAGGGACATGAGGGTGGCATCGACACCCAGCCTGAGCCCCAACATGAACCTCAACGCCACTCACAGCATGACAATCAACTCCAGTTGCCTTCCCCCATGCCACTACCTCATACTCGACTTCGATCTCATACTCGACATGCTATGATCCCACCTCATACTCTTACAAAATCTAGGCCTCAGTATAAACCTCAACAAAATACACCGCCTCACTCTCAGCTTCCACCTAGTCACACACACCCTCAGCCCTTAGACCCTCCCCAGAGCCAATCCCAACAGTCGACACCAGCTCAGCCCCTACACCCTTCCCAGAGCTAATCCCAGCAGCGGACACCAGCTCAGCCCCTACACCCTCCCTAGAGCTAGTCCCAACAGTAGACACCAGCTCAGCCCCTACACCCTCCTTGGAGCCAGTCCCAACTATGGACACCAGCTCAGCCCCTACACCCTCCCTAGAGCCAGTCCCAACAGCCCACACCAGCTCAGCCCCTACACCCTCCCCAGAGCCAGTCCCAGCAGCAGACACCAGCTCAGCCCCTACACCCTCCCTGGAGCTAGTCCTAACTACGGACACCAACTCAACCCCTACACCTTCCCCAGAGCCAGTCCCAGCAACTGACACTAGCTCAGCCCCTACACCCTCCCTAGAGCGAGTCCCAGCTACGGACACCAGCTTAGCCCCTACACCCTCCCCAGAGCCAGTCCCAGTAGCCGACACTAGCTCAGCCTCTACACCCTCCCCAGAGCCAATCCCAGCTGTAGACACCAGCTCAGCCCCTACACCCTCCCCAGAGCCAGTCCCAGCAGCAGACACTGTTGCGAAAAGTCTCATGATTTGTAAAAGCGGGTTTTAATGTCGTTGTAACATGTGAAGTCGCATACGCTTTTAAATTTATATCCTAGTAGGGGAGTATCTAGGGTCGTCCAAGGAAGCCAAATGTTTGCAAAATTAATTCTCTTGCTTAAAAAATAGATCTCAACTTTCTGTTTGGTATTTTAAATATGTAATTTTTCTTTGTTTTGAAAAGATGAGGGCAAAATGCGAATTGTGGCAGAAAGTACTAACACCTATAATTACTTAACTAAAACTTAAGAGATAGATATATCCTCTTCCTAAGCTCACTCTAGGCAAGTGGAGGCCTAGAGTAATTAGGAAGAAGAGGTGAAACAAGTGCTAGAACAAAAATAATAATTGCAATAGAAAGTAAAAAGAAGGCGATTTGATTAACTAAAATTTGTGTTCTTTTCAAAGACAAGTAAAGGAATGCTTCTACTAGAAATGAAAAAATCTAAAAGCAATAAAAGAAACACAAATCCTCTTGCAAAATTTGATGAAAAAGGGAGTCTTCTTGCTCCAAGCTTAGCTACTCATTGGCTTGAAAAGAGGGCCTCCTTCTTCTCCTTCCTTGAGAGCTCCTCCAAGGTGGATGCTACCACCTTCAATGCTCTCCTCCAAGGGGTGGGCGTGCACCACCCTCAAATTCTCCTCCAAGGTGGCGTGGAGCACCTTCAAGATCTCCTCCAAAGATCTTCCTTGCCTGGCTCCTCCTTTGGCTGGCGTGGGCTCAAGAGAGAAGGGAAGAGGGGAAGGTACCAAAGGGACAGAATATCCCCTTAATCTTCTTCTTCTTCTCTCTTAGGCGTGGGCTCTAGGTAGAGTATGAGAGTGAATTTACTAGCCAAGGATGGTTTGAATGGTGGTGGGTAGTGATCTTTTTATAGGGTAGGATGGGGGGGGGGAGTAAGGTGACTCTTGAAATGGAGGTCTAAGATGGGAAGATGGAGCAGGTTAGTTGATCCTAGGGCTAATGATGGTTGGCACCACCTAAGGGGTGTAAGGGGGGTAGTTAGGGTTGGTCAAGGGGCACCTAAAAGTGGCACCAACCATGAAGAGATGCCATGGGTTGGCACCAACTTTGAGGCTTCTAGAAGGTGGGATTATGTGGATGGTGGAGATGGGTTTAAAGGGAGATGTGTGGTGGAGATGAAGGGGGTTTTTCGAGGGAAAAGTGGTGCTAACAAGGGGGTAGTTAGGGTGGTTTTGGTGCCACTTTTAGGTGCCTTTTCGAGGTGGTGGGTAGGCTAGGTTGGTGCCAAGTAGGGTTAGCTTATGTGGAGCTTAAGTGGAGCTAGTTGGTAGAGTTGTTAGGTAGGGTTTTTGGGTGGTACAAGCCAAGGAAGCTGGAGCATAGCTAAGCTAAGATAAGATAAGATAAGCTAAGCTAGCTTAGCTAATGGTGGAGTAGAGGAGGAGGTGTTGGAGCTAGGGTTTGGAGGGAGGAGCTGGTTTTGAAGAGTCCAGAGCTGAAGTGGAGCTGGTAGCTACTGAAGAGATCAACATGGGGCTACTCCAGCTGGCTTAGCTTGCTAGTTTCTTGCAGCTACTAAGCCAAGCTAAAGTGAGCTGGCTTCTGTTGAATGGAGCTGAGGTGAGCTGGGTCTGGTGCTCCCGGGGAGGATTGAGCTGGTTGAGACAGCTAAGGTAGCTTAGCTCAATTAGCTTGAGCTAAGCTGGGTCCTCGGGAGCTGGACTTGAGCTTCCTGAGCTGGGATGAGTTCTTCTTCAGCTGGCTGGAGTTGAGTGGAGCTAGATGTAGCTGGATCTGAGCTGGGGTAAACTCCAATCAACTCAGCTGAGCTAGCTAGAGCTCCCTGTAGACTAGTAGGAGCTAAAATGAGCTAGACTCAACTAGGTTGAGCTTGATTTGAGCTGACTTGAGATAGGTGACAGAAAGCCATTTTCGCGCATTTGAAAGTCGTCGAAAGTCGTAGTATAGTCGCGCAAAAACGTTCGTCAAAAATATTATTTTGAAAAATACGAGACTTTGAGTCCTGGTCGTTCGTCTCTGGGAGGCGTGTTCCTATTTTTGAAATCAATCTTAAAGCCACTCTACTTAATATTCCGGTGCGTAATATATAGGCGGTTAAAGAATAGGCACTTAAATCACGCAAATAAAATAATCATTCAGCTCATGGTGATTTCAAACACATAAAGAGAGATATATATATATAAATGCATTTTCATTCATTCATTGGGAGAGAGTTGTTTGTACAGGAAATCTAGAGGAAAGCTTATACAGGAATGCTTGAAATTAAACCTAGCTACCAGAAAACGATTGCATACAAGAATTGACGGGGGGATTTCGCATGCATCATTGGGGGAGAAGAGAAACTACTCTACTAAGCAGTAAATATATGAAGAGCATAATCTAAATCTAGCAAAATGGAAGGGCATTCAGGGGTGGTCCCTGATGGCCTTTGAGTGGTTGAGAGAAGGAGTGGCGGCCAATGGAACTTAGGCCGGCCATTGGAGAGAGGTTGGGGAGCTGATCCAGCTTCCTGGCATGGAGATGGTGGCCTCCATGGTGGTGCTCTACTCGTGGAGGTGGAGTGGAGATGGAAGTGGCTAGCCTAAGTGGAATGAATGCCAAGGAAGTGAATGGGTGCAAATGGCCACCCATGGGGTCTTTTTATAGACCCAATGGAAGCTCTCTAGAGAATTATGGAATTCTCTAGAGAGGCCTATGGTGGGAGCTCATGGGAGAGTGAGAGAGAGAGGGTGGATGGTGGTTTTTAGATCCACCAAATGTGGATCTAAAAATTGAATGGCTCTTGGTTGTTATTTTTGGCAACCAAGGCAACCACACATGGTAGAGAGTTCTAGAGAACTCTAGGCTAGATATTTTCGTGTGGATGGTGTGTGTGGGTGTGTGTGGGTCAAAACTTAGGTGGCTAGGTTGATTAGGTTGGGTTCTAGTGGGTTTAGGTCAAGGTAGGTCTCAAATTAGGGTTATAAACCCTAATTCACTAAGGTAAAGTGCAATTAAACTTAATACAAGTTTAATTGGGTGTGTGGAAACTTAATTGAGAGTAAAACAACTCAATCAAGTCAGGTCTAGGTAAATTGGACTCTCACTGAGTCCAATTGGACAGTGTGTGCTGAGATCAGGGCTCAATTGGACTCAATGAGTCCAATTGAATAGGCTGATGGATTTGACTAAGATCCAAGTCAATTAGGTTTAGTGAGGACCACATTAGGTCCTTAGGGAGGTCTATAGGTGATGTAATAGGGTTAGGGCACTTTAATTTAGGTTCCTATGGGGTTGGATTGGGTTTAGGGACCTAGAGATCCAAGATCAAGGCTTAAATCTCAAAACAGGAATTGGAGAGCAGTATCAGACATCTAATTATAGAATCAGACGTCTTATACTCAAAAATCAAAAGTCTAGACTTGTTGTCTGGACGTCCAATCAGAGTCAGGAAGGATTTCGGGTTCTGTTTTGGGTATTCTGCAGAAATTGGATGTCTGACAAAGTGTCTGGACGTCCAATAACACTGCAGAAGTGGGTTTGAAGTGTGCGGGAGTTGGCTAAGGGTCCTGGATGTCTTAAAACTTATCTGGACGTCCAGAGAAGGGTTGGAACTAGGGTTTTAGGGCTTCCTAAGGTGTTGTGACCTAATCTAAGGGTGGCTAAGGCTTGGGGAAGTCTCTAGGCTATCCTAGGGCTAGGATGGACCTGTGCTCTTCACATTTTACTATTTTATTTCTACTTAATAGAATAGAAAACCTTTAACCCCCTTACATTATTATTCCTACATCTAAACTAGGCCTTCTGCTCCAGCTTTGCTACAACTCCCATTATTCCTGATCCAGCTTCAGATCCAGCTCCTGATCGACTTATTCCCTGCAATCGACATAATGCACTTAATCTGCACATTATAACATTATTTTATGCATAGCTAAAGGAAAGTAGTAAAGATGTAGATAATGCGTTTGCATGCATGAATAACCCTAACTTATGCTAAGTCATAGCCTAATTTAGGTCAATTAAGACCTATGATTGCTGCGCAATCATACCCCCACGCCTAAATCTTGCTAGTCCCTAGCAAATGCAAGACTGAATTATTTACAGCAAGGGTCCCTAAGGGACTAGTTATTTTATCAAGTGTTTGCATAGAGATTTTTCTCCCTTTTGTTTTCATCCTATGCTCTAGAAATCCAGACAATTGTGAAGGTGCAGCTATGTAGCTTTTGCAACAGATTCGAGTGAAAACTAATACACCTCTAAAGCCTGTACTTGACCCCTAATAAAAATTCTAGCGGGATAGGCGGATCTCTTCCCTCAGGGTATTCAAGATATTTTATGAATTCCACCCTGGCTTTAGGCTTAGGTAGAGAATCTTTGAGGGAAAGGATTGTATATTTGGTGGCTCATTCTCACTTGGTGCTACATAGAGACTAGTACTACAGAATCCAGATTCCCGAATTACTAAGTAACTCAACTCAGAGAAAGACGAGAAAAACTATGCTCCCTTTTGATTCCTTTGTATTCATTCTCTCTTGCTCTTTTTCTTTCTTTTTCTTAGAGCTCACAACCTCACCAGATTCACACATATGTTCTGTATTTGGTGGTCTCACTAGGCATTAATACTTTAATTGAGTTCTCATAACCCTAACACTAAGTTGGGATTCCTCAGCCAGTATTTGGGCAGTCAGAAACACAAGAAAAATAGGTTAAGGCCATATTTGGTGGAGCTCAATTTTATTTGGTTGTATTGCCTCGATGAAATAAACACTAAATATTCGTTCTTTTCTTTGCTTTTTCTTCTTTTTCTAAAATTTTTTTTTTCAATTTTTTTTCAATTTTTTTTTCTTTGCATCATTTTTTTTTCAGCATAGCACAACTGGCATACAGCCATGAACTTTATTAAGGAGGCATTATTAGGGATTAGTGGTACTCAAGAGACATTGGGTGGCTTATTTGGTGGAAGTGCCTACTCACGGCACCGGGAGAGACGGATAGGATAGTGTATTTCTGACCTTGACATTAATACCCTCCTTCAGCCGAGGATTCCGTAAAGAATGGTCATAACCATCCACCTTAGCCCTAGTTTTATGAAAACTCACTTTCCGCGTATTTGCCTTATTTGGTAGCTCTCAAAATTTCGCACAAAAATGTATACGCGGGAACCGAGAGCGACAACTATGTCTAAACTCAGAGTATCATTACCTAATTATCTAGGATTCCAGATTCCTTGCACTAATCTTAGAGCACCAATACACTCTACTCTCATCTCACACTATTTGGTGGATTTTTGGAAGAAAATCAGCCTGACTCCCAAAACACTGTCCAAGGGTTCAGGAAAAGAAGCACTGCTTCTTCTTGACAAGCTGAAGACGTTTATCAGCCTTCACCGTGAATCCATTGCAAATTCTACGTGTGTGTGAAAAGTTGTACTGGATTTCAGATTACAGGAATTAACTAAAGGATAAAATCCCTAGTGCATTCTCTTAATAAAATAATCTTATTCATGAATGCAATATCTATATATGCTATAAACATGTAACCTCATATAATTTGTACTTCGTGAATTTCCTGTATCGGTTACAATCAGCTTGACCCTAAATTTAGAACAAAAGGTGAGCGGTTGAGTCGGAATTGGTTATTACGAACAATTTCTAGCTCCAATGCGAGCATTGGAGGTGGAGTCAGTTGTTCTTTTATTTAAGGTCCTAAAGTACGTTTTGCATGCAGCTCTGAGGTTTTCCTAAGTGTTGGAAAAAATTTTTTTTTTCAGTTTTTCTGTATCTACCCCCCCATGCCTAAGTTCTTGCATGTCCTCATGCATGAATGTAAAAGAAAATAAATGCTGCAGGGAGAGAATGGGTAGAAATCACCTGTAATTGCTCCTGAAATTATATTCAGCACCGGCCAACCTGTTAATATGCAATATAAAAGGGAAATATGCTAAAACAAAAATATGCTATGTATAAAAATGGCTATATATAAATGATGGTGGAATGTGGGGTGAATGGTATCTATATGTGCTAAGTTTAACGCCTCCAGCTGGGCGAAAACTCAATCAGATGTGTCATTTCTAGCATAGGAGCCGACTAAGATTAAGAGAAAGATATGCTCGTATGCTCCCAGAATCAGTGGTCTGGAGATGTAAACCAGCTGATTGTGCACTCCTACTCCAAAAAGTCTATCTATAAGAAAGTGTGGAGTGGGTACGAGCTTCAATTTGATCACGGGTGGGTCTGAGTCAAAAATGCTTTGGGAGGAGCAAACTCGAAGGTGGGAATCTGCTGATCCGTGTTCACGTGAATTCCCACTGAGTTGCTCCCTGTGAAATCGGTTGTGACTGCGTTAACGGGAAACCTGTTAGCTATAGTCACGTCTTCCTGCAATAACAGGGGCGATTCAATAATATATGGATCAAGATAGCTGGATTCAAGGGTGCTGTGGTCAGAAGCGCACCCCAAACAGTCAAATCCTTGGGGAGATACGTGTAATGCAGTGGTTTCAATCCCGTGTGGATCGAGTTCTGAGAACCCTGATAGTGTAGACGAATGAGACATTGGGTCGTCACAAAGGAGCCCAATGTTACCACAGTATGCTGAATCTTCGTCTTCGCCATCCTCCTCTATTCGATCACAAACGAAGTTCTTTGTTGCCCTGAATATGTATAGCCAAAGTCGCTCATTGCCTAGGGCAATCTCCATACACCCGGATGCACAATTGATGTTCGCTCGGGCTGTCGCCAGAAATGGGTGACCCAAAATAATTGGTGCATCTCGGAGATTAGGAGGAACTTCCATATCGAGAACGAAAAAATCTACGGGAAAGCAGAACCCACGGACTTTTACGATCACGTTCTCAACCACCCCCCTCGGTGTTTTGACTGATCTGTCAGCCAGCTGAATTGTAACCGAGGTGGGTTTCAGCTCCCCAAATTGAAATCGATCAAATATGGCGGTGGGAGTTAAGTTGATGGACGAACCCAAATCTAGGAGGGCCTGATCAAATGGAGAATCCTGCAAAAAGCAAGATATGAGTGGGGTGCCAGGGTTTTTCTTCTTTGGCGGTAGGTCAGCTAGAATCACGGCGCTAGCTTCTTTTGACAGTACCGCCTGTCGTCCAACTCTCGGCTGTCGCTTCGGGGTACAGTAGTCCTTGGAGAACCTAGCGACAGTGGGAATATGGTCGATGGCCTCGTGGAGGGGGACCTGAATATGCACTTGTTTAAACATCTCTTTCAGGTCCTCGGAATTCCGCGTGTCCTTTTTCCGTACTATATTTCGTGTCAGAGCCTCAAGAAAAGGGACGGGAATCTCAGGGTTAAGTGGCCTTTTACCCTTATCTACCATAGGTGGCTCCTGTGATGCTGAGGGAGTCGAATCTACCTACGGTGAAGGGTGGGAAAAATCAGAACCCGCCTGCCTAGGTGGTGGGTCGAATGTCTTCCTTCCGCTCTGCAATGAGACAGCGTGTGCATCGGCTTGCTGTCCATGAGGCGGTGGGGGAGCGGATGGGGCAGAATACGCAGGATTCTGCAAAGGCGGCTGGCCTTGCGCGTAACCGGGTGGTGCAGGAGGCACCTGTAGTATGGCGTGTGCCTGTCCCTGCGGTGCTTGAAACCTAGGCGGGGCGCCCTGGTTCTGCACATATCGAGGATTTGGGACAGGTTGGGAGGGCAAGGCTCCCTGAGTCCTATGCTCCTGCAATAGCTGGTTCTACGTATTTTGTATGGTCTGAATCTGATCAGCCATCACCTTCATTATCTGCAAGCTATCTTGTGTAGACTTCCTCATTGATTCTTGCAGCTCCTCTTTTAGCGCCTCCAAAGGGTCGACCTGCTTTGGAGGGTGGTTGGCAGCTTGGTGCAGCGGCTGGTACAACGAGCGGGGTTGCTGCTGCTGGGGCGGGAATGGCTGCTGCCTAGGATACGTGTTTTGCGCATTCCCGTATTATCTGGTCTGATAGTGTGGATCTTGATGTGGTCTCTGTGAATTACCAGACCAGGAGAAGTTCGGATGCTGGACCCAACCAGGGTTATATGTCTCCGAGTACGGGTTATTATGCCCGTATCCTTGGATAGCGCTGACGTCCTCGTAGGCCGAAGATGTCTGAGACGTATATCTGTCAAGGGGATACGCATTATAATCTGTGGGTGGTGCGTAGCCCTGGTCGTAGGGTGCCAGATCTGGATTATTCACGGGATCCTGATATGCGGGATCTCGTAAATACGGAGAAGGTGCATCCCGAGTGAGTAGATTAACTCGAGCAGGTGGGGGTCGGGATGCATAAGAGGATCTTGCGGCAACAGAGCTCAAGTCGGATTGACCTTGACTGATCTGGTCAATCTTCTTCTCAATCAGGTTCATTCTATGCAGCTACTTGACGATGATATCCATGTCGGCTCGAATAGAATCGGTGTGAGCCTCGTGGACACCAACCCGCTGCTGACCAGGCCGCTGGAACTGGTTCATAGATGTAGCGTTCATCGAGTTCTCCGCTAATGATTCGAACAGCTCAAATGCGTTGTTCTCGTCTTTTGCAAGAAAATTCCTGCCGCTAGATGCATCGGCCAGATACCGATGTGTGTCATCTAGCCCATGGTAAAAAATCTGAGCCAAGTGCCATCTGGGTATACCATGATGTGGGCACTTTCGGAGAAGGTCATTGATGAGAGCCTCATCATGAGCCATAACTAGCTCATTTTGACCCAATAAAGAAGATAAAAGCTCCTACATAACCTAGAAGAAGGCCTAACTGAAGGAACAAGTGCTCTGAGAAGAAAACATGAAATAAAGGTTAAAACTGCAATTTTACCATTGCAGTAGATAAACAGGATTTCTTAGAGGCAAAACATGGGTCAAATGGTCTAAATGAGATAAAAAGTGGGTTGAGTCAATCAGAAATGGGTTCATGTGCAATCTAAGAACTAAAAGACACTTGGTAACCCTAAAACAGACCCGCTTAAATTAACAAGGTTTCGGTCAGAACAAAGAGCAAGTAAACCCTCTACAAATCATGAAAAAAACATACTCTAGGGTTTAGAACACTTAATTTGGCCTTTGGAACCTAGTTTGACCTAGATTAGGGTCATAGCTCTTCAATTAACCTAATTTGGGTTTTTACGCAAAATATCCAGTCAAACGAGGTCAAACCTGAAATCTAACTTCTCCATTGAATTCCTTAGGTCCAAATTAGGTTTGTACCAAAATTTGGACCTAAGGAGGGGTCATCTTGACCTACTTTGCAATTTAGTACACCCAAATCACAAATTGGTCCCTATCTTTTGAATACCGTTGCAGAGAACCCCCTAGGTTCTTCGCCTCCTTTGCAAACCGGTCCTGCCGCCATTGCTAGGGCAGAACCGAGCTCCGGCGAGGTTCGGAGAGGGATTGCTCTCTAATCCCTCAGAGATTCCCTCCCAGAAATGGAAGGAGGATTCTCTGAGGAATTCCCTTCCTTATAAAGTCAATTACAATCGTTGGTGTGAACCCAATCTCTCGTGCGAACGCACGAGAGATTTGGGTATCCTAACTCCTTTCCATCTCCGGCGACCAACCTCAGGCAATTACGTGCCCTTCACGCCCTGCACACCAAGTCCAGCGCCTATATAAGAACCCACAATTCCGGCCGAAGGGGCTGAGCTTGATTTGGCCGAGTTTCCCCCTTCAATTCCTCTCCTCCTGCTCGGCCAAATACCCCAGCTAGCTCCGGTGAGCCCCCCTCCCCTCCCTCTTCGCTCTGCCACAAAACCAGTGGCAGAGTTAGCTTCCTGACCTCCCTCCGCGTCGCGCAGTACCAGCGCACGCCGCCTCAGCCCCGTCGTCGTCGCCGTTCTCCCCCACTGGGCGTCATCTTCTCCGGCGACAGCAAGTACTGCTGTCAGCCTTCTGTCCCCTTTCGTCCTTACAATTAGGTTAGAACTCCTCTCCATCCTATCCTCTCTCTTTTCCCCCTGTTATCTCATCTGATTACCCCTCGACCGACGCTAACCACCCTCATCTTCCACATCACCGACCGAACTCCGGCGAGCCGCCCACACCACTCCGCCACTCCACACGGCTCGCCAACCACCTCGTGAGCTCCGCCTCACCACCAGGAACTCGCTCCACCCCACAACTGCCACTCCAGACCTCCATAACCACCCCCCGAACAACCCACCATCTCCGGCCACAGGTTGACCTAGGCGGGCACGCCTAGGCCGACCGGCAACCTGCAGCATCACCCACCGCCTTCGCCGTGCTACGGCGAAGGCTTCCAGCTATTCTAATTGGGCCAATAGGCCGTTCTGTGGAAGCTCAGGTGAACGCCCCGGCCGCCATTAACAGCCGAAGCAGCAGGAAGCTTGGAGCAGCAGCAGGCGTCAGGCTTCCCAGGCGGCAGGTGCAGCAGACTCTCGCAAGTGTTGCGAGGTGACTGAGTTCAGCAAGGAACACCAGCAGGGCCTTCAGCGTGGGCAATTGCACACGAGAGTCTGCGGGCGCACGCAAAGGAAAGGCGGAACGTTTAGTCCCACATCGTGGAATCTCAAGGCACAGGTATGGTATAAAGAGTTTTTGTGATATACGTTTACTGCCTCGAAAGCACAGGGGTGAGGTCCCTCACTGACCCCACCCGCCTCGTCCGCGGCCTGACCACGCGGACCTGGCGGATCCGACCCGACCTAGACCTACGCACTCCTCGCGCATCACACACCTGCAGGTGCGCCTGGTCCCGGGTACGATCCGACCCGATTGAGACTGTGGCTCTGGTAGAGCGGTTAGAGTGAATTGCTTGAGAGAGAGACACGCGCGGGTAGAGGGAGAAGGGTTAGGTTTTGTTCCCTGTGCAGGCAGGCTGATTGCAGGAGAAGGACGTGGCCGCTGCAGAAGAAAGGAGAAGCAAGACAAAGAAGAAGAAGAAAGCAAGACAAAGAAGGAGAAGCAAGACAAAGAAGAAGAAGAAGGCAACGAAGAAAGGAGAAGCAAGACAGAAGAAGAAGAAAGAAAGAAGTCTTCGCAGGAGAAGGAGCAAAACAGAAAGGTTAGAAGTCTTCGCAGGAGAAGAAGAAGAAGGACAAGGGAAGATTGCAAAGAGATCCGAAAGGCAAAGCAGAAGAAGAAAAAGAGAAAGAAAGATCACATTTAAGACGTCTGATACATAAATCAGACGTCTAATTCTATTTTTTTACATCTTTCTTAAAAAACTCTTTGAATCAATTATATTTGCATTTAACGGTTGTATTCTTGGGTTTTACAAAGTACTGAGTTTGCTCCCTGTGTTCGACCTCGGATACTCTAGTTGTTCGAGTAATAAAATTATTTGTTTAAACGTTTTGTCGGTTCTACTGCAACGTAATACGCCTTTAAATCCGCACGAAACGTCCTTGAACAGTCATGAAATCTATCCCATGCCTCATGTAATTTCTCCCCAACTCCCTGGGAGAAAGTTATGATTGCACGTCGCATTGCATTTGTTCGATCGATTGGGAAGAACTTTTGCAGGAATTCACGTCATAATTCCGGCCAGGTTCCAATTGGCTTCCCAATAGTCTTGAACCAGTATGAAGCTTTGTCCCTTAGAGAGAACGGGAAAAGCTTCATCAGAATGATCCTGAGATCAATATTCCTGGGTCGGATCGTTTCAGCGAGTCGACTCAGGTCCTCAAGGTGCTGGAACGGATCTTCGCTTGAGTTCCCGTAGAAATGAGTGCTGATCAACGCAATTACATTGGGCTTGAGCTCAAACGCGTCTCCGCCTGCGGGAATTCTGACTAGCGGTGCGATGATAGGTGCGGCTGGGTCGTAAAAATCCCGCAGTTGTTCTCCTCGCGGCGGGTGCTGCATCCTATCAAGCGTCGTTAGAATACGATCCATGCTTTGCTGATGCCCCTCCTCAGATTCGACGACTCGGGCTTCCAGACGAGCCATCCGGTCCAGATTCTCAATGTCCTGACCCGGTCTAGGTCCAGGTCCAGGATTTTCCATGGTGGCTCTTGGAGTAGAAGAAATGAGGGGAGAAGATGGTCCGGGCGAGGTGACTCGCCTCCTTGGGAGTGGCTCCCAAGGTCCAACCAAGTGAGGTCGAAGTTGAAATTCCTTACTTGGAGGGGGTGAGATCAGTGTGACGTAAAAAATGCGTAATCGAAATATAAAGCAATCTCACAAATAGTCAATCACACAATGTACACAATTGTTTTTAGGTGGAAACCCAAACCGAGTGAAAACCACCACCTAACCCTCTCGAGTTAGGATTTTCCGATCAACCTAGTTGATCAAATCCACTAACCGAATCACTTTAAAATGAGGGTGATTCAACCTCAGTACAACCACGCTACAAGTACGAGGGTAGCGTTCCTCAACCCCTTCTCTCCACGAGAAGGATTTTGTCCCACGAAGGAGACGGGAATTCGCAAAGCGAATACCGAACCAAAAGACAAAGATAAAATAAACAACAAACCTATAGAGCCAACAAAGTAATAAACCTAAGCTTCTATAGGATTTAGGAAACTCCCCTTTGCAAGGAGTGCGTCGACGATGACGCGGGTGCGTGAGCCACGCAACGGCGCAATGTTGCTCTTGTAGACAACGGCGGGAGAGCGGGTGCGCGAAGCTTGATGCTCTCAAGAGAATGGAGCTTGAGCTTGGAGAGCAAGAGCTATCTAGGACACAAGAGAGTGGAACTATGTTGCTTAAGTGTATCCAAGTGTGTGTCTTGTGTTTCTCTTGGTGTGTCATGGTGTGTAAAGGCTCCCCTCTATTTATAGAGGCCTTAGGAAGGCTTTGGAAGGCTTAGAAAAGCTTCCATAGCCGTTGGGTACAAAGCCCAAGTGAATCAGCCCGAAATCAGGAACAATCATTGTTCTGACAGGCTTATCAGACGTCTAATTCTAGCATCAGACGTCTGGAAGTTCACTTTAATACGTCTGATTCAAAGGTCAGACGTCTGATTTTGGGCGGGTCTCTCCCTGACTTCGATCAGATCTAAACAGGGTTTTTACGCAAGTCCATCAGATGACATACAGGACGTCTGGCACTATGTCTGGACGTCTGGAAACCTACTTTTACTGTGGGAATTGATTTACAAATGTTGCAACGGCTAGAAAATCTCTGAGAAGAGATTTTGGGTCAGCCGAGGCAAAACGGTCAATTATCAGACGTCTGGAAAGGCCTAAGGACGTCTGATAAGGCTCTAACGGTCATATTCTTGAGTGTTTGGTAAGCCAGCCAACGGTCCACTAATTGGACGTCTGGCAAAGTCATCAGACGTCTTCTAAGACGTCTGGACTAAGGTCTGGACGTCTGATTTCATCAGACAGAATACTAACTCCAGCCTAGCAGTTATCAGACGTCTGAAACAACAGTCAGACGTCTTAAAATACTTTATCAGACGTCTGATTTGGGAATTAGACGTCTGGAAGTGCTGTTTGAACCCTATATTGGTTTTCTAAGTATTCTACAGAAAACCTAAGTATCCTAGGGTTGTGCCGATGTTCCTAGAACTACTGTTAGGGTTCTTTGAGGCTCTTTAACATGAAATATCTAAGGAAATAAAGAGCAACAAAAGAAACGAAAAATACAAGTACAAAAGAAGGAAATCTATCCTATTCTTCATTTCCTTCCATCTTCAATCTTTCGCTCCACGCGAACCTCCTCTGTTTTCCGTCAAGCTCCTCCAATCCGTCCTGGATGCGAGCTCGAACTCCGTCTAAACACGTCCACATTTGCAATTGACCTGAAATCGAGGACTCAAATTGCAAATGTTAAATAACACGTGTTTTGTTATCATCAAAACAAATGATCGTGGTGCTCTAGCACCAACAGAAGTGACCTCCTTCCTTGCATACACCGCCCAACCCTTGGGTTGGTGTAGCCACGCAGGACAAGGCTAAGGCCCTGTCAATCAAATGGTCCTTATAAATCAGGTGACCAGATTTTTTCGTTAGGGATTTGAATTCCTGAAGGTAAGTTCATCGTACAACCGACTGAACGTGAATCCCACCTCTCAAGCTAACCTAGCCAGTCTGGTTACGAGGGGACTAAGGGGAAGGTTCTTCCTTTGGCTTACGCCTCCGGTTCCGTTGACCCCCGAGCCACGGTCGTTTGACACTACCCCGCAGACTTAGTCACCAGGTTTGGCAAGAGAGATTAAATTCGTTCAGTAGTACGACAACAAACTCGGGTTGAATTCGTGTTTTAAAATTATTTTTAACCCGTTTTCTTTAGTGGGGTTTGTGGTGAGTGGCCCACAAGATGACCAAGCTCACCGGCTAACTAGACTTGATTAAGTCTAGGTTAGCCAAAAGTGTGGTCTCTAGTTGTGACCCTAAAGGTTTAACCTAAGTTTCATGCACTTCTAGGGTTTTCTTTTTTAATTTCAACAGACCACAAAAATAATGTAGATTCTCTGGTAATTATTGGAATCCAATTAATTTGAAATTTTGCGAGTAGATTCCTATTTCAATTAGTTTTTCATAGAATATTTTTTTGGAATTTTTACTATTTTAACCAAATTTTTATGGCATTTTAAATTTCAGGGGGTCAGATTTGGAACTTTGACCCCTGAACGGTTTTTCACCTTGATACAGTATCAAATGATCTTAAACAATTCGGGAAAAATATGGAAAATAAAGCCAATTAGATCAGCTTTCAAACGCCACCATTTTTAGTCAAAACAGATTCGTAGATTTCTCAAAATTGCTTTTTGAAATTTGAAAATTTTTGAATCTAGGTCAATCTGACCCCCATACACTTCGTGAAATTTTAAAAATTTTATATTTTTATTTCTTTCAAAGTAACAGTGGCATTTGAAAGATGGTTTGAAATTGAAGGTTTCGCTTAAATTTTTGAATTTTTCACCAACAGAGTTTTCGGCAATCGAATTTTCAAGTGTGATTTGAAATCTGGCTGAAAATCAGAAGGTGGTGGAAAAGCTTTTGAAGAGGTTTGAATTTGAAATTCAAGCCTTCCACCAAAAATGTTTTTTTTTTAAATCTTTTGCACTTTTTTTTTATTTTTTTATTTTTTTAAAAAAGAATTTTTCAAAAGATTCAAACGGAAATATCTCTTTTTTTTTCTTTTTTTTTTCTAACCTAGATTCAAAAGGAAACCTAAAGAGATTTTTTTTAATTTTTTTCACGAAAATAAGAAAAATATCTCTTTTTTTTATTTTTTTCAAAAGAAATTGCAGGAAGTAGATCTAGTCCTAGGGTTCAGAAAATAAACCTACTCTAAGAGAATGTGATGTGCACCTGACTTTCTTCGCCGCGCTCGATGTGTGCGTAGATCCCATTTTTCTTCCTTGTTGTCCTTTACATCAAGAAAAATGAAGTAGAGGCAGATTTGTCAATGATAAGCAAAAGATCGAAATCAAGAAAAATGACGTTGCCTCCCCGGCAACGGCGCCATTTTGTTGGGAGAAATCGTAGGTCGCATTTTTGATAAAAGCGTCGTAGTATAGTTGCGAAATACGATCCAATAAAGATATTATTTTGAAAATAACGAGACTTTTAGTCCCAGTCGTTCGTCTCTGCGAGGAGTGTTTCTATTTTTGAAATCGATCTTAAAGCCCCTCTAGTTAATATTCTGGTGCGCAATATATAGCGGTTAAAGAACAGGCACTTAAATCACGCAAATAAAATAATCATTCAGCTCATGGCGATTTCAAACACATAAAGAGATATATATATATAAATGCATTTTCATTCATTCATTGGGCGAGAGTTGTTTGTACAGGAAATCTAGGGGAAAGCTTATACAAGAATGCTTGAAATTAAACCTAGCTACCAGAAAACGATTGCATACAAGAATCGACGGGGGGATTTCGCATGCATCATTGGGGGAGAAGAGAAACTACTCTACTAAGCAGTAAATGAAAGCAGTAAATATATGAAGAGCATAATCTAAATCTAGCAGAATGGAAGGGCATTCAGGGGTGGTCCCCAATGGCCTTTGAGTGGTTGAGAGGAGTGGCGGCCAATGGAACTTAGGCCAGCCCTTGGAGAGAGGTTGGGGAGCTGATCCAGCTTCCTGGTGTAGAGATGGTGGCCTCCATGGTGGTGCTCTACTCGTGGAGGTGGAGTGGAGATGGAAGTGGCTAGCCTAAGTGGAATGAATGCCAAGGAAGTGAATGGGTGCAAATGGCCACCCATGGGGTCTTTTTATAGACCCAATGGAAGCTCTCTAGAGAATTATGGAATTCTCTAGAGAGGCCTATGGTGGGAGCTCGTGGGAGAGTGAGAGAGAGAGGGTGGATGGTGGTTTTTAGATCCACCAAATGTGGATCTAAAAATTGAATGGCTCTTGGTTGCAATTTTTGGCAACCAAGGCAATCACACATGGTAGAGAGTTCTAGAGAACTCTAGGCTAGATATTTTCGTGTGGATGGTGTGTGTGGGTGTGTGTGGGTCAAAACTTAGGTGGCTAGGTTGATTAGGTTGGATTCTAGTGGGTTTAGGTCAAGGTAGGTCTCAAATTAGGGTTATAAACCCTAATTCACTAAGGTAAAGTGTAATTAAACTTAATACAAGTTTAATTGGGTGTGTGGAAACTTAATTGAGAGTAAAACAACTCGATTAAGTCAGGTCTAGGTCAATTGGACTCTCAGTGAGTCCAATTGGACAGTGTGTGCTGAGATCAGGGCTCAATTGGACTCAATGAGTCCAATTGAATAGGCTGATGGATTTGACTAAGATCCAAGTCAATTAGGTTTAGTGAGGACCACATTAGGTCCTTAGGGAGGTCTAGAGGTGATGTAATAAGGTTAGGGCACCTTAATTTAGGCTCCTATGGGGTTGGAATTGGGTTTAGGGACCTAGAGATCCAAGATCAAGGCTTAAATCTCAAAATAGGAATTGGAGAGCAGTATCAGACATCTAATTATAGAATCAGACATCTTATACTCAAAAATCAGCAGTCCAAAATTGTTGTCTGGACGTCTAATCAGAGTCAGGAAGGATTTCGGGTTCTATTTTGGGTATTCTGCAAAAATTGGACGTCTGACAAAGTGTCTGGACTTCCAATAACACTGTAGAAGTGGGTTTGAAGTGTGCGGGAGTTGGCTAAGGGTCCTGGACGTCTTAAAACTTATCTAGACTTCCAAAGAAGGGTTGGAACTAGGGTTTTATGGCTTCCTAAGGTGTTGTGACCTAATCTAATGGTGGCTAAGGCTTGGGGAAGTCTCTAGGCTATCCTAGGGCTAGGATGGACCTATGCTCTTCACATTTTACTGCTTTATTTCTATTTAATAGAATAGAAAACCTTTAACCCCCTTACATTATTATTTCTACATTTAAACTAGGCCTTCTGCTCCAGCTCTGCTACAACTTTCGTTATTCCTGATCCCGCTTCAGATCCAGCTCCTGATCAGCTTATTCCCTGTAATCGACATAATGCACTTAATTAGCACATTATAATATTATTTTATGCATAGCTAAAGGAAAGAAGTAAAGATGCAGATAATGCGTATGCATGTATGAATAACCCTAACTTATGCTAAGTCATAGCCTAATTTAGGTCAATTAAGACCTATGATTGCTGCGCAATCACTAGGGTGAGCTAACATGAACTCTATTGAGCTACCATTCAGCTGAGATTAGCTGAATGGAGATGGGATGAGCTAACCCTAGTTCAAGTGAGCTAGGTTCCAGCTGTGGTGAGCTGGATCAAGCTGAGTTCCAGCTAGTCTGAGCTCCTCCATCACCATTTGCCTTCTTGAGTGCTAGGGTTTTAGGGATCTGTATATCTATTCATCCCTAACACTCACAAAAACACATTAAAACAACAAAAGAAAATGCAATGCATGCTTAACCTAGTTAATGCCTAAATGCAGCCCGAAAACCCGTTTGTGGAGTAAAATCCTAAGAGCTATGTTTGTTTTAATGCATAAGAATGATGATAAACTGTCACTTATTAGACACCAGCTCAACCTGTACACCCTCCCTAGAGCCAGTCCCAGCAACTGACACCAGCTCAGCCGCTACACCCTCCCCAGAGTTGATCCTAGCAGCAGGCACTATCTCAGCCCCTACATCCTCCCTAGAGTCGATCCCAGCAGCAGGCACCATCTCAGTTTGTAGACCCTCCTCCGATCCAGTTATATGGTCAATCTCAGCAGAATAGTCAGCCGCAGAGTAAGTCACGGAGACAATCTCAGGAGTAGAGTCAAGCAGGGTCTAATGGTATATAAATTCTCACATTAATTTTCTTTGATATTAATTCTTTATAACAATTTTATTTTGACTATTTGTTTACTGAAGGTATAAAATCAAAGCCAAGGGGAAAGACAAGGAATTTGGAATTGAGGAAATTAATTGAAGGGACTCGAATAACGGTTGATGTAAATTATTGCGGAAGATGTTCACATTATGCACCCTTTAATAGCAGGATCCCTACACTTGTGAGATTGTTGATACCCCCATGTTCTTTTGATTGGAGGCAGGTCCCTCAGCAACATAAGGATGAGTTCATTCGTGAGCTAGGGGTATTAATATGATATTGTTGTTATGTCATTCATTTGTTTTACTTAAAATCATTTATCTATTTATTCATTATAATATAAAATGCAGTTGACATATGATTGGGGAACAAATCCGATGACGACTGCATATATTTGAGATTTCCCTACTTGGAGGGATGAGATCAGCGTGACAAAAAAATGCGGAATTGAAAATATAAACAATCTCACAAAAATAAGCAATCACAAAATGTACACAGGAATTTTTAGGTGGAAACCCAAACCGGGTGAAAACCACCACCTAACCCTCTCGAGTTAGGATTTTCCGATCAACCTAGTTGATCAAAATCCACTAAACGAATCACTTTAAACGAGGGTGATTCAACCTCAGTACAACCACGCTACAAGTACGAGGGTAGCGTTCCTCAACCCCTTCTCTCCACGAGAAGGATTTTGTCCCACGAAGGAGACGGGAATTCGCAAAGCGAATACCCAACCAAAAGACAAAGGTAAAATAAAACACCAAACCTATAGAGCCAACAAAGTAATTAACCTAAGCTTCTATAGGATTTAGGAAACTCCCCTTTGCAAGGAGTGCGTCGACGATGACGCGGGTGCGTGAGCCACGCAACGGCGCAATGTCGCTCTCATAGACAACGGCGGGAGAGCGGGTGCGCGAAGGGAATGATGCTCTCAAGATGTAGAACTTGAGCTTAGAGAGCAAGAGCTTCTTGGACACAAGAGAGTGGAAGTATGTTGCTTAAGTGTGTCTTGTGTTTTTCTAAGTGTATATCTTGTATGTTTTTGTGTTGCAAAGGCTCCCCTCTATTTATAGAGGCCTTAGGAAGGCTTTGGAAGGCTTAAGAAAGGTTCTATAGCCGTTGGGTGCAAAGCCCAAGAGAATCAGGCCGAAATCAGGACAATGATTACATTTGACAGGGTTATCAGACGTCTAACTATGGCATCAGACGTCTGGAAGGCCACTTTAAGACATCTGATTCCAAGGTCAGACGTCTGATTCTATGCGGGTTTCTCCCTGACTTGAATCAGATCTAAACAGGGTTTTTACGCAAGTCCATCAGACGACATGCAGGACGTCTGGCACTATATCTGGACGTCTGGAAACCTACTTTTACTGTGGGAATTGATTTCCAAACGTTGCAACGGCTAGAAAATCTCTGAGAAGAGATTTTGGGTCAGCCGAGGCAAAACGGTCATTTATCAGACGTCTGGACAGTTCTATGGACGTCTGATAAGGCTCTAACGGTCATATCTGGAGTGTTTGCTAAGCCAGCCAATGGTCCACTAATTGGACGTCTGGAAAAGTCATCAGACGTCTCCTAAGACGTCTGGTCTAAGGTCTGGACGTCTGATTTCATCAGACAGAACTAACTATATCCAGCCTAACAGTTATCAGACGTCTGAAACAACAGTCAGACATCTTAAAATACTTTATCAGACGTCTGATTTGGGAATTACACGTCTGGAAAGTCTGTTTGAACCCTATATTGGTTTTCTAAGTATTCTACAGAAAACCTAAGTATCCTAGGGTTGTGCCGGTGTTCCTAGGACTACTGTTAGGGTTCTTTGAGGCTCTTTAACATGAAATATCTAAGGAAATAAAGAGCAACAAAAGAAACGAAAAATACAACAAGTACAAAAGAAGGAAATCTATCCTATTCTTCATTTCCTTCCATCTTCAATCTTTCGCTCCACGTGAACCTCCTCTGTTTTCCGTCAAGCTCCTCCAATCCGTCCTGGATGCGAGCTCGAACTCCGTCTAAACACGTCCACATTTGCAATTGACCTGAAATCTAGGACTCAAATTGCAAATGTTAAATAACACGTGTTTTGTTATCATCAAAACAAATGATCGTGGTGCTCTAGCACCAACAATATTCTCCAAGCAGCAGGGAGGGCACTTCGCAGCTAGAGAGAAGAGCTTAAAAGCCAAGTAAGACATAAGCATAGATTTAGAATTCATAATAACACAATTTACTTTTAGGTGTTGCTGACTTTTCTGTATATATAAATAGTTCTTTATTGGTAAGAATTATGAGGATGTACTGAGAGATGTGCCATTAGGAATACAAGCTGGTCATTGGGTGAAGTGCTGCGAATATTGGGTTTAGGAAAACATGAAGGTAATTAATATTTTATATTAATAAGTTCTATTCTAACAGCAAAATGATTAAGTACAATTTCCATAATTTGCTGTTATAGGAGCAAGCTAAGAAAAGTAAAGCTAATAGGGCGAAAGCTCTGACTGCAACCCATTGCTTGGGACGGATGAGCATGATACCTTGAGGGATACTTATTTAAGTACATTTTCATCGGCTTAATTGATGATAGAAAGATTATTGATTATAATATCTATTATAAAATTTATAAGTTACGAGATTTAAATAAGAGAAGCTTAAATTTAGGATAACTTAATTCATAACCACATCTCAAATATGCAGTTAGATACCCATAATGGTGTACAACTTGATCGTGTTTCAATCTATGGGAGGAGTCATAGCAAGTCTAATGCTGATAGCCCCCGTGTTTGGATTGATCAATTATATCAAGAGAGACATGTAAGCTCGTTCAAACAAGTAATGAATAACTTAGTGATAAACATTGAGGAGAACTTACCATAAGCTCAACTATGTGTAGGGTCGCATGATGGAGTTGATGCATCCTTCTAGTGATGATATGGATGAGCAATCAGAGACTGGCCCATTACAGCCTATGACAGCAAAGCAAGCATTTAGGATAGTTATGCCCCCCGAGCATGGTGGTTTTGTTCGTAGTGCTAGTGTGAGTGAGACTATTACTAGTTGGTATGGAAGAAAGGGATGGGGGGTTCAGAGAGGTTGCAACAGTTACAGACACAGGTGGAGACATTTCAAGAGAAACTAAATGATGTTACGTCAAAATTGGACAAGACAAATGATATACTAGAATGATAGAGACATGAAGCACAACAAGAACGAGAGAAGATGCAAGCACAGTTTCAGGCAATCTTAAGTGCATTGGGACGAGGTGGTGCAGATCATGTTTCTTTTCACTTCCCACCTCATCCACCTGATGATGACTGTGGAGGTTCTAGAACTGGCGACATAGAATCCACTACATAGTTGCTTGGATTATTTTTTATCTTCACGTCTAGTTTTATGTATATATTTCAAAACATGTGATATATACATGTGTTTTATTTTTGAATGAGTATCATGTATGTGGTGAATGATGGAATATATATATATGAATGGTAGAATATATATTTGCACTTGTGGTATATGAATGTGGAAAATAATGATATGAGTATGTTTGCATTTATAGTATATGAATTTGGGAAATAATGATATCAGTATGTTTGCATTTGTGGTGAATGTATGAGACAGGTACCATAATAATGATATAAAGAGCTTAGGTATCAAATCTACCTACCATTTGTTCCTTCATTCACCCTTTTTTGTTTAACTCTAATTTGTGGTGTTGTTCTTTTTGTAGCGGTTACCTAATAGGTGAACAACATGGATCCCTTACTAGAAACAAAGATTCAACATAATTCTTGGGATGGGTCGAGGGCTTGCTTATCTGCATGACGAGGGTGCCAACTCCCTGGGCTCGGTACTTTCCATTGCCTTTGTGATCATGTTTTCCAGTAGTTGTGTATGTTGATTAGTCATATTGTGCATTAGTTCACTCTCAAGTAGTGCTAAAGGAATATTCATGCTCGATCTGTTTGATAAAGAAATGCTTAACTATAAACTTGCTCATGTGTTTATTTGACATTTTTCTTTATGCATTTAGGTACTTGCTCAGGTTGCCTTGGTTGGAGATCTGACATATCACCAGGAATGAAAAGGTCAATACTCGCATTGCGTTGATTATATACCCTATCCTTTGTTAAAAAAATTAAAAAATTATTCGTATGCTTCCAATACCACTAAAATGTATAGCTTCTTTGACACAGTGTAAATGCATGTTGGGTCTCTGACACAGTGCAAATCATTTGTGCACTAACTAGCTTTTTTCATTTTACCATGAAGGTCTATGATTCAAGTCTATGTAGATTCTATTTATATCACCATTGTTTTCATTTCTCCTTTATTGCTTGTTTGTACGATCCAACATTTGGAGACATTGATGGGCAACATAAAGTTTAATCTTGACCTTAGATTGTTGTGGCCCCCATGACATGCAAGAGCATCCAACTCTAACCAGTTGGCTTTAGTTGAGAAACCCTATCTATTAATATTAACCACATCTTAATGTCTGTGACTCTACATGTAACACTATCTTGTCTCTACATGAACTCTAACTAGTTGGCATGTTCTTGAATTTACGTGAGCACACAGGCTTGTCCATCACTCCAAGAAGAGTAGGATTTATGATACAAGGTTTAATTTGATCAGAGTTCTCTCTCTTGGTCTCAAATAATTCATGTGTCACTGCAACCTGTAAAACTTAGGTTAGTTTTACAGTTAACCAAGAACCATAACATTATTCTTTCTTATTACTTTGAAAAAGGATATCTCATTAATCTTGAACAGAAGTTAAATATGGATGTTGTTTTAATTTTTCATGACAAAAAGTTGGATGGGTCTTTCAACTAGTGTGGGGGATCTTCCTATGAATTTCAAGGGGGTAGGTCTAGGAATGCTTTGATATGGCTAAAGACTTTAAAGTTGGGTGGATCATTTTTAAGAAAACTTTGTGATAAATTCTCTGACATTTCCTCCCCTGCCCCCCAAACATGTAAACACACACAAAAGAGAGGGAGGGAAGCAGAAACTGTGACATTGATGACACATAACAGATTTGAATGGATGGGAAAAATTCCATGTAGTTGCTTGTTACCTCACTTTGCTTTGTAACTTCACTAGAAAATGCACCCTCCTATATGTGGTCCTTCTAAGCATATATTTCTTTGAGAAGTTATCAGCTCATTCTAAATGTTTCTCATTTATAGGTTGCACATGGTGATGACAGTGGAAAATCTATACCCATGCTTTAGTGGTATATATAAACTATTGGTCCTCTCCACTCAATCCAATTGATTTTAAGTTTCATACACCCACATACTAAGGAGAAATGGTATTAAATAATAGCTGACCTTTCTACTAAAGCAAGTTGATTTGAAGTTGGATGCTACATTGGCCTAATGGAGTAGACTAAACTCTATGTGACATACGACTTGTGAGCCTCAAAGAAGGCCATTCATGAGGGGGCATGTGGAGAAACTATCTAAAGATGAAGAAATGGATAAGTAGCAGTGGTTGAGACTTTTCTCTGCTCAAGTTGAGAATCCCATCATTAATGTATGCCACTTATAAATTTCTCTACTTTAGGTAATTGTTGACTCAATAACTATCTTTCCTTGTTAATTCAAGTTAGAATGGCAATGGAACAGAAGAGTTCAAAGTAGGAAAGCACATTGTTTAGTTGAAGTTCCAATTCCTGACCCAAAGTTACACTTAACATGGAAGTTGCTTCATTGAAGTTTAAGGGCTAGAGTTAGAACTTCAGTTGTGGAGAAGCATTATGCATTATAAGAGGCTTTTAAGAGTTAGACTGCACGTTTTTCTGGGGAAGCTAAATGTAGCATAAAAAGTCTCTTCTACGCAATCTTCTATCATCTTATTATTTTTCTATATGTTGATTGTTGCAGCATAAGGTGTCACTTGAAGGTATGGTTCTTTGTCCAATGTAGTTGTTTTTGATCTCTTGCTTGTTTTTTCTGGAGATTTTTCATCAGGTTGTTAATGTCATAACTGCGACATCTCTTTTGAAGCCTTCTTTGGTTCTCTATCCTTTGTTTAAGTTCTTATATTCAATGTTAGTTACATTGCAAGTTATTGGTGCCTCTAGCTGGAATGTCGGTTGGTACTTTGTAATTTTTCATATATCCAACTATTTGATGTGATTTTGCTCCATGCATTTAATCGACATAACCAAGTGTTACGAACGCACTCCAAGACATTTTTTTTAAGACGTCCGGGAGGTGGCCCAGACGTCTGTCCAGACGTCTGGGATCTATTTTTGGGTGGCACGCGGGACTGCATGTGCGTAGACCCACAACCGTCTTCCTCTCTCTTTTTCCCTCTCTCCTCCTGCGACCGCAATCTGCCTCGCTCTCTCTCTCTCCCCCCGCGCAGCTTTAAAAAGCCACGCCCTCTCCCTCACTCTCATCACCTCCGCTCCCTTCCTCTTCTCCTTCCAGCCGGTGCGCGAGTGCGAGCGCGAGCGAGCGACGGCAGCGACAGCCACGGTGAGTGCGGGAGGAGGTGCTGCGCGAGGGAGGAGGAGCTCGGCCGTGAGGGCGAGCTTGCCGGGGCTGCGAGAGCCGGCCGGCGGGGGCGCAGTAGACACGGGGTGACGCGGGAGGCCTGCTGCAGCTCGAGCAGTAGGCGGACGAGACGCGGCCGTGCATCGCGGGTGGAGGGCGAGTCGCGCTCTGATTCTAGAAGTTTTTCCAGAATCAAACGTCTGGTCTTCCAACCAGATGACGGTTAAGACGTCTGAAGGACTATCTAGACGTCTGGCAGGTAAGTTATTTCCGTACTTCCTCCTTCTCTTCGACAGTCCATACTGAGATCGAGGAATGGGTACACGCAGGTTCTGAGATTCGCATCCAACGCGAATCAGACGTCTGACTGCAGTGCCAGACGATGGGAAAGACTTCCAAACATCCGGGGTGACCATCGGACGTCTGGGAACTAGGCCAGACGCCCCCGCAGGCTTCTGGATGTCTGAGAGACTATGTAGGACACGGTACCATCTGATCCCCATTTTTAAGACATCTAGAAGAAGTTCCAAACGTCTGATTTTGCACTGTTTCATCGTTTTCGACCCGTTTAAGGCCTGTTCGGAGTCCGTTTTTCACGTTCAAGTTGCGTTCTTTTCGGAATAAGATCCTCTACCCGTTTTTAGTATTTATATACTATTTTGAGAAACTCCTTGTGTTTGATCCTTGTGATAGGACCCCGTTCCATTACAGTCTCGGGGGTTGCAGAGGCACGCGGGATTCCCGACCACGCCCCCAGTACTCTTGTTGTAACTGGTAGAGTGGCTTTAGAATTTATTAGTATAATCTGTTAAATTATGGAACCATAAATAGAACCTAGGACATTGCATGAATCCTAGGAATGAGAAACTAGAATGAATGGTAGATCCTAGGGTGTGCATGAATCCTAGGGCTGGAAAACTAGATTGTATGATAGATCCTAGGGTATGGCATGAATCCTAGGATGGGAAAACTAGTGGAATATATGAATACTGCAGTCTTGGAAAATGTGGAAGGGAAATAATAGCTACCAGTAAATTGGTTTAACAGCTGCCTGTTATGAATAAATGAACATGATTGAGAATATGGGATGTATGAACGTGAAACTGGAAAGGTGAAACCTGAATGTGCTGAGTTAAAAGAGCTGGAACCCTACGGGGAATTAGGAGTAGAACTCCTGGAAGTGAATGGAATAGAATTGGGGAAGTGTGTTGGCCCTTGAGTACGGAGTACCAAGGAGAGTGACTGTCCCCCTGTTTAGTGCAGAGCGGAGCTAGCCGCCCCAGTGACCCGGGGTTAGGTCTGGCCACTTTGTACCAACTTGCTGGCCCTCGTGTACGCAGTACCGAGGAGAGCTACTAGTGTAGGGCGAGTGCTGGCTACCCCACGGGCCATGGGGTTCTGTTAGCTCACCTACACCGACTTGTTAGGCCCACTGGGCAAACCAGGGTAGTCAGGCGAGGGTGCTCGGACGGTGGAGGGGCAAGGCCCCTATTTGGTTACTGTGGAGGGGTTGGACCCCTGTTACTGAGAGGGCTCTGCCTTGTACTGGTTTCGTGCTGTGCTTTGGGCTCACCCGTTAACGGAAACGACTGATCGCGTGCCAGTGCGGGTTAGCTACCTGTGCATTTATCGCACGTGCCGTAGTCACCGTTACGTCTGTCCGTGACCTTGGGGTGGTTGACTGAGAGTAGGATCACCACGGGGGACTCTCCCGGCTAGGAGAGCACCACGTGCTACTTCTACTATTCGGAAAAGACTGCAATCAAGATCGTTCCCACGAGGAACATTCGAGATCAAGTGAAGGATCTGAGAAATAGATAAATTGTGAAATAATAGAAAGACGTAAATAAAGGAAGAAAGAAACTAAAACAGCTTTTGTACACTTTACTGCTTCTGTAATTTAGCTGTCACTCTACTCAGCGTTTCGCTGACGTGTTGTGTAGCTTTTGTACACTCGTTACTTTTCAGGACCAGGTGTTGAGCAGCCAGGGTCAGCGGCTGCAGAGGACGCTGGGTCGAGTAAGGTCCACTAAAGTTACCACTGCTCTTTTGTACCCCTTTTGTTTCCGCTGTAGTGAGTAGTTTTTGTTACTCTCTGTACTTTTCTTTACTCGTAGTTCTTGTTATGTTAAATGTTGTTCTACTGTTGTGGTGGTACATGCTGTAGTAGTTCTTTTTCTTACTGCTGTATTTTGTTACTGCTAGTTATATTTCATGTTGAATGTGGTTTATTTTACTGCTCTTTTGGTTACTTCCTTGTTGGACGACTAGGTCTTGGGATTAGTCGAGTCGGTCCGGTTCTCGTGTCTCGTAGGGACTCGGGAATCGGGTCGTTACACCAAGCTTGCCTGTTTTTTGTCAGATATGAAAATTTTAATCCCTAACAATTCTAAGCTTCTCTTTGTGTAGGTTTAATTGGTAACATAGTTTGGCTAACGGTGATATTTTTCAAGTCTTTCTATTCTTGTGAGTATCACTTCATTATTTGCTGGGTTGGCAAATGAGGCAAATCATTCTAGAGACTGCAAGTTCACTATCACTTGTTTTCAGTCCCTCAGCTTGTCCTTTATATTCTCTTTTTATTGGATCACTTGCTCTGAAGGTTAAATTCATGACATAGCTTTCTAAAGGGAAACTAAATCATTAAAAGGCGAATCCACTATTCCTCATGCCTATTTGATTAAGGGGTTCTAATCAGACAATGCAAATCATCACTGGTTAATGGTTCTTTGTGGGTCATCTTTTCAACTTTAGGGGCCCTACAATTTTTGCTAGGGCTTGTTGCTTGTCTTTTTTCTTTCCCTACTTGTTGGAAATAGATTGTTGCTACAAGATTTCAAAAAGTAGATCACTTTCTCGTTGATGTGGAAGTGAAGGTACAGCTGAAGCCTTTTAAGTTGGGTACTTTGAATAATTTGGGTGTGCTTGTGCTTTGTATGAGATCCTACCTCCAAGCGTTATACTTGTTATATCATTGGCGGGGTTAGATTTGTTGAGCACTATTTATTTGTGATGTGGCAGCAAACCATGGAGAGAGAAGACTTCGTGGCTTAGTTTGTTGAGTTACAAAATAGGGCACCAGTTATCTAATTCAGTAAGGTACTGGGTGTTTAAATCATTATGGAGGCTGTCTGCTGATTACAGAAAAAGGCTTTCAAGATAAAAGCATTCTGAGCTATATACCATGTCCTGTGTAACTAATGTTAGACTTTGAGAATTATTGACTTGATTGGGGTGGCCTCAATTCAGTCTTGGACTTTTGCTTTCAATTTATGTAATTCCAAATTCTAAGTTCACAAGTTCTGTTTATTTGAAGGGTAAAGGAAAAAAGAAAAACATTCTGGTAAGATGCCTAATATGAGGAAATTAGAAGAGATCTCTTTAAATCTACATCTAGCTAATTTTGATATAAAATCATTTGCTGTCGTCCTGCCTTCCAACAATCAGAGGTCCTGCATAGCTGCTTCTAGCAATTTATAGATGTCTGCCTCATGAAGTTAAGCCAATTGCAGTGTCTTAGACACACCACATATTACATTTTGTAGATGTTTCCTTTCATTACAAAAGGTTCTTTGATATCATTTGGTATGATTTTCATCTGGATTTTCTGTTGGTTCTGATCTCGAGGAGAGCTTTGATGTTTGAATGGTAATTTGGATGATAGGAATTGAACAAAAATTGTCATTGGCAGGAAGGAGACACACAATTTGCAGCTGCTGCAGAAGTGGTTTACTGCTTCTAAAGGAATTTCATATTTCAGCACACTGTATTGTACAGTCATTTCTGCTTTGCCCAAGAAAATTCATTCCTTTTTGGTGGGTCTGCCTTTGTCCCGCCTTTAGAAGCTTATTCATGTGGGTCTGTCTTTTTGCAAGTACTTATTCCACGACTCTGGGTTTCATGTTTGTTATGATAATTGTCAGGTTAACTGAGATAAGAACTTTTTGCCATTTTATGCTATTTATGATGGTGATGTTGTTCCATCTTCCAACTGTTCTGCTCCTTCCACCTGTTGCTGGGGAAAAAGTTGCATGGAAGAGTGTGTTGAAGGCTGATCATCTTAACAGGAAATATTCAGTGCTGATATCCTTTTGCAAACATCTCCCCTCTTATAAAAAATTTTTGGCACCCAATTTGAGCAAAGCAGTTATACAAGAAGGATTAGACTGCAAAATTTGAAGAAAAATCTATGAAAACTGGACAGTTTGGAGATTTTTAAGGAAGAATTTTAAAAAGTTCATCGAACTTGTTTTCTTGAAATCTGCTATGAAAATCTGGGAACGACAGATACCTTATGAAACAAACCTCGTCCCTCCTTTGGATTGCCACCAAGATAGTCTTATATGGAGGCGCTAAAGGAGATAAATATGAAGGAGCCAAAGGAGATAGGCCATAGGATGAACTTGACTTAAAATAGGTTGGTACAATTAGGTGAATCATTACAAACGGAGTAACCAGAAGCCTAGAAGATACTACGAAATAGGTACATGATGAGAATCAGATAAAAGATGTAGAAGATGCAACTTAGTTACTAAAAAAGAAGCCAATTTTGCAAATACATCCAATCCGCTTTGCCCCCACAGATGTCTTGTTGCAGTCCTTTCTCTGAATAACAGATGCTACCAGAAAGTAAGACTGTTATTTGTCACAACTGATTATATATAACAGTCCTTTCTCTGAATAACAGATGCTACCAGAAAGTAAGACTGTTATTTGTCACAACTGATTATATATAACAGTCCTTTCTCTGAATAACAGGTGCTACTAGAAGATTTTTGTTTTTTTGACCTGTCACATCATTTTTATTTTTAGATACTATGGCAATGTGTTACATGGGCTTTATCCACTGTTTGGAGATTCTAAACCTGACAATGCTGTAAGAGATAATGCTGCTGGTGCTGTTGCAAGGATGATCATGGTGCATCCTGAGTCTATTCCTCTAAATCAGGTGGAATAATAGGATGTATTTTGTCTGTCTATAAGTTCTCATCTGGAACAATATTTGTGTACATAATTCTAATGTCCACAGGTGCTACCCATCTTCCTGAAGGTCTTGCTGCTGAAAGAAGATTTTGAGGAGTCGATGGTTGTTTACAGTTGTGTTTGTAATTTAGTGTTAACATCCAATCTGCAGGTACCCGCTGTCTGGTGACCTATACTTTAATGTACTTTTATGCATTTTTCAAATGCCATTGGAGCATATTTTTATCATCTAACAACTTACCTGATTAAAGTAGATACTTCCTCTAATCCCAGAGGTGGTCTGTGTACTTAATCTACTTAATCCCATGGTCAACCTGAAAAAGGAGCACTTAATCTTTACAACCTGAAAATATTGCAGGTTGCTATTATAACTAATATTTGATTGGTATTATAAAAACTCACTTTATCTTTAATATAGCTGCTGCTTCTTCTTCTTCGTAAAAGAAGGGTTCTACTTTCAACAACTGCGTTTGTACAATAATTAACTAACAATTATGCCTAATGGCGTCCTATAAAAAAAACCCTAATGGGGTGTTAATGTGCATCAATTGTTTGCTTACATGTTTATTCTTATCTGAATGCTTGTCCATGTCATGTCACATTTGGACAGGAACTCCATGGTGACATTTTTAGTCAGGAGAGGTTGGATATGTCATGTCAGTCCCCTTCTCTCACAACTTTGCATCTATGTATCCATAAGGGGAAAGCCATTACGTCATGGAAAAAACCCATGGAAGCTTATGTGAGTATGGCAGTAGGATATGGTTAGGACATGATAATCTGGGAAGACCATTGGATAGGTAACCAGCTACTGCAGCCTCCACATGGTTCCTTCCCCACTGCTGTCTATGAACATGAACTGATAAACCATGATGGCAAATGGAATCAAGAGGCACTGCGTGATTGGTTCTCCCCACATGATGCAGCTTAAATTGCCAACCTTAGACCCAATATTGATCTCCCTGACATGTTGGTTTGGATGCCCCACTCAAAGGGTAAATTCATAGTTAGATCTGCCTATCTACAGATTTGCATAGACAGATATGTGAAGACTGATGACTTCCCCTTCAGTGCACTATGGAAGAGGACAATGCTGGCACCATGAGTTCTTTTGTTCATTTGGCGAATTCTCAAGTGTGCTCTTCCTGTGGGGCAACTCATAGCAAGTAGGATGGGTGGTGATGGCTCTTGCCCCTTGTGTCTGGTCTCTAAAGAATCCTTAGACCACCTATTCCTTCATTGCCCTTTCGCTAGAGCTATTTGGTTTGGTATAGGTATCTATGTCACTGAAATCAATTTGTAGCTTGATCAAATGATTAAGAGCATACTGAAACATGACATTCTCTTCAATATCTCCAGCTGCTTGGGTTGCTACATCTTCTATCAAATATGGAGAGCCAGATGTGATGCTTAATTTGGGAAAACTCCACAAAATTCAGTTTGGACATTGAACCAAGCCAAGTTTCTTGCATCTCCTACTCCCCCTCTGATCAGCTAGATGATGGGCTGCAATTCTCCTAATGTCCTACCAATGGGTAACAATTCACAAGAACCTGAAATTATTATTCAAGTTGACACGGCCTTCAAAGATGGACTGGTTGTTATTGTAGTTGAGGCCACCCTTCCTGACGAGCACTTGTTTACAGCCAGATCATCTTCATCTCTAGCTGATGACACTGCCCAGGTGGAATGCCTTGCCATTGAGCAAGGCTTGTTGCTTGCCACTACCTTCGATTGCTATCAAATCCAACTCCGTAGCAACTGCTTGACGATACTCTCCATGATTTTGGGCCATGTTCCCTTTACCCCACCAAAAGCTTCTTATCAAATTATCTAGCTTCGCATAGAGCTTCTTTGATAATTCGTAACCAAAGAGATTTAGGAATATCACATAGATTCATGACAGATTTGTGCACATTAATATTTTTGTTTTAAGAAACCTTTGGTTACTGTTTATAATCCGTAACCAAAGAGAACCTTTGTTGACAGTTGGTTAGCCGTCACCAAAGGTAATCTTTGATCACGATGACCCTTTGGTGACGGTTAGGGAACCGTGACCAAAGGAATCCTCTTTCTTCCATGGCAACCTTTGGTCATGGTTATTAACCATGACCAAAGCTCTCTCTTCGGCCACGGTTTTACATCTGTGACTAAGAGTTTTTGGTCACAGTTTATAACCATGACCAAAGATGTAGAACATAACTAACGGTGGGATTCGGTGACGGTTCCACCTAAAACCGTCACCAAAACCCTGCAGCTTCGGTGATAGTTTTGAGTGGAATCGTCAAAAAAGCTTTTGGTAACGGTTTTGCATGAAACCACCACCAAAGACCCCTCCGCAACGCAACTTTTGCTATCTCTAATTGGTGATGGTTATAAGTCTTTTGGTCATGGTTTTTAACAGTGACCAAAACCCTAATTTCTTGTAGTGTTTGGAAGCATCAACGTGGTGTGATCTGGGCGTACGAATCACACACGTGTGATCGAACGCACGTTTGAATGCCCAATCGCACGCAGGAGCACGATGAGGCGTGATCAAGGTGCAGGCGAGATGGATTTTAAGCCATTCAATCTCGCAATTGGATGACTGAGGATTTTTGAATGTGGATGAGCATTGGAACGGCTGGAGAGGAGGAGGCACGACATGCGCACGACCTATGCCCACGTTCAAGCGCTTTAGTGATAGTTAAATCCGTCACTAAAGACCCTGAGTTAATTTTTTTAAGCACAAAATGACCAAATTGCCCTCAATCCCTACAACTATGGAGACCCCTACCACTCGAATTCATCATCCCTTCGTCTCTTTTCTTGCCCCCTCTAAAGCTTTAAGAGCTTCTCCCGAACCCGGGATGCTCCTCTAAAGTTAAAAATATACCTTTTCCACCTTCTCATCCACTTCGTGGAGCATTCCACGGTGGTCCACTCATTGTCGTTTGTTAATCGGATCCCGCTGCACGTCACCCTATCCCATTCTCCATTGTCCGTCGTCGTTCTCCTTCATCCCACATCTCACCACCTTCGTCGGGGGCTCTGTCAAAGCGGCTCATCCTCCAAGCAGTCGTCGAGGATGATAACTTCTTTCCACCTTTTTTTTACTGCTTTGTAGAGTAGATTTACCACTTTCTAGTGTAGATTTCCCGCTTTCTACTATAATGGTTAGTTGTAATAGACATGATATTGTGGTTATGAAATTCGTGTTCATTCTCTCTCTATTTTGTCATTATTTGTATTATTCCCTCTCTCTTCTATTAATTATTCTTTAAGTAGATAGCTAGTTTAGATTCAATTCGACTAGTTAATCTGCTTCGTGACAATAAAACAAACATGGTTTTTAAGAAAACGTCCGCCTCCTTGTGTTCGACCCAGAATTCCTTTCGAGTTTCAGTTAAATTTATCTATTGACTATTTTTCTCGCAAATCGCACTACAATGACAGGTTTTCAAAACTAAACTCTATTTGCGATGATTTTCTGCACCAACAGTACCTTTTTACTTGAGATCTGAGAATATCATTGCAGCAAAGTGTACATCTCTAGGGCACTCGAAGGCTTATTTAGGGTGCATAATTGCTTGAAATTTGACTGGTCACCCAAAAGAATTAAAAGCAACCTCAACCTCCTTAACAGCCTTTGACCAGGATTCTCAAGTGCCTCACTTCTCTTATACCACCTATGTGGGAACGTAGAAATATTGCCTTAACTCCATTTGGCCAAGCTAGAAAGGTTGGAAGAGGGCTTAAAGTGCTTTAACTCAACAAAAGACCTCTTGCCTTTGCTTGGCGTGTGCATGATAAAGCTCTCTAGGAAGTTTCTATTTTTAATCTATCTAAGTCCTAAGAGAGTTAAACCATTTGATTGAAAGAAATGGACTATCCTTACTCCTATCATTTTAACCAGAATCCCATGCCCCGAGCGTATCCATCCTTTGATGGGTACAATGACAATTCATGGGATCAATCCTATTCCTATCCTGGGAGTACTGGCCTGATAACTCCCACTTTTGAGCAGAGCTTAGGAGTGGACTTTTCCAATTTGCAAACACCCAACCCTGCCACCCTTCATGATTTTCCTTATCGAGGTTGGACCAATACCCCTAGGCAGCTAGAGCCTAAGATTGACTATCGTCCCCAATCTAATAGTAGTAGTCTCTCCTCTTTTATGATAGAAATGCAAAACCAACAAAAAGAAATGGAGTCTATGGGAGAGATGTTGAGGAATAGTCAACAATTGAATAAGGAAATTAGATAGCTTAGCTACTCTCTTACTATTGATTCTAATCCCTACCCGTACAACTGTGATCATGAAAATAATTTTGAGGAAACCAATGACAATAGGGATTCCATTTTGAGTAGCTATCACTTAGACTGTTTCCATGAGATACGGCCTCTAGAGGAGAACGATCCTAGCGATTATCCACTTGACCTATATTCTTGTCAAAAGAATGGGAAGATGGTACCTCTTGAGGACCTTGACCCCATTGACAGTATTTTTCTTACCCCTGATAACCTGGGTCAAGGTCATATTGTTTATACCACTTCCCTTATTAATCATGTGGTGGAACCCCATTCTGCCCTTAGTGAGCCTAATCCCGACCCTTCACTTAGGGAATCAACAACTACCGTTTAGCATTTTGAAGATTTACATGTGCCCAATGAAGGTGACCCTAAGGAAATGGAAGAGGAATTGGATCAATTTTGGTCTCAGGGACACAAAGACTCTATTTTAGAGGAGGATGATGACCCAATGGAGGAACTTAAGTTTAGAATTTGGAGTGAATCTGAGGGGAATTATGTGTTATTCGAGGACCTACCCCCTGAGGATATAAACGATCTGGTGAAATCTAGACTCCACCCTTCTCTTGATTTTGAAAGTCATCCTCCCTAAAATTGGGAAGATAAGGAGTCAGGGTTAGAGAAGGACAAACGTAGTAGTGAGAAGCCTAGGGGAGACTCTCGGGGATAATACACATCAATTGATGATTTATGCTTCAAGGAGAACAAAGAATTAAGTGATATGGGCTTACTCTAAAACATTAAGACTGATCCTCCTTCAGAAATAATTGAGGATATTGAAGCAACTCCTCTCCTTACTGGTGAATCAGTTATACACCCCGACAAAAATTTAAGTGAACCAAAAGAATCTGCGGATGAAATTAATGATAATAATTCTGTTGCTTCGACCTTTCCATCAAAGGAATTTGATTTGGAGTCCACCATTGATTCACTGGAAGGTGAAAATATGGCTCCGATTCTTGAGGAAATCATTAATGATAGGCAGGGTGACATGAATTTTTCTACAACTATTAGGGAGAATAATACATAATTTGAATTGTTGGACTTGACACAAACTAAGCCCTCCTTGGACTTAACCATTACTGCTCAACACCACAAACAACCTTTACACTCCCTAACCAATCCTTAGCTCAGGTCTCTGCTCATATACATTCTTTCTGGGGAGAATATCAGGCTAGTACATCTTTGGGTAGAATGGTGAGTGTGGATTGATTCTTGTACTTTTAGTCTCGCCACTCAAGGATTTGAAATAATTACGTTTATATCTTTTAAAACCCTTCCTGCTTTGGAGGACCCTTGTTATCCTCCACTTATTCCATTTTGGGAGGTCCCTTTTCATGTTCCTTTTGTTATTCCTAGACCTCCCCAGGTAGCATACGAGGTTCTCTGTTTTCATTTCTTCTGGTAAGCATTTGGAATCACGCTGCATCATCAGCTCACCAACATCCGTGGCTACTTATTTTCTAGGCCGCACTGTTACGCATATTTTTAAGGCTTAACTCTTTCTATTTGGAACTAGACTTATAGGTTCCCTATAAGTTTGGCTGCCGACAAAAAATGCAGTGCTTGTTGGGAGGTAACCCAATGTCCAGAATAATGCCTTCTTCAGGTGATTTCCTTCCTTTCTCCCCCTATTTTAATTCTACAATGAGGACATTGTAGGATTTAGGCATAGGAGGGTGCATTTTGCATTTTTAGTCAGTATTCATGCATTTAGGTTAGGTGCATTAGCATAATAAAAAAAAATCTCTCTTTTCTTGAGCTGAATTGGTTAACCCTAGCAAAACATCTTTATCAAGGAGGTTTCATTGAAAATTGTCCTCTTAAATTATTTCTGAGTTTAGAATCCAATACAGTTACTTCACTTGCACATAGACTGGGTAATGGATCTTTGGAGAAAACCAATAAGCATTTTTAGTTTGCTGAATCCTTGGACAATTTGAAGGGAGTCAGGCAAACTATTTTCTATTAAGATCCACCTAATATCTGTGTGAAGAAAGTAGAGAGATACTGGTGCGCTAAGTCTAGTGCAAGGACTCTGAAGTTCTGGATAATTAGATGATGATACCTCAAAGTTAGGCATAGTTTTTGCTCTTTGTTCCTATGTGCAAACATTGTGTGAATTCCTGAGAGTCACCAAATAAGGCAGATACAAAGAGATTTAGTCCTAATAATACTATGACTATGGTGGATAGTTACGACTGTCTTTCATAGAGTCCTCGGCTGAAGGAGGGTAATAGTGTAAAAGGTCAAAAATATGCCTATCCTATCCATTCCTTCCAGGTGTTGTGAGTAGGTACTCCCACCAAATAAGCCACACAATATCCTCTTGATCATCATCATCCCTAATAATGCCTCATGAATAAAAGTATGTGTCGTTTTGTATTAATAGTAAAGAAAAAAAAGGAAAAAAAGAAAGAAAAAAAGAGAAATATTTATATTTAGAAAAATACAAAAAAAAGGAAGAAAAGAAAGAGAAAAAAAGTCCAAGTGTGGAGTTTTATCTTTATGTCATTTTTTAGGTGTCGATGTTTTTGAGGCAACAACAATAAAACCCATTACGATTCACCAAATATGACTCATACCTACTTTTCAATATTTCTGATTGCCCGAATACTGGCAAGGACTTCTAACTTAGTTGTAAGGTTATTAGAACTTTACTTGAAGGGTGAAAGCCATGTGAGGCTACCAAATAGGGAATACATTTACAAAATCTGGTAAGATATGTGATCTCAGAAAAGAAATAAGAAAAAACAAGAGTGAGTGAGTAAGCGCAAAGGAACGTAAAGAGAACATAGTTTTTAGCCTCTCTGGGTTGACTTGTTTAATAGTTTAGAGATCTAAAGTCTGCAATACTAGACTACATGTAGCACCAGATGAGTGTGAGCCACCAAATATAAATCCATTCAACTCAGTATCTCCTACCTAAGCTAAAAAGCTTGGGTCAAATTATAGATCATTTTCTACTTTATCCCTGAGGGAAGTAGTTGCCTATCCCGGTAGAATTTTATCAAGGGTTAAGTACGAACTTCAAATGTAAGTTGACTTTTCACTTGGATCCGTTATGTAGGCTACTATCACTTTACATTTGTCTGGATCTCTAAATTTGTGGAATAAGAAAAGAAGAAATCTTTTGGTTACTTTCATTGTTTTTCACTTTATGCTAGGGACTAGCAAAACTTAGGCATGAGGGTATTTGATGAGTCCATTTTAATGGACTATTGTTACACCTAAGTTAACTTTATTCTTGTATTTTATGTTTATTAATAACTACGTTACGTCATAGAATGATTGCATGCATCATTATTTAGGTTTGCATATATTCTAATGCATTTTATAACTTATTATGTATATAAATAATTATTTTATATTTGTTATTTCATGAATAAACCAAACCTCCTCTCCCATGTAGGTCCAAACTCATGCACACAACACACCTTCTCGCAACCCAGCTTCCTCCACCTGACCCGCTCCATCTCAACCTTCACGCAAGGCCAACTGAATTTTCAGGCTATTTTTAGAGTTAATGGCAGCCGTGAAAAGGGGAGAGGAAGAACAGATTCATGAAGAAGTTAAAAAGCAAGGGCTCGTGAAGGGATGGGATCATCTTCTCCCCCTAGCGGGGACGTCTTCTTCTCCATCCTCTCCACCTTGAAGGAGGCATGCACCCTGTGGCCGGAGCGTACACCAAGGACAGGGCTTGCATTGAGGCCATTGCATACTCTGTTCCTTTCCATCCCCTGCCCACCATCGCCCTCTATTGATCACCACGACATCCTCTTTGACAGCTAGGTGGTGACAGCACTGAGCCTGCACGCCCTCTAAACCAAGTGCACCATTATCACACCCATCCTCTTTTTCTTCCTTCATCTTCTTCGACCTTTGTTCACCTCCTACCTTATTCACCATCTTCCCCAACGTAACCTACCACCGCCACCTTCACCTGCCCCACTAGCTCCATTGTTCTCATCACCAATGTCACTGCCCACGCCAACACCTTCACCCCCTTTCCACCTGCAGAGCAACCCACCTTCACCGCCTTCTCCCTACCACAGGCATCACATCCACCTTCAACCCTCCTTTGTTCTTCTTCACCACCTACAACTTCGAGGAAACCCAACACACGCAGCCACCTCCTCTAACCTCCTCGAGTCACGCCAACAACACCTATGCACTCACCACGTCCTCGCCATCAATCCTACCCATCCGCGTTATCTCTCAAGTGGCTCCATGCAGGTTGACACCAACCAGTGCCATATGCCCTCCCCCACTCCTCTGCCACCTGCCGGCTAGCTCCGACCTCCTCGAGACGTGCCACTGCAACCATCGTGAAGCCCTTATCGAGGTGCACCACCCCCTCGACCCTCGTAGCTAGCCACGCTCCATCCCGTATGCGAGGAAGTGAGAGGATATGACCTTTGTTTCCTCTCACATTACTAATTACGGATTATGCTATTGCCAGATTGCTATTCATTTATTTTTTGATTTAATATATTGCATCCAATTTGCAAGAATATCCTTCTACTCTTGATAAATTACTTCTAATTGAGTATCTCATGAATTATATAAGAGTATGTCACATTGATTACAGTAAATAAGGAATCTGTTATTGGAAATCAATATTTACGTTGACTACCATTACCAAGATCATTATTTAATAGAATATTATACTGTGGTAATTTTGCATGTGCACACTTACACTTTTGATTAATTGTTTAGATTGAGAATTTATGTTGAAAATAAGTTGCACTAGTTAGTATGCGCACCCATTGATATTCCTGAATAAATGAGGCATCACTCATGAGTTTAATAGACTAATTCCTCCCTATGGAGATGACCTAATCACTGTGGTTAGAAATATTAAATGTTTTGATAGTCGATTTTCCACCACAAAAGCTTTACAACGACATGTCATTTTATGTTTAAAATTTTAACGAAAGTGAAGATCGATTGTCAGTTGGCAAACCCTAAAACCCTAATTTGATTTTCACATCATTCTATAGACAACGTGAACATGAGAGCTCAAATCAGTCCTTGAATTCTTTATAAAACCATCTCCAAATCTTCGTTTAAACCTTCCAAACATCAATCACCCTTTGGTCTTCAGATTAAACTCTTTTTGGATTCAGACACAATACCGCTTAGGTTGGGCTTTGAATTTGAATCTGCCCAGGTGATTTGATCACCTAAATCTCCTAAACACTAACAATCGTTGTTCAGGAATGCAAGGTGATTCTAAGAAAACTAGATGGGTCATGACTAAGCCTTATCGCAGTGCATCTGAGATTCCTTAGCCCAAAACAAGGAACAAATTGGGCGTATGATCATCTGAGACTAGAAATCCAGTTAGAACCCCTAAGATTCATTGTAATACATTCAATTAAGTGAATAAAAACTCAATTACCTCAATTAAATCTATTTCAAACCAAATTGAATCCCAAACTCTCAATTGGGCATAATCTCTCAATTCACTCTTGATTGTGTGTTGTATCCACTTTCTTCTAACTATTTATTTGATTTTATTATGTATGTTTGATTGATTTAACAAATTGAATTTGATTCTATTGTCTACCCACTTTATATCGATTTGATGTTATTATTTTAATGCATTAATTATAGATACACACACGCACAAATCTAAAAGCACTTGATTCCAAACAATAGGTATTCTATCCCCTAGGTTATAGATTTTGGGAGGGGATAATCGTGTCAAAATACTTTCCCGTTGACACTTATGATCATGTTATACGGACAATGTAAAGTGTTTGGATACCTCACTTACATTCATGAAGCTTTGTCTTTATGGCACGCCAAAAGAGTCGTCGTCCTTTACTCAGAGAAGTTCTGAACAAAGGGGGGTCTTCGAAGATTTGATCACAAGTTAGGGTTACTTGTTACATGGAACCAACGTCTGGAAGAATTTTGGTAGTATCTTTTCGCTCTTCTCTGGTATACCAACTGATCTTATCTACATTCCTAATGCACCCTTAAATGGGAGTTATTGGAAATGTAGTTAAGGTTAGTCTTGGGGGGAATTTTCTCTAGACAACGGTTACATGTAACAAATAACGTTGTGATCAAATTTTCAAGGATAGGTTATTAAGTGAAAACTCTAATCAAAATACAAATACTATTATAAAATCAGATTACAATTATTGAGTGGTTTTATTTTGATTAGCCTATAGTTGTGGGCTATTTAAGTATTTAAGTGGCTAGACATTAGGTTAATTCTAACATTCATTTAGCATAAATTAGGATGTAAATAGATTAATTCATATTTTTAATTTAATTACATAATCCATGCAATGCATTCATATTTTAAGTGCATTTAGAATTAGCCTAGAATGGCATTCATCTAATTAGTTAACTAATTAGGTACATTGTTTTCGTTAACATAAAAGTTGAGGGTCTGTATATAAATAATCACAATATTTTAACATTATTTTCTTTATTCTTCTTCTTGCAGGAACGGCTGCATTTCCTTCATCTGCCACTCCAACACCACCAGCTGCTGCAATGAAGCCTACATTCAAGGATGAGCGGAGAATGTGGATCTGCTCCCGCCTCTCCGTTCAAATCTATGCAAGCAGCTACAAAAGGAGGGAGGCAGCCAAGCTCAGTAGGCCTCCACCACCGACCCACCACTGTGCAGAGAGATCTTCTCTCTTCCATTCCACACCGCCGGCCTCAACCATGGCGACGAGTCTCCACCACCGTGGGCGTGTGGTGTGACAGGCCACACTGCCATCCAGAGCTCGTTCGCATTACCGTGAGCACCTTAGCGTGCATCTCCCTCGCCGTCGTCACCAACAACAACTCCCGCAGCCACTGTGCATTTTCATCTTCTCGGTTAGTTAAGATGTCCGGGAAATTTCCCGGACGTCTGAAGCCACCCCCACCACTTTAGCAGCAACCACCATCCTCCCACTTCACCTCCAGCACCTGAACCGCAACCTCAACCACTCACTCCCGCATCCACTCCAGGCTGTGCATCGCCTCCAGCCGCATGCAAGGAGTGCTCAACCTGCAGCGCCTCACCACTCACGCCGGCTCGCCTCCCGCCTGCAACCTCACCGCTCGCCTCCCGCCTGCAACCTTACCGTTCACTCCCGCATCCACTCCAGGCTGTGCATGCCCTCCTCCCGCACCTGCAGCACCCGCTCTCACCGCCGATAGAGTGCGCACCCACGCCTGCAGCACCCACGCTTCCGCCAACAAAGCGCGCTTCCTCGCGCACCTGCCTGCGCACCCACTCCAGCTGCAGCACCGGCTGCAGCACTTCCGCCAACAGAGCACGCACCCTCCAGCCAGCGTGCACATCACTTCGCCAATAGCAGTTGCAGCACCGGCTGCAGCCACCTCCACCAGAGCTCTGCCCAGCCGACTCCGACCACCGCTCGATGTACGGCTGCCACCATCGCGACGGCCTCGCTTCATCCACCCACCTGTGCAAACCTCTCCTCGATTGAACCTCTCTCCCAATCGCGAAGAGGAGAGAGGTAAAATGCTCTATAAATGAGTTAATTAGTTATTACATTTCATGCCATTGCTGGGGAAAAGAATTTTTTTTTATGAATATTTTATTGTGGTAAAATTTGCAACTTTATACTCAAGTTCTTTTACAATTGCATAGCTTTTGTAATTAACATTGTTTGACATTGATTTTGGAATTCAAATGTGCACAAATTTTCTTTAATACATGTCAATGGAAAATTGCATAAAATCATCACATGTTTATTGAATATTTCAGTGAGGAAAAATTGCACATCCACCCTTATGTTTTCAAGATATTATGCATCTTCTTTCCATCGCATTTCATGTCAGATTTAATTACGGATTTCTCACGAGACTGAACGAATATGAAATAATTAAGATATTATTTCCTCATTGCCTCCCTGTAGATACGACCCGCTCTTCTGCGAGTGGTTATTTCTTTTTTTAAATATTTATTAGTCGATTTTTCCACCACATAAAACTGCAAACGACTTTAAAGCGAACAATCGACTCGTCAAATGGCGCCGTTGCCGGGGAGGCAACAGATGCAATAATTTCACCTGATTTTATTTTGATTATTTCTCAATTGCACAGTGATTTGACCATTTATTATTTTCTTTTCTGTGCGAGAAAATTGTGCAAGAATCAGCCAGTGTGAGAGGCGACCCTTGACGTCACCAGAGGAGGATTGGACGAGCTATTTTGGAAAGGAGGAGAAGGACGAGGACGCGACGGACATCATTGTATATTTAGTCGCTAGTTTGATTAGAATAGAATTAAGACTTTAGATTTAATTTTTCATTACATTTGGTTTGAAACCCTTGTTCTGGGGTATATTTTGAGGGGTTTGTTCCCCAATTTTGTTTTGGGCTCGTGTTGGGTAATTTTTGGGAGCCTGTTCCCTTTTCTTTAGATTTAGATTTTTAGTTTATTGATTACTTTTATTTGCTTGTGCATAAGTAGTTTAAAAATTAATACAATAAAAAAAAAATGAGCTACCTGCTAGAAGCTGCCTGCCCTAGGACGAACCATTTAGGTCTGTATGAGCAGCCTCTAGATTTATTTCGCTACATTGCATGCATTCTTGCATCGTTGATTGCTGGAAGCAAGGTATGCATTCTCTTACTTTGCATCCTATTCTTGATCACGCATTGCATTTGGAATTAATTCAAAGACCACAAAGTATGTCTTGAAGCGATCTAACAAGTGGTCACATATATTTGAAAAAATGGACTAATTAAAGGAGGGACATCTAAAAATCAAGGACTTGATTGTAAAATGTGGTGTGCGATTCAAAATTCAAAATCCTTTTGCGGTGAATGCACACTTATATCTGTTGCACCACAGCACTCATTTAGACACTCCTAAGTCTTGAAACGATTAGGACAAGAGCCCTCCTATCGTTGGATTCTGAAGTGTTCGAAACTTGAGATCAAAGGTTTTGTAAATCCAAAGAGGGGGATACCTTGTCACGGATTTTTGGGGGTAGTTGAGAAGCACCGTGAAAGCACAGCTTCAAAGGAAGGCTTAAGCCTACTTGCATCCCTCGATCTTCCGTCTTTGGATTTACTTGACCATTTGAGATTTAGGGAAGAACACCTAAGCTCCAACTAGGTCTTCTTAGGTGAGCCGTAGGTCGACAATAGGTGCGTAAATTGATTGAACAAATTGTATTGTCACCTACAATCTGACTTAAAATCAAAAGCCTAAATTGGGAAAGACCTAAAAGGTCCTTTTTGAATTGTGTTTTGCTTGGGGAATTCTGATTGAGGTGTGAGTTGGAATGGACCACTTTGATTTTCATCCTTTCACATCTTGTCCACACCCTCACCCCCACTCTGCATCCTTCGATCCCAGACGCCGAGATGGTCCATCCCTTGATGGACATAATGACAATCATTGGGATCCGTTTTACTCCTATTATAGGAGTATTGGCCTGGTTAAGCCCCAAATCAGTGAGCAGAACCTAGGAGCGGGATTTGCTCTGCCCAATATCCCACATACCATAGAAATACCCAATCCACCCTCCCTGAAAAATTATAATGGTTGGACAAACACTCCTGGGTACTATAAGCCTGAGCCTGACTTCTCTCATGATAGAAATGACCTCTTCTCTTTGAAGATGGAAATACAGAAAATGCAAAACGAAATGATTGAATTGTTAGGAGAATCTTCGAGAGTAGGCCAACAAGAAAGAGATGAAATTAGTCACCCAATCTACCCCATTGAGGATGACGTATACCCCTCTACAATAGATGCATCTCCCGTGGGAGAGCTACACTTTAAGTTGGAGGGAAATTATGGGGAGAATAGCTACTTTTCGAGGATCAATTTTGAAACCTCCCCATTAGATGACACTTCCTTGAGAGATCCACACCTTCGGTGGGAGGAAGATACACATGAAAGTAGATATGCATTGGATGAAGAAAGGTGGTAACCCGAGGAAGATGATGATAAGGTTGAGTATCCACCTGAATTATATTGGAGTCAAAAGAAGGAAATGATGGTACCATTGGAAGACCTCAACCCAGATGATAGTATTTTCGTGACATTTGATGAAGTGGGTCAAAGTCATGTTATTAATCCTACCCTCCCTTCTGATCACGGAATGAAACTCAAACCCACCCTTAGGGAACCTAACCCTAAAGAAATTAACCTATCTGAGGAGTCTGATTTACCAGTGTAAACCATGTACCTTAGATAGAGCACCCTAGGGGATCTGCTGAGATATTAAATGATTCTAGACCTCGGGTACATGATGAATTGTATGATGAGGAGGAAGACGAATTATATGAGGAACCTACATTCAAGATTTGGAGTGACACTAAGGGTGATTATGTTTTATTTGAAGAGTTAGCCCCTGAGGATGTCACAAATTTGACCAAATTAGGTTTCCTTAGCACCCCCATCGATGATATTTCTCCTCATGATGAAATGATGGAAAATTTGGAAGCAATTTCTAAGATTTATGTGGATTCACATATAGACTCCGGGGAAGATTTGAGTAAAGAACAAAAACTCGGCGATGACATTGATAGGATAATCCCTAGATCTGTTGCTTCCAACCTGCCTTCATTCATTTCGAAGTCACCCTCTGATTCACTTATATCTGAAAGCGAAATTGTGACTCCTGATGAACAGCAGGAAGATACATGTGATGGTGCAAGGAATGCTAGGGATGAAATTAAGGATTTAGAAAGAGTGTTAGGGATGGACACCGAGCTGATAAACCCAACCTAGATCTTATGGCCATCCCGCAACCTCGTAACTTAGACACCTTAGACAATCCTTGCCTTAGAAAATTGCTCACTTTTGTTCTGACCAGGGGGCTTAACAGACCAATATTTCCCGTAATGGAGTATCAGGTATGGATTGATGATTTCTTTAGTTAGTCCATTACCCTGGGGGTTTATCTCTGCACCATTCCTTCCCCATTCTTTTTGGAGGATCCTTGTCATCCTCCCCCTACCCCTTTGGAGGTTGTTATACCTGTTTATCCTTTAGAACCTCCTTTGGTGACCTAGGTAGATTTCATTCCCATATTAGTTGGGCGAGCATTTGCTATCGGGATTCATCATCAGCTCGCCAACATCCTAGGTTACCTATTTTCTAGGCCAACATTGCTTTGCTCATTTTTAGGGCCTATTTCTGTAATTCTTGAACCTGATTTGCAGGTTCTTTGGCTATTCAGCCCAGCTCTGACCCAGGTAATATCCTTCTATGCAATGAGGACATTGTAGATTTTAGGCATGGAGGGGTGTACTTGGGGATATACATAGCATAGTGCATTCATTGCATACATTTGCATAAAAAAAAAAAAGAGTTTTGAGCTTAACTGGCTAGATCTTGCAGTCTTAAGCAAATCAGAACTCTAGGGTAGACTAAGCTAATTCTAGGGTCAAACTTTAGAAGCTAAATGAGCTACTAGCTTTAGACCTTTAGGGTCCTTTGTGGACTTAAAAAATTAAGTAGGAGTTAAGTTGCGAACCATTCCTCAAGAGGTTGAGGAAGGGAAGCTAGGGTTTGAGTTAAAAGGTGGGGTAGTACCTGGAGTCTTATTCTACCTTTTAGTTTAAGGGTCCTTGTAACCCAAGCATCCAAATTCACACACATGGTTTGGTAATTAACTTAATTTCTGTCTTTCTGAAAAGAGATTTGGTTCTCTTAGTTTTGACTTAGGAGAGGCTTGAAAACACATTTTGATTGGAAGAGTTCCCGCCGCAGGAGAGGTGGAGTATATACTCACCTTGAGGATGCGATGATAACATATTACCTCCTCGGTGCTTGTCTCTTAGGATATCCATCCTACTGGGGGAATGTAAGTGCATTGTGCGGTTCAGGTACCATGGGCGGCCCTATCTCGAAGTGTCGATTGCCAAAGGCCTGAATTCGCTTAAGAAATCCATGTCGATTGCCAGGAGTTCTTGGGGTTGTTATGGGCGATGCTATCTCGAAGCATCGAAAGCTAGGCACCCTTCAAGGTATGGTAATGGGGACAATGAATCCGACACAGACCGTGTTGATAGCTGATCTGAGGTTAGACTTAGAAGAATCAAACAAATAAAAAAAATATATATAAAATAAAATAAAACTTTTTCCTTTAACTTAAATAACTCAGAACAATGCACAGGCACGGATGCTTTAATCTCAGGGATTAATAAATTTTAGGGTAGAGTTAGAAATCAGGGAAACTTGTGCCTATAACTCGTCTTTAGCCGACCAAGTCTGTAACTTAGCAACTACTAAGGAACCTTGGGTCTAGAGTCTGAACTTAATATGCTTCTGAAGGAAGACTAAGTGAGTTGACTAGTCCACTTGGAGTGCTAGGTTTCGCTTAATTTTGCTAGGGACTAGCAAAAACTAGGCATGGGGGTATTTGATTAGCCTATAGTTGTGGGCTATTTAAGTATTTAAGTGCCTAGACATTAGGTTAATTCTAACATTTATTTAGCATAAATTAGGATGTAAATAGATTAATTCATATTTTTAATTTAATTACATAATCCATGCATTGCATTCATATTTTAAGTGCATTTAGAATTAGCTTAGAATGGCATTCATCTAATTAGTTAACCAATTAGGTACATTATTTTCATTAACATAAAAGTTGAGGGTCTGTATATAAATAACCATAATATTTTAACATTATTTTCTTTATTCTTCTTGTAGGAACGGCTGCATTTCCTTCATCTGCCGCTCCAACGCCACCAGCTGCTGCAATGAAGCCTGCATTCAAGGACGAGCGGAGAATGTGGATCTGCTCCTGCCTCTCTGTTCAAATCTATGCAAGTAGCTACAAAAGGAGGAGGGAGGCAGCCGAGCTCGATAGGCCTCCACCACCGACCCACCACTGTGTAGAGAGATCTTCTCTCTTCCATTCCACACTGCCGGCCTCAACCGTGGCGACGAGTCTCCACCACCGTGGGCGTGTGGTGTGACAGGACACACCGCCATTCGGAGCTCGTCCACATTACCGTGAGCACCTTAGCGTGCATCTCCCTCACCGTCGTCACCAACAACCGCTCCTGTAGCCACTATGCATTTTCATCTTCTCGGTCAGTTAAGACGTCCAGGAAATTTCCCGGACGTCTGAAGCCACCCCCACCACTCCAGCAGCAACCATCATCCGCCCACTTCACCTCCAGCACCTGAACCACAACCTCACCCACTCACTCTCGCATCCACTCCAGGCCGCGCATTGCCTCCAGCCGTACGCAAGGCGTGCTCAGCCTGTAGCGCCTCACCGCTCATGCCGGCTCGCCTCCCGCCTGCAACCTCACCGCTCACGCCTGCTCGCCTCCAGCCTGCAACCTTACCGCTCACTCCCGCATCACTCCAGGCCGCGCACGCCCTCCTCCCGTGCCTGCAGCACCCACTCTCACTGGCAATAGAGCGTGCACCCACCTGCGCACCCACGCCAGCTGCAGCACCGGCTGCAGCGCTTCCACCAACAGAGCGCGCACCCTCCAGCCAACCCACACATCACTTCGCCAACAGCAACTGCAGCACCGGCTGCAGCCACCTTCGCTGGAGCTCCGCCCGGTCGACTCCGACCATTGCTCAACGTGCGGCTGCCACCATTGCGACGGCCTCGCTTCATCCACCCGCTTGTGCAAACCTCTCCTCGATTGAACCTCTCTCCCGATCGCGAGGAGGAGAGAGGTAAAATGCTCTGTTAATGAGTTAATTAGTTATTACATTTCATGCCATTGCCGGGGAAAAGAATTTTTGTTTATGAATATTTTATTGTGGTAAAATTTGCAACTTTATACTCAAGTTCTTTTACAATTGCATAGCTTTTGTAATTAACATTGTTTGACATTGATTTTGGAATTTAAATGTGCACAAATTTTCTTTAATACATGTCAATGGAAAATTGCATAAAATCATCACATGTTTATTGAATATTTCAGTGAGGAAAAATTACACATCTACCCTTATGTTTTCGAGATATTATGCATCTTCTTTCCGTCGCATTTCATGTCAGATTTAACTACGGATTTCTCATGAGACTGAACGAATGCGAAATAATTAAGATATTATTGCCTCATTGCTTCCCTGTGGATACGACCCGCTCTTCTGCAAGTGGTTATTTCTTTTTTTAGATATTGATTAGTCGATTTTTCCACCACATAAAACTGTAAACGACTTTAAAGCGAACAATCGACTTGTCATATTTCATTTTTGTAGATTATCATAAATAAGTCTTAG